>CM062816.1:452989552-454408302 GCA_031772625.1 Pinus tabuliformis
TTAGATGATTGTGATATGTAGTCATCGAGCCATCAACTTATTTTCAACGTGTGATTACCTCGTCAAGACCCAAGACTCAGAGTTGTATCAACCGGTGTAGAGTATTTTACGTATATGTCCCGGACAGTGAGGTTGAGTAGCCATTGTATAAACCAACATACCTAGTGTACTTTAACATAGCTTCTTTCTCTCAAAATGGGCTTTCAAAATATCAAACTTCTCTCTCAAGTTCATGATTCACACAACCAATAGCTGCAATGTTGAGTTTAGTACCATGGTAATAGCGATTGTGGGAAACCACTAAACACACCACTACTCTATCTCAAACCAACAATAACGATACAAAACGTGATAGCTACTGGTCACCTGTGGTAGTCGTTGAGTTTGTTCGGAGTTAGTGAGTAGCGACTAACTCCGAAAAGAGAGACACACAACTTCCCACCTTGAAAAGCACTATTGATCCAGGGGGACGTTGTCAGTGCAGTGTATCTAGAGATTTCAGGTCTTCTTCATCTTCATCAACTTCGCGAGTGTTCTTTAGTGTCCGGTGTTGGTTACTTCGTTAAGGTAGATGTGGTCCACATTGTCAATCGATGGTGTTCAATGATCAATTGTCACATGGAGACAATATCATTTGTAATGGTTTTTGTTTATATAAGGTGATGAAAAAGGTTTATAACCTAAGCTAAGTGTAAAAGCTAGCAATCAAGGGTTTAAAACCTAAGTTCTAAAACCTATGTGCTAAACCCTAGCATATAAGTAATAAGCCTAAACCTACAAACCCTAATGCTAAACCTATACACATAAACCATTGCAAAAACCCACCATTCAGACTATACATTAAAAAAAATACAAATCAAACCACAGTCTAAACCACACGGAGGTTGAACCATTAGAGGTTTGCAATGTTACATGTGAACAGGCCTAAGGTTACTACACAGTCCCCAACCACGCGGGTTTGGAGACTGTAGCGGGACCGCATATGTGAACACCGCTCGATAACCATAGTTAGCCTTCACCGCAGTGGATAGCAACTTAACCACATGTCTTAACTATCAACGGAGGAAGACAGTTGTCACATGCAAAGTTAGACAGACCACACCATTAGCTAGAACCGCCAGAAGATAACCACGAGATGGCAGTTTATGTTGCGACCACCCTGTTCACATGGTTGCAGTTAGCTATTTTGTGCATTTTATTGACCATTAGCAGAATTATTATAACCTAAGGTGTTATTTTGGGTTTTGTAATGTTGTTTGAGTTATTTTATTGTAACCACCTAGCATAATGTCACATTATGACAAGACTGAGCACATTCAACCCTTAATGCAGTCCACTCATGCCTATCTTAGATTGGGAGGCCTCGAATGCACCTGTAGCATTATAAATACATCATTTTTCTCATATAAAAGGCTTTAGAGTGATTTTGAGTCTTGTAAGCAACTGTTGAGCAAGAGAGGCAGTTATTGATTTCAGTGTATCTTGGCCATCCAGAGGCGGAATTGGGAACTGAGACATGCATTGGAAAGTTAGGAGAGAGAGATTTTTGTTGACAAAGACTAGAAGTGCATGTGTACACAACCATTCTAGTGTTTTTTCTGTGTAAAATACCTCTTTCGATGAATCCTAGTAAAGTGGACGCCTATCTTGAAAGCAGACCTAGAGACGTAGTCCATCAAGGACGAACTTCGTAATAATTTTTTTTGTCTTCTATCTCTATTTGTACTACAAATTCAAGCTTAATTATGTTCCTTAAGTTATTGATTCAGTCTTAAATCAACTTCTTTCCTTCAGTCTTCCACATTCAACACTTAAGGTTAACGATCAATTCACTCTTGGCAATTAATCAATTCTACTTTAGTTTTATTTTATGATTGATTTCAGATCATATAATTTGGTATCAAAGCAGGTTGCATATTGTAGAATTTTTTTCTGGTGAATGTTAACCAAGTCTAAGTCACGACGTGGAAAAGGAACACTTGATGAGTTTGATCCAGAGATTGGAAAGCGAAGAGTCGCTCATAAATCGACCATGATCGGATTTGATGCAGGTGAAACTCTTGAAGAGAAGATGAACGAGGAACAGTTTCACATATTGTTTTTGAGCATGCAGCAGATGTTGGGAGAACTCTATGAAGATAAGAAGGCAAGAGATGCGGCTTCTTCTTCAAAGACATCGCAGAAGCACAACAGTAAAGGCAAGGTTGATAAACCTCCTTCTCCTCCATCATCTCCATCATCATCATCATCATTTTCTTCTTCTTCCAGTTCAGATTCTAAAACAGAAAAGAAACCTAAGAAAACATCTCTTTTGAAACTTGATGTAAAATTTTAGCTACCTATTTATGATGGCGAAATGAATCCTAAAAATTTAGATAACTGGATTAAGCAATTAGAAGCGTCTTATCGTATTCAGAACATTTCTTATGATAAAACAAAAATTTAGTTAGCTACACTTAGAATGGGGGGAACAACTTTAATCTAGTGGGAAAGTAAAACTCAAATAGATGTAAAGCAGAAAGGTAAAGTCATCTCTTCATGGTCTAAGTTTCTGAAATATCTCAGGAAGCAATTCTATCCTTTGGGACACATGCAACAAGCTATTTTTTGTTGGTAGCATTTGAGGCAAGGTAAGGGGCAAAATGTTCAGGAGTTTACTTAGGAATTTAGGAAGAAAGCTTTGGCACTTGGTATTCCATTGGATACATGTGAAACTTTATTAAAGTACATTGGCAGTTTACATTCATATTTACAGCATACATTATTGATGTTTAATCCTGATGACTTTGATGAAGTGGGTGTTCAAGCAATACATATTGAAACAAGTGGAAAACCGTTCAAGTTTTCACAGAAACCATCCAGACAGTTGGAAATCAAGGATTCCAAAGACATCAAGAGGAAGGGAAATTTGAAGGGAAAGAGATCAACAACAACTCAGAAGGAAATTGAAAGACCTACTTGTACTCATTGCCAGAGGATCAAACATGATGATTCAAAATGTTGGAAACTTCACCCAGAACTTAGACCAAAGAAGTTCCAGAAGAAGAAAGGTGAAAAGAAGGCTAATTCAGAAATCAACAATATTTTGGCTCCGACTAAAGTAATGAAGGTAAAATAACCGCAATGGTTTCGACAGGTAAAACTTCTGACATTGGTTCAAGTTCTAGTACTTCTGCACCTTCTTCAAACATAAATCATTTGAATGAGGATAAAAGGGTTGAATTATTTCACATAAGGATAACTTCTAAGCACAATAAAATAGATACATTATTTGACAGTATATCATAGGAAAATTTAATATATGAAGATTTAGTTAAGAAATTGGGCTTGGAGACACATAATCATCCAAGACCATACCCATTAGGTTGGCTAAATAAAGAGACTCAGATTAATGTCACAAAGTAGTGTTGGTTAAAATTTGCTATAACAACTAATTACATTGAAGAAGTGGATTTAGATGTGACTCCAACAGACATATGTGGAGTAGTGCTAGGAAGTCCTTATCTCAATGATCGTGATGCAGTGTTTCATAGGAAAGAGCATAAATTTAACCTTAAGAAAGATGGGATTGAATATATTGTCAGGGCATATAAACTCAAATCACACTTGGATTTAGTTTCAGTTAATCAGATGAAGCGATTAATAAGTTTAAGTAAGAAATATGTACTCATGGTTGTAAACGAACAACATAAGGATCGACAAGATGCTTTTTCAGGTTGTGAGTCTTAGTTTAAAGATAGTTTCGTTAATGTGGTAGAATCTTTTTCTAGTCTATTTAAAGAAACTTCCTCCTAAGCGAGAAATACAACATGAGATACAATTGATGTATGATACCCTTCTTCCTAATATTAGAATAGATCACATGTCAGTTATAGAGAACAAATAATTAAAGAAACAAATCCACGAATTGATTGAAAAAGGTTTTATCCAACCCAGTTCATCTCCATGTGGCTCACCCATAATTTTGGTTCTTAATAAGGATGGGACATGGAGAATGTGTGTCGACTTTAGGGCCTTAAAAAAATCACAATAAAAAACAGGTATCCTCTTCCCAAGATAGATGATTTACTTGATCAACTGAAAAATGTTGTTTATTTCACTAAGTTAGATTTAAGAAGTGGGTATCATCAAATTCGCATAGAAGAAAATGACATCTATAAAACTACATTCAAAACTAGGCAGGGACTATTTGAATGGTTAGTAATGCCTTTTGGTTTCTGTAATGCTCCAACAACTTTCATGTGGGTTATGAATGATGTATTCCTCCCATACATTGATAAATTTGTCATTATCTACTTAGATGATATTTTGATTTTCAGTTCCAGTATGGAAGAGCATGTTAGGCATGTTAAGCAGGTGTTTGAAGTGTTGCACATGGAAAAATTTTACCTTAAACTTTCCAAATGTGAGTTTGGCAAAACTTCACTGAATTACCTTGGTTACATAGTTGTAGCTGGAAGTTTGAAATAGATCTAGTGAAAATTGATGTGATTGGTAAGTGGCCAAGCCCACAGAATGTGACTGAAGCTAGAAGTTTTATAGGTGTAATTCAGTATTGGAGGAAATTTATTGCTTAGTTTTCTTTGATTGCATCATTGTTACATGCTTTAAAATGTTCTAAAGCTCCCTTTCAGTGGGGAGGAAAACAACAAAAAGCTTTTGATACACTTTACCAACAAATTGTCACAACACCAATCTTAGCTTTACCAGATCTTCAACAGCCATTCAAAATTGAAATAGATACTAGTGGTTATGCAATGGGTGCAGTCTTACTTCAAAAAGGGAAACCGATTTGTTTTCATTCTGAAACTTCTTCTAAGGCATTAATGAATTATCCAAGATATGATAAAGAACTTTTTGTTTTGGTTGAAAGTGTTAAGAAATGGAAACATTATTTAATGGGCAAGGAAATAGTGATTCACATAGATCATAAGCCTCTTTAGTACCTTCAGTCGCAAACTAAGTTGCAACAATCTCGTCATTATAGATGGATGGGATTTCTTCAGCAATTTCACTTCGTAATTAAGTAAAATAAAGGTGTCACAAACAAAGTAGTTGGTATGTTGTCTAGACCATCTTTGAATGCTTCAGTAGTGCTACAGAATAGTTCTTTAAAACATGAAATTTATATATAGAAAAATATAGTACAGATGATGGTTTCAAAGATATTTATGAATCACTAACTCATGGTGCTCAGGTGGAAGAAGTCAATTATCATATTCATGACAGGTTGTTATATCATCTGGGTAAGTTATGCATACCACAGACAAAAAGAGCACATGTCATTTGGGAAGCACATTCTTCTCGCATTTCAGGACATTTTGGAGTGAGTAAAACAATGGCACAAATTCAAAGGTATTGTTACTGGCCTCGCATGTATGAAAAAATTGTTAAGTAAATTAAAGGATGTGTGATGTTTTTAACCAGCAAGCCAAGCAATCGAAAGATCAGTTTGTACATGCCACTTCTAGTTCCTTTGCGACCATGGGAGAACATTTCCATGGATTTTGTTAGAGGACTTCCTATGTCCATGAGAGGGCATGATTACATGTATGTTGTGGTTGATAGATTCAGCAAGATGTGCATTCTTGTTCCATGAAAAAAGCAAGTGACTGCTGAACAGACTGCAAAGATGTTCTTCGAACAGGTATGGGTTCATTTTGGGTTACCTACTTCCATTATTTTTCATCGAGACACTTGTTTTGTAGGAGAGTTTTGGTCCACTTTGTGGGGACTCATGGACACAAAGTTGAAGAATAGAATAGATTTTCATCCACAAACCGACATACAGATAGAAGTGGTGAACATGACAATCATACATATTCTCTGAGGTTACTGCAATAAACATCCTAAGTTGTGGGATGAATCTTTACCTTATGTGCAACATGCTTACAATCGAGACTTACATTCTTTGACTAATCGATCGCAATTCGAAACATGTTTTGGGTATCTACCAAAGCCACCGATGGATTTCATGTTCGATGAGGAGGATAAAGTGGGTGAACATGATGATGCAAAAAAAACAGTTAAGCTCATTCAATATACAACAGATACATGAAGCAGTGCAGGATCAGTTAGAGAAGGGTCAGGCCAAGTACAAAATGCGCCATGATAAGCATCGAGTCGATCATCATTTTCAGGTCGGCGATCAGGTATGGTTGTATATCAGTAAAGACAGGTTTAAAGGAGAAGGTAAGAAACTGCAACCTATCATGTATGGTCCCTTTCAAGATTGTGGAAAAGATTGTAAATAATGGATTTCGATTATATTTACCTCCTTACATGCGTATTTAATCAATTGTAAATGTGGAAAATCTAAAGTTGTATGAACCTCTGATGATCATGGATCCCGAGGAAGATACATAGATTCCAACTATTGATTATTTAGCGCCTAATTATATGAATGAGTTGCAAGAAGATACCATCTTGGACAAGAAGATTCAATCTTCAAGGTGTGGATATGTTGAGTATCTTCAAGTGGGACTCAAGGGCATGAATCCGAGCAAGGAAAGGTGGATGGAGATCGGAAAAGTGAGGGAACTGTACCCTCACCTGATATCTGCTTAAATCAAAATTTTGTGGTCCAAAAGCTTTCGAGTGGAGAGCATTGATCCAGGAGGATCTTGTCAGTCTAGTGTATCCAGAGAGTTCAGGTCATCTTCAGCTTCGTCAGCTTCGCCAATGTTTTTCAGTGTCCGGTGTTGGTTACTTCGTCATGGTATATGTGGTCCAAATTGTCCATCGATGGTGTTTAATGATTGATTGTCACATTGTGACAATATCACTTGTAATGGTTTTTGTTTATATAAGGTGTTGAAAAAGTTTTATAATCAAAGCTAAGTGTAAAAAGTAGGATCAAGGGTTTAAAACCTAAGTCCTAAAACCTATGTGCTAAAGCCTAGCATATAAGTAATAAGCCTAAACCTACAAACCCTAATGCTAAACCTATACACATAAACCATTGCAAAAACCAACCATTTGAACTATACATTAAAAAACAATACAAGTCAAACCACAGTCTAAACCACACGGAGGTTGAACTATCTGAGGTTTTCCATCTTACATGTGAATAGGCCTGAGGTTACCGCACAGTCCCTAACCGCGTGGGTTTGGCGATCCCAATGGGACCGCATATGTGAACACCGCTCGGTAACCATAGTTAGCCTTCACCGCAACGAACAACAGCTTAACCGCAGGTCTTAACCATCAGTGTAGGAAGACAGTTGTCACATGCAAAGTTGGATAGGCCACACCATTAGCCGGAACCATCGTAAGATAACCACCCAATGGTAGTTTATGTTGCGACCACCCTATTCACATGGTTGCAGTTAGCTATTGTGCATAGTTTATTGACCGTTAGCGGAATTATTATAACCTAAGGTGCTATTTTGGGTTTTTTAATGCTATTTGAGTTATTTTAATGTAACCACCTAGCCTAATTTCACAATATGACAAGACCGAGCACATTCAACCCTTAATGTAGCCCATTCATGCCTATCTTATCTTGGGAGGCCTTGAATGCACCTGCAGCATTATAAATACGTCATTTTTCTCATATAAAATGCATTAGAGTGATTTTGAGTCTTGTAAGTAGATGCTGAGCCAGAGAAGTAGTTATTGATTTCACTGTATCTTGGTTGTTTAGAGTCAAAATTGAGAACCGTGACATGCATTGGAAAGCTAGGAGAGAGATATTTCTGTTGAAAAAAGAACAGAAGTGCCTGTGTGCACATTCAGTCTAGTGTTTTTGTTGTGTAAAAGACCTCTTTCAATCAATCCTAATAAAGCGGGCGGCCATCTTGAAAGCAGACCCAGAGACGTAGTCCATCACGGACGAACTCTGTAATCAATGTTTGTTGTCTTCTATCTCTATTTTTACTGCAAATTCAATCTTAATTATGTTTCTTAAGTTATTGATTCAGTCTTAAATCAACCACTTTCCTTCAATCTTCCACATTCAGCACTTAAGTTTAACAATCAATTCACTATTGGCAATTAATCAATTCTACTTCAATTTTATTTTATGATCGATTTCAAATCAATTACATAGGAGTAGGATGGAGATTCCACATGTCAAAATCGGATAAGTGTGAGGAGGATGAAAACTATGCTCATTGATTCGCCACAATGGACATTGTGTGGACATCAAAGGGCCGCAGTGAGAACGCCTTCGACGTAATTAATATTATTCTAATTAGTGATTATTGTAATTAATGTTGATTAGAGGAACAATATCCACTATAATTAATTCCCTTGTCATTAATCTATTTTCGTTTTGAGAATTTAAAATAGAGTTGACTATATGTAATGCTCTTAGAGTTATGAATGATAGATACAGTTTTATGTCAAAGTGTTATCATATCTAAAATATCATGAATGAGCGGGAAAAGACATATAGTTTTATGTTAAAGGTTATCATAATTAAAATGTCATGAATGAGTTAAAGAAGATTATAATTAATTAAAAAGTGGTTATGGAGATGTATTACTTAAAATTTTAACAATTAGTTTACATCTATTTTAATTTTGAATCTATCAAAAATTAAGAGTGATCAAATTTTTTAAAATTTTAATAAAAAATTTATGAAAACATTAAGACAGCAGTAATTAATTTTTAAAATGCTCTAAATTTCTATTTAAAATTTATTATTATATTTGAAAGCTTTATTATTGATAAAAACTATATATTTCTAATTTATTATATATTTCTAATTTATTATTAATTGTATTACTTATATCCTAAGTTTAGATACCTTGATTCTAACCTTAATATTCTTATGGCTTTAATGTCAAAATAGAGCCATTAAAATTCCAAGATAAGAACTTTAACATAAAATGGATTTTTTTTAAACATAGATGTGTAAATAACTAATAGTGATAAATATAAGGGAAGTTGAAATTTTAAAATGAAAATGTTAAAAAAAAAAAAAACAATGCGTTGAAACTAATAAATAAATAATAGTAATAAATATAAGGGAAGTTGAACTTTTAAAATGAAAATTATAAAAAAATAAAAAACAATGTGTTGAAATTAATAAGGGAAATTGAAATTTTAAAATGGAAATGCTAATAAACAATGTGTTGAAATTTAAACCAATAAAATGGTAGGAAGAAAATTAAAAACATTAAAATGGAATTGTAGGAAAAAAATGAATTTGAAATTATATAATGATAATACAAAGTTAAATTCTCGTTAAATTCTATGTTATTTTTAAAATTTTTAATTATTTTTAATAAAGAAATTAATATTGGAAAATGAGAATGTATATAGTTGATTTTTTCAAAGTAAAACCTAGTTAATTTTGAAATTCAAAAGCTTCACCTTGTAAATTATAGAACAATTGAGTGGAAAATACATAAAAGTAATTATTATGATTTATAAAAATAATAAAACATGGCAATGAGAATTTTAATTCAGAAAGAAAAGTAAAAAAACAATATAAATTATTTTAAATTTAAAAAAAAAATAGAAAAAAATAAAATAAAGAAAAGAAAAGAAAGAGGTCCATTATACAAAAAAATAATCTTTAAAAACAATAAAAAGTTACATTTTAAATTAATCAATAAAATTAATCTGAAGTATACTAAAATTATAATTTATAACAATATAGAGGAAACAAAATTAAATCTAACAAATAAACACTTAAATAGGCTATACTGTATATAAATATCATAGGTCGATACAATAGATTTTCATTAATGTGGAACTCAAAAACATTAAGTTTACCTTATTTACCCAACAAAAAATAATAAAAATAACAATTATAATATGGAATTATTATTATTATTATATGGAGAAAAAAACTATAATTTTATTATGTAAACAAAGAATAATAATAAAAAAAAAAAAAATACACTTTGTAAACACATAATGTGTGTATGCAAACTTGATTGAAAATTAGTATGAAAGAAAAAGCATTCATATGGAAAATAAAAATAAGAGTATGAAACCCTAGGGCTAATAAGCCTCAGACCATAGAGCAGAGAAAATCAAAATAAAGTAGGCATGCAGGCCTAACTAAATATAACAGAAAGGTACACAGGCCCATAACAAAACCCAAATAGAGAGCGATGTATAACCCAAAACACCAGCTGACACTAGATATACCAGAAAAAAGTCTGCGTAAAATACCCACACCACTCAAAATGGGAAAAAAGGCCCGAAAAAAAAAAGAAAAAATAAACAAAATTGGGGCACAAGCCACCTGGCTAACTCAAAATAGAGACTTAGAAATAAGCCTTAGAGAAATAGAAGTCGGGTCGCGAAACCCAAAGAGAAAAAGCATTGAAAACCTTGTAGCAAGCTAAGAAGAGGATACCAGAGAAAGAAGAATGAGGCGAGTAGAGGCTAATATGAGGCACTTCTAGAAAATAAAAATAAAAAAAATGCAGAACCGAAGCTGGAGACTGCTAGTGAAAACATGTAGACTCTGCAAAAAGCTAAAGAAAATCGCCCAATAACCAAACCCCACCATAGAAAAGACCCCTCCAAATGGTGTCGACAATACCCAGGAAAGAAAAGTCATGAAGAAGAGATTCAAACAACTAATGGCCTCCCAAACCTCCACCCCCTCGATCCTTCCACAGAGAAACCAAGTCATTACACGTCCAAACCAAAATTGGGCAAACATAACCCATAGCGAAACACAACAGTCGACTGACATAATGCAGAAATGCAATCTCAAACCTGGAACGACACCTACAAGGAGAGGTGACCAGCGAGGCATGAACCAACATCGAAACAATTAGATTTAGCTGCCCCGACTCTGCTCCATCAACTCCTAACCAATTTGAAGTTATTTTTTCTTTTAACATAGGGTTATTTTTATTTTTATTTTTCTTATTTTCTTATTTTTGTTTACATAATATAACATTACAACAACTTTTCCATACTAGGTTGGAGAGGGTCTCTCAACACAACTAGTGTAGTTATGTATATTAAACGGTTGGTAAATGTTAATAGAAATAAATTTGTGATAAACACTAAAATACTTACTTTATGATAAATTTCACATTCATAAAAAAAAGGAGTCATCAAAATTAACTAAATAGGCTTTGCTGCAATATGATGACTTATCAATGCCACATACTCAAAAATCATGACTCATTTCATATAACACTTATTCATATGACATTTTTAATTAAGTATTTTAATTAAAAGGGAAAAAAAAACATAACTACTTTGGAGATAAATCTCAACCTTTGATTTATGGGTACTATTAAGTATATTCTAAACTATTTCGTAAAAGTTAAATCCTTACCAACTACTTAATAATTATTGATAATTAAAATAAAATTGTAAAAACTCTATTCCAAAATAAACATACTTATAAACATACTTTTACTAATTATATCTATAAATATATTTATTTTAGAATAAAAATTTTACAATTTTATATCTATAAGTATAAATATATTTATAAGTACATTAAATATAATAATCATATTTTTTTAATATTAAAAACTTTAAAAAAACATTAGATAATATCTTAATATTCAAATAAATGCTACAATTAAAATATTAATGCATTGAACATTAAATATTACTAGAAATATTACTAGATTCACAATGATGGAGATAAATCACCTCTCAATTTAATGACATGACAAAAGAAATTTAATATTTTATTTTCAAAGTCGAAAAGTTAAATAAGTAAAGGTTGTTTTTGTTTAAAATGGTTAATTTAAAATATTTTTTTTAAATAATTAAACAATTGATTTTGCAATATAAATATAAAGTTTAAGATATTGAATTGTGATACATTATCTAAGACTTCAATTTTTTAGGACATTTGAGCTTACACTTTCATCCCAGGGGCATTCTTATACAATATTGCCTTCTTAAACATGCTTTTTGGAATAGCTAATTCAAATTTTTATATTTATAATGCGAAAGTATTTATTTTCATGTGTTTTAAAGTTATTATTTTTAAAAGTATGTTACTAGTTTTTAAGATTCTTGAGTTTATTGTTTTATTTGTTTTTGTTAAAGGAGGATTTTAGTAATCAATTTGTTTAAACTAATATAATTTATAATGTTTAATTTTGAAAAATAAATATTTATTTTTCAATGTCATCTCAAAAATTATTTTTTAAACATTTGATTGGACCATAAACTTGAAGGTTTTATTGTAGGGTTTGTACCATATGGATCACTGCCTTAGATTTTTCATTTAAGATTCATAGGAAAACCAACCAAATTAAAATATTTGAATATTAAGTATTTGCATAATAAATGGATAGGAACAAGATGTAAATAGATATACTTATCAAGAGTTACTACACACCATTATTTATGTGTTGTTTAACACTTTAATAAGTAGGAGTAAAAATGTAAATGTGCAGACTTACTAGTGGTTACTACCCACCAAAATTTATGCAACTCCCTGCCTCGTGGTTGACAATTAATTTTTCCATTTCATATATTAATTTTCAATTTTTATGAAAGCATAATTTCCACTTGAACTAATCTCCCTTGGCTATCTAATGCATTTCCCTTAGTGAAAAGAGATATTTTTTTAGCACATTCTACTGGCTATCCCATAACCGACCTAACTTCATGGGAATAACCGCAGGTTAGAGTATGGTTGTTCTTATTCATTAGGCCGAGAACATATATGTTGAATATTCTTTTAAGTTTCATGCTTGTTAAATTCGAGGTTTTCTCATTGCAGAAGTTGCTAGCATATCAGATATTGCTCAAGGGTAGAGCACATATAGAGTGTGGAACTATTTTTTTACGAGACTATATGAAGAATTACAAATATATAATTTACATTCATAGTCTTGATATTATTTATCATTAATATGCCTCAACTTGTAAGTTATCTGATGATAAAATATGTAATTGCATCGATATGTATCCAAATACACATGGAATATCGAAGGAGGAGCAGGTGAAAGCCTGGAATCCCCGATGTCGTACAGGAGAGAGGAAGCATTTTCTTCAGTCAAATTTGGCATACAGTAAGGGATTCTATTATGGGTAAGGACATATTTATTTGTATCTGTAAATTACTTCCATGCAAATTGTGTATATAGGATTTGGATTCTGTCCTTCCACATTGGTAATATGTATTGGATTAATTTTTTATATTAAATTTTTATTTCATTTTATTTTATAGGTTAGAATGGAAACATTTTATCTTTTTTCCAAAGGAAACCAATTTATCTATTAGTTATATTATTTTATTTATCTATTAGTTATATTTAAATAATATTATTATATATTTTTTTGGCTGATAGTAAAACATTTGCATTCAATTTCTTTGAATAGATATGGCTAACTAGGCTTATGGAATGTAGATTATCAATTGGAATGTGGATTTTCAATTCAATGTGCAGTATCCCATTTCATCATTTAATTGAAAAATATAGAGAATATTTTTGTTGAGAAACAACATGGATTTTGTATATTATCGTACTCCTATAGCTCTTAAAATTGAGGACATTTCATACATTGTTAATGAATTTTATGTAGTCACCATAAATGTTATCAATGCAGCTGATTGCCATTCATAATTTAACATTTAGTCGCTTACTAAATTGTAGTTACCATAGTTGAGTGAATTTTTATGAATTAATTAATTAATTTTAAATAATATTATATTTATTTTCCACTTATTGATATGAGATAGTTTATATATAAATAATTTTGGATTTAGAAGATTATCAATGAAATTGGTTGTGATATATCTCTATTAATAATATGAATAACATTTACAACTTTTCCATTTTAATGTGTTATTATGATTTTGGATATCATTTATTTTGATATTTATTAGTAATTTTTAAATATTTTATTGTTAATTAATAATTAATATTAATTAATTTTATATTAATAATAATTTATATTAGTGTATTATTTTTATATGAATTAAGATATAGATATTAATAATATCTTGTAATTTAACAATTTTTCTTTACCTTAAAATATTTAAAGGAAACTTTTGTAAAGCAATTATGGAATTAGGTTCTAAGACTATATTTGAGGTGTTACTGGTTTTTATTGAGAGACATTTCATCTTAAATTGTATCACTATTATGTTATGATTTTATGAGACACTATTGTGTTATTATAAAGACTAATTCTCTCCTCACCATTACTTTGATCTTAGAGAGTTGAGAATTTATCTTCATCGGTTAAAAAAGGAAAATGGTTTTATAAAGACGAATTCTCTTATAACCATTGCTTTGATCTTAGAGAATTGAGAATCTATTTTCATTGGTTAAAAAGGGAACATGGCCATTACAAACTTAATGATCAATATATAATGTAAAATATGAAGAAAAAAAGATTGAATAAAAGGAATATTTTGCGCTTCTTCTTTAAATTTGTTATAAAAATGTGGTAGATTTATTCAAATATTTTTATGCTTTGAGTTATTAGGTTAATTATGAAAATTAAAAATGTTATGTTATATTTATTAAAAGAGAATTTATTTTAATAAAAAATGTTATATATACACCTTGAATTATTTTCTTGATATGGCTATATTCGCATAATCATTGGGAAGGTACATGTAAAATAGAGGTTTAAAAATGACAACAAATAATTTTTGTGGTTGTGCTTCAAGAATGAATATTCACATATTTAAGTTGATAGGTGTTTCTTTTGAATTAATGCACCTTTCATTTTTGTCTACACTTCTAATGCCCACTTGACATCTATTATTGTTCCCACTTGATACCTAGTTCTTGACATATTTATCCAAATTTGGTTTCCCTTACATATTTCCCTTGTGCATCAAGGCCTGTCTGAAAATACCTACAATCGTTTCACTAGCTGTATTTCCAGAGGGTGCTCTATGTGTGAGTTCATACTCTTGATTATTATGGTGCATGCCCAACAACTTCGTATTTCCTGCATGCATAATGAGTATTTCCTGGCCCTATTATATTTTTTGCTTTTTCCTATTGCATACATGAATTCTCCATATACCCACGTTGTTTTATGAGTGCATTGTAACCTAATTGATTTCAATCCTCTATTCATTTGGTTTGCAGTTTCAACATTGCTGGAAGAAGCAGAAGTAATGCGAAAGAAGCTATTGAACGAGGTAATGATTTAAACGACCTCTGAATCACTGTTAACCTTTTTGACATTAGGAAAATTATTTTGATTTGGACAAAATGGCCCTAATTTATATTTTTTTATTTCTCTAGATCTTGCTGCAATTGATGATGTAACAACCTTGTTTCAAGGACCTCTGAATCACAATTTGTTTTAGGGCCTTAATTAAATATTTGTAACTTAATCATTATATCAACCATTATATCCTAATGTATGTTATGTTGTTAATCATTTTTCTACCTATTCCGCTTATATGCTATAGCCTAGGGGTATCTATTTGTCAATTCCACACATGTTTTTTGGATGGTATATTTCGTTGAGATAAGTAGCATCTAGGAATATTTAATCTTGAATCAAGTTTTAACCTTAATTGCCCCTAACAACTTGCCTTCAGGGGGATTTTATTTCTGGGTTTGAAATGCATACCATATGCTATGAAGCACACTTTGGCTAAGAAATCATTGCTGAGGGAATATATTTTGTCATAGTAACCCAGGATTTGCTGCAAAAGTATTTGTAATAGTCTTAACAATGTTATTTAAACATTGAATGGCAAATACAAAGCACTTGAGGCAACTTGGGGGTCCCTTCTTCACATTGATTGGAAAAGCCTGGGTTCTACATAATATTCATTGAAAAAATCAAAACTGCGCTTCATATTTTAACATTAAACATAAAGTCATAGATAAGGACACTCTTAAAGTCTACAATATAGGACCTACAATTGTTCTGTCCCAGATTGACTAGCAGTTTTGTTTCAATTTCAAATTTCTAATCAAAGTCAATGAGCTGGTCATTCAACCTCTCATCAAGGACTATCTCATAATGCCTTTCATCCTCAGAAAAGTTAGCAATACTTCCACTATGTTTCCTTCATTAAGTGGCAAGTGCACAAGGCCCTCATTATTCACCTGGGCCATCATTCCATTGATCAAATAACTATTGAATTTAGATACTTCTCACTAAATTCACTCCCCAAGCCTAAGAAGTTGTCCTCGCATAGATTAAATCTATAATCCTTTGTTTGGATATCTTTATCAAATTTAAAAAAATAAACAACCCACAAATCACCATCTTCATAAATAGGGTTGAAAGTTCTTTCTAATGTTACATGGTCTTATTTGATAGAGGAATTTATCTCGAAGCTTTTTTTCCTCACTAATAAACAAAAGGATCTTATAAACATTTATTTTGGAAGAGTATGGTGCTACCAAGTTCTAGATTATACTCTTCCATTGGATCCATTGGAAAATTGCATTATAGGTTCATTGTTCACTGCACCTTGCAAAAGTCATTTTGTTGAAAATATGGCATTGCACAGATTAGTTTATAATCCCCATTTTGTTTAATTAATGGTTAAAAAAGCAATCATGTCTAAATTATCAATCATATTTAAGGATGATTCAAAGAATATATCACAGTTTAGGATAATTTTAGGAGTTTTAGGTAAAATTCAAATCTTGCATTGCAATCACACTTGGAATTTCTTTGATCTTCCCTGGCAAAGAGATTTGAATCATACTGTAACCAAGTATAATATAAGTACCATTGAAATCCAATAGAATCTACTGGAGAAAAACTAATAGAGTATGTAAGGCCTTAATATTTCAAGTTTCATTGTAAAATTTCAAAGAAAAACATCTAATGAGTTCAATTTTTCATAAGGTGTAATCACAATATGTAAAAAACTCATCAGAAATATGTAATATCACTGACTAATCTATTCTTGATCATCATGAATATTTTCAAACATTATACTAATTAAAAGGGAAATGATGTCCTATTGTAACCGACATATTCGGCCTTTAAACAAAGAGGAAGAGCCATCTTGAATATGCCTACCTTTGAATTTCCCTCACTTCTTTTGTTTTATAATATTTCTTTGCCATTAACTATGAGTAAGTAACCTCACCAATTGCTATAGTTTGAAATATTTGTAGTGACTATAGTAGCCTTTCATAATTCAACTTATTGGTGAATCAAATTATATAATTTGTAATATTTCAGAGCTTATTTCCTACAATGACCAAGATAGTTGGAACTTTTGGCCCTAGATCACGTTCTATGAAAAAAAAGAAACAATATGTGAACACCCATCACAAATCCATGTATAAATATTTCTCATTAAATAAATACATAGTGTTTCATAAATTTTGTAGATGTGTTTTTGAGCTTATGCCAATGATACACATCTCTAGGTTTCCAGTACAACTTTCCCTCAATTGAATCAATGTTTTATCTAAAAATGATGGATGAAAAAATTCTATTATACATTGTCACTTAGGTTTTGTGAATGTGATACATATTTGTGGGCTTCCATTAGGAGTTGACTTGAACTGAATAATTTTGGTTTTCCAATAGAAGCTTTCTTGAATTGAATCTATATTTTCCCTGAAGATGATGAATGTAAAAATGCTTTGGTAGAAGTGTTTTCGAGGTTCTATGAATATGATTCAAATATGTACGTTTCTAGTAGGAGCTGCAACTAATATATGGTGACTTGCATTCATCATTAGTTTTCCTTGTTGGGTACTTTGTTTGAAGTTTGACATGACATGTGGTGATCTTGTCTATAAGGCTATGTGGTGATAAGTTTGGCCATATTTTCATATTTAGAATTATTTCCATTTCAAGGGAATCATCACATTGAGATAAATTCATAGTAAACACACCTATTCATGTCTTCACAATCACATGGTCATCGTTAAAATGTGCAATAATAGATTTTTGAGGTACCACACTCTCAATCCTTAAATTTGGAATAGTTTCTACAACTACACACGCATTTCACATATATTTTGGTGAAAATTCATTTAGGATATTGCATGCATAACCACAAGACAAACTTTCTACTTCAAGCACAATGATGAAAGACAAATCTTCCCAAATATGTACTTTAATTGAAGATGATGGATGTAAAAATGTTATGGTAGATGTGTTTTTTGAGTTTCTCTTATGAGTCATCAACTGATATATGGTGACCTTCATGCATCATTACCTTTACTTGCGAGATAACTTGCATTTAAAATGCATAGCTATTTACTTCAAATTTTCTATTTACAATGTTTACCAACGAAAAGATATGCATGTTTACAATTATTGTTCAATTGTGGTAATATCCTGTTTTATGTTTTTTTTTTTTTAATTTGTAAGGGTGTTTTTCAAATTTAATGTTATCTTGTTGATATGGATGTGAAATACTGCGGTGAATGCGTTTTTGAGGTTGACTGTGTGTGAAATAAATTTTACAGGCAAGACCCACAAAAGAATCTATGACAATTTCCTTAGAGAAAAGGAAGAAAACCTAGAAGTGTTGGGACTAAAAGAATACATTAAGTGAAAATGCATCATGAGGAGTATGGAGTCAATTTATTTTAAGGTAGAGTTAGGTTAGACTCAATTTCATACCTACTCATATTTTGTGATCCGTGTCTTGATTTGATTTCTTATTGTTATTTCCTTTAGATTTTCTACCTTGGTGAAGCTATCTTTATTAAAAAGACACTTTCTTTGTCCTCCTCTTTTGCTACTCATTTTTCCTCTGCGATGAGGGTTGAGATCGTGGTCCTTGAGGATTGTGAAGGAACTTGACTAAGAGTGAACACTATGTTGTTGTAATATATGGGAATATTTATTTAATAATGTTGCTTTGTCATCATTGTTTTCAACCTCAATGTGTACTTCATCCAACTGCATTGGTCCTTTCAAGGTGTTTATATGACTAGGCATGGTTTCCTATTGATAATCTTTAAACCAAATATATGTTTCTTTAAGGTAAACTTGATGCTCTGTGCTTTTGACCCAAACAAACATTTTAAGGTTTTTTTAATTTATTTGGAACTTACAAAGGATCTTCAACACAAAAATAAATTCCCTAAAGTTTTTTGTTGCCCTATGTGCATCTGAATAACATGCCCTAGGGAGACTATGTCTGCAAAATTCTTTCCATTTATCTTCAGGTTTTTGTCTAACATGGCATATTCTCCTATTTCATGGTATTATGGCCTCATTTTATTCAATAAATTTCAAACTTCCAATGTCATTGCTTCTAACAATGGTAAGCTCAAGCATCTTAGCCTTAGACTTACAATGTGAAACTGTTATTGAAAGCATTGTTTTATATGCAGTGCTTATAATTGTTATACATGTATGCACCATACTGCTACTGCATGTACAAGTTGATCATAGAGGATTATCTTGATAAGTTAATTTGCATGCTACTATTGGGATGTATGTGAGGTAATTTAGTCTGCTATAGCCAAAATGACTGTGAGGTAATTTAGTTTGATGTAACCAGATGATTCACTACATGTCATTGTCTTGCCTCTACATAATCCATTGTTTGGCTCCAATTTGTTTGCCATATGCTTCTTCTGTTACTCTCTAGATTGATTTATATACCTTTGAAGTTTGTATTTAGTTAAGTGTTGTGCACTAGAATAATATTTTTTCCTCCCATGATTTTTCTATGTATGTTGTCTGGCTATTTTTCTTTCTTATAATACTTATTCTTGTGATTTCCAAACTCTATAACTTTAACCTTATAAAAAAATTATCTAATAAAGAACTCTCTTTTAAATCTAGATAGTCTTGAAACTTGAACTTTCTTAATCTTAGTCCATCATAACATGAGAGAAAGACATACAAACGCTGTATTTTAAGTGAAATCTGACCTAAGGCTTCTTGGATCACTTTTCATAAGTTATTTTCCTAAAGACACCACCTCCATTACACTCTCTTTTGCATGTTTTTTTTACATAAAAGATAAAACAATTTATATCACACATTTTTATTATTATTATAAATTAAAATGTAAAAAACATCCAAACAAACATAATTACAACTTTTGTAATTTTCAATTTTATAAACTATATTTTATTATTAAAAATAAATCAATAAAAAATTATAAATAGAAATATTTTATTTTATTAACATAATTACAACTTTTATAGTTTTTAATTTTATAAATTATATTTATTATAAAAAATAAATTAATAAAAAAATATAAATAGAATTTTTCAATTTTATAAATTATATTTATTATAAAAAATAAATTAATAAAAAATTATAAATAGAAATATTTTATTTTATTAGGTAATAAATAGTAAATACGCTATCTATATGTAACATAGTTGCATGATGTTATGGATATGTTTATTTCAAATGAAGCAACTTTTTTTTGGGTTAAAAAGATAAGTGGTAGGCATACTTTTTTTCATAAAAAATTGCAAGTTAAAGTTTAATATTTTGAAATGTTATGTTAGAAATATAAAAAAAGACGATTTTTTTTTCAATTTAGCAAACATATATTTTCAAATGAAGCAACTTTTTTTTGGGTTAAAAGATAAGTGGTAGGTATATGTTTTTTGAAAAAAAAGGGTCAATTAAGATTTAATATTTTGAAATGTTATACTAAAAATATAAGAAGACAATTTTTCTCAACGTCTCTTGACACCTTTTGTGGCAATTGTTAATTATATCTTCCATAAAATATGATTTTCAGTAATAATGTGCGACCACACTTACTAATCTCTATCTTCCTAAACATATATCTTCAATTGAAGCAACTTTTTTTTGGGTTAAAAAGATAAGTAGTAAGTATAAGTTTTTTGAAAAAAATTGCGAACAAATTTTTTTCAATTTAACAAACATATCAACGTCTCTTTACACCTTTTGAGAAAATTGTTAATTAAAACTTCCCATAAAATAGGATTTCCAGTAATAATATGCTGCCACACTTACTAATCTCTATGGTTCCATTAAAACATAAAATTATGCTTTTGTTTTGGAACGTTGATGAGAAAAGGAGTCCCTCTAAACGTGGAAAGAAACCTAATGAGTTGAAGTTACATGGCATGAGGCTATGAATAGGTGCTAAGATTTAGATTGACGAAATAAATGAAGTTCGGGTTTGTAAATATCATCTGAAATAATTATTTTCCATAAAATTATAAATTAAATTTATAATTTTAATAAGTTTCTATTAAATTTTAAATAAATTTAATTTAAAAAATTCCTTTTTCCTGGTTGAACTTAAAACAATTAAACTACTACCTATAAATATATTAACCTCCTAGGTTCATCTACCTCTTATATATAATTTGCAACCCTCTTATAAATACTATAAATTAAATTTATAATTTTAATAAGTTTCTATTAAATTTTAAATAAATTTAATTTAAAAAATTCCTTTTCCCTGGTTGAACTTAAAACAATTAAACTACTACCTATAAATATATTAACCTCCTAGGTTCATCTACCTCTTATATATAATTTGCAACCCTCTCATAAATACTTTAAAACCTTTGATTATAATTAGTATAACTATACCTTTGCATGAGTGGTTTTAAAACCTTTGATTATAATTAGTATAACTATACCTTTGCATGAGTGGTTTCACCTTGAGTTTCATTAGGGTTACGTTGTAGTATAATGTACATTGTCAACGAAGATTGGCCTCACTTCGTGCTCCTATATATTCCGATATCGATGACGACTTTTCCATTTCCCTTTACCAAAACCGAGTGATAAGTCCGCTTAATGATTGGTATTACATTAAGAATTTAACTTTATGTTAACATGATTATTATTTTTAATGAATTTTAATTAATGCGTTAACTTGGTTGAGCTTAATCTAACATAATATTATTATTTTTAATGAATTTTAATTAATGCGTTAACTTGGGCGAGCTTAATATTTGATGTGTTTTCTGATTTGGTTTGTGTTTGTTTTTTTTTTTTTATTAAGGGTGGTTCATGGATATTTTTGGTCAACGGGTGGCGCTACGTCTACTTGAAAAATCTGGGCTGACGCCCTTTAGCCTATTGCAATACCTGACCCCAAGAGCTTTCGGGAATTGACCCTATGACCTCCCATTTGGCGAGGCCCTGACTTGACCAATTGAGCTAACCCTTGGGACTATATTTGGCTTGATTTTGTTCTAAGCATAAATCATATTAGATAATTCGAAACTTCGATTAAAAAATTATGATGTGATTAATGTAAAAAAATTATTAAAATCAGTATAGATCAGAAAAGCCTAAAATCAAGCTAATCATAATATAATTTTAATTAATCTCTTAACTTGGTTAAGCTTGTTCTTTGATGTGTAAATGGGCTTGATCCTCTTTGAGGATCAATCAAAGTTGTGTATATCAATTCTCTAAGTTGTAATATATCATTGAGGTAGACAATTCTATGTTGTAATATATTATTGAGATAGATAAGTATTATTGAGTTGTTAAATTTTTTAAATTAATATAAATAAAATGATTATTTTATAATTGGTTTATTTTTTAAATAATTTTTGTAGATTTTGAATTGGTAATTATCATAGAAAGAATATTTTGTAATTATTTTTTATTTTAATATTTTATAATAATTATTGGAAGATAGAGTTTTTGGGTAGTTTAATCAGTGATGGACATGATAATTAAGTGTTATGTATCATGAGGTTCCATTCTAAAAATTTTATTCTCAATTTGGATCAAAGTACACCACATTTCCTTCAATTTAAAGGCCCGGTGGGCTTTGAATTGAGGGTGAATGAATATCTTGTTAAGGCACTCGTAAAAAGGCCATCGGTCCAAATCCACCCATGTGTTAGCCAATGAAAAAATAATGTTAGAAGATTATTGTGATAGGGTTTGTTCAAATCCCACAATGTGTTAGCCAATTGAAAAAAAAAAATGAAGTTTATTGTGATAGCATTAGCAAAAATGTGGAATTAGAGGGGCTCATAGTATTCAATTTTGTAGTAAGGGATTCATTAAGGATTTTCGAGAGAGAGAAAGATTAGAGATGAATCCTAATAAATTCAAAATAGACAAAAGAGAGACGCAAAGGGCCACCAAAATTATAACTCATCATTAAGATTGATTGTAGAAATAGAAATTAGAGATAAATCTTCATAAATAAAAAATAGAAGAAAGAAAGACATGAAGTGTTGAAGGCAAAAATTCCCAAGGGATAAGGTTGAGAGCCCCAAAAGAGTGTAGTAAAAAGATTACAAAGAGAACTCATAAAATCATGCCAAGCACTTAAATTCACAAAAGTAGGGAGTAGAAGCATACCCAAAGGTCCATCGTTTGAAGTAGATCCCATAGAGTCCAAATGCTTGATCTTCTTCCAAGACATGCAAACCTGCAAATAAATCACGGAGACACCAGAAAATAATTGAATTCAAAGTACAAGTACATATATATAGGATAAATCATCATAAAAGTCATCACAAATCAACATTCATAGAACAACAATGCAATTTGGAAACAGGACATGAGTCTCTTTATTAACTGAAAGCAACAAGAATAGGTGAAGTTACAACCTGATCCTAACCAAAGGTATTGATGAAACCTTCCTCTGGATCCATCTAGCCTAAGCCATCAAAGAATTCCTCTCTAATATATGCAAGAATATGTTAGGTAAGGAAATTGAGCATCTTTGCAAGGAAACATGAGTTTCCTGAAGACTGGGAGTGCAAAAGGCATGAGAAAATTACAAACCTTATCTGGGGAAATTTGGGAATAATGATGATACCTCTCCTTACGAATGAATTAGGCATACCCAAGGGGTGTATATATACCACCTCAAACCATTTAATTCGATTAGGCCATGGGCTCCTCTAGGTGGGCTTTCATTAGAGCCCGTAAACCCCGCATGGAAAATAGTTTTTTATATATTTTTTTAAATTTTAAAAAAGTATATGTGGGTATTGTTTAGAAGGATAGTGTATGTCCATGTTTTAATAGTGAGCAGAGTTGTGTATAGATTTTGAAAACACTTTTTTGAAATGAGGGCATGTCTAAAAGGGGAAGGGAGCTTCCCAAGCTATATAAAAGCGCTTGGTCTATAGGAGTGTTGAAAGATGATATAACAGATGCCCCCTAATGTATGAGGTCAGAAGGGGGACTAATGGCCAAAATACATTAAGTATAAAAGGAGGAGTTATTCAAAAAGCCCAAGAGCAGATTACCATATTCCAATCCATCAATTACCTATGTAAAGAATTAGAAAGAGAAGTCATATCCGAGGTGGGCATACCCATGCTCAGAGATAGTAAAGAACGTTTGTTGATCAAGTACAATGTAGATCCAAGATGTATACATAAGTGTGATGATGTTCAGAAGAATACATAGTGGAACAACATATCATAGTTGTGAAAGAACACAATAGAGTTATGTCTCAATATCATATAAGAGGATATTTGTACAAAAAATATTGTATAACTGATCCCCACAATAGTACCAAAGTCATATGAATGGAGTAGTGGTATTGTACAAAACTTGGTTGCCAATATATAAGATGTTACTGAAAGAGTGTGCAACATATAAGCAACATATAAGTGCAGATGTCACTGACAGGAAGCTGAAGGAGAAATCAAGTGATCAAAGATGCTAGCACGACTCAAAGTCTTTTCCGACCGCAAATGGTACATTTCTACACTATGGGAAAAAATGAGTTGAAGTCAACCATGTGAGAAATTGTTTGATTATCGGTCATTGATGTATACCATTAACAAACGCAAGACTACTCACCAATAATGATAATGAGTGTCAAGGAACTCTATTACAATCTAACAAGTGTGAATAAAGGAGTTGAAGTTGAACACTTGAAATAATATATCAATCAGAGGAAATCGATGTATTCCTACTATCTATAGTGAAGGAGTTTGCCACTAATGATTGCAAACCCTAAGATAGCGATAAAAGAAATCTAGATCTTGTTCCCAATGCGATGGGTTGGATTCGATGGGAAAACATCCACTAGAAGGAAGGAATTATGGCATCCCACATCAAATAACATGAACCATTAAAGACTTCCTCTCTAGCATATGCAAGAATATGATAGATAAGGAGGTTGGGAATTTATAAAATGAAACAAGGGTTTCCTGAAGACTGCGAGTGCAAGAGGTACAAGAAAATTATAGACCTGAGTTGGGGAAATTTGGGAATAATGATGATACCTCTCCTTAGGAATGAATTAGGCCTACCCAAGGGGAGTATTTATACCATCTCAAACCAATTAATTTGGTTAGGCGTCAAGCTCCTTTAGGCGGGCTTTCAATAAAACCTGTAAACCCCATTCGAAAAACAGGTTTTTATATATTTTTTCAATTTTTAAAAAGTGTACATGGGTATTGTTCAAAAGGGCCGTGTATGTATGTGTTCTAATAGTGGGCAGAGTCGCGTATAGATTTTGAAAAACACTTTTTTGAAATGAGGACAAGTCTGCAAGGGTAAGGTAGCTACCCAGGCCATATAAAAACATTTGGTCTACAAGAGTGTTGAAAGATACTATAACACAAAGTAAAGGACCAACAAAATAATTATTTTAAAGATTAAAAAAACCCTTTAAAAACTTTTATATATATATATATATATATATATATATATAAATTAAAAAAATAAAGACTAATAAAATATTAAAACTAAAATTACAGTAAAATTAATAATATTAATAAGTTATATAAATAACATATAATAATATTAATATATAAATTGTGAAGTGCTAATAATTCATTAGTATTAATACTATAATTTATACAAATACTATATAATACAAGACTATAATGAATATTGATACCATAATATATGAATATAATAACATAACATATAACTATAATAAATAATAATATATCTTAATATTATTAATACTTAGTATTATTAAACGACGACGTTGTCGTTGTTTTTGTTGTTGCAACAAACTAGACAGGCTTTAGAGGACATGACTGTAAATATTTTGTTCAAAGAAATGAAATATAATTTTACTTAAAGAAGTATTAATATAATATAATAATATCAATATAATAAGACATAAAATATATTATTATGATATATAATAAAATATATGATAAAAATAACAATAATAGAAAATTAATCAAAATATAAAAACATACACTATAAAATAGAAACAAGAAAATAAAAGAATGATTTAGAAACAAACATGGGAGACAAAAGGAAAGTACAAAGATAAAAAGACAAATGAAATAATAAAGAGAAGAAAGTTCTGAAGAAAACAAAAGTAGAGAAAACCAATAAAAATAACTATAAAAAGAGATATACAACACAAAAAGACACACAAAAAAAGGGGACCAAGAGCAGAAAGGTAAAACAAGAAAAGACCCAAAACCAAGAAGCAAACAAAAACACAAGGAAAAAATAAAACAATGACTAAATAAGTAAAACAAAAAAGGACACGAAAGACTAGATATTTGAGTCTCTCTTGTTTCCTCTTTTCTTTTGTTGTTTTCTTTATGTTTATATGAGCTTGTCCTTCTTGTCTTTTGTTTTAAGATCTTTTCTTTTCTTTTCTTTTTTTCTACTTTATTATTTGTTTTCTTATATTTTTTTGGGCCTTTTTATTTATTTATTATTTTTTAATTCTATATTATATTTCACTATATCACAGTAAAACAAAAACACAAGGAAAAATAAAACAAAGACTAAATAAGTAAAACAAAAAATGACACAAAAGACTAGATCTTTGAGTCTCTCTTGTTTCCTCTTTTCTTTTGTTTTTTTCTTTATGTTTATATGAGCTTGTCCCTCTTGTCTTTTGTTTCAAGGACTTTCTTTTTCTTTTCTTTTTTTCCTTTTCCTTTTTTTTTTCTACTTTCTCATTTGTTATCTTACGAGTTTTGTTTTTTTGGGCCTTTTTATTTTTTTATTATTTTTAATTATATAATATATTTTACAATATATATTATTATTATTATTATTATTATTATTATTCAAGTAAATGGTATTAGCAATTTTTTTGCTTTTGCACAAAAAAAATATTTATCATTTTTTAGTGGTAAAAAGTATCTAATCTTTCTAAAATAGAACTAGATATAGATAGTTTCTTTCAATCTAAATTTATTACATCCATCCATAGGATTCTAAAGGTACGGAGGCTATAAATAAATGCCTAAAACCAAATAACTTTTAGCTAGCATATACAAAATTTAATCAACAATAAATTTGGCCTAGTCATCTATGACTATAATTTCAACTTGATTTTCTACCAGGTTCAATCCCTAAGCTCCAACCAGTGGTGTGTCACCCACCTAACCCCCTAATACCTTATTAGGGTTATGGGGAGTGACTAGACATAACCTTCATGATATATTACAAAGATGAGTTTATCTACAAATCCTCTTTCTTTCATTACTTCAACTCATAATTTTTATGTCACGGTTGTCTTCTACTCACCAAGAGATTTCCAATGATATAAATTTTGTCTTTATATGAGTTATGAGAACAAAGTTATGCCCCTTTTTAAGGCCATTCCATCACCTATATGTTCCATGTGGCACCTCCACATTGGTCAACTTTTCCTACCTACATGGCACATGGGGCCTTGCCATATCAGATAACTCTAAATCTTGTAAGGTTAAAACCTCCTAAGCCTTTGATAACTGATAGGAATGATATTTGAGACGATAAATATACAATATATCCCAAAACCTATTAGCATTTCAATCTCCGGTAATTTTCTATCCCACCAATCCACCAATATGCTAGGGACCTACTCAGTGTGTTACCTCACCATTATGCTAACCTTTCATTGACCGCCATGTGGTGCTAGTTGGCATGTCTTCCATGTGGATTCACTAATGAGTGTGGATAGGGATATTGAAATATCAAATTTCTCCTCGAGGAGGTCTTAAAAAAACTCCCAATATACCAATATGTTGATATGCCAGCGCAACAACCATGTCAACCACAAGCAACCAAACACCACCTAACATGTGGAAAACACTGACATGTCTCCTGGCAAGTGGTAACCCTATCATATGCCACATGTTACTCACCGCTCACTCCAAAGGCAAGCCAAAGGGTTGTTTCTAGGTGACACATGCCTATCATTTGGCATTGCCATGTCATCACCAACAATGTCATGTCAACATCACCCTCCAAGACCTCCAAGGGTTCGATGCTTTGATATTTAAATATTCTAAGGGTGTTAATTGATAGCCCTAACAAATGAGAAGTCAGGGCCATCAAGTGCTTCTTTGTAACTTGGGCCTCAACATATTAGAGAATTCTACCAATGTCATCTACCACATTCATCTGAGGGATGATATACCAATAATCCCCTCCTTACAATTGTCTCTAGATCATGGCTCCCTAAATCTCATATGACCAAGGGCTAAGGCTAATGCTTCCATAGTCCCCAGAATTTTGAGGTCTTCTTGTATCAACAAGGGATTCCATTCCTAGATTTCCCCAAGGAGATAAGGCACTAAGGTGCCTAGCTCCCAAATCCTCTTGGCACAAACTAAACTAGCCTCACAAGGAAATAGTTTAGGTTCACAAAGATAAAGGGTTTTAACCTGAACTCTATGACAAGAAGTCTCTACACCCACTAGTTATTTTTAGCTTGATGGCACACATGCATCAAACAAATTTACAATGATTTATTTAGCATGCATATAAACATCTCATACGAAGTACAACTAAGGCTGATCTCTTGAATTCATAAGTTTACTACGTATATATTCCCATTGAGCATAAAGGGAAGTTTACCATTATCCCCAGAAATTCATTTCATAAAAGGATCCTTCCAACATTCACATAATATTTATTATCCACTTAGCATATTTTTGTATCCACTACAACAACCCTCCAAAAATTTTCTTATGCTTTGATTTTGGAGCCTTCCTTCCTATCCATAAGAGTGTATCTTATACTGTTGTCAAGTACTCATGATTTGATCGAGACTTATCTTTTTCATTTGAGCTTTTGTTTTCTCATTTTACACTTAGTTGGTATTTCTAAGTCACAAGATAACCTCCTAACTTGGTCACACAACAGTTCTGGGCTTGCCTCCAGAAACTGTGCAATCCTTGAGGGTAGTCAACCTTGATGATTGGATTTGTGCTATCTAGACTGGTAGTCAGCCTTGACCTCAGAAATTGTGCAGTCATGGAAGGAATCCCAGCACTGAGCCCAAAAATTCTGCAATCCCTCATTGAGCTCAGGAACTGCAGAGTGCACTTAGTAGGAAAGTTGCCCAGTCCCCAATATTTGAGCAATCTTTCCTGGCAGCGTGCATGGAAAGCATCCCTGAAAATAAATAAATAAATAAAGAAAATAAAATAAATAAATAAATAAAAATAAAATAAAATAAAATCATTCCTAAGAAATAAGAATCCATTATTAGCTTCCCGAAGGTGGCACATTGCCATTTTTAAAAGTTTCTATCATGTTTCATTTTTTCCTTTATTTTAGGCATGTGCGTCATAAACCCTAATTTTCTCAAATATGGTTAATCAACGCCTCTAGAGCTCATTTGTGCATTTGATCTTATAGCTCTAGAATTCCTAAGGAGATTAAGGAACCTTCGGTGAAGTTGTCGTCGCATTTCCCGGTCAATTTTTCTTTTATCACCTTTCGCCACTTTTTCTATCGCTTTTTGTCATTTCACTTGAGTGTGTTGTTTTTCTTGTTTCTCTTCATGGTTGCTGGCGTTTCAACATATTTTAGCTTGTAGAAGTGGTGTTCTAGTTTGTCGTTTTCCTTTCACAAGTGTCACATTGGTTTTCCTTTTTTTGCACCAATGGTCGTTGTTTCAACAACTCTCCTTGCATATTTGTTTTTCCTTCCATTTTTTGAGTTTCTGCACTTGATTCACATTGATTCATTTGTACTTAGTCAAATCCACACTCAAGCTCACATCATCACTTATATTTTCTTGTTTCCCACACCTTCATCAAGCAGATCTGCACTTTCCTTGGCCAGTTTTTACCTTGCTCAATTGGGCACTGCACAATCCTAAGGCTCAAGCTGAGAGCTTGGACTCTGAGACTGCACAATTCATAATACAGGTTGGCCCAACTGTGCACTGCATAGTTCCAAGGCTTAGTCTGCTACCCTTGGCTACTGAGATTATGCAATGTGAAATCTCTCCCAGTCTTTACCCAGGATGAACTGTGCATTACACAGTCTCAAGCCTTAGGCTACACCCTTGGATGCTGGGACTGCACAATGTGCAGTGCCCGCAGCCAGTGCCCCTCACCTATTCATGGAAATTGCACAATCACTGTCACTGGTTGCCTGGTTTTCTACTTGATCATGATTTGAAGTTAGATTTGCAAAAGCTAATGTTCGTTTGCCATAAGTGCATTTTTTGTCCCATAGGTACCACAATTGTTGAGCACTTCTCTCCAAAAGTCATTGTTACCACGGTGCCCAGGAGAGCTGTGTCAAATATACCACTGAGAGTAGTATTGGGGAAGCAATTGAGAAAATGCTAGTGGACTTTCCAGTGTATGCAGACTCTCAACTATTTGTAGAAAAGGATTCAGATTTAACATGGCACAAGGTTAAGGAAGCTTTTCAACAAGGAGCTTCAAATAAGATCTAGAGGACCGACAAGTTTACATTAGTGTTCATCAGTCAGGATTACACAAGATTGCATGCAGGTATCCAACCTTCCCGTGTGCAGATGTCATCAACTTACAATCGAAGGAAGGAAAGAAATGGCAAGATGAAAGTGGATCCTCTTGTTATGAAAGCACTTTAGCAAGTGAGGAAAAGAGGAAACATAGGTTGGAGAGAGAAAAATGGAGGAAGAGAGAAGCACAATGAAGTAGAAGGGAGGAAGAGAAGTAGATGCAAGAAGAAGAACAAAGGCAATGTGCAGAAATAGTGGAAAATCAAGTTGAAGAGCAAGAACAAAACCAACCAACAGCGAAGGAGGAGGGTCAACAAATGGAGGATTGGGAGCTTTCTCACTAGATTGAAGACTTAATTGAAGTTGTGGACATGGAGTTGGAACTAGAGCTGAAGAATGAAGATGTTGACCTCATGTCGAGTGCACCATAGGTCATCATTTAGTCTCCATCGCCTCTAGCAATAGAGCTAGATCCAAGCAAGGAAGGGTATGTTGTTCCTCTTGATGATGATTCAGTAATTGACTTGTACAATCTAGCATATGAGGATTTGCAGAAGAAGATTGTTCAAACATGAAGAAAGAATTTTATGGATGGACTCACATCACCTACATTCATTGGATAAAGGGTGATAGTGGCAAACACCAGGAAGAATCTAAATTCCAATGGCGAGGCCAACTTGGCCTTCATAGGTGCATCAACATCAAACAATCAATATTTGATGGTCGGGAATAAGTAATTGGCACAGGAGTTACTGTTATGCTCTTAACCTGCAAAGCAATACCCAAACATAGAATTTGCGAAGAAAAGATACCGAGAACACAGAATATGCGAAGAAAATATACCCAGAACACAGAATAGCAATGATTTTATTATTCAGAGAGAAATGTTCACAGGCCTCTTCGAGGGGGCAACCTCCAATAGAGCAGAGCTCGATCACAAAAACAAGACACGATACTCCTCGCAGGGAGTCTCTATCCTTTATATATTACTCATACATGCAATACCACGGGCCAATATCGTGGGTTTTATTAATACCATCTATCTAATACTACCGCCCATTTGCAACTAACTGTGGTCCCGTCATTAATTGCGGGTTAACCACTTACAAATATTAATATGGGCTTTATTGACTCTTGACTATGACGTGATCCCATGACATAAATAAGGGGGTTAGGGTGGGACCCTAACATGCCCTCCCCCTTAAGACTAGCCTTGTCCTCAAGGCTGAAGCTGCGGAAACTACTGAAGAATAGTGGCTAGTTCCCAAGTTGCATCTTCCGGAGAGGTGTCTTTCCATTTGACGAGGACCTCCTTAATCATGCGGCCGCGCAGGTGCTTGTCTCGGGTGTCTAGAACCTGTTCAGGTTGAAGCCAAATTGACCCTTCTTCGTCTAACTCAGGTAGACTGGTTTGAACTCAGCAATTGTTCCCAATCACTTTCTTGAGGCACGATACATGGAAAACTGGATGGATTTTTGCCGTAGGTGGCAAAGCCAACTTGTAAGCTACTTCTCCAATGCGATGAAGTACTTGGTATGGTCCGTAGAATTTTGGTGCGAGCTTTTGACAACCCTTATATTTGAGTGATGTTTGCTTATATGGTTGCAGCCTCAAAAAGACCTGATCCCCTTCTTGAAATTGGCGCTCTGAGCGATGTTGGTCGGCCTGTTGCTTCATGCGGTTCTGAGCTTGATGAAGATTCTCGCGAAGGTGGGTGAGCATGGTTGCGCGGTGTTGTAGGAGTTGATCCACTGCTTGTACTTTGGAGCATCCCTTGAGATAAGAAGTAGGGGAAGGCGGAAGTTGACCATATACTGCTTCATAGGGAGTCATTTTGGTGGTAGCATGATAGTTGGTGTTATACCACCATTCAGCCAGAGGTAACCACTGTGCCCAAAGGTGTTGCTTCTCTGAAGTGAAACATCTAAGGTAGGTTTCTAGACATTTGTTGACAGCTTCGGTTTGACCATCTGTTTGCGGATGATATGAAGTACTGAGTTTGAGTTGAGTGCCTTTTAGTCTGAAGAGTTCCTGCCAAAAATTGCTGGTGAAGATCGGGTCGCGGTCGGACACTATTGAAGTGGGCATGCCATGTAATTTGAAGATCTGATCCATGAAAGTTTGAGCAACCAAGGTTGGTGTAAACGGGTGGGGTAGGGCGCAGAAATGAGCATACTTCGACAGTCGGTCCACAACCACCATGATGACTGACTTGTTCCCTGACTTTGGAAGACCTGTAATGAAATCCATAGAAACCTCCGTCCAAATTGAGGCCGGAATGGGCAATGGTTGTAAGGTGCCTGGTGTGTTGACGGTTTCCCCTTTGGCGTTGACAGACATCACATTCGGCTACGAAAGTAAGGACGTCCTTTTTCATACCTGTCCAAAAGAATGATCTTCTGGTGCGAGCATACGTCTTCTGAAAGCCTGAATGTCCTGCAATGGGAGATGAGTGCAATTCTGCCAAAAGGCGACTTTTGAGGGTAGATGTTGGTGATATGACGACTCTGTCCTTGTAGTGAAGAATATCATTCTGCCACGAGTAGCCCGTGTTGGAATTAGGATCTACCTGCAATTGAGAAATGAGTTGGGAGAGCCCTGGGTGTGAAAACCATTCCCTGCGAGCCTCTTCAATCCAGTCTGGAATGGGAAGGGAAATTACGAGCAGAGTACTTTCCTCCTCAAATTGGCGCGATAATGCATCTGCTACCCTGTTGTCTTTCCCTTTCTTGTAAATGATCTCATAATCATATCCCAGCATTTTGGCTAACCATTTGTTTTGTTGTGGGGAGGATAGGCATTGCTCCAAAAAATATTTAAGACTGTGATGATCTGTGCGGATTTGGAAATGTCGCCCCAATAAGTAAGGTCGCCAGGTCTTGACTGCATGTAAGATGGCCATCATTTCCTTCTCGTAGGTAGATTGGCCCATATTCCTCCCACTGAGTTGTTGGCTTGTGAAGGCCAATGGTCGCCCTTCCTGCATTAAGACCGCCTCAATACTTGTACCCGAAGCATCACTTTCAATGACAAAGGATTTGGTGAAGTCAGGTAGTGCTAAGACTGGAGTGGTACACATGGCGTTTTTGAGTGCGGTAAATGCCTGTTGTGCTTCCTCGGTCCAGAAGAAGGAATTTTTCTTTAGGAGTTGAGTGAGGGGCTTTGCTATGCGGCCATAGTTGCGGACAAATTTACGATAATAGCCTGTGAGACCCAAAAATCCTCTCAAGCTCTTCAAAGTCTTAGGTTGAGGCCATTCTTGCATTGCCTGGATCTTTTTGGGGTCCACCTTGACAACTTCACGCCCCACAATGTGGCCCAAATACTCAACTTCTTCCATGCCAAACGCACACTTAGACATTTTGACAAATAATTTATGCTTGCGGAGCAGTTGCAAGAGTAGATCTACATGCTGAAGATGTGCCGCCCAGGTGCCACTATAGATGAGAATGTCATCGAAGAAGACAAGAACAAATTTTCTGAGATATGGTTTGAGAATGTGATTCATAAGAATCTGAAAAGTAGAAGGGGCATTACAGAGACCAAATGGCATGACCAGGAACTCATAATGGCCTTCATGAGTTCTGAAAGTCGTCTTGGGAATGTCGACTTCCTTCATGCGAATTTGGTGGTAGCTGGAGCGAAGATCCAACTTGGTGAAGAATTGAGCCCCATTGAGTTCGTCTAGGAAATCGTCAACCACCGGAATGGGAAATTTATCTTTGACTGTCAACTTGTTGAGGGCCCTGAAGTCGGGACACATCCTCCACTCCCCATCTTTCTTGAGGACCATGACCACTGGGGATGAATAAGGACTAATACTGGGACGAATGACACCTGCTTCCAACAATTCCTTGATGATTTTTTCTATTTCATTCTTTTGAGTGAACGGATATCGATATGGCCGCACATTTGGGGGTTGAGCCCCTGGAACCAAGGTGATGCTATGATCATGTTCCCCTCGCGAGGGTGGAAGCTCATGAGGCTTGTCAAAGACCGTCCGATGGGTATTTAAAATCTGCTGCATCTCAGGATGAATTGGCAGAGGTCTGGTTTCGACTACCTGGATGGCATTAAATTGCGCTACTACTCCATGATGGCCCTTTTTTAACAATTTTTCCATCCGATGCGAGCTGATGACCGAGGGGGCTCCCGCCTGGAGGCCACGGAGGGTATGTGTGGAGTTGTTCTGCTTGAAACTCATATATAACTCCTGGAAATCCATTGTGATTGGCCCAAGGGTGCGGAGCCATTCAGCACCTAGGACAATGTCGCATCGCCCCATGTGTATGGCAAACATGTGGGTTTTCAACTGATAATCCCCCATTTGAAGTTTGACATTTTCACAGCGGCCTTCACATTTCATTGTGCCCCCATCTGCAATTTGGACTTGGAAGTTAGAAACTGCCCTTACAAAACAGTGTGCTGCTTCGGCGATTTTTTGATGGATGAAATTATGGGTACTTCCACTATCAATCAGGACTATTACTGGGCGATGTTTAAGAAAACCCCTGATTTTGAGAGTTTCAGGGGAAGAGATTCCTGCCAACGCATTGAGCGAAATAACTGTGTCATCAGATACAATCTCCTTTTGGCTGTCTTCTTCGATCGCCTCCGGTTCCTCAAGAGGTGGATCTTCCTCGATGGAGCTGTAGTCAGTGGCATCTATTTGAAAAAACTTGGGCTCCTTGCATTTATGACCAGGGGAATATTTTTCATCACAGTAGTAACATAGTCCTTGCTTCCTTCTTTCGGCCATTTCCTGAGGTTACACCTTTTGGACCTTAAGTGTCTGAGTCGTGGTGTGAGCTTGTGGGGGACGACCTTTAGTGGGGAAATTGGGACGGCTGTATTGGGCTGTTATGGCACGTTCCACCTTACGGGCTACCTGGCAAGCCTCCGTCCATGTGGGAGGGTGGTGGAGTAGAACTTGAGCTTTGATGGCTTCTTTAAGACCACTGATAAAACATTCCGTGTAGAACTCATCTGAGAGATGCTGAGTGCGGAAGGCTAAGGCTTCAAAAGCGGTGATATATTCATCCACTATACCCTTCTGTCGGAGCTTAGTGAGACGGCCCAAAAAGGAGTCTCCCTGTTCAAAGCGATCTTGAAGAGCTTTGGCAAATTGGGCCCAACTCGAAAAAGGTGCATTGCGACGTTGATGCCATTCCGCCCATTGCCATCGTTCATTGTCCAAGTACATGGTCGCCACTCCAATCTTAGTCCAATCATCTTGGAGACGATTCAATTTGAAATACTGGTTCATTTGTGCTAGCCATGCGGACGGGTTTGAACCATCAAATTTCTGCATATCCGACTTGGGAGGTCGCTGACTGGGTGGTGGATGGGTGTGCCAGACGTGAGGAGAGTGGCCAGACTCACCCTCATGGTGTATATGGTCATTATAGGGTTCCTCAAGAGTTGGCTCCTTGCCCTTATCGAGTGCTTGCTGTACCAGGCTCGATAGTCCATCAAGCGTATTTTTGAGCTCGTTCATATCTGTTTCAAGTTTGTCTAATCTTTCATTGGCCATTGCTTGAGCTCTAGTTTCTACCATACACCAACTTGATGAAAAATTGGGACCGCCAAATTTTTTTTTCTAAGAAATTGAATGGTACCACCGTGCTCAGCTCGTTGTCCTGATGCTGATGGGCTAGTCGGAAGATCTCAGACTCTTTTTTTTTTTTTTTTTTTTTTTTTTAAGAAAACTCCTAACAGAGTTTTACTCCTTCTTGATCAATACTGCAGTCGCCAAATCCTCAAAATGTCAATGCCGCCAAAAGTCCTGCGAAAATTATATCCAGGTACAGGAACCCTTCACAAATACTCCGATTTGGTGGATCTGAGAGATCTGAATGCTGGAACAACTGCTGCTGCTGATCTGGAATATCCGATCTAGTGGATCCGAGAGATCTGAATGGTGGAACAACTGCTGCTGCTGATCTAGAATATCCGATCTGGTGGATCTGAGAGATCTGAATGGTGGAACAACTGCTGCTGCTGATCTGGAATAGATGATGTGTGATCCCCCGATAGAAAGGGAACTATGGTCTTGGGGAGTGTCAGGTGCTACAGATCGCAATATACATAAGGTTCTGACAGTAGTACTCGCCCCAATGTTTCAGGGCTCTAACTAAGGAGGATCGACTGTACCCTTAGCCGTACAACCCGACTACCCTATCGTACGGGCGAGTAATCTCCCCGAGTGCTGTTCTCGGTGTACTGTAGCCACAAGACGGCCGAAGGTTTATCTATGGTGAGGCTTCAAGGTAGCTAGGGGGCTTCCTATATACCCAGAGGGTACGTGGAAGACAGTCCGTGCGCGGTTCTGTCTAATGCGCTACTACTCGAAGGGGTACCCACAGGGGTTACAAGGGAGTCCAACAGACGTGACCACCTCTTGTATTTCCTGCGTGCATGCCTCCCCAAACCCGCAGGTTTATGCGCTTAACGACAGATCCCGTGGTTTAAAGACGCCGGAACACGTCTCTAGCCAAAAAAAAAATTGCTAAAATTTGGAGATCCCACCGAGCCCTGGAAAGTGCTCTGATACCACTTGTTATGCTCTTAACCTGCAAAGCAATACCCAAACATAGAATTTGCGAAGAAAAGATACCGAGAACACAGAATATGCGAAGAAAATATACCCAGAACACAGAATAGCAATGATTTTATTATTCAGAGAGAAATGTTCAGAGACCTCTTCGAGGGGGCAACCTCCAATAGAGCAGAGCTCGATCACAAAAACAAGACACGATACTCCTCGCAGGGAGTCTCTATCCTTTATATATGACTCATACATGCAATACCACGGGCCAATATCGTGGATTTTATTAATACCATCTATCTAATACTACCGCCCATTTACCATCTATCTAATACTACCGCCCATTTGCAACTAACTGTGGTCCCGTCATTAATTGCGGGTTAACCACTTACAAATATTAATATGGGCTTATTGACTCTTGACTATGACGTGATCCCATGACATAAATAAGGGGGTTAGGGTGGGACCCTAACAGTTACAGGCTTCCAGGCAAGAGGCAAAACATCTCCACCCAACAACACAAAATGTAGCTTCCACACGAGTCCCCTTGGAGGAGATGAGAACAATGATACTTGCTGAAGTATCAACACTTGGAGATACCATGCGGGACTTCTATGAGGAGCTCATTATCCTACATAAGGAAGTTGTCCACTTGCATGGCTTGCAGCATCAGGGCAAGGACTTCATAAAAAATCTCAAGAATATACAAGCTTCCATCACATCTGTGCATGAATGGACAATGCAATACAAATGGGCACCTCTTAACTTGGGAAATAAAATAAAGCCACGGGCATAGCTAGAGAAAGTGAAGGTTCGAATTTTGATCAGGGAAAATTTTAATGATGGAAAATTATCTTGAAGTTTAAAAATGTTGGCAAATCTCACTAGTCCCTAATATGCAACTATAAAATATTTATTGATGTATTTGTAAAATTATTCAAATTTATAGTCAATTTATATATACTCTCTATCTAATTTTGGCGACTCTTAAGGAAAAATAATTTTATATTGTAAAATTTGGGCGAATCATTTTTATAAAAAATGAAAATTGGAGAATCTTTTTTTTGGAAAAATCATGGAAAACTAGCCCACCTACAAATATTAGCCCCTAAAATATTCCATGATGTTGATTCAAAACAACAAAAAAATCACCTCTTTCATTGGTAGTATTCAGGCCTCATATGTATGGTTATACAATAGTTTGGATGTCTTGGTGAATGCACACAAGATCCCATCAGTTGGTTTTCTCACCGAACCTAAACCCAGGAACTAGGTCCAACAGGAGATCAAAGAGTACTTGGAGTAGTTGAGACATATTGCGACCAAGGAAGATTTGGAGATGAACAAATAGAACATGCAGAACTACATCAATGGTCCTCTCCAAATTAGAACAATGTTTCTCATGCTTCACAAGGAGGTTCAAATTGGTTCCAAATCATTGTACCTAGATGCTATGGAGGCTAGAGTATGCTTCCAGCTAGACAACATCACGTAGTTTGGGGATGTCATCGCACAATACTGATCTTGGCACCAATATGCGATTAAAAAGCATCAAGTGGAAGTTGTTGAGCTAAAGTTTCCCCAAACTCAAGCATCATATTATTTTTTCTTGTTAAGTTGTCAAGTAGTCTCACCCTATTTTGTCTTATATGGGTATGAGCGTAAAATGTAATATTATTTGTAATTATTTGTAAAGTGAAATTCCAAGTCTCAATATTGGAATGTTAAAAGTCATGATGTAATGTAATGAGTCATTTTGTAAAGAAGTTGAAGAGTCTTGAGGGGAGTCCAAGAGTCACAAAGGGGAATGTGAAGAGTCACTCCCTTTGCTATAAATATATCCTCATAACCCACGCAAGAGGATTTTGGGAGCCAAGATTTTGGCTAGGCTTAGGCTTAGAAGGAGCTTGGGAGTTTTGTGAGAGCCTTGACTTCTCTATAGCGTAGAGAAATTATACTTCTTTGGAGGAACAAGTGTTCTTGACTTTAATGTTACAATACTGGGGCTAGTGGTCTGTTAATGGTGTATGTATGAATGGAACTTTCACTTACAATAAAACTGAGAGCCGACACACTTTCATGCATATGTTGTGAATACCGTATGATTATTATTGTTGTATTTTCAGTTTATGTTATTTAATTTACACCTATGCTTATGAACTATTTCCTTTTCATTTGTATGAATCTTATTCAATGCATGTTGTTGTATTAATTTGTCACCTTAACTTGTGGACTATTCTGCTTGTTATCTCATGATTTCATTATGCTCGTATGTTCCTTTCAAGCTTCGTACTATTACATGTTTCCAAGGGGTGCACTTCCTTTCCCTTCATGTGTTGGAACCTTCATGTATCGCACTTGAATTTCTGTAGGGTCACACACTTTCTCTCACCAAAGTTATTGTACTTCACTCTACGTGTTTTCGCAGTCAAGGCATAACATTACCACCCACTAATGGGACTTCTACTCCAAATGATGTGAGGTCTAGTTGGTACTTCATATCACGGAGATCCCTTGAATGTTGGCGGGTCCAGCACTGTCAACACATACTTTAATGAAAAGTTATTTCAATAACATCCCTAAATATTTCTTAAATAAAAGCATTGGATAACATTTTCATTCCTTATGCAAAAGAGATGATACATTTATATGTTCTTCTTAAGTCTGCTGGAAACTGATGCTTCGACTACCACTCTTTACCCAATCGTAGGCACAACTACACTATAATTTTATTGTTATTGGCCACCTCTCAGTCGGATATGAGTTCTGAAGGATACTTCAATTAGGGTGTTACTGCAAAGGTAAAAATTTAGGGTAGAGATCTGAAGGTCAATCTCCTTCAGAGGCTATGAAAAAGGGGTGTCACCTCCCAAGTTATGAGTTGGGACATTCATAACAAGTATGACCCTTGAGGCCTACATATCACAAAGGGAGATCCATTATTTACCTCTCTATTCCCTAATTTATCCTCCCTCTCCAGTGATTCTCATGTACAATACAATCACAAAACATAGCTCCTCTCTTCCACCTAATTTAGGTAGAAGAAATCTCCCAATGGTTCCCAATTATATCTAATAGAACTAGGACTCTATGGTCTAGTTCCATAGGTTACAATTCATAGGGTTATCAATAGCTTGAGCTACATGATCATTAGGATCCCTTACATCTCCATACTTAGTGCAATACTCTCATCTTCTAAAGACATGTTGACGATGTTGGACCTGCAACATGTAAGGGGATCTCCTCGGTAAGAATTCCCAATTAGACCTCAGACCATTTGGTGTAGGAGTCCCAGTAGTGGGTCATACAATAATGCCTTGACCGCGATTTCACACAAAGGCAAGTAAGATGTCCCTGTTGATAGAAAGGGTGTGACAGTTGCAGTAAGTCAAGGAAGGTGTATGAGAGGTTCTAACACACTGAGAGTGAAGTGAGTGCACCCCTTAGAAGCCTGTAATAGTATGCGTCTTGGAAGGGAACACACGAGTGAAGATGCATCACAAGATGGAAAGCAAGTTAGCGAGAAATCCAAAGTGATGGTTAAACCAACAACACATTTCAGAAAGATTCGTACATACTTATACATATTAGTCCATACATGCATGTGTAAGCGAACAAATACATATATCATTTAGAGTAAACCAGATAGCATAGAATACAATACAACATATGAATGAAACATGTTGGCTCTCTTATATTAAGAAGTGTAAGTTCCATTCATACAATACGTCCACGTCCAACCACTAGTTCCGACAGTGGAACGTTACAACCACAATTCCTGCTCCTCCAAAAAGATGTACTAGCTCTGCGCAGTGGAGAAGCCAAGGCTTGTTACAATACTGTCCAAACTTTCTCTAAGATAGTCCTATTAGAAGCTTGGCTGACCAAAAGCCTTTAAAATGAGTTATGAGGTTCTATTTATAGCAAAGGGTGGGGTGACCCTTGACATTCCCCTTTGTGAAAGTTCATCTACCCTAATGAATCTTCATCTACTCTATGACAGTTACATCCAACTATCGACACTTGAACTTCCACTTGACAAGACATTACATTACAATGAACATGTGCCCATGTGAGAACAAATGGCTTGAGAAAGCCATGCAAGACATCACTGACACTCGATCCGTTGTGATGAGACCAACTCTTTGACATGATTATGATGGTGAAGGTGGTGAGCTAATGCCAAGCTTGCTCATTCGTGATGGTGTGCATGCACTCCATGGTGACATGTTGCTTAATTGAACTCTTTCCTCCGTTGCATCCCGGTCATTGGTGTGGCTCATCCATCCAACTTGTCTACGAACATGCACATGGTATTCTTGGGTGCGACTGAACCGACAACACATTGATGCATAATGTCCATGTTGATCTTCCATTATGTGCTGGTGGTCATGCACATCAACTGTCAACTGCATGTTCAGCTCCAGTCGGACTTGCTTCTTGTCTTTGCCTCGGTGAGTGTGCTAAATGGGTTAGATTGCATGCGTGAGCACAATGACATGCATGCTGCTGAATTCCCTTGCATGTGATCAACAACACTACTCACCATTTCTACTCTGTGCCAGTTGTTGGGACGGATCTATAACTTGTATGGGTGCATTCTCATCTGTGAGTGCATGTTGCGCTCACTGTTGTACTTGTTCCTGCTGCAACTCATCCTCTCGTCTATGCAGCTCCTTCTCTTCCTTGAGTTGCTACTTTAGCACATGAAACTCCTTCTCTGCTCCGTTCTCTTTCTTTGAATGATCTTCATGTCGCATCATCACCTCATAGCCCGAGTCTCCAAAGTTTGTTTTATCACAAGTGGATCTGCCTGAGCTTGCGACTTTGTTCCGCCTCTGTGTCGTTAAAAACCTTCCTCTTGCGTTCATTCCATCTGGTATAATACCTTCAGCTGTTGTTGATGGTGCTGCTTGATGTGATGTTGCTGCCCTCATATCTTGATGTCCTTGTCTACGAACAACTTGATGTCTTCGCAGGTAGGAAAGTTCATAGACACTTAATCGACTGCATCCCCAAGTGTGCTCTGAATGGTGTCTTCGACTCTGCTCTCCTGGAGACCATTGTACCTGTGCTGATGAGAGGCAAATGAACACCTGCAATACCTAGAGACTTGGAAAAACTCATGGCAAGAAATATGTCAGTCGAAAACCAAAACGAACTTGAGAACTGACTTGCAACATACCTCTATGACTGATCATGAAGGTCGTGCAATTTCCACTAGGAGGTCGGGAGACTAACTAACAAAACTGTGCAAGGCATAGTCTAGGCTGTTAGGAGGCTAACTAACTACTAGAACTGTGCAATGCATAGTCCAGCCTAGCCTGCTAAGGACTAAAACTACGCAATGCACAATTTCAGTCACCAGTGACATGCAACCAGCAAACTGCATTGCGCTGGGGCCAAGAGGACATTGCCTCCAAGAATTGTGCAACGCAAGCCTGGAGGTTAGTGCCTAGCTAGACTTGCACAATTTCTGGATGAAAGGCAGAGCCTTTACTTCTAGAAATGTGCAGTGCTTTCCGGGCAAGGTACAATCCGGGCCAAGGCAGCCCAGTCCAGTCGATGGGTGACTGAAAACATGAGAAGTGTGAAAGCATGATGAGATGAGTGAAAACGAGAGTGAATGATCATTCATGCAAAAATCAAGTGCATGATTCAGAAAACAGGAAAGCATGCATGTATGTGAAGCGAGTCACTGCAACGGCGACCGTCCATGCAAAACAGTGTCATGCATGCGACAGCGGTGAGATGTTAACGAAAACTAAAATGGTGCTAGTACAAGCTAGTATGTATCAAAATGATAGCAAGCACTCACTGAAATCAAGCAACAAAGATTCATATGAAGCGAAACAAAAAAAGCACCAGAAACGCAGCACGAGTCATGAAAAGCGGGCTTACCCCAAAACAGTTGAGCTGAATGTATCAACGACTCCTAGATGCAATGTGGGATGTTAGAGCTGCAATATCGATGTGGGGAATGAGATCTGCAATTTCTGATTGATGAGTTTCAATAAAATCGAGGTTGTGATGTGCATGCCACAAATCTAGGGAAAGAGACACTTGCTGGGAGGTTTCTGAAATGATCCTTGCATGTAACCTCCAACTGCTAAAAATAGATCCCTGAAACAAGGGATGCCTTTGCATGTTGCCTTGGGAGGAGCACCCCATGCATGCAAATAATTTTTTCTCGGTCTGGGAGGGAACCTGTCAACTCAACTGCACATGCAACAGTCTGTTCAACTGGGAGGAAAAAAATGTGCATTTTTGGGAGGGAGCTAGGCTGGTTTCCCAGAGGGATTGTGCAATTTCTGGGTAGAGCAACTGACTGCTACCCATAATTGTGCAATTTATGGGTTGAGAAGCCTTGTAAGGAGGAATTACACAATTTTATGAGTGAACAGTGACAGGCATATTTGCACAATTCTAGAGCCTAGCAGGTTGCCAGACAGAATTGTGCAATTTCTGGAGGGAAGGTTGGTTTCCCTCCATAATTACGCAATTTCTTGAGGGAGCTGCTCAGCCTACAGCTAGACTAAGTCCGCTAAAACAACCTGTGAGGGGGATGCAACAAGCTTTGATGGACAGACTGTCATTCTTCAAGAAAATCATTAAAGCTTGTGTACTTGACAAGATAAGACATGTTGTTGTGAAAGGGTGGTAGGGAGGCTCCAAAATGAAGCTAAGGAAAACTTTTGCAAGGTGGTTGTCATTGGGTAGTAAACAAGGTATTTTCACCTCTATTTACCCTACATTAATTATCAATCCAGGTACGATTTGTTATCTCAAAGAGTGTACTCAGTTTGAGGTGGTCAATTGTCAAGAGTAATGTTAGTAGTATAGTGCTTTTGCAAAAGTAAATAAATGTTGGAAACAAACTCTAAATGTAATGGCAAGAACCTGAAGTGCTTGTAACTAAATCATTCATCTAAGAAACTACAGCACTTCATCAGTCACGGGTGCATTAATGATAACTCTTCCCTCTATAAACTGATGTAATTGAAAAGCAATTAAATAAAAGATCATCAATCTGGGAACCAGACAATAATAGTCAATGTTCACTACAATTTCATATCATTCTATTCACACCAAAACAATTAATTCAAATGACAGGAAAGGGAACAACAACTAGTCTATTTAAAAAGATTGAACAGTAAAGCTTTAACCTATAAGAATGAATGAAGCACTAGTCGTTATCTACAAGAATTAAGCAACAATCTTTACTTAAGAAATGATTTGAACAGTAAATCGAAAATGGAACAGCAACTAAAGTGAGTTATGAAATATTGAACAACAACCTGAATCAAATGTAAACGCATAGCAAACTAAATTGAATGTCACACACAACACATCTATACTGAGGGAAGCAGTAATCTGAGTTTCGGCATAACAATTATTGATTATGGGTATGAAGGAACAGAAATTGAGGTTATCATGGAATAGAAATCCCAATAAACAACAATTACTCTTAGAGGTAAACCCTAGATAAATGAGCAATAGTACTGATTTATAAATACACAACACTGTTACTTTGTCAACGAACAATAAAGGTAATTTGTAAGGAACAACAATGGTATACAATAATATCAATCTGTAAAGGAACGGAAATGTGATATAAATTCATAATGAATAGCATAACATTCCAGTTGCAGAGGATAACCTTACTATTCAAATATAAATGAAATATAACAGAGCCAATACATGAAATAATAAGGAACGGTAGATTATTGAATAAAGAAAATAAAAGAAATAAAATCGCACATGACTTGGAATTGAAAAGTAATGATACAGGAAGCGAGTGATCCACCGGGGCCGAGCCCTTAGCCTCGAGGGATGCACTACTATGGTTACTTCAGAATCAAAGATGGAACGGCAACGAAGTTTATATATTAATCATCAAAACAGAGTACAGTAGTCAATCTTTAGAAAGAGTTGATGATCAAAGATTGAGTTGCAACAGTGAATTTCATAAAACAACAATAATAATCCCCTTTGGGTAGCAACCCTATCCCTTTTTATAGCAGCCAAGCGGAGCTACCAAAGATACAGATATTCTTTAGGGTAGCGATCCCTCGGGATCAAAGGATCCTTAGGGATTCACCATATCGTTATTTCCCAGCTATCTCTTCGTTCCCTTGCACCGATTTGGTATCTCCTCTTCCTTTTCCTGGCCGATGCGCTCCGATTTGGATTGCCTCATTTGGATGTGGTTCCTTGTCAAAGGGACAATAGTTGTTTTCGTCTTGTCTTTTTCTTTGGAATGGCGATATTCCAATTTTTTCAATTTCTGCATAGGAAAAGGTAATAATTAGTCATTTTACGTTACTCACAAATCTTCTAAACTTTATCATAATATTCCACCATATCCCCATTTCATAATGTAAAGAAGTTATGAATTAAAGGAAAAGATAACGAAATGAGTGGAAATTACATACCTTTTCTAGTGCTCAATAGTTGTAGCCGCTACAACACTTGGTGACACACTGGTAGAACTCTAGCTCTTTGAATGGACCTTGTTTGTGAAAAGCAAGTCTAACACCTCTGGAAGTATTGTTCAATTCTCAGTTTGTCTTGGTTTTTGCACTAGTTAATTGTAATATGTAGCATCTGCCAAGCCCTTGGCCGGTCGACACACATTCCAATCCAAGACAATGCAGATGTTTCAATTGGGGTTTAGGAGTATATGATGCACAAGTATTATAGACGTCGGAGTCTTAGTTTCATCTCTGGTGTTGCTTCGTTGCCTTCAAGCCTGGACAGTACCCCGATGGAGTCACGCAGGAACACAAGCATGGCTCCACTGCCAGCAAGCCTGATCAGTACCCCGGTGAAGTTACTTGATTCACCTCTCTGCATAGGAAGCCTTTCTCTTCTTTCGCCTTATTCATTTTTCATTTTTTCAAAATTTTTTCACTTTTTCATTTTTTCATTTTTAATCTTCATAACTTTTCATAGCACTTATTCATTTTAGAGGCGGAAGAGGGATACCAACTAATTGAGAGAAGAATAGGTTGTTCCTTCAGAGAAGTAATTTATGTATACCTCTAATGTGCTTGTTAAGGTTTTCTCCCTCACCTTAATCTACTTGACTGAGCTGACAAAGATTAACCCAAAAACAACCGAATAGAGTAGGTGAAGGCACGGTTTGCGAACATCGCAGTTGTGCAAACCAGCAAGCACGAAATATATAACAATGATGACAGACACACTCCAAGCTTACAAGCAACCACAGAACAAAGATAAGTGAAAGCGCATGACATGCACTCTATGGAGCTGCCATGGTGTTGTGCTACACTGCGTGCAGATGTCAAGTGTATGCATTCTCTTAACTGTGAAATGCAAGAAAACATGAGAAAGGTAGACCACTTACATTGTGCATGTGTACCTATTGTGTAAGATTCCTCCAATTCATGAGCGATGGGATGATGTAGTTCGAGTGGAGGAAGCGAAATCAGGGTGTTTAGTTGATCTTCAATGCAAAGCAGATAGTCATGAGGAGCCTTGAGTATTTCAACAATTTCCTAACCAGAAGTGAAACCAACCTTAGGACAACGAGGGCCTGACATAACCATCAGCTCGGGTTGAACTGCCTCGACAGTCTGTGGGATTTTTACTTCATTAACAGATAGATCATCATAGACCAATGCCTTAGGCAGATTAACAACAATTGAATTAACATCATGATTAGATGAAGAAGTAGAGAGATCACGACAACCAAGATCAAAAAATTTAGGATTTTTGTCGGCATCCTCATGATTTGATGAATCAGGTAGAGGGGTAGATGATAAGGAAAGATGTTCACCCTCTGTGTTTTCAGAAATGATAGATGACAGATTGGATGGATTTTTGGAGGAAGATGTGTCCTCTCCACACTGTGATGACAGACTAACATCTGATGTGTCCTGTAAATGATCGGAAGTAGAAACATCTGGAGATGGGTTTTCACAGGGGAAATCAACAATGGCAAAATCACAAGGGATCTCTGGATAAAGTGGATGAGGCGCAGCTAGAAGGGAGTCATCCTTCACCGCAAGTTCTTTAGATTCCCGCACACACTCATCATGAATGATGGTGTAGGTTGGTTGCATAACACCAACTCTGTCAACAAATTGATCCTCATTCAGAATAGGTTTGGAGTTTGGAATGGGAAAACACAAGATAGTACAATCTGGAGGATCAAGAGAACGTTGGGATGGAGGTTGAGGGAATTAATCCACGTGACAACCAACAGGCTTGCAAGCCAAATCTGCGTAGATATCAAGAGCAAGTGGGGTGGGAGGATGTGACAGTTCAACATATGTGTGTGCATGATCTCCCACATTACTTTGCGGTGGTGGATCTGTTTGAGGAGGTGAAGGTAGACAGTCACTTGTGACAGCAAATGTGCTTGTCTGTGATGGTGCAGCTCCATCATCTGTTAGGAAATTATCTATTACGAAGCAATGGAACACATAAAATATTGCAGAAATATAAACACAGAAAACACATAAAACAAGAGAGACACATATATACGTGGTTCACCCAGTTTGGGCTACGTCTACCCCGAACAGTGAGTCCTTCCTTTCTATTATCCAGCAAAATGAAGAGACACAACCTACAGCAGATCCACTATAATATCCTGTATTTTCTCTCACAGTCTCACCTCTCTACTTCTCGCTCGGAGAATACACATATATTACACAGACTCAATACAATGCCCTCATACAAAGGGAGGGGTTGCCTTCTAAGGAAAAAAACTCTAAACTAAACATAAGTTCTACCATCAAATCATCTGCCTAATGAATGGCCCAGATTGACTAGAAATTACTATACTTTTACAAGGCAATTTTACATCTGTTTTTAGCTTCGGGGGCGCTGCCCCCGAAACCCCCCGCCAGGGGGGGCTCCCCAAAGTTCGCAGTCGGACCCCCCTGGACCTCCCCTGCAGCGAATATTTTATGGTTCGAATTGGGGTCCAATGTGGCGATACCTTTGAATACAGAAGATAATCAGGCTCCACACCTAACAATCTCCCACTTGGAGACTGATTGTAGCAACTCCACCACTACTTCATTTGTTGGACAATGACTCCTCTTTGGACATGGTTGTTTCTCATCTTCATCATCATCCTTGAAGACTAATTGAAACTGATCATATTCTCAGTTTCTCCTTGGTTACAACTTTTGTTAGCATATCTGCAGGATTTTGGCTAGTGTGTATCTTTTCTAGCTTCAACTCTCCATCTTCCAACAATGATTGTATGAAATAGTACTTAAGCTATATGTTTTTAGTCTTGGAATGAAATGTTGAGTTCTTTGTAAGGTGAATGGCACTTTGGCTATCACTGTATAATGTGCCCATATCGTGCTCCTTACCCAATTCACCCATAAACCTTTGTAACCAAATCATTTCTTTACTAGCCTCTGTAGCAGCAACATACTCTGCTTCTGTTGTTGAAAGTGCAACAACACTTTGGATTTTTGAAACCCAACTGACAGCTGTTCCACCAACATCAAATAAATATCCTGTAGTGCTCCTCTTGTTATCTCTATCACCTACCATATCTGCATCAACATATCCCTGTAGAGAAATGCTTGAACCACCAAAGCATAATTCTGATTTGTGGTACCTTTCAAATATCTGAGAATCCATTTCACTGCCATTCAATGTTCCTTTCCTGGATTGTTCATGTACCTGCTTACAACTCCCACTGCATGTGCAATATCAGGCCTTGTGTAGACCATTACATACATTAAGCTTCCAACTGCTGATGCATATGGAACTTTAGACATATAATCCATGTCTTCTTAGGTCTTTGGGCACATTTCCTTACTAAGTTTGAAATGGCTAGCAAAAGGTGTACTAACTTGTTTTGCATTGTGCATATTAAATGTTTTCAACACCTTTTGTATGTACTCATTCTGAGACAATGTTAATTTACGATTTTTCTTGTCTCTAGTTATTCTCATACCAAGGATTTGTTTTGCAGCTCCCAAATCCTTCATTGCAAATGAATTTGCCAATTTTCTTTTGACCACATTTATTTCCTACATGTTAGACCCTACAACAAGCATGTCATCTAAATACAATAACAATATAATATAGCTACCATCATTTTGCTTTTTCAGATAAACATAATGATCAGAGTGACATCTAGTATAACCTTGTTCAGACATAAACTTTTCAAATTTTAGATACCATTGCCTTGGAGCCTGTTTTAAGCCATACAAGCTCTTCTTCAACCTACACACTAGTTTCTCCTTCCCTTTCACTTCATATCCTTGTTGTTGCTGCGTATATATCTCTTCCCCCAAATCCCCATGGAGAAAGGCTGTCTTTACATCTATCTGCTTAAGATGCAAATCTTCAACTGCTACTAGAATTTAAATAGTTTTGATTGAAGTCATTTTAACAACAGGAGAAAATATTTCATCAAAATCAATACCTTTCTTCTGTCCAAACCCCTTCACCACAAGTCTAGCTTTGTACCTCTATTTTCCTCCATCTTCTTCCTTCAGCCTGTAAACCCATTTATTATTCAATGTAGTTTTTCTAGCAGGAAACCTGACTAAGTCCCAAGTCTGGTTATGCACTAAGGAGTCCATCTCTTCTTCCATGGCTACCTCCCACTTCTTCCTGCTTTCAACCTGCATTGCTTCTTCATAACATTCGGGTTCACTAGAATTAGTCAACAATAATTAATATAATGAAGGAGAGTATCGTTCAGGGGGTCTACTTATCCTGGTGGATCTTCTAACACCACTTTCAGGTGTTTGGGGTGCCTGTTGCTATTGTGGTGGTTGCTGTTGTTGTGGTTGTTGATTATTATTATTTTCAAGCACCTTTACTTTTTCAGTGATTTCATCAAGAACTACGTATTCCTTGTTTTCTTTTTCCTGTTTCCTTTCCTGCAACTGGTTCTTATACAAGACCTTTTCATTGAATATTACATCTCTGCTCCTAATGATTTTGTGATTTTCGTAATCATATAAGTGATAACCAAAATCATTAACACCATATCCAATAAAGGTACATTTCTTTGACTTTGCCTCAAGCTTTGTTCTATTTTCTTTGTCAATATGGACAAAGGCCTCACAACCAAAAGGCTTTAAAAAAGAGTAGTTTACCTGTTTACCTGTCCATGCTTCCTCTGGAACACCACCATCCAAGGAACTTGAAGGCCCTCTATTTATTAGATAAAAAACATTATCTACAACATGTGCCCAAAATTGTAAAGGCAATCCTGCATGCAATCTCATGCACCTTTCACGTTCCATGATTGTTTTGTTCATCCTTTCTGACACACCATTTTCTTGTGGTGTTCTTGGAACTGTCTTCTCTCTACGAATTCCATGCTCTGAATAGTACCTATCAAACTCTTTGCTGCAATATTCACCTCCATTGTCTGATCTGAGACACTTTAATTTCTTTCCTATCTCAATCTCAACCAAAGATTTCCATTTCTTGAAAGTATCAAATACATCAGATTTATTCTTAATACAATAAATCCAAGTTTTTCTAGTTGCATCATCAATAAAACTAACATAATAATGAGAGCCACCGAGAGATGATACCTGAGCAGGTCCCCATACATCTGTATGCACAAGCTCTAATTTTTCGCTCTTCTTTTCTTTCCCAACTCTAAGAAATCTGACTTTGTTCTGTTTTCCATAAATGCAATTCGCACAGAAGTCCAAATCAACATTCTTCAAACCCGACAACAAATTCCTTCAGTGAATAATCTTCATCCCCTTTTCACTCATGTGTCCAAGCCTATGATGCCATAATGTTGCATCTGCTCCTTTGGAAGTTAAAGCATTAACAGAGTTAGAAATACCATTTCATAAATATAATGTACCAACATTTTCACCTTTTGCTATTACCAGGGCTCCTTTGGTAACCTTCCAAGCTTTATCTGTGAAAGTTGTCACACAACCTTCAACACCTAACTGCCCTATTGAAATCAGATTTTTCTTTAGATCTGGAACATGCCTTACCTCCTTTAGTAGCCCTTGGTTTCCATTCTGCTGTTTTACAAGAACCTTGCCCATTCCAACAATTTTACAGGGTTTATCATCACCCAAACGAACTTGTCCAAAATCTCCTTGAACATAGTCATGAAAGTATTTCTTATCAGGTGTGGCATGGAATGAGGCCCCTGAATCTACCACCCAAGAATCAGTAATATTTTCGAAAGAAAGAATCAAAGCATCTTGTAACACCTCACTTGTCACATTTTCTTCATGATTATTTTCTTGTTGTGCATCTCCTTCTTTTCCCTTCCGAGATCTACAATCTTTCTTTAGGTTTCCTTTCTTTCCGCATTTCTAGCACACTATCCCCGATCTAGACTTGGATCTACATTTCCTTGATTTACTGCGATATCCTGAGGTCTTTCCTCTTTCCATTTTTCTTCCCCTAGACTCTGCACTCAAAGCATTACCCGATGTCTCACCGAAGCTTTTCCGTCACATTTCCTCGCTAAGGATAGCATCGACAACATCATCAAACTTTAAAGTACTAGATCCGGAAATAGAGTTACTAATGGCCATTACTAAACCATTCCAACTTTATGGTAATGAGCACAAGAATAACAGAGCTCTAACTTCATCATCAAATTTTACCCCTACAGAACATAACTGACTTGTAACAGCATTAAAATCATTTAAATGGTCTGCAACAGATCCACCTTCCATCATCTTCATATTAAATAATCGTTTCATAAGAAATACCTTGTTTGAGGCTGAGGGTTTTTCATATAGTTTCTCCAATGCCTTAATCAAACCCTCTGCCATTGTTTCCTTCAAAATGTTGAAGGCAACTGATGTTGCGAGGCACAACCATACTGTTCTGAGTGCCTTTCTATCGAGAAGGTTATGTTCTTCATCTGTCATTCCCAACGGCATCTTTGTTTTTCTTCCCAATGGTAGGTACAGATCTTTCTGATACAGATAATCTTCCATCTGCATCTTCAACAGAAAGAAGTTTTGGCCGTTAATTTCTCTACCCTAAACTTACCATCTTCCGCCATTGCTCCCACTTGATCGAGGAACCCTTCTTTCCTGCAAGTTTATCAGCCAAATAGACCTTTAGCTCTGATACCAGTTGTTAGGAAATTATATATTACAGATCAATGGAATACATAAAATATTGCAGAAATATAAACACAGAAAACGCATAAAACAAGAGAGACACAGATATACGTGGTTCACCCAGTTTGGGCTATGTCCACCCCAAACAGCCAGTCCTTCCTTTCTATTATCCAGCAAAATGAAGAGACATAACCTACAGCAGATCTGTTGTAATATCCTCTGTTTTCTCTCACATTTTCACCTCTCTACTTCTCACTCAGAGAATACACATATATTACACAGACTCAATAAAATGCCCTCATACAAAGAGAGGGGTTGCCTTCTAGGGAAAAAAACCCTAAACTAAACATAAGTTCTACCATCAGATCATCCACTTAATGAACAGACCAGATTGACTAGAAATTACTATACTTTTACAAGGCAATTTTACATCTGTTTTTAGCTTCGGGGGTGTTGCCCCCGAAACCCCCCGCCGGGGGGTTCCCCAAAGGTCACAGCCGCCCCCCCTGGACCCCCCCTGCAGCGAATATTTTATGGGCAGCGTTGCCGCCCCATTTTGAACTGGGGTCCAATGTGGCGATACCTTTGAATACAGAAGATAATCAGGCTCCACACCCAACATCATCAAAGTGTGTTGAGCAGGGTTCCGATATGTGAATAAGATACTCAAGTCTTCCATAAATAAATTCCCAATCAATTCCATCTTCGCAAAATCGCTATGCAAGATTACAAAAGTGTGTGTAAACCTGATCAGCGGATTCATTGGGTGCTTTTCGTAATTTCAAAATTTATTGATCGATTGCTTTATGGTTAAATTGATTGAAAGCACAGTCTATCTCTGCGACCAGATGAGCAAGAGAATGAATAGATTTTTCGGGCAGTGTGGCACACCATTGCATGGGGTGCCCTCAAAGTGTGTAGACGAATATCGTGTAGGTCATGTACTCTTCAAAGATTCCATGTCTTTTGCATGAGCCTCCAACGTCAACCGCGTGCCTAACCAACGCTACATGCCCTCCACCATCAAATGTTTTATGTTACAAGTTATCCAAGAGCTCTTCCGATATTATGAAGTCATTTCCATAAGACATACACTCCGGAAGAGAAACTTTGTGGTTAGTCATTGTTAGGACTCCAAATTGACCATTTTCGACCTTGTATTTTTGCTATAATATTACCCTTTTTCAGATCATAAGTTGAAAGCTTTGATTACATAATGACCTAATCATCCCAAGGTATGAAGTAACTCTCCGCATGACTATATGTTTAATTATTCATTACATATTCATGTTATCTTTATATTTATCTGTGGAAAAGTTAACCAAGTTGCTAAGTAACCGTTGAACTGTCTAAAGTCTGCAGAAATTATAATTCATAGTTGTTGTAACACGAGAAACAACAACTACGCAGTTGCTGCAACACCAGAAATAGCAACTACGCAGTTGCTGCAGCACCAGCAACAGCAACTATCTAAAGCGGGGAAACGTTTTTTTTCAAACAACTGGAATACCGGAAATAACAAACGGAAACTATCAGAAGATCGCCAGAGTTCCATGCTGACACAGCATGATCAGCAACTGTCCAAAAAGGGTAAAACACGGTTACAGTTGCTAAAACACCAGGAACAACATGAGTTTACTAAATCAACAACAATGGGGAAGCGGCAAAGGATAGTGCGAGGATTCCAAGAAGACGGTTGAAGTTTGGTTACCAGCTGTGTAACAGTAAGAGACCCAAGAAATAATACACTATCACATTGTTGTAACAGCATCTTGTAACAAGGATGGATTTCTTATTTTTGACAAAAAGGTTTAACTGAATGAACTATGACAGTCTATTGTAATAGATGTCTCCTCTATAACGAGGAGACATCTACATTAGAAAGGGGGGGGGGGCAAACAAGCTGTAAGGGAAATTTTGAAAGAAAAACAACAAGTCTGAATTTTCATTGTAACTGGACCTTTTGGCAGATGAATAGAAGATTGTTCTGAGCACCTAATCCAGCGTTTGTGTTCTGGGGAATCTTGTGAGAGGGACAGGGCCCACCTTCTTCACAATATTCACCAATTTATTTCCTGTCAGTGTGTAAGTGTGTTTGGTAATTTCCTTTTTACTGGTACTCTGTTTGGATTCTGTAGCATTACCTCTGATACTTTCCTTTTTGCTGGTACTCTGTGTTGTTAATCGCTTGAAGCTGTAAAAGAATACTCCACCGGTGAATTAGAATTGTTGTGTGTATTAGTAATCTGGTTACAGGGGCAGATGTTGAACATCCTTACCTTGAGGATAGGGTCCTGATCCTCTGCTAACAGAGCAACCATCACTTTTCTTTCCAGACTTGTATTCTTAGTTAACTGCTTTCATTTTATCTTTGTAATGTACTGTAACTGTTATAACATACAGTAAGGAGTTTGATAGAAACAGAATTGTGTATACTACAGCTTCTAATGCTTTTAGAATTAAGTACATACAGTACGCGGTCACCTTTGAAATAAAAGGACTTTCCTGGGTTGACAAATTAATGTGGTACTTGACTGTTTAATCAATAAACAATTCAACTAGCCAACATTTTGGCGCCGTTGACGGGGAAGGCGACTAGATATTTTTAAAAGCATTAATGATTTCTTTTTAAGAATAACAGGTGCATGAGAGGACGCAGGAAACCTAATTTCACAGGCGGCAAAGGCAGAGGAGGAAGAAAAACCTTTATTGACGAAATTATCTCAAAGGCCGAGACATCACAGAGGACAAGTTCCCAGAGACCTCAGATCCAATATTCCTCACAAACAGATCGACAGACGGAGGAAGTACTAGGACCTGAAAGGAAGCTGGAAGTACCAGAATACACTGAGGAACCGGTAGAAGAACCTGAAGAGACAGAAGATACAGAAGATAAAGTAAGCGATTCAGGAAAAATACCAATGGAGGATAACAAAGCAGAAGGAAGGGGGGAAAACTCACTCTCTACCTTGGAGTTCCCTATTGGGGAGCTCCCGAGAGGAGTGACCCCTATGAAGAAAATTCCACTTTCAGCATTACCCAACTTTCATGGGTTATCCTCTGAAGACCCGGATGAATTCTTCTTTGAATTCGATATACTATGTAGGAGTTATGATTATGTGAGCCCTAATCAGAAACTAAAACTGTTTCCAGCAACACTGAAAGGGAATGCGTTAAGGTGGTTTATGAGCTTAGGAGCTCAGGCAATCACTACCTGGGATCAGATGAAAGAATGCTTTCTGGCCAAATATCAAGATTACTGCCGAACAAGAGAAAGGAAGGAAGAGTTGTTTAAAATGGTTCAGAAGGAGGACGAGAATCTGGAAGACTTTGTGGAAAGACTGCAGTATAATTTGCAGCAGTCTGACCACCCTAACATGAGTAAAGATATTTTGAAAACAATATTGCTGAAAGGGGTACGAGATGACTACTTGGACATGTTGAATATGCTGGGAAAATGGGACATTTCCAAGGAACCATTTGATGAAATTATCAACCTCTGCATGAGATGTTCAAGAGGAGTAGTAAGCAGGTCAAAAAGCAGGGACAATGTATATTCAAGAGTCGAGAAGTCAGCAAGTGGAGGAGCAACAAGGGATGAAATAGGTAATTTGTTGGAAGAATTTAAAACTGAGATGTTAAGCTCTTTTGCTTCACAAATTGATGCTCTGCAGGTAAAGAAGAAACAGGCAGAAGCAGAAGCTGCCCTAGCTATTTTTTGTTCCAAATGCAGAGAAAAACACCTGATGCAGAGAAAAACACCCACTCAGGGAATGCCCACTAGATAAGGTACCAATCTACACGATCTGTGAAAAGGACCATAAGACCCAGCAATGCCCCTCTCTGCCTGGAATAAAAGCAACATTGCAGTCAACTGAAGAAGAGGCTAAAGCAGTGTACCTGATGACACAGAGGAGGCAATGGCCACAAAGACAAGGTATGAATTCTAACACAGCATTTTGTCGTTGGAACAATCATTCTCCTTTTCAAACAAATTACCCACCCATGAACCAAATGCAGTACCCACCCTTTAACACAATGAATTTTCTACCCATGTAGCAACCAAATCTTCCTTTTCCTGATCCTACCATATGGAATCCTTGAGCTCCCCAGCAACCGTATTTTAATCAATAGAATCCGAACTGGGCAGGCCAATAGATGCCATTTCCTCAGCATCAACAGTCTCTTTCCTTACCATCCAATACTCCTCCGAATAACCAAGCAATTAGACCACAGCTGCCTGTGCAACCCAACCCCAACCCAAATAACAATAAAGCCTTGCAAGTAATTGATATTCAAAATCAGCATGTCTCCCCCATGCAATGTAACGATATCCATCTTCGCTCAGGGAGAATTGTTGAACCCATCACTGATGACATTACTGACTCTGATAAAGAGGAAGTTAGAAAAGAAAAACCAACTAACAATAATGCTGAAACAATTGAATCAACATCTAACAACAATGATCAAACAGCACATCCGTCGTTCCCTGAACGTCTGGCTCTCACTAAAACACTTGAGCAACCTGTTTTTAACCTTTTAGGCGAACTACAGAATTTATATGTTAAAATTCCATTGTTGCAAGCGCTAAGAGATGTTCCCATTTATGCTAGGACTGTTAGAGATATCTGCATAAAAAAACCTGGAAGAAAAACTAAGGACCCCCTCACAGTTCATGTGATGGGAGAGCTGACTGCTTTAATGACAGAAAAAGATCTTCCTGTGAAATATGGTGACCCTGGTCACCCTACAGTAACAGTTCAGGTTGGAAAAACCTTTGTCTCTAAAGTTCTAGTAGATTTAGGTGCTGCAATAAATATTATGACACTTGAAACAACACAATTGCTTCAGTTAAAAAACTTTATTAGGGAAACTCCAACCATCCTAGAGTTGGTTGATCGCTCTACAGTTAAACCTGAAGGGGTCATTGAAGATCTAATAATTTTTGTAGAATCCTGGAATTACCCAGCTGACTTTATGGTGTTACAAACTAAAACAAAGCTGGGGGGTCATCCACTGATTCTAGGAAGACCTTGGCTGGCTACAGCAGATGCTTTCATCAGCTGTAGATCAGGATCAATGACCATCTCTAATGGGCAGGAAACCAAACAGCGTACCCTTTATCCTCATGCTACACCGATGATTAATAATGACAATTCTGTATGGGTAGATTATGAGGATGAAGAAACCCAACCTATCTTGACTATCGGACAAGCTTTAACTTTCAAAGACTCTACCGAAGATGAATTAATCAGCAGCTTCATTTCTGAACCTTCTTTGGTCAGCCCAGAAATGTATAAACACTTCATTGCAATCTTGGAATCTGAATCTCAGCAAAACCTGAAAGATAAAAATTTATCTCAGACAACAGTAGGCAGCCCCTCCAAAAGTACAACAATAGAAATTGAGCCTGGCAAAACATTAAATATAAATCCTAACTTAACTGATAATGAAAAACAGCAGTTAATAAAGTTACTCCGGGAAAATAAAGAAGCATTTGCATGGGATTATACAGACATGAAAGGGATCTCTCCTGAGCTATGCACTCACCACATTTATATTAAAGAAGGATCCAGCCCAGTCTGTCAACCCCAGCGGCAGATGAATCCCAATCTAAGGGAAATTGTGAAGGAGGAACTTCAAAAACTCTTGAATGCAGGATTTATATACCCTATATATGATAGTGAGTGGGTTTCCCCACTTGTAATTCTACCCAAGAAAAAATGGCAAATGGAGAGTATGTGTGGATTACAGAGCTCTGAATAAAGCCACTCAGAAAGACCATTTCCCCTTACCATTCATTGATCAGGTATTAGATAATTTGGCAGGTAAGAAATTCTTTTCATTTTTGGACGGATTTAGTGGATACAATCAGATTAAGATTGCACCCCAAGACCAGGACAAGACCACGTTTACTAGCCCATGGGGGACCTTTGCTTACAGGGTTCTTCCATTCAGGCTATGTAATACTCCAGCAACATTTCAAAGAGCAGTGATAGGGATTTTTTCTGATATGCTAAATGATTCCTTAGAAATATTTATGGATGACTTTACTCCTTATGGAGTGACTTTTGAAGATGCACTGCAGAATCTTGAAAAAGTACTTAAGCGATGTGTAGAGGCACACCTTGCCTTAAGCACTGAAAAATGCCATATGATGATGAATCAAGGTATTGTATTGGGTCACTTCATCTCATTCCTAGGAATTCAAGTCGATCCAACCAAAATACAGGTAATTCAGACCCTCCCTATCCCCAAAACACAAACTGATGTAAGAAGCTTTTTAGGACATGCTGGATACTATAGAAGATTTATCAAGAATTTTTCGAAAATAGCTTCTCCTCTATTTGTGTTATTAACAAAAAATGTTGAATTTAAGTGGACTGATGATTGTGAAAAAGCATTTAATGAACTTAAACATCAGTTGTCTACAGCTCCCATTTTGAGAGGACCTGATTGGACACTACCCTTTCATATATCCTCTGACGCCTCAGATACTGCAATTGGAGCTGTCTTGGGTCAAGAAGAAAATAGTCTTCCCTATGCCATTTATTTTATCAGTAAGAATATGACACCAGCTGAACTGAATTACACAGTCACTGAGAAGGAATTTCTAGCAGTCATTTATGCCATCAATAAGTTTCGACATTATATTACTGGCTACACTACTTTTGTTCATACTGATCACTCGGCCATTAAATATCTAATGAATAAATCAGTTACAAATGCCCGAGTTACCAGATGGTTATTATTATTACAAGAATTTGATATCACATGTAGATAGGCCAGGAAAAGAAAATGTAGTTGTTGATTTCCTTTCTCAATTAAAAACTGATGAAAATATTCCAGTAGATGATTCTTTTCCTGATGAATATTTATTTGCAGTATCTGCTCACTCACCTTGGTATGCAGACATTGCCAACTATTTAGTTGCAGGAAAATTGTCGTTGCACCTATCACACAGGGAAAAAAGAAAGATCATCCAGCAAAGTGCTAGGTATAGCTAGATAAGCGGGTGTCTTTTCCACACAGGAATTGATCAGGAAATCCGGATATGCATTGGTGTAGATGAAATTTATGATGTATTAAAAGCTTGTCATGATGGCCCTTGTGGAGGGCATTTTGCAGACAAAAGAACAACACACAAGGTACTCAGAATGGGTTATTATTGGCCCTCACTCTTCAAAGATGCAAGGAAATATGTGAAGGCCTATGATAGCTGTCAAAGAATGGGCCAGCCTAATCACAGGGATGAAATGCCACTCAATCCCCAGGTAATTCTTGAACCTTTTGAGAGATGGGCATTAGATTTTATAGGTCCCATTAATCCTCCATCCAATCAAAGAGTGTACATATTAGTATGCACAGATTATATGACTAAATGGCTAGAAGCTAAGGCACTCCTTAAAGCTAATGAAGAAGCAGCACTAACATTTTTATTTGAAGAGATCTTTGTTAGATTTGGATTGCCTAGAGAATTAGTCACGAATGGAGGACCTCCTTTCAACTCTCATGGCTTCAAGGATACACTTCAGAAATATCATATTAAGCACAAAATGACTACACCTTATCACCCCCAAGCAAATGGGCAGGTAGAAAGCACCAATAAAGTCATAGAAGCCATTTTGACAAAAATGATAAAGGAGAATAGGAGGGACTGGTTTCAAAGGTTGCCTGAGGCATTATGGGCCTATAGAACTACTTGGAGGAATACTACAGGCTTTTCACCTTATGAATTAGTTTTTGGAAAAAATGTTGTTTTCCCCGTAGAGTTTGAAATTAAAACTTTAAGAACTGCTTTAGCTGTTAACCTTGACTTGACTGATGCACAGACAGCCAGGTTGCAGCAGCTTCAGGAATTGGACGAGAAGAGACTGGATGCCATCCATCAAACAACCATGATACAACAACAAAGAAGCAGGTGGCATGACAGAACCATCAAGCAAAAGCAGTTCCAGAAAGGTAACTAGGCTCTACTCTATGACTCCCGTTTCGAGAATTTCCAAGGTAAGTTAAGAACAAGGTGGTCAGGGCCTTATGAAGTGGATGCTGTTTTTCCAAATGGGACAGTCAGACTTTTAACAATTGATGGAAGCAGAACACCACTGCTAGTGAATGGGTATCGACTCCATTTGTATCAGCAGCCTGTTTCTAAAGATGATTTTAAAGCTACTTGCATAAATTAAAATAGAATAAAGAAATTATAATAAAAAAAAGTAATAATAATTTAATAATCAGAGTAAACAAATAATTAAATATAACAAATAAATAATTAATTAATTAATTAATCAATTTAAACTTATTAATAAAGTAAGTAAATCATTATTCAAAACAATTAATTTTTTATTTAAATAAAATAAATAAATAATAAATAAATAAATAATAAAATATTTAAATAAATAAATAAATACATTGGCCGACCTAATTTCTCACATCATTCTTTAATAACCTAGATATATATACCCTAAACCCAGCTCATGGATACATCATTAAGATTGAAGATTATCGATTGTCGCGTCCCCTGATGATGGACTCACTTGGTAGTCCGAAACGTTGGGTTCTCAAAACTCTACAACAGGTCATTCCTCCTCTATCTAAAACACTATGCTTCCCTAGGGGAACTTGCTGTCCCTCAAGGCACTTAAATTTCTGTTTATTTATGCATTTTTTTTAGATTAGATATTCTTTTTAACTAATAATCCCTGCCAAGGGTTGCCATATTACATTTCAGTATTTTGCAGATTTTAGCTTCGGAAAATAGCTGAGAACAAAAGCTTCAAAGGAATCACTTTGCGGACTTGGGAACCCTGTTGCTGCAACACCATTTCCCGTTGCTGCAACACCATTTCCTGTTGCTGCAACACCATTTCTCGTTGCTGCAACACCATTTCCCGTTGCTACAACACCACTTTCCCGTTGCTACAACACCACTTCCTGTTGCTGCAACACCTTTTCCCGTTGATGTAACATCCTTTCCAGTGGCTGCAACACCAATCCCCGTTGCTGTAACACCACTTCCCGATCCCGTAATACCTTTTTCAGTATTTCCCTCATTTATAAAAGCACCATTCTCTCCACTTCAGCTCCCAAAAGAAACGAATTTTTTTCCTACCAAAAGAACCAGCCATACACTATGATGATTACAATTCTCCACTATTACTTCCCGTCATTATTAAAAAAATTCGCCGATATTCTCATACTTTTAGACCTGCTTTAATCATTATGGATCCAACAAAAGATAAGACAAGACTTTTCGACGCAGCAACCAAAATGGTAAAACATAAAGGTACGCATGATTATGTATGGACATTAAATAATAGTTAATGTGGAGACGTTGATAGGACTACCGAATAATTGTACTTCCAATCATATCACTTACGCGTAGCTTTTGGGGGGTGGATTACCAAAGCGCTCTCATAATTGTATAGTACGCCAACTGCCACCGCCCTTAACTCTCCTGGTAATATGTAAAAGTCATCTCATCACGGCATGTTACCATTTGCAACGATCTACTCTAGACTGAACTCAGAAGCTCGGCTCTGAACTAAGAATTTTCACTGAAACAACAGCTATGGGAGGAAATCTCATCACATACGAACCTGGCACAACAGCACTTCTTGAGCTCTATCTCGAGGTTTATCAAATATTTCTGCAAGCGGGATGGCTAGATTATTTTAGGAGACTTCCAGAATTTGACGCACAGCAAGTCCTCGAGTTTGCATGCAATTTAACAAAGGGGTTTTCTGTCGTTCAAGGAGTTCAAATTCCAGTCACGGAGGAAGTCATAGCTCAAGTTACCGGGCTACCAGCTAATGGCACACGGTGGTTCAGTAGGAAGCACTTGATCCTTAATGCGCAGCAGGATTTTCTTCAACCAGGAAAGCAAGTGGAACCCAAGGGCAGAGGCGTATCACTTCAATCATTACCTCAATCGTGGCCGAAAGTTGCTAAATTTTTGAAGCAATACCTGACATGCGAAGGTCGGTACCAGGTAATTTACCAGCACGATTTCGTCTTGTTGAATCACTTGAGGCATGGTCAGTTGATAATATGCCATATTATCTATTGGGATGTCTTAAAAATATGTCATGTTACACTGTCAACGCAAAGCGTCCGCTCCTTTCCTTGAAACACCACCGTCTAGCTCAATTGTTGATAAATAGAGGCCTTGATAAACAGGGCCCACCTTCTTCACAAGATTCACCCATTTATTTCCTGTCAGTGTGTAAGTGTGTTTGGTAATTTCCTTTTTGCTGGTACTCTGTTTGGATTCTGTAGCATTATCTCTGATACTTTCCTTTTTGTTGGTACTCTGTGTTGTTAATCACTTGAAGCTATAAAAGAATACTCCACCGGTGAATTAGAATTGCTGTGTGTATTAGTAATCTGGTTACAGGGGCAGGTGCTGAACATCCTTACCTTGAGGATAGGGTCCTGATCCTCTGCTAATAGAGCAACCATCACTTTTCTTTCCAGACTTGTATTCTTAGTTAACTGCTTTCATTTTATCTTTGTAATGTACTGTAACTGTTATAACATAGAGTAAGGAGTTTGATAGAAACAGAATTGTGTATACTACAGCTTCTAATGCTTTTAGAATTAAGTACATACAGTACACGGTCACCTTTGAAATAAAAGGACTTTCCCGGGTTGACAAATTAATGTGGTACTTGACTGTTTAACCAATAAACAATTCAACTAGCCAACAGTCATGATAGATATGTAGAGATTCAAAACAGATGTGAGGACTCATCTTTTCATATGGCCCTCCTTCTAGTGCCAAAATGTTGACAACATTGGACCCACCAACATGTAAGGGGCTCTCCCTAGTAAGAAGTCCCAATTAGACCTCAAACTATTTGGTGTAGGAATCCCAGTAGTGGGTCGTACGATAATGCCTTGACAACAATTTTGCATAGAGGCAAGTAAGATGTCGTTGTTGGTAGCAAGGGTGTGACAGCTGCAGTAAGTAAAGGAAGGTGCATGAGAGGTTCTAACACACTGAGGGTCAATTGTGTGTGCCCCTTAGAATCCTATAATAGTACGCATCTTGGAAGGGAACACATGAGCGAAGATGCATCACAAGCTGGAAAGCAAGTTAGCGAGCAATCCAAAGTGATGGTTAAGCCAAAAACACATTTCAGAAAGATTCATACATACTTATACAGAATAGTCCATACATGCATGCGTAGGCCAACAAATACATATATCATTTAGAGTAAACCAAATAGCATAGAATACAATATTACATATTCATGAAACGTGTTGGCTCTCTTATATTAAGAAGTGTAAGTTCCAATCATACAGTACATCCATGTCCAACCACTAGTTCCGATAGCAGAATGTTACAACCACAACCGCCTGCTCCTCCAATGAGATGCACTAGCTCTGCGTAGTGGAGAAGCCAAGGCTTGTTACAATACTGTACAAGCTTTCTCTAAGATAGTCATTTCATAAGCTTAGCTGAGAAAAAGCCTTTACAATGAGTTATGAGGTTCTATTTATAGCAAAGGATGGGGTGACCCTTGACATTCCCCTTTGTGACAGTTCATCTACCCTCATGACTCTTCATCTACTCTATGACAGCTACATCCAACTATTGACACTTGAAATTCCACTTGACAAGAGGTTACATTACAATGCACATGTGCCCATGTGAGACAAAATGGCTTGAGAAAGCCATGCAAGACATCACTAACACGCGGTCCGTTGTGATGAGACCAACCATTTAACATGCTTGTGATGGTGAAGGTGGTGATATGATGCCAAGCTTGGTCGTCCATGATGGTGTGGATGTGTTCCATGGTGACATCTTGCTGAAGCAAACTCTTGCCTCTGTTCCATCCTGGTGCATTGGTGCGGCTCCTCCATCTAATTCATCTGCGAACATGCACATAGTCTTCTTCGGTGCGGCCGAACTGGAAACACACTAATGCATAGTATCTGTGTTGATCTTCCATTGTGTGCTAGTGGTCATGCACATCAACTATCAACTACATGTTCAGCTCCAATCAGACTTGCTTCTTGTCTTTGCCTCGGTGAGTGTGCCAAATGGGTTAGATCGCATGCATGCGCACAATGAAACGCATGTTGTTGAATTCCCTTACATGCAATCAACAACACTGCTCAACATGTCTACTTCGTGCCAGCTGCTAGGATGGATCTATAACTTGTATGGGTACAGTTTCATCCGTGAGTGCATGTTGCGGCTACTACTGTACCTGTTCCTTCTACAGCTCATTCTCTCATCTATGCTACTCCTTTTCTTCCTTCAGTTGCTGCTTCAGCACATGCAACTCCTTCTCTATTCATTCTTTGTCTTCTCGTGATCTTCATGTCATGTCGTCACCTCATTGCCTGAGTCTCCAAAGTTTCTTTTATCACAAGTGGATCTGCCTGAGCTTATGACTTTTTTCTGCCTCTGTGTTGTTAACAACCTTCCTCTTGCATTCGTTTCTTCCGATACGCTGCCTTCATCTGCTGTTGATGGTGTTGCTTTTTGTGATGTTGCTACCATCATATTTTGATGTCCTTGTCTATGAGCAACTTGATGTCTTCGCAGGTAGGCAAGTTCATAGACACTTGATCGACTGCATTCCCAAGTGTTCTCTGAACGGTGTCTTCGACTCTGTTCTCCTGGAAATCATTGTTCCTGTGCTGCTGAGAGGCAGATGAACACCTACGATGCCTAGAGACATGACAACACTCATGGCAAGGAATCTGTCAGTCGAAAACCAAAACTAACTTGAGAACTAACTTGCAACATATCTGTGTGACTGATAATGAAGGTCGAGAAATTTCCACCGAGAGCTCAGGAGACTAGCTGCTAAAAATGTCCAAGGCACAGTTTAGGCTATCAGGAGGTTGAATGACTGTTGGAACTGCACAATGCACAATCCATCCTAGCCTGCTAATGATTGAAACTACACAATGCACAATTTCAGTCAACAGTGACATGAAACCAACAAACTGCATTGCACAATTTCTGGGGCCAACAGGATATTTCCTCCAAGAATTGCACAATGCAAGCTTGGAGGTCAGTGACTGGCTAGACTTGCGCAATTTTTGGGATGAAGGCAAACCCTTTGCTTCTGAAAATGCAAAGTGCTAGCCGGGCAAGTCACTGTCTAGGCCAAGGAAGCCCAACCCGGTTGACAAGTGACTAAAACATGAGAAGTGTGAAAGCATGATGAGATGAGTGCAAACAAGAGTGAATGATAATTCATGCAAATATCAAGTGCAGGATTCGGAAAATAGGAAAGCATGCATATATGTGAAGCGAGTCATCACAATGGCGATAGTTTGTGCAAAATAATATCATGCATGCGACAACAGTGAGATGTTAACGAAAACTGAAACAGTGTTAGTACAATCTAGTATGTATCAAAATGACAACAAGTGCTCACTAAAATCAAGCAAACAATATTCATACAAAGCGAAACACAAAAAGTGCCAGAAATGCAGCGTGAGATATGAAAAGTGGGCTTACCCCAAAACAACTGAGATGAATGTGCTGACAAATCCTAGATGTAATGTGGGATGTTAGAGCTACAATATCTATGTGAGGAATGAGCTCTGAAGCATTCGGTTGATGTGTTTCGATAAAATCGAGGTTGCGACATGCATGCCACAAATATAGGGAAAGAGACACTTGGTGGGAGGTTTATGAAATTATCCTTGTATGTAACTTCCAACTGCTAAAAATAGATCCATGAAACAAGGGATGCCTTTGCATGCTACCTTGGGAGGAGCATCCCATGCGTGCAAATAAGTTTTTCTCAATCCCGGAGGGAATCGGTCAACTCAACTACGTAGGAAATAGTTTGCTCAACTGGGAGGAAAAAATACGTTTTTTTGGAAAGGAGATAGGTTGACTGCCCAGAGGGATTGCGCAATTTATGGGCAGAGAAGTTGACTGCTACCCAAAATTGCACAATTTCTGGGTTGAGAAGCCTTTCTAGGAGGAATTGCACAATTTTCTCAGTGAACAGTGACAGACAGATTTGCGTAATTCTGGAGCCTAGAAGGCTGCCAGAAAGAATTGCACAATTTCTAGATGGAAAGTTGGTTGCCATCCAGAATTGCGCAATTTCTTGAGGGAGCTACTCAGCCTACAACTGGACTAAGTCCGCTGAAATAGCCTATGAGGGGGGTGCAACAAGCTTTGATGGACATGTTGTCATTCTGCAATAAAATCACTAAAGCTTGTGTACTTGACAAGACAAGACATGCTGTTGTGAAAGGTTGGTAGGAAGGCTCCAAACTGAAGCTAAGGAAAAATTTTGGAGGGTGGTTGTAGCCGCTACAACACTTGGTGACACACTGGTAGAACTTCAGCTCTCTGAATGGACCTTGTTCGTGAAAAGCAAGTCTAACACGTCCGGAAGTATTGTTCAGTTCTCAGTTCGTCTTTGTTTCCACACTGGTTGATTGTAAGATGTAGCATCTGCCAAGCCCTTGGTCGGTTGACACACATTCCAAGCCAAGCCAACACAGTCGTTTCAATTGGGGTTGAGGAGTATATGATGCACAAGAAGTATAGTCATGAGAGTCTTAGTTTCATCTCTGGTGTTGCTTCACTGCCAGGAGGCCTGGACAATACCTCATTGGAGTCACGTAGGAACACAAGCATGGCTCCACTGCCAGCAAGCATGGTCAACACCCCGGCGGAGTTACTTGCATCACCTCTCTGCGCAGGAAGCCTTTCTATTATTTCGCCTTATTCATTTTTCATTTTTTCAAACTTTTTTCACTTTTTCATATTAATTGTTAGGCCAGGTAGCCATAAAATTAATTCATATTATTCCTTCAGGTAGGTCTTTATTATATAGATGAGGGAGACTGTTCACTTCATCTCCTAATGACTGTTCATATTTCTTATTATTTATTTACATCAATTGTATTTATTCACCCAATCCTAATGTTTAGGTGTCAACATTCCCCCCCTTAATCTGAAGGGATGTTGGTGATTCCAAGCATCATTCTGAATCATTCAAGCTTTTCTCTTCCAAGTGCTTTGGTGAAGATGTCTGCAATTTTCTAATTAGTGGAACAATGATGGAGATGGATTTTCTTGGCCTCAACATGATGTTGAATCAGATGATATTTAGTATTGATTTGCTTCATTCGATCATGGAACTTTGGGTTCTTGGCCAACTTTATTGCAAAGGTATTATCAATCATGAGTGGAGTTGATTGTACTTGTTTTACTTGAAAATCTTCAGGAATTTTCCTGAGCCACACAATTTATTTTTTTTCCTCAGCTGCTGCCACGTATTCTACTTCTATTATGGAATATGTTGGAACTGATTGTTTGCATGATCTCCATGAGACAGCTCCTGATCCAAGACTCATAGCATATCCTGAAGTAGATACCCAAATTTCTTTGTCTCCATCAAAGTCTAAATCAGAGTATCCAATCAAACTGAAGTCGTCCACCTGTGTATACTTGATTCCAAAGTCTTGAGTTCCCTTCAAATACCTTAGAACTCTTTTTGCAGTAGACCAATGCCCCTCACAAGGCTTTTGCATAAACCTGGAGAGGATTCCAACAACAAACGAAATGTCTGGTCTGGTAGTAGTTAGGTAGTTGAGACTTCATACAAGTTGTCTATACTTTGTTGCATCCTCAAGTTCTTTTGCTTCAATAGATGTGGGCTTTATGTTGGCATTATGTTTTCTGGTATGACTGTATGTTACAGATGTTGTACTTGATGGCAACTCCAGTGGTAAGGCTCTCAGTTTGTTGAAAATTAAGAAGGACGCAGGCAATCGGTTCAGAAAGTGCGTCCCCGCAGGTATACCATGTAGAACCCGCGTCCAGGGACGCCGGCCAGCCGTTCAGGGGGTGCGTCTACCCAGTGCACACATTTCAAGGCAGAGAAAAGCACGTGGGGGTTTCTTGTGTGGTATCTAGCCGGCGGTTTTGTGGTTCTATGGTGTCGGCTCGTGGTATTGTTCCATGTTTTGAGGAGGAGCTTGCCTATATAAAGCAAAGGAGTTCATTTGGATTGCGCAATCGTCTTGGGTTGAATATCTGATTTGGTGAGATCTAGTCCAGATCTAAGAGGGCGAATATTCTAATGGACTGTGATCTCTATGGCGCATGATCAGATCTGTAGATCTGACTGATTGGGTTTGTCCTAAAGCCTTCATATCATTTATATCTGAAGGGTCGCAGGTTCAGTGAAGAGAAAGTGCGCCGGGACGCAGGTACTGTAAAGAGCAAGTGCGCCGAGACGCAGCACAGTAGAGAGAGACCTGCATGGGGACGCAGGGCGATCAAGGTTCAGGTGCGTCTCTGAAGCAGAAGGACGCGGCGCGATAGCGTTTTCAGGTGCGTCTCTGTAGAGAAAGACGCGGCGCGATAATATCTTTGGGTGCGTCCCTGAAGCAACAGAACGCAGAGCAGTCAGAGGAACAGTGCGTGGGCACGTAGCAGAGCAGAAGGATATATGCGTGTGGACGCAGAGTAGCAGAAGGTTAACGGCGTCTGGTCGCAGGCCACAGAAAGAAAAACTGCGTCTTTGTTTTAAGATGTTCTGTTGATTGAATTTCTCTGTTGATAAGGTGTTCTGGGTTGGTTCTGTTATTGCTGATCTGATATCTGTAGTGGTCTATATCTGTTATGTACTTGTTGATCATCTGATGCTTTATGAAAAGAAGTAGGGGGTTGTAGCTCCCTTCCAGGAGTAGACTGGAAAACGAGAAAGAGAGAGAGTTGTAGCTCTCTGCAGGTTGCAGCCTACGTACTGGTAAAGGACTGCACCAGTACAAAATCATTGTAAAAGAAGTTTCTAAATTGAAAGAAGATAGAGACATATTGCAGCAGGTGGTTTTCACCCACATTGGGTTTCCACCTTACATCTTGTGTTCTTTGGTGTGACTATCTGTTTTTTTTTTTTTCATGCTCATTATTTTATGGTACTGACATGCAAAAATAATTCAAAGATCAAATAAGGAAGATTTATTAATTTGCTTGATAATACTGATTCACCCCCCCTCTCAGTATTATTTCCAACAATTGGTATCAGAGCAGGTCCTTCAGAGAAGCTTGATCGCTTGAAGGTAGATCGTTCATCATGAGCAACTACGAGAGAGAAGCATCAATCAGGCCACCGATTTTTGATGGGACAAACTTCAATTATTGGAAGGTAAGAGTTACTGCATATCTTCAATCTCTTGGTACAGAAGTTTGGGACATTGTAGAAACAGGCTATGCTTTTCCTTCAGCTACTCCTACAGATCCAGCTGAGAAAAAGAAGTATGAAACAAATGAAAAAGAAGTCAGTACTTTATTAGGAAGTATATCCCAAACAGAATTCATGAAGGTAATGCACTTCAAATCAGCAAAAGAGATATGGGACAAAATGATCACGAGCTATGAAGGAGATGAACAGGTAAAACAAGCTAAACTTCAAACTCTCAGGATTCAATATGAGACTCTCAAGATGTATAATGATGAAAGTGTGGCTAATTATTTTCTTCGGGTAGATGAGATTGTTAATTGTATGAAAAATTTGGGTGAAGAAATAAAAGATGCTATAGTAGTTCAAAAGATTCTAAGATCATTATCCCCCAAGTTTGAATCTAAAGTATCTGCAATAGAAGAAAAGGAAAATCTCCGTGTTCTCACTATGTCTCAGCTACATGGAATTCTAACTGCTTATGAAATGAGAAAGGGAGGTCCATCAGACAGAAGGGAAGCTGCTTTTAAGGCATCAGGCAAAGAAGATTACTATGAAGCAAGCCATGTTCCAGAAGAAGAGGAAGAAGAATCAAATTTTGTCAGAAATCTTCAAAGGGGTTCTGGAAGGTTCAGAGGTAAGCTACCTTTCAAATGCTTTGCTTGTGGAAGAGTAGGTCATTATGCTGCAAAATGTCCTTATAAGGATAAAGGAAAGGAACCTGCTAGATGGAACAAGAAACAAAGTGCAAATAAGAAAAGCTACTACACCCATGAAGATAGTGATGGCTTATCAAACAGTGATGAAGATGAACAAGGTAATAAATATACGCTGTTAATGGCATTTGAAGATGATGATTATGAGGATGCTGTAGATGTGGATAATCTCTATGATGAAATTACTAGACTCAAGAGATGTATAGAAGAAAAGAATGTGATCATTGATACTCTACAATTTCAAATTGATGAAAAGGAAAAACATCTTGAAAAACTAGAAGGTGAAATTGTTGGTCTCAGAAAAGAAATTGAGAAAACAAAAGCTATTAATCTTAAGTTTGTCAAAGGATCTGAAACTTTGGATGAGATTATCAATGTGCAGCGGTCTCCTCTAAACAAGATAGGTTTGGGCTATAATGGAGAAACCTCTCAAGCATCCACCTCAAAAAGTTATCTTGATGCAGCAAGAAGAAATGAGCAAAAGAACAATGAAGATAATCAGGTAAAGCAGGGACGAATTACAAACAGAAACTATCAGGGGCAATCCATCTTAAGGGTGAACAAAAGCTACAACCAGCCACAGGTAAAATCTTCTCAGTTTGGTTCAAGAATAGATGAAAATAGAAATTACAATCAGTTGGCTGGTAGATTCAATAACCGCAGAAGCTTCTTCAATGGACAATGCTTTTCTTGCCATAACTTTGGTCACAAAGCAGCTCAATGTGTTGCATATAAAACAATCATGACTAGGGAAGCTCAAAAACAAAGAAGTATGATTACAAAAAGGACCTATAACAACTTTTCGGCTCTTGAAAATGAAGTTGAATGTTCTATTTGCAATAATTTTGGTCATGAAGACTCTGAATGCAGGAGCAGGTTTCAGGAGAAAAAGGAACAAGAAGGGAAAAAGGAACAAGCCACAAGCACCAAAACATGGAGAATAAAGGAACCTCAAACAGAAAGATGTGGGATAGCATTTTATGCAGAAGGACAAGAAAATCTATGGTACATTGACAGTGGATGTTCGAAACATATGACAGGTGATAAAGAAAAACTTGAATCTTATTCTACTTTAGAAAAGGGAAAGAAAGTTTCTTTTGGAAATGATACTCCTGCAACTATAAAAGGAAAAGGTATTGCTCCTTTAAAAGAAAAGGTCAAGGCTGGAAATGTTTTGTATGTTGATGGATTGAAGCATAATCTACTAAGTGTCAGCCAGATGTGTGATCAAAGAACCGAGGTTATTTTCAGATCGAATGGATGTCTTGTTCGTGATCTTGATACAGGTAAAACAGTACTCAAAGGCAAAAGAACTCCAAATAATCTGTACATATTTGAAGAAGGACAACAACAATGCTATCTAAGCAAGGATGAAGAGCACTGGTTATGGCATCGAAGATTGGGACATCTAAGCTTCTCACAAATAAGGAAAGCATGCAAATATCAGGCAGTTCGCGATCTTCCAGATATCAAAATTCCTGACAACACCATATGCAGATCATGTCAGTTTGGAAAACAAACCAGGACTAACTTTCCAGAGAAAGAAGGATCAGCTAGCATGCCTCTTGAGCTAGTACATACAGATACATGTGGTCCATTCAAGAAAAGAACACCTAGAGGAGAGGAATACTTGATATTATTTATTGACGATTTCTCCAGGTTTGTCTGGTTAGGACTTATGAAGCACAAAGATGAAGCATTCGAAAAATTCAAGTCCTTCAAAGCCTTGGTTGAAAATGAATCAGGTCACAAAATTAAGTGCCTCAGATCCGACAGAGGTGGGGAATTTACTTCAAATGAATTTTTCGATTTCTGTGATGAACATGGGATAAGGAGAGAATTCTCTACAGCCAGAACTCCTCAGCAAAATGGAGTTGTTGAAAGAATGAACAGAACAATCCAACAAATGGCTCGTGCTATGCTTGATGAATCAGGAACTCCCGCAACTTTCTGGGGTGAAGCTGCACATGCTGCGGTTATTATTCTCAACAAGATAAATGTCCGGGTGAACAGCACTCAAACTCCTCATGAGCTCTAGAGTGGTAAAACTCCTTCGGTAAAACACTTCAAAATCTTTGGGAGCAAATGCTATATCAAGAATACTGATGAGCAGCTTGGCAAACTTGAACCTAGAGCAGATGAAGGCATTCTTCTTGGCTATTCTCCACATAGCAAAGCATACAAATGCTACAATAAAAGACTTGGCAGAATTGTTGACAGCATTGATGTAGTGGTTGATGAGAAGGGATATATTCCTAAGCAAGTACATCATGAAGATATAGAAGAAGATGAAGGCTACCCTCAAAGACAGAATCATGAAGAAGAAGAACCCCAAGGAGAACCTCAAGAAGAACCAGAGGAGCAGACAAGAATAGAAGAGAAAACTCCATCCAGATATGTTCAGAAGAATCATCCAGAATCTCAGATTGTGGGGCAGAAAGAAGCAGGTGTACAAACAAGAAGAACAGTTGCAGAAGCCTCAAGCTATTTGGCATTACTCTCCTCTACTGAACCACAAAATGTGAAAGAAGCATGCAAAGATGAATGTTGGGTGAAAGCAATGAATGAAGAACTTGAGCAAATCAAAAAGAACAACACTTGGGAGCTGGTTCCTAGACCAAAGGATAAGAATGTTATCGGAACAAAATGGGTCTTCAAAAATAAATTGAATGAAAATGGAGAAGTAATTAGAAACAAAGCCAGACTTGTTTGTAAAGGGTATGCGCAGCAAGAAGGAATAGACTTTGAAGAAACTTTTGCTCCTGTTGCAAGACTTGAGGCCATCCGAATGTTCCTTGCTCTCTCAAGTTTTCAAAACTTCAAAGTATTTCAAATGGACGTGAAATCAGCCTTTCTGAATGGAGACTTGGAAGAAGAAGTGTACATTGAACAGCCAGATGGGTTCATTCTTGGAAATGATCCAAATCTTGTATGCCGATTGAAAAAGGCTCTCTATGGTCTCAAACAAGCTCCAAGGGCTTGGTACTACCGGTTGGACAAATATCTTCATCAACAAGGTTTCTCAAAAGGTTCAGTAGATAGCAATCTGTATATAAAAGTTGAAAATGACAAATTGCTAATACTTGTTGTGTATGTAGATGACATTATTTTTGGCAGCAATGAAGAAGCTATGAGTCAAAGCTTTGCCTTGGTCATGCAGAAAGAATTTGAAATGTCCTTGCTAGGAGAACTGACATATTTCCTTGGTTTGCAAATCCAACAAAAGGAAGGAGGAATTTTTTTATCTCAAACCAAGTATCTCAAGCAGATTTTGAAGAAATATGGCATGGAAGATGCAAAACCAGTATGTACACCCATGGTCACAGGATGTAGTCTCAGTGCAAATGATGAATCTGCAGCAGTACATCAACCAACCTACAGATCTATGATTGGAAGTTTACTATATTTGACAGGTACCCGACCGGACATCATGCATGCAGTTGGAATAGTTGGAAGATTTCAGGCAAATCCAAAGGAGACTCATCTTCAGGCAGTAAAGAGAATTTTCAAATATCTTCAAGGGACTCAAAATTATGGCTTATGGTATCCTAGAGATACAGATCTTACTCTTCATGCTTATACAGATGCAGATTGGGCCGGAAGCGTGGATGACAGGAAAAGCACAAGTGGTGGTGCGTTCTTTATGGGTTCCAGACTGGTATCTTGGTTTAGCAAGAAACAGAGTTCGATTGCCTTGTCTACAGCTGAAGCGGAATATGTTGCTGCTGCATCTTGTTGCACTCAACTCCTTTGGATGATGCAGACTTTGCAGGATTTTCAAATCACTTGTACACCACCTATCCCCATCTTATGTGATAACACAAGTGCAATTAGCATCTCAAAGAATCCGGTTATGCATTCAAAAACCAAGCACATACCAATCAAGTACCATTTTCTCCGGGAACAAGTGCTTGAACAGAAAGTCAAGTTGGAATATGTTCCTTCCAAGGAACAAGTTGCTGATATTCTTACCAAACCATTGCCCAGGGACACGTTTGAATACCTCAGGCAAAAGCTGGGGGTTGTTGATGCATCATCTTGTTGAAACTCTTCTTATTGGTGGTACAGGCTCAGGGGGAGCACATAATGCATTGTTGGCATTATGGAGAAGGAGATCTTGGAAATAGCTGCAATATGTCTCTATCTCTTTCATGGTGGTGCGTTGCTGCAGATCTGGTTCATATTCAGGGGGAGCATGAGCTTAGGGGGAGCATACCCTTTGCCCTTGATGTCAAAGGGGGAGAATGAAGCTGAAGTTTGTGAGGTTGCCATCAAGTCCAAAGGGGGAGATTGTTGGCATTATGTTTTCTGGTATGACTGTATGTTACAAATGTTGTACTTGATGGCAACTCCAGTGGTAAGGCTCTCAGTTTGTTGAAAATTAAGAAGGACGCAGGCAATCGGTTCAAAAAGTGCATCCCCGCAGGTATACCATGCAGAACCCGCATCCAGGGACGTCGGCCAGCCGTTCAGGGGTTGCGTCTACCCAGTGCACACACTTCAAGGCAGAGAAAAGCACGTGGGGGTTTCTTGTGTGGTATCTAGCCGACGGTTTTGTGGTTCTATGGTGTCGGCTCGTGGTATTGTTCCATGTTTTGAGGAGGAGCTTGCCTATATAAAGCAAAGGAGTTCATTTGGATTGCGCAATCGTCTTGGGTTGAATATCTTATTTGGTGAGATCTAGTCCAGATCTAAGAGGGCGAATCTTCTAATGGACTGTGATCTCTATGGCGCATGATCAGATCTGTAGATCTGACTGATTGGGTTTGTCCTAAAGCCTTCATATCATTTATATCTGAAGGGTCGCAGGTTCAGTGAAGAGAAAGTGCGCCGGGACGCAGGTACTGTAAAGAGCAAGTGCGCCGAGACGCAGCACAATAGAGAGAGACCTGCGTGGGGACGCAGGGCGATCAAGGTTTAGGTGCGTCTCTGAAGCAGAAGGACGCGGCGCGATAGCGTTTTCAGGTGCGTCTTTGTAGAGAAAGACGCGGCGCGATAATATCTTTGGGTGCGTCCCTGAAGCAACAGAACGCAGAGCAGTCAGAGGAACAGTGCGTGGGCACGCAGCAGAGCAGAAGGATATCTGCGTGTGGATGCAGAGTAGCAGAAGGTTAACGGCGTCTGGTCGCAGGCCACAGAAAGAAAAACTGCGTCTTTGTTTTAAGATGCTCTGTTGATTGAATTTCTCTGTTGATAAGGTGTTCTGGGTTGGTTCTGTTATTGCTAATCTGATATCTGTAGTGGTCTATATCTGTTATGTACTTGTTGATCATCTGATGCTTTATGAAAAGAAGTAGGGGGTTGTAGCTCCCTTCCAGGAGTAGACTGGAAAACGAGAAAGAGAGAGAGTTGTAGCTCTCTGCAGGTTGCAGCCTGCGTACTGGTAAAGGACTGCACCAGTACAAAATCATTGTAAAAGAAGTTTCTAAATTGAAAGAAGATAGAGACATATTGCAGCAGGTGGTTTTCACCCACATTTGGTTTCCACCTTACATCTTGTGTTCTTTGGTGTGACTATCTGTTTTTTTTTTTTCATGCTCATTATTTTATGGTACTGACATGCAAAAATAATTCAAAGATCAAATAAGGAAGATTTATTAATTTGCTTGATAATACTGATTCACCCCCCCTCTCAGTATTATTTCCAACACTTTAAGTTTTGTTCCATTAGAGTAGTAAGAGGATTGCATTCTGTCATGCCAAACCTATTCAACAGATCTCCAATGTACTTCTTTTGAGAGAGAAATATGGACTTTGGATGTTGACTTACTTCAATACCAAGATACTAATGAACATAGCCCAAATCAGTCATTTCAAAACTTTTCCCCAATTACTTATTTATGGATGCAATGTAGCTTTCATTGTTCCCTGTCATCAAAATATCATCTACGTATACCACAAGATATATAACTATTTTGCCAACTTTCTTGACAAATAAAGTTGCATCATCAAGATCATAATGTTTGAAATTGAGTTTCAGAAGATGCTCAATTAGTTTTTCATACCAGGCTCGCAATGCTTGTTTGAGGCCATACAAGGACTTCACAAGTTTGCATACTTTATGTTCATGTCCTTTCACAGAAAATCCTTCAGGTTGGGACATAAAAACATTCTCTTTTAGATCTCCATTCAAGAAAGTAGTTTTTACATCCATTTGATGGACTTTCCAACCATTCTGAGCTGCTAGGGAAAAGAGTGTCTGGATGGTAGCCCATTTTGTTTTGGGGGAAAAAGTCTCTTCATAATCGGCCCCTTCCTTCTATGCAAAACCTTTTGCCACAAGCCTAGCTTTGTGCTTGTCAAGTGAGCGATCAGCTTTAAACTTGTTCTTGTAGACCCACTTGCAGCCAATTGGTTTGGATCCTAATGGAGGATCAACCAGCTTCCAAGTGTCATCCTTTATGAGGGCATCATACTCCTTTTGCATCGCTTCTTTCCATTCATCATTAGAACTAACTTCTTTAAAGGAATTTGGTTCAAAACCTGTAGACAAGTTCAATTCACAATCATAAGAGACATCCATATCAATAGGTGAATTAGAGTCATCTACATCACCTCCATTTTGCTGGTTTGAATTTCTAGTTCTTGTATTTCCAACTTCATCAAGATGAACACTTTCCAGTGTCTTTGTCAGCCATTTTAGGGGACCTTTCTCAGATGGTCCAGGCTACTCTGTTGATTGAGTTGGGACTGAATCAAGATTGAGGCTCCCAATTCTATCAATCACATCACTTAAAGCATCATCCGTTGTTGGAGTTTCATGCAGGGGAGAGTGTTCTTCATAAGAAGATTCCACATGTTGATCTAGTATAGGAATCCCCCCTTCAAGATGTAGAATCTGATTATCAAATTCTTGAAATGATTTTGCATTTGCGAATCTATCCAAGCGATCAAGTTTCCGCTCAACAACATTGTCAGTTTTGGATTATTCAAGAAAAAATACTTCTCTAGATACAAAAAACTTTTTATTGACTTCATCATAGAGACGGTATGCTTTGGGGGTGTTTGAATACCCCAGGAAGATACACTTACAACTTCTTGCACCAAGTTTGTTTCTATGTAACTTTAGTATCAAGGCATAACAGGTGGAACCAAAGACCGTGAGATGCTTTACCGAAGGAACATGCCCATACCAAATTTCACATGGAGTCTTGTTTCTAATAGCATTAGATGGACATCTATTCTTTATATATGTAGCACATAGAACAGAATCAACCCAAAACATTATCTTTACATTTTTTAAGAAGAGCATGGATCATACCATATTTAAGATTGTCCTATTCATTCTTTCAGCTACACCATTCTGTTGGGGATTATAAGGCACAGCTGTTTGATGTTTGATCCCATGTTGATGAAGATAGTTTTCAAATTCATTTGATGTGTATGCTTTTCCATTATTAGTGCTAATAGACCCAATATGACATTGTGCATCATTTTCAATCCATTTATGAAAGTTCTTGAATGTTTGAAAAGCATCAGACTTGTTCTTCAATAAATAAACCCAGCACATTCTAGTGTAGTCATCAATAAATGTCATCATATATTTATTTCCATTTGCAGAAGGAACAAGCATTGGACCACATAAATCTAAATGAATGAGTTCAAGTTTTCTATGTGCTCTTGAATGTGAATCATGAAAAGACTGTTTGCTATGCTTTCCTAGAATGCAAGCATCGCATTGCTTAAATTTCCTAGGAATTGAAGGCAAACCAGCAACACCATTTTTCTTCAACAAGTGGAGGTTGTCATAGTTCAAATGTAAAAATCTAGCATGCCATAATAAACTTGATGGAAGTGTACCTTCTTCATAATGAGAATTATATGAGAAATGTTGTACACGAGAAGAGGTACCTTGCAACTTGAGAAGCCTTTCTTCTTCTATTCCCCTCATGACAAGTGAGTGGTCAGATGCTTTTCTCACCTCAAGCTTGCCATCAAACATATGAATGGAGTGACCTTGCTGGTGGATGTGGACCAAGGAAAACAAGTTTCTCTTGAGTTGTGGGAGATATAGAACATGATGCAGAAGAAAGTCTGGAAGACTAGGAAATTTAAGCCTGATTGTGCCAAGCCCTGATGGCTTGATTTTTTATTGGTCTGCAAAATATACTGCTCCATCAACATTGGCAGTGAATTCTTCAAAAAAATATTTTCTATGAGTCATGTGGCAAGTTGCTCCTGAATCATGCAACCAATCATTTTTCCAAGAAGCAAGTGCAACATTAAATAAATCTTCATTTACTCCAATATTACATTGTGCCACAACATAGGGAGCGGATTCAGGTGCTTTACCTTTGTTTGTGTCATTAGTTTTACCTTTCTTTTGATTTCTTTGTTGCTCAATTTTGTCCCATGGTAACTTGCATGTAGAGGCATCATGTGATCCATTTCTTTTGCAGCGTATGTAGTGCAAATCTGCCTTTTCTCCTTGAGAGTGTCTGCCCCCCTGCCTCTGAAATATCTTCCTCTTCCTCTTCGACCACCTCTTTCTCTGGAAGAATCTTGAGCAGGATTATTTTCTTTATGGGAAAGGCACATAACCTCTTTAGAAGATTTAGGGTTGTCTTCTTTCCAAAAGCTTTCTCTCTTTCAGCAAATTTTTTCACAAGAGAGTCAAAGGTAATATCTTTGAGATTTCCATTTGCTTGCAATGACTCAAGATAATTGGAGTAAGTAGGATAAAGTGCCTTGAGAAAAGCGATAAGAGGAATATCCAATTCAACCTTAGTGGATTTGACATCATGCATTATAAATTTTACTTTGGATGCAAGAGCAAGACGATCATTATTTTGTAATTCAAGAGTGAAGAGTTTAATCATGAGTTGAACAACTTCAAGTGCAGAATGTGAGTCATAGTGTTCTTTTAGCTTTTGAAAGGCTTCGAAAGTAGTTGATAATGGCGAAATATGGCAACTCACCTCTTCATTTACAGATTTTGCGATTAATGCATAAGCTTTGCTGTTCTTATTTTCCCAAATGGTGAGCTCTTTGTCTAAGTTAGGTTGTTCAGGTTCTTTGTCTCCATCTCCAATGCACATTCCTTTCCACAACTCATTGAAAATGAGGGTGTGTTTTATCATTCGGGACCACTCAGGATAGTTCTCCTTGCCAGTGAGAACTATTCCCACCATGAATATGATTGAATGCATTCTGTAACAAAAAAAACTTCTGCAGCAAAATTTTACTCCTAATTCTAATATGACCGGATAGACAATTCAAATGTCAAAATGAAAATGTCATGGTAAATACACAAAATTTTACAGCGTAAATACCAATAGCGTCCCCAGTATATTTAGCTTTGAGCTTCTACGTTCAGCTTCCCTCTTAGCTATTCTCACATAAAATTAGCCAGCAAGCATATCTTTTATGTCAATATTCCAATCAATACTCATTTGAAACGTATCGAGAATCAACTCCAACGACAGGGTAAAACCCAATACAGAGAGTACTCAAAAACTCGTAGGTATCAGAGCTCGTCACATCTTATACTGAACATCTTAAACGATCCAGCAAGATTGAGCTTCCACACTGGATGGACCCTGTAAAGATAGCCACTTTCAAGGAACTTGCTCCATATGATCCTGACTGGTACTATGTTAGAGCAACTTCAATGGCAAGGAAAATCTATTTGAGAAAGGGTATCAAAGTTGGAGATTTTTGTAAAATTTATGGTGGTCGTAAAAGGAATGGTTCACGCCCTCCTCATTTCTGTAAAAGCAGTGGATCTATTGCTCGACATGTACTACAACAATTAGAGAAGATGAATATCATTGACGGTGGACGACATATCACATCTAGTGGTCAGAGAGATCTTGTTCAGGTTGTTGATCGTATTGCGTTAAAGCAATGCAGCAGTGTTAAAAAATATGGGACAACATTAAAACCAGGACAGCGTTAATACTTGAAGCATATGCCAACACCAACCTTTAATCTACGCAGCACAATTCAAAAAAACTCAACGCTCATACCATAGATACTTGCTCATTGCTCTGTGCAAGTTGTGCGCTTACGATGTTGGTTGCTATGTGCAAATTTGGGCATTTCTCTGTGGGATCTGAGCGTTCATCATAAAGATTCAACACCAGGAGTTTAGCATTCATCATAGAGATTCAACACTCCTCTTCTGGAATGTCAAACCAAGAGACGTTACACCCATACAAAAAAACATGCCAACAATGATTAGAGAGCACAGGGAGGACAATTATGAACAACCTAAGGAGCGCAGAGGGTGTAGGCAATGGTTATGGCAGAGAAAACTGATGCAAGGAGTTACAACTAATTTTAGGGATTGAGAACCTATGCTCTGATACCATGCCAGGCCAGGTAGTAACTCCACAAATTTAATTCATATTATTCCTTCAGGTAGGTATTTATTATATACATGAGGGAGATTGTTCACTTCATCTCCTGATGATTGTTCATATTTCTTATTATTTATTTACATCAATTGTATTTATTCACCCAATCCTGATGATTAGGTGTCAAGAGGGATCCCGACTTATTGAGAGAAGAATAGGTTGGTCCTTTAGAGAAGTAGTTTATGTATACCTTTGATGTACTTGTTAAGGTTTTCCCCTCACCTTACTCTACTTGATTGAGCTGACAAGGATTAACCCAAAAACAACCAAATAGAGTATGCGATACCAGTTAGTGCGCAAGCATTGTGTTTTCACCAAGGTTCACTTCGAACAGTACATATTTTCCATTGATGTATCATGGACTGAAGACAATGAGTTCTTACATAAGAGAGAGGATAAAAGATAACCAAATGCTGATAGTTGTACAAGTCCTCTTGAACTTTACCCAACTTGTTTCAAGAGTCACACACGGTCCATGTGAAACTAACATGCGGACAATAACAACCAAACAAACCAAAAAGCAAAGCAAGAAGCAGAATCAAATGCGAAAGCAAAGAGAGTAATCAAACAAACAAGCAAGCAAACAAACACACAAAGAAAGAAGCAAACATGCATGCAAGCAAACAGCTCAAAAGAAAACACTACTCCTACTCCTAAGCTAACAATGCATGGGTCATCTCACGTGAAGTCATACTTCCAATGCATACAACAATGCATTGGTTGACCCATTTTGGTGAAGGCACAGTCTGCGAACATCGCAGTTGCTCAAACCAACAAGCATGAAAGATATGACGATGAATACAGACACACTTCGAGCTTACAAGTGACCACAGAACAAAGATGTGTGGAAGTTCATGACATGCACTCTTTGGAGCTACCATGGTGTTGTGCTACACTGCGTGTAGATGTTGAGTGTATGCATTCTCTTAACTGTGAAATGCAAGAAAACGTGAGAAAGGTATACCACTTACATTGTGCATCTTGCTGTGTAATATTCGTCCAATGCATGAATGATGGGATCATGTTGTTCGAGTGGAGGAAGCAAAATCTAGGTGTTTGGTTGATCTTCAATGCAAAGAAGATAGTGATGAGGAGCCTTGAGTCTTTCAAAAATTTCCCGACCGGAAGTGAAACCAACCTTAGGATAGCGAGGACTTGACATAACCATCATCTCTTGTTGAACTGCCTCGACAGTCTCTGGGTTTTTGACTTTGTTGACAGATAGATCATCGTAGACCAGTGTCTTAGACAGATTAACAATGATTGAATCAACATCGTGATCAGATGAATAAGTAGATAGATCACGACAACCAAGATCAGAAAATTCAGGATATTTGTTGGCATCCTAATTATTTTATGAATCGGGCAAAGGGGTAGATGAGAAGCAAATATATTCACCCTCTGTGTTTTCAAAAATGACAAGTGACAGATTGGATGAATTTTTAGAGGAATATGTGTCCTCTCTACACTGTGATGATAGATTGACATCCTTTCCCTTTGAATGATCAGAAGTAGAAACATTCAGAGATGGGTTTTCATAGGGGAAATCAGTAGTGGCAAAATCACAAGGGATGTCAGGATAAAGTGGATGAGGTGCGACTGGAAGGGATTCATCCTTCACCGCGGGTTCTTCTTTAGTTTCCCAAACACACTCATCATGAATGATGGTGCAGGTTGGCTGCATAACACCAACTCCATCAACAAATTGATCCTCGTTCACAGCAGGTGAGGAGTCCGGAATGGGAATATACAAGACAGTACAATCTGAAGGATCAACAAAACGCAGGGACAGAGGTTGATGGAATGAATCCACGTGAGAACCAACAGGATTGCAAGTCAAATCTGCGAAAATATCAAGAGCAGGTGGGGTGGGAGGATGTGATAGCTCAACATATGTATGTGCATGATCTCCCACATCACTCTGCAGTGGTGGAGTTGTTTGAGGAGGTGAACGCGAGCAGTCACTTGTGACAGCAACTGTGTCTACCTGTGAGTGCATAGCTCCATCACTGAAGTGTGTTGAGTGGGGTTCAGATATGCGAAGAAGATACTCAAATCTTCCATAAAGAAATTCCCAATAAATTTCATCTTCAGGAAATCAGTATCAAAATTACAAAAGCATGTGTAAAACTGATTAGCAGATTCATTAGGTGCTTTTCATAATTTCAGAATTTCTTGATCGGGTGCTTTATGGTTAAAGTGATTGAAAGCACGGTCTATCTCTACGACCAAATGAGTAAGAGAATGAATATATTTTTCGAGCAGTGTGTCACACCAGTGCATGGGGTGCCCTCGAAGCATGTAGACGAACAGCGCGCTGGTCATGTACTCTTCAAAGATTCCATGTCTTTTGCATGAGCCTACAACATCGACTGCGTGCCTAAACAAGGCTACGTGGCCTCCACCATCAAATGTTTTATGCGACAAGTTATCCGAGAGCTCTTTCGATATTATGAAGTCATTTCCATAAGACATACACTCTGGAAGAGAAACTTTGTAGTTAGTCATGATAGATATGTAGAGATTCAAAATAGATGTGAGGACTCATCTTGTCATCTGGCCCTCCTTCTAGCACCAAAATGTTGACGGTGTTGCACCCACCAACATGTAAGGGGATGTTCCTAGTAAGAAGTCCCAATTAGACCTCAAACCACTTGGTGTAGGAATCCCAGCAGTGGGTCATACGGTAATGCCTTGACTGCGATTTTGCACAAAGGTAAGTAAGATGTCCCTGTTGGTAGCAAGGGTGTGATAGCTGTAGTAAGTAAAGGAAGGTGCATGAGAGGTTCTAATGCACTGAGGTGAAGTGAGTGCACCCCTTGGAAGCCTGTAATAGTATACGACTTGGAAGGGAACACAAGAGTGAAGATGCATCACAAGCTAGAAAGCAAGCTAGCAAGCAATCCAAAGTGATGGTTAAACCAACAACACATTTAAGAAAGATTCATACATACTTATACAGAATAGTCCATACATGCATGCATAAGTGAATAAATACATATATCATTTAGAGTAAACCAGATAGCATAGAATACAATAAAACATATGCATGAAACGTGTTGGCTTTGTTATATTAAGAAGTGTAAGTTCCAGTCATACAATACATCCATGTCCAACCACTAGTTTTGAGAGCAGAACGTTAGAGCCACAACCGCCTGCTCCTCCAAAGAGATTTACTAGCTCTTTGCAGTGGAGAAGCCAAGGCTCGTTAAAATACTGTCCAAGCTTTCTCTAAGATAGTCCTATCGGAAGCTTGGTTGACCAAAATCCTCTACAATGAGTTATGAGGTTCTATTTATAGCAAATGATGGGGTGACCCTTGACATTCCCCTTTGTGATAGTTCATCTACCCTCATGACTATTCATCTACTCTATGACTGTTACATCCAACTATCGACACTTGAACTTCCACTTGACAAGACGTTACATTACAATGCACATGTGACCATGTGAAAACAAATGGCTTGAGAAAGCCATGCAAGACATCACTAACACTTGGTCCATTGTGATTCTAAGACCAACTCTTTGACATACTTGTGATAGTGAAGGTGGTGATCTGATGCCAAGCTTGGTCATCCGTGATGGTGTGCATGCGCTCCATGGTGACATCTTGCTGAAGCAAACTCTTGCCTCCATTGCATCCCAGTGCATTGGTGTGGCTCCTCCATCCAACTCGTCTATGAACATGCACATGGTCTTCTTGGGTTTGGTTGAATCAAAAGCACACTAATGCATAGTATCCATGTTGATCTTCTAGTGTGTGCTAGTGGTCATGCGCATCAACTGTCAATCGCATGTTCAGCTCCAGTCGGACTTGCTTCTTGTCTTTGCCTCAGTGAGTGTGCCAAATGGGTTAGATCACATGCATGTGCACAATGAAATGCATGTTACTGAATTCCCTTGCATGTGATAAACAACACTGCTCACCATGTTTGCTCCATGCCAGCTACTAGGATGGATCTATAACTTGTATGGGCACAGTTTCATACGTAAGTGCATGTTGCGCCTGCTGCTATACATGTTCCTACAGCAACTCATTCTCTCGTCTATGTAGCTCCTGTTCTTCCCTCAGTTGTTGCTTCATCACAGGCAACTCCTTCTCTCTTCATTCTTTGTCTTCGAATGATCTTCATGTCACGCAATCACCTCATAGCCTGAGTCTACAAAGTTGCTTTTACCACAAGTGGATCTGCCTGAGCTTGCGACTTTGTTCCGCCTCTGTGTTGTTAACAACCTTCCTCTTGTGTTCGTTTCATCTGGTATGCTTCCTTCAGCTGCTGTTGATGGTGCTGCTTGATGTGATGCTGCTTCCGTCATATCTTGATGTCCTTGTCTATGAACAACTTGATGTCTTCGTAGGTAGGCAAGTTCATAGACACTTGATTGATTGCATCCCCAAGTGCGCTCTGAATAGTGTCTTCAAATCTTCTCTCCTGGAAACCATTGCACCTATGCTGCTGAGAGGCAGATGAACACCTATGATACCTAGAGACATGACAACACGCATGGCAAGAAATCTGTCAGTCGAAAACCAAAACGAACTTGAGAATTGACTTGCAACATACCTGTCTGACTGATCATGAAGGTCACACAATTTCTGCTCGGAGGTCAGGAGACTGACTGCCAAAACTGTGCAAGGCACAGACTGGGCTGTTAGGAGGCTAGCTGACTACTAGAATTACACAATGCATAGTCTAGCTTTGTCTGCTGAGGACTGAAACTGCACAATGCACAATTTCAGTCAGCAATGACATGCAACCAGCAAACTACATTGCGAAGTTTTTGGGGCCAACACGATATTGCATCCAATAATTGCATGATGCAAGTGTGGAGGTCAATGCCTATCTAGACTTGCGCAATTTCTGGGGGGAAGGCAGAGCCTTTGCTTCCGAAAATGCACAGTGCTAGCCGGGCAAGGGACAGTCCCAACCGAGGAAGCCCAGTCCAGCCAACAGGTGACTGAAAACATGAGAAGTGTGAAAGCATGATGAGATGAGTGAAAACAAGAGTGAATGATCATTCATGCAAACAACAAGTGTGGTATTCGAAAAAAAAGAAAGCATGCATGTATGTGAAGTGAGTCGTCGTAATGACGACTGTCCGTGAAAAATAATGTCATGCATGCGGCAACAGTGAGATGTTAACAAAAACTGAAACGGTGCTAGTACAATCTAGTATGTATCAAAACAATAGCAAGCGCTCACTGAAATCAAGTAGACAGTATTCATACAAAGCGAAACACAAAAAGAGCTAGAAACGCAGTGTGAGACATGAAAAGTGGGCTTACCCCAAAACAGCTGAGATGAATGTGCCGATGACTCCTAGATGTAATGTGGGATGTCAGAGCTACAATATCTATTTGTGGAATGATCTCTATAGTGTCCGGTTGATGAGTTTCGATAAAATCGGGGTTGCGACGTGCATGCCACAAATCTAGGGAAAGCGACACTTGGTGGGAGGTTTCTAAAATTAGCCTTGCATGTAACTTCCAACTGCTAAAAATAGATCCCTGAAACAAGGGATGCCTTTGCATGCTTCCTTGGGAGGAGCAACCCATGCATGCAAATCAATTTTGCTCGGTCCCGAAGGGAACCAGTCAACTCAACTGCACATGCAACAGTTTGCTTAACTGGGAGGAAAAAAATGTACATTTCTGGGAGGGAGCTAGGCTGGAAACCCAAAGGGATTGCACAATTTCTGGGCAGAGCAACTGACTGCTGCCCAAAATTGCAAAATTTCTGGGCTGAGAATCCCTGTTGGGAGGAATTTCACAATTTTCTCAGTGAACAATGACAGACAATTTTCACAATTCTGGAGCCCAGTAGGTTTCCAGACAGAATTGCACAATTTTTGGAGGGAAGGTTGGTTGCCCTCCAGAATTGCACAATTTCTTGAGGGAGTTGCTCAGCCTGCAACTAGACTAAGTCCACTAAAACAACCTGTGAAGGGGATGCAACAAGCTTTGATGGATAGGCTGTCATTTTGCAAGAAAATCATTGAAGCTTGTGTACTTGACAAAACAAGACATGCTACTGTGAAAGGTTGGTAGGGAGGCTTTGAAACGAAGCTAAGGAAAAAATTTTGAGGATGTTTGTAGCCGCTACAACAAGACACTAAACTCTGACCTAAATCCTCCCTAATGTTTGCTTCACATAGGGGTCTTAGGTCTGCCTTCTTGGGTTACAAAATAAACTCAATGTTGTTGCCAGGTGCATAAACCCTACCTATATGGCTCCAATACCTCTTTCCCCACTCCTCATAACTGCATGGGGCAGTTGGTAGCTTATCTAGCACATTAAGGGGGTTTGGGAATTAAATGTGGGGATGCTTGTAAGACTTCCCAATCCCTTTCACATGCTTCCTACGCAAGCTATCCTTTCAAAACATCAGGATCTGTATAGACATGTCCGCATCCTGAGTTGTAGCATTTTCATAATCAACCAATATTCACATTTACATTACCCAGTTTGGCCTTACAACCATGGTGGTTCTCTGGAATTATCATCTTTTTAATTACATTACAAAATTTGGGGATTAGAAAAATAGGATATTACATGGTGCATGAATGAAATTTGCAGAGGATGTTGCTTCCTTAAGGATGCTTTCTCTTTCTTGAAACTTTCCTTGCATTAAATCCATCTATATCTTCATTCCTTCTTTAATCAACTCCAACTCATGGATTTTATTTCCTTGGAAATTAATGTTGTCCATAATTGTATCCAATTGATTGTTGAGAGATTGAACCCTCTCGCAAAGAATTATAATTTCAGCTTGATTTGAGGCTTCAACTCTCTCAATGACCCTTCTTGTACCCCTTGCATTGCTTGATTTTCCAATTAATTTGCTAAATTTGCACAATCTTGATTTATTTTATAGGATTTTCAAAAGGTGGACATAGATGTTTTATTGGATGTAGGTATTCTTTTGTTCTACAATCTTCTGAATATGTAACCTGATGCCTTTCCTACACTATTGATTATCCCTTCTTACTTAAAGAGGGAGACTAGGAGTTAGGGTGATGTTTGATACATCAGGGAGAGCTCACAAATTGAGGGAGGAATGAGGGCTATTCACAGGATACATTGCGCCAAAAAAGGAAATGATGAAAGTGAACAGATAGCCATGCTTGCATGTTCCCTAGAATATGGCAATCCATTAGCATTCATCCCACTGCACCACAAAAAATTTGAGATGTACATTTTTCTACTAGCTTTGTTATGCAACAAATGACTCTGCACAAGGATATAGGAGGTGTGGCTTGACTTTCCTTGTGTTTTAACCTTGAAACTGTATTTTTTCTAAGGTGGATAGATCATCATCCACGATCCAAATTCGGCTGGTTGAAGTTGAGCAACAACCGAAGTTTTTTTCTTTTATATGATTATGGAGTTTGTTATGTTTGCTACTATATATTTGGTTATAATATTGGTTAGCAACAAAGACCTCCCTTATAGTTCCACCCACCTTCATTTGTCCCGGTGATAACTTGATTACTTAGTTTGCTAGTGAGTTTTCTACTATGTTTAAAGTCCTGAGGACATGCTTGGCTTGATAATTGGTGAAGGAAGATATAATATTTTTTTATGCACTTGAATACTGAGATTAATCCAGTATTTTTTGGAAAGATACCAAGGATCATGTTTCTAATCAAATTGTTATAGTCTCCTACAATTATGATTTGATTGATAGAAAGAAGCCATGGGGGCTTCACTAGGGGAGAAATATAATATCACGTGTGTTTGTATTGGGAGATATAAATTGAATAAAAAATGAAGTAATATATTGAGAATATAATAAGGGGTAAATATTTTCTATATGTTGCTTATAAAAAATGGAGCTCAAAGTTAATAAAAAAATACAAATGGGTATAAAAAAGTTTAATGAAAAAATGGATACCTACAATATCTAGTGAAATTAGGGGTTTTTTACATTGGGAAGGTGTATTGGGTTCATATTGGTAGGGGGTTAAATAAAGTGATTTTGAAGTATTTTACAATATGTAGTCAAATTAAGGGTATTGTTTAATATGCCAGGAATGCATGTGGTATGTCAAAGGTTCATTGAGTGAAGTCCTAGCGAAAGAAGCATACTTAAATTTATCCCTTAAAGAAGAATGTAAATTTCTACAAGATTGCAGTTTATTTCTCCCAAACTTCATAATTATTTTGTTTCAAATTTTACATCAAGACCAAAAAGAACCCCCGGTCATGCTTTTCACCTCTTATTGTGCTAGAGGCACTCGACAACTTAGTATGAGGGAGATGTGTCCATAAATAAGTGTAAACATTTAAATGTATGCTTAGTTTAAAAAGTAATAAATAGATTCAATTCAATTTGTTGTGTTGTTACTACAACCTAATATGGGAGAGATGTTGTAGTGTACCTAAATGAGTGTAAACACTTAAATTTGGACTCAAATAAAAAAGTAATAAATAGATTCAATTCAATTTGTTGTGTTGTTACTACAATCCCATATGAGAGAGATGTTGTAGTGTACGTAAATGAGTGTAAACATTTAAATGTGGACTTATTTAAGAAGATAAAAGTAATAAATCAATTCAATTCAATTGGTTGCATTTTTATTTTGTTTTTAATAATAAAACTACAAACAATTTTATAGATAAAGAAAATATAATATGATGATTCATAGTCATAATCGTGGTATTTCAAAACATATAATTAATAAAGATATACAAACTGAATTATTTAATTAATAAACATATAGTTAAAAACACAAATATATATGTGTGTGAGAGAGAGAGAGATTTATTTTACCATATAAATTAAAATAAGGATTCATATTTGTAACCATTATAATTCATAAATTCACATTTAAAAGTATATAAAAACATAATACTTACAATAAACTTACCATATAACAAGGTTCTTAACCATGAATATTCACTTCTATTTTACCATGGATATTATTAACTTGCAAATAAGCTTTGTTGCAATACCATGGGCCAATACGGAACTTATCAATACGACGTGCACAAAACACTGTAACTCATTTGAAATTCAAAATATTTTATATAGATTTTATTTTTATTTTATTTTATAAAAGGGCATAACTATGTTTTAAGATGTATCTCAACCCTCTATCCTCACTGATAAGATATTATGTCAATATTCCACAAATGTTAAATCAACTTTGTAATAAAATTATATATATATATATATATATATATATATATATAGATGGGTGCAAAATTTTCCTTATATTATTCACTCAAAAAAAATGTTTACATTTTGAGATATTTGATCCTTCTTGACTCTCGATAGATCTAGAGTTAAAATGGATCTATGCAGTTTTAACAAGAGCCGCAAGAAAGATTGAAATACTTATATCTAAAACTTACCATTGGTTAAAAATAATCAACTATGGTATGGAAAAACAACCATATTAATCAACCATTTTGTTCCCTAGGCCAGGAAATGGTTTGGACAAATAAATGAATTAAACTATCTTGCGCATCAACTCTTTGCTATGAATCAATTATTTTGAAAGAAACCTATAATATCTCTCAAATTTTAATACATATTTTCTCTTGGAAACCACGAGGACAAATTTCAGTGGCTCACGAAATATTTTTTCTTTTTTTTTTTTGTCATTTGAGCTGATTTGTAATTGAATACATTTTCTAATTGAACGCAGGTAGAAAAGAAGGCGCATACACATATCACCACGTAACTTTAATGGCCCGGCTATGATTCCCATCTTGAAATTTTGAGAGAAGGAACAAATTTAATTTGCTTATGTCAAACAATTGTACCAGATGGACCTATTATATATGTTTATCTGGTTTTTTTTTTTTCCCGACATGGCATTTTCAATGGTGTGGAAGAATGTTGTATTTTCTATTATTTTTTAATACTTCTCTTTTTGATTAATTCTGTTTTAGTAATGCAACTATGGCTATTTAATCTAATGCCTCCCATGCTCATTTGTTAATGTCACAGTAAAATTTTAGTCAACCTGTATTCTAATTTGTCCCTTGCTATTAGCTATGGATCATTATTTTCGAAGTGCCAAGACTTATCGTTAAAGATCCCTGGTGCGAGAAGACATTTCTGCAACAAAAATTCTTAATTAAACATAATATTTAAACATATTACGTGGATTTTAGATAATCATGTTGGATGTTGGTAATGCACAATGGTAACCTCTATGGTTTGTATCTAAGGATACAAGCTAAGTTTAAGAAGCAATATTTTTTAAATAAGACTCAGTACTTAAAATTTTCTTTGGTGGAGGAATGTTAGAGAGTGTACAAGCTCTTCCACCGTGCCATGCATCAACTTCTATATCCTTTTTCAACAAAGTTGATATACAAACAACAATTTTTATTTTTCCCATGAAATTATTACTTTTCATCCCTATCATGCCATGTCATGTTAAGTCTTCAGCCACTCAAGCATGTCAATTGATAGAATCCATGACATATTACTACAATAAAAAATGAGTATAATTGGTGAAGGCACTTACCTAATTGATGACCCTACAACCATTTACAACCACTTATGGCTTACACTTACTTGATACCATTTAGTACACCATGCAAGTTTTGTGCCCGATGTCCCCTAATGAAGTAAGTCTTCATAGCAATGAGTAATAGGATGCATTTTGTTTTCTTTGTATAGCCTATATATGAAATCATTTGTGCCTTGGCATGCTACAAATGTGTTTACAATTCAATATTTTGTTTTTTTATTGAATTTCTCTGTTTTCTATAGTTTATGCTTTCATCTACATGGAATATGAACGTCATGCTGAGGATACCATCCGAGGGCCTGCTAATACTAAATTTGGCCGGCAAAGACGCGACTAATTGTAGAGTGGACAAAGGTTGTCTTATTATAAACTTTTCAAATTAATTTATTTTTGTTCTAATTCGCAGAATTGTGATAGATAATATTCTCAGATGCAAGAAATGAAGCACATTCCATTGCATACTAACATCTATTAAGTGTAATACTACAAAATAAATAATCTATAATTCTAAAACCCAAACTCAAATGCCATGTAAAATAGGTTATATAAACCATAGATGGTCTATTGATCCAACAATAGTCTCTCCAGCCAAGGGCTAATTGGAAACTTCCACCTTATTCAACCAACATAAGTTACCATGCAAGCTCATGCTGAACAACAAGACTATATAACCTTGAACTCTTATAAATCTCTAGTTTTAACACCTTCAAGCTATCTCTTCAATGAACCATTGAAAATTTCATTGTACACAACTTTCAAATTCCCTTCCATATAAACTTACCAATATCAATCCACAAGGAGTTAACATTAATAGTATATCGTGTAACTCCATGACTACTTTTTGTGCATCAGAAATCACATTTGTTCTTTTGAAAGAAAAAAACAAAGCTAAAAAAAGCTCATTTGATCTTATTATAATTAATTCAAATCAAGATTCTCACTAAATATTATATGTGGTTACCAACCACTATTGCAAGTGGCAGTCAGTATCACCGTCCATCCAGAAAATTGGGGAAAGTTGGGAATCTAGAGGGTGTTGGCAAGGTACCCGCTTCTTCATTTTGAATGCTTAAGTGCAAGGACTTGGGGAAATTTAATTTTCTAGAAATTATTTATAAAAAAATCAATTCCAATCGAGATTTGTGTTTTCTTGCAAAATGGAAAGTGGGCCTTCCAAGAAAGGCAATCTTTGCTTGTAAATTTGAATGTGGGATGTCCTTCATTGTAACAGGGAAAGGAAAAAATATCAATCCCCATGTATAGACATAACAAATATTACCCATCAATTTATTCTATTTCATGACAAAAAATTCAAAAAATTGAATATGAGATTTGCATCGAAAACTCAGTAGAAATTACGATGTAGATTTGCAACTGCTCATGAAGTTTAAATCAAAATCACAAGACAAAAATCTACTCTATTGCTTTGTAGACATTAATTCACAATTTATAACAATTATATCAGACATGCAATAATAAATCACACACATGCAAATAGTATTTTTCTTGGGGAAATAAATCTACTAAAAACCTCAATGCCTTCTTTCATTAATATGATTAATAGAGATGTATTGCAATTGCTTTTCTCAACTAAACACAACCTACAAGTGCATAAATTGTCTCTATGCTAAGTAAGAAGCTCTGACCCATAATTAGTCAATTTCTGCCTCTGCTTGAACCCCTATTTCCTTGTATAATTCCTTGAGAAATTAGGACCCTATTATTTAGGAATTTCTCTAAAATGGATTGTGCAATTCGTAAGGTTGATCATCAGGTTGCATGCAACACCTGTACACTCAAGACTAGTCTACAACTGATGTTACACTGCCTTGGAATCTCCACTTGAACTGGGTAACTTGAATTATTTGCATGCACTAGTTATTTTGGGTTGACTAATTAGTTAACTAGATGATCACTAAGTTTGACTGAAGTCCCGCTGCACAACTAACCTTCCACTAGTTCCTCCAACAGTTGGAACTAGTTTACCTGAAAAAAAAAAAAAAAAAAAACAAAACAAAACAAAACAAAAAAACAAAAAAAAAAAAAAAAAAAAAAAACAAACAAACAAAACAAACAAAACAGAAAAAATAAACCTTGAGATAATCGACTTTGACTACTACAAATTAGCAATCAAACATGCTAAATTGAACTCTAACTCCTCCAACTCAAATTTACTGAGTAAAATAGGTGACACAAGCCCTGTCAAACAAGTTAACAGCATCCAAGTTGTCTGCTAATGTGGAAATTTGTTTTTTCTCAATTTAATCAAGGAAAAATCAAATTGAGAATTTCTTATTGCATTTTTCAACACTCCCTCCCAACAAGAAAGGGATTATCAACGACCCATATCCTGCACCTATGGAACTCGAACTTCCCTCTTGGCAAGGCCTTGTCAAAATTTCAACATCTTGTTGCTTTGTTGAAATGTACTACAACAACATTATCCTCCTTTGCACATAATCCCGTAAATGGTGACACTAGATATCTATATGCTTGGATAAATTGTGAAATACAAGATTCTCAGAGAGCTTGATGCAAATATGATTATCACAGTAGATCATAGTTGGATCCATCATCTAACCAAACAATCCAACAAGTATCTTTATCATCCAGATCGCCTCACATGTTGCTTAACTCGCAACCATGTATTCCTCTTCTATTGAGATGAGCACCACAAATCTTTGCTTCCTGCTATACCAGGAAACCTCTGTGAACCCAACACTAAAAATTCCACTTGATATACTCTTTCGATCTAATGGACTTCCCACCCAATTTTTGTCTGTGAACCCACAAAGCTTCACTCCCTCTGTCCTTCTATACCATAGTCCAAATTGCATAGTGCCTCTAAGGTACTATAAAATATGCTTAGATGCCTTCCAAAATTTTGGTTGGCCTAGCCATAGCTTGGCTCAACTGGTTGATTGCATAGCACATATCTAGTCATGTGTTCACAAGATACATCAATGAACCCACTAGTTTCCGATAAATGGTAGCATCCACTTCCTCACCTGAAGTGCCATCCTCCTTCCTCCAATTGGTTGCTATAGGTGTCTCCAAAGGTTTGAAACTATCCATGCGGAACTTCTGTAATATCTCATTTGCATACTTTCCTTCATACACAAACAATTCCCCAACACCTTGCCATACTTCCAACCCAAGGAAGTAGTGCATGAGACCAATGTCTTTCATTTCAAATTCCCTTGCAAGGTCCTCCTTGCAATATCTGATCAACTACTCATCACAAGTTAAAATCAAATCATCAACATATAAGAAAAGAATAAAAGAATTACCTTCTACCAAGATATGATAGAGGTTTGCATTTACTTCCCTTTTGGTGAAGCCCGAATTGGTGAGATAGTTATCAATCCTGGTGTACCAAGCACAAGGTGCTTGTTTGAGACCATACAATGCTCGCTTGAATCTGCACACATGAGACTCTGGATCAAAAGTATCAAATCCTTCTAGTTTCTCAATGTACACCTACTCCTTAATAGCTCCATTGGGGAATGTTGTTTTTACATCCATCTAGTGGATCTTCCACCCCATCTGTGCAATCAAAGCAAGAATTGATCTAATGGATGAGTAACTTGCTACATGAGGAAAGGTCTCCTTGTAGTCAATCCCTTCAACTTGAGAGTACCCCTTGGACAAAAATCTGGCCTTATACTTCTTTGTGCTTCCATCTATTGCATACTTCACCTTGAAGATCCATTTCAAACCCACAATTGATTTATCTGTTGGTCTTGGGACCACTTCCCAAACATTTCTCTTTACAATGGATTCGTATTCCTCCACTATTGCATCAAACCATATAGTTTTCTCTATTTCTCCCTCAAAAGAGGATGGCTCAATCTCTACAAGTTCAGTCATTTGAACCATGTATCCATTTTACCGATTAGGTGACCTTCTCTGCCTGCACTGATTTGAAGGAGCACCCACATTCTCCTTCGCATCATGCACAAGTCTCTCATCTTCCCTGATTATTTTTATACATTCTCTTGATGGTTCTACTTCAGTGGCTGCCTCCACTCTCTGTTGGACCTAAATTTGTGGTTGTTCCATGACTTCTTGAGGTTCCTCCTTTGGAGCTAAAATATCTATTGGAAATAATATTGGGGGGGGTGGGGGTGGGGGTGAATGAGTATCTACAAATCAACAACTTTTTCATTTCCATAATTAGATTTATATATGCTACTTCAGTGAAGGGAACTTGCATGTGCACGCAACTATTCTTAAGGCAACCAACATATATCCAGTGAACTTATGATTCAGTTAATTCATCATATGTTGATCTTTAATCAGTTCATCACTACTTTATTAAACATTAAACAGTAACCATGTGCAGTAATAACAGAATAAACCATCACACATAAGAAACACACATGAACACCAAGATTTAAGGTGAAATCCAATGTGGGTGAAAACCATCTGTCGCTGTCGTCTCTGTCTTCTTTTAATAATAATAAAAAAAAATTACATTCTTGTAGAAGTACAAACTCATACTAGTGTGCAGGCACCCACCTGCAGAAGGCTATAACCTTCTCTCATTCTCCAACCTCTACTGGAAGGGAGCTACAACCCCCTAGTTCTTGTACTAGATGATATGTTTACTAGTACGTAGGCTCCGACCTACGGAAGTCTACAACCTTCATTCGTTCTCCAGCTGCTACTAGAATGGAGCTCCAACCACCTGATCAAATCACTAGCCACTACTCGCAGGAAGCATCGAATTCCTCACTGAAGGCTCCAACCCTTAGTATCTTCCAGGGACCACGTTTCATAAATTTTCACACTGAATACTCCTAGTACACAATACTACAATATGAAGGCCACGTTTCATCAAATTTTCACACTGGACCCATTAGTAACATTGAATCTCAAAATCAATCACTGCTACAATACAACCATCAAAACCAATCACTAAAATTCAATAATCAATCTCTTACATAACTGAAACCAATCATCAATCTCTGAATCATTGAACCTCTGACACAACTTAATCAACAATTCATTCAAACTTAATCAAATTCAACCAATCAAATGGAACAAACAAATCACTGTAACTAGTAGAGAAAGACATTTACATCAAATGATATACATGACATTTATAACAAAGACCAAATATATAAACAAGACCATAATAGTCATCAGCAACTATCATACACCATATATGATCTGCTCCATAAGCATCTGTCAGCAACATCCAGACCAACAACTTGTATATGTCCATCATCAGCTCCCAAGATATGACAATGTAAATATCATCAACCTGTGACAAAGTATGTTGCATATAGATATCAACTCATCCTCTTGATCTCATCAAGATCAACTTGCTCTGTTTCCTTAGTAGAAAGAGCCTTATCATAACCTTTCATGAATCAACTAAGCATATTTCATATCTCCAAGCAGTAACACAAAATCATATCATATGTATGTGAAAACACCATAGACATCATCTATGATCATAGAATCATCATCAATAACTACATGATGTTTCCACAAGAGCCCTCAATATATCAACCATGTATCATCACCAGGAAACATCCCACATCAGATAAGCATCAACCACGATAATCAACATATGTGAATATCAAACCTATCATCATAAAGTAAGAAGGCATCATCATTATGTGACTAAGTAAGCCATGTCTCTGAATATCCATGTCTTGAAATAGCTATGCCTATAATAACACCATTCTCTTGGCCAACCAACAATATTTATCAGTATGCAACTTAAGTAATCATCCATGTATCCAACATAATGTAAATCCATCAAACAGATAGAAATATGTATCTAGCAAACCATGAGATCATAGTCATTTGTCAAGCTTTCTTGATACCATCAACAACAACAATCCTCAACAATGTGAGAGCCAATAACCATAGGAATCCCACATTGTAACTGCACCATATGAACTTTATGCATCTTTGAAGGCACGATGACAATAGCATAAAAGAAATGAGTGGCTCATCATCAAATAATGAAGTTGTGTACTCAAGCTTTCTACTTCTCCTTGTCCTTATGAAGATCACCCTGTAAAAAACATATATGTACTGTATGCATCATCAAAAGTCATCCACAATCACCCATAAATCTGATCTGAATAACAATTATGTAACCCCAACCAATACAAGTATCATCATTATAGGCAACTCATAACCGCAACATAGCATGATGTATCATTTAAACACTTTCGCCACATAAGCATCATCACCATTGATAAGAATCATTAGGGACCAAAGACTTCTAAACATAATGCCAAAAATGCAATATTAGAAGAATAGCATATTCTCCCCTAAACTTGTGCCACTTGTTCACTGTTAGTTCTAATCATTGCATATATCAGTAAGAAATATCAAGGCATCATCATCAATCAGATATACATCAAGTCATCAACAACTTGTGAGGATCAAAAGCACTTCTAAATAACATTAACAAACTGTAGTCATCAATCATCAAGACAAAAAAGATAATTGATAATTGTCTGAACCATATCAGATCATTTTTTTGAGTCTGTCCCACAGCTTCTTCATCAAACTAACATATACGCAACTGTGCAACTTCTAACTCGCGTATATATGCGACTTGTCTTCATGATAACTGCGTATGAGAATTAAAACACTGAAATTTCATACTTTTAGTTCCTCCTGAGTATTTTCTATATACATATTGAGCTATGCCACATATTTCTGGTTGTACTTCCTTCTTCTTCCATACCTTGGAGTGTGATGATGTTTGTTCCTTTTGGTATGTTGGGCAAAATTTGCTCCTGCATTCTTTTGCTATATGCCCAAACTTGTTACAAGAATACCATATTATATGTTTCATATTCCCTCTATAGCAGTTAAAGGCATTGTGACCAAACATATTGCAAGAAAAACAATATCCCTTGAAGTACCTGGAAGCTGATGATATTTCTGTGTGATGGTTATTAGCTTGAATCATTCTACTTTTGCATCTTGCTGCAACATGTCCAAAATTATGAAATATAAAACATTCAACATTATTCATTAGACGAAAGAATCTATTAGAACTTCCATGGTTAGGAGTAAATAATTTTCTTTGAAGAATTTCTTTCCTTGGTTGTTGACGTCTTATCTCATTGTTGAGCATTTTTGATTTTGCACTAGAGTTCCTTGCTTCAGTTTGCAATCTAGATTCACCTTTAATAGTTTCATGAAAATGGTGCAGCGGAACCGGTGGTTTAATAAAACCCACAATGGATATTTAACCCACAATCACTCCTCCTCTCTTTCAGGACTGACAACAATTTGGAAAAGGCTTACAACACTTTCCCACCCTTATAAACAAATTATATGACTGTTCACCATAGATCCCATTTTGGCGATCCAACGGCTCAGCACAAATCGCCAAATCGGTGATTGGCAGGTGGAAGTTCCCGACTATAGGCGCAAACCTTCAGCCCGATGCGATATCGCTGGTTGCTATCGGCGATTCGTGATGACAGCTTACAATATGTGTTTAACCCAATCCGATGTGCTGATGCGATACAAATTGGCAATCGCAAGTTGCAAGGATTAGGGCTGCTCCACTTAAGCGATGTGGTAACACGCCAGATCCGATGGCAATAAAACTCTGCTCTATAATCACTTGAGGTCCGGATTCTCCGTTTAACTATGTTTGAGCCCGATACTTAGTGTATTTTGGCTTTTCTACCTGCGGAACCAGAATGAAGCAATGCACCCACCAATTGATCCTTTAATGCAACAATCTCATTAACAAACATGAAATACATAGGCCAACATTGATATTGTATGGATTTAAAAGAAAAACCAAGCACTCAAGGCCTCCACGGGCCGATTAAAGAATGCTGCACAGAATACTGATTTTATTCACAATAATAACACAGGGTCTTGGCCTTGGCCAGATTACACAGGAAAAGGACCTCTGTTTACACAAAATACAATCCAAATACACTCTCTGAGCACTCACTCCACTCCAAGCCTCTCCAATCCTCCAATTCTTTCTCATTACATTTTTTCTCCCTTTTATCACTCAAATATTTCCCTAACAATATCTAACAGAAATCTTCTATTCTTAATAGATCTAACAACAAATCCTCTATTTCTTAGCTCTCCCTCGCACCTATGCAAACAACTCTTTCTATGAATCTAAATTAAGATAGTCCCTAACTTATTACAATAATTAATTATAACAAATTGTTTGAGAGATCCAACCCTCTCAGTAAAAATTGGTTTTGACCCCTCAGTCAATGAATTTCAAATTGTTTAGCCACAAAATGTGAACAAGTTTTCACATTGTTGGCTAAGTCCCGATGCTCCTGCATCAGACTCCCGGGGAAGAAAAGACTTGTACTTCAAACTTTCAGGACTTACTCTATACTTTTGTAGTTCTGCCGTTGTCAACCAACTGGAATATTCCACTAGCTGCTCCTTCCACTTGACTAGATACTATAAATATGTCTGCCCTCTGGTTTTCTTGGATATTCTTTGATCCAAGATAGCTTCAACTTATTTCTTGACTACTTTTGGTACTTGTTCCTCCCAATTCACGGTTTGAACTTCATCACCTGTATCTTCTTTCTACAACTCTCTCTCTACCTCTCTAAATGGATATAAGTCTGCAACATTAAAAATGGGGGATATTCCAATCCCTTCTGGCAACTCAATCTCATATGCATTGGCTGAAAATTTCCTTATGATTTGACAAGGACCTATCTTTTTCATTTCCAGTTTGCTATAAGTTTTTGTAGGAGATCTCTCTTTCCTCAAATGCACCATCACTAAGTCTCCCACTTGGAACTCTTTCTCTCTTCTTTTCAGGTCCACTCTCTGCTTGTATTTGTTGTTGTTGTCCTGCAATTTACCTTTGACTTCTTCCTGTAATCTATGCATCTGTTCTGCAAAATCTTCAACACTTGCACTTCTGGCTTCCTGTTTTCCCAAATCTCAAAGCTCATACACACCTCTCGGATGCATTCCAAACACAATTTGAAATGGACTCATCCCAGTGCTTCAATTTGGTGTATCATTGTAAGCGAACTCAGCTTGAGCTAATGCCAAATCCAACTTTTTGGGATTCTAATAGAATAAACTCCTTAATATATTCCTCAAGCTTCTATTCACTACTTCAGTTTTTCCATCTGTCTGAGGATGGTATGCTAAACTAAAACTGGGGTTAGTTCCCCGTTTCTTCCAAAGTGTCCTCCAGAAATTCCCTAAGAACTTGGTATCTCGATCTGATACAATACTTATAGGTAAACCATGTAATCATACAATCTCTTAAAAGAATAAATTAGCTATGTGTGTTGCATCACTAGTTTTCCTACAAGCAATAAAATGTGCCATTTTAGAGAACCTATCTACTACAACATAAATAGATTCGTTTCCTCTCTGAGTTTTTGGTAAACCTAGAACAAAGTCCATGCTAACTGTATACCACAATTGATCTGGTATGGGCAATGGCTGATATAGTCCTATATTCTGACTCCTTCCTTTGGCATGCTGACATATCCTGCATTTCTCAACAAACTTTTTAACATTAGTCTGCATTTTGGGCTAGTAATAAAAAGCATTCACCTGAGCGAAGGTTTTATGTTCTCCCTCCACTATGACCAGATAACCCTCCACTATGTTTCTCCTTGATTATGTTCTCCCTCATGGAACATTTGGGAATACATAACTTGTTTCTTTTAAATAACAGGCCTCCTTGAATGAGGTAGTCCATCCATTGACTTTTGTTATGGCTCGTTGGATTCTGAACTATTGTGTAGATATCTCTAAAATCCTCATCATCCTTGTACATTTCTATCATTTCCTCAAATCCTACAACACCCACTTTAAACTCTTGCAAAAGAAAACTTACCCTACTCAATGCATCTGCTACTTTATTAGACTTACCACTCTTATGCTTTATTACAAAAGTGAAACTTTGCAGAAATTCTACCCATTTGGCATGCTTCTGATTTAGCTTCGGTTGGTTATTAATAAACTGTAAAGCGTGATTGTCTGAATATAAGATGAATTCTTTAGGCAGCAAGTAATGCCTCCACTTTTTCAATGCCTGCACAATAGCATAAAACTCCTTGTCATAAGAAGAATATTTCTTCTTTGCATCATTCAGTTTCTCGCTGAAATATGCTATTGGCCTTTGTTCCTGGCTTAGAACTGCACCAACTGCTACCCCACTTGCATCTATTTCTACTTGAAAGACTTTCTCAAAATTAGGCAATGCTAGAATTGGCTCTTTTGTTATCTTCTTCTTCAACAAATTAAAGTTTCTGTCCGTGGCTTCTATCCATCGAAATGGCTGATTGACCTCCTTGATTGTCTCAAGGATTGGTGCACAAACTTGACTAAACCCTCTTATAAACTTTCTGTAAAAACTAGCAAGTCCATGGAAGCTTCTTACCTCAAATATGCTTCTAGGAGTAGGCCAGTTCCAGATTGCTTGTACCTTCTCTGAATCCATCTTCAAGCCCTCTTTGGAAACTACAAATCCCAAGTACACCAGCTCCTCCTTCATGAAACTACACTTCTTCAAATTGATTAGTAGTTTCTCCTTCTGTAGAGTTCTCAGTACCAACATAAGATGTTCTAAATGCTCTTCTTTACATTTGCTAAAAACCAGAATATCATCAAGGTAAACAATGAAAGACTTACCTACATACTCCTTCAAGACTTCATTCATTAGTCTCATGAACATGATGGGTGCATTAGTGAGCCCAAAAGGCATCACTAACCACTCATACAATCCACTATTTGTTTTGAAGGCAGTTTTACATTCATCGCCTCCCCGAATCCTTATCTGATGATACCCGCTATTCAAATCTATCTTAGTAAAGTATCTGGATCCACTTAAACAGTCCATTAAATCATCCATTCTGGGCAAAGGAAATCTGTACCTGATCGTTATCTTGTTGATAGCTCTGGAATCTGTGCACATGCGCCATTCTCCTCCCTTCTTTGGATTAAGTACTGTTGGTACAGCACACGGGCTCAAACTCTCTCTGATCAGCCCCTTGTCCATCAGTTCTTGTACTTTCCTTCCAACTTCAGCGTTTTCCTGAGGAGTTAGTCTATATGCAGCTTTATTGGGTAGACTTGGCCCTGGTATTAAGTTGATATGGTGGCTAACAGTTCTAATCAGTGGTAATACATTGGGTAATTCATCCACAATGATATCCATAAAATTATCTAACACAGCTTTAATTTATTCAGGCAAATCATTTAAATTCATGGACGTTAAGATTACCTTGGGCCTCCCCATGGTAGCAAAGTGCAACCCCTTGCTTTTGTCGACCTTCTGTAGCAATTCTTTACCACTTATCAACATGACTCTGTTTTCAGGAAATCCTTTATCAAAATCATTCTTTAATGGCAATAATGTGTGTTTGTTTCCATCCTTTTCTATGGTATAGGTGTTCCTTCTCCCGTCATGAATCGCTTTCTAGTCAAATTGCCATGGTATCCCTAATAATATATGACATACATCCATGGGCATTATGTCACATAGGATTACATCTTTGTATGTACCAATCTGTATTTATGCATTACATTGCTCTGTCACAATGACTTGATGGCCCTTCTGTAACCAAGACACTCTGTAGGGTGCAGGATATGCCGTCCTCACTAACCCAAGCTTATCCACCATCTCTGTGGACACAAGATTGTCAGTACTCCCACTGTCAATTATGACCTTACAGCACTTACCCTTTGATTTACATAAGGTTCTAAACAAGTTCTTTCTTTGTGTAGGTTCTCCAACCTCCTTTTCTACTCTAAGAAAAGTTCTTATAAATAGCAGTGATTCACCTTATTCAGGGGGGTCTTCTTTCTCCACAAGTGGAGGTGGTTCTGGCTTTGCCTCCACCACATTTGCACCCCTCTGGCTTGTTGATTTGTTATGAGGACAGTCCCACGACATGTGTCCCCATTCTCCATAGGTATAACACCTAACATCTCTTCCTCACCCCCTTCCTTTGGGTGTGAATCTTCCTCTGCTAGATTCACCCCTTTGTGGTGATCTGCCACTTGATCTTCCTGCTTCATGTTGATGCTACGTTCCTTTGGATCTGGCAGCTCCTCTTCCTCTCACTGAGCTCTTTCCTCTGTTCCTTTGACTCTGTTTCCTCAATATTTTCTCCTCCACCTTCAGACTTGCTTGATAGGCATCCTCAATAGTTTTCAGACTTAACAAGCTAATCTCATCTTGTATCTCATACCTTAACCCATTTATATATCTAGCTATCTTTTCCACATCATCTTCTACATGCCCTGCTCTAATACTTAATCTATAGAATTCTTTTGTATACTCCTTAATAGACATTCCTTTCTATTTCAAATTTTGCAATTGCTTAAAAAGATTCAAATGATAGTCTTTAGGAAAAAACTTGGCTTTTAGTTTACTTACCATTTTGTCCCACTGCTTGATCTTAGATTTCCCTTTCCTCGTTCTTGATGTCTGTACCTCATCCCACCAGATGGCTGCATGACCCTTCAATCTGGTGACTGCAAACTTCACCATCTTATTCTCCTCAACCTCTTCATAGTCAAAGTACTGATCTATGGATCTGATCCAATCCATAAGCTCCTCTGCATTCAGACTCCCTTCATACATAGGGATCTCCATCTTGGGTTTGCTTCCTACTTTTGCCAGCATCTTGAGGACTTTGGCAATTTCATTTTCTTCCTCTACTTCTCCCACATCTGCAGATTCTTCTAAAGAGCTCTCAGCTCCATCATCAGGTGCTCTTCTTTGGGTTGTCTCCTCCATTCGTGCACGCAAACTCTGCACCTCTTCTAATATAATTGCAATTGGTTCTAGTCTTCCTCGACCAATTCCTCTCCTCGGTGACATCTTTGCTACAAACAGCTCTTGATTTTGCTCTGATACCAAAAATGGTGTAGTGGAACCAGTGGTTTAATAAAACCCATAATGGATCTTTAAACCACAATCACCCTTCCTCTCTTTCGGGACTAAAAACACTTTGGAAAAGGATTACAACACTTTTCCACCCTTATAAACAAGTTATATGACTATTCACTGTAGATCCCGTTCTGGCGATCCAACAGCTCAGAACAAATTTCCAAATCGACAATCGGTAGGCAGAAGTTCCCGACTATTGGCGCTAACCTTTAGCCTGATGCGATATCGTTGGTCGCTATTGGCGATTTGTGATGGCAGCTTACAAAATGTGTTTAACCTGCTTTGATATGCCGATGCAATACAAATCGACGATCGCAAGTCACAAGGATTGGGGCTGCTCCACTTAAGCGATGCGGTAACACACCGGATCCGATGGCAATAAAACTCCACTCTATAATCGCTTGAGGTCCGGATTCTCCGTTTAATTGTGTTTGAGCCCAATACTTAGTGTATTTTGGGATTTTCTGCCTCCAGAACCAGAATGCAGCAATGCACCCACCAATTGATCCTTTAATGCAACAATATTATTAACAAACATGAAATACATAGGCCAGCATTGATATTACATGGATTTAAAAGAAAAACCAAGCACTCGAGGCCTCCACGGGCCGAATAAAGAATGTTGCACATAATACTAATTTTATTCACAATAATAACACAGGGCCTTGGCCTTGGTCAGATTACACAGGAAAAGGACCTCTGTTTACACAAAATACAATCCAAACACACTCTCTAAGCACTCGCTCTACTCCAAGCCTCTCCAATCCTCCAATTCTCGCTCATTACATTTTTTCTCCCTTTTATCACTCAAATATTTCCCTAACAATATCTAACAACAATCTTCTATTCTTAATAGATCTAACATCAAATCCTCTATTTCTTAGCTCTCCCTCACACCTATGCAGACAACTCTATATATGAATCTAAATTAAGATAGTCTCTGACTTATTAAAATAATGAATTATAACAAATTGTTTGAGAGATCCAACCCTCTTAGTAAAAACTGGTTTTGACCCCTCAATCAATGAATTTCAAACTGTTTAGCCACAACTTGTGAACAAGTTTTCACATTGCTGGCTAAGTCTCAATGCTCCTGCATCAGAGAACCAAGACCATATTTGATGGCAGGAGACCTTTGACTACTAATAATATCATCCAAAATCTTAGTACTATCTTGAAATCATAAAATATTATCATTTTCTTCTAATTTACCTTTTAGGATATTTACCTCATCTTGATATTGCTCTTCCTTTTCAAGATACTTCTTCTTCATGATTTCTTCAGCTTTTCTTCCTTCTTCCACTTGTTTCCTTAATTCGAGAACTTCATTTTCTTGTTCTTCAAATTCTTGGAGTAGTTCTTCAATCTACTTATTTGAATTTTTGAGATCTTCTTTTAGAGAAACGATCACACCTTCAAGACCTTCACAGTAGTTGGTTCTTTCTAAAATTTCCTTGGTTGTTGTGTCCTTTTCATTCACTTCAATTCTCAATGATGTCACTTCATCCTGCAGCCTTTGACATTGGTCTTCCTTTTCCTTTTACTACTTCTTTATTTTGTTTCCTTCCTCCAACTGGGCTTTTAACCTGGTAACTTCTTCTTTGTAGGCACATTCCCTTTTATCAATTAGATCTTTTTGATCTCTAATTGTGTCTGTGAGCTTTTTAAATTCTGCCTCTATTTGATTTCTTTCTCTTTCACCCAAAAGAGCAAATTTATTTGTTTCGTTGTCACTTTCATTATCTTCAAATGAACAGAGAAATGTATCACCAAAGGAAAACAAATTTGTACCTGATAGTTCTTCTGCTTATTCATCTTCATTATGAGATGAGTCTTAATCTAAAGAGTTTCTTCCACATAAAGGCCAATTGTCTCTCCCACTGTCATAGTTCCTTTGAGATCTCTTCTTCTTTTGAGGTGCTTTCTTCTTTAGATTCTTTCCCATTGTTACTATAGATCTCCTTCAAGCAATCAAGCTTCTGCCAAAGGACCTACTTTGATACGAATTGTTGGAAATAACACTGAGAGTGGGGGTGGTGAATCAATATTTACAAATCAATAACTTTTTCATTTCCATAATCATATTTATATATGCTACTTCAGTGAAGGGAACTCGCGTGTGCACACAACTGTTCTTAAGGAAACCAGTGTATATCCATTGAACTTATGATTCAGTCAATTCATCATATGTTGATCTTTAATCAGTGCATCAGTACTTTATTAAACATTAAACAGTAACCATGTGCAATAATAATTGAATAAACCATCACACATAAGAAACACACATGAACACTAAGATTTAAGGTGGAAACCCAATGTGTGTGAAAACAACCTGCTGTTGTTGTCTTTGTTTTATTTTAATAATAAGAAAATATGTTTACATTCTTGTACTAGTGCAGAATCATACCAATACGCAAGCACCCACTCACAGAAGGCTACAACCCTCTCTTGTTCTCCAACTTCTACTAGAAGGGAGATACAACCCCCTAGTTCTTGTACTAGCCGATATGTTTACTAGTACGTAGGTTCCAACCTAAAAAAGGCTACAACCTTCACTCATTCTCCAGCTGCTACTGGAAGGTAGCTCCAACCCCCTGATCAAATCACCAACCACTACTAGCAGGAAGCTTCGACTTCCTCACTAAATGCTCCAACCCTCAGTATCCTCCAGGGACCACATTTCATAAATTTTCACACTGGATACTCCTGGTACACAATACTACAATATGAAGGCCACGTTTCATAAAATTTTCACATTGGACCTATTAGTAACATTGAAGCTCAAAATCAATCACAACTACCATACAACCATCAAAACCAATAACTGAAACTCAATCATCAATCTCTAACATAACTGAAACCAATCATCAATCTCTGAATCATTGAACCTCTGACACAAGTGAATCAACCATTCATTCAAACTAAATCAAATTCAACCAATCAACTGGAACAAATAGAACATTGTAACCAATACACATATTTGAACCCGGAACATTGCATCAAAAGCCAAAACCAACTGTAACCTCAAAAATCATGTGTCAAACTGTATATGCTTCTTTAATGAAGCCAACTTGTGTGTATACGCAACTTCCTTTAGCCAAACCTGCGTATACCTCTAAAGATACTGAATCATAAAACCTCTGAACCACAAATTGTACCAATCAATGACATTCTGAAGATCTACAGTCAATTTATAGAGTTCTAAACAGATAGCAGCAAGGATCACCCTTCTTACTCCATCAATCAATCAATCAAACTCCAACTCTTTATGCATTCAGTTTTACTTTCAGATCTAAGAAGACTTCATTAACAAACAACAATAAAACAATAGAACTGATCTAATAGATCAATCATCCCTGAACATCAAGCTTTTCTTTTGTGTATGCTACTTCGAAGAGTCGAACCAGCGTGTATACGTACCTTCACCAAAGTGAACCAACATATAGATCTGCAAATATTTACTTATAACTTCGTTGCAATTCCAGACTTCAGACATACCCAGATCATCACATATAAAGGATTAAATGTGTGTTAGCAATCAAATCTAGCCTATCCATTATCTAATCACATAATGATAAGTCATTATGATCCTGATCCATCATTAGATCTCATCCATCATCAAACACTCAAGTGCATACTTAGTTCAAATCACACAAAGCATTAGAAACCCATAACATGCATATTTTCTTTTGATCTACCACTTCATAATACATTCATTACTTCTGCACTTAGCCCTTTGATCTTCTCCTCCTTATATAGTTTTAGCCTTTCTCAATACCTCGAATCAAAACAACACTTACAGCCTGTGGTATTCTTAGATGGGATCAAATAACCGTTACTCCGCTCAATATTGTGGGCTAATACCATGGTATTGACCCTTGGTATTCTTTCACCTTAATTTCCTTAATTTTTCATCTCATACACACTTTTTCTTCTATGAGAGTACATGCATATGTATACACTCTTTTTGTACAGTGAACCTGCATGTACACTCTATTTTTGTATAATGAACCTGCGTATACAACTTAACATACCTAAAAATGTCCTTTTTCTTCAACTTCTTGATTTTGATCTGTAGTCCTTTGTTCCTTCATCCTATTCTTTTGTACCATTACTTTGTTCCCTCTGAATAGACCTGTTATAATGTGATTTTCCATTGTACATTACTTCTGAACTAATTCCTTTGAACTGCCCTGCATTTTTTCACATCTATAAACACAACTGCCATGCATTATGTCACATCTGATATCTCTCCTGTAGATTCATCTAGTTACGTTGATTCATCTAGTTACCATATACAAGTGAATTGTTCTTCTACTTGTGGGTTGCCATCAAGTACAACACATGTATCATAATGCCAACAATCTCCCCCTTCATACTTGATGGCAGCCATGTTGGTGTTGATTACTGCACGATGTAGAAACTATTAGAGATAACAAGCAACACCAAAATACTCTCCCCCTTTGACATCAAGGGCAAAGGGCGGACCAAGATACTCTCCCCCTTTGATATCAAGGATAAAGAGCTAACCAAAATGAAGACTTTCATATCTGAACAGCTGAATATGAATATTGATCATGCTCCCCCTAGGCACATGCTTAATTCTCTGATTAAACTCTCCATTTGTACATGCCGAGATGCACTATACCTTCCATGCTCCCCCTGAGCACATGCAGAGTTTGCAAAAAATATTTTCCAAAGGAATAACATGATTCTATAACTCAATTATGTGAGTATGACCTTCCTGTCACCAATGACTTATACATACATCAATCTCCCAACCAAGTGGGGATATACCAAATTTGACTCATCTACCCAAACAAGTGGGGATATACCAATTGTTTATACATGAATGAAATATAACAATTATTACATCATCGTTCCTATGCATAGTGGGGTTACAAGTTACATCAAATGACCAAAAAGGACTCATTAAAAAACTATGACAGACAGAGACATATTGTGGGCCTTTATATGACCTTTACATGAAATTATATACATGACATTTACAACAAATACCAAAGATCTAAACAAGACCATAATAGTTATAAGCACCTATCATACAACATATATAATCTACTCCATAAGCATCTGTCAGCAACATCTAGACCAGTAACCTGTATATGTCCATCATCAGTTCCCAAGATATGACAACGTAAATATCATCAACCTGTGACAAAGTATGCTGCATATAGATATCAACTCATCCTCTTGATCTCATCATGATCAACTTGCTCCATTTCCTTAGTAGAAAGAGCCTTATCATAACCTTTCATGAATCAACTAAACATATTTCATATCTCCAAGCAGTAACACAAAATCATATCATATGTATGTGAAAACACCATAGTCATCATCTATGATCATAACATCATCATCAAGAACTGCATGATCTTTCCACAAGAGCCCTCAATATATCAACCAGGTATCATCACTAAGAAACATCCCACATCTGATAAGCATCAACCATGATAATCAACATATGTGAGTATCAAACCTATCATCGTAAAGTAAGAAGGCATCATCATTATGTGACTAAGTAAGCCATGTCTCTGAATATCCATGTCTTCAAATAGTTATGCCTGTAATAACACCATTCTCTTGGCCAACCAACAATAATTAGCAATATGCAACTTAAGTAATCATCCATGTATCTAGCATAATGTATATCCATCGAAGAGATAGCAATATGTATCTAGCAAACCATGAGCTCATAGTCATTTGTCAAGCCTTATTGATACCATCAACAGCAACAATCCTCAAACATGTGAGAGCCAAGAACTATAGGAATCCTACATCATAACTGCACCATATGAGCTTTATGCATCTTTTAAGGCATGATGACAACAACATAAAAGAAATGAGTGTCTCATCATCAAAAAATTAAGTTGTGTACTCAAGCTTTCTACTTCTCCTTTTCCTTATGAAGATCACCATGTAAGCAACATATATGTACTGTATGCATCATCAAAATTCATCCACAATCACTCATAAATCTGATCTGAATAACAACTATGTAACCCCAACCAATACAAGTATCATCATTATAGGCAACTCATAACCGCAACATAGCTTGATGTATCATTTAAACACTTTGGCCACATAAGCATCATCACCATTGATAAGAATCATTAGGAACCAAATACTTCTAAACATAATGCCAAAAATGCAATATTAGAAGCATAGAATATTCGCCCCCTAAACTTGTGCCACTTGTTCACTGTTAGTTCTGATCATTCCATATATCAGTAAGAAATATCAAGGCATCATCATCAATCAGATATACATCAAGTCATCAACAACTTGTGAGGATCAAAAGGACTTCTAAATAGCATCCATAGACTATAGTCATCGATCATCAAGACAGAAAAGATAATTGATAATTGTCTGAACCATATCAGATCATTTTTCTGAGTCTGTCCCACAGCTTCTTCATCAAACCAACATATACGCGAATGTGCAACTTCTAACTCGCATATATACGCGACTTGTATTCATGATAACTACATATGAGAATTAAAACACTGAAATTTCATACTTTCAGTTCCCCCTGAGTATTTTCTATATACATACTAAGCTATGCCACATATTTCTAGTTGTACTTCCTTCTTCTTCCATACCTTGGAGTGTGATGATGTTTGTTCCTTTTGGTATGTTGGGAAAAATTTTCTCCTGCATTCTTTTGCTATATGCCCAAACTTGTTACAAGCATACCATCTTATATGTTTCATATTCCCTCTATAGCAGTTAAAGGCTACCAAACATATTGCAAGAAAAACAATATCCCTTGAAGTACCTGGAAGCTGATGATCTTTCTGTGTGACGGTTATTAGCTTGAACCATTCTACTTCTGCATCTTGCTGCAACATGTCCAAAATTATGACATATAAAACATTCAACATTATTCATTAGAGGAAAGAATTGATTAGCACTTCCATGGTTAGGAGTAAATGATTTTCTTTGAATAATTTCTTTCCTTGGTTGTTGATGTGGTTGACCTATTATCTCATTGTTGAGAATTTATGATTTTGCATTAGAGTTCCTTGCTTCAGTTTGTGACCTAGATTCACCTTTAATAGTTTCATGAAAACCAAGACCAGATTTGATGGCAAGAGACCTTTGACTACTAAGAATATCATCCAAAATATTAGTACTATCTTGAAATCATAAAAGTTTATCCTTTTCTTATAATTTACCTTTTAGGATATTTACCTCAACCTGATATTGCTCTTCCTTTTCAAGATACTGCTTCTTCATGATTTATTTAGCTTTTCTTCCTTCTTCCAGTTGTTGCCTTAATTCGAGAACTTCATTTTCTTGTTCTTGAAATTCCTTGAGTAGTTATTCATTCTTCTTATTTGAATTTTCGAGATCTTCTTTTAGAGAAATGATCATGCCTTCAAGACCTTCATAGTAGTTGGTTCTTTCTAAAATTTCCTTGGTTGTTGTGTCCTTTTCATGCACTGCAATTCTCAATGATGTCACTTCATCCTATAGCCTTTGACATTGGTCTTCCTTTTCCTTGTACTACTTCTTTATTTTGTTTCCTTCCTCCAACTGGGCTTTTAACCTGGTAACTTCTTCTTTGTAGGCACATTCCCTTTTATCAATTAGATCTTTTTGATCTCTAATTGTGTCTATGAGATTTTTAAATTTTGCCTCTATTTGATTTCTTTCTCTTTCACCCATAAGAGCAAATTAAATTGTTTCGTTGTCACTTTCATTATCTTCAAATGAACAAAGAAATGTATCACCAAAGGACAACAAATTCATACATGATAGTTCTTTTGCTTGTTCATCTTCATTCTGAGGTGATTCTGAATCTAAAGAGTTGCTTCCACATAAAGGCCAATCGTCTCCCCCACTGTCATAGTTCCTTTGAGATCTCTTCTTCATTTGAGGTGCTTTCTTCTCTAGCTTCTTTCCCATTGTCACTATGGATCTCCTTCAAGTGATCATGCTTCTCCTAAAGGACCTGCTCTAATACCAATTGTTGGAAATAATACTGAGAGGGGGGGTGAATTAGTATTTACAAATCAATAACTTTTTCATTTCCATAATTAGATTTATATATGCTACTTCAATGAAGGGAACTCGTGTGTGCATGCAACTGTTCTTAAGGCAACCAACGTATATCTAGTGAACTTATGATTCGGTTAATTCATCATATGTTGATCTTTAATCAGTGCATCAGTACTTTATTAAACATTAAGCAGTTACCATGTGCAGTAATAATAGAATAAGTCATCACACATAAGAAACGCACATGAACACCGATATTTAAGGTGGAAACCCAATGTGGGTGAAAACCATTAGCTGTTCTCATCTCTATCTTATTTTAATAATAAGAAAATCTATTTACATTCTTGTACTGGTGCAGACTCATACCAATATGCAGGCACCCACCTGAAGAAGGTTACAACCTTCTCTCATTCTCCAGCTGCTACTAGAAGGGAGCTCAACCCCCTGATCAAATCACCAGCCACTACTGGCAGCAAGCTTCGACTTCCTCACTGAAGGCTCCAACCCTCAATATTCTCCAGGGACCACGTTTCATAAATTTTCACACTGGATACTCCTGGTACGCAATACTACAATATGAAGGCCACGTTTCATAAAATTTTCACATTGGACCCATTAGTAACATTGAAGCTCAAAATCAATCACGACTGCAATACAACCATCAAAACCAATCACTGAAACTCAATCATCAATCTCTGACATAACTGAAACCAGTCATTAATCTCTGAATCATTGAAACTCTGACACAACTGAATCAACCATTCATTCAAATTTAATCAAATTCAACCAATCAACTGGAACAGATAGATCACTGTAACAAGTACACAGATCTGAACCCAAAACACTGCATCAAATTCCAGAACCAACTATAACCTCAAAAATCATGTGTAAGACTATATACTCTTCTTCAATGAAGCCAACCTGCGTGTATACGCAACTTCCTTTATCCCAACTTGCGTATACCTCTAAAGATACTGAATCATAAAACCTCTTAACCATAAACTATACCAATCAATGACATTCTAAAGATCTACTATCAATTTACAGAGTTATAAATAGATAGCAGCAAGGATCACCATTCTTACTCAATCAATCAAACACAAACTCATTATGCATTCAGTTTTACTTTCAGATCTAAGAAGACTTCATTGACAGACAACACTAAAACAGTAGCATTGATCTGATAGATTAGTCATCCCTAAACATCAAGATTTTCTTTTGCATACGCTACTTGGAAAATCCGAACCAATGTGTATACACACCTTCACCAAAGCAAACCAGCGTATAGATCTGCAAATATTTACTTATAACTTCGGTGAAATTCCAGACTTCAGACATACCGAGATCATCAAATATAAAGGATAAAAATTGTGTTAGCAATCAGATCTAGCATATACATTATCCGATGACAAAATGATAAGTCATTATGATCCTGATCCATCATTAGATCTCATCCATCATCAAACACTCAAGTGCATAATTAGTTCAAATCAAGCAAAGCATCAGAAACCCATAACATGGATATTTGCTTTTGATCTAACACTTCATAAGACATTCATTTCTTCTACACTTAGCCCTTTGATCTTCTCCTCCTTATATAGTTTTGGCCTTTCTCAATACCTTGGATCAAAACAACACTTAGAGCCTGTGGTATTGTTAGATGGGATCAAATAACTGTTGCTCCACTCAATATTGTGGGCTAATACCATGGTATTGACCCTTGGTATTCCTTCACCTTAATTTCCTTAATTTTTCATCCCATACGCGCTTTTTATTCTATGAGAGTGTGTGCATACGTATATGCTCTTTTTGTAAAGTGAACCCACATGTACATGCTATTTTTGTATAGTGAACCCCGCGTATACCACCTAACATACCTAAAAATGTCTTTTTTCTTCAACTTCTTGATTTTGATCTGTATTCCTTTGTTCCTTTACCCTATTCTTTTGTACCATTACTTTGTTCCCTCTGAATAGACCTGTTATAATGTGATTTTCGATTGTACATTACTTCTGAATTGATTCCTTTGTACTGCCCTGCATTTTGTAACATTTGTAAACACAACTGCCATGCATTCTGTCACATCTGATATCTCTCTTGTAGATTCATCTAGTTACGTAGATTCATCTAGTTACCATATACAAGTGAGTTGTTCTGCTACAAGTGGGTTTCCGTCAAGTACAACACATGTATCATAATGCCAACAATCTCCTCTTCTAATGGGATATGAATCTCGCTCTCAAGAGAGCACTGCATGGGTTTCTCCTCATCAAAATTTACTTCCCTTTGCACAACTATCATTTTGAGGGATCGAAAGTACACACAGTAGTTATGGGGAGTTTCTATGTAACCCAAAAATACCCCCAATTCTGTTGTCAACTCTAGCTTTTTACTTGATTCTTTAGAGACATGGTAGTAAACAGAGGCTTCAAAAATCCTAAAGTGCGACACTTTCGAATTCCTCCCCGAGAAATCCTCCTCCAGTTTAATCATGCCCGGAATCTAATGAGGAATTTGGTTCTATAAATAGACTACTGCGTTGCATGCCTCAGCCCACAAATGAAGAGGTAGGCCTTGCTCATTCAACATCACTCTCGCTACTCCCACAATGCTACAATTTTTTCTCCTAGCCACCCCATTTTGTTGTGGGTTGTCGAGTGTTGTCAACTCTCGCTGAATGCCTTCTTTCGCACATAAATTTTTAAATTCATTTGACATGTACTCACCTCCATTATCGCTCCTAAGAGCCTTCACCTTCTTATTGTTTTATTTCTCAATTAGTTCCTTGAATTCTATGAACTTGGACAATGTCTCATATTTATTTCACATGAAGAAGATTCAACATTTCCATGAGAAATCATCAATAAAAATGATAAAATATTTATGTCTGGTAGTGAAGGCTGTCGAGAAAGGTCCACAGACATCAGAGTGGATCCTTTCAAGGACTTCGTGTGCTTTGTTGTCTCGCTCATGGAAAGTGGTTTTTGTGTACTTCCTAAGGTACATCCTTTGCATACATCCTATTGCTCAAGTGCTCCTTTGGGTAGGCCTGCGGTTATTTGCTGCAATATCTTCAAGGCACCGTGATGTAAATGGTCACGTCTTTTATGCCAAATTTCACTAGCATTGTGACTCTGCACCTTCTCTTCCTTTGTTCTTAATGTAGCACAATATTCCACATCTAGCTTATATAGGTGTTACAGGTCTATTTGGGCACATCACTCCCATCATTCACATTAGTACTATTAGGGCTCATAAAACCCTAATCCAGTTGCTACATGCCCTAGAAAGGTCATCACTTTCAATGCCTCCTTCCCTGAGAGTTTCCTGGCCTGAAGCCCGCCAAAATTGCCTCCTTGAGGGACCAATGCAGCCTTGGTCAGGGGTAAATTCACTTCAGTGCAGGTAGGCCCATGTAAGGGTGAATTTCAGTGCACTTAGGCCCACTTTGACCTGTGTTGGGTGAGATTGAGCGAAATCATCATAAGGGTCTGGGAATGTTCTTATCTTTTGGAGCCTTCTAGAAGATTCCCACACTTATCATCTCCTATGAGCTCGAAATTGGATAGAGAATGAGTTAAGTAACCTCCTATCCTCTCATCCCTTCCTCCATGGAAGCTAACTCTAAGTTTGGAAGGCCATTCAATACCCTCATTTATGACCAAACCACCTCCATTCTCCTATAAATTGAGCACTCATCTAAGTGATCAGGGGCTGGACTTTGAGAATTTGTAAGGAGATACTATTGGTGTGAGGTTTGAGATTGTAAGCAAGTATTGTTATGCTGCCGGAGTGTTGTGCTTATGATGTGATGTTGGATGGAACTCAAGCTGGAGGAGTGACATTGGATCAGAATTCATGGTTGTAACTCTTCCTTCTACTTAATAAAGTTGTTTACACCTTTTCCCATATTCTTGTCTTTATGTATGATGATTATATGTGTAAATGCTTTCGATTCCATTTTCTTATAGTAGATAGATCTCTTGCTTTGATTGGGTTTTTTCCTCTGTTTATGATTGCAGGTACTCATCAAGCAAATTTAGTTCGAGAAGGAGCGATGGCAGCCATACAAAGGAGACAAAGGGAAATCAAAAGATAACAAGTAGGTCACTTGTCTTATTTATCTTCTATAGAAAAAGGATAAACGCTTTAATTCTGTTGTTCTAGGTGTAGCTACCCACCTAAGGAAATTGTATTTATCCGTAGATGAAAAATTCCACATAACAAATTGGGGACTCTACTGGGGAACGATCATCATTCCGGTTAGTTTATCTTCATCCTAGTACACCCTAGTAGACTTTACTTGCTTTCATTGATCTTATTTCAGTCTTTTTGAAGTGTTTTTGGTCAAAACATTGAGGTTAGATGTTTTTTGATTGGCCTCTCTAGCACCAATGCAAGCTTGGTCAGGGGACAGTGCTTTGCAGAGCACCCTTGGCTTAGAGACAATTCTCTACAGTGCAGTTACTCCCACTTTGACCTGCGATGATCCTCCTTAATCTTAAAAACCCATCTTTAGCTTGGATTTTTGCAATTTTTCTTTTGAAGCTATTTGTTTAAAGATCAATGTTTCTATGGTTCTGAAATCAACTTGTACCTCTTTTCCTAGCCCTACTTTGACCTTGATTGTTTAGTGTTTCTTAAGAGTTTTCTTTATCATTATCAATTCATTATCAAAGTTAGTTTATATCGATTAGTCTTTTCTGAAAAGGAAGTGTCGTAGAGTCTTCATTTCTTTGAAAAAGAAGCTGTCGTAAAGTCTTCGTTTCTTGCGAAAATTATTGATTGATTGTTTGTGCATCTAGTTCCTTTTTGTTCATCTAAATTCTAAAGGGATTGAAAAGAAAAAATTGAATTTTGCATATTGTAGTTTGTGAATGCTTGATAGGAATAGCTAGTGAAATTTCATTAGGTGTGCTCTTTGCTCTTTGTCAAAGATCTGATTGCTCTATCCCTTACTAGCTATGGATTTCATTGTTAATTGAATGAAATAATGTTTCTCATGTTAGTTGCATTCTAGGAATTGCAAACATACATCATGTGGTGAACCTTGAAAAGAAAATTCTTAATAAGATCAACTTAAAAAAATTAACCTAATGGAGCATTGTAACTTAACGCATAACATTTAGAGGTCTAGGCTAGAGACATGTTCCGACGTCGTAAAACATAGTAGTTGTCGCTAACTTGTCTACGATACATTCCAAGTGTGATACCTCGTTCCACGTACGTGAGTATACCATAGCTCGTCCACATACCTTCGGGTATATAGGGCAGTGTTATAGTACATAAAGTATAAAGGAATGCTCTCACTGTGTGGTTTCGCATTAGATAGCGCTAACATGGATTGGGTCTCCACATACTTTCGGGTATATATGGGAGGACTACATTAGGTTTCTATCCATCCTTAGGTAACCGAGTCGACTGCCTTGTACACTGTGATACATCGAACACAGCTTTCTAGGAGATTTCCTGCACGTATGTTAAGTCCTTGGTTTTTTGAGGCAACATATTGCAGTTCACAGTTGCTTGGCAATCTTTTTGCATAGATTATCCCTCTTTTGTTTTGTTATGTTATTTTGATTAAAATAAAATTAATTGACCACAGATAACATCCTCCACGCTCACTCCTTAGTTGATCTTAGGTTGAGACATATGGCAACAACTCTGGAGTCCACCAATCAAGGAATTCCTTTTGATGGGAATCCTAGTCCTTTTCCTCCTTTCGGAAATATTGGTGCTCCTTATATGGCTACATTGTCCCTTCCGGGGTTTACCATTAGCTTTCCAGTATGGTTGTTTTCAACCTCCTTGGTTCAAAATGTCATGATTTCTCCACAATTGAGTACTCCTCCAACTGGACAAAATTAACCTCCATTTGATCCTAAAGTTGACCGTTTGCATTCTTCCTCGGTTTTTTATTCCTCCCCTTCTTCCTCCTTTCCTAGTGAAAGTATTGACACTAGTAACCAGGTGGCTAAGAAGAAGAAGAAAGGAAAGAAGAAGAAGAAGAAGAAGAAGAAGAAAATTCAGCAGGGGGGCAACCAAGTAGCCATTGGTTTGAATGCAACTTCTGATGAGAAACCGTCCGATAAGCCTCACAAAGTTCGATAGCCATGCAAACTTTGTACGGGAGACCATATTCATCAAAATTGTCCTAATATTCCTCACATATTAGAAGAATGGTCTTCTTGTTCACATCGTCCTATGATATCAACTTCTGGAGATCATGCTGGTGACACACCATCAACTAGTGGTAGTAAAGTTCATGCAAAGAAGGGTAAAGTTAAGTTTCCCTGTAGGTTATGTAAAGGGAATCACCCCATTTTCCTTTGTCCCTATCTGGATGAAGCCAAAAAAGTGTTGTACAACCGTCCTACTTCTCCGCGGTGACTTCCATCCGGTTACGGAGACTCTTCCTTAATCCTTCACTAGTTGATAAAGTGACTAACCCAAATCAATCGTTGGTCAAACCTACTCTCTTTGAATGTGAATCCCATGAGTTTATACTTGAACAATCACAAGTCGAGGAAATAGTTGACCCGATTTCACCTTCAGTTATTCGTACCTTTCCCGAAGAGAGTGAATATGATACCACTCAGGTTCTTTTCATTTCTTCAGATTCCAATGAGCTTGGGGGCAATCCTCCTATTCCATCAAGACAGGATGAAAATTTTCTCGCTCTCATAACTCAAGGGGTTAATTCTCCCGTTTCTGCGGTACCCCCTCCAAGTAGTTTGGTCACTTCCTTCGATTGGAATCAACTGAAAGGATGTTGTCTTCCTTCTTATGTGCCTTTCCAGATGATAGTACAAGTTTGTAATATGATTGTACCTAGCACTATTATAGATGAAGGTGCATCTATGGGTATCCTTTCCTCCACTTCTTGGCAAGTGCTTGGTTCAGCGCCACTTGTGCCTGTTACCCAGAATTTGTTGGCTTTTAACAGAGGAACCAGTCAACCATTAGGGATCCTTCCTCAGTTGCCTATTACTTTGGGAGGAAAATTTCTTTATTTCAATGTGATGGTAGGTCCCATGCCCATTAGATTACAATTTACTTCTTGGGCATGACTATGTTTATGACATGGGAGCTATTGTTTCAACACCCTTTCGAGTGATGTGTTTCTCGCATGAAGGAAAAATTGTCACTGTTGACTAGATTTCATTTCCCGGTCCAAATATGGCTTCCAGTCAACCATCTTCCCTAAATGGTCCTTTTGTCCCAATGGTATCTTCCTCGCCACAGTTCAATTATGTGGCAACCCGTTCTGTGCCTACATCAACGGACGATCAATTCCATGATGTTGTACATTATGTATTGGGGGCATTGGAACCAGATCTCTCTAATGATCAATTCCAGAGCATTGTTCTCCCATCTGATGAGAACCTCTTGGAAGTCATGACCTCTTATGGGTTGTGAACACAGGAATATGAGGATAGTTCCTAGTCTTGTGTCAACCTCGTTAAAAAATGAAACAAAGGGTGTGAGCATAATTCCTTGTCTTCTGTCAAGCTTGTTAAAAAATGAAACAAGGAATATGAGGATAGTTCTTTAATTGTGTCGACCTCGTTAAAAAATGAAACAAGGAATATGAGGATAGTTCTTTTACTGTGTCAAACTCATTAAAAAATGAAACAGGTCCCAAAGCAAAGTTCCTTGTCTTGTGTGAAGCTCATTAAAAAATGAAACAAGGAATCTGAGCAGAGTTCCTTGTCTTGTGTTAAGCTTGTTAAAAAATGAAACAAGGAATCTGAGCATAGTTCCTTGTCTTGTGTCAAGCTCGTTAAAAAATTAAACAACGAATCTGAGCAGAGTTCCTTGCCTTGTGTCAAGCTCATTAAAAAATGAAACAAGGTCCCCTCGAGAAAAGTTCCAATTCGAGTCTTTGATTAGATCTCGTAAAATCCCAGTCGAGTCTTTCACTTGATCTTGTAAATGAACCTTCATTCCATCCACCTGGTATACACGAGTAGTCTACTTAGGTGAATGCAATGAAGCTTGGGGGGCATGCACCTAGAATTGAGTCATCATGTTGGGGGCATGTAAACCAATTTCAAGCATAGTTTTTCGATTCAAGCTTGTGTAAACATGAAACTGAATCCAAGAATAGTTCTTTATGGTTCAAGCTTGTGTAAAAATGAACCCATCTCCGTTTTAACCCTCGTGATTGCCATTATATCAGCCTCCTCCATCAAATGAGCCTTGGTTTTTTCTCCTTCCATCGTCACTATCTTTTTGGCTGATCATACGCTTTCACTTGGTTGTTTTACCCTTTTGAGGAATAGTTGTAATGAGTGGTCTTATCAGCCAGCTCTCCACATAAATCAACATGTTTTGAGAAGTTCCAACATCATCGGAACAAATTGCTATCCTAGACACCACTCGTTCCTCTAAGTGGAGTCCCCTTTATGCTCTTTTCAGACTCTTGAAACATGAAAAGATTGCCAAGCGCTTGTCCTTTTCAGCTCGTAAACGGATTGGAAACGACATCTACTCCGTGTAAGTTTAATACTTTTTCGAACTGAGATAGATTACTTACAAAAAAGGAATACGTTGATCGAACATGGTCAATAGGTTCTCTCTTGTATTATTTTACGCTTTTTCAGACTTAAGAGACAAATCTATGAAAAAGAACTTGTGGAGTTTTCTGTTTGTCCCTTTTCAAACTCTCTAAACATGAAAAGGACCAAGTTATCATTTTTGTTAAACTCGTTAAAACATCAAATAGTGATAAACTTGTCCATCATGACATGACCAAGTTTCACCTTTGCTAGACTCATTAAAACATCACATAGTGATGGATTCACCAAAAAGGTGGAATTATACAAAAATCATATGTTATCCTCCTCAATCTTGATAAAAAATAAAGAGGTTTTGGTCAATAATGACTGAGGAAAATGTGAAAATGGGTAAACCACTTTATGGCAGCAGGTCGCTCTTCAATAGGACACTTTCACTTCATCACTGTGACTACTTGGGTTGGGTTATCTGCTTGATGGTCATCATACCTTAGTCTATCATACCATCCATGACTTTGGTTTTGGGTCAATGCTACCAATTCATTCAGTGTTGTTGACATGTTCAAGAGAAGTCACTTGGTTAAATTCATCCTTTGTAATACTCATAAACCTTCATTTTCATGACCACCATTCCTAAACCTTGTGTTGTCAGTCACATTCCGTCTCCAAAATCATTACACTCGTTTCATGTCATTGATGTGGGATACATCAAGGCCCTCCTGCGACGATTCGCTTCTTGTCGGCATCAACACATTATCCAAGAAGTTGACTTTGAAACACCCTTCCAGTACCTTGAGGCTTGCATACATCAATGGCAGGTTTCTCACTTTTGGTGATAGGTTGACATCACTGGCCTTCGAACGAAAGGCTTTGTATGGTGTTCAACATCAAAACATCTATTCACACCATGCCGAATGTACTGTAGTACCTTGAGGATCATTATCATTATTGGTGATTTATCTCACTTCTGTTAATAGCTTACATAATTGGCTGGTAATCAAACGGTATCTTCCCATGTTTGACTTCAGATCACATATTCACATGGTTAGACTCGTTGTTATAGACATATTTGGGCACTGTAGCCCCAATCACATATGTCCATAAACCAAGGGCTTCTAAGTCCCTAAAAGTGTTGTTTCATACCCTAAAGGAGCAAGGTCAGCTGATTACACCATCTCCCAGACGTTTTCCATGAAAAACTACTCAGAACTAGTCAAAGCAGGACCATACAGACTGCCCAGTGCAAAGGGTGCGATACATCTCACCTGCCACATGAAAAAAGTGTGATGCATACTGGAAATCCCTTCTATTGGGTGCGATGAGCGAGAGCAGACAAATGGCACAAGCAGTTTGCTAGGTGGAGACCCTGAGAATCTTCTAGAAGCTGCTCATTTGACACTTGCCTCCCTGAATTTGCCCAAGGATGAGTAGGAGATAATGAGATCTCCAAATGGAACCAAGAACTATCAGAGAGATGACACTAATCAAAATCCCAAAAGCTGACTCACCCCCCTGCAAATATCTATAAATGGATCCCTCATCCCAAAGATCCAAAGGTTGGAATTTGGTAATTCGCAAAGAGGTGCCGTTGGTTTCTCTTTGAAGACATTGTTGGGTGATCTTGATTTGTGTGAGGTGAAGAGGGCTTTCAAGCTGGGAAGATGGAGCTGGGTCGGACCAAGTGGTTGTAATCCTCTCTTCTACTACTTTTACTAATAAAGCTATTTGAGTTTTCCTCCATATTCTTTTGTATCTCTGAATACTGTGTTGATATATGCATTTGTATGGTCAATATATATTTGATCCTATATTGTTTATAGTGAAATATCTCTATACTTTGATGGTATTACGCTGCTATGAATCTACAGGTGCTCTTTGAAGCAGGACAAGTGAGGAAGCAGTGGCGAGATTCTGTCAAAGGGGAAAGGAAACAAGCAAGGAGCCAAGCAGAAGACTGAGGTTGGTACTCTCTGCTTCTTTCTCATCTCTCTCTCGTAGAGGAAAAACAAGTGACTTTAATCTGTTTGTTTCTAAGATACCTACCCGTCTTAGTGGGACTAGCAGCTCTGAATAGACACTAGATTTCCGGATAACACTCGTACTTGAGCAAACAATTGAACGAGATAGAAACCCCGTATCTAGTTTCATCAATCTAGGCTACGATTTCAGGAGAGTACTAAATCATCTGTATAATGGCTTTACGCAGATGGTCATCCTATCATGGGTCTATATCGATACACCACTATCTATGTACATGTAATGAAAAGTTTATATGCTGAGCATGGGTATGCCCTCCCTTAGCAAGTCATGAAAAATCCAAAATATCATTATATTATGTATTGTAATTGATGCAGGTCACCATCCGCTTCGGAACCTCCTCATCACATCGTAAAGAATATCACTCAACATTATCATTTTCGACTTCATGATTTAGGGAGCAGCTGTTACAGGTCTATTTGGGCACATCACTCCCATCATTCACATTAGTACTATTAAGGCTCATCAAACCCTAATCCAGTTGCTACATACCCTAGACAAGTCATCACTTTGAATGCCTTCTTCCCTGAGAGTTTCCTGGCCCGAAGCCCTCCATAATTGCCTCCTTGAGGGACCAGCGCAGCCTTGGTTAGGGGTGAATGTGCTTCAGTGTAGGTAGGCCCATGTAAGGGTGCATCTTAATGCACTTAGGCCCACTTTGACCTGCATTGGGAGAGATTGAGCGGAATCCTCATAGGGTTTTGGGAATATTATTATCTTCTGGAGCCTTCTAGAATATTCCCACATTTATCATCTCCTATGAGCTCGAAATTGGATAGGGAATGAGTTAAGTAACCTCCTATCTTCTCATCCCTTCCTCCTGTTGGGTGCAAATAAGGTGTTTTTTAGAACTCTTAAATGCCTCACATTAATTATCAACCTGGGTAAGTCTTTTTGTTTCAAGAGTGTACACAATATGTGAAAGTGATGTAAATCGTTGAATCTACAGAGAGTAATGCTTTAAAATAACTTATTAATTTCAATACAAAAGTAAACAGATCAAACCATAAACTACCAACTTATAACTTCAAGGAAATTAACTTATTCAAACATCAAAACTCAGTCTTAATTGAAATAACAATCCAATCTTAATTGAAAGTTCTAACTACAATTACATCAATCGAGTGCACCGTAATGATAACATAGCTCTTTCAGCTGAATCTAGGCTTATGCATAAAAGTAATACATCTGATATAATCAATAAAACTCTAGCATTCCATAAACAAGAAATGATTCTTAATCAACTCAATCCATGATGTTAAATAAATGAGATAATCAACAAGAATAAGAACCAACGCAATGAACATACAAACTCAACATTAGTGAAAGTAAATCAATCATAAGACTATAAAACAAAGTAATTAAACTACAAAAAGGTAAACTATAAAACAGGGAACAACAGTGAAATCCACTAGTGACCTGGCCCAAGTTGTTAGTGATTACTGCTTGATTACTTCAGAATCTCGTAAATGAACAGCAACGCGAATTATATATTATTCATCAAAGCCAAATGTCATTATAGCACATTGTATTTCAAAATAATGCTCTCTATATTAAAATTACCACCTAAAGTAAAAGGCTAAGAAGTTCTCCTTTATTCTATGTGTATTTCCCTTCTTATAGCCAAAGAGAACAAAGAGATAAATGTGATTCCTCAGGATCAGGAGATCCTGAGGAATTCACAACTAAATTCTATTATCAGACAATATTTCTATGTTGCGTTGATCCTCCTGATCTGCTTCTCATTTTGACCACACAAGATGTGCGTTGTTTACTTTGTTTAGCTTTTGTTGTTCAATCTTTTGAACAACAGTTGTTCCCGTCACCAATTTCTGCATAATAAACAATGAAAGTTAGTTTTGTTAGTCAAATCACATCAAAAGCGGTTGCATTCATTTTCTATCGAAATCTTATCAAAATCTTATTACGTCATGGCACAAAATGCATAAAAAGAAGGAAAAGGATAGTGTAATCAAGGGTAAATTTATACTTGTTGCACGGCCCAAAATTCTCCCCTTCTTACCTTGTTTCACGTCCTCGTGAACATAAATAGTTATTATGTAATGCAGTTAAAGAGTAAGCAAGAAAGACTTTTTCTTTATCTGACCTAGAACCATGCTTTTGTACTAAATCTGCAAAAGTTATCCCTTCATGACCTTTAGGCAACTCATAATCAAAACGGTATCCTTCAGGTGGGTACCAAATAATGGGACTCCTAAACCAACATCCCAACCAATATGGTCCTTCCCTCAAGATAACATTGTTGTAAGTAACAAAACGGCCTGTGGCAGCTTTAAAATTCCTGTAATTAAATGGCTCTCTGTCCTTGACACTATTGGTTGAGACTGTCCATCTCTGCTTGGATGCAATCAAGGATCTTTCCTGAATGGATAAGAAATACTCCCTTCCCATTTGCACGATTTCTTTATGTATAGGCCCTAGAATCTTAGTTACACCTTCCTATGTCATGAGCCTTTTGTGTTTAATAAAAAGTTGCAAGGGGTGCATAGGTTCACTCCTTACCCACAAATCCAGTCCATGTTCTTTTCTTTGAAAGGCATTATAAGCCTTAGACCACTTGAGTTGGTTTACTGCAAAAGAAATAAAGGCCTGGAACTAAATATCCCCAACAAAAGGACTAGGATTATTATCCACCTCCCCTTCTAATACAAAATTGTGCAAATAGAATTCACAGAGGAGATGTTGGACCTTTGTCCCATGCTCCTTACAACAATTTATGAATTTGTCAATTGTCTTCAATTCAACTGACTTGCCAGCCTTAACAACTTTAATCTTCAAAATCAAATATCTTTCTAATAAAAACAGAGCATAATTTGTGGCAGGGTACCTGCAAGATAAGATATCATAGTATCAATAGCAAATAGCATCGACCTGGCCCACGACCTTATCTATCTTGGCTTTTGTTTTCCTCTGCTTTTCTTCCTCCTATCTGAACTTATCAAAAGTTTCACTCTCAGTTATGGTCAATTCTCTGCATTGCTTCTGCAACTCCTAATACCTTTGCAGAGGAATTGTCTCCATCTGACATTTCTCTAAGGCAAGCTGGGCTTGTGCCAGCTCCTCTCGTAATTCTGAAAGAATATGATCATTGCATGATGGAGCGTTATTGATTATTTCTTCTGTCTAGGTGCCTGTGCTGTGAGAGGGTACACTCTTGGTCTGAGTTCTTCTATTATGGGAGGACCAACCCTCCGTCTGAACAACTGTATCTATTAAGTCTGTATGCAAATTTGTTTGGGTGGCTATTGTCTGAGTAGAAATAGGTTCGATCTAGGTTTCTGTTGCCCTGCCCTCACATATTTCTATTTGTGTGGCCACAGTGACTACCTTAGGAGTAGTACTCTAGGCTTCTCTAATTGCAGTTTCTTTCAATTTCTGACATAGCCTTCTAACTGTCTTCTAAAGCTTTTGGTATTTCTTCCTCAGCTTCTTTAGTTTGGTTTCACCTACTCGCTTTTTCTGAGGAGCCTCCTTTGTAAGAACGAGTTTGTAAATACCCTCTGTATCTAAAGGTTCATGGTGCTTTTCTTGGCTATGTTCCAATATAACTGTGTCACCAGACTGGTTGTCATATTCGTGAATGACTTCTGTGTTTACTTCCTCTTCCTGGTCTGTAGCTTCTGGGGAAGGAAAAATTTCCGTATGACCAAAATCTCCTGAAGATTGGGCTTCAGTCAGGTTTGGATCAAGTGAACCTCCAGGTTGCATGTATGCATTTAAATTTTCCAGGACTTGGGCCATCCCTTCCTCAAAGTCTTGCAAGAAATCGTCTTGGGGGCTCATAGGTGGTGTTTGAGGAGGCCCTGCTACATTTTCTGGTTCAACATCAAAATGTTGTGCTTCCTCTTGTTCTGAGTCCAACTTATGTTCTTCCTCAGGTTCTTGTTCCGAATTTCCTTATTCCTCGAGTTCAGATTCAAAATTACCTTCTTCCCCTTGTTCAGGTTCAGAATTGCATTCTTCCTCCGGATTTGGCTCTGAATTACTTTCTTTCTCTGGTTCAGCCTTAGAATTACATTGTTCCTCTGGTTCTGACTCAAAGTCTTGTACATTAATTGGACTAGATGGCTCCGCCGGTCATTCGGTGCTACCCTGAGGATCTACAAATGTCCTCTGGACTGGGTTCAACCTCACAGACCGCCTGTGCTTATGAGGTCCAATTTTTGAATGAGCGGTCCTCTTCCTCTTTGGAACAGGGTTCTGCTGGCTAATTTCCAAAGTTGCAGAGTCTTGAGTCTGCTGGCCAATTTCCAAGGCTACAGAGTTTTGAACTATGGGGTCTTGACTAATTTCTAGAGGTGCTATGAGACCATCCCAAGTTAAGTTTTGTTGAGAAAGATTATGACTAAAAATTAGTCTAATCAAAACATGGTGACTGACTACAGTCTCAGGATGTCTAGCCCGTCTTATTATATCCATTGTGTCATGCAATAATGAATTCAAGAAAAATGGTAAATTGACAGTGAGCTTCTGCTTTAAAACAACTAGGAGTTTGAGTTGTTGTGGTTTTACCACATCTCAGTGACCATCACAAGTGATGTACTTTTGGATGATACTTATCAATTCGCGCCATGGTTCTCCTAGAGAGGATGGTTGAATGCCCTTGCCTTTTCATGTTAATTCCTCATCTGCATCTACGAAAATATCCATTGCGTCATGCAACATTATGTGCTTTTTAGGCCATACTGCTCCTTCTATCGACAGCCCGGAAACTTCAGCTATCACAGCCTCTGATATTGTTACTATTATGCCTTTTGCTGTGGACTGTCAATTCTGTAAGTGCTGTAAAAACTCGATAGTGATTTCTTCGTTGGGGGCCTGAAGTCTTGTGAAATATGATATCCATCTTGTACGCTCCAGAATTTCCCTGGCTCTGTCATAAATATCCAACACTGAGGGTTCTCGGCGAACTAATTTTCCACCCATAATGCTCGAATTCTTCCAATGTTCGTCTTACAATTTCAAGGATTAACACAGTAGAAAATAAACAGCAAAGAACAACAACTTCTTTGGTGAAATAGAATAGCAAGTAGATGTAACAACTAAATTCCATGATATTAAGTGGAATTTCCATGAGAATTAATAATATTAATTCAAGGACTAGCATACTGCCACATGTCATTTGATCATGGGATATTACAGCAACATATCAAGTCGAATAAGCGGAATAAATATAGCGCATGCAAAGGCATAATGGAAATCCTTCCCCCTCCTTAAAAGAGAGGTCGCCTATGACCGAGTAGACAAGAAAAGTGTTGTTCTGATGGCAAGGCAACGGAATGAACAATACAACAGTAAATGAAGCAAAGTACTCATATCAATGATAGGACGATGGGGGGTATGGTTATAATGAGAGCGGAGTGTGTAACAATAGTTATGAATAAGAGATAGGACGCATTGGGTTGATGATAAGTTATGCGAAAAAGAAAAGGACAGAAATATGCCAAAAAGGTACTCTGTTGACGGTATTCTAACCGAGAATGATATGATTACTCGAAATACATTATCTCATTCATAATGGTTCAAAACAGGGGAAAATTAATGAAATAATTTCTCTGAGAAAAAGAAAGAATAAGAAGAGGGTATTATAGTAGTAATTAACGATAAGATATAACTTCAATACCATAAGCAAAGCCTCTGCTTCCAGCAGGCGTCCATAGCCTCAACAAGGTTGCTTTTTAACCCATATGAGCCAGGATCCTCAATTTATAAATGGAGAGTTTCAATGTTGTTCTACAGAAGAGATCAGTGTGTTGGCATGGTAACCAAATAATCACACTGCCATTCACTGGGAGGTAGCAAAAGTGATCAGGCCAGCTCGTAATGAGACCTCTTGTTCCAAGGATATTTTGGCTATCTAATGGATCATAACCCTGATGTGGTGGCAATAGTGGGAATGTCACTTTGCTATAGCCTTATGAACATGGTAGGCTGGCTCATAATGAGACCCCCTATCCTCCATTTGAAAACAAAATTTTTCTATTATTACACATTTTTGTGATAAATAGAGGGAGGCTCAATACTCCTTAAGAGCAGGGATGGTGGAAGAAGTTGAACATGTCAATAAAAAATGTATACCCATAGTCTTATTTGTTATAGACAGAGAAGATTATAACCAGGAAGGGTGGAACTAGCATGGTTTTTAAGATGATCAATCAGTATCATGTACAGCAGAAAATGATACAGTAAAGTAGTATATAAATAATTGTGTCCCTTTTCTTGAAAAGAATCTATCATCAAGAAGTTGTCCTGTTAAATATCATAATGTTAATGGTATTAACTCCTTTAAATAGAATCCATAAATTCTTTGTCCTCATAAACATAGTGTACTTCATGCCATGAAAAGAAAAATGAAAAACAAACGAAAAAAAAATGGGGTTGAGATAAACGAAGAGCAATCTGACCAAAGACAAATTTTGTTGTTTAATTATATTAGACCGCAGTTGAAGTTTGAACAGTAGTTGTTGAATTAAATGAACAACAAAACAACACAAAAGAAAAAGGTGTTGTTCAATAGATTGAACAGTAGTTGTTCAATAGATTGAACAAAAATTGTTCAATTAAACGAACAGTAGTTGTTCAATAGTTTGAATAGCAAAACAATCGAAAAGAAAGAAAGTGTTGTTCAATAGATCGAACAGCAGTTGTTCAATTAAATGAACAGCAAAGTTAACAAAAAAGTGTTGTTCAATAGATTGAACAACAAAATGACGGAAAGAAAGAAAGTGTTGCTCAATAGATTGAACGACAGTTGTTCAATAAATTGAACATCAACACAATGCGGGGAAAGAAAGTGTTGTTCAATAGATTGAACAGCAACTGTTCAATAAATTGAACAGCAGAATTATAAAAAGCAAGCAAGTGTTATTCAATAGATTGAACAGCAAAACAATGCAAAAGAAAAGAAAGTGTTGTTCAATAGATTGAACAGCATCTGTTCAATAGATTGAACAAGAAAATGATAAAAAGCAAGAAAGCGTTGTTCAATAAATTGAACAGCAAAACAAGCAGAGAGAAAGAAAAAGGAAAAGAAATCAAATCAGCAATCATATTTACATATAATACAAAGAAGAAATAAAATTTATCAAGATGGATTTGTCGAAAGATTTCCTTCTACAGCTAAAACTTGCATGGTGGGGTCCTCACGTATTTGCTGATAGAAAGATTCTTTGGTAAGTGGCTTCTGGTAGAGGCACACCCGATGCCCATTTTCTTTAAAAGAAGAACCAGACCCATCAATGGTGGCCAACGTAAGAGTACCATTGTCGTGTACTTGCTTTATTTCATAGGGGCCTAACCATCTAGTCTGCAATTTGTCAGGGAAGCCTTGGAACCTGGAATCATAAAGAAGTGCCCGGTCGCCCTCATGAAATGTCTTTTTCTTAATCAGGGCATCATGCCATTTGGCTCTTTGCTGTTGAATAAGTTTCGTATGCTATATAGCCAGTAGTCGAATTTAATCTAATTCATTCATATGTTGTAACCTATTAACCGGGGTTTCAGTTAAATCCAATCCTATTTCCTGGGTTGTCTTTAGTGTTTGTATCTCAAATTATATGGGAAAAATGGTTTCCTTACCAAATACCAGTTGATATGGCAAGTATCCAATAGTGTTTCTCCAAGTTGTGCGATACACCCACAAGGCCTCTGGCAATTGAGCAGTCCAGTCTCATCATTGTGATGAGACAGTCTTTGTTAGAATAGATTCGATAACTTTGTTGGTGCTCTCCACCTACCCATTCGCCTGCGGGTGATACAGAGAGGTAATTCTGTGTGTGATGTGATGATTTTTCAGTGTAGCAGCAACCTTGTGACCCACAAATTGTGTCCCCCCATCAGTAATTACTTCTCTGGGTAAGCCATACTGCACAAAAATTTCGAAAAGAAAATTAATAACAGTTTCCTCTGTTGCTCTTGGTAACGCTACTGCTTCCACCCACTTAGTTACGTAATCCGTTGCAACCAATATATACTTTTTCTGGTTGGATGGTGGTTTGAATGACCCAACAAAATCTAATGCCCAACGCTCAAAGGGTTCTATCACCAGTTGTGGATGGAGGGGCATCTCATCAGATTGGCCAAGGCGACCCATCCTTTGGCAACTATTGCATGCCTGGACAAATTTCTTAGCATATTTAAAAATAGTGGGCCAATAGTAGCCCATTTGTAGAATTTTATGTCCAGTTCTGCGGTCTGCAAAGTGTCCACCGCAAGGTCCATCATGGCAGGCTTTTAAAATATCATAAATTTCATCCTCCCTGATGCACCTGCGGATGTGCATATCAGCTCCTGTGTGGAAAAGGTATCCTCTAATCCAGGAGAAACGAGTGCTACGCTGCATAATCAATTTCCTTTCTCTGGATGTCAGATGTTTGGGCAATTTTCCCGCTGCTAAGTAATTCGCTACGTCTACATACCATGGCGTTTTTATAGCCACAAAAAACAAATGTTCATCCAGGAACTGATCTTCTACCGCCGTTGTATCGTCTGTTCTTGGCACTCGGGAGAGGAAGTCTGCCACGAGGTTCTCCTTCCCTGGTCGATCCTTTATAGTTATGTCAAATTCCTACAAAAGTAGTAACCAGCGAGTCACTCTTCCATTTGTAATAGGTTTATTGGCTAAATATTTGATAGTAGAGTGATCAGTATATAGAACTACAGGGTATCTAGTTATATAGTGTCTAAATTTGTTGATAGCATAAATAACAGCTAGAAACTCTTTTTCTGTTACTGTGTAATTCAACTCAGCAGGAGTTAAATTTTTGCTGATGTAATATATATCGTAGGGTTTCTTGTCTTCTTCTTGGCCAAGAATAGCTCCAATAGCTGTATCTGATGCATCTGATGAAATCTGAAAAGGTATATCCCAATACGGGCCTCATAATACTGGTGTTGTTGATACTAACCATTTCAGATCTATAAAGGCAGTGTCACGTCTATCAGTCCATATAAAGTCAACATTTCCTGTCAAGGCATATAAAGTTGCAACAATCTATGAAAATTTCTTTATAAATCTACGATAATATACAGCAAATCCGAAAAAACTGCGTACCTTTTTTGAGTGCAATGAGTAGCTAATAAGAGGATTACCTATATCTTTGTTGGATCTACCTGAATTCCAGCTGCTAAGATGTAATGACCCAAAATCAGTCCTTCTGTCATCATTAATGACATTTCTCATGGCTTAAGCATAGCCTAGTAGAAATACACCGGTATAGGAATTTCTCTAATGTTTGTAATGCTTGATCAAAGTCATCTCCATAGGGTGTGAAATCATCCATGTACACCTCTAATCCTTCATTTATCAAGTCTGCAAAGATACTGAGTATGGCTCTTTGGAATGTAGCAGGTGCGTTGCACAATCCGAAAGGCAATACCCTGTAAGCAAATGTTCCCCAAGGGCAGGTGAAAGTAGTTTTATCTTGGTCTTCAGGGGAAATTTGGATTTGGTTGTAGCCACTGAAGCCAGCCAAAAAAGAGAAGAATTTCTTTCCTGCTAGTGTGTCTAGGACCTGGTCGATAAATGGAAGGGGAAAATGGTCTTTTTGTGTTGCTTTGTTGAGTTCTTTGTAGTCAATGCATGTCCGCCATTTTCCATTCTTTTTAGGGACAACTACTAGTGGAGAAACCCATTTACTGTCATATATAGGATAGATAAAATTCACATATAATAGTTTTTGAATCTCTTCTTTCACAATATCCTTTAGATGAGGATTTAATCTACGTTGTGGCTGTCAAATGGGTCTTGCATCTATATCAGTGTAGATGTGGTGCATGCATAACCGAAGGTCAATTCCTTTCATGTTTGGGTATCCCATGCAAAATCCCCTTTATATTTCCTAAGGACTTAGATAAGTTTTTGTTGCTGGTCATTACTCAGATTACTATTAATGTTCAAGAATTTCCCTTGCTCGATTTCAATAGGTTTGCTATTATAGACAGTGGTTGTTGGTATTGGTTGGTCATTAATGTCTCTCAACGAATCTTCTTCAATCTCATTATCAAGGACTGCTTCAATCATGTGACATCTCAAATTAGACACTACAGTAGGGTGATTAATAAAGGTGTTAATGACATCGTCTTGTGTTTGGTTTTTGAATTCAAGTACATCTGCCACAGTCAATGGTGAACAAATATTCTCTTTTAAATATGTTGTTGGTTGTTTCCTAGTTTTTACAATGGTTAGGCTTGGATGAGCAGGAGGGTATAAAGCTAAATTCTTTACATCATTTCCTCTAGTTATGGTCATACTTCCTGTCCAGAAGCCTATACAAGCACCGGTTTTTGCTAGCCAAGGCCTTCCTAGTATTAAGGGGTGTCCATCTAGCTTATTTCTGGGGTTAATAATCAAAAAATTTGTCGGATATTCCCATGAGTCCACAGAAACCATCACATCTTGTAATGTTCCTTTTGGCCTAATTACTGAACGGTCAACTAATTCAAGCAAGGTAGTGGTTGGTTCTAAGGCTGTGATGCCAAGAACTTCACAAGTTTCTGTTGTAAGAATATTAATGGCTGGCCCTAAATCAACTAAAGCATTGGGAAAACAGTGGCCATTTATTTGTACTGCGACAATGGGATTTCCCTAGTCTTCGTATTTTACAGGTGTCTCTTTGCATAGTAATAAGTCAGACAAAGTTTCAACGACATGTACAGCTGGTGTTATTTTTGTTTTCCTCACAGAACTCTTTACACACAATTCTTTAATGGTTTTAACATATATTGGAATGTCTTGAATGGCCTGGAGGAGGGGTATTTTTATACATAGATTTTTGAGTTCACCTAGAAGATCAAAGTCAGGATATTCAATTGGTCGAGATATTATCAATATTTCTGGGAATAGGGGAGAAGTAATTATAATTTTCTCGGGATTTTTCTGCCTGACCGTATCTCCTCCCTGTTTTATTTGTTGGTCATCTACAATCGAAGGCTTATTCAGATGCGTTTCTTTAACCTCAAGTTGCAGATTTTTGTCCTCGTCTGGAGAAATTACGTGACCATATCTTAATTTAAGTTCATTACACTCTCTCATCTCAATTTCAGGGTTCAGACTTTCAATAATTTAAACTGACTGGATTGGTCTGTTGTTAGGATTTGGGTTGGGTTGAGTTGGGAGTTGTGGTCGTATATTAGGTTGAGTATTTTGCTGCAATGTATAAGGTGCTGGTAAGGTTGGTTGAGGCAGAGGAACTATTTCCATAGGCTGGTTTGCGGATCACTACCAATTTGGTTGCCAGTTCTGATTTTACGAGGTATAAGGAGGTCATTGAGAGGAATAGGGGGGTGTTCTTCCAGAAAGGTGGAGGGTAAGAGGAATTTGGACAATGATTATTTGATTGGCTGGGCCATGGTGGCATAGAAAATGCTTGAGGTGGCCATGTAGAGAAAGGTGGTTGGTTCTGCCATGCTGCTCCTGAATATTGTTGAGAACTAAATTGAAAATAAGGAAAGAACGAAGATGGTTCTGTAGGAATACCTATCGAACGTGTTTGCCATTGACGTTGTTGGTTCATCAGATATACTGGTTCCACTTCCTCTTCTGCTTCCTTGAAGACTACCTTTAATTCAGGAAGCGATGGGTAGCTTTTTGTAGTGTGATCCTTAGTGAAAATGGTGCATGTTTGAATCGTATCTAATGGTCATTCTCTATGATTGTGTTTCTTTCTGCAGTGTGGACAAAAAATAGCCAGATTTTGTTCTGCTTTTGTTTGGCTTGCATGATATCCAATTGTGTGGTCAGGGTCCCCAGGATATCAGTCTTGAAATCTTCGAGTAGATTGTCGATTTCGACTCGTGTAATGATTCCTCCTAAGGCTTTGTTATCTCTAGTGGTCGCATCACACCCATTTGGTTTCAGCCTTGTACTGCCTTTGGAGCACCTGATACACAATTGTATAATATTGTCATAATCCTCTTGATAAATATCACCCTTCCCCATTAAATTTAATGTTTCTACCCATTGGTATTTCATACCTTTGATCATTGCAGTTTTAAGAACTTCAAGAGGTAAATTTGGATAAGGAGGTCTTTGCAAGTTATATTGAAAACGTTCTACATATTCTTCAAGAGTCTCATTAGTCTTAGCTACCATTTGAAAGATTTCATCCTTTAGTTCCCTAGTTCGGCAATAATCTTGGTATTTCTTTAGAAAGGCTGTTTTAATTTGGTCCTAGTCATTAATAGTACCTCCACCAAGCCCCATAAACCAATGCAGAGCTGCTCCCTTCAGAGTAGAGGGGAACAGCTTCAATTTCTAGGGGTCGGTAGTGTAATCATACCCCCTACATAAAACATCGAATTCGAAAAGGAATGCATCAGGATCCTCTGAAGTTAACCCATGGAAGGTAGGAATATTGTGTAATGGTATAGCTTTCATGGGGGCATTGACAGTTGTATCAACAATAGGGTATTGCAATGTGGAGGTCTAAGGCTGTTGCAGATTATTGGCCATTTGATAAAAAATATGTCAATATTCTTCAGGGACTTCTGGAGCTGGAGCTCTGTTTCTGGGGGAGTTAGAAGAGACTTTTAAAATGATTTTAACAACACTACCTTGGTCCGGAATACTGGGTGTCCTCTATTCAACTACTACTTCAGGAGATTTGGGTTCTGATGAATTAATCTTTTCAGCACTACCTGTTTCTCCTTCTCCTTCATGGAGGTTGCAAGAATTCCCTTCTTGTAAAGGGCTAAACTGCAAATTTTCAGTGTTCTGAAAGCTTTGTTCAGACCCTTTAGTTTTGTTGTGAATCTCAGCGTCAGCTGCAGATGGTGATCCTGCGGCCTGAAGGGTTACAGTAGGATTTCTTGTAGAAATGATTCGGGGTCCTACTGATGACTGAGACTCGGCTTTCCTTATGATTTCATCGATAAAGGTTGATCATCCAAGGGGCACCGATCCCTTATATTTTTCAGATCTGGGCGGAGGAATTAAATCTTTTTCTACTCTTTTCTTCTTAGTCATTCACTCAGAAATTCAAACATTTATTTCTACTTTAATTCCTACGCAATTTTGCTGAAAAGCGGGCGAGGGAGCAAGCACTTTACTTACTCGTACGTAGGTTCTTACCTTCTGTTTTTAATACCCAATTCTTTCACAGCAAACACACATCAAACATCTATTCCTACACAATTGTGCTGAAAAGCGGGCGAGGGAGAAAGCATTTTACTTACTCATACACAGGTTCTTACCTTCCATTTTTAATAGCCAGTTCTTTCACAGCACACAAACATAAAACACACATCACCTTTTGTGAAATGGAAACACTCTCCCCGGCAATGACACTAAAATTTTGGGTGAAAATAAGGTGTCTTTTAGAACTCTTAAATGCCTCACATTAATTATCAACCTGGATAAGTCTCTTTGTTTCAAGAGTGTACACAATATGTGCAAGTGATGTAAACCGTTGAATCTACAGAGAGTAATGCTTTAAAATAACTTATTAATTTCAATACAAGAGTAAATAGATCAAACCATAAACTACCAACTTGTAACTTCAAGGAAATTAACTTATTCAAACATCAAAACTCAGTCTTAATCTAAATCACAATCTAATCTTAATTGAAAGTTCTAACTGCAATTACATCAACGGAGTGCACCGTAATGATAACAGAGCTCTTTCAACTGAATCTAGGCTTATGCATAAAAGTAATACATCTAATATAATCAATAAAACTCTAACATTCCATTAATAAGAAATGATTCTTAATCAACTCAATCCACGATGTTAAATAAATGAGATAATCAATAGGAATAAGAACCAATGCAATGAACATACAAACTCAACACTAGTGAAAGTAAATCAATCATAAGACTATAAAACATAGTAATTAAACTACAGAAAGGTAAACTATAAAACAGGGAACAGCAGTGAAATCCACCAGTGACCAGGCCCAAGCCGCTAGTTATTACTGCTTGATTACTTCAGGATCTCGTAAATGAACAATAACGTGAATTATATATTATTCATCAAATCCAAATGTCATTATAGCACACTATCTTTCAGAATAACGCTCTGTATACTAAAATTACCACATGAAGTAAATGACTAAGAAGTTCTCCTTTATTCTTTGTGTCTTTCCCTTCTTATGGCCAAAGAGAACAAAGAGATAAATGTGATTCCTCAGGATCAGGAGATCCTGAGGAATTCACAACTAGATGCTATTATCAGACAATCTGTCAATCTTGTGCTGATCCTCCTGATCTGCTTCTCGTTTTGACCGCACAAGACGCACGTTGTTTCCTCTATTCGGCTTTTTCTGTTCAATATTTTGAACAACAATTGTTTCCTTTGGTAATTTATGCATAATAAACAACGAAAGTTAGTTTTGTCAGTCAAATCGCATCAAAAGAAGTTGCATTCATTTTCTATCGAAATATTATCAAAACCTTATTACGTCATGGCACAAAATGCATAAAAAGGAGGAAAAAGATAGTGTAATCAATGGTAAATTTATACCTGTTGCACAGCCCAACACCTCCATGGAAACTAACTCTAGTTTGGAAGGCCATTCAATACCCTCATTTATGACCAAACCACCTCCATTCTCCTATAAATTGAGCACTCATCTCAGTGATCAAGGGCTAGACCTTGAGAATTTGTAAGAATATATTGTTGGTGTGAGGTTTCAGATTGTAAGCAAGTATTGTTATGCTATCAGAGTGTTGTGCTTTTGATGTGATGTTCGATGGACCTCAAGCTGGAGGAGTGACATTGGATCGGACTTCATGGTTGTAAATCTCCCTTCTACTTAATAAAGTTGTTTACACCTTTTCCCATATTCTTGTCTTTATGTATGATGATTATATGTGTAAATTCTTTCAATTCCATTTTCTTATAGTAGATAGATATCTTGCTTTGATTGGGTTTTGTCCTCTGTTTATGATTGCAGGTACTTGTCGAGCAGATTTAAGAAGGAGCGACGGGAGCCATACAAAGGAGACAAAGGGAAAGTGAAAGATAACAATTAGGTCCCTTGTCTTATTTATCTTCTATAGAAAAGGGATAAATGCTTTAATTCTGTTGTTCTAGGTGTAGCTACCCACCTAGGGAAATTGTATGTATCCGTAGATGCAAAATTCCACATAACAATAGGTTCTTGACACAAACCCCGATATTCTTCACTTGTCCCATGGCTATGTGCCTTAGGAATTCCTTTCCTTTGTTGGAGATCACATCATGACCATGGTCTTCCAAAACTGCAACAGAGATGAGATTTTTCTTTAGGCCCAAAATGAACATGAGATCCTTGAGCCCAAGGGGGGAGCCCAACTCCCTCTGAAAGGTGACTATACGAATCCCAGTTGCTCTATACCTTCCATTTTCCCCCATCTCGATGTGCATCTGCAAATATTTTTCTTTCAGGTCACTAAAAAAGTCTCTACACCCTTCCATGTGGAACGATGTACTTAAGTCCAAGTACCACACGCTCCCCATCACTGTGCTGGTCATACATGTGATAAGGGTAAAGTCAAGCTCAAATTGTGAAGCCAAGGCCTCACTAGCTGCTCCTCTTGAGGTCTTCTTGCTTCCCTTTTTGTGTGGACACTTTGTGGCATAATTCCCGAATTCATGATAATGGAAGCATTTAATTTTATATAGATATATATGAAATTGATTTTGAAATAAATTAGTTAGTATAAATATTTAAATAGTTGATTTAATTGTTATATTGAGATGTTTTAATAAGTATAGGGATTATAAATTTTTCTCATAGTCAAAAGTGGAAATATAATTTATTTTTTTTAAGATAATATAAAATTATGTTAGTCGACATGAATACTTAGATATTTTTATTTTTATTTGAAAAGATGCATGTGTGAACTCCATGTTGAACATGGATGGAATTATACATCGCCCTCATACTCAGTTGTAGAATACACTTTTTGGGAAATAATTTTATATTAACTTTAGAGATAAATAAAGTAACTAAAAAAAAACTTATATTTTCACTTTTGATCATGAGCAAGATGTATAATCCTTATACTTCTTACAAATATTTCAATATAACAATTAAATAAGCTATTTGAATGTCTATACTAACTAATTTATTTCAAGATGACTTTCATATATATGTATAGAGAAAGTGTAATATGTCTGTGTTGATCATAATAAAATATTTCAATGTCAAAAAAAAATATTGAAAGCAAATAAATTCAATTACTTTCTTGTAAAAATAATAAGAGGAAAATGCATAATTCATTCAATTTTTAATCTAAAAATAGTATGTGACTTTTAAAATATATTACTAAAGATAAAAAAAATTCAATGTAGATCACATATAAAACATATCAATGCCTATTTAAATAAAATATTTGAATAACACACACACACACACATATTACATAAAAGAATTGGAAAAAAATAAAATTTTATAGTCAAAACATTTCAAGTAATCTCATTATTCTATATTCTAGCCCCCTTTTAAAGTGTATATATATATATATATATATATATACTTTAAAAGGGGGCTACATACAAAATTATATATATATATATATATATATAATTTTGTATGAAATCCACCAAAGATTTGTTGAAATTGCAAGTTTAAGTTGTGTAGTCTACACAATTCAAGTGGCCAAGGGGATTTTCAAGGCATTGAATCCATTTATGCAATGCAATTTAAACCATGAAAAACTATATATATATATATATATATATATATATATATATATATATATATATATATATATATATAATTTCTTGATCTACAAATACCTTATACTTCAAAATATTTGATCCTTCTCGAGGCTTGCTAACTCCACAGTTAAAATGGATCTATACTGGTGTTAGTCCACATGGATATCGAAATATTGTATTTATAGAGAGAATAAAAATGAATTATTTTTACCACATCTCCTTCATACCAAACATTTATTTTCCCTAAGAAAAAAGGCTAGATTATATTAATATATCCAAAAGGGTTACATCAGCGGAGTGCCAATAAAAGACACTTTCAAAAAATAATGGAAATGCTCGTCGACTATCACATAACCATCACACAACTATAGCAAGTGTTAATAACATATATTGTTTGGACATATACATATAACTACTAGCCATATTACATCTGGATAATTTTGTAGTGGGAACTATGATTATATAGGCCCATCATCTGCCCAGTGACCATGGATGGATTTTTCTTGATGATGATATTTTCATTTGGTGACCAACTAGACCACGAAGTCCAATTCCAAGTCTTTTTTAGAGAGGGAGTCTATGATAGTCATTGGGGAAAGTTTGAGGTCTAAAATGGGTCACATAAGGAAAATAATAGCTAAAATAATAAAATAATATTTATGAAAAAAAAAAACCTACTTTTTTATTGTATTTGCAGCTTATCTCCTTATAGGTTTACTCAAATGTCAAGTGTAGACACCTGTTTGAAGCAGAATTCAATTCCACATCCACTGAGTAGCCACTTTGCATCCTTTTTTCATGTATTTTCAATTTTTTTTGATGTGGATCTACTCAGAAGCATGCAAAGTGGGTACTTGTGAATTCCACATCCAACAAGTGTTTACACTTGACCTTTTAGTAAACCTATAAAGATATAAACCAAAAATCCAATTAAAAAAGTTGTTTTCTTCTTTTCCCTCCAAAATATTTTCCCCTAGGGATGACATCATCATCTTGAATCTTATTGGTTCTTTTGAAGTTAATTTTGTTAGTACATTTTTTGTTTTGAGGACCATTTTTCACCTCAAAATTTCCCCAATGGTTCATGTGCCTGAAGACATGGTCAAAAGTAACGTGAGAAAAGAAGGCAATCATATGCTGAATATTTCTGAAGAGAGGAAATAGAGCAAAATTGTTGAGCCTGTAGATGCCTCTGATCCAATTAATCATAAGCTCAAAATCCCCATAAACATGCAATTGTCGAATATTCTCTTCAATAGCAATATGAAAAAGTAGTTTTAGAGCGATCATTTGAGTTGAATTACTTGTAGTTGGACCCAATCCCACCTTGAAGGAGAGAGAACAATGTGTCGATAGGAAAAGGATGCCCCCAAACCCACCCTTTGGTCAATTTTTTTTGCTTCCTCATTGATGAAGACTCATGGGAGGTTTGTTTGAATGGGAATGCCCATGCGAGGAGTGGAGAATGCTTCATAACAAATATGTATATTCATTCTTTATTATTATTATAATTAATATGATTGTTCCTATTTAAAAAAAGACACATATCAACTCCACATTGAACATGTAAGGAATCACACATCGCCCTCTTACTGAATTGTAGAATGTACCTCTCAACACAATTAAAGTATTGCTTTACAATATCACTATTTTAAACTTTAAAGCTTACTACATGTTATCAATAGGGTATTGTTTTACAATATCATTTACTAGTATAGTTGCTTTGTTAATTTTGGTTTCAAAAAATAAAGGTGTTTCTTTCATGTATTTCGCTTAAGTATGAACATTTAAGTTTTGATATATAAAAGTAATAATATATATATATATATATATATATATATATGTGTGTGTGTGTGTGTGTGTGTGTGTGTGTGTGTGTGTGTGTGTGTGTGTGTGTGTGTGTGTGTATGTATTTGTTTATTTATTTATTTATTGTTTGTTAGTTTGTTTGTTGAGATGTTAATAAATTTATATGATTTAATTATAATTTTTATTTTAATTCTAGAAATTTTAAAGGTGATTTTTGTTTAGTATTAGAAATAGGCTTTAAAAGTATAATTGAGATATATTTGGTCAATTACTGTCTTAAATTGCATTATTATTAAGTTTTTGGGAGGCAGTTCAATTGGTAAGCGCTATGAAATGAATTGTTATGTACCAAGAGATTCAAGGTTCAAATCCTTGTTTTTGTAGAAGGGGCATACATAGATACACCAGAGTTACAGTGATAGTGATCGGAATCAACCCTATTTCACGCGAGTATGAAATTGGCCTAGTTGTTGATTCCTCTAGTCACAAAATAAAAATAAAAAATCCCATCATTATTAATGTATGATTATTAATGCTTTGCATTATTTTAAGAACAAGTATGTAGTAATCTTCTTTTTCATCTTGAAAAAATTAGAGTTTGTCTTCGCTTATAAAAAATGGAAAGTGGTAATCACATACTTAGTGATTAATATATATGTAAGAAGGAGATTAAATGAAAATGATATCTTGTGTTCTCTTGTTCAAGCTCCTATGAGATATGGGGAATATGTTATTGCTTATTGAAAGATCTTTACACTCTGAGTTATTGGGTTTATTGTGAAGACTAAGATTTTATGTAATTTGTATGTGAGAAGGAGATTGAATGAAGGAATATTTGTGTTTTTTGTTCAATCTCCTATAAGATATAGTGCATATATTATTGCTTATCGAAAGAGTTATTGGGTTTATTTTGAAGACTAAGATGTTATCTAATTTGTATTAAGTTTACTTATTTTGGAAATAATTTGTATTAAGTTTACTTATTTTGGAAATAAATAATTATATATGTGACTTGTAATTCAATTATATTTAAAACTTTTTGTCTTACTACTTTGTTTTTGAAACAAATAAAAATAGACAAAGATTTTATCTGAAAGAACATGAAATGTCAAATCTCTTTTATAATTTAATGCTCAAGTTCTATTTAATTCAATGTAATGTATGGCTTATTTTTTCCGAATTTTAAAAATTAAATAATACTAATTTTATATTTTCTATACATTTTTTAACAAATTCATTTATATATGTGACTAATTTTTTATTTTTATTTTTATTTTATTTTATTTTTTTATATAATTAAAAAAAAATTGATTAATTAATTTGAATAAAAATTAATAATATATTAAATTTAATTTAATGTATTGAAAAAGGAATTAAAACTATGACAAAAAGACTAATTATAAGTTAGACAATAATTATTAGTAGATAATGAGTCTCGAGGTTGTGGTCCAATAGTTATGTGTGGAGGTTTGGTAGCCACAAGTCTTACAGTCTAAACCCAAACAAAACTATATACGCCTTAAAGCTACTCCAAACACGATATCTTTCGTAAAAAAGTATTTAATAATAAAACGTATATAAATTACTTAAACAACCTATGACATAAAAGTGAAATTAGTAACAATTGGATTCCTATCACATAAAAGTGAAATTAATAACAATTTCTAGATAATCCAACAGTTCTAGTGTGGACAAACATACACCTAAGTGAGATGATCACATCTTTACGACGGTGATATGGCAACCACTACATTGTTACTCACATGTTCTTCCAATGGAAAAGGGTGACCTCCTAATAGTTGGAAATTCAAAAGCCTAAGACTGTCGAGTCTCACTCCTCAATATGATAAAAGACGATACGAGGAAAAACCAAAAGCAAATCCTACCACAAATGTTTTCATAAGTTTAATTGATGGTCAAGAAGACGGAGGACCTCCGGGATGGCCATGCTCAAGTAACCACCAGGCGGGTGCGAGAGAAGTAGAAGTTCACCATGCAAAAAGTTAAAAATTGACGGCAAAGTTGACGCCATTGTTCCCCACTTACAGACATTATGAGTTTTAGTAGAATGTGCCAACCCACTTGTCATTGTCCACGAATATTCATGACACATTTGACAGTCGCATAATTTTTTTTATTCATCGACTTGTTCTGGACACGTTGCATAATCCCAGAATGAGAAAAAAAAAAATTATATTGAAGATAGATGGCGTGATTAGCCCAACAAAAATATTTTTAAAACAAATATAATAATATATATATACACACGAACTAAATCACTCTTCAAGGCGTGATTAGCAATTTTATGTATATATACATATATGAACTAAATCACTCTTCATGGCGTTTATTATAAGAGAGAGGGCCCATCTTCGCATACAATGACACTTTCATGAGGCGGAAGGTTAAACCACTCATTTAAATAGATAGAAACGATAAATTAAGATGGCAAATTATAACACATATGAGCCCACAAAATTAATATATTCTTAGTTTAGAACTTGTTTTTTCGGATGTAAAGAAATAAGTTAACTACCTAAAATTTAGAGAGATTTATGATGTATGAAAGTCTGTCTCTCTAAAGAACATTGATAAATAATTTCAAATGGCGTAATTTTCCTTAAATAATAATAACAAATTAACTAACCAATAATAATAATTCTCACTACTAATTTAACAATTAAATTATAAATAAATTTCCCCATTATAAAAAAAAAATGGTATCGCTAACAAATTTCTTTTCCATCCATTTCGTTTCCATCCATCTTGACTCTCATTTACATCACCCCTACTCACTATTATTATGCCAACATGTATTATGCATTAGGTTTTGGCATGACCACCTATTATTTTGGTCAAAGATGTTAAATTATTTTCAATTTTCCCAAAGTAAAATTGTACAATTTATTTTTTTTATTTATTATAATAAAAAAATTATCAACATTTATGTGTAATGTTATTGGCTATAATTTTAAACATCTTATTGCTCCATGCCTCGTAACTAGTAACTGAGGTCTTAACATTTGTACATAAATAATAAAAAATTTAACAGATGTACTTATGTGCAAAGATCTCTCGAGAGTCGTGGTTTTATGAATGACGTCATTGCTCGTTGTACCACCACTGCCACAACATATTAAATTATGCAAGATGAGGGCCATCACTATGACGTCACACTTGCAGTTGAGTTAAAATACTAGACCAGAGAACAAGCACCCCATTGAAAGAGTGGATTAAAATAAAGGTATGCTTATAATATATTTTCGGAGTCAAGATAGTGTTATGGTTACCATTCATCTCTAGACATAGACAAAATTGAAATCCTTACTATCCCACTCTAATTTGGTGGGTGTTCCATGAAATAAGGTAATAATAATATTAATGCATTTAATAATTATTAAAACACCCAAATATTATAAACTTGTAATCAATAAACTTGTAATTAATGGAGTTCAATTTCCTTGATATTGACGACTATTCAAATTCTATTTATTCTATTTTTAAATTACTATATATTATAACCTAAATCTAACCTTACACATGTTGGCCTTTAGTTTCATATACTAAACCAAATCGCACACTCCAAAACTAAATGTTACCCCTCATACTTTAAATCTAACTATTATTATTAACCAAAAATTTAAGAAAATAGAATTTTGTACAATACTACAACTAAAACGTAAGATAGAACTTTATACAATACTACAATTAATTCAAATACTTTAGGATATAACACTTAAAGTACATGGTTAAAAGAATGGTTTTCCATTGAGATTATGTATCAACACAATAAATAGTATTAATTAACAAGTTAAAAATTAATAAATATTTTTCATTAACATGTTTAAAATTTTATTAGTGGAATTAAATAATTTTTGCATGTAATGGGATAAAACTATTAATAATTAAATGAAAATTGAATTTAACTATAATTTTTTGTTTAATACATATTAAAAATAGTGAAACCCTTAAAAAATTAATATATATTCATTTAATTATTATATAATTATTTTAAAAATAAAAATCACTTATTTATATTATCTAGTTATTTATTTTATTGTTTAATACAAAATTTGGTTTAAGTACATGAAAATGAAATGAATTTTAACAAATAAATGATATATATATATATATATACTTAAAATTAGTAAATTTTTTATTAATAATAAATTAAAATGGTTAGACACAAATAACTAAGTAAATAAAGTAACTTCATTTTTAATATTTATATTTTTTTAAAGGAATATATTCTTCCATTCTTTTTTAGATATATATGGCAAGAACAAGTACCCTTTAAAATGTACCTAAGAAAATGTAAAACTTTATAGACAACTTTATGAACAAAAACATTATTACTACAATAAGACATTATTATTGTAGTTGGGTAGGATTAGATTCTCCACCACCACAATGCATAATTACAATTAAGTAAAACCAAAATTGACTAGATTCTAAACCTTAACACTAACTTGAATTCCTTATTTTTACTTTAATATAGCTATATTTAAACTAAGCAGCAGGCACTAGCTACTATGTAGCACCTATTTTCAAAATTGACTTATCTATCTTTTATCATTTAAAGTTATTTGCACCAATTCTCTAAATTGTAATAGGTCAATATGGCATTGATGTAGATAAATTATTAAAATTTCTAAATTAATGTATAATAAATTAATTTTTTTTAGTTTAATTAAAATTATTTAATTTTTTTAAATAAATTTTATAAAATATTTGATTTAAAGTAATAATATTAGATTTTAAATTATGTAAGTATTAGAAAAATCATAATAAATAACATATTTATTTGGGATTAAACACAACCAAAGTAGCATTAGGGAGTTTCTAGCCATTGAAAAGAACGTGTTCACACTTTCCTATTAAAAGGTTTGATTGTTCATTTGCATGATCAATGACTTTACATGTTGGGACATGTAGTAAAACCCAAGACATCCATCATCTCGTCATAGGGATAGCTCTCAACACAAGACTTAGACCTATTAGGGATGAGGTATAGATATGGTATAACTTCCTTCATGAATTAGCAAGAGGGAAAAATCATATATAAGACCAGAGGTAAACCACCTTGTTTGGAGCTTTAATAAGTTTAGAAGGGATTACTCAATGAAGCTATGATATAAAAGAAACTTGGTGAACAAAGAGGGAGATGGGAAGTGGTGGTATAGAAAAATTTGGAAGGTGACAACCATTTGAAATCCAAAATATTCATGTTGCAAGCCCTTTAATGGAAGGTCTTAATGTGGGATCAATTATTAAAATGTGGAAGGGAAGGGTTGAATATTTGTCTCCTAGGCAAAAGCAAAGCAAAGACAAATGAGCATCGATTTCTCCATTGCTCCTATTTAGTGAAAGAATTAGCAAAATAAGAATGCGAGGAAAAATGTTGGGATCCTTTAATACAAAATTCCTAGCATTGGTTCCTAAAGAAGGTAATCCCACAACCTCTGGGAAATTTAGGTCCATATCTTTATGAAATCATTTCATAGGTCATTTCCAAAAGATCGAAATTGTTCTCTCAAATCAAATGCATAAGAATGTTTGTATTGAATAAAGGTTAGAAATCATAGATCAATGGTTTTGAAAGTGGACCTATCCAAATCTTATGATAGGGAAACTTGGTTTTAAATTAAATTTATTCTTATCCATTTAGGAATTTCCCCAAGTTCAATGTTTAGATAATGACTTGCATTTCCTCGGTATCTTTTATTGTTTTACTAAATGGAGAGATAACCTATTTCTTTAGATCAGGGAGGGGCCTCAAACATGGTTACACCCTATTCTCCCCCTTGTTTTTATTTTTGTAGTTGAAAACTTAAGTAGTCTACTTAAACAAGTAGAAAGGAAATGGTAGTATAAAAGAGGTTCATGTTGGAGTTTCATGCAATATCATATATCTAGTTTTTGTAGATGGTATTTTAATTTTTGGCAAAGGTACCTTAAGGGCCATTAGGAAATTCAAGGGCATATTAGATATATTTTATAAAGCAACTATAATGGTCATTAATATGGAGAAATATTTGATGAACTTATGGGAATATCCAAAAAGGAAAGAACTTTTTCCCTTAGACTTTCTCTATAGGACGATTGATCTTGAATAAGGTCTAAAATATCTAAGCTTCTATTTGAATGCAAACCAATATGAAAAATGTGATGGTAATGGTTGATGGTGAAAGTGGAGAATAAAATAAACACCTTGTGCAATAGATGGTTATTCAAAGGAGGTTGTTTGTCTTTTGTCAAAATAATTTTGGAGGCTAATTTAAGGAGCAAGTTTGTGGGTCGTGATGATGAGTCATGGTATTGACTCAAAATGTTGAAACAAAAATGAATATTGTGGTTGCTCTGAGATCTCAAAATAAAATTTCATAATTAATGAAGAATTGGGTCATAAATCACATTAAACCCCGAAGTAATGCCTAAATAACTTGGAATGTTTATCTATGTTTTCCATCTAATTAGCAATTAGTGATTTGGAAAATTGGAAAATGGGATAAAATGGAAATTTATCTTGACCCCGAGGTAGGGAGTAAAGGTTTGGATATACTTCCGTTCTAGTTGATTCAAGAGTTAAGTAATAAATGATATTTTAATCCTTGATAGGTTGCAAACTAGTCAAGTTCCACTACTTGGCACCAAAAGTGGTTAACGTGGAAATAACTGGATTAGGGTAAGCACATGAAAAGAAATGGAAAAGATACATAGGCCTATAAATAGGTAGTAGTATTATACTCAAGGAAGAAGAGGAACAACTTATCTAGTCATTAAATCCTACTGGAGCATATGTTTCTAGATTAGGATACATAACACTAACAACAAAAGGAAGATAATACTATTGAATATAGAGGTGTAAATTATATGACAATTAAAATTCCCAACTAGAAATAAGGTCTTTATGTGCCTAAGTTTACACAACAAGGATCCCACATAAGATGCTACACAACAAAGTAATTTTATATGGCGACAATGGTGTTGTCATTGACATCAAGCAGAAGAAACTATTGTTCTCCCCATATTGGAATGTGTATGCATTAAAGAGGTGTGTAAAGGGGTGGAAAGGTCAATATGGATTAGGAATTTTCGGGAAGGAGAAAATATTAAATAGGCCTTCAGAACATGTTGTAGCAAAAACAAAACTTCAAATATCAAAGCACTTCATCTCAACATAACTTGGGGAATATGGCTTGCTATAAATCTAAATCTATTTGAAGAAAAAGAGACATTCCTCCTCATATGTGTTGTTCTAGCCATAAATATCTTAAATACGTATCCATAGGTGCAAGAAAATACTATCCCTCATGGCTATAAAGTGAAGTGACAATAAATATGAATATTCCATCGATTTTTTTTTTTTTTATGGTGCTTCATAGGGAACCTTTTTAAGAGAAGTTCAAGAGGCATAGTATATCTATATTCTTATCATGATATTTCATTTATAGCTATAATTATTCAAGAAACAAACAACTTCTATGAATTATTATCAAAAGCTAGAGTTGGACTAGACCAATGAACCAAGATTATTGCAATAATAAAAAATAGTCATAAGTAGGATATAATCATGAACCGTGGACTTAAGAATAGTGTTTTCAATGATTTATCTCATATTTGATATGTTGATGGACTTGTATAGATCACTAGATGAATATATAATGTACTACTCTAAATTAGTTCTATATTTTTTAAAGAGAGTACAAATTTCATTGAACAAAGACAAATTTTATTATTATTTTTGTTTATTGTGATGATGGATTAAACATAGGAATTTCATGTAAAGGGATTAGTAACACTTATGAATTCCATGGGCATTTTACTATGTGTTTTTGTTATATTAATAAAAGTATAGATTTTCTTCCTTAGAAAAAAACAATTTATGGAAAAAATGAAAAACACAATTTGAGAGGGGGCCAATTATGAAATTTCTTCCCCCACTGACCCCACCAAAACCTCAACCCCAACCTCAATCAATCTCACCCTCCACCTCTCGTTTTTCTCCCTAACTCTTCCCTCTCTCCATCTCTACCCCTCCGTTAATGCTTTATTGCTTCTTAAATGGGTGGTGAGGTGGATTGGCCCACTTACTTTATTCCATAAAACCACAAACCCAACCCCACCCTCAACAACCCCTATTTCCCACCCCAACATCGCCATCCCCCCAACTTTTCACCCCCCCACTAACACCTTGCTACCATTTGAATGGTTGGTGATGATAACTCTAGTGAAAATAACATGAATTAGATTAGGCACACAATATGTCATTAATGTATTTGAAAAAAAATGTTATGTAAGTATATCGAAGTACCATTTCCATTTGTATAATTGGGAGTTTTGTATATTCCTATGTAAGAGTGAAGCATCATAGTGCTTTAACTCAAGGAGTCTGGAGCATCAATACTTCATATTTATTATTAACACAATCATTGTGAAATGTGTAGATTGTATTACTTTTATTTGTAACAAAACATTACAAAGACCTCTTATATTTAAACAATTATTTTCAAAAATATATATATTACAATTTCTTAAGATCATTGCAAAATTATTTTTTGATAAATTTTTAAATAAAAAACATATAAAAAATATTACACACATTTTATTAAAAATATTAAGCACACAAATAAGTAAGACAAACATACATATTGTCACACTAAATAAGAAATATGGCATATCAAACTTCAAATAAACTTAACATAAAGAAAACCAATATAAACTACCTCCATAGACTTAAAAGTCTAAATAATAGACTAACGATTTGTAAACAAGTGTAAAATCAATCAACTCTTAATTACGCTGTAGGTGTGGTCTATATTGGAATTGGACTTGAGGAATTTTGTTTTTTTAATAATTGAATGAACAAGATTTGATATCAAAAGAATATTCTTCCTCTAATACATGATCTAACGGAGGATATGAAAAGTATTTGAAGGGATTTTTAGTTTCAAATCAAAGAATAAATATTTAATTTAAATATTATTTATTTCATCATGTGTTACACTAATTGGAATGGAATTGGTTAGGTTTCATTTGGTTAGATTAGACCTGTAACATTGAAAAACATTATTGGAAGTACAAAAATTATGTCAAAAAGATCAAACGGTTTCATTGTTCATTCTGAATTTAACATCATAATCTTGTGTGTATAGTTGTAGAAATTTTAATAGCCACTAGGGATAGTGTCTTGTTGCTAATCGTTCTGAGAATTCACTTGTATGAAAACCTTTACATTTTGAACATAAAGCCTAAATTGATAAGGGGAAAATGTTTACAATATGCTTCCATTAGGTCATATTAAAAAGTTATTCGATTATTATTTAATTGTAGTCAATAATTTTTTTTTGATATTAATCAAATAGAGATTTTGTTTTAAAATGGAAAATTCATGAGTTTATATAGATTTTTTATTTGTGCATGGAAAAAAATCAATTGATTAATTAAACATAGAGTCTGAAATTGAAATAAAGATCATAATTCTTAGATTTTCTAAAAATTATTTTGAAAATTAAACTATAAAAAGTTATATTGTTGATTAAAGTATTGCACTTAATACATGCCTTTTTCAGAAATTGAATTGTGATCATTTATATTACTTATTAAGTCATTTTCCTTGTAGGAAAGATGTTGTTAGCATATGTCACAAACAAAGGTTAGGTGACTTCTAGATTTCATATTGCAACTTCTAAATGAATGATTGGGTTGAATTCCTCCTCACAATTAACAAGCAGAGTAAATGGTGATGATATGAGCTAATTAATGTGAGAAGGTAGTGCATATCAAAGAAAAACAATATTAGGTCCATATATTAAGTTGACGCCTATGGCGTATATAAACCACATTTATTAATGTGGTTGTGCTAGTGTAGTGTCTATAATGAAAGGGGATTCTTTAGCCTTAGGGATTTATTATGGAATAATATTGACTATAATTCATATTTATTAACTTAGTTTAAGATTGATCAATGGAATAATATTGACCAGTAGAATGATAGAGAACTTATCAAACTTAAGCACCTTATGTAATTAAGCAGAGTCCACCATTCACAATGATCTTAGAGGTTATGACGAACACATCCATTTCTATTTCTGACCACAAGTAAAATACCATTTAATACAATAATAAGTCCAATAATCTTATAATTGTAATTAATTAATAAAAAATGATTTATCATTGTGCATGGCTCAAAACTCAAACATTTGACATGAATATACTAACTCCATCTTCCAACCTCCTTGTACACTAAACCTTTAAATATAAATTAACAAGAATTATAATAATAAATAGAATATAATTACTTATTTGATGATTTTTTATTTTTTTACATTTGCAAAACTTTTTGCTAAATATTTTTATTTTTATAATGTTTCCCAAAAGAATATTACAACTAAGTGTATAACATTAACCTGCGATATATTAAAGAATTTAATAATAATAAGCTGCGATATACTAAAGAATTTAGTAATAACCAAGATAAATGTTTGTCACTTATATGGGTAGCACAATACAGTCTCAAAGTTTTGGGAAAATCATATTCCAGTGCACTTAATCTTCCCGAAAGTGTGTTGTAAACGACAAACATGTGGATTCATACACCACCTCCCAACGTATTGAAACGTGGTAAAGTAATTTAATATAGTAGTGTTACATTTTTTTTCAAATCAATAAATTTATGTTAAATTTTGATATATTTTGATATATAATATAATTTTATGTCTGGAGAGCAATTATTTTCATGTGTTGTAAAGGTACTAGTTAGTTTTTATTTTTGTGAGGGACTAGGATAATGGTTTTACCCTTAAAGTTTTTTTGAGTTGTGCATTAGTTTGTGTGTTTTTTGGTTGAATATTTCAATTGGTAAATTATTTTTTTATTTAATTTTTTTGTATTTGTTAAGTGAGTTTTGATGTAATATAATTTTTGTGCTGGAGAGTGATTTTATTTAAGAGTTTTAGGGTGTTAATTTCATGATATCAATATTTTATATTTGTTTATTTGTTTTTGATAAATAAAAGTGTTTTTTATGTATTTATTTGGATATTTAAGCTTTTTATATATAGAGAAATATTATATATATATATATATATTTGGTTAAGATATTAATATCTTTGAACGTGGGCTTTTGTGATTCATTATCATATACCAAGTCTGTTATGGATAAATTAGATATAAGTTTTTAAAGCTCATGCATTTCGAACCATTTATTATGGTTTATCATTATCTTTTTCCCGATGATGAACCACAATAAGTGGTTTGAAACCCGCCAACTTTAAAAACTTGTATGTGATTGATCCAAAAGAGACTTGGTATAAGATATTAATAATTTTATGATATATAATATGTGTGTGTTTTATAATTTAAATTTAGTGTTTTTTGTATAGTAATATTGAAAATGAGTTTTAAACAAATAATAATTAAGATAAATCTAGTTTCATGCAAGCTATTTTATTTTAGCTTCATTATTATTAATCTATGATTCTTAATAGTTTGTGTTATTTTAGGAATGAAGTACTCTTCATTTTCATTTTGAAAAATTTAGAGTTTGTCTTTACTTATTAAAAATAGAGAGTGGTAATCACATACTTGGTGATCAATATACATGTAAGAAGTAGATTGAATCAAAGAAATACTTTTTGTTCTCTTGTTCAACTTTTTATGAGGTAAGGAGTAGAAGTTATTCAAAGATTCTTACACGTTAGTTATTAGGTTTATTATGAAGACTAAAGATGTTATACATTTTTTTTATAGAGAATTTACTCATTTGGAAAGAAATTGTTATATATGATATTTAAAATTCAACTATATCTAGAACTCTTTGTCTTACTACTTTGTTTTTGAATCAAATAAAAATAAATAAAACAATTTTATCATCTTTAAAAAAAAACATGAAATATCAAATCTCCTTTATAGTTTAGAGGTGGATTTCTATTTAATTGAGTGTAAAATTTAGTTACTTTTTCAACTTCAAATGTTAAAATAATACAAATTTTCTCATGTTTTATAATTTTTTAAACAAAATCATTCATGCATACATCTGTGTAACTCTTCTTTTTATTTTTTAATTTTTTTATATATAATATTTTAAAATTAAATTGTTTATTTAAATTTAATCAAAATTAATAACATACTAAGTTTAATATAATGTATTTAAAAAAAATCTTGACTAGAAGACCATTTATAAGCTAAAAAATAACTATCTAAGGAGTAATGAAGTGTGTATAAATGACTTAAACAATTTATCACTTATAAATGACATTAATAACAATTTCTAAATAGTTATTAATCTTTGTCCCAAGGATGGGGATGAACCACAGTAATTGGTTCAAAGCATCGACCAACAACTAATAATATGATTAATCCGAAAGAAAATTTCAAAAACAAAATAGATCACAAAAACTTGATTTTTTATTATTATAAATCATTGAAGGCTAAACCAACAAATGTACACCTAATTGAGATGAGCAAAACATATTTATTAGGATGATATGGCAACCACTATGTTCATTGTTATTCACATGTTCTTTCAATGGAAAAATTAACTGCCTAATGGTTGTCGATTCAAAAGTCTAAGGGTGTCCCACTCACTAACATGGCAACACTCTAATACAATAAAAGAGAATATGAGGAAAAAATAGAAGCGAAGCCTACAACTTTCTTCATAACGACAACCCATTTCTTTAAATCTAGGAGGGGCCTGAAACATGGTTATCCCTTATTCTCCCCCTTGTTTGTATTTTAGTAGTTGAAAGCTTAAGTAATCTACTTAAAGAAGTAGAAAGGAAATGGTAGTATAAAAGGGGTTCATGTTGGAGTTTCATGCAATATCATATATCTAGTGTTTGTACATGGTATTTTAATTTTTGGTGAAGGTATCTTAAGGGTTATTAGGAAATTCAAGGGCATCTTGGATATATTGTATAAATCAACTAGAATGGACATTAATATGGAGAAATATTTGATGAGGTTATTGGAATATCCAAAAAGGAAAATACTTTGTCCCTTAGATTTTCTCTATAGGATGATTGATCTTGAATAAGGTCTAAAATATCTAAGATTGTATTTGAATGCAAACCAATATGAAAAATGTGATGGTAATGGTTGATGGTGAAAGTGGAGAATAAAATAAACACCTTGTGCAATAGATGGTTATTCAAAGGAGGTTGTTTGTCTTTTGTAAAAATAATTTTGGAGGCTAGTTTAAGGAGCAAGTGTGTGGGTCCCAGTAGTAATAGAGAAGTATACAATTCCTAATTAATGAAGAATTGGGTCATAAATTGTTATGAAACCAACTCACAAAAATATAGAAAATATAGATTAATGCCTTAGAATTCAGCCTCTTCGAGGGGAAAACCTCCTTTACATTACATAAATGAACAATTCTTGGATGATTCAAATGACAAAACCTCCTTTCTATATATAGGAGTCTAAGGAGTCATAATATAACCAAGCCGTCCTAACAATAATAATATAAAGGCACAAAAAATAACAATAAAGGGATTCTATGGGGCACAGTAATAACAATATGGGGACAATAGGGGCACAACAATATTAATAAGGGATACGACTACAATAGTAATGGGGTAATCACTAGTATTATAGGGACCTAACATGCCCCTCTCCTTCAAAAAGTGTTGTCCTCAATGCTTGAGCAGTTCTGAATGCTTCTGTATAGAATTCTCATCCTCCCATGTGGAATCTTCAGCGGATAAGTTCTTCCATTTGATGAGATACTCTGAAATTGATCGATTTCATATATGTCAAGTTCTTGTTTCTGTGACTGCTTCCGGTTCCAATATAATTTTTCCTTCCTCGTCAAGTTCTGTCAATATTGTTTGAACTAGGAGCTTGTCGCCTATAACCTTCTTTAAACATGAAACATGGAAAACTAGGTGCACTCGAGAAGCTGCAGGAAGCTCCAATTTGTATGCCATAGTACCAATCTTTTGCAACACCTTGTACGGACCATAATACTTTAGTGATAATTTATTATCCTTATTAGCTTGCTTGAGGGACATTTTTTTATATGGTTGTAGCCGTAGGAATACCCAATCACCTACATCAAAACTTCTTTCGTTGCGATGTTGATCTGCCTGTTGTTTCATTCTATTCTGCGCGAACATGAGGTTATCCTTTAAGAGTTGGAGGACTTGTTGTTGATGCTCAATGTGATGTTCCACTGCTTGAACCTTAGAATTTTCTCTTAAATATGATGTGATGGATGGTGGCTGATATCCATAAAGTGCCATAAATGGGGTCATTTTTGTTGTTGTATGGAAGGAAATGTTATACCACCATTCAGCCAGAGGTAACCATTTGACCCATTGTGTCTGTTTATCAGATACAAAGCAATGAAGATATCCTTCCAAACATTTGTTTACTATCTCAATTTTCCCATCAAATTGAGGATGATAAGATGAGCTATGAGGTAACTGAGTACCAAGACAAGAAAATAATTCTGTCCAAAAATTTCCAGTGAAAATGGGATCTCTGTCACTTACAATAATCTTTGGGTTTCCATGTAGCTTTTGAATTGTTTCCATAAATGTAGTAGAAATTGTAATGGCTTTAAATGGATGTGATAATGCACAAAAGTGTGCATACTTGGTAAGTCTGTCAACTACCACCATGATGACACTCTTTCCCTCAGACTTGGGTAAACCTGTGATAAAATCCATTGAAACCTCCTCCCAATGTTGGCTTGGAATGGATAAAGGTTGTAATAGACCTAGGGTCTTAATTGTTTCAATTTTATTTTGTTGGCAAACCAAGCATTCCTCCACAAACTTTTGAATATCCGATTTAAGGCCATCCCAAAAAATTCCTTCTTAACCCTGTGGTAAGTTTTTAAAAATCCTGAGTGCCCTCCTAAGGGAGAAGTGTGCAATTCCATAAGAATATTTTATTTGAGTTGGGAATTCTTACAAAGCTATAAGCGATCTTTGTACCATAACGAATCATTTTGCCAGCTAAATGTACCAGATGTACTAGAATCTTGTTGTAACTTTCAAATAAGTGCCCACACTTCTTCATTATTCTTCCATTCCTCCCTTGCTTCATTTATCCAAACTGTTTGGATAATAGAAATGGTGCACAACAATGCTTCCACATCCTCATCCTTTCTTGAGAGTGCATCTGCCACCACATTTTGCTTCCCTTTTTTGTATATGATTTCAAAGTCATAACCCAACATCTTCGTGACCCACTTTTGTTGCTCTTCAGAGGATAATATTTGTTCTAAAAAGTATTTAAGGCTATCATGATCCGTTTTTACCTTGAAGTGTTTTCCCATTAGGTAGGGTCGCTATTTCTTAAGTGCATGTAGAATTGCCAACATTTCCTTCTCATAAATAGCTTTGTGTAAAAACTTTCCCTTGATTGGACGACTTTCAAAAGCAATGGGTCTTTCATCTTGCATTAAAACAACACCAATTCCATTTCCTGAAGCATCACATTCCACAATAAAGGTTTTTGTGAAGTCCGGTGTAGCTAAGACCGGTGCTTGGCACATTGCCTCTTTAAGATGTTCGAAGGTCTTTGTTGCTTCCAGAGTCCATGAAAATGCATCTTTCTTCAATAATGTTGTTATAGGTGTTGCTATTCTCCCATAATTCTTAACAAAATTGTGATAATACCCTGTCAACCCGAGAAATCCTCGCAGATGCTTTATGGATGTGGGGATTTTCCATTCCTTAATGGATTTAATTTTGCTAGGGTAGATACCTTAACTCCTTCATGAGATACAATATGACCGAGATATTCCACCTCTTGTACTCCAAAGAAACATTTGGATCTTTTTCCAAATAATTGTTTCTCCTCCAATAGTTGTAGAACCCTGTCAACATGTTCAACATGATCCTTCCAAGACTTTCTATAGATTAGTATATCATCAAAAATACTAACAAAAATTTTCTAAGGAAGGGTTTGAAAATGGAATTCATCAAACCTTGAAATGTAGAAGGTGCATTGGTAAGGCCAAAAGGCATGACCAAAAATTCATAATGACCCTCATGAGTTCTAAATGTTGTTTTCGGACTTTCTTCTGTCTTCATTCTGATTTGATGATATCTTGAACGGAGATCCAACTTGGTGAAATAAATTGATCCATGCAATTCATCCAGTAATTCATAAATGACGGGAATGGGAAACTTATCTTTAATAGTGAGCTTTTTGAGCTCCCTATAATCCGGACACATGCGCCATGATCCATCCTTCTTGTGCACCAATACTACTAGAGCAGAGAAAGAACTTTGACTAGGTTGAATTATACCAACCTCTAGCATTTTTGCAACCGTACGTTCAATTTCACTCTTTTGGGCATAGGGATAACTGTACGGCCTGATGTTTGGAGGAACACTTCCTGGAATCAAATGAATAGCATGATCATGGTCACAAATAGGTGGGAGACCTTTGGGAGTCTCAAATACCTTGGAATGATTGTCCAGGACTTTTTTGGAGATCTGGAGAAATAGATGATTTCGATGTGGAAACATCTATCGAACATAATTGTGCAATTACACCTCTTTGTTCCTTTTTTAGAAGATTTGTCATACCGTTAGAGCTGATTATCTTTCTCAGTTACCCTGCAATACCCCTTAATTCAACTTCCTTTCCTTCTGTAGAAAATTTCATGAAAAGTTCTTGAAAATTAAAAGCTATTGTACCCAAGGATTGTAGCCATTGGACTCCTAGTACAACATCAACACCTCCCATTGGAATTGAAAGCATTGGGCTACTCAATACATATTCTCCCATGGATAGCTTGATATTATGGCACTTTCCAGAGAAATTTATCATTCCTCCACTTGCAACCATTACTTGACACTCTGGTGTTGGATATAGGAAGCAATTCAATTCTTTTGCTATCTTACAATGAATAAAATTTCAGGTACTTCCTGAATCAATCAACACTATTACCTTTTTCTTCTTGATATGTCCTTTTATCTTGATAGTTTGAGTCATAATTCCAACCAATGCATTACAAGATATGGTTGGATTCATTACTTCTTTATCTAGAGTTTGTTCCTAGAGTATATCCTCTTCTTTTGACATTTCTTGTTCCTTTTCTTCCTCCTCTTCACAATCTATGTAGAATAATTTCTTCTCAGCACATTTATGACCTTTAATGTATTTGCTATCACAACTGTAACAAAGCCCTTTTGCTCTTTTTTTTTCCAATTTTTGTGGTGTCAATCTTATAGGTTTTGGAAGGCTAGGGGCAACAACACTTCCATCTTTATAGTTGTGAGTGGTAAGCTTCCTGGTTACCATAATTTTTCTTTCCATTTTTCTTGCTAACCTGAATGCCTTCTCCAATGAATCAAGTTCCCAAAGGCGAACCTCATGTTGGATATTATCCTTTAAAGTCCATATGAACATTTCAATCCTATGCTCTTCTGGAATATCTTTTACCCTTATGTTCAATTTTTGGAAGTCCTCAATGTGATCCATCATTGAACCCTTTTGTTTGAGACTTATCGTTTGGCTAAAAACAGTGCTGCTTTTTGTATCCTCACAATGTGATGTCAATTCTTCTGTAAAAATTGCCCAAGTGACAATTTGTTTATGAGAGAAAAGCCATTGATACCATACAAACTGATTTGGTTCCAAATATAAAGTGGTAATACGTACCTTTTGTGTGTTTTGCACATTATTGAGATCAAAAAATTGCTCCATCTGTAGTATCCATGTTGCGGGATCCTTGCCATCAAACTTCCTCATATCGATTTTTGGAATATGGTGGTTCTTAGATCCAACGTTAGAGTCTATGAAATCATGATTAACATTTATTTTTTTCTCATCACGAGTTTCCTTTACTACCCTTTCACCATTAGTAAGTATTTCTTCTAGAAAATTTGTCAAATCTATCTTCAAATCTGCCATGCCTGTCTTCAAATCTATCTTCAAATCATCCATCTTAGCTTCCACGTCATTCATCTTAGCTTCTACATATTTCTTTAAACCATCCATCTTAGATTCTGTTACTTTTTGTGCGAGTGACATTTGTTGCACTTGGTCTTGTAATTTTGATATATCATGTTGCATTTCTTCCTCTTCTTCATAAGTCATGCTAGAGATTTCAGGTTGCTTACTAGGTGTTTTCATTTTCTTTCCTCAGGGAATCAGTTACCGATAATAATGCTATATTATGCCCTTTGAATTCCTTCGAAATAATTTTTCAAACCAAGCTTAAGCAAAAATTTAAAAAAAATCTACACACCTTTTTTCACTTTGTAGGAGCTCGATATTGCCTCTGATGTATCTCTGTAATTTCATATCTTTCAGTCCTGAAATTGCGACCTATGGTAACCCTCTACGTCCTCTTTCTAATGCCACCAGTTTGATTGAATTTAGATTCTCAAAGAAATACTTATGCACAATCTCCCAAGATGACCTGATTATATACCTTTTCAGAAGAGAAAACTTGTATGAAGTGCCACGTGTCACTGTTTCGACCTTAGGATCTAAAAAATATACACAGGAAACTACAGTCCGTCCTCTTTCTGTAATTTCTTACGAAATTTCAATCTGATGCTCAAAACAAAAGTTATTACTATTTTCCCCAAGTCACCTGTTTGGAATGTAATTCAGGAGTCTGCAAAAAGACCGACTTCCTCAAATCATATCTCAAAAATATTGTGCTAAAAGCTCTGAAATTTGGACCCGAGGTTCAGCGCAAGTTCTTCTAAAATGGGTTTTCTTTGTAGCATCTAAAACGTTGCAGAAAAACATTTATAGCGCAAATGCCACAATGACCTGTTTGGAGCAGCGAAACCCTAGAATTCAAAGCTCTGATACCAAATGTTATGAAACCAGCTCACAAAAAGATAGAAAGGATAGATTAACGCCTTAGAATTCAGCCTCTTCCAGGGGGAAACCTCCTTTACATTACATAAATGAATAATTCTTGGATGATTCAAATGACAAAACCTACTTTCTATATATAGGAGTCCAAGGAGTCACAATATAACCAAACCGACCTAACAATAATAATATAAAGGCACCAAAAATAACAATAGAGGGATTCTATGGGGCACAGTAATAAAAATATGGGGACAATAGGGGCACAAAAATATTAATAAGGGATACAACTACAATAGTAATGGGGTAATCACTAGTATTATAGGGACCTAACATAAATCACATTAAACCACAAAGTAATGCCTAAATAATTTGGAATATTTATCTATGTTTTCCATCTAATTGGAAATTAGTGATTTGGAAAATGGGATAAAATACAAATTGGTATTGACCCCGAGGTAGGGAGTAAAGGTTTGGATATAATTCCACTCTAGTTGATTCAAGAGTTAAGAATAAAGGGTATTTCAATCATTGATAGGTTGCAAACTGGTGAAGGTCCACTACTTGGCACCAAAAGTGGTTATCGTGGAAATAATTGGATTAGGGTAAGAACATGAAAAGAAACGAAACATAGGCCTCTAGATAGGTAGTAGTGTTAGACTCAAGGAAGAAGAGGAATAACTTATCTAGTCATTAAATCCTACTAGAGCATATATTTATAGATTAGGATACATAGCACTAACAAAAAAAGGAAGATAATACTCTTGAAGATAGAGGTATAAATTATATGAAAATTAGAATTCCCAACTAAAAATAAGGTCTTTATGTGCCTAAGTTTACACAATAAGGATCCCACATAAGATGCCCCACAACAGAGGAATTTTATATGGAGATGATGATGTTGTCATTGACATCAAGTGGAAGAAACTATTGTTCTTGATCCAGGTGGTTCCAGAGACACACAGAGTAAAAAGAGGGCTTATGAAAGCTCAAAAACTCAAAGTGTTTGGATTATGCTTGAACCAAGTTCATGTTAAATATCTCATCATTGCAATCACGGTGATGTAAATGGTTCGTCAATCCGAGTTCGGATGAGGAAGATAGAGGCAATCAAAGTTGGGTTGACTTTTGATGACTGGGTAGGCTTAAAGAGGCCGTAATTTCGACTTTTCCAATGGATGGAATCCAGCCAACTCAGGCTAAATTCCAGGTGAAATTGTCGCTTGGTTAAAATGACTCCTTCGGTCAAAATTTGAATTTTCAAAAATGTGCGGGTTGTTTTATTTAACAAAAAAAAATTATAAAAAAAGGGTGGCGAGCCACCAACCCTGCCACCCCAAAACTGCAACATATATATGTGTGGAGGGGCGGGTCACTACCCCCAGCTCCTCCCACAGATCATTTGAAAACAGTGCAGGAAAGGTGGGCCAGCCCTTGGGGCGCGAACCTAACCTTCCACCCACCAACCACTTTTTTTTAAATAAAGATTTGGTATGTAAAAAAAGGAGGAGGCGGGGTTTGACTGCCTGACCTACTCTATACCAAACGAATCTTAAACCAACTTAACCAATGATATTTTAGAGAAATCTGTTAGCCTATTTTCTATTAAACTCAATTTATCAGTGCGCCCAGGACAGAGGAGGGAGCACACGTAGTTCGAGGCACATTTTTGCAGAAGGGTGAAATTTTTGCAGTGTCTAAATTGGACAAATTTTATGTCGATCCCACACCTCTTGGTGACACGAACCCAATGGCGCAGTTAGATTCCTGATCTGAGCAACAAATTTGCAGAGGACCCGGAGGAGGGAATCTAACAGATTCATTTAGCCCCACATTCTCACTTTCTCAGAATTCAGAAATTCGATAGTCAATTTTGCACTCTTCGACCCCACAAATTTGATGGTTCATTCAGATTTTCCATTTTCTCATTCTATTTTCGACCACTTTTCTAATTGGAATGCAGGTGTTAACATTCATGTGCGAGCAGTCATTTCCATGCGATTCGATGTCGTGAGATCGATGGTCCAAACAGCTTCAGCAGTTTGACATCCTCTTCTTCATATGGCCCCTATATGTGAGGTATATGTAGTGTGTTCATATACTTATTTTTGCTATACATTGTGCTGCACAGATCCCTGTTTGATGTTTGATGTGGGATCTTATTTCTTACTTGTTTTCATGATTCCTGTTTGATGTGATGCAGAATCATCTATGTGATGTACTTGTTGTCATGATTTGTCATGTTTTATTCGATATCCCTTTGTTGTATGTTGATGGGATACTCATGTTGTTGTCATGTATGTTGCATTGAGATCCCTTTTATGCCATGTTGGCGGGATGCTCATCATGCATGAGTTTGTGTCATACTGATAAGAGTCCTTTTGACTGAGAGTTCCTGTAGTGGAACATCTCTTGGAGCCACTCCTGTGTGAGGGCATTTCCTTGTATGATAGCGACATCACCTCTTATGTACATCGTCACTATTGACAACACTTAATGCAACGGCCTACACCATCTTGACACCGGGGCCCGAAGACGTAGTCCCTCCTAGATGAACTCCGTTATCAATGACTTATGTTTTCATGTGTTGATGAATTTCATGTTCGTCTTCTTTACAGCATGCAGATGTATTCATTTATGTTCTTTTAAAAATGAAATTTAACACATCACGAAAGTAAAAGGTCTTGGAAGGGTCCTTTGTCACACCCAAACCTGGATCAAGTGGTTCAGAGCAGTCTTTTGCGTGGATGTGAATTGCAAGCGTGAACAATGGAACATGCAACGACAGAGGATGAAAAAGTGATGTACGAGACCATGCTCAAAAATTCCAAAAGGGTGGAAATAATGTATGAAACTCTACAGAAAGAGACAGAGGAAAAAGAGCGATTGCAGCTTCATTTGCGAGCCACGAAAGAGGCCCTAGAAGAGCTGAAGCACAACAAACATAATCTTCAAACAAAGAACGTTGAATTGAAGATGCGTCTACATGAAGAGAAAGAGGAGGAAAAAAGTTTTCTACAACAACTGCAAGCAAAGGACAAGGCCTTGGAAAAGCTACAACATGACCCATGTGAGGTAAAATGTAATTCTCCTAATTCATGTATGTGTCCCGATGATGATTTTTCTATTTTTGAAAATCATACCACAGGGATTGGCTCCAAAATGTTGAAGAAAATGGGGTATGAAGGAAAGGGCTTGGGTGTTCATGGCCAAGGCATTATCAACCCCATCAAACTGGAGGAATTACCCCGTCAGATAGGACTTGGGTATGTCAGAAAAGAAGTTGGGGAATGCGCCACGACAGCAAGCGAACCACCAACAACAGATGATGAGAAACCCTCATCATCTCTTTGCAAAATGACAAAGGAGGTAAAATATATTGATTTCCTTTCCATTTCGTCTTCATACAGTATGATTTATGTTGGAGATATAGAGATCCCAATTACAGGGACAAACATGAGGCTCATTACAAGGACGAGGCACGAGGAGGAAGAAAAATTTGGTGTTAATAACCAAGGCATAACTCAACCATTGGAGGTTATGCAGAGACCTCAATTTTCAGGCTTGAGATACACCAAGGGAGAATGCTCGAAGGTTTCAGATTCTTTCGAGACATCGTTGAAATCGTCGAGGAAAGAGAATGATAGGAACATATCCCCATCATCCCATGGCAGTTTCCATGGCAACGAAAGAGTTAAGGCAAGCTCTCATCGCCATAATGACATCAGAGACAACAAGGAAAGGTATAACCACTCTCGACGTTCTAATGTTCATTTCAATTATAATCATGTTGATTATGATGAACGGAATCGAAAAAGATGTACCTTTTGTGGATTACATAACCATACATTTTCTAAGTGTTGGAAAAGAATGGCAGCACACAAAAGGATGAGGTATGAAAGACCCTCTCGACAGTAGGGAAAGAAACATGTTAAGCAAATCTGGAGGAAGAAAACCTATTGCATTCATTGCGACATAAGTGGCCATCAAAGAGCCACTTGTTGGAGGCTCCATCCAGAGCAACGCCTTAAAGACAAAGTGTCGGTGCATGAACCAGGTGAAACAATTGTTCGACAAGCAAAATCGCCACAAGGAGGTGACCCATTCACCTTGATAAGTGAAAAATGGTTTCTATACATGTTAGCGTGTCATGGTCGTGCTTTTGTAAATCATTTATTGCATTTTAAAATGTAAAAGTGATGACGTGTTTCCATCACTTGTTAAGCAACAATGATGTCTGGTCTTATTTTGTGTTGCATGGTAAACTATGAAACTGATGTCATGTTTCCATCACTTGTCAAGAAAATAGTGTTTGGCCTTATCTTTGTAAATCATGTGTTGTAGTGATGATGTGTTTTCCATCACTTGTTGAAGCAACAATGATATGATGGCCTTGTTTCGTAGCTGGGGTATTGTGTCTGTCTTGATGTAAACTTGACCACCAAGTATGTGTTATAAATGCGTGGCAAGTATGGGATGCTTGTGTCATTAGTTGGTCATGAAATTAAAGCATGTAATTTACAAAACAATGTACTACAGGTTACAAAGGTTACAAGTGTCGGCTCATTGCTTAAGGCTCCGAAGAACAAAGGTGAAGGAGATGGAAGCGGGGCCTTTCAGGATGCTTGTGATGTAGACAAGGTACAAAGAAGTTGCAGGTTATTTTTCATGCTTTTGGTGGACCAAGAGCTCCTCAGTGGGGAGGATTGATCTAGGTGGCTCCAAAGACACACACAGGACAAAGAGGGCTTATGAAAGCTCAAAAACTCAAAGTGTTTGGATTATGATTGAACCAAGTTCATGATAAATATCTCATCATCGTGATCATGGTGGTGTGAACAGTTCGTCAATCCGAGTCCAGATGAGGAAGATAGAGGCAGTCAAAGTTGGGTTGACTTTTGTTGACTGGGCAGGCTTAAAGAGGCCGCAATTTCAACTTTTCCGATGGACAGAATCCGACCAACTCAAGCCAGATTCCAGGCGAAATTGTCACCTGGTTAAAATGACTCCTTTGGTCAAAATCCAAATTTTCAAAAATGTGCAGGTTGTTTTATTTAACCAAAAAAAATTATAAAAAAAGGGTGGCGGGCCACCAACCCCGTCACCCCAAAACTGCAACATATATATGTGTGGAGGGGGAGGCCACTACCCCCATCCCCTCCCACGTAACATTTGAAAACAGCATGGGAAAGGTGGGCCGGCCCTTGGGGCGCGAACCCAACCTTCCACCCACCAACCGCTTTTTTTTAAATAAATATTTGGTACGTAAAAAAAGGAGGAGGTGGGGTTTGATCGCCTGACCTCCCCCGTACCATACAGATCTTAAACCAACTCAATCAATGACATTTTGGAGAAATTTTTTAGCCTATTTTCTATTAAATGCAGTTTATCAGTGTGCCCAGGACAGAGGAGGGAGTGCACGTAGTTCGAGGGGGATTTTTACACCTCTCGGCTATAATAACCCAATTGGGCTGTCAGTTTCCTAATATGAGCAGCAAATTTGCAGAGGACCTAGAGGAGGGAATCTTTGAGGCATCTAGGGGAATCTAAAAGATTCCTTGAGCCCCAGATTCTCACTTTCTCAGAATTCAGAAATTCGATAGTCGATTTTGCACTATTCGACACCACAAATCTGAAGGTGTGTTCAGATTTTCCATTTTATCATTTTGTTTTTCGACCACTTTTCTAAGTGGAATGCAGGTGTCAGCATTCATATGCGAGCAGTCATTTCCATGTGATTCAATGCCATGAGATCGATGGTCCAAACAACTTCAGCAGTTTGACATCCTCTTCTTCAAATGGCCCTTGGATGCGAGGTATATGCAGTGTGTTCATATACTTCTTTTTGCTATGCATTGTGCTGCACAGATCCATGTTTGATGTTTGATGTGGGATCTTATTTCTTACTTGTTTTCATGATTCCTGTTTGATGTGATGCAGAATCATCTGTGTGATGTACTTGTTGTCATGATTCGTCATGTTTTATTCGAGATTCCTTTGTTGTATGTTGATGGGATACTCATGTTGTCGTCATGTATGTTGCATTGATATCCCTTTTATGCCATGTTGGCAGGATGCTCATCATGTATGAGTTTGTCATATTGATAGGAGTCCTTTTGACTGAGAGTTCCTGTAGTGGAACATCTCTTGGAGCCATTCCTGTGTGAGGGAATTTCCTTGTATGATAGCGACATCACCTCTTGTGCACATCATCACTATTGACAGCACTTAATGTAGCAGCCTACACCATCTTGACACCCAGGCCCGAAGACATAGTCCCTCTTGGACGAACTTCGTTATCAACGACTTATGTTTTCATGTGTAGATGAATTTCATGTTCCTCTTCTTTATAGCACGACATCACCTCTTGTGCACATCATCACTATTGACAGCACTTAATGTAGCAGCCTACACCATCTTGACACCCGGGCCCGAAGAAATAGTCCCGCTTGGACGAACTTCATTATCAACGACTTATGTTTTCATGTGTAGATGAATTTCATGTTCCTCTTCTTTATAGCATGCAGATGTATTCATTTATGTTCTTTTAAAAATGCAATTTAACACATCATGAAAGTAAAAGGTCTTGGAAGGGTCCTTGGTCACACCCGTACCTGGATCAATTCTCCCCATATTGGAATGTACATACACTAAGGAGGTGTGTAAAGGGTTGGAAATGTTAATTTGGATTAGGAATTTTTGGGAAGGAGAAAGTATTGAATAGGCCTTTAGAACATGGTGTAGCAAAAAAGAAACTTTGAAGATCAAAGCACTTCATCTCAACATAACTTGGGGAGTATGGCTTGTTATAAATCTAAATCTATTTGAAGAAAAAGAGACATTCCCCCTCATTTGTGTTGTTTTAGCCATAAATATCTTAAATACCTATCCATAGGTGTAAGAAAATACTATCCCTCATGGGTATAAAGTGAAGTGGTAATAAATATGAATATTCTATGGATTGTTTTGTACGGTGCTTCATAGGGAACCTTTTTAAGAGAAGTTCAAGAGGCATGATATATCTATATTCATATCATGATATTACATTTAAAGCTAGAATTATTCAAGAAACAAACAACTTCTATGAATTATTCTCAAAAGCTAGAGTTGGACTAGACCAATGAACCAAGATTATTACAATAATAAAAAAATAGTCATAAGTAGGATATAATCATGAACCATGGACTTAAGAATAGTGTTTTCAATGCTTTATCTCATATTTTATATAATGATGGACTGTATAGATCATTGGACGAATAGATAATGTACTACTCTAAATTAGTTCTATATTTTTTAAAGAGGGTACAAATGTCATTGAACACAAACAAACTTTATTATCATTTTTGTTTTTTATTATGATGATGGATTAAACATGGGAATTTCATGTAAATGGATTAGTAACGCTTATGAATTCCATGGCCATTTTACTATGTGTTTTTGTTATATTAATAAAAGTATAGATTTTTCTCCTTTAAAAAATAAACATTTATAGAAAAAATGAAAAACACAAAATTGAGAGGTGGGCCAGTTATGAAATTCCTTCCCCTACTAACCCCACCAAAACCTCAACCGCAAGCTCACCCTCCACCTCTTTTTTCTCTCCCTAACTTTGCCCTCCCTCCATCTTTTACCCTCCTTTAATGCCTTGTTGCTTCTTAAATGGGTAGTGAGGTGGATTGCCCCACTTCCTTTATTCCCTACAACCAAAACCCCAACCCCACCCTCCACAACCCCTATTTCCCACCCCAACCTTGCCGTCCCCCAACTTTTCCCCTCCCCTAACACCTTGCTACCACTTGAATGGGTGGTGAGGACAACTCTACTAAAAATAACATAAATTAGATTTGGCACACAATATGTCACAAATGTATTGGCAAAACAATGATATGTAACTATGTTGAAGTACCATTTCCATTTGTATAATTGGGAGTATTATATATTCCTATATAAGAGTGAAGCATCATAATGCTTTAACTCAATGAGTCTGAAGCATTAATACGTCATACTTACTATTAACACAATCATTATGAAATGTGTAGATTGTATTATTTTTATTTGTAACAAAACATTACAAAGACCTCTTATATGTAAACAATTATTTTAAAAAATATTTATATTACAATTTCATAAGATCATTGCAAAATTGTTTTTTAATAAACGTTTAAATAAAAAACATATAAAAAATTATTACACACATTTTATTAAAAATATTAAGCACACAGATAAGTACGATAAATATAGATATTGTTAAAATGAATAAGAAATATGTCATATCAAATTTCAAATACATTTACAACAAAGAAAACTAATATAAACTACATCCATAGACTTAAAAGTATAAATAATATACTAACGATTTGTGAACAAGTCTAAAATCGATCATCTTTTAATTACGTCGTAGGTGTGGTCTATATTGGATTTGAGCTTGAGGAATTTTGATTTTTTAATAATTGAATGGACAAGATTAATATCAAAAGAATATTATTTGTCTAATACACGATCTAACAGAAGATATGAAAAGTATTTGAAGGGGTTTTCAATTTCAAATCAAAGAATAATTTTAATATTATTTATTTCACCACGTGTTAAGCTGATTGGAATGGAATCTGTTAGGTTTCATTTGGTTGGATTAGACCTGTAACATTGAAACAAATGATTGGAAGCACAAAAATTATGTCAAAAAGATCAAATGGCCTTTTTGTTCACTTTGAATTCAACATCATAATCTTATGTGTACAGTTGTAGAAATTTTATTAGCCACTAGGGCTAGTGTCTTACTGCTAATCATTTTCAGAATCCACTTGTATTCAAACCTTTACATTTTGAACACAAAGTCTAAGTTGATAAGGGGAAAATGTTTGCAATATGCTTCCATTAGGTCATATTAAAAAGCTATTTGAGAATTAATTTAATTGCAGTCAATAACTTTTCTGACATCAATCAAATAGAGATTTTGTTTTGAAATGGAAAATTCATGAGTTTATATAGATTTTTTATTCTTGCATGAAGAAAAATCAATTGATTAATTGAATATAGAGTTCAAAAATGAAATAAAGATCATAATTCATAGATTTTCTAAAAATTATTTTGAAAATTAAACTAAAAAAATATATATCATTGATTAAAGTATTGTACTTAATACATACCTTTTCCAAAAATTGACACGAAAACAAAGATTAGGTGACTTCTAGATTTCAGATTGCAACTTCTAAATGAATGATTGGGTTGAATTCCTCCTCAGAATCAAAAACTAGAGTAAATGGTGATGATATGAGCTAATTGATATGAGAAGACAGTGCATATCAAAGGAAAAACACTATTAGGTCCATATATTACGCTGACGACTATGGTGTATATAAACCACATTTATTAATGCAGTTGTGCTAGTATAGTGTCTACAATGAAAAGAGGTTCTTTAGCCTTAGGGATTTATTACGGAAAAATATTGACGATAGTTCCCATTTTATTAACTTACTTGGACTTCACATGTTCACAGTACTTTAGTTTAGGATTGATAAATAGAATAATATTGACGAATAAAATAATAGAAAACTTATCAAATTTAAACACTTTATGTAATTATGTTAGAGTCCACTACTCACAATATTCTTCGAGATTATGAACAACACATCCATTTCTATTTCTAACCACAAGTAAAAATATCATTTAATACCATAATAAATCCAATAATCTTGTAATTGTAATTAATTAATAAAAAATGACTTGTCAGTGTACATAAATCAAAACTCCAATATCTCACATAAATATATTAATTCCATCTCCAACCTACCTTTTTACACATAAACTTATAAATACAAATTAACATGTCAAAGAGCTATAAAAATAAATAAAATAGGTAAAATGATTGATATATATATATATGAAAGAAAACCCAAAATATAGTTTCATATTGTGATTTGATTATTTTATTTTTATTTTTTACATTTGCAAAACTTTTTGCTAAAACTTTTTATTTTTATAATGTTTCCCAAAAAATCATTACAACTAATTACACAACATTAAACTGCGATATATTAATTTAGTAATAACTAAGATAAATGCTGGTCACATATATGGGTAGCACAATAAAGTCTTAAAGGTTTGGGAAAATCGTATTCCAGTACACTTAATCTTACCGAAAGTGTGGTGTAAACGATAAACATGTGGATGCATAAATCAGTTCCCAACGTATTGAAACGAGGTAAGTAATTTAATATAGTAGTGTTACAATTTTTTTAATGTGAAATTTATATTAAATTGTGATATATAATATAATTTTTTGTATGGACAGTAATTATTTTTATGGGTTGTAAAGTTATTAGTTAGTTTTTATCTTTATGAGACTGTAACAATCGTTTTATTGTCAAAGTTTTTTTTAATTATATATCAGTTTTTTGAGTTTGGGTAATTATAATTAAAATTTCTGGAAAATGTTGAACATTTCTATTTTTCTATAAATTATAAAATATTTTTCTAATTTTTTATGGGCCAAGTGAACTTTGATGTGACATGAATTTTGTGGTGGAGAGTGATTTTTTTAAAGAGTTACAAGGTGTTAATTTCATAATACCACTATTTTATACTTGTTTCCTTGTTTTTGATAATAAGAATGTTCTTTTCATGTATTTGTTTGGATACTTCAGCTTTTTATATATGGGAGGTGTATATATATATATATATATATATATATATATATATATATATATATATATATATATATATATGTTAAGATGTTAATATATTTGAATGTAGATTTATGTTATTCATTATCATATACCAAGTCTCTTTCGAATAAATCACATACAAGTTTTTAAGCTCACGCATTTCGAACTACTTACTATGGCTTGACATAATTCCTGTGGTGGAGGGTGATTTTTTTAAAGAGTTTTAGGGTGTTAATTTCATGATACCACTATTTTATACTAGTTTCCTTGTTTTTGATAAATAAAAATGTTCTTTTCATGTATTTGTTTGGATATTTCAGCTTTTTATATATGGGAGGAATATTATATACATATAGGTTAATATGTTAATATATCTGAATGTAGGTTTATGTTATTCATTATCATATACCAAGTCTCTTGAGGATAAATCACATACAAGTTTTTAAGCTGACGCATTTCGAACCACTTACTATGGTTCATCATTATCTTTGTCTTGATGATGAACCACAGTAAGTGGTTCGAAACGCGTTGGCTTTAAAAACTTGTATGTGATTTATCTAAAAGAGACTTGGTATAAGATATTAATAATTTTATTATATATGTGTGTGTGTTTTATAATTTAAATTTGGTGTTTTTTGTATAGTAATATTGAAAATAAGTTTTAAAAACATAATTGAGTTAGATTTAGTTTCATACAAGCTATTTTATTTTATTTAGCTTCATTATTATTAATGTATGATTCTTAATAGTTTGTGTTATTTTAGGAATAAAGTCCTCTTCATTTTCATTTTGCAAAATTTAGAGTTTGTCTTCACTCATTAAAAATGGAGAGTGGTAATCGCATACTTGGTGATCGATATATATGTAAGAAGTAGATTGAACCAAAAGGATACTTTTTTTCCTTCTTGTTCAACTTCTTATGAGATAAGGAGTAGAAGTTATTGAGAGATACTTGGTGATCAATATATGTATAAGAAGTAGATTGAACCAAAGGGATACTTTTTGTTCTCTTCTTCAACTTCTTATGAGATAAGGAGTAGAAGTTATTGAGAGGTTCTTACACATTAGTTATTAGGTTTATTATGAAGACTAAAGATGTTATACATTTTTTATTAGAGAATTTACGCATTTGGAAAGAAATTGTTATATATGATATTTGAAATTCAACTGTGGAGAACTCTTTGTCTTACTATTTTATTTTTTAAACAAATAAAAATAAATATGTTTTTTTTTATCATTTTCTTTGAAAAACATGAAATATCAAATCTCCTTTATAGTTTAGAGGTGGATTTCTATTTTATTGATTGTAACATTTTACTTACGTTTTTCAACTTCAAATATTAAAATAATACAAATTTTCTCATGTTTCATGGCTTTTTAAACAAAATCAGGCATGCATACATTTGTGTAACTTTTCTTTTTATTTTTTAAATTTATTTTTATATATAATTTTTTAAAAAATAAATTGATTATTTAATTTAATAAAAATTAATAACATTTTAAGTTTAATTTAATGTATTTAAAAAAAATATCTTGATTGGAAGAACATTTATAAACTAAACAATAACTATTTGAGTAATGAACTGTGTATAAATGATTTAAACAATTTATCACTTAAAAATAACATTAATAATCATTTCTAAATAATTATTAATTTTTATCTTGAGAATAAATCACATAGTTAGTTTGAAACATCAATCAATAATGAATAATATAATTAATCTGAAAAAAACAATCCAAAAACAAAATAAATAACAAAAACTTAAAAAAAATATTGTAAATAATTCAAAGCTTAACCAACCAACATACACCTAATTGAGATGAGCAAAACCTATTTATTAGGATGACATGGCAACCACTATCTTCATTGTTATTCACATGTTCTTTCAATGGAAAAAGTGACTGCCTAATGGTTGTCAATTCAAAAGTCTAAGAATGTCCCACTCACTAAAATGGCAGCACTCCTATACAATAAAAGAGAATACGAGGAAAAACAAAAAGCAAAGCCTACAACTTTCTTCATGAGGACTCGTTGTACCTTTAAATGGGGGGATGCCTCCATTTGTGGGACCGCCACCATTTCCACCCACGTAAGTTTGACGGATGGTCCTTGTGACGGAGGGACCCTCCCGGGCCCCGGAATGGCCATAGTCACGTAACGGGCGGGCACGATAAAAGTAGAAGCTCACAATGCAAAAAGTTAAAAATTGACGGCAAAGTTGACGCCATTGTTCCCTTCAGTCGGCGTGATGGGATGGGTTGAATTAACGTACCTTTTAATGATATGAACCAATTTGTATGGTTGTACCCCATGAACGAAGAATGTGAGAGTTTACATATATTAATATGTTAATGTTCCCCACTTACAGACATTATGAAGTTTGGTGAAATGTGTGACACCACCTCACTCTCATCGCATATTCATGACGCATTTGATGGTTCCATGAAATTATTTTTCTCCATCGACTTGTTCTCGACACATTGTTCAAAGCGTTTTGACGATTGCGATTAAATTAAACGGCATTTGTAATCCCAAAGTGACAAAAAGGTCAAAAATTGAAGATAGATGGTGTAAAGCTATGAATATAATAATGTTGTGGGCTCATAATTTGCATATCTTAGTTTATCATTTCTATACGTTTACATGGGTGGTTTAACCTTGCGTCTCATTAGGGTGTTATTTTGTGTACATTTTTAGCGAAGATGGCCCTCTCTCTTATAGGAGGCAGTCATATATGAGTAAATAAACACCATGAGTGAGTTAGTTCGTGTGAGCGATAGATAAATAAATATTTCGCATTTTATTGGATATAGTTGTATGTAGTTGTTATATGTCTTAGCGATGAAATGAAGTTAGGTCAATCAACCATGGATGATTATATTTGCAGGTTTTTGGAATTGTTAAGGTATGTTTGTTAGTGGATTGCTTTAGCCATACAATAACATGATTGATTTTCTTGGTGAGTATAAGACTTTTAATTTTCTTGGTGAGTATAAGACTTTTAATGTTTGTTAGTGGATTGCTTTAGCCCTACAATAACATGATTGATTTTCTTGGTGAGTATAAGACTTTTAATTTTCTTGGTGAGTATAAGACTTTTAATGAGAGAACAAGAAAGGATAAGCATTTTTATGAATAAAGCAAGAACAAAGTCAAATTTAGTAGAATGTGGAAGGAAAATAAAAAGGAAAAATTTCATTAGAAAAAGAAAGGATTTAATCTTTCGTAACATAAGAACCAATCAAAAAGTTATAAGTCAAACTATTTAGCATAAAGTAGTTTCTATTGGAATTTTCCACTTCAAAGTGGAGCTAAAGTAGTTGAGTTAGTAGTGGGAAATCCAAGAGAGCCTTGGAAATCTTGCTAGCACATATATTCCTAGATTAGGCTACAAAGCACTGGGAGTAGAAGGAAGAGAAATTATATGGAAATTCAACTACCCAACTAAAAGCAAGGTCTTTATGTGTCTAAGTTCACACAATAAGGATCACAGACAGGATGTTCTACAAAAGAGGTGTTAAACACACATAGAGAAGACATAATATGAAAGATAAAACATGAATTACATTTATTCACAAGTAATATACATTTATAATATATTCTAATGACCCTTGGTTTTCATATACCAAGTGGTCTCTTGGACTCCTTTTGACAGTTTACATTCCACACCAACTCTTAGCAGATTATGTGCCCAACATTCCCCCCTTATTCCGAAGGGGTATATACAAGTCCAAGAAGAGAGCTATAATAGAAATACAACAATGCATGATAGCAATGAGCTGAATGTGCTCTTTGAAATGATGGCATAAGGTGGGAGAACTTGAGGTCTTAACCGACAGTGCTTTAAGGATGACCACAAACACTAGAACGCTTAGTGCAGTTCTCGAAACTCTTCCAAATATGACAGGAAGCTGAAATCGTCTGCTAGAGGAAGTGTCCCTAATGCTTTGGAGAGGGAGACCTTCAACCTAGAAAAGGGAGGTCTACAACCTACGGTGGTTTAAGAAAGGATACCAACCAAAGAAACACTTAGTGTGATTCCCGGAACTCTGCCAAATCTGGCAAGAAGTTGAAGTGTTCTGCGAGAGGAAGTGCTCCTTAATATTTTGGAGAGGGGGTTCTTCAACCTGGAAGATGGGAGGTCTGCAATTCGTGGTGGTTTAAGGAAGGTCACCAACCATAAGCATGTTTAGGGGCTTCTGTGTCTCTGGCTACAACTCTAAATCTAGGCATGGTTGTTACTGGTTGTAGACTCAAGCAACAAGTTAAGGTTGTGGCTCAAGCTCGCTTGATCTATCTTTGAAACTTGTAGATGACCACTGATTCCCCCCCTGTTAGATACAGGGTGAGAATATGGAGAAAACTCAACTGCAAGACCTTATAGTACTCGTGAACAAATTATGTGATATGAGCAAAATATATTTGTGGCGGTTGAAATCCATTTCCAAGGAGCGATCCATCCAAGGTGAATCTTTGTTCTTGCAGGAGGATTGTTTTTGAAGCATCTGTTTGAAGAATGAGTGTGCTGAACATAATTCTTGCATGAGTGAAGATAAAAAAAAAATGATCTTTCACATGGCCAAATCAATCACAATGTTGGCATTTGACAACTTTTGGCTGCAAATGAGGAGGAGCAAAATCTATAATAGGTGAAGGTGAGCTATCATGAATAAATCCAACGCTCTAAAATTTGATGGGCTTTGAGTAATATGGAATATGAAGGGACGCCTCCTTATCATATCCAAGACCTGTTTTGTGCTTGTTGTTGACAATCTCTTCCCAAGGTCTGATGATGGGCTTGGCAATTGCAGGCTGAATTTATGCATCTGCATACACATTTGCCCCTGAAATGGGCATTGGATTTGAATCAACCTATACTTTACTGATTTGATCACTTGTTGGTTGCTGATGGGAGTCAGTTTCAACCTCAAATAGAGGATTGTTTTGAACAAAAACAAGTCCAGAATAATGCTCATGTTGTTGTACCTATTTTTGTTGTAGCTTTGTCTCAAGTTGCAAAAACTCAATTTTCTCTTGTGCATTTTGTAGACATAATTTAATATCTCTGAGAATGGCTTTATCAATCATGATTGTAATGTCTACAGTAAAATGTATTAGATTGTTTAGTCATTCCAATATTCCATCAACCATTTTTAAACAATTTAAATTGTTGAATGCACTCCCAAAAGCTGCACCAGACTACAAATTAATATGAACCAATACATATATAAACGGGACTCTTGACCTTCAAAGTGCGCACACACACACACACACATATATATATATATATATATTTCAACAACAATACAACACAAAGCATATATTACTCACTACTCAACACACTTACTGCTTCAATTGCACCTATAATAATAGTTGCTTCCTTCCATCTGAGATTCATACCATAAGTATCATCACTCCATACATACTCATATACCATAAAACTCAACCTACTTTCCTACTATCCATATACCATATATCATCATATGGACTATAATACATCACATAACATACCACTCATGACCTTCTTCAAAAATTAGCTCGGATGCATTATCACTTCATATACACCTTTTAAAAAAAACATTCCATACACACACTTTACTCCATAGGCTTTATGACTTTTCCTTAAGAGGGACACAAAGCATATTATATAGCTTCACTCATTCACCCATGAACCATTAAATATGCCACATTATATAACTTCACTCATTCACCCATGAACCATTAAATATGCCACCACTTACATGACCATACGACTGCCTTTTAAAACCCAGCGCATATAAAACGGTTTTTTAAAAGTTACCATATGCATACATTAAAAAGTATGTAAAAACTTCAATGCACACCATATGATACACGACCATTCAAAAAATTCGATTTTCGTAATATATCGACCTCCAGCGTATATTATTTTTTTGTAAGAGGCATACAAAACTCGGTTTTAACATACCATTCAAGCGTATGCACAGTCCAATGCACAATTCAAATGATGTGTATATAATGCAACTATTCCACTGCTTCAACAAAGCTTGCATATATCGGCCTTTTAGGAATAGCTTTTCATGACACCACACTCAATTTTCATACATGGTTTCCAGTATACATCAGTCAACATATAACGATCCTCCTAAATGAGTTTCCAGCATACCATTATTCATTGAACACATGTAAAACAGTTTTTAAAACAGGGCAACCCTTCAAAATAGGTCAACTCCCAAAGCAAACATTCTTTAATCAATATCGCAGCATACATACCATAGAATAACAAATGGTCTTCTACCAAACGTAGAGCATACACTGTCCAATACCACAATACAACAAAAATTGTTTATGTGCATTCACTGGCAACCAACACCGTATTCACCATACTATTGCATATTGCATATATGCCACATTTTCACTGCAAATTCTACATAGGAGGCAACGCTCCAGTGAACGAGAATCACTCCAGCACATTATCAATGCAACCCTAAAAAATTCAACACACTTTCCAACAAATATATAGCACTGCCTTCAGCAAAGATGAAATATTTGATGCCTTTGCTCGATTGGAAGCTCGGTCCTATAGTGGTCGCTACCGTGCTACAGGTGGTGGTTTTTTAATTTATTTTCAGAACAACATGCAACAGGTGTTCAAGAAAATGGCAGAGAATGACACAAAAAATGTTGATGCGAGGTAGGACCTGAAGATGATAGGTCTGATAGGTGTAGAATTAATAGATGACCTGTCTGTATTCTTATAAACACTCATAAAGGCATAGAACAAACAAGGAGGAGAGGGAAAGTTTACAAAGGCCACAAGTGGCTCACACTCGAGAAGGGCAAGATATTGCTTAATTTGATACTGTGTTAAACACACATGGAGAAGACATAATATGAAAGATAAAAATATGAATTACATTTATTCACAAGTGATATCCATTTATAATATATTCTAATGATCCTCGGTTTCCATATATCAAATGGTCTCTTGCACTCCTTTTGACTGTTTACATTCCACACCAACCCTTAGCAGATTAGGTGTCCAACAAGAGGAATTTCATATGGCGAGGGTGATGTTGTTATTTTCATCAAGTAGAAGAAACTATTTTTCTCTTGATATTAGAAGGTGCATTGATCCGGGTGGATGTTGATGGCCACCCACCTATCCCATTTGAACCCCCACAACTGACTCTTTCAGTGTTTTCAGTTTCCTAAATTGTAGCACAGTTTACTATTTTTAGCAGTTTTTCAGGTCCTAAACTTCCAGAGCCGTTTTGAGGCCCTAAACGACGTCCTCAGAGAGATCTTTCCGACGGGCTATGTTATAGACATTTTTGTGCCTAACAGCATGAAGCATGGAATGTCAATAATCTGAGGGATCCAAAGTCCCTAAACATGTTGTTCCTACCCCTAGAGGAACAAGGTCAGCAAACCACAGCACTGAAAATCAGTTCTCCACCTGAAAACACTCAAAAACAAGCTATTTCTGGATCATGTCAGCTGCTCCACTGAGCATCTGCGCTGAATGTCAACTGCTCCACTCTGTACCTGCGCTGAATGTCAAAAACAATGAAGGCTACCTGCGCTGGGCGAGATTGGCCAAGTGGCACAGTCATTCTGCAAGGTGTCAAATGCCCAGGAAGCTTCCAAACTGACACTTGGATCAGGGAATTCGCCTTGTGATGAGTAAGAGGATCTAGATCTCCAAGTGGAAGCAAGAAACTCCAAGTGGACTCAAGAACTGAAGTATAACTGAAGTGGGAGAGGACACTAGTCAGCTTCATGCCAGCCTCAAGCTGACTCATCCTTTCTCCAAATCTCCTATATATAGAGCTCTCTCATGAGGTCTAAGGAGGCTGGAATTTTGTGCAAGTAAGGAAGTGTTGTTGGTTTGAGTATAGAACTATTGGGTGATTGCTTTGAAGGAGGTGAAGAGGAGATTTCTTTCTGCTGGGAGGTGTTGCTGGATTGGGCCTATTATGGTTGTAACACTCTCAGAACTTTACTTCTTCCATTAATAAAGCATTTGAGGTCCTTCTATATGCATGTGTCTCTATGGCGAATTGATGCTTGTATATTTGATTTATTCTAATCCCTGAATCAGTTATGGATGTATGCTTCTTGTAGTTTCCTTTCTTTGTGCTTTTACAGGATCTTTGTGTAGCTGGGCCGGTGAAAGAGCAAGGTGCTAGGAGCAAGCAGCAAAGAGGGAAGATTGGATCAACCATTAGCGGAAGATAACGGTTAGTGGATCCCTTTTCTCTTCTCTCTCTCATCTCATAAAGAAGTAATCTTGAATAGCTTTGCTTTGATTGTTGCTGAGGTACTATCACCCTTAGAGTGGGATAGGGTCATTCCGTATTGGATACTTTTCCCAACAACAGGCTACCATGCGCATCAAACGGATATAGTACGACCAATTCGCAACCCCGAGAAGTTGATGTACTAACTTATCAAAAAACGGGGCCCACAATTTGGCGTTTCATCTTCTAGGGTTAGGTTTTGGAATGTGAAGGGTTTTCCATTGTTTCTCAATAATAAATAGGACTTCGAGCCTCATTGTAACACAGTTCAGAGGCATGTAGCCGCCACATCTCTTCTCAGAGATAAGCTACCATCGCCTTAGCTGGTTTATTTCTATTTTGGTTGCAAGCATATTTCAGTGTTTTTCATTAATGAAATGAAGTATTATTTCTGCTGCATCTTTGTGTATATGGTTATCTCTGTATTTTATTGCGTTCCTGTTTAAATCCGGATCATGCATACACTAAGGGGTTATCGAAATGGGTGGAAAGGATAATATGGACTAGGAATTTTAGGGAAGGAGGAAGTCTTGAATAGGCTTCCAATATAGGGTGTATCAAAAAGACACTTCCAAGATGTAAGGGCTCACCTTACCAGACATCAATAATATAGAGAAGTGAAGGTCACATTGAACACTAGTACTCAATGTTTTTTTTTTCATTTATATTTTCACAATATGACTAACTTAGTTTTCATGTAATCATGTTCCTTCATCTATTTCAACATGAGGAGTCAAGGATAACTTTCCCTAAAAACTAATTCCAAAACACATTTATCCTCAAGTTTAAAGAAGCATGTGCTCTTATCAAACTTATACATGAGCTCTAAGTAAGACTAGAACTAAATTCCACCATAATTCCATGTGTGAACATTGAGCTAGATTAACCTATTTAATGTCCTAGATTATGCTAAATATGGTCCACTTATTGACTCTTGATATCATAACCACAAAAGTATGCCACAAGAACCTAAAATATCATGCTTCTATTACAAAAATCAAATATAAGGGTATGAGTATTAACCTAACTGTAACAAGGTAACTTAAGGAGGAATATGTCTACCTTCATAAGAAAATATAATAAATATGATATGTGTATGAAATGGAAAAATGGAATCACAAAAGATATTGACCCAACCACATTTCCAAATTCAACGACTAAAAATTCTCAATCCCAATTACTAAGGCAAACAGATATTTGCAAAATGGCATTGCTTCAATCATGAGACTTGTATGATAATGTTTCAGCGAGAGCAACTATTGCTACAAATTCAGAAACATATTATTCTTCAAAAAGTGCTAAGTAAAATAATGGACTTGCAAAAATTGGGCACAAATAGTTTTTTGCTACAACCATTGAAGCATAACATTGCAACCATGAATACATGCAACTCAGAAAACCTATTATGCTACTTGCACAAGTATTTAAATCCTACAAAATTAGTCACTATAAAATTGTTTCTAACGACAACCACCCCCCTTTTTTTTATGATAACTTTAGATAATAAAAGTAACAATTGTCCTATCCATTATTCATACTTCAACAACTTATTAAATTCATTATCACATTCATACAAAAACTTGCAGACCTAGGAAGCCACGTCCATTAAATAATCTATTCATAAATTTCTAGTACATAAAAACTAGAGTAAGTAAAACATTTACTCTAATAATTTTTATGCACAAATTCTACAGTGATTGAGGCCTTTTGAAAAATACTTTGCAAACATGAAATCTATAGCCATTTAGGCATTTTGACGAACACTTTGCAAGCATGAAATCCACAACCATTGAGACATTTTGTCAAACACTATGCAAGCATGTAATCTACAACCATTGGGACATTTTGTCAAACACTTTGCAAGCATGCAATCTACAACCATTGAGGCATTTTGTCAAACATTTGGAAGCCATAATATCTTAAGGCAATTTTGACATGAATCTAAGATTCTTCCTCAACCTATTTAGCTCATAAAATTTATAAATTAATTCTTCAAATGTGAGAATACTAAAACAGGCACTATCATCTTATTCTTTCACCAAAAAATTGAAAACAGATGCACATAATTGGCATCAGTAATATGCAAAATCACCCAAATTTACGATTTCATATCTGAAAAGCGTTTTTTTTAATCAAATTAGGGGTTATAGGCCCAATTAGCACGGATACCCCTTGATGTTGTCTCGAATCTTTACAAAACCACCCATAGATGCAATTTTCTTAAACTAGAAAATATTCTAACTCCTGGAATTTCATTTACAAATTTTTTCAAACAAATGGCATGCAAACTTTACTATAAAACCATGCATAACAAAAATAACAACATAGAATTAAGCTATAATTACTTGTGCATTTTCTAAATTCTTTTCTAAACCATCTAATCTATTGTTAGTGAATTGAAGGGTTTGAGATTCATCAAGTATTATTTTCATTCAATCATTCCTACAAACACGTGGCAAGCATCTTGAGCTATTGTAATACATATAGAGATACACTCCAAAATAAGATTTAATGAGTGATGATTCTCTTAATGAATTATGTAACCTTACTTGTTATCGGCATTTGCAAGGATTGCAAGCACATAATGACTGGGAATTACCTCAATTATTTTCTTTGAAACTCTTGGTTGCCATCTTTTTTTTGCATTTTTATTTTAAGGGATGATCTAGTGAATCCTCCAGGTATATTTTGGGTATGCATCAATTTCCTAATTCTCTGCAATTTAACACTAATTGATGCATAATAATTAAAATAATAATAATATCATTATCCTCTCAGGGATTTTTCCAAGCACTTAACAACATATCCTGAAACCCTTTCTAAAACCCCTTTCTAAAACATGTCTCTACCTATTTCAATTAAAATGAAACAAAACCATAACTCATGAAACTCTTACCCAAGTCCTTTGGAAATTCTTTATTACAATTACCTTCGAAAATATTTGGATTTCCTTTCTCAAATGTTACAATACAATTGGTTAGTACCATAAGCTACACCAATAATAATTCCAATCTTGAGATCTAAACATCCATACATATAGGCCTCTCTTAATCTTCATTTTAAACTATCTAATATGATTCCAGATAACATAAGCTTAAACCAAAATGCTTACAACAATTTAAATTTATACTTTTTCTTTTATGCTAATGCTATACTACAATTTTAGGATAACTAAAATTATACCTGATGAGATATTCAATTCCAATCATTGAGAATATGATCCATCTTTGATTCCTTAACCAACTCATTTGAACCATTCAGTTTTCCACCCAACCATATCAGGGAGAACTCCTCCCCTGCAACCCTCGAGCTGTAAGAGCTCACAAGCAGTACCAAAATATAGTAGTAGAGAGATATACAAGGCAAGTTGAGGGAAGATCAGTTTCACTTCCTCTCAATACCACTCATGGTCAACTTGATTGGGTAGAGTTACTTAGTAATTCAGATTAGCATTTGGCTACTCTCTAAGTCTTTCTCTCTCACAATCTTATTTAAATCTCTCCAACTCTTGGTATCACAATGCATCTCTCTCCCTAAGTGAGAAGACATGAGACACATATATAGGAGGAGCAACAAATTCTTGTCATAAAAGAGGAGTAATATGCATGCCTTGAGAAAGAGTACCATATTCCATTTAGAGGAGTGTGATGGGTCCCATCAATAGGTACCTTTTGGAGTTCATTGTGCTATCCTCCAACCCTTAAAACTCTTTTTTCCTCACATTAATTCACATTTTCAGCCATAATATGCTTAGTAGGAAGACTAAAAGGTGTTTGTCATATTGTATGGACTAATGTGATTAATATGCAGACAAAAGAAGCATTTTTGGAGATATTTACTATGCGGGAGATTGATGGAGACACCTAGAGAGAATATAGCAAGCCTGTCCACCTCATTAACTCCCTAACTCGGCTTGAAATCACAGAATCCTCTCCAACAACTCAGATTCACTAGCAGCCGAGGAACTCCAAGTGAATGATAAGGACAAAGGGAACTAGATTCAAAAATCTTGATATTTTGGAGGGGAGCATTCCTTCTTTCAAGGAAGTTTCCCCTCAATCATTTTTTGTATAAGTAAACCTGTTGAAAGTCTCATTAGGATTCAAATTTTTGTTGCAACTAGGAGTAGCTATTGAGATCCTAGTGCTTGACATTGTTATTCTTATCTTTCATATGATGTATGAGGCTATTATTTTTTGTTAATGAGAAGTTTACCATTGATTTGCATCTGATTTAGCTTTGGAGTGTTGAAACCCTTGGATTTGGTCCCAACCCAGAGGCTTTAGTCCCTCTCTTGTATTTCCTTCTTGTTCTTGTTTCAAAGCATTGCAATACTTCTCTTGTTTCAGTAGATATTATATCATAAAAACTTGTAATTGCAGACTTGCCTATCACCTCTCTTGTGGGAAGAGTGATTGGAAAGATCTACAATAACAACTCAGAAATATTTGTTAATGATTTAATGGAAATAGATAGATGTTAGTTTTCCTGCTTATTCTTTGCAATTTACGAGTTACTGTCATTAGCTTGAGTGATTATAGTAGTGTTGTGGGATAGAATAGATCTTAATCAAATTCAACTCATCTTTTCCATGATAATTTGTCGTAGTGCATATTGGTCAGTTGACACATGTATCTAGCTAGCTGTAGGGACTATGCTTATCTACAAGGGTGGGCACACCTTTCCACATCCACCTGTGCCTTTCCATCTTCCTCTCAGGTACCTCACATTGCTTCCAAATTCTATCTTCAAATTCACTCTGTTAAGGCAAATGAAGGACATCATGGGCATCAACTTTGATGCCATATAGACCTTTGAGGGTTACTAAGCTTGGTTAAGGGGCTTGCACACCCTTCATTCACCTTCACCCACCTTAGTCTGCCTGCAAGACCCCATTTTTGTCCTCAAAAGCTCTTAGATCCTCTTCCTGTAGAAAAACAAGGCCTCCTGTAGGAATACATGACCTCTTGTAGCACCTACTATAGCAACATTGTAGCTTTGATTTCTTCAACTAGCTTTGCTCCAAACTTGTACTTTGGCCTATTTAAGTTGAATAATAGCCCCCACGTTGTGATTTGATGATTACGGAAAAACTTAGGAGCACTCCAACCTCATCCTTCCATCATTGCAGGCATCACTTTGTCTTAAATTGCATCATTATTAAATTTTTGGAAGGCAGTCAATTGGTAAGCGTTATGAAATGAATTGTTATGTACAAAGAGATTCGAGGTTCAAATCCTCCCAACTTAGTTGTTTCTGTAGAAGGGGCATATGTAGATACATCAGAGTTATAGTGGTAGTGATCAGAATCAACCCTATTTCACGCGAGTACGAAATTGGCCTAGTTGTTGATTCCTCTAGTCACAAAATAAAAATAAAAAATCGCATCATTATTAATGTATGATTCTTAATACTTTGCATTATTTTAGGAACACGTATCTAGTAATGTTCTTTTTCATCTTGAAAAAATTAGAGTTTGTCTTAGCTTATAAAAAATGGAAAGTGGTAATCACATACTTAGTGATCAATATATATGTAAGGAGATTAAATGAAAGGAATATTTTGTGGAGTAGCATGATCCAGATTATCCACAGTATTATGTTTTTTATGTCGACGTTTCGAACCCTAAAGGGGGTCCATCCTCAGGACCAAATTTTGATAGAATATGAATGACAGTTATTTTGAGAGAAGAATCTTCCGACCAGAGTATAAATACAAAACCTAGAAATTTTTATATATATAAGCCGACCTATGAATTTTTATTTTTATTTTTTATTTTATTTTATTTTAATTCTAATTACTTTTGTTTATTAATAATTCTAATTTTAATTTAATTATTTGTTTTGATTAATTGTTAATTTAATCATTAATCCTTTATAACTAATTAAATTAATGAGATAAGTTTATATAATCTATTTTATTTTATTCCATTAATTATAGTTTTATTGTTTTTAATTAATTTTATTATTCCATTATTACTTTTAAACCTAATAATTTGAGATCTAATTATTTTAATAAATTTTTATCTTTATTAATATAATTAATTTATAAATTAATTCAATTAATTAATTAATTAATCAATTATATCAATTAATTCATAAATTAATTAATTAATTAATCCGATAAATTAATTTATTAATTAATATAAGTAATTCATAAATTAATTAATATTCATAAATTAATTAATATACTAAATTAATTAGTATAACTAATTATAATAAATTAATTTATTACTTAATAAAATTAATCAATAAATTAATTCATATAATAAATTAATTTATATAAATAATTAATAAATTAATATAACAAATTAATTAATTATATTTTATTTGATTAATTAATTAATTAATCTTATTTAATTTTAATTTTATTTATTATTAAATTTTATTGATTAATATAAGTAATTCATAAATTAATTAATATTCATTAATTAATATACTAAATTAATAAATTAATTAATATAATAAATTAATTTATTACTTAATATAATTAATCAATAAATTGATTCATATAATAAAATAATAAATTAAAAAATTAATTTATATAATTAATTAATATGATTAATTAACAATTTAATTAATTATATTTTGTTTGATTAATTAATAAATAAATTAATTAATCTTATTTAATTTTAATTTTATTTATTATTACATATATTTAATTATTATTATTATTATTATTTTGGGAACTAAGCTTCTAAAGGTTTGGAGGGATTTTTCTGTCTAATTAGGGGGAGCCAATTTCCACTAATCTCACTCCCATTGTCCCTGTTGAGGTTCTGAGGAAGCTTCATAATTTCAATCGCCTCCCTGATTTTTCTCTTTTGATAATGCTCCTCCCTTGCAATGATTCTGGCGTCTTCTAAACACACATGATGTTTGGTCTTGGATGAGTGTTCTGCAAGCGCTAATGTACGGGATCTCCCATTCTTAATATCAGCTCCATGCTCTTTGAGTCTTATTTTCAGAGATCGTCCTATTTCACCAATATAACTCTTGCCACATGAGCAATCAATCTTGTACACACCCTTAAGTTGTTGATGATCTATGTTATCCTTAACTGACCTCATCATTTGCCTGATTGTTCCACATGTTGTAAATTGAGTGTTTATGTCTTTCTTTTTTAAAATTTTTGCAATTTTATCTGTAATCCCCTGGATGAATGGGAGGTAAACTTTACCACAATTTCCTTCCTTGTTTTTCTGGGGACTCTTAGAGAGGACCTTATCTTGGGCTCTTTTTATGGCTTTCTTAATACTAAACTCCTTGTATCCTAGGTTTATGAAAACAGAGGTTAAGTGTTCAATTTCCTCATTTAGGTGATCAGAGTCAGAAATTCTGAGAGCCCTAACAGCTAGAGTGTTTAAAACGCCAAATTTTTGTGATGGATGATGGTATGAATCAACATGTAGATAGCTTTCAGTATGAGTTTTCTTCCTATAGACCTTGTCCTAAAGTACCATCTTCTTTTCTAATGATCAGGACATCAAGAAAGGGAATTTTACCGTTTTCTTCAAGCTCCATAGTAAACTTGATCTCCGAAGATATAGAGTTAAGATGATTGAAGAACTTCTCCAGTTCAACCCTGCCATGGGTCCATTTTAAGTTAGTGTCATCAACAAATCTTTTCCACCAAGTTGGTTTCAAAGGGTATGAGTCAAGGGCTTTCTTCTCAAAGTATTCCATGTATAAGTTGGCGACAATAGGTGAAAGCGGGGAACCCATGGCGACTCCTGATATTTGTTCATAATACTGGTCTTGAAAGCTGAAGAAGGTGGATCGTAAGCAAATTTCTGCAAGTTCTGTTGTTTCAGGATCGGTGGCTATCTTTATAACATGAACAACTTCATCTAGAGGAATCTTTGTAAACAAAGAAACCACGTCAAAACTCACAAGAATATCATCTTTATCTACCTTCTCATTCTTAATAAGTTTTACAAAATCATTGGAGTCTTTTATAAAAGAGTCAGTGTTACCAACTAAAGGTCTCAGAATCTTAGCCACATACTTCGCTAATTCATAGGTAGGAGAGCCAATGGTGTTGACTATTGGTCTAAGAGGAACCCCCTCCTTATGGATTTTTGGTAATCCATAGATTCGAGGTATAACCTCATAGGATGGGATCAACCTCTTCTTCATTTTATCCTCAAGGTTTGTTCTCATGATGGCTTTCTTGACCTGTTTCATAACCCTAGGAATGGGATTGGAGTTGATTCTTCTATAACTCCCGCAATTTAAATGTTCATTCATCTTATGAATGTAATCATCTTTGTTTAACACAACGGTTGCCCCTCCCTTATCTGCTTTAAGAACAACTATTTTGTCATTATTACGAAGGGATCTAAGAGCATCCAGTTCCTCTTTATTTAAATTACTCTTTGGTCGTTTAGATTTCAACATAACCAGGGAACATTCTTGTCTCAGAACCTCAACAGGGACAATGGGAGTGAGATTAGTGGAAATTGGCTCCCCCTGATTAGACAGAAAAATCCCTCCAAACCTTTAGAAGCTTAGTTCCCAAAAATAATAATAATAATTAAATATATGTAATAATAAATAAAATTAAAATTAAATAAGATTAATTGATTAATTAATTAATCAAACAAAATATAATTAATTAAATTGTTAATTAATCATATTAATTTATTAATTAATTATATAAATTAATTTATTATATGAATCAATTTATTGATTAATTATATTAAGTAATAAATTAATTTATTATATTAATTAATTTATTAATTTAGTATATTAATTAATGAATATTAATTAATTTATGAATTACTTATATTAATCAATAAAAATTAATAATAATAAAATTAAAATTAAAATTAAATAAGATTAATTAATTAATTAATCAAATCAAATATAATTAATTAATTTGTTATATTAATTTATTAATTATTTATATAAATTAGTTTATTATATTAATTAATTAGTTTATTATATGAATTAATTTATTGATTAATTATATTAAGTAATAAATTAATCTATTATAATTAGTTATATTAATTAATTTAGTATATTAATTAATTTATGAATATTAATTAATTTATGAATTACTTATATTAATTAATAAATTAATTTATCGGATTAATTAATTAATTAATTTATGAATTAATTGATATAATTTATTAATTAATTAATTGATATAACTGATTAATTAATTAATTTATTGAATTAATTTATTAATTAATTATATTAATAAAGATAAAAATTAATTAAAATAATTAGATCTCAAATTATTAGGTTTAAAAGTAATAATGGGATAATACAGGTTCCCCAGCTTGGGCGTGTCAAGTAGCCGTAAAACACACGCAAATGCCCTCTCCTCTCGATGGCGGCCCTTATGGTCGAGCACCTAAAGGTCCTCTTGGTCGAGCACCTAAAGGTGATGGCGGCCTTAACAGTCGAGCCTGCTTACGCATCCTTATCAGTCGAGCCTGCTTACGCATCCTTTCAGACGATATTCCACGAGGCTCTCGATGCATGCCTCTGGAAAACTACCGCAACATAGGCTGGCTTATGAGAATGACATATATAATGAGAGTGATTTCCTATTTCTTTTTCCCCAAAATTAATTAAAAACAATAAAACTATAATTAATGAAATAAAATAAAATAGATTATATAAACTTATCTCATAAACTTATCTCATTAATTTAATTAGTTATAAAAGATTAATGATTAAATTAACAATTAATCAAAACAAATAATTAAATTAAAATTAGAATTATTAATAAACAAAAGTAATTAGAATTAAAATAAAATAAAATAAATAAATAAATAATTAAAATAAAAATTCATAGGTCAGCTTATATATATAAAAATTTCTAGGTTTTGTATTTATACTCTGGTCAGAAGATTCTTCTCTAAAAATAACTGTCATTCATATTCTATCAAAATTTGGTCCTGAGGATGGACACCCTTTGGGGTTCGAAACGTCGACATAAAAAACATAATACTGTGGATAATCCGGATCATGCTACTCCAAAAAACCACCACAGAAGCTTAAAGTCTAACACAATATTTTTTGTTCTCTTGTTCAAGCTCCTATGAGATATGGGGCACATGTTATTGCTTATTTAAATACATTTACCCTTTTTCATCTTGAAAAAATTAGAGTTTGTCTTAGCTTATAAAAATGGAAAGTGGTAATCACATACTTAGTGATCTATATATATATATATATGTAAGAAGGAGATTAAATGAAAGGAATATTTTGTGTTCTCTTGTTCAAGCTCCTATGAGATATGGGGCACATGTTATTGCTTATTGAAAGATATTTACCCTCTGAGTTATTGGGTTTATTCTGAAGACTAAGATGTTATGTAATTTGTAGGTAAGACGGAGATTGAATGAAGGAATATTTTGTGTTTTCTTATTCAAACTCCTATAAAATATGGTGCATATTTTATTTGTTATTGAAAGATCTTTCACTTTGAGTTATTGGGTTTATTTTGAAGACTAAGATGTTATCTAATTTGTATTAGAGAGTTTACTTATTTTGGAAATAAATAATTATATATGTAACTTGTAATTCAATTATATTTCAAACTTTTTGTCTTACTACTTTGTTTTTAAAACAAATAAAAATAGTCCCGGATGCGGGTGCCATCTCGCCAGCTCAAGGAGAGCCACATGCCCAGCACGGGCTGCCACGTGAAGGCTGGAGGTCTTTAATGCCTCTCTCCGCCAACTCTCCGAGCCGGAATACGCAAAGTAATAGCCTTAATGAAGGTGCTGGGAGCGATGGAGAGTCCGCAGATCGCATTCAATGCGGGCGAGTTTCAAAGGAATGTTGATGGGTTTAAGAATATGGGAATGTTGGCGTGCGGAGCTCAGAGCGATGTGGAAACTGCCCAGGTCCCTGAGCAAAGCTGCGATACTGTTGTTGAGAGCTTGGGTGAGGCTTGCTCCTTGCTGGATATTCCTGGTTCTTGCCTGTGTTCAATTGAGCTCTGTCTCGAGCCAATTTGGGGGCGACAATTATTTGGGAAGGAGTGCGGAGATAGTAGGCCCTCATCTGCTCTGGAGAAAGTTAAGGATGCCGCGGACATCATGGTGCGAGAGAGGATGCCTTGCAGAAGAGGAACGAGCTCAGGGCGTGGTAATTCCTCCCGTTCCCCCGCAGCGGATGTTCACCATCACTGCTACTGCTGTTATTGTCACCGAAGAGTGGGAGCTTCCCCTGTTCAAGCTAGTGAGTTTATGGAGGCTGGCGGCTCCAGTGAAGATGCGCCTAGGCTCCCAGTGTTTGGCTCAGTTATCTTCACCCTGGGCAGCTCCAGGGACAACGCCGGCATTAATGCCCACATCTCAGTACTATTTACCAAAATTCCTGAGGAGAGTGAGGAAGGATTGCAACGGTTCCCTGCTGCGGATAGTCAAGAGGTTGACAGAGGGAAGCGTCCAATGGGGGAACCATCGAACGCAGAGGGCAATTCAGTGCAGGGGCCTCAGCAAGCTCCCACCCGAACACGAGAACCAGAGCTGCCAGCCCCCGCGCAAAATCCCATGGCAATGTGGGATGGAGTCCCAGAGGGACAAGGCTGGTGCAGAATCCTGGAAGAAGAACCAGAGGAGTAACCCCCGGCGGCACTCCCTCGCATTTTCAGGACTGGTATGGGGTCGCGGTCGGTATCTGGTTCACACCTCTTGTCGTATGTCTTATGTCTTATGTCTTATGTCTTAGCTTGTTTCTTTTCTGTTATGGGTCATGTTCACGACTACTGAAGTCTTTCTGTTCTGGGTCATGTACGCGGCTTATATAGACTTTCTGGGTCATGTGTCTTTTGAAGGATGCCCCTGCGTGGGCTTTTTTAGCATCATATGGGATCATTTCTGTGTCAGGTGTATTGGTCAAGACTGGAAATTTAACTCTGTGCAAGAATTTTTGAGTTTGATAGAGCTGCCCAAGGAGCCACAGCAGCCAGTCCTCATGAATGTAAGATTTACCTGTACATATTAATATAAAGTAGTTAGTGTTGCTGAGAAAAAAAAAAAAACAAATAAAAATAGAGAAAGATTTTATCATTCTTTGAAAGAACATGAAATGTCAAATCATAATTTAGTGCTTAAGTTCTATTTAATTCAATGTAATGTATTGCTTGTTTTTTTCGAATTTTAAAAATTAAAATAACACTAATTTTATAATTTTTATACATTTTTTAACAAATTCATCTATACATGTGAATAACTTTATTTTATTTTATATAATTTTTTTTAAATATTTTGATTAATTAATTTGAATAAAAATTAACAATATATTGGTAAGGGAGAAGATCTCAGTGGGAATTGCGGTGACACTGCAGTGAATGTCAGACTATAAGAAGGATATGGAGAAAATCATGTTTCACCGACATAAACATGATATTAGGTTAGACATAATTGACCGCCATATCCCTTGCATCCTGGAGCTGTAGGATATGCCAAGAGCATCCGCCAAGGACCCAACACCTATTGCATCTGTCTTAGAGGAACAAAAGGATTAGACTCTTACTCATGCATAATTTTGTCTTATGCGGATAGCTTTTAATTTCCATGCTACAATTATTAGTTTATATAGTTATGTAGTGTTTAGTCATGAAATAGAGACATATATAGCTTGGCTGGAAAGACCAAGACATTATTGCTTTTGGATGGCTTACAATGCGAACCGGTGGCCAATAGACTTGGTTTCCCCCGTGGGCAAGTTGAGGCCACTCAGTTTTTCTGTGTGTGTAAACTTGTTTATGTTTAATAGAAAATGGAATGGTCCTGCCAAGCTTAACAAACAAAAAAATTAACAATATATTAAATTTAATTTAATGTATTTAAAAAGAAATTAAAACGGTGACAAGAAGACTATTTACAAGTTAGACAATAACTATTGAGTAGAAAATGAGCCCCGAGGTTGTGGTCCAACAATTATGTGTAGAGGTTTGGTGCCCACAAGTCTTGCAGTCCAATCCCGAGAAAAAGTATATATGTCTAAGAGCTACTCTAAATGCGATTTCTTCCGTGATAAAAATAATAAAATAAAATGTGTATAAATTACTTAAACAACCTATCACATAAAAGTGAAATTAATAATAATTTTTATATAATCCAACGGCTTTAGTGTGAACAAACATACACCTATGTGAGATGAGCAGAACATATTTATGACGGTGATATGGCAACCACTACATTGTTACTCACATGTTCTTCCAATGGAAAAAAGTGACCTCCTAATGGTTGCAAATTCAAAAGCCTGAGAGTGTCAAGTCTCACTCCTCAATATGATAAAAGACGATACGAGGAAAAACAAAAAGAAAATCCTACCACAAATGTTTTCGTCAGTTTAACTGATGGTCAAGAAGACGGAGGACCTCCGGGGTGGCCATACTCAAGTAACCACCAGGCAGGTGTGAGAGAAGTAGAAGATAACCATGCAAAAAGTTAAAAATTGATGGCAAAGTTGACACCATTGTTCCCCACTTACAGACATTATGAGTTTTAGTAGAATGTGCCAACCCGCTTGTCATTGTCCACGAATATTCATGACACATTTGACAGTCGCCCAATTTTTTTTTATTCATCGACTTGTTTTCGACACGTTGCATAATCCCAGGAAGAGAAGAAAATAAATTATATTGAAGATACATGGCATGATTACCTAAACAAAAATAATTTTAATATATATATATGAACTAAATCACTCGTCATGGCGTTTATTTAGTATGTGTGGCTCCACCTCTATAAGAGAGAGGGACCATCTTCGCTAACAATGTGCATACAATGACACTCTCATGAGTCGAAAGGTTAAACCACCCATGTAAACAGATAGAAACCATAAATTAAGATTGCAAATTATAACATATATGAGTTCACAAAATTAATATATTCATAGCTTAGAACTTGTTTTTCTCAGATATAAGGAAATAAGTTAACTGCGTAAAATTTAGAGGTATCTATCATGCATGAAACCCTGCTCCCTTAAAGACTATTGATAAATAATTTCAAATAGCGTAATTTTCCTTAAATAACAATAACAAAAACTAACCAATAATAATAATTCTCACTACTAATTTAACAATTAAATTTTAAATAAATTTCCCCACTATAAAAAGAAATGGTATTATTGACAATTTTCTTTTCCATCCATCTTGACTCTCATTTACATCACCCCTATTCACTATTATTATGCCAGCAAGTATTATGCATTAGGTTTTGGCTTGACCACCTATTATTTTGGTCAAAGATGTTAAATTATTTTCAATTTTCCAAAATAAAACTTTACTGTTTATTTTTTATTTATTATAAAAAAATTATGAACATTTATGTGTAATGTTATTGGCTATAATTTTAAATATCTTATTTCTCCATGCCTCGTAACTAGTGACTGAGGTCTTAACATTTGCACATAAATAATAAAAAATTTAACAAATGTACTTTTGTGCAAAGATCTCACCGAGAGTGGTGGTTTTATGAATGATGTGATTGTTCGTTGTACCGCCACTGCCCCAACTGCCACAACATATTAATTTATGCAAGGTGATGGCCATCATTGTCACGTCACACTTGTAGTTGAGTTAAAATACCGGACCAAAGAAGAGGCAGGTCGTTGAAAGAGTGGATTAAAATGAAGGTATACTTATAACATATTTTTGGAGTCAAGGTAGTGTTATGGTTACCGTTCATCTCTAGACATAGACAAAATTGAAATCCTTATTATCCCACTCTAATTTGGTGGGTTTTCCACAAAATAAGGTAATAATAGTATTAATGCATTTAATAATTATTAGAACACCCAAATATTATAAACTTTTAATTAATAAACTTGTAATTAATGGAGTTCAGTTTCCTTGATATTGACGACTATTCAGATTCTATTTGTTCTATTTTTAAATTACTAAATATTATAACCTAAATCTAACCTTACACATGTTCGTCTTTAGTTTCATATACTAAACCAAATCTCACACTCCAAAACTAAATGTTACCCCTCATACTTTAAACCTAACTATTATTATTAACCAAAAATTAAAAAAGATAGAATATTGTACAATACTACAACTAAAACATAAGATAGAACATTATACAATACTACAATTAATTCAAATACTTTAGAATATAGCACTTAAAGAAGATGGTTAAACGAATGGTTTTCCATTGAGATTATGTATCAACACAATAAATAGTATTAATTAACAAGCTAAAAATTAATAAATATTTTTTGTTAACATGTTTAAAATTTTATTAGTGGAATTAAATAATTTTTTGCATATAATAGGATAAACCCATTAATAATTAAGTGAAAAATGATTTTAACGATAATTTTTTGTTTAATATAAATAGTTAAACCTTAAAAAATTAATATATTTTCATTCAATTATTATATAATTATTTTAAAAATAAAAACCACTTATTTATATTATCTAGCTATTTATTTTATTGTTTAATACAAAATTTTGTTGAAGTACATTAAAATGAAATGAATTGAATTTTAACAAATAAATTAAATTATAGTAAATATATATCTATATATATATATATATATATATATATATATATATATATATATAATTTTACTTAAAATTAGTAAATTTTTTATTAATAATAAATTAAAATAGTTAGACACAAATAACTAAGTAAATAAAGTAACTTCATTTTTAATATGTATATTTTTTTTAAGGAATATATTTTTCCATTCTTTTGTAAATATATATGGCAAGAACAAGTACACATTAAAATGTACATAAGAAAGCATAAAACTTTCTAGACAACTTTCTCAACAAAAACATTATTACTACAATAAGACGTTATTATTGTAGTTGGGTAGGATTAGATTCTCCACTACCACAATGCATAATTACAATTAAGTAAAACCAAAATTGACTAGATTCTAAACCTTAATGCTAACTTGAATTCCTTATTTTTACTTTGATATAACTATATTTAAACTAAGCAGCAGGCACTAGCTACTATGTAGCACTTGTTTTTTATGCGTCTATTTAAAGACTCCTTATTACTTTAAGAATTAAGTATTATGTTGATATAATTATTTCAAGTTTTTCTTTGATGTGTTTTCAAAATTGACTTATCCATATTTTATCATTTAAAGTTATTTGCACCCATTCTCTAAATTGTAATAGGTCAATATGGCATTGATGTAGATAAAAACTTAAAATTTTTAAATTAATGTATAATAAATTAATTATTTTTTTAGTTTAATTAAAATTATTTATTTATTTTTAAATAAATTTTATAAAATATTTAATTTAAACTAATAATATTATATTTTAAATTATATAATTATTAGAAAAATTATAATAAAGAACATTTGAATCATTTACCTGAGAATCCACAGTTTTAACATTTTTGTACCAACGTTTCAAATCCCAAATGGGATCCATCATCAGGATATGAGAATGATGATGACAGAAGAGCAGCAAAGAAATAATAAATAGTGATGAAGATAAAACTTTTAGAATAACAAACTGTCGGCTGAAATAATTTTTAATTAATTTTAATTAATTTTAAATAATTTAATATTAATTTGTTTTAAAAAAAAAAATTAATATATTAATTTGTTTTATTAATATTCTATATATAATATTAATTTGTTTTAATATTAATTTTGTTTTAATATAAAGTATTAATTTGTTTTAATATTAATTTGTTTTAATATTAATTTGTTTCATTAATTAACATATTTGTTTTGGATTAGACACAACCAAAGTAGCATTAGGGAGTTTCTAACCATTGAAAAGAACTTGTTCACGGTTTCCTATTAAAAGGTTTGATTGTTCATTTGCATGATCAATGAATTTACATGCTAGGACATCTAGTAAAACCCAAGACATCCATCATCTGGTCATATGGCTAGCTCTCAACACAAGACTTAAACCTATTAGGGATGAGGTATAGGTATGGCATAACTTCCTTCATGAATTAGCAAGAGAGAAAATTCATAAATAAGACCAGAGGTAAACCACCTTGTTTGGATATTTAATAAGTTTAGAAGGGATTAATCAGTGAAGCTATGATATAAAAAAACCTTGGTGAATCAAGAGAGAGAGATGGGAAGTGGTGGTATAGAAAAATTTTGAAGGTGACAACCATTTGAAATCCAAAATATTCATGTTGCAAGCTCTTTAAGGGAAGGTCTTAATGTGGGATCAATTGTTAAAGTGTTGAAGGGAAGGGTTGAATATTTGTCTCATATGCAAAAGCAAAGCAGAGACCAATGGCCATCGATTTCTCCATTGCTCTTATTTAGTGAAAATATCTGCGAAATAACAACTCAAGGAAAAATGGTGGGATCCTTTAATACAAAATTCCTAGCATTGATTCCTAAAGAAGGAAATCCTACAACTTCTGAGAAATTTAGGTCCATATCTTTATGAAATCACTTCATAGGTCATTTCCAAAAGATCGAAAGTGTTCTCTCAAATCAAATGCATAAGAATGTTTGTATTGAATAAAGGTTTGAAATCATAGATCAATGGTTTTGAAAGTGGACCTATCCAAATATTATGCTAGGGATAGTTGGTTTTAAATTAGATTTATTCTTATCCATTTAGGAATTTCCACAAGTTCATTGTTTAGAAAATGACTTGCATTTCCTCGGTACCTTTTATTGTTTTACTAAATGGAGAGATAACCTATTTCTTTAAATCAGGGAGGGGCCTCAAACATGGTTATCCCCTATTCTACCCCTTGTTTGTCTTTTTGTAGTTGAAAGCTTAAGTAATCTACTTAAACAAGTAGAAAAGAAATGGTAGTATAAAAGAGGTTCATGTTGGAGTTTCATGCAATATCATATATCTAGTGTTTGTAGATGGTATTTTAATTTTTGGTGAAGGTACCTTAAGGGTCATTAGGAAATTCAAGGGCATATTGGACATATTTTATAAAGCAACTATAATGGTCATTAATATGGAGAAATATTTTATGAACTTATGGGAATATCCAAAAAGGAAAGAACTTTGTCCCTTAGACTTTCTCTATAGGACGATTGATCTTCAATAAGGTCTAAAATATCTAAGCTTCTATTTGAATGCAAACCAATATGAAAAGTGTGATCGTAATGGTTGATGGTGAAAGTGGAGAATAAAATAAACACCTTGTTCAATAGATGATTATTCAAAGGAGGTTGTTTGTCTTTTGTTAAAATAATTTTGGAGGCTAATTTAAGGAGAAAGTTTGTGGGTCGTGATGATGAGTCATGGTATTGACTCGAAACGTCGAAACAAAAATGAATATTGTGGTTGCTTTGGGATCTCAAAATAAAATTTCCTAATTAATGAAGGATTGGGTCATAAATCCCATTAAACCACGATGTAATGCCTAAATAACTTGGAATGTTTATCTATGTTTTCCATCTAATTAACAATTAGTGATTTGGAAAATTGGAAAATGGGATAAAATGGAAATTGGTCTTGACCCTGAGGTAGGGAGTAAAGGTTTGGATATACTTCCACTCTAGTTGATTCAAGATTTAAGGAATAAATGATATGTCAATCCTTGATAGGTTTCAAACTAGTCAAGTTCCACTACTTGGTACCAAAAGTGGTTAACGTGGAAATAATTGGATTGGGGTAAGAACATGAAAAGAAATGGAAAATATACATAGACCTATAGATAGGTAGTAGTGTTATACTCAAGGAAGAAGAGGAACAACTTATCTAGTCATTAAATCCTACTAGAGCATATGTTTCTAGATTAGGCTACATAACACTAACAACAAAAGGAAGATAATACTATTGAATATAGAGGTGCAAATTATATGAAAATTAAAATTCCCAGCTAAAAATAAGTTCTTTATTTGCCTAAGTTTACATAATAAGGATCCCACATAAGATGCTCCACAATAGAGTAATTTTATATGACGATGATGGTGTTGTCATTGACATCAAGTAGAAGAAACTATTGCTCTCCCCGTATTGGAATGTGTATACACTAAGGAGGTGTGTAAAGGGGTGGAAAGGTTAATATGGATTAGGAATTTTTGGGAAGGAGAAAGTATTAAATAGGCCTTCAGAACATGTTGTAGCAAGAAAGAAACTTTGAATATCAAAGCATTTTATCTCAACATAACTTGGGGAGTATGGCTTGTTATAAATCTAAATCTATTTAAAGAAAAAGAGACATTCCTTCTCATATGTGTTGTTCTAGCCATAAATATCTTAAATACCTATCCATAGGTGCAAGAAAATACTATTCCTCATGGCTATAAAGTGAAGTGACAATAAATATGAATATTCCATGGATTTTTTTTTATTGTGCTTCATAGGGAACCTTTTTAATAGAAGTTCAAGAGGCATATTATATCTATATTCATATCATGATATTTCATTTAAATCTAGAATTATTCAAGAAACGAACATCTTCTATGAATTATTCTCAAAAGCTAGAGTTGGACTAGACCAATGAACCAAGATTATTACGATAATAAAATATAGTTATAAGTAGGATATACTCATGAACCATGGACTTAAGAATAGTGTTTTCAATGATTTATCGCATACTTTATATATTGATGGACTTGTATAGATCATTGGATGAATAGATAATGTACTACTCTAAATTAGTTCTATATTTTTTAAAGAGGGTACAAATTTCATTGAACATAGACAAATTTTATTATTATTTTTGTTTTTTATTGTGATGATGGATTAAACATAGGAATGTCATGTAAAGGGATTAGTAATGCTTATGAATTCCATGAGCATTTTACTATGTGTTTTTGTTATATTAATAAAAGTATAGAATTTTTTCCCTTGGAAAAAAACATTTATAGTAATAAAGAAAAACAAAAATTGAGAGTGGGGCCAATTATGAAATTTCTTCCCCCGCTGACCCCACTAAAACCTCAACCCCAACCTCAACCAATCTCACCCTCCACCTCTCGTTTCTCTCCCTAACTCTTCCCTCCCTCCATCTCTGCCCCTTCATATTAGCCTTGTTGCTTCTTATATGGGTGGTGAGGTGGATTGTCCACTTACTTTATTCCCTAAAACAACTAACCCAACCCCACCCTCCACAACCCCTATTTCCCACCCCAACCTCGTCACCCCTCCCCAACTTTTCCTCTCCCCTAACACCTTGCTACCACTTGAATGGGTGGTGAGGATAACTCTAGTGAAAATAACATGAATTAGATTAGGCACACAATATGTCTTGAATGTATTGGAAAAACAATGCTATGTAACTATGTTGAAGTACCATTTCCATTTGTATAATTGGGAGTATTGTATATTCCTATCTAACAATGAAGCATCATCATGCTTTAACTCAATGAGTCTAAAGCATTAATCCTTCATATTTATTATTAACAAAATCATTGTGAAATGTGTAGATTGTATTACTTTTATTTGTAACAAAACATTACAAAGACCTCTTATATTTAAACAATTATTTTCAAAAATATATATATTACAATTTCTTAAGATCATTACAAAATTATTTTTTAATAAATTTTTAAATAAAAAACATATAAAAAATATTACACACATTTTATTAAAAATATTAAGCACACAAATAAGTAAGACAAACATACATATTGTTACAATGAATAAGAAATATGCCATATCAAACTTCAAATAAATTTACTATAAAGAAAACCAATATAAACTACCTACATGGACTTAAAAGTCTAAATAATAGACTAACGATTTGTAAACAACTGTAAAATCAATCAACTCTGAATTACGCCGTAGGTGTGGTCTATATTGGAATTGGGCTTGAGGAATTTTATTTTTTTAATAATTGAATGAATAAAATTTGATATCAAAAGAATATTCTTCTACTAATACATGATCTAACGAAGGATATGAAAAGTAGTTAAAGGGGCTTTTAGTTTCAAATCAAAGAATAAATATTTAATTTAAATATTATTTATTTCATCATGTGTTACACTGATTGGAATGGAATTAGTTAGATTTCATTTGGTTATAATAGACCTGTAACATTGAAAAACATCATTGGAAGTACAAAAATTATGTCAAAAAGATCAAATGGCTTTTTTTTTCACTCTGAATTTAACATCATGATCTTGTGTATATAGTTGTAGAAATTTTATTAGCCACTAGGGATAGTGTCTTGTTGCTAATCGCTCTGAGAATCTACTTGTATGCAAACCTTTACATTTTGAACATAAAGCCTAAATTGATAAGGGGGAAATGTTTACAATATGCTTCCATTAGGTCATATTAAAAAGTTATTCGATTATTATTTAGTTGTAGTCAATAATTTTTTCTGACATTAATCGAATAGAGATTTTGTTTTGAAATGGAAAATTCATGAGTTTATATAGTTTTTTGATTTGTGCATGAAAAAAAACAATTGATTAATTTTTTTTTTCTAAATAAGACTATACTATTATTCACAGTAAAAGAGTAAAATTACAACATGTTGAGCATAGTGAGCCAACTAGCCTGAGAGGAAGGCTGTTTGAGACAGACAATGTCTAAAACTGAGAAATTGGACAAGCTTTTGTTTTGCAGTCCCACGCAGGGGATCCAGAAGAACACAAACAGCGAGAAAACACAACAGAGACTAGAGATTGACCTCGACACGATAGAAGAAACAGAGCTTGACACATTTAACAAAAAGGCCCTTTCAACTGGGCCGCAAAACCTGTTAATAAGCTACATAGCTTGATTAAACATCTGGTATCTCCTCCACGATCCTACACCAACCCCCTTCAGCCAGGTCCTGAGCTTGGGTCGCCTCATTTTCACGTGTGACCGGAGGAATATGCGCCATTGGATTGACATTGACAATGCTAGCCGGCGGTTCCATCTCTCGTTGCAAGCCTGTAATTGGCATCGGAGCACTGGGTTCGCCCTCTTCATGGGCATCCTCTGTAATTGGCATTGGAGCACTGTGATCGCCCTCTTCTTGGGCTTCCTCTAGAAAGAGGACAGAAACGTGTGCAGTGATCCGAGGGTGATTAAGGGAGCAGTTGAAGGTGAAGATAACAGAGTCGAAGGAGGGCAAAGTCGAAGAGCCTAGAGAGTTGGGTTCGAGGAATTGGCTGGGCCTCAGAATGCCCCCTCTTCCACTATGTGATCGAGGTTCCTGACTCGAGGCGGCGTCACCGGAGGAAGGGCGTGAAGGAGCGCCCCACGCTGAGCCTCTACGGCTGAGCATCCTTTGGCGGAGCCGAGGCATGACAACAGCGTGAATGTAAACAACACAAACAACAGGAGAGGTACAACGCGGACCGAGCACACAAGCCTGCGGATGGGTGCCCACAACCACAGCGGAGGACTGTGAATAAGAGCCAGAGCCCAACCACCATGAAGCCTTTGCACCAGCAGCACCCGCAACCATCCAAAACAGCATAAGAAACAACATAGTATAACCATGGCAGAAACTGGCTAATAAACAATTTCCTCTACCTCGAGACCCTCCCGCCATAACTATGGCATTCATGGGAGCCGAGGGCCGATAACAGTCATCGCATGTGAGGAGGGACAACATATTAATGATGGCCTCAGACATTCCCTTACACTCTATTAATCCCACCTGCGGACAATCCTCCCTCCACATGGCTTTCAGTCCTCTGTACATTGCTGGCAGGTGGCGTCTCGACTCCACCCACTCCAGTCCCATCGCAGTGAATGCGCCTCTAATCACCCGCATCCGGGGAACAATTGATTAATTGAACATAGAGTCTAAAATTGAAATAAAGATAATAGTTCTTAGATTTTCTATAAATTATTTTGAAAATTAAACTATAAAAAGTTATATTGCTTATTAAAGTATTGCACTTAATACATGCCTTTTTCAGAAATTGAACTGTGATAATTTATATTACTTATTAAGTAATTTTCCTTGTAGGCAAGACATTGTTAGCATATGTCACAAACAAAGGTTAGGTGACTTCTAAATTTCAAATTGCAACTTCTAAATGAATGATTGGGTTGAATTCCTCCTCACAATCAACAAGCAGATTAAATGGTGATGATATGAGCTAATTAATGTGAGAAGACAATGCATATCAAAGAAAAAACAATATTAGGTCCATATATTAAGTTGACGCCTATGGCGTATATAAACCACATTTATTAATGTGGTCGTGCTAGAGTAGTGTCTACAATGAAAAGAGGTTCTTTAGCCTTAGGGATTTCTTATGGAATAATATTGACTATAGTTCATATTTTATTAACGTAGTTTAGGATTTATCAATAAAATATAACCGTTGGAATAATAGAAAACTTATCAAACTTAAGCGCCTTATGTACTTAAATCAAAGTCCACCATTCAGAATAATCTTGGAGATTATGAACAACACATCCATTTCTATTTCTGACCATAGGTAAAATACCATTTAATACCCTAACAAGTCCATTAATCTTATAATTGTAATTAATAGAAAATAAGTTGTCATTGTGCATTGCTCAAAACTCACATTTGACATAAATATACTAACTCCATCTCCAACTTCATTTTACAATTAAACTTTTAAATATAAATTAACATATCAAAAAACTATAATAATAAATATGATATATATTTGATGATTTTTTTTTTTACATTTGCAAAACTTTTTGCTAAATATTTTTATTTTTATAATGTTTCCCAAAAGAATATTACAACTAAGTATATAACATTAACCTGCGATATATTAAAGGAATTTAGTCATAATAAGCTGCGATATATTAAAGAATTTAGTAATAACCAAGATAAATGTTTGTCACTTATATGGGTAGCACAATAAAGTCTTAAAGTTTTGGGAAAATCGTATTCCAGTGCACTTAATCTTACCGAAAGTGTGTTGTAAACGACAAACATGTGGATACATACGTATTGAAACGTTGTAAAGTAATTTAATATAGTAGTGTTACATTGTTTTTTCAAATCAATAAATTTATATTAAATTTTGATATATAATATAGTTTTTCAAATCAATAAATTTAAATCAAATTTTGATATATAATATAATTTTATGTTTGGAGAGCAATTATTTTCCTGTGTTGTAAAGTTACTAGTGATTTTTTTTTTGTGAGGGACTATAATAATTGCTCTGCTTTTAAATTTCTTAGATTGTGCATTAGTTTGATGAGTTTTTATAATTATAATGAGAGTTTTCCAAAAATGTTTGATTTGATTTGATTTTTTTATTTTATTTTTTTAATTAAAAATTATTTTGAGTAATGTTACAAATGTATATGATGAAGATGGAGCTCTGCAACTTAGGGTTCTGGATCGCCTCTTCAACGGCGTAACCTATTCTCTTTTTCTGACTCCTCTCAACGTTTGCACTCCATACCGGGACAGCAGCCTGCTGTTATACTTTGCGCCACAATGGCATTACCCCGGGGGGGTTTCAATGCCTTCCCCCTCTTCTGAAAGCGTTCCTCAAGCGATGAATACGGCCGAGCCTTTGGGGCCTAATCAACATGACAGAGACGAACGAGACCCTTCGATGCAGGAAACGACAAAAGACTTCACTGTGCAGCCTGACAGAAACAATGAAGAACAAGAAGGAAATTCCAAGCAACAGGAAACGCCAAAGTGTACCTCATCGACATGTAGACCCGTAGCCGCTGAAAGACCCAAAATAGAACTTCCTAGCCACAGAATCAATGGTCGGATCCAATACATGAAGGACCATGTGCTCATTGGAAAATTTATTGGATTCTGGCTGACAGAAAAAGCTTTGCAAGGATGGATCTCAGCCAAATAGAAACCCAAGGGACAGGTCACCTTGCAGCTAGGACCAAAAGGGTTTTTCACGGCGATTTTCATCTGCATCGAAGATCGAAATAGGGTCATGGATGAAGGTCCCTACTTCTTCAACTCTGCTGGTCTGTATTTAAGAGCTTGGAGAGAGAGATTCAACCCTGACAAGGAGGATCTCAGTTGGGCACCAGTATGGATTAGGCTATACTCGCTCCCCGCGGAATATTGGGATGAAGAATCACTCAGAGACATAGGTAAGGGGCTGGGAGAGTTTGTCAAAATTGCTGAAGAAATGAAGATGAGTAGATATACCTCCTACACCCGCATTTGTGTCTTCATGCGCCTGGACAAAGCCCTTCCGGAATCGGTAAGTCTCTTCCATGATGACTATGAATGGATTCAACCCTTAGATTTTGAACATGTTCCCTTTCGCTGTCGTAAGTGCCATGCCCTTGGGCATCTGTTTAGGGATTGCCCTCTAAATGCTAATCCACAAGCCTCTGAACCCTCAGGCAAGGCGGACCATGAGGGTTTCACCAAGGTTGCAAGCCGTAAAAGATCGCACAAAAAACCTTCCTCTAGGAAAAAACCCCATCAGGATGTTGCTTCCATCCCCTCCACGAGCAACAGCTTCGAGGTTCTAGCAAAAACTTCGGAAGACCCAACCCAGAACTCTGTGCCAATCCCTCAGCCGATCATCCCATCCCCCCTGATCCCTCCTTCAGCCTCCTCTCCCAACCCCCTGCCTCCAAAAATCTTCAGTGGGACTCCCAAAGCAGCTCCAAAAAACCTTGATTGGAAATCCAAGGAAATGGATGTTGACGATCCCCAAAGCCAATCCATGCACTTAGCTCTCATCTCAGAGGAAAGCAGTCAAGCGCAACACATGGATGAAGAACCGGAAAGCATAGATCTGGGTGGTCTAGACATTTTTGAGCTGGAACAAGTATGCAGAAAGGAGTATGATAAGATCCAAGCGCATCAGCTTAGTACTCTGGAAGTTATCATATCCAGAGCCTATCAGCAACAACAACTGGGAATACAGCCGGGAAGTCAATGGGACGGCTGCTTCCTTCCAAAAGACTCCAAAAAACGTGGAAGAAAGACAGATCTCCAGCGAACTATAGCCATAGGGAAAATCCTGGTTGACTCAGGCAGATATGCTAAATTGACAAAGTATTACAAGCCCACTACTAATAGTGAATCATGAAGCTCACTTCATGGAATCTAAGAGGGCTCAATAGCCTCGGGAAACTCAGAATGATTAAAAATATGATAAAGCAGGAACAGCCCCAGATATTCTTTCTGCAGGAAACAAAATGCAACAGTAACACTCTGGGAAACATCCTTTCAAAAGCTTGGCCAGGTTGTCACTCGGTTGCTGTGGACGCGTCAGGTGCTTCTGGAGGATTGGCAATTGCCTGGAATACGCAAGCAATAACGCTTTCAAATTTCCATGCCTCCCATAACATTATTCAGGCAACGTTTCATATTATCGGCACCAACATTCATGGTCATCTCACTAATGTTTATTTTCCATAGGAAGCAGCCAACAAAATTGCTCTTCTAGACACCATAGAAGCACTTAACTCCAATAGAGACCATCCTCTATGGATCATTGGAGGAGACTTCAATATGATCACCAAGTTAGAGGAAAAGACGGGAGGTCGAGCCAGGCTGGAACAGGAAAATGACCACTTCAAAGATTTTATCCACAACAATATGCTAATAGATATGCAAACCTCCAATGGAATGCACACTTGGAGCAATCGCAGGGCTGGGCAGCATCAAATTGCTTCAAAACTTGATAGATTCCTCATCTCGGATAACACAGTGCATCTCGGCGGCGACCTCTCAGCATCCATTCTTCCATACTCCAAATCCGACCACTGGCCTATCTCTCTCCAATGGCAATGGCTAGGCGACTCAACCAGACGTCCATTCAGATTTGAGGCATTTTGGCTTTCCCATCCCGCCTTCAACGACTTCATCAGATTCACCTGGAACAACTTCTCTGCGCTAGAGGGATAAAAAATGTTCCAATTTCAACAGAAGCTCAAATTCCTAAAAGCCCAAATCAAATGCTGGAATAAAGAGACTTTTGGCAACATATTTCAGGCCCAACAAGACCTCAACAAAGAAATGAGAGATCTCCAACAACAGATAATCACAAAGGGATACAAGGACGAGACTCTGGAATTGGAAAGGCACATTCATAATCAATTGGAGGAGAGAAGAAAGCAGGAAGAAATTCTCTAGAAGCAGAAATCTAGGATTAGATGGCTGAAAGAAGGTGAAAGAAACACTAAATTCTTCCACAGAACTACTATTCAAAGAAGAATGCACAACACTATCTCTTTTATACAAAAGCAAGGAGGGGAAAGAGCGGAAAACCATGCAGAGATTGAACAGGAATTCATCAATCACTTCCAGGAGGTCCTACAAGAACCCCAGATTGATAGACGACCTGCTATAGAAAATATCACTCAAAATGTGCAAAAAATTATCACAAAAGAACACAACCAACTCCTTCTTCGACCTGTAGCGCCCTAGGAGGTGGATCTGGCCATGAATCAGCTTAAGGAGGGCAAAGCACCTGGACCGGACGACTTCACCACAACTTTCTTCCACTCTTTCTGGGAGCTTATAAAAGAGGAAGTGTGGCAAGTGGTGGAGGAATCGCACACTCTACATTGGCTATTGCCCTCGCTCAATTCAACTTTTATCGCCCTCATTCCCAAAGAAGAAAGTACCCTCACTCCGGACAAATTTCGCCCAATCGCTCTTTGCAACGTTATATACAAGGTTATATCCAAAGTCATTGCCAACAAGTTGAAGCTGCTACTGCCCCTGCTCATATCGCCTGAACAATCTGGTTACGTTGAAGGACGTCAAATTTTGGACAGCATTATCCTCACTCATGAAATCATACATTCCCTCAAGAATTCCAAATAGGCAGGTATGATTCTCAAGATTGACCTTTCCAAAGCTTTTGATAAGTTAAGTTGGACTTACATTCAAAAAATGTTACATGCCTTTGGTTTCTCACCAATGTGGGTTCGCTGGATTTAGAGTTTAATCTCCTCTACCTTCTTTTCAATCCTCATAAATGGCATTCCCTCTCGACCATTCAGCCCCTCCAGAGGCATCAGGCAAGGGGATCCCCTATCCCCTTTCCTTTTCGTTCTAATGGTTGAAGGGCTAGGTCGACATATCAAGCAAGCCCTTCTCTCCCAGCATCTCAAAGGAATTTCCATTCACAATTCTCCTGCTACCACTCATCAACAATTCGTTGATGACAACATGCTCTTCGGGTACCCATCAGTTCAGGAAGCCTCCATCTTTAAATCCCTCTTGAAGGATTTCTTTGACGCATCAAGCACAAGCATAAATAAAGCCAAATTGCAGATCTTCTTTTTTCACACCCCTCCTATCACTCAACAGGCTATTGCCTGCATTCTAAGTTTTTCCATAGCTTCCCTGCCTTCCAATTACCTGGGTGCCCCTCTTATAGACTCTGCAATCAAGCACGCCTCCTGGAGAAACTTGAATCTCGTCTCACTTTGTGGACTCACAGAACTCTGAACATAGCCAGTAGATTAGTGCTTATCAAAGATGTGCTTTAGGCAATGCCCCTCTATTTCTTCTCAATTCTAGAAATGCCTAAATGGGTTCTTAAAAAAATCAGAGATCTTTAGCACAATTTTCTTTGGGGGGCACATGGTACAAATCGCAAATGGGCCCTTGTCAAATGGACTACAGCATGCAAGCCAAAGGAAAAAGGGGGCATAGGTCTGCGAGACCCTAATCATAGTAACGAAATCATGGGCGCAAAAATTTGGTGGCAATGGCTCTCTGCGCCCAATAAGCCTTGGGCAGCCATCTGGACAGCCAAATACGCCAATCACAGACCAGTGGAGGAGCTTATAAGATTCACTCCTTCTGAAAAAGGCTCGCTAATTTGGAATGCGGCTAGTCAACATTTCTTGCTAATCCAACAACACAGCTTTTGGGAAATTAGAAGCGGCAGCACAACTCGATTCTGGACGGACGCCTGGAATCAGCTTCCAAAGCTCGACAGCATCCTCAGCCTACCGCCCAGCCAAGAATGGGAGGAGCAACAAAAGGAATCAGTCAAGCAACAGTGGACTCCGGAGATAGAACAAGGGTACAGACAATGGAAGCAAACCGACAGGCTTATCAGAAATGCTGATAACCAGACAAAAGAAATCTTGGAAAGTGAGCTCCAAAAACGTCGAATTAGATACTCCGAAGGCAAAGATATCTTGAGATGGGGATATAACCCTAGAGGATCCTTCACTACCAAAGAGGCCTACAAAATCAGATGCCAAGATTCCACGCCTTCGGATCCTATTTGGGGAAGAATCTGGATTTCAGGTACTTGGCCCAAAGTATCCTTATTTCTCTGGCTCACTGGGCACCGAAAGATCTTAACTTGGGACAATTTAAGGAAGAGAAACATCCATGGGCCCTCCATTTGTCCCAACTGTCATTCTCAGGAGGAAACACTTCAACAGCTCCTGGACTCCTGTTCTCTGGCTAACCAACTGTGCGAGAAGGCCAGTTTCCGTTGCCAAAGAAAATGCCGAGTGTCAGAGGAAATTATCAACTCCATTTGCCTTTGGCACCAAAGCCCTTATAAAAGCGCACTTCTCAACCATTTATGGAGAATAATACCCGGCCTCCTCCTATGGACAATATGGAAAGAAAGGAACAAGCGTATTTTCAAAGACCAAAGCACTCCTTTAGAAATCATTTGGGGCAACTTCTGTCACAATCTGAAAGAGACCTTGGCGCTTCAATCTTGGCTTCCGGATGACTTTCCCATGCAGGAAAATGAGATAGCCATATGGGAAAATTGGAACATACAACTCCCTTAAGGAATTCTCGCTTGCAAACCTTTAGAAAGCATGAATATCAGTAAGCACTCATGGTCCCCCCCTCCAAGTCATAGATTCAAACTCAACTTTGATGGAGCTTCCAAGGGTAACCCCGGCAAAGCAGGATTTGGTGGCATTTTCAGAGATCATAAGGGCTCCCCTCTCTTGATCTACCTCGGCAACATTGGATGGGACACGAATAACTCAGCTGAGCTGGAGGGTCTCTGGCAAGGATTACTCCTTTCCCAGCAACATGGTTTCTAGCCTCTGGAGATTGAAGGAGACTCCCTAATCCTCATCAACTTGGCCAACCAGTTGCTCAATGGAGCTCATGCGAATAAAATCGCCAGCAGTTGGAGACTTGAAGCCAAGCTGGACGCTATAGAAAAACACTCAACAGCAACCGAACAATCATATTCAACCATGTTAAATGGGAAGGCAACAAGGTCGCGGATCTATTGGCCAACCTGGGAGTGGAAAATGGGCATTCTCTTCTCACTGGAGCTCTACACATAATTCAGAAACATGAACAAGAACAGGAATGCAAAATTCTGGTCCAAAAGGATGTAGCTCCCCCGGATGCGGGTGTATAGACAGTTGGTTAATGTGATGGGACAGGGGTGCGGCGAGGTGGGATGACACCTGCCTGCCCTGTACCACATGGTTTATCGCCCGACATATAATAAACAGGGGCAATTGGGGATCATTGGGTGCATTTGTTTCACTTCATGTGGCTTTGATCCACCCAGCCTGTCCTTCGATTTCTCCATCGGCTCTGCATGCTCTGGCCTGAGCTGGGCCTCGGCTCTCTTTAATGCTGGAGTTATGGAGGGTGCAATCTGAGGCAGGGCGGAGAGCGTTTAATATAGGCTCAGCTTTGGGATTGTTTTGAAGCCTCTAGTGCTTTGCTGGTCTGATAAAGGTATGTTATGGTCTGCTGGTTTGTTATGCTCTATCGCTCTGTTATGCTCGGCCAATTCTGCGAAGCTGCCTCCGTCAACTCCTAGGTTTCTTTTGGAGGCCTCCAGCCTGAGTTTGGATGCTCATTTGAATATCCCGAGCTTTGAGGAGGTGGTTGAGTGGTCTTGTTTACATAGTGTTGTTGCGTTCCTCGTTATGCCCCGTCTTCGCCATAGAATGAGGAGCACAGGGGTACTCCTAGGCGTGTGCCCTTCCGCCCGTCCTCCAATTCTCCCTCCGTCTCTAGTGATCTCTCAGCCAGCCATTACCCTCGCACGCGCAGTGGGAGAGGGTGTCTCCATCTCCCCAGCCATTACCCTCCTGACTCCTTGTCGTCTCCCTCTTTTGGCTCAGCGATTTTCACCTTCAATTGTTCCCTGAATCATCCAAGAATCACTGCTCACGTCTCGATGTTCTTTCATGAAGAAGGCCATGAAGTTGGAGAGTCCAGCTCTCACCAAGAGGGCCCTGCCTCCGTCTCTGTGCAAATTCCTTTCTCTTTGCAGGTTCCGGAGGTCCCAACTCACAATGCCTTGGATGTGGTGATGGAAACGGCGGCTCCTGGTCCTTCTGAACCTGATGTTGCTCGTGAAAGGGATGATACTGATGCTACTCGTGCAAGTGCTCTAACTAAGTTCGGTTGGTGCAGAATTGTGGAGGAGCCTCCAGATGCGTAGTTCTTTCTCTGTTGCCTTTGTTACTTGTCACGCGGCCCATAATAGTAGGCAAAATTTGGTTCATGATGCTAAGTGGGTTCACTTCTGCAAGATATGGTTCAATTTGCATGCTTCTTTGAATTTTTGCAAGCTCAGTAAGAGGGTCAATACTTGTTCCCCTACGTCAGATTTGAAAACCAGCTCTCGGCTAAGTTCACTATCATGGGCAGTGTTTCTGATACTCTTTGCCACTTCTACAGGGCAATTGTTTTTTACTACAGTCTAGATGTAAATTTACCCCTTTAATGTTAATAAAGTAATTTTATTTAGAAAAAAAAAAAAAAATAGAAATTATTTTTAATTTTGTATCTGTTAAGTGAGTTTTGATGTAACATAATTTCAGTAATGGAGAATGATTTTTTTTAAGAGTTTTAAGGTGTTAATTTCATGATACCACTATTTTATACTAGTTTATTTATTTTTATAAATAAAAGTGTTTTTTCCATGTATTTGTTTGGATATTTAAGCTTTTTATATATAGGAGCAATATTTCATATATATATTTTTGGTTAAGATATTAATATTTCTGAATGTAGGCCTCTATGATTCATTATCATATACCAAGTCTCTTATGGATAAATCACATATAAGTTTTCAAAGCCGACGCATTTCGAACCACTTACTGTGGTTTATCACTATCTTTGTCCTCATGATGAACCACAATAAGTGGTTTGAAACCCATTGGCTTTAAAAACTTGTATGTGATTTATCCAAAAGAGACTTGGTATAAGATATTAATAATTTTATGATATATAATATGTGTGTGTTTAATAATTTAAATTTAGTGTTTTTGTATAGTAATATTGAAAATAAGTTTTAAACAAATAATAATTGAGATAAATTTAGTTTCATGCAAGCTATTTTATTTTATTTTAGCTTCAGTACTATTAATGTATGCTTCTTAATAGTTTGTGTTATTTTAGGAATGAAGTACTTTTCATTTTCATTTTGAAAAACTTAGTGTTTGTCTTTACTTATTAAAAATGGAGAGTGGTAATCACATACTTGGTGATCAATGTACATGTAAAAAGTAGATTGAATCAAAGAGATACTTTTTGTTCTCTTGTTCAACTTCTTATGAGGTAAGGAGTAGAAGTTATTGAGAGATTCTTACATGTTAGTTATTAAGTTTATTATGAAGACTAAAGATGTTATACATTTCTTTTTTTAGAGAATTTACCCATTTGGAAAGAAATTGTTATATATGATATTTGAAATTCAACTATCTCTAGAACTCTTTGTCTTACTACTTTGTTTTTGAAACAAATAAAAATAAATAAAACAATTTTATCATCTTCTTTAAAAAAACATGAAATATCAAATCTCCTTTATAGTTTAGAGGTGGATTTCTATCTAATTGAGTCTAACATTTTACTTACTTTTTTCAACTTCAAATGTTAACATAATACAAATTTTCTCATGTTTTGTAAATTTTTAAACAAAATCATGCATATATACATCTTTGTAACTCTTTTTTTTTTTACTAATTTTTTAAATTTATTTTTATATATAATATTTCAAAAATTAAATTGATTATTTTAATTTAATCAAAATTTAAATTTAATTTAATGTATTTAAAAAAAATCTTGACTAGAAGAACATTTATAAGCTAAATAATAAATATTTAAAGAGTAATAAAATGTGTATAAATAACTTAAATAATTTATCATTTGAAAATTACATTAATAACAATTTCTAAATAATTATTAATCTTTATCCAAAAATAAATCACAATTATTAGTTCGAAATATCAACCCATAACTAATAATATAATTAATAAAAAAACAACCTAAAAACAAAATAGATCGAATTTTTTTATATAAATAATTCAAGGCTTAACCAACATAACCTAGAGCAAAACATATTTATTAGGATGATATGGCCACCACATACACCTAATTGTGAAGAGCAAAACATATTTATTAGGATGAGATGGCCACCACTATCTTCATTGTTATTCACATGTTCTTTCCATGGAAAAAGTGACTGCCTAATGGTTGTCAATTCAAAAGTCTAAGAATGCCCCACTCACTAACATGGCAACACTCCGATACAATAAAAGAGAATACGAGGAAAAACTAAAAGCAAAGCCTGCAACTTTCTTCATGACGACTCTTTCATCTCTCACTGTACCTTTAAATGGGGGGATGCCTCCATTTGTGGGACCGCTACGATTTCCACCCACGGAAATTTGACGGATGGGACCGCTACGATTTCCACCCACGGAAATTTGACGGATGGTCCTCATGACTGAGGGACCATCCCGGGCCCCGGCACGGCCATACTCACGTAACGGGCGGACGGGTACGATAAAAGTAGAAGCTCACAATGCAAAAAGTTAAAAATTGACGGGAAAGTTGACGCCATTGTTCCCTTGAGTAGGCGTGATGGGATGGATTGAATTTACGTACCTTTGAACGATATGAACCAATTTGTATTATTGTACCCATGAAAGAAGAATGTGAGAGCATACATATATTAATAGGTTAATGTTCCACGCTTACAGACAATATGAATTTTGGTGAAGTATGTGACCCCACTTGTCACTCTCATCGCATATTCATGACGCATTTGATGGTTCCATCAAATTATTTTTCTGCATCGACTTGTTCTCGACACATTGTTCAAAGCGTTGTGACTGTTGCAATTAAATTAAACGGCATTTGTAATCCCAAAGTGACAAAATGGTCAAAAATTGAAGATAGATGGTGTGAAGCTATGAATATATCAATACTGGGGGCTCATAATTTGCATATCTTAATTTATCATTTCTATACGTTTACATGGGTGGTTTAACCTTGCGTCTTATTAGGGTGTTATTATACTTCCGTAGGTATGTAGGTATATAATTTATTTAATTTTGCATTGACTATCTATTACTTGTGTTTGACCAGAAACAATTCGTAAGTTTTTCATAGTTTAACTAATAATAGAATTTTATTTATTTATTATAATATTTAAATTTATTTATTTAAAATGTGATTCGTTTTTTCCCTTATTTTGTCATCATTATTTATGTATTATTGTGATTAATAAAAAACAATAATTACAATACAACCAACAATAAAAGCACTGGTGTTACTTCATTCTATATACCAATTTTGCAATTAACTTAATAGCAGTGTCATGTCATTCTATATATCAGCTAATCAACACAAACTCAAGCAATAATGAAAATCGATGAATCAACTCACACTCGGAGTATCAGAAAGTCTGTTTATTGATATTAACTCGAGCAACTGCTACATATTTAGTAAAAGTAAAAAAATAATTGAATGTATATGTAACACAACTATTGCTCTCCATTATTTCACATAAAGTCAAAAATAATTTTGGAGGGTTGCAATTTTTTTCAAGCCCATAACTTTGAAAGTGACCACGACCACAAAGAATACCCACTGTGCAAGTGTGAAGAGAGGCATATGAATGGATGATGAAGATCACAACCATGTAGGACAACACTTAAGTTTAAAAGTTTTGAAATTTATTTAAGAAATAAAAAAGGGGCACGATGGATTCTATTTTAGCAGAAAACCCCATTCACCCAGCAAAGAATTTGTGAATTTGTTTTCAAAATACTAAAATATATTTATAAATTTGTTTGAATGACTTGCATTGACCAATTTATTAAAAAAAAAAAAAAAAATTGACATTTTAAAATAATATATGGTAAAATTTAGAAGTATTTGTTAATACATTTATTTTTGTATTTATGATAAAGTATATAAAATATTTATTTGAGAAATTATTTATGTAAATAAATTTATGTTACCGTAACAGTTCAAGATTATATGGTGCTTTTCTTAATCATGAGCCTTGGTTTCATAAAGATAGATATTTCATATCTTTATAACATGAAATAGCTTAAATTTAAATATCACATTTCTAATTAATTTGCAAAGTGAATTTCTAATTAATATGTAAGTTGAAAGTCTTTGAATTTTTACATAGTATAAAGATTATTAAAATAATTTATTTATAATGTTGCCTAATTTAATATATTTATTATAATTTTTAATTTAAAATAATAAAATAAATTAAATTCAAGTATTAAGTGTATTATACTTTTCAATCCACATTATTATTGTTTTGATTTTTTTTAAAGTGAGAGTAATTAGAATTATTTAAATAATTCACCAAAAATTATTTTAATTATTTTTTGATGTTTTAAATTTCCATCTACTATTATTTTTTTAAGCTTTATCCACAATATTAAATTTGTATCATTATAATTTTTTTTAATGTTTTAAATTTCCATCTATTATTATTTTTTTAAGTTTTAAATACGATATTAAATTTGTATCATTAGTAGTGAGTACTGCTTCTTAGTTTAAATAAGAATAAATATAATTAAAATATTAATAATTTTGTTATTAAAATTGTTTAAAACATTATAATGACACAAATTTAATATTGTGGATAAAGCTTAAAAAAAATAGATGGAAATTTAAAACATAAAAAAAAATTAAAATAACTTTTGTGAGTTATTTAAATACTTCTCATTGCTCTCACTTTAAAAAATCAAAACAATAATAATGTGGATTGAAAAATATAATACACTTAATATTTTATTTTAAATTATTTTATTATTTTAAATTAGAAATTATAATAAATATATTAAATTAATGAACATTATAAATAGATTATTTTAATAATATTTTTACTATGTGAAAATTCAAAAACTTTTCAATTTACATATTAATTAGAAATTCACTTTGCAAATTAATTAGAAATGTCATATTTGGATTTAAGCCATTTCATGTCATAAAGATATGAAATATCTATTTTTATGAAACCAAAATATCAAATTAAGAAAAGCACCTTGAATGGTTAGGTAACATAACTTTATTTACATAAATAATTTCTCAAATAAATATCTCATATATTTTATATAAATACAAAATAAATATATTAACCAATACTTCTAAATTTTACCATATATCTTTTTTATAAACAAATATAGCTCACACCAAAAATAAAAGAATGAAAACAATGAAACCAATTAATATTTTCTATATTTATGTTACTTTATTTAATATTTCTTATGTTTATAGTATTAAGTTTTATATTGCATTATTAAAGTGTCTACCTTAATGTTATTTTATTTAAGATTTTCTATATTTATGATATTTTGTTCTATATTGTATTAAACATGTTATTGTAAATGTTCTTCTAATATTCTATTTTTACCTTTTTTTTCTTAGTTTTCGTTTCCGGTTTCTACATGTATTTATATAAGCTTTTATTTTTCTATTTCTTTATAATATTGTACTTTAAGTTCATTATATTTAAACAGGTACTCGCTACTATGTAGCTTGTTTTGTGTACATTGTGAGTGAAGATGATCCTCTCTCTGATAGGAGGGATTCATATATGAGTAAATACACACCATGAGTGAGTTAGTTCATGTGCAATAAATAAATAAATATTTCGCATTTTATTGGATATAGTTGTATGAAGTTGTTATATGTCTTATCGATGAAATGAAGTTAGGTCAATTAACTATGGATGATTACATAAACAAGTTTTTAGAATTGTTAAGGTATGTTTCATATATCAAAGATGAGAAAGTAAAAATTCGATGATTTTTAGTGGATTGACTTAGCCATATAACAATATGATTGATTTTGATGAGCATAAGATCCTTAATGAGAAAATAAGAAATGATAAGTACTTTTATGAATAAAGCAAGAGTAAAGTCAAATTTAGTAGAATGTGGAAGAAAAATAAAAAGGAAAAATTTCATTAGAAAAAAAGGATTTAATCTTTCACAACATAAGGACCAATCAAAAAGTTATGTCAAACTATTTAGCATAAAGTAGTTTCTAGTGGAATTATCCACCTCAAAGTAGAACCAAACTAGTTGAGTTAGTAGTGGGAAATCCAAGAGAGTCTTGGAAATCTTGCTAGCACATATATTCCTAGATTAGGCTACAAAAATCCAAGAGAGCCTTGGAAATATTGCTAGCACATATATTCCTAGATTAGGCTACAAAGCACTCGGAGTAGAAGGAAGATAAATTATATGGGAATTCAACTGCCCAACTAAAAGCAAGGTCTTTATGTGTCTAAGTTCACACAATAAGGATCACAAATAGAATGTTCTACAAAAGAGGTGTTAAATACACATTGAGAAGACATAATATGAAAGATAAAACATGAATTACATTTATTCAAAAGTGATATACATTTATAATAATGACCCTTGGTTTCCATATACCAAGTGATATCTTGGACTCCATTTAACCTTTTACATTCTGCACCAACCCTCAGCGGATTAGGTGTCCAACATTCCCCCTCTTAATCGGAAGGGGTATATACGAGCCCAAGAAGAGAGTTATAATAGAAATACAATAATGTGTGATAGAAATGAGTTGAATGTGATCTTTGAAATGATGTCATAAGGTGGGAGAACTTGGGGTCTCAATCGACAGTGGTTTAAGGATGACCACCAACATTGGAACACATAGTACAATTCCCGAAACTCTTCCAAATCTGGAAAGAAGCTGAAATCTTCTGTTAGAGGAAGTGTCCCTAATGCTTTGGAGAGGGAGGGCTTCAACCTAGAAAAGGGAGGTCTACAACCTGTGGTGGTTCAAGAAAGGCTTCCAACCAAAGGAATTCTTATTGTGATTCCTGAAAGTCTTTGAAATCTCGCAAGGCGCTAAAATCTTCTGCAAGAGGAAGCGTTCCTTAATGTTTTGGAGAGGGATACCTTCAACCTAGAAGAAGGGAGGTTAGCAACCTGCATTGGTTTAAGGAAGGCCTCCAACCATAGGCATGTTTAGGGGATTATGTACCTTTGACTACAACTATGAATCCGGGTATGGTTTTCACTGGGCGTAGGCTCAGGCGGTAGGTTCAGGTTGCGGCTCAAGCTCGCTTAATCTATCTTTGAAACTTGTATATGACCATCAATTCCCCCCCTGTCAGATACAAGGTGAGAATATGGAGAAAACTCAATTGTAGTAATTTTTAGTGCTCGTGAACAAATTATGTGATATGAGCGAAATATATTCTTGGCGGTTGAGGCCCATTACCAAGAAGCGATCCATCCAAGGTGAATCCTTGTTCTTGCAAGATGACTGTTTTTGAAGAATCTGTTTGAAGAATGAGTGTGCTAAAAACAATTCTTGCATGGGTGAAGATCAAAATAATGATCTTTCACATGGCCAACTCGGTCACAATGTTGGCATTTGACAACTTTTGGCTGCAAATGAGGATGAGCAGAACTTGGAACAGGTGAAGGTGAGCTATCATGAAGAAATTTGACGCTCTAAAATTTGATGGGCTTTCAGTAATATGGAATATGAAAGGATGCATCCTTATAATATCCAAGACTTGTTTTGTGTTTGTTTCTGACAAGCTCTTCCCAAGGTCTGATGATGGGCTTGGGAAGTGCGGATTGAATTTCTGCATCTGCATACAAATATGCTCTTGTAATGGGCACTGGATCTGAATCAACCTCTACTTTACTGACTTGATCACATGTTGGTTGCTGATGGGAGTCATTTTCAACTTCAAATAGAGGATTGTTCTGAACAAAAACAAGTTCAGAATGATGCTCACATTGTTGTAGCTTTGTCTCAAGCTGCAAAAACTCAATTTTCTCTTGTGCATTTTGTAGACAGAATTTAATATCTTTGAGAATGGCTTTGTCAATCATGATTGTAATGTCGATAATAGAATATATTAGATTGTTTAGTAACTCCAATATTCCATCAGCCATTTTCCAACAATTTAAATTGTTGAATGCACTCCCACAATCAAATAGAAAGGTGCTCTACTAGACTACAAACTAATATGAAACAATCCATATATAAAAAGGACTCTTGAACTTCAAAGTGCACATATATATAAATAACTCAACACCATTACAACACAAGGCATAAATTACTCATTTTTCAACGCACTTACTACTTCAATTGCAACTATAATAATAGTAGCTTCCTTCCATATGAGAACCATACCACAAGTATAATCACTCCATACATACTCATATACCATAAAACGCAACCCACTTTCATATTATCCATATATCATATATCATCATATATCATATGGCATATAATAAATCACAGAACATACCACTCATGACCTTCTTCAAAACTGAGCTCGGATGCATTATCACTTCATATACACCTTTAAAAAAAAAAATCCATACACACACTTTACTCCATACTCTTTATGATTTTTCCTTAAAAGATATACAAAGCATATTATATAACTTCACTCATGAATCGTTAAATATGCCACCACTTATATGACCATACGACCCCCTTTTAAAACTCAATGCATATAAAACAGTCTTTTAAGTAGAAGAAACTATTTTTCTTTTGATATTAGAAGGTGAATACACTAAGTGGCTATCAAAATGGTTGGAAAAGATTATATGGACTAGGAATTTTAGGGAAGGAGGAAGCCTTGAATAGGCATCCAAAATAGGGTGTATCAAAAAGACACTTCCAAGATGTAAGGTTTCACTTTACTAGCCATCAATAATATAGAGAAGTGAAGGTCACATTCAACACTAATATTCAATGTTTTTTTTTCTTTTATATTTTCATAATATAACTAATTTAATTTTCATGTAATCATGTTTCTTCATCTATTTCAACATGAGGATTCATGGATAACTTTCCCTTAAAACCAATTCCAAAATACATTTCTCCTCAAGTTTAAAGAAACATGTGCTCTTTTCGTACTTATACATGAGCTCTAGGTAAGACTAGAAATAAATTCCACCATAATTCCATGTGCAAACATTAAGCTACAACAACCTATTTAATTTCCTAGATTATGCTAAATAAGATCCACTTATTGACTCTTGATATCATAACCACAAAAGTATGTCAGAATAACCTAAAATATCATGCTTCTATTACAAAAATCAAATATAAGTGTATGAGTATTAACCTAACTGTGACAAGGTAACTAGGAGGAATATGTCTATCTTCATAAGAAAATCTAATAAATATGATATGTTTATGAAATGGGAAAATGGAATCACAAAAGATATTGAACCAACCACATTTCCAAATTCATCGACTAAAATTCTCAATCCCAATTACTAAGACAAACAATTATTTACAAAATGACATTGCTTTAATCATGAGACTTGTATAATAATGTTTCAGCAAGAGAAACTACTGTTACAAATTCAGAAACATATTATTCTTCAAAAAGTGCCAAGTAACACAATGGGCCTTCCCAAATTAGGCACAAATAGTTTTTTGCAACAACCATTGAAGCATAAGGCTACACCCATGAATACATGCAACTCAGTCAACTTATTATGCTCACTTGCACAAGTAATTAAATCCTATAGAATTAGTCACTATAAAATTGTTTCTAACAACAACCACCCCACCTTTTTTTATGATATCTTTAGATAATGAAAGTAATAATTGTCCTATTCGCTATTCATATTTCAACAACTTATTAAATTCATTATCACGTTCATACAGAAATTTGCAGACATAGGAAGCCACATCCATTAAATAATCCATTCATAAATTTCTAGTACGTAAAAACTACAGTAAGTAAGACATTTACTCTAATAATTGATATGAACAAAAGCTATAGTGATTTAGGCCTTTTGAAAAATACTTTGCAAACATGCAATCTACAACCATTTAGGCATTTTGACAAACACTTTGCAAGCGTGCAATCTACAACCATTGAGACATTTTGTCAAACACTTTGCAAGCATGTGATCTACAACCATTGAGACAATTTTCAAACACTTTGCAAGCATGCAATCTATGACCATTGAGGCATTTTGTCAAAAACTTGGAAGCTATAATCACTTAAGGCAATTTTGACATGAATCTAAGATTGTTCCTCAACCTATTTAGCTCATAAAATTTATAAATTAATTCTTCAAATGTTGGAATATTAAAACAGGGACTATCATCTTATTCTTTCATTGAAAACTCGAAAACATACACACATAATTGACATCAGTAATATGAAAAATCACCCAAATTTACGATTTCATATCTGAAAATCATTTTTTTGGAATCGAATTAGGGGTTACAGGTCCAAATGGCACATATACCCCTTGATGTTGTACTGAGTCTTTATGAAACCACCCATGGATGCAATTTTCTTAAACTATAAAATATTCTAACTCCCAGAATTTCATTCACAAATTTTGTCAAATAGATGGAATGCAAACTTTAATATAAAATCATGCATAAAAAAAAACAACAACAACATAAAATTAAGCTATAATTACTTGTGCATTTTCTAAATGCTTTTCTAAACCATCTAATCTATTGTAAGTGAATTGAAGGGTTTGAGTTTCATCAAGCACTATTTTCATTCAATCATTCCTACAAACACATGGAAAGCATCTTGAGCTATTGTAATACATATAGAGAAACACCCAAAATAAGATTTAACTAGTGATGATTCTCTTAATTGCAAGCACATAATGACTAGAAATTACCTCAATTATTTTCTTTGAAACTCTTGGTTGCCATTTTAAGGGTTGATCTAGTGAATCCTCCAGGTATATTTTGGATATGCAGGCATTTCTTAATTCTCTGGTAGGCTGCAAGTTAACACTTATTCATGCATCATAATTAAAAAAATAATAATATCATTACCCATTCAGGGATTTTTCCAAACACTTGGAAACATATCTTAAAACCATTTCTAAAACATGCGTCTCATTACCTATTTCAATTAAAATGAAACAAAACCATAACTCATGAAACTCTTACCCAAGTGCTTTGGAAATTCTTTATTTCAATTATCTTCAACAATATTTGGCTTTACTTTCTCAAATGCTACAATACCAAGGTTAGTACCATAAACTACAACAATAATAATTCCAATCTCGAGATTTAAACATCCATACATACAAACCGCTCTTAGTCTTCATTTTAAACTAGCCAATAAGATTCCAGATAACATAAGCTTAAACGTAAATTAGATGCTTACAATAATTTAAATTTCTACTTTTTATTTTATACTAATTCTATACTAAAATTTTAGGAAAATTAAAATTATACCTGATGAGATATCAAATTCCAATCATTGAGAATATGATCCATCTCTTATTCCTTAACCAACTCATTTAAACCATTCGGTTTTCCATCCAACCATATCAGGGAGAACTCCTCCCCCTGGAATCCTCGAGCTGTAAGAGCTTACAAGTAGTACCAAAGTATAGTAATAGAGAGATATACAAGGCAAGATGAGGGAAGATAAGTTCACTTCCCCTCAATACCACTCATGGTCAACCCCATTGGGTAGAGTTACTTAGTAATTTAGATTAGCATTTGGCTACTCTCCAAGTCCTTCCCTTTCACAATCTTATCAAATTCTCTCCAACTCTTGGCATCAGAATGCACCTCTCTCCCCAGATGAGAAGACATGAGACACATATATAGGAGAAGCAACAAATTATTTCCATAAAGGAGGCATAATATGCATGCCTTGAGAAAGAGTAACATATTCAATTTAGAGGAGTTTGATGGGTCCCATTAATAGGTACCTTTTCGAGTTCATTGATATCCTCCAACCCTTAAAACTCTCATTTTCTCACATTAATTCACAATTTTAGCCATAATATGCTTAGTAGGAAGACTAAAAGGTGCTTGTCATATTGTATGGCCTAATGTGATTAATATGTAGGTCAAAGAAGCATTTTTTGAGATATTTACCATGTAGGGGATTGATGGAGACACCTAGAAAGAATATAGGGAGTCTTTCCACCTCATTAACTCCCTAACTCGACTTGAGATCACAGATTCCTCTCCAAGAACTCAAATTCACTAGCAATCGAGGAACTCCAAATGAATGACAAGGACAAATGGAACTATTTTCAAAAATCTTGAGATTTTGGAGAGGAGCATTCCTCGTTTCAAGGAAGTTTCCCCTTAATCATTTTTTTATAAGTAAACCTACTGAAAGGCTCATTACGATTCAATTTTTTGTTTCAGCTAGGAGTAGCTACTTAGATCCTAGTTCTTGACATTGTTATTCTTAACTTTCATATGATGTATGGGACTATTAATTTCTGTTAATGAGAAGTTTACCATTGATCTGAATTTGAGTTAGTTTTGGAGGGCTAAAACCCTTGGGTTTGGGCCCAACCCAAAGGCTTTAGTCCTTCTCCTGTATTTCGTTATTTTTCTTTTTTCAAAGAATTACAATCCTTCTTTTGTTTCAATAGATATTAGATCATGAAAACTTGTAATTGTAAGCTTTCCTATCACCTCTCTTGTGGGAAGAGTGATAGGAAAGATATATAATAACAACTTGTTTACGATTTATTGGAAATAGATAGATGTTAGTTTTCTTGCTTGTTATATGCAATTTAGGAGTTAGTTTCATTAGATTGAGTGATTACAGTAGTGTTGTGGGAGAGAATAGATCTTAATCAAATTCATCTCATCTTTTCCATGATAATTTGTCTCAATGCATATTGGTCAGTCGATGCATGTATTCGGCTAGTTGCGGGGACTATTCTTAAACCTTTCCACATCCACCTATACCTTTCCATATTCATCTTAGGTACCTCACCTTGCTTCCAAATTATGTCTCTGAATTCACTTTGTTAAGGCAAATGAAGGACACCGTGGGCATCAACTTTGATGCAAGATAGACCTCCGAGGGGTACTAAGATTGTATAAGAGGCTCTCACACCCTTCGTTCACCTCCTCCTACCTTTACCCACATTCCTCTGCCTACAAGAACCCACTTTTGTCCTCAAAATATCTCATATCCTCTTCCTGTAGCAAAACAGGGCCTCCTGTAGCAAAACACGGCCTCTTGTAGCAATACAGGACCTCTTGTAGCTTTAATTTTTGCAAGATGTTTTGCTCCAAACTTGGAATTTGGCCTATTTAAGTTGAATAATAGCCCCTACACTGTGATTTGGTTATTATGGAATACCTTAGGACCACTCCAACCTCATCCTTCCATCACTATAGCCATCAGATAACAAAACAAAGTTAGATTTAGCATTTTATTTTTCATATGCATGTTAAAGATGTGATTTCTCAATTTCAAGCAAGTGTGAGTAGGTAAATAATGCATGCAAGGTATGTTATTGATTTGAATCAACTGTGAAAGTAGAGTAGCATGATTTATTCCTACAAATAGATTATATTTTTCCTTATGTAATTTCAATTAGCATTTACATTTGATGAATGGTAAGCAGAGTAGTATGATTTATTTCTACCACTAAATTAGCCTATTTTCCCTTATGCAATTTCAATTAGCATTTGCATTTTATGATTGGAATTTTCACCTTGGTAGTAGAATCATGTTCATTTATGATTTCATAACACGTTTTCACTACAATTAGTTGGAGGAATGGTCTCTGAATACCCTGATTTGATTTCATGAATACGAGTGACATTAGTAAAACCTAATGTACTGTGCATATAGCATTGTCACCTCTAAGATTGTATGAAACACTGGTTGATAATTAAAGTTGATAAGCCCTTGGGAGTTGAAACAACCTTGGCGCAATACTAGGGATCATCACTTTTTGGCGCCGTTGTCGAGGTGGTGTCTAAGTAGGTGTTATTTCTGCTTAAGAATTGCTTGACTTTTTTTTTTTTTTTGCATCAGTCTTATTTCTTTGAACAAAAAGTGAAAATTTCAAAAAGGAAACTTGTTATTTCATGCCTTGTAGGAGTAGGGATAACCAAGGGAAGTTCTTGTGAAAACCCACACCTCCTCAAACAATCAACCTTCATTCTTCTTTGGTGACTGTGAATTTTTGTCTGTGACTACAGGGGAGTTGGAAAACCATTTAGGAGAGCCACTTGAAATTTTTGAAGAACCTATAGGAGAAGAAGAACCTATCTCATCTACCCAAACTATGGCTAAAAACCAGAACAATGAGCTAATGGAGAGGCTAGAATGAAAAATATAAGCTTTGTTTCCCTTCCAAATTTCCATGGCCTAACCTTTGAAGATCTTGACACCTTCATGTTTGATTTTTTTGTTGGCTATAGGACCTATGACTATGCTTGTTATGAGATGAAGTTGAAGTTGTTTTCTTCTACCCTCAAAGATGCATCCTTGTGTTTGTTTATGAGTCTACTTGGAGGCATCATCACTACCTGGGCCTAAACACAACAAGCCTTCAATGACAAATACTAGGATTACTGTAGGTCAAAAGAAAAAGGACGAGGAAATATTTAGGGTGACCCTTTGACTCGATGAATATTTGGAGGACTATGAGGAAAGGTTTCAACTCAATTATAGGAGGGCCAAATGTACCCTTGATCCTGAGCACTCAAGATATTTATTCTCTGAGGGATCAGGGAAGATGCAATTGAAACACTCAACATGCTATCTAGAGGATATATCTATGAATTTCCTTATGATGATATCAAAATTGTATTCAAGAATTGCTCTAGGGTTGTTAGGAAGAAGGATAGGTCTAGCCAAAACTTGGTCTATTCCTCTTCCTCCATAACAACCATCAAGAATGAGATAGGAAGTATGTTGGAAGATTTTAAGAGTGAAATGTTGCATACCTTTTCCTTGCATATGGATACTATCAAAATCAAAAGAAAGAAAGAGGGAATAGAGAGGGAACTGATTATATTTTGTCTAAGATGTTCTAAACGACATCCTAGGAATGAATGTCCACTAAATGTCATATAAGTCTGCCTAGTCTGTGAAGAGAATCATGAAACACCTAAATGTCCCTCTCTTCTAGGTCTAAAGGTTGTATACCAAGGATGGGTAGAAGGTGGGTTCGGGCAATTGTGCTTCATTAACCAAAGGAGACCCCCAGGTTTTCGACCATATAAACAAGGCATGCAAGGTTCACATTATCCTCACTACAATCCAAATCAAAATGAACCTTTCCAGCCTTTGTACCCTTCCACCCATCCATCATGGTCCACACATCCTCCTTGGTCTTATACTCCTCAATATCCTCCTTAGCCTATCGACCCTCCTTTTCAGCCATATGCAGCCCAAATTTCCCAATGGGCCAACCCCTCAACAGAGTGGAGGCCTCAAACCACCCAGCCTCTAGCTTTAGTACCTCCACCTCCACCTCAACCACAACCCCCTCACCAAAATCTACCTAACCAACCTTAAATGCATGCTCAACCCAATCCGAACCTGAACAACAAATAGGCACAACAAGTTTACATCAGGGAGATATCCTACCCTACTTATGTTGTGGAAATCCAAGAGATCAACCTTAGGTCTAGGAAGGTGCTCCTAGATAATTACCCACCTTCTCCACCTAAATATATTGAAGAAGAGAAGGAGGAGAGTATCCCTCAAGTCAATGCACTTCCTTATCCTGAAAGGTTGGTCCACCCTAAACAAAACATCCCAAAAGAATTGAAGAATTGTGTGTCAAAGACCTCTTCTCCAAGCCATAAAAGAAGTTCCCATTTACAACAATTTTATCAAGGAGGAATGTTTCAAAAGGCTTGGGAGAAGAATAGGATATGCCCCCACAATAAATGTTGTTGGACAACTATCTAATATGATGCTTGGGAGTGTGATCTCTCCAAAATAGCTGGATCCTCGTAGCCAAGTAATGGATCTACACATTGATGGAATTGTGGTCCTTAATACTTTGATTGATCTTGGGGATGGAATCAGTGTAATGACTAGAGAAAACATGCTAAAACTCAACCTCCAAGGGTCTTTGAGGAATACCACTACAATGCTGCAACTTGCAGACATATCCATAGTAGCCCCTGAAGGAGTTATTGAGGATTTCATGGTATCCATTGACTCCTGGGAGTATCCCACTAATTTCTTAGTCCTCCAGCCCAAAACCAAATTTAATGACTATCCTCTCATTCTAGGAAGACCTTGGTTGGCCACTGCTGATTCCTACATTAGTTGTAGGGTTGGGAACATGACTATTGAAAATGGAAATTTATCAAAACAACTTGTGTTGTATCCTCCTGCTCAGCCTTCTGTTGAGCATGATTTACCCTTATGGTTAGAGGAGGAGGAAGAGGAAGAATTTTATCATACATCCCTCTACCCAAACTGCACTCTAGACATTGTTATATGAGAGGGGAAGATTGATGAAGATGACCTTATTGACCATATCTTACAAAACCGACCTCCCACTGCCATACTTGTTGAGGAACCGATGAAAGATATTGAGAGTAGTCATTGGACTGAATTTTTCTATGTTGACTCTAACCTAGAACCTACCAAGATTATGGAGATTAGCCCATCCATAACTCTAAAGATCAAGCCCTCTCTTTCTACTGAGCAAGAAGAACAATTATGTAATGTGTTGAGGAAACATATGGATTATTTTGCTTGGGATTATAAGGAAATGAAAGGTGTGCATCCCTAAGTCTGTACTCATCATATTTACATTAGAAGGATGCAAGCCTATGCACCAGCCCCAGAGAAGGATGAACCCTACTTTTAAGGACATTTTGAATTTCAAAAGTTACTGGATGCAGGGTTCATATACCTTGTTTCAGATAATGAGTGGGTGTCACCTATTATTTTATTCCCCAAGAAAAATGGGAAGTGGAGGATTTGTGTTGATTACCGAGAACTTACAAGGCTAAAAAGAAGGACCCTTTCCCTTTGTCGTTCATTGACCAAGTCCTATATGTCCTTACAAGAAAGAAATTCTTCTCCTTCCTAGATGGATGTAGTGGATACAACCAAATCTAGATTAGCCCTGAAGACTAAGATAAGACCACATTTACGTGTCCTTGGGGTACCTTTTCCTATAGAGTCCTTCCATTCGGTCTATGTAATGCCCCTAATACTTTCTAGAGGGAAGTTATAAGTATCTTTGTTGAACTTGTTCATGATTATGTTGAGATATACATGGATGATTTCAATCCTTATGGATGTGACTTCTAGGAATCTCTTTCTAATCTGCGCAAAGTATTAAAGAAATGCATTAAAATTAATCTTTCAGTGAGTCCTGAGAAATATGAATTCTTGATGAATGCATGGACTATCCTTGGCCATTCTATAACCAAGGATGGGATACAGGTTGAACCAAACAAAATTTCCATCATTAAAAAGGTCCCTATACGTAAAAAACAAAGAGATGTCAGGAGTTTCCTTGGATTAGTTGGGTATTATAAAAGATTTATCAAATACTTTATTAAACTGGCTTCACCCTTATTTGGGTTGCTTGCTAAAGATTCATATTTTTGTTGGACGAAAAAATGTCAAGAAGACTTCCAAGTACTGAAAGAAAATTTTAACACTGCACCCATCCTTAGGGGTCCCAACTGGGCATTACCTTTCCATATGCAAACAGATGCCTCAGATAATGTTGTAGGGGAAACCTTAGGACAAGTGGAAAACAAATTGCCTTATTCTATCTATTTCATTAGTAAAAACATTTCCAAAGCTGAGTTAAATTATATTGTCACTAAAAAGGAACTCTTGGCAATGGTACATTCTTTTGAACAAATTTAGGCATTATATCACTAGTTATCCAGCTTTTGTTCACAATGATCATGCAACCATTAAGTATTTAATGAATAAACCTGATGTCCATGCTAGGATCATTAGATGGTTGTTATTATTACAACAATTTAATTTAACTATTATTTAAAGAGAACGTGGTTGCATATTTGTTGTCAAGACTAACCCTACTTACACGAAAGGAAGAAATGATGGATGATCAACTTCTAGATGAACATCTCTTTTCATTCTCAGTGCTTTCTCCTTGGTTTGATGATATATCCAACCACTTGGTTGCTGGGAGGTTCCCTCCTAATATATCTTCCAAGGAGAAGAGCAAGATTGTCAGGAAAAGTGCCCCATTCACTTGGATTGGGGGAAACATTTTCATATTGGGACCATATTGGATCTTGAGGAGATGTGTGAGGGAAGAGGAGGTATTTGAAATCCTATCAAAATGCCATGGTGGACCTTGTTGGGACCATTTTATTGCTAAGAGGAAAACCTTCAAAGTTATACAATCAAGTTATTATTGGCCCACTTTATATTAGGACGCAAGAAGGTAAACCATCAGGTGTGATCAGTGCCAAAGGATGGGTAAACCCACACTCACAGATGAAATGACCTGACAACCTCAAATGACTTTAAAGCCATTTGAGAAGTGGGCCATGGATTTCATTGGACATATTGGTCCCCCATCAGGACATAAGAAATATATCATTGTGTGCATTGTTTACTTGACTAAATGGGTTATAACAAAGGCAGTAAAGGTAGAAATTGAGCAAAAGGTGGTTGAATTTAAGAGGGAGAACATCTACACGTTTGGTTTTCCAAGGGAGTTAGTCACTGATCAAGGAGCACAATTTACATCAAATTTGATTGAATACCTCATGAAGCAACACCACATCAAGAACATGACATCCATAGCCTATCCCCCTCAAGCAAATGGGCAGGTAGAAGTCACAAATATAGCACTAGAGAAGATTCTTACCAAGGTGTTTAGCAACAACAAAAAGGATTGGGAAAATAAACTCGTGGAAGCCACTTGGGCCTACAACACCACTTGGAATACCACCATTGGATTTACCCCATTTGAACTAGTCTAGGGGAAGAAGGCCCTGCTGTCTATTGAGTTTGAATATAACACCTTAAGAATGGAAACCCAGTTAGACTTGGATATCGCTACAACACAACAAGTGATGTTGCTCCAAATCAATGGTCTAGATGAATTTAGGTTGCAAGCTCTCTTGCACATTGAGGTAATCTAGCTACAAAGGAAGATTTGGTATGACAAACACATTAAAGAGAAGACTTTTCAAGAAGGAGATTGGGCTGTGTTGTATGATTCTAGGTTCAAGGATTTCAAGGGAAAGATAATGGCAAGATGGTTAGGTCCCTATCTAGTAGATAAATGTCATGAGAATGGGTCTGCCGAGATTAGAACAATTGATGAGGAAGGGATCCACTTACTTGTCAATGGTTATAGGTTGAATTTGTATAAAATACCTTTGTCCTAGGAGGAATTCATCAATTCAATTATCAGATATTTGATTGTGATTGGGAGGCTCACAACCCTCAGTCCACAAACCTTCTAAAAAAAATAAAAAATAAATAATAGGGCCTAGATGAAAACCTCCATGAGGCATCTCAGGCCAACTCTAGGGTTGAAAACCTCTCTAAGAGAGCCCAAGAGAAAAAAAGAAGGAAAAAATAAAGAATAAAGAATAAAAATAAAAAATGAAAAGATCCCAAGGTGAAAACCTCCTCTGAGGCGTCTAGTGTTAATTTTTATTAAGGAAACATTGTTATTTTCTATGATAGTTGCATTTCATCATTAATACATTAAGTTCACCCCATTTCATCATTACATTATTCGGATCTACGCCATTATACATAAATATATGCAATTACATAGGAAGAAACAACATCACCATTATCATCAACGCAATGGAATATAAAAGGAACAATAAAAGAAAGAATGCACATATATAGAGACACCAGGATTGGTCATAATGATTTTTGTAATTTGTTGTCACAAACTAATGTCAATTATTGTACACTGATGTTGTTGTGCCGAATACTATTGAACACTGATGTCACTGTCAATCAACCCAATACATATGTTTGCAGCAGAAACTTACAAATCATATCTAGAGATATACAAATATTTATAATAGTACAGAGAAACCCATATCTACCTAATCACTGAAGTCAACTGAAGCCAAGATGTCAAATCTTAGATCTGAACTCTGGTCACCCTCATCCCGATTGTCTGTGTGTGACTAAAATTCCCGGGCCGCTCTCTCAAATATTGTATGCAAGCAATTGTGACTGCACAGTTTCTCTCAGGAATCCTTCATGCATGTGACTATGGCATAATACTAATAAAACACATAGTCGATCCCTTACTTTTGTTGTGCTGACGACCTTGATGTCCTAATCGCTCCTAGGACTACTCTGTGCGAGCGACTGGGGGCCAGATCCTTCCAATCTTCCTCTGAACCCAAATTCACTCCCATAAGACTCTGTGCTAGTGTCCAAGGGCTATAGTCACTCTCATATGGTTGTGTGCCAATGACCAAGGACCAAAATTCCATGTTCGGTGCAAACGCCCGAGATCCAGAAGACCCTAATTAAGAGCAAACCTTTCGCCTGTAATTTCATACCCTTGAACGAACTCCTTCTGACAAACCTGTGCGAACCAAGACAAAAGAGAAGAGAAGATGTGTCCAAATGATCTTGAGGTATATTCTATTTATAGGATTTCTTGAGGGGTCACTTGGGGTTAAGAATGACCCAAGCAGTTACTCATGTGGTTAGGGCCAACCCATTCCATAATACATGTGTGAATAAAATAATTCATAACGCAACTTCCACTTAACCAAATTTGGTGATATTTAGATTGATTTTCGTCCTCTCCAAAAGAGGAATATAATGAAATCACTATCTTAGTAATTTGAGTCGTACAAGGTGGAATTTTACTGCAGTTTAAAAAATTAACACTCCCTCTCAACTAGGGAGAATTCCACCTGCCAATATATGTCCATCAAACAATATGGCATTCTGGAATCTTCGAGTGTCATTATGTATCATCAAAGATTATCTATGTCATGTAGTCATTGTGACATGTCCATCTCAAGTGTCTCATGATCACAAATCATCATCACACATCTTGATCTATCCTTTGCATATTTCTTCTTATCTCTTAATTGTTCCTGCTCATATGTTGAACATTCTTAGATCTAGAAGAAGAATAATTTGATACTGGAGGGGGGATCAAGTTACCACCCTCTATTCATCATGATTTTATCTGGAATCTCTATTGAGGGATGTTATCCGGAATGTTTTCATCGGAGATCATATCATCAGGGAGAACAACTCAACCTAGAATCACATTAGGGAGCAATAGCTTTCACCCATACCAAGCAATAGGATAACTCATCACACATAGGAGTAAACCCTTGGCCCTGGATCACACAAGGAAGTACACCCTCGACCTTGGATTTCACCGGGGAGCTTTACTCTCAACCTAGAATCCTATTTCCTATTGATCTTCCTATCAATGGCCCTGAATAGTCATGTGGTAGAACACCTGCATCATGATCCCCTTGGGTTGTACCCCAAGTACACCTCAACTCATTAGCCAAACGAGGAGTAGTATTCCCAACAATCCCTATGTGTGGGTATGATTCCAACTGAGGTATACTCTGCAAAGACCAAACAAGGGAGTAAAACCCTCAACCTATGGGTAACAAATAGGGGTAATGCCCTATTTTCCAGAGTTCCCTTAACCTTAGGAGACCTTATCCCTCAATTCCTCACCTTGGGAGCTCAAACAGAGGGGGAAGAGTTGGCTCAGTGCCCTCGATCAATGTTTCCCCTCATCCGGAGTGTTATGCTCCTATACCAATAGGTGTCATATTTCATGATTGACTAGTTAAAATCCCAAATATGTTCATCATTTCCCTGCTGCAAAGGTTTCCATATTTTGAAAAGATCAAAAAATTTAAAAATGAAAAGAGGGTATGCCCTAAAATAAAGATCAAAGGGAAAAAGAATGAAATGGTCAAGAAAGAAAAGAAATGAACCCCAAATAAAGAGGACAAGGAAAGTGTGCTAGTCCAAAATGCCTCTACTATTCTATTTTTGCAAAGAATCTCATTTTGTGTAGTTGGTTGACTCTTGCCACAGTTGATGGATGGCCAAAGAACTTAATCTTGGCCAGTTCATGTTTGAATTTCTTGTTTTAGAGATAGAGAATAAAATCTGTCCAAACTGTTCAATCTTGGCAGATAAGTAGATATGTAGAGAAGCAAAGGAGCTCAATAGTTAAATTTGAGCCCTTGGAAGAAATAAGGGCAGACTTAGACATGATTCCCATGAAAAGAAAAGAAAATTTGTAAGGGTTTGCTGGTCCAAGTGCACCCATGGAAGAAGAAGAAAAATGTTAGGTATTGTAGGCTAGGTAGGCAGTTTTGGTGTTGCAGAAGCAGGCTTATGATTAATTTTGTTTCTCAAGAGGTTCATCTTGTTGTTATCATAAGTACAATGGCAATTGTTTGGCTACAAATCAAGTGATACATGACTAACTTCCCTTCACACTTCTCCCAAAATCACTTACTAACCTCCCCCCAAGGATATTGAGATTTGCTCAATACTCTTAAATCACTCCATTTCATGAAAAAGCCTGAGTAATATAACCTTCTTTCTTTATGCAAAGAAGCCTCATTTCTTGTGTAAAATCCTTTTCACTCCTTAAGCCTAAGTTTTAAACTCTGTAACTTAGTGCTCGCTCTTATTCATAAAGTTCATATTAACTATTTACTTATTTATATAACTCCCTATGCTTATTCCCCCTTTCTTGTATTTTATTAATATATGCAAATCCCAAGATTTTATTATATTCCGCCCCGGTTTTGTTATAAACCATATCATTATATAAACAGGTATTATAGGTTCATCAAGAACCATATACTAACCCTCCCCGCGCACAAATATTAAATAACATCTGGTTAATTAATTGTTTAAACACCCCGACAACCAATAGAAATCGCCCCGATATATTTCAATCATTGTTTATATATGTGGGTCCCTGCGCTGTAACCCTCCGTTATCTCCATTGAACGCCAACGGTTGGATCCAGGCCCGCTGATTGGACAGTTCACGATCATATAGCGAGGCCTTTCCCCGCCGATGTTTACTGCCTGGGGAGTCGGCGGTATTACTGTCGTACCTGGGACACGCGACGCCCTCCCGCCATGCTCGCGGCCCTTCCACATGAAACCACCTTAGTGCATAAGCGGTGCGGGCCAATACCGCTTACCATCCTCCCGCTGACCCTACCCGCTGACGTCATCGCCACGTCACCTCCACATCAGCATCCGTACCCCACGTGACGACAAAACATGACGTCCCGATGACGTCGTCTGACCAAAAAGCGCCAAAAAGCCCTGCGAAGCCAATTTTTGTTTAAAAAACTCGTAAAATTGTCATTTTCGCCCATTGTTATTCATTGTTTTCGCAATACTGTTGCATGCAAACCACATCCAAGCAACTGCCGAAGCTCCAGTCTGCCACCCCGACCAGCAAAGACCAGCATCCTACTCCTCAACTCATCAGTCAACCTGCAAATTACACTCGTTCGCCTCCAGAATACAGGTATTTACCCTGTCCCACCTCCCGAACCTGTATTTTCGGTTCTCCTCTGCAAACTATACCTATAAGAGCCAAATTCAAACTCAAGCAGTCCATAATTGCTATACCAAGACACCCAGCATTGCTCTTTTGTCCTTTTTTTCCACAGAAATTCGACCTCCGGTTTAAAAACACAGAAAATTGAACAATGGAAGACCCTGTGGCCCTCAATGTAGTGCACCTCAATGCACCTCATACAGACCAACATCATTTACCCTTGGCTGACAGAGATTTCTAAATAAAAGACCCGATTGGTTTCCAAAATCATCTTCATACTTTCTGCCTAATCAGAAATAGTCATCTGAACAACTCTGATATCTATGGAATATGGGAATCCAATATCCCTAGGTATTACCTTCCCTCAGTCAATGTGTTCCCAGGTATTATTCGCCACTGCTGTGCCAATTATGACCCTGTCAGTAAAGCAGTTATGACTCCATCACAAACTGTTCTTTTCTACATAACTGCTGAGTCTATCAATGAAATGTTACACTTCCATCCAGTTCAGCCTCTTGCTCCTCTTTCCATGGGATTTTTGCTTGAGCAAGGCTCTCAACTGTCCAGTGCAGAAATAACCCGGATTGCTAAGATATTCATGAGACCAGATTGCCAGCCCCAAGGCCCACCTTCTTCTTTATATGTCTCGTTCAATGACACTGGAAGAATTATTCTTGACATGATATCAGTGATCTTGGGATTTAGGTCCAACGAATATTTGGATGAGATGGTCCTGGTTCTGTTATCCACCTTTACTCCAGGACAACCCCCTGCTATTAAGTATGACTATGCCTCTTTCATTGCTGACAAAATCCATGCTCAATTTATGAATTTGGAAAGAGAAGGAGTGTTTAAATACACAACTTTCATATACCATCTGTTGTTGTATTATCACCCAGACAGTTTTATATTTCCCATCAAGAAATTGGATTCCAAAGGAGAGAGGAGGTCTGTGATCTTTTGGACCTCTGTCTTCCACAGAATTGGTGAATCCCCTTATACCTACTGTGAATTCATTGACTTGTTTATACATCCAGCCTCCACTCTATTGATAGGAGCTCCTCCTCCTAGGCTCTCTGGTGACATAAAGAAAATTTTATAGCTCTCCAAAAACTACAGGATAGGTGACTGGTACTTTTACCAGGATCACACTGAAATCAGGATATATGGCTATGAACTATGCCCTTATAAGCTGTCCAAATATGTGCCTATGAGACTGTTTGCTCTGGAGTATTTCAGGCAACTTATCAATGCAGATTTATCTCATTTTTGCAATGTAAAGAAGAAGGCTCAGCTAAGAATAAGAAGCCAGTTAGGCCCTTTTATCATTAACAAGAGGGAAGCATGGGAAGATGCTGATAAGATATTAGGGGAAGACCTTAAATTGAAGAAAAGCTTCTGGTGGGTGCCATATGACCCAAATAGTTTTATAAGTGACAAAAAATTTAAAAACCAGCTGTCAACTTACCTACATCATAGGATCCCTCAAGTAGAACAATATGCTAATCAGTATGAGTGGATAGAGGGTACATTAATAGAAGAACTTACTCGGCAAGAAAAGATGGAACAAGCTATGAAAATTTTAGAAAAGACCCTTAGCTTGGACTCTTTTGGACAGGTATCTTTCAAGCTATCTCAGCAAACCAGAGTGGGTACATCTTCTGCTGGAACTTCACATCAACCTATACAAGAAGCCAACACACCAGTTTTAGGCTCTTCTAAGGGCAAAGAAGCAGCAGGCACAGAGTAGCAAGAAATGACTGACCAGTAGGAGCAAATTCCTCCAGTACAAACCAAAGCACCAAAGATTCCGCTGCTATAGGCTCCTCTGAATGAGGAAAAAGGCAAGAAAAGGGACAGAGAAGAGGCCACACCCATCAGTGGACCTGCAGAACAGCCATGCGCAAAAAGGCAAAGACTCAATCCTCTGTCTGAAGAGGAGGTCATTGAAGAAACAATAGAAAGTTTAAGAGGTGAAAGGGCAACTAGCCCACAGACCTCCCCAGTGATAGACACATCAACCAGCTCATACAGGCAGGAGCTAGAAAGGCAACATAGTGTGGAAGTTTCATCCACAAGGTCACCAAGCAATCAGACCTCTGATATCAAAAGAACATTCACAGAGATAAAGGCTAGACATGATCCATTGAGATTGCAAATTTATAACCAATATCTTAAGATGGTCCCCACAAAACAACAAAGATTAATGTCAACATATGACATTAAAGAAGGAAAAATGATCATGAGCTATTTTAAGCCCAAAGTGCAACAACCACAATCAACAGATGATTATATTAGGAAAAATCTGGAGGTATTCACTAAAGACATTCATCCAATAGACCAGATTGAGCTGCACAAATAGACTAGAGAGATGGTGTATTCCACACTGGTTGATAAAGCAATGTTGGCTCATAAATTGCAAAATTCATTGGAGAACACCTCTGCTCAGCTAGATTTAGAGAAAGCTTCTTCCTTGGCAAAGGACAACAGGATTAAATCCTTGGAGGATATTATCATTGAACTGGGACATGATCCCAAAGATGCCAAGGGCATAAAAGCACTAATGAGGAAAAAGGAAGAGGACATTGCTGCCCTCAGAAAACAGCTCAAAATGTCTCCTTCTATGCATCCACAAACAACAGATGTTGTTCAGCAGAAGTTTGAAGAGGACATGATGGACCTGCTCATGAGGTTGAACGAGAGATTGAGTGAGACAGAGCAGGCATTGGAGAAAGCACTACAAGAAAAGTAGGGAGAGTGAAGTAGGGAGAGTCGACCTCCCAACCACCTGAAGTAGCTCCTATAGTCACAACTACCCCTCCCACAATTATAACAGCCATGCCTCCCACTGCCCCGGCATCAACAACAGAAGTAATCACAGGAGCAACATCAATATCAACAGCACCAGGCAGCAGCACTACTATGACCACAAAGCAATTAATAAAAGCCATGGAGGAATTGAAACTCCAAGTATCTAAATTGAAACAAGTCAAAGAAAATTTGGCAAAGGTAGAGCAAAGCTATGATAAATCCAAGATGAATGTGGTAGAGAAAACAAGGGAAGTCAAAGCATTAGAGAACAAGGTAAGAGCCTTAGAAAAGGATCTCTCTCTGCATAAGCCTCTGGTAGAAATCAGAGGAATTTTGTGGACCAACATCACTCAATCCCTTAGTGATGTATGGAGGTCTATTCAGACCATTTATGAACAAATTGATCTGATAAGAGTAGCCCAAGTGGAAATTCAGAAAACAAGAGCCTTATTGGGACAGATGCCTGAGCAAGCTAACAGGCTAATACATTTTTTGAATACCAAGACTAGTGAAGAGCTGGAAGCACTGGATATTAGAGACAGAACAGGTACCATTCTGGACATCAAAAGAGTTCTAACCATGAGAACTCTAATGCAAAACTTGGACAGAAGATGCCAGGACATGCAGGTAGAAATTGATTCTTTCATAGACAAATTTACAGTCCTACATCAAAAAGGTTTGCCAAGTCCTTTGGGAGACAATGATCATCTGATGAAGCACAAGGACTATGTACATAAATTCAATACATATGCTGTCAATTAAGCTAATGCATCTTCAAGTACTTCAGGAGAAACAACACTTCCATCTGGCCAGTTCCTTTTGTGACAGCCTGGAAAATCTATTCTACATAGAGCATGAGGTGAAGCATCTGTTCAACATCCCACCTAATTTCTTCAGGTACACAGAGACTGATGAGACTTTAAGGAAGCTGCAGAGACATAAAATACTAGGACCAAAGTGGTGGCAAAGCATGTTATAAATCTTGTAAATTTATCTTTGGTCAAATGCAAAATTGTGCACCATCTGTTATAATGCGTAGAACAGAAATGAATCACGGTCCTGCAAGTCAAAGCGCATCACATTAGCGTTAAAGGAAGTCCAGCCAAAGCAGAAGAATCAACACAGAGGATTAGTAGAAGACAGCTAGGAACCGACTTGCAGCACCTACCTCCAGTACTTCTCATAAAGACGGATCAACCAGCACATCATGAATTTATTGCATCTATTTATTGTCTCCCTGTTTTTGAGACTGTCTGTCTCTATCCATGTAAAAGAAGCATTAATTGTCAGCAGATATTTATTTCTATCAGATATTTTGTATGATATCTTGACATTTTTGTATAAATACCCCCCCAGACGAAGTATTTGGGGTTGGTTGGTGGTGGATGTTCATAGTTTTGACTGTAATACTGAACAATTTTGGAAATAAAAGCTGTTGGAACCATTTTGTCTAGCTCACTAGATGAAGAATTGATGCTAAGGACCATGTTACAGAATTCTTGAATCATTTTATGGATCAATAAGTCCCTTCTAACTTGTGTTTTACAGTTTCTGTGTTTATTATATCATCTATGTTTCATGATCTAAATAATAGAGAAAAAGAATAACGGTTCAGGGAGCAGTTGAAGGTGAAGATTGCAGAATCGAAGGAGGGTGAAGATGAGGAACCTGGAGAGCTGGGTTCAAGAAATTGACTAGGCCTCAGAATGCTCCCTCTTTCGCTGCGAGTGCGAGGGTGCTGACTAGAAGTAGCATCACCGGAAGAAGGGCGAGAAGGTGCACCCCGAGAGGTGCCTCTGTGGCTGAGCATTCTTTGGTGGAGCCGAGGCATGACAACAGAGACAACGCCTTTATGGATTACAGAACAGACCACCAGAGAGATATGTCTAAGACCATACACACAGGCTATCGGACGGGAGCCCAAAGAAGCACAGGCTATCGGACGGGAGCCCAACCAACACAGCACATGGAACAACAGAAGAAACCCATGGTGGAGTCTGGTGATTATGCACCTTCCCCTGCCTCGAGACACTCCTGCCATAACTGTGGCATTCATGGGAGTCGAGAGCCAAAACAAGACAGCGCGTGCGGAGGTGAACGGAGTATTAATGTCGCCAACATACATTCCTTTTAACCAAGTGAAACCCACCTGCTTGTGATCCTCCCTCCACATGGATCCGGCTCCGCTGTACAGGGCTGACAGGTGGCGGCTCTGCTTAGCCCACTCCAGTCCCATCGCAATGAAAGTGGCCTTAGGCACCCGCATCCGAGGTTTATAATTATAATTAGAGTTTTCCAAAAATGTTGATATTTTTTATTTTTTATTTTTTAAATTTTTTTTTAAATTAGATTTTTTTTTTAATTTTGTATCTGTTAAGTGAGTTTTGATGTAACATAATTTCAGTAGTGGAGAATGATTTCTTTCTTAAGTTTTAAGGTGTTAATTTCATAATACCACTATTTTATACTAGTTTATTTGTTTTTATAAATAAAAGTGTTTTTTCCATGTATTTGTTTGGATAATTAAGCTTTTTATATATAGGAGCAATATTTCATATATATATTTTTAGTTAAGATATTAATATTTCTGAATGTAGCTCTCTATGATTCATTATCATATACCAAGTCTCTTATGGATAAATCACATATAAGTTTTCAAAGCCGACACATTTCGAACCACTTACTCTGGTTTATCACTATCTTTGTCCTCATGATGAACCACAATAAGTGGTTTGAAACCCACTGGCTTTAAAAACTTGTATGTGATTTAATAGTTCGTGTTATTTTAGGAATGAAGTACTCTTCATTTTCATTTTGGAAAACTTAGAGTTTGTCTTTACTTATTAAAAATGGAGAGTGGTAATCACATACTTAGTGATCAATATACATGTAAAAAGTAGATGAATCAAAGAGATACTTTTTTTCCTCTTGTTCAACTTCTTATGAGGTAAGGAGTAGAAGTTATTGAGAGATTCTTACATGTTAGTTATTAAGTTTATTATGAAGACTAAAGATGTTATACATTTCTTTTTTTTAGAGAATTTACTCATTTGGAAAGAAATTGTTATATACGATATTTGAAATTCAATTATCTCTAGAACTCTTTGTCTTACTACTTTGTTTTTGAAACAAATAAAAATAAATAAAACAATTTTATCATCTTCTTTAAAAAAACATGAAATATCAAATCTCCTTTATAGTTTAGAGGTGGATTTCTATTTAATTGAGTCTAACAATTTACTTACTTTTTTCAACTTCAAATGTTAAAATAATACAAATTTTCTCATGTTTTGTAAGTTTTTAAACAAAATCATGCATGCATACATCTTTGTAACTCTTTTTTTAATTATTTTTTAAATTTATTTTTATATATAATATTTTAAAAATTAAATTGATTATTTAAATTTAATCAAAATTTAAGTTTAATTTAATGTATTTAAAAAAATCTTGACTAGAAGACCATTTATAAGCTAAACAATAACTATTTAAGGAGTAATAAAATGTGTATAAATGACTTAAATAATTTATCATTTGAAAATTACATTAATAACAATTTCTAAATAATTATTAATCTTTATCCCAAAAATAAATCACAATAACTAGTTCGAAATATCAACCCATAACTAATAATATAATTAATAAAAAAACAATCTCTTTTTTCAGAAAGAAAAAGCTGAATATATCATATTGAGATAATATAAAAATCCAGATTTACAAAAGACCGTTGAGGAGCTGATAAGCCTTGATCTTAACACAAGGACTGGTGAATAGAAAGACAATTCCCCCACGAGGGTAGGAAGAGCAGAAAACATATTAACAGATATAGACAAAGGATCAAAGATGGATGCATCGTAAGTCATATTCTATGAAAAACACAGGTTATGAGCATAATTGAGACTAGATCACTGACCATAGACCATAACCTGCATCAAAAACAAAATAGATCCAAAAAAAATTATAAATAATTCGAGGCTTAACCAACATACACCTAATTGAGATGAGCAAAACATATTTATTAGGATGAGATGGCCACCACCATCTTCATTGTTATTCACATGTTCCTTCCATGGAAAAAGTGACTGCCTAATGGTTGTCAATTCAAAAGTCTAAGAATGCCCCACTCACTAACATGCCAACACTCCGATACAATAAAAGAGAATACAAGGAAAAACTAAAAGCAAAGCCTGCAACTTTCTTCATAACGACTTTTTCATCTCTCACTATACCTTTAAATGGGGGGATGCCTCCATTTGTGGGACCGCTACCATTTCCATCCCGCGTAAATTTGACGGATGGTCCTCATGACGGAGGGACCCTCCCGGGTCCCGGCACGGTCATACTCACGTAACGGGCGGACGGGTACGATAAAAGTAGAAGCTCACAATGCAAAAAGTTAAAATTTGACAGGAAAGTTGACGCCATTGTTCCCTTGACTCGGCGTGATGTGATGGATTGAATTAACGTACCTTTTAACGATATGAACCAATTTGTATTATTGTACCCATGAAAGAAGAATGTGAGAGCATACATATATTAATATGTTAATGTTCCACGGTGACAGACAATATGATTTTTGGTGACATATGTGACCCCACTTGTCACTCTCATCGCATATTCATGACGCATTTGATGGTTCCATCAAATTATTTTTCTGCATCGACTTGTTCTCGACACATTGTTCAAAGCGTTTTGACTGTTGCAATTAATTAAACGGCATTTGTAATCCCAAAGTGACAAAATGGTCAAAAATTGAAGATAGATGGTGTGAAGCTATGAATATATTAATATTGTGGGCTCATAATTTGCATATCTTAGTTTATCATTTCTATACGTTTACATGGGTGGTTTAACCTTGCGTCTTATTGGGCTGTTATTATACTTCCGTAGGTATGTAGGTATATAATTTATTTAATTTTGCATTGACTATCTATTACTTGTGTTTGACCAAAAACAATTCGTAAGTTTTTCATAGTTTAACCAATAATAGAATTTTATTTATTTATTATAATATTTAAATTTATTTATTTAAAATGTGATTCGTTCTTCTCTTATTTTGTCATCACTATTTATGTATTAATGTGATTAATAAAAAACAATAATTACAGTACAACCAATAATAAAAAAGTACTGTGTTAATTCATTCTATATACCAATTCTCCAATTAATTTAATAGAAATGTCACGTCATTTTATATATAAGCTAATCAACAAACTCAAGCAATAATGAAAATTGATGAATCAACTCACACTGGAGTATCGGAAACTCTCTTTATTGATATTAACTCGAGCAGCTGTGACATATTTAGTAAAAGTAAAAAAATAATTGAATGTATATGTAACCCAACTATTGCTCTCCATTATTTCACATAAAGTCAAAAATAATTTTTGAGGGTTGCAATTTTTTTCAAGCCCATAACTTTGAAAGTGACCACGACCACAAAGAATACCCACTGTGCAAGTGTGAAGAGAGGCATATGAATGGATGATGAAGATCACAACCATGTAGGACAACACTTAAGTTTAAAAGTTTTGAAATTTATTTAAGAAATAAAAAAGGGGCATGATGGATTCTATTTTAGCAGAAAACCTCATTCACGGCAGCGAAGAATTTGTGAATTTGTTTTCAAAATACTAAAAGATATTTACAAATTTGTTTGAATGACTTGCATTGACCAATTTATAAAAATAAAAATAAAAAAAATTGGCATTTTAAAATAATATAAGGTAAAATTTAGAAGTATTTGTTAATACATTTATTTTTGTATTTATGATAAAGTATATAAAATATTTATTTGAGAAATTATTTATGTAAATAAATTTATGTTACTGGTGCTTTTCTTAATCATGTTTCTTGGTTTCATAAAGATAGATATTTCATATCTTTATAACATGAAATAGCTTAAATTTAAATATCACATTTCTAATTAATTTGCAAAGTGAATTTCTAATTAATATGTAAGTTGAAAGTCTTTGAATTTTTACATAGTATAAAGATTATTAAAATAATTTATTTATAATGTTGCCTAATTTAATATATTTATTATCATTTTTAATTTAAAATAATAAAATAAATTAAATTAAAGTATTAAGTGTATTATATTTTTCAATCTTATTATTGTTTTGATTTTTTTAAAGTGTGAGTAATTAGAATTATTTAAATAATTCACCAAAAGTTATTTTAATTATTTTTTGATGTTTTAAATTTCCATCTACTATTATTTTTTTAAGCTTTATCCAAAATATTAAATTTTTATCGTTATAATTTTTTTTAATGTTTTAAATTTCCATCTGTTATTATTTTTTTAAGTTTTAAATACGATATTAAATTTGTATAATTAGTAGTGAGTACTACTTCTTAGTTTAAATAAGAATAAATATAATTAAAATATTAATAATTTTGTTATTAAAATTGTTTAAAACATCATAATGACACAAATTTAATATTTTGGATGAAGCTTAAAAATAATAATAGATGGAAATTTAAAACATCAAAAAAAATTAAAATAACTTTTGTGAGTTATTTAAATACTTCTCATTGCTCTCACTTTAAAAAATCAAAACAATAATAATGTGGATTGAAAAATATAATACACTTAATATTTTTTTTTAATTTATTTTATTATTTTAAATTAAAAATTATAATAAATATATTAAATTAATGAACATTATAAATAAATTATTTTAATAATATTTTTACTATGTGAAAATTCAAAAACTTTTCAATTTACATATTAATTAGAAATTCACTTTGCAAATTAATTAGAAATGTCATATTTGGATTTAAGCCATTTCATGTCATAAAGATATGAAATATCTATCTTTATGAAACCAAAATATCAAATTAAGAAAAGCACCATATGACCTTGAATGGTTAGGTAACATAACTTTATTTACATAAATAATTTCTCAAATAAATATTTCGTATATTTTATATAAATACAAAATAAATATATTAACCAATACTTCTAAATTTTACCATATATCTTTTTTATAAACAAATATAGATCACACCAAAAATAAAAGAACGAAAACAATGAAACCAATTAATATTTTCTATATTTTAATGTTATTTTATTTAATATTTCTTATGTTTATAGTATTAAGTTTTATATTACATTATTAAAGTGTCTACCTTAATGTTATTTTATTTAATATTTTCTATATTTATGATATTTTGTTCTATATTGTATTAAACATGTTATTGTAAATGTTCTTCTAATATTCTATTTTTACCTTTTTTTTCTTAGTTTTCGTTTCCGGTTTCTACATGTATTTATATAAGCTTCTATTTTTCTATTTCTTTATAATATTGTACTTTAAGTTCATTATATTTAAGCAGGTACTCACTACTATGTAGCTTGTTTTGTGTACATTGTGAGTGAAGATGATCCTCTCTCTGATAGGAGGGATTCATATATGAGTAAATACACACCATGAGTGAGTTAGTTCATGTGCAATAAATAAATAAATATTTCGCATTTTATTGGATATAGTTGTATGAAGTTGTTATATGTCTTATGGATGAAATGAAGTTAGGTCAATTAACTATGGATGATTACATAAACAAGTTTTTGGAATTGTTAAGGTATGTTTCATATATCAAAGATGAGAAAGTAAAAATTCGATGATTTTTAGTGGATTGACTTAGCCATATAACAATATGATTGATTTTGATGAGCATAAGATCCTTAATGAGAAAATAAGAAATGATAAGTACTTTTATGAATAAAGCAAGAGTAAAGTCGAATTTAGTAGAATGTGGAAGGAAAATAAAAAGGAGAAATTTCATTAGAAAAAGAAAGGATTTAATCTTTCACAACATAAGGACCAATCAAAAAGTTATAAGTCAAACTATTTAGCATAAAGTAGTTTCTAGTGGAATTATCCACCTCAAAGTGGAACCAAACTAGTTGAGTTAGTAGTGGGAAATCCAAGAGAGTCTTGGAAATCTTGCTAGCACATATATTCCTAGATTAGGCTACAAAAATCCAAGAGAGCCTTGGAAATATTACTAGCACATATATTCCTAGATTAGGCTACAAAGCACTGGGAGTAGAAGGAAGATAAATTATATGGGAATTCAACTGCCCAACTAAAAGCAAGGTCTTTATGTGTCTATGTTCACACAATAAGGATCACAAATAGAATGTTCTACAAAAGAGGTGTTAAATACACATTGAGAAGACATAATATGAAAGATAAAACATGAATTACATTTATTCAAAAGTGATATACATTTAAAATAATGACCCTTGGTTTCCATATACCAAATGATATCTTGGACTCCATTTAACCTTTTACATTCCACACCAACCCTCAGTGGATTAGGTGTCCAACATTCCCCCCTTAATTGGAAGGGGTATATACGAGCCCAAGAAGAGAATTATAACAGAAATACAATAATGTGTGATAGAAATGAGTTGAATGTGATCTTTGAAATGATGTCATAAGGTGGGAGAACTCGGGGTCTCAATCGACGGTGGTTTAAGGATGACCACCAACACTGGAACACATAGTACAATTCCCGAAACTCTTCCAAATTTGGAAAGAAGTTGAAATCTTCTGCTAGAGGAAGTCTCCCTAATGCTTTGGAGAGGGAGGGATTCAACCTGGAAAAGGGAGGTCTGCAACCTGTGGTGGTTCAAGAAAGGCTTCCAACCAAAGGAATTCTTATTGTGATTCCCGAAAGTCTTCGAAATCTGGCAAGGCGCTAAAATCTTCTGCAAGAGGAAGCATTCCTTAATGTTTTGGAGAGGGATACCTTCAACCTAGAAGAAGGGAGGTTAGCAACCTACATTGGTTTAAGGAAGGCCACCAACCATAGGCATGTTTAGGGTATACGTGTCTTTGACTACAACTATGAATCCGGGTATGGTTGTCACTGGGCGTAGGCTCAGGCGGTAGGTTCAGGTTGCGGCTCAGGCTCGCTTAATCTATCTTTGAAACTTGTAGATGACCATCAATTCCTCCCTGTCAGATACAAGGTGAGAATATGGAGAAAACTCAATTGTAGTAATTTTTAGTGCTCGTGAACAAATTATGTGATATGAGCGAAATATTTTCTTGGCGGTTGAGGCCCATTACCAAGAAGCGATCCATCCAAGGTGAATCCTTGTTCTTGTAAAATGATTGTTTTTGAAGAATCTGTTTGAAGAATGAGTGTGCTAAAAACAATTCTTGCATGGGTGAAGATCAAAATAATGATCTTTCACATGGCCAACTCGGTCACAATGTTGGCATTTGACAACTTTTGGCTGCAAATGAGGATGAGCAGAATCTGGAACAGGTGAAGGTGAGCTATGATGAAGAAATTTGACGCTCTAAAATTTGATGGGCTTTGAGTAATATGGAATATGAAAGGATGCCTCCTTATAATATCCAAGACTTGTTTTGTGTTTGTTTCTGACAAGCTCTTCCCAAGGTCTGATGATGGGCTTGGGAAGTGCGGATTGAATTTTTGCATCTGCATACAAATCTGCTCTTGCAATGGGCACTGGATCTGAATCAACCTCTACTTTAATGACTTGATCACTTGTTGGTTGCTGATGGGAGTCATTTTCAACTTCAAATAGAGGATTGTTCTGAACAAAAACAAGTTCCGAATGATGCTCACGTTGTTGTAGCTTTGTCTCAAGCTGCAAAAACTCAATTTTCTCTTGTGCATTTTGTAGATATAATTTAATATCTTTGAGAATGGCTTTGTCAATCATAATTGTAATGTTGATAATAGAATATATTAGATTGTTTAGTAACTCCAATATTCCATCAGCCATTTTCCAACAATTTAAATTGTTGAATGCACTCCCACAATCAAATAGAAAAGTGCTCTACTAGACTACAAACTAATATGAACCAATCCATATATAAAAGGGACTCTTGAACTTCAAAGTGCACATATATATAAATAACTCAACACCATTACAACACAAGGCATAAATTACTCATTGTTCAACGCACTTACTACTTCAATTGCAACTATAATAATAGTATCTTCCTTCCATATGAGAACCATACCACAAGTATAATCACTCCATACATACTCATATACCATAAAACGCAACCCACTTTCATATTATCCATATATCATATATCATCATATATCATATGGCCTATAATAAATCACATAACATACCACTCATGACCTTCTTCAAAAATGAGCTCGGATGCATTATCACTTCATATACACCTTTTTAAAAAAAATTCCATACACACACTTTACTCCATACTCTTTATGATTTTTCCTTAAAAGATAAACAAAGCATATTATATAACTTCACTCATGAATCGTTAAATATGCCACCACTTATATGACCATACGACCCCCTTTTAAAACTCAATGCATATAAAACAGTCTTTTAAGTAGAAGAAACTATTTTTCTTTTGATACTAGAAGGTGAATACACTAAGTGGTTATCGAAATGGTTGGAAAAGATTATATGGACTAGGAATTTTAGGGAAGGAGGAAGCCTTGAATAGGCATCCAAAATAGGGTGTATCAAAAAGACACTTCCAAGATGTAAGGTTTCACATTACTAGCCATCAATAATATAAAGAAGTGAAGGTCACGTTCAACACTAGTATTCAATGGTTTTTTTTCTTTTATATTTTCATAATATAACTAATTTAATTTTCATGTAATCATGTTTCTTCATCTATTTCAACATGAGGATTCATGGATAACTTTCCCTTAAAACCAATTCCAAAATACATTTCTCCTCAAGTTTAAAGAAGCATGTGCTCTTTTCATACTTATACATGAGCTCTAAGTAAGACTAGAAATAAATTCCACCATAATTCCATGTGCAAACATTAAGCTACAACAACCTATTTAATTTCCTAGATTATGCTAAATAAGATCCACTTATTGACTCTTGATATCATAACCACAAAAGTATGTCACAATAACCTAAAATATCATGCTTCTATTACAAAAATAAAATATAAGTGTATGAGTATTAACCTAACTGTAACAAGGTAATTAGGAGGAATATGTCTATCTTCATAAGAAAATCTAATAAATATGATATGTTTATGAAATGGGAAAATGGAATCACAAAAGATATTGAACCAACCACATTTCCAAATTCATCGACTAAAATTATCAATCCCAATTACTAAGACAAACAATTATTTACAGAATGACATTGCTTTAATCATTAGACTTGTATAATAATGTTTCAGCAAGAGAAACTACTGTTACAAATTTAGAAACATATTATTCTTCAAAAAGTGCCAAGTAAAACAATGGGCCTGCCAAATTTAGGCACAAATAGTTTTTTGCAACAACCATTCAAGCATAAGGCTACACCCATGAATACATGCAACTCACTCAACTTATTATGCTCACTTGCACAAGTAATTAAATCATATAGAATTAGTCATTATAAAATTGTTTCTAACAACAACCACCCCACCTTTTTTTATGATATCTTTAGATAATGAAAGTAATAATTGTCCTATTTGCTATTCATATTTCAGCAACTTATTAAATTCATTATCACATTCATACAAAAATTTGTAGACATAGGAAGCCACATCCATTAAATAATCCATTCATAAATTTCTAGTACGTAAAAACTATAGTAAGTAAGACATTTACTATAATAATTGATATGAACAAAAGCTATAGTGATTGAGGCCTTTTGAAAAATACTTTACAAACATGCAATCTACAACCATTTAAGCATTTTGACAAACACTTTGCAAGCGTGCAATCTACAACCATTGAGACATTTTGTCAAACACTTTGCAAGCATGTAATCTACAACCGTTGAGACATTTTTTCAAACACTTTGCAAGCATGCAATCTATGATCATTGAGGCATTTTGTCAAAAACTTGGAAGCTATAATCACTTAAGGCCATTTTGACATGAATCTAAGATTCTTCCTCAACCTATTTAGCTCATAAAATTTATAAATTAATTCTTCAAATGTTGGATTATTAAACAGGGACTATCATCTTATTCTTTCATTGAAAAATCGAAAACAAACACACATAATTGATATCAGTAATATGAAAAATCACCCAAATTTACGATTTCATATCTGAAAAGCAAGTTTTTGGAATCGAATTAGGGGTTACAGGTCCAAATGGCACATATACCCCTTGATGTTGTACTGAGTCTTTACGAAACCACCCATGGATGCAATTTTCTTAAACTATAAAATATTCTAACTCCCGGAATTTCATTCACAAATTTTGTCAAATAGATGGCATGCAAACTTTAATATAAAATCATGCATAAAAAAAAAACAACATAAAATTAAGCTATAATTACTTATGCATTTTCTAAATGCTTTTCTAAACCATCTAATCTATTGTAAGTGAATTGAAGGGTTTGAGTTTCATCAAGCACTATTTTCATTCAATCATTCCTACAAACACATGGCAAGCATCCTGAGCTATTGTAATACATATAGAGAAACACCCAAAATAAGATTTAACCAGTGATGATTCTCTTAATGCATTATGTATCCTTACTTGTTATCTACATTTGCAAGTATTGCAAGCACATAATGACTGGAAATTACCTTAATTATTTTCTTTGAAACTCTTGGTTGCCATTTTAAGGGTTGATCTAGTGAATCCTCTAGGTATATTTTGGGTATGCAGGCATTTCTTAATTCTCTGGTAGGCTGCAAGTTAACACTTATTCATGCATAATAATTAAAAAAATAATAATATCTTTACCCATTCAGGGATTTTTCCGAACACTTGGAAACATATCCTAAAACCATTTCTAAAACATGCGTCTCATTACCTATTTCAATTAAAATGAAACAAAACCTTAACTCATGAAACTCTTACCCAAGTGCTTGGGAAATTCTTTATTTCAATTACCTTCAACAATATTTGGCTTTACTTTCTCAAATGCTACAATACCAAGGTTAGTACCATAAACTACACCAATAATAATTCCAATCTTGAGATTTAAACATCCATACATACAGACTGCTCTTAGTCTTCATTTTAAACTAGCCAATAAGATTCCAGATAACATAAGCTTAAACGTAAATTAGATGCTTACAATAATTTAAATTTCTACTTTTTATTTTATACTAATGCTATACTATAATTTTAGGAAAATTAAAATTATACCTGATGAGATATCCAATTCCAATCGTTGAGAATATGATCCATCTCTTATTCCTTAACCAACTCATTTAAACCATTCGGTTTTCCATCCAACCATATAAGGGAGAACTCCTCCCCCTGGAACCCTAGAGCTGTAAGAGCTTACAAGTAGTACCAAAGTATAGTAATAGAGAGATATACAAGGCAAGATGAGGGAAGATAAATTTCACTTCCCCTCAATACCACTCATGGTCAACCACATTGGGTAGAGTTACTTAGTAATTTAGATTAGCATTTGGCTACTCTCCAAGTCCTTCCCTTTCACAATCTTATCAAATTCTCTCCAACTCTTGGTATCAGAATGCACCTCTCTCCCCAGATGAGAAGACATGAGACACATATATAGGAGAAGCAACAAATTATTTCCATAAAGGAGGCATAATATGCATGTCTTGAGAAAGAGTAACATATTCAATGTAGAAGAGTTTGATGGGTCCCGTTAATAGGTACCTTTTTGAGTTCATTGATATCCTCCATCCCTTAAAACTCTCATTTTCTCACATTAATTCACAATTTTAGCCATTACTTCGAAGACTAAAAGGTGCTTGTCATATTGTATGGCCTAATGTGATTAATATGTAGGTCAAAGAAGCATCTTTTGAGATATTTACCATGTAGGGGCTTGATGGAGACACCTAGAAAAATATAGGGAGTATTTCCACCTCATTAACTCCCTAACTCGACTTGAGATCACAGAATCCTCTCCAACAACTCAAATTCACTAGCAACCGAGGAACTCAAAATGAATGACAAGGACAAATGGAACTATTTTCAAAAATCTTGAGATTTTGGAGGGGATCATTCCTTGTTTCAAGGAAGTTTCCCCTTAATCATTTTTTTATAAGTAAACCCGCTGAAAGGCTCATTAGGATTCAATTTTTTGTTTCAGCTAGGAGTAGCTACTAGGATCCTAGTTCTTGACATTCGTTATTCTTAACTTTCATATGATGTATGGGACTATTAATTTCTGTTAATGAGAAGTTTACCATTGATCTGAATCTGAGTTAGTTTTGGAGGGCTAAAACCCTTGGGTTTGGGCCCAACCCAGAGGCTTTAGTCCTTCTCCTGTATTTCATTATTTTTCTTTTTTCAAAGCATGACAATCCTTCTCTTGTTTCAGTAGATATTATATCATAAAAACTTGTAATTGTAAGCTTTCCTATCACCTCTCTTGTGGGAAGAGTGATAGGAAAGATATATAATAACAACTTGTTTACGATTTATTGGAAATAGATAGATGTTAGTTTTCCTGCTTGTTCTCTACAATTTAGGAGTTAGTGTCATTACATTGAGTGATTATAGTAGTGTTGTGGGAGAGAATATATCTTAATCAAATTAATCTCATCTTTTCCATGATAATTTGTCTCAATGCATATTGGTCAGTCGATGCATGTATTCGGCTAGTTGCAGGGACTATTCTTATTTGAAAGGGTGGGTACACCTTTCCAGATCCACCTATACCTTTCCATATTCGTCTTAGGTACCTCACCTTGCTTCCAAATTATGTCTCTGAATTCACTTTGTTAAGGCAAATGAAGGACACTGTGGGCATCAACTTTGATGCAAGATAGAACTCCGAGGGGTACTAAGCTTGTATAAGAGGCTCTCACACCCTTCGTTCACCTCCTCCTACCTTTACCCACTTTCCTCTGCTTACAAGAACCCATTTTTGTCCTCAAAATATCTCATATGCTCTTCTTATAGCAAAACAGGGTCTCCTGTAGCAAAACACGGCCTCCTGTAGCAATACAGGACCTCTTGTAGCTTTAATTTTTGCAAGATGTTTTCTCCAAACTTGGGATTTGGCATATTTAAGTTGAATAATAGCCCCCACACTATGATTTGGTTATTATGGAATACCTTAGGACCGCTCCAACCTCATCCTTCCATCACTATAGCCATCAGATAACAAAACAAAGTTAGATTTAGCATTTTATTTTTCATAGGCATGTTAAAGATGTGATTTCTCAATTTCAAGCAAGTGTGAGTAGATAAATAATGCATGCAAGGTATGTTATTGATTTGAATCAACTGTGAAAGTAGAGTAGCATGAGTTATTCCTACAAATAGATTAGATTTTTCCTTATGTAATTTCAATTAGCATTTACATTTGATGAATGGTAAGCAGAGTAGTATGATTTATTTCTACCACTAAATTAGCCTATTTTCCCTTATGCAATTTCAATTAGCATTTACATTTTATGATTGGAATTTTCACCTTGGTAGTAGAATCATGTTCATTTATGATTTCATAAGAGGTTTTCACTACAATTAGTTGGAGGAATGGTCTCTGAATACCCTGATTTGATTTCATGAATAAGAGTGACATTAGTAGAACCTAATGTACTGTGCATATAGCACTGTCACCTCTAAGTTTGTATGAACCCCTGGTTGATAATTAAAGTTGATAAGCCCTTGGGAGTTGAAACAACCTTGGCGCAATACTAGGGATCATCACTTTTTGGCGTCGTTGTCGGGGTGGTGTCTAAGTAGGTGTTATTTCTGCTTAAGAATGGCTTGACTTTTTTTTTTTTGCATCAGCCTTATTTCTTGGAACAAAAAGTGAAAATTTCAAAAAGGAAACTTGTTATTTCATACCTTGTAGGAGTAGGGATAACCAAGGGAAGTTCTTGTGAAAACCCACACCTCCTCAAACAATCAACCTTCATTCTTCTTTGGTGACTGTGAATTTCTGTCTGTGACTACAGGGGAGTTGGAAAACCATTTGGGAGAGCCACTTGAAATTTTTGAAGAACCTATAGGAGAAGAAGAACCTATCTCATCTACCCAAACTATGGATAAAAACCAGAACAATGAGCTTCTTCCTATCTGAGAAACCAATGGAGAGGCTAGAATGAAAAATATAAGCTTTGTTTCCCTTCCAAATTTCCATGGCCTAACCTTTGAAGATCTTGACACCTTCATGTTTGATTTTTTTGTTGGCTGTAGGACCTATGAATATGCTTGTTATGAGATGAAGTTGAAGTTGTTTTCTTCTACCCTCAAAGAAGTAGCCTTGTGTTTGTTTATGAGTCTACTTGGAGGCATCATCACTACCTGGGCCTAAACACAACAAGCCTTCAATGAAAAATACTAGGATTACTGTATGTCAAAAGAAAAAGGAGGAAGAAATATTTATGATGACCCTTTGACTCGATGAATATTTGGAGGACCATGAGGAAAGGTTTCAACTCAATTATAGGAGGGCCAAATGTACCCTTTATCCTGAGCACTCAAGCTAGTTATTCTCTGAGGGATCAGGGAAGATGCAATTGAAACACTCAACATGCTATCTAAAGGAGATATCTATGAATTTCCTTATGATGATATCAAAATTGTATTCAAGAATTACTCTAGGGTTGTTAGGAAGAAGGATAGGTCTAGCCAAAACTTGGTCTATTCCTCTTCCTCCATAACAACCATCAAGAATGAGATAGGAAGTATGTTGGAAGATTTTAAGAGTGAAATGTTGCATACCTTTTCCTTGCATATGGATACTATCAAAATCAAAAGAAAGAAAGAGGGAGCAGAGAGGGAACTGATTATATTTTGTCATAGATGTACTAAACGACATCCTAGGAATGAATGTCCACTGAATGTCATATAAGTCTGCTTATTTTGTGAAGAGAATCATGAAACAGATAAATGTCCCTCTCTTCTAGGTCTAAAGGCTATATACCAAGGATGGGTAGAAGGTGGGTTCGGGAAATTGTGCTTCATTAACCAAAGGAGACCCCTAGGTTTTCAACCATATAAACAATGCATGCAAGGTTCACATTATCCTCATTACAATCCAAATCAAAATGAACCTTTCCAGCCTTTGTACCCTTCCACCCATCCATCATGGTCCACACATCCTCCTTGGTCTTATACTCCTCAATATCCTCCTTAGCCTATCGAACCTCCTTTTCAGCCATATTCAGTCCAACTTTCCCAATGGGCCAACCCCTCAACAGAGTGGAGGCCTCAAACCACCCAACCTCTAGCTTTAGTACCTCACCTTCACCTCAACCAGAACCCCCTCACCAAAATCTACCTAAGCAACCTCAAATGCATGCTCAACCCAATCCGAACCTGAACAAAAAATAGGCATAACAAGTTTACATCAGGGAGATATCTTACCCTGCTTATGCTGTGGAAATCCAATAGATCAACCTTAGGTCTAGGAAGGTGCTCCTAGATAATCACCCACCATCTCCAACTAAATAGCTTAAAGAAGAGAAGGAGGAGAGTGTCCCTCAAGTCAATGCACCTCCTTATCCTGAAAGGTTGGTCCACCCTAAACAACACACCCTAAAAGAATTGAAGAATTTGTGTGTCAAGAGACCTCTTCTCCAAGCCATAAAAGATGTTCCCATTTACAACAATTTTATCAATGAGGAATTTTTCAAAAGGCTTGGGAGAAGAATAGGATATGCCCCCACAATCAATGTTGTTGGAAAACTATCTGATCTGATGCTTCGGAGTGTGATCTCTCCAAAATATTTGGATCCTCGTAGCCAAGTAATGGATCTACACATTGATGGAATTGTGGTCCCTAATACTTTGATTGATCTTGGGGATGGAATCAATGTAATGACTAGAGAAAACATGCTAAAACTCAACCTCCAAGGGTCTTTGAGGAATACCACTACAATGCTGCAACTTGCAGACATATCCACAGTAGCCCCTGAAGGAGTTATTGAGGATTTCATGGTATCCATTGACTCCTGGGAGTATCCCACTAATTTCTTAGTCCTCCAGCCCAAAACCAAATTTAGTGACTATCCACTCATTCTAGGAAGACCTTGGTTGGCCACTGCTGATTCCTACATTAGTTGTAGGGTTGGGAACATGACTATTGAAAATGGAAATTTATAAAAACAACTTGTGTTGTATCCTCCTGCTCAGCCTTCTGTTGAGCATGATTTACCCTTATGGTTAGAGGAGGAGGAAGAGGAAGAATTTTATCATACATCCCTCTACCCAAAATGCACTCTAGACATTGTTATAGGAGAGGGGAAGATTGATGAAGATGACCTTATTGACCATATCTTACAAAACTGACCTCCCACTACCATACCTGTTGAGGAACCGATGAAAGATATTGAGAGTAGTCCTTGGACTAAATTTTTCTATGTTGACTCTAACCTAGAACCTACCAAGATTGTGGAGATTATCCCATCCATAACTCTAAAGATCAAGCCCTCTCTTTCTACTGAGCAAGAAGAACAATTATGTAATGTGTTGAGGAAATATATGGATTATTTTACTTGGGATTATAAGGAAATGAAAGGTGTGCATCCCTAAGTCTGTACTCATCATATTTACATTAGAAGGATGCAAGCCTATGCACCAACCCCAGAGAAGGATGAACCCTACTTTTAAGGACATTTTGAAAGAAGAATTTCAAAAGTTACTGGATGCAGGGTTCATATACCCTGTTTCAGATAATGAGTGGGTGTCACCTATTATTTTATTCCCCAAGAAAATTGGGAAGTGGAGGATTTGTGTTGACTACCGAGAAATTACAAGGCTAAAAAGAAGGACCATTTTCCTTTGCCCTTCATTGAACAAGTCCTATATGTCCTTACAGGAAAGAAATTCTTATCCTTCCTAGATGGATGTAGTGGATACAACCAAATCTAGATTAGCCCTGAAGACTAAGATAAGACCACATTTACGTGTCCTTGGGGTACCTTTTCCTATAGAGTCCTTCCATTCAGTCTATGTAATGCCCCTAATACTTTCCAGAGGGAAGTTATAAGTATCTTTGTTGAACTTGTTCATGACTATGTTGAGATATACATGGATGATTTCAATCCTTATGGATGTGACTTCTAGGACTCTCTTTCTAATCTGTGCAAAGTATTAAAGAAATGCATTAAAATTAATCTTTCAATGAGTCCTGAGAAATATGAATTCTTGATGAATGCATGGACTATCCTTGGCCATTCTATAACCAAGGAAGGGATACAGGTTGAACCAAACAAAATTTCCATCATTAGAAAGGTCCCTATACGTAAAAAACAAAGAGATGTCAAGAGTTTCCTTGGATTAGTTGGGTATTATAGAAGATTTATCAAATACTTTATTAAACTGGCTTCACCCTTATTTGGGTTGCTTGCTAAAGATTCATATTTTTGTTGGACGAAAAAATGTCAAGAAGACTTCCAAGTACTGAAAGAAAATTTTAACACTGCACCCATCCTTAGGGGTCCCAACTGGGCATTACCTTTCCACATGCAAACAGATGCCTCAGATAATGTTGTAGGGGAAGCCTTAGGACAAGTGGAAAAAAAATTGCCTTATTCTATCTATTTCATTAGTAAAAACATTTCCAAAGCTGAGTTAAATTATACTGTCACTGAAAAGGAACTCTTGGAAATGGTACATTCTTTGAACAAATTTAGGCATTATATCACTAGTTATCCAACTTTTGTTCACAATGATCATGCAACCATTAAGTATTTAATGAATAAACCTGATGTCCATGCTAGGATCATTAGATGGTTGTTATTATTACAACAATTTAATTTAACTATTATTTAAAGAGAATGTGGTTGCATATTTGTTGTCAAGACTAACCCTACTTACATGAAAGGAAGAAATGATAGATGATCAACTTCTAGATGAACATCTCTTTTCCTTCTCGGTGCTTTCTCCTTGGTTTGATGATATATCTAACCACTTGGTTGCTGGGAGGTTCCCTCCTAATATATCTTCCAAGGAGAAGAGCAAGATTGTCAGGAAAAGTGCCCCATTCACTTGGATTGAGGGAAATATTTTCATATTGGGACCATATTGGATCTTGAGGAGATGTGTGAGGGAAGAGGAGGTCTTTGAAATCCTATCAAAATGCCATGATGGACCTTGTTGGGACCACTTTGTTGCTAAGAGGAAAACCTTCAAAGTTCTACAATCAAGTTATTATTGCCCCACTTTACATCAGGACGCAAGAAGGTAAACCATTAGGTGTGATCAGTGCCAAAGGAAGGGTAAACCCACACCCAAGGATGAAATGACCTGACAACCTCAAACGACTTTAAGGCCATTTGAGAAGTGGGCCATGGATTTCATTGGACATATTGGTCCCCCATCAGGACATAAGAAATATATCATTATGTGCATTGTTTACTTGACTAAATGGGTTATAACAAAGGCAGTAAAGGTAGAAATTGAGCAAAAGGTGGTTGAATTTAAGAGGGAGAACATCTACAAGTTTGGTTTTCCAAGGGAGTTAGTCACTGATCAAGGAGCACAATTTACATCAAATTTGATTGAATATCTCATGAAGCAACACCACATCAAGAACATGACATCCATAGCCTATTCCCCTCAAGCAAATGGGCAGGTAGAAGTCACAAATATAGCACTAGAGAAGATTCTTACCAAGGTGTTTAGCAACAACAAAAAGGATTGGGAAAATAAACTCGTGGAAGCCACTTGGGCCTACAACACCACTTGGAAGACCACCATTGGATTTACCCCATTTGAACTAGTCTAGGGGAAGAAGGCCCTGCTGTCTATTGAGTTTGAATATAACACCTGAAGAATGGAAACCCAGTTAGACTTGGATATCACTACAACACAACAAGTGATGTTGCTCCAAATCAATGGTCTAGATGAATTTAGGTTGCAAGCTCTCTTGCACATTGAGGTAATCTAGCTACAAAGGAAGATTTGGTATGACAAACACATTAAAGAGAAGACTTTTCAAGAAGGAGATTGGGCCGTGTTGTATGATTATAGGTTCAAGGATTTCAAGGGAAAGATAATGACAAGATGGTTAGGTCCCTATCTAGTAGAGAAATGTCATGAGAATGGGTCTGTCCAGATCAGAACAATTGATGAGGAAGGGATCCACTTACTTGTCAATGGTTATAGGTTAAAGTTGTATAAAATACCTTTGTCCTAGGAGGAATTTGTCAATTCAATTATTAGATATTTGATTGTGATTGGGAGGCTCACAACCCTCAGTCCACAAACCTTCTAAAAAAAATAAAAAAATAAGAGGGCCTAGATGAAAACCTCCATGAGGCATCTCAGGCCAACTCTAGGGTTGAAAACCTCTCTAAGAGAGCCCAAGAGAAAAAAAAAAAAGGAAAAAAAGAAGAATAAAAAATAAAAATAAAAATTGAAAAGATCCCAAGGTGAAAACCTCCTCTGAGGCGTCTAGTGTTAATTTTTATTAAGGAAACATTGTTATTTTCTATGATAGTTGCATTTCATCATTAATACATTAAGTTCACCCCATTTCATCATTACATTATTAAGATCTACGCCATTATACATAAACATATGCAATTACATAGGAAGAAACAACATCACCATTATCATCAATGCAACAGAATATAAAAGGAACAATAAAACAAAGAATGCAGATATATAGAGACACCAAGATTGGTCATAATGATTGTTGTAATGTGTTGTCACAAACTAATGTCAATTATTTACACTGATGTTGTTGTGCCGAATATTATTGAACACTGATGTCACTGTCAATCAACCCAATACATATGTTTGCAGCAGAAACTTACAAATCATATCTAGAGATATACAAATCTTTATAATAGTACAGAAAAACCCATATCTACCTAATCACTGAAGTCAATTGAAGCCAAGATGTCAAATCTTAGATCTGAACTCTAGTCACCCTCATCCCGATTGTCTGTGTGTGACTAAAATTCCCAGGCTGTTGTCTCAAATATTGTATGCAAGTGACTGTGACTGCACAGTTTCTCTCAGGAATCCTTCATGCATGTTACTGTGGCATAATACTAATAAAACACATAGTCGATCCCTTACTTTTGTTGTGCTGACGACCTTGATGTCCTGATCGCTCCTAGGACTACTCTGTGCGAGCGACCGGGGGCCAGATCCTTCCAATCTGCCTTTGAACCCAAATTCGCTCCCATAAGACTCTGTGCCAGCGTCCAAGGGATATAGTCACTCTCATATGCTTGTGTGCCAACGACGAAGGAACAAAATTCCATGATCGGTGCTGTTAGCTACCTATATCAATAGGTTTCATATTTCATGATTGGCAAAGAAAGTTCCAAATATGCTCTGCTTTGGTCATGCAAAGATCCCATATTTCCAAGAGAAGACGATGTGTGTATATAGCTTGAAGTTGATTCAATTTTTGATGGATGGTCCAACAGCCTAATCTGGATCATGCCATGTTTCAATTTTCTGTTGTAGAATAGAGAAAGAAGTCTGTCCAAACTGTTTAATCTTGGCAGACCAGTAGCTAGGTAGAGAAAGTAAGGTTTCCAACTGCTTAATCTGGGACCTTGGAAGCAATAAGGGTAGCCTTAGATAGAAAATCAAAAGAAAAGGCCAAAAGAAAAGAAAAGGCACATAAGGGTCTGCAAGTCTAAGTGCACCCTCCATGAAGAAACAAAAAATGCTAGGCAAGTAGATGGGTAAGTAGATGGGGTTGCAGAAATTTCAATCATTTCAAATGAATTTGCTGATCTAGCATAAAGAAACATCAGTGGATAGAGAAGCTCCTCTTCTCCATCATGTTGCAGCAAAGCAAAGGAGCATGACTAACTCCCTTTTTCCCTTTTCACATTCATTACTAACATCCCTTCATCAGTTGTGTTCATGAAATAATTTAAGGTTTTATGTTGGTTCTTATTCCTTTAAAAGCCACATTTCTTGTCTAAAATTCTTTTTATTTTGATCTACTCCCTAAGCTAAGTTGTTTTCACATAAACTTAGTGACATCACTCCTCATTCACCTCTTCCATTCATATTAACCCCTAACTTCTTATTATATAAAACCCCTATGTTACCCTTTCCCTATTATTATAAACACTATGGTGTATAAACCCCAAGCATTCTATAAATATCCCTTCCCCCTGGCATTATAGCCATATGTTCACTGTCAGGGATTAAATTGACATCTGGTCAGTTTAAGAACCCAAAGCCTTACCCCTCTTTCCCCTTCAGAAGTTTTCTAAACCATTAAATCCTTCATTTGCAAAAGAACCTTGTAAATAAACCCATTTTCACCCCTAACCCGCTCATTTGCAAAATTACATGAAAAAACCCACTTTTTCCCGTTTTACCCAAAGTTTGGCGCAAAAGCGCGTTTTCATAAAATACATTGAAAAACAATACAAATCCGCCAAAATTCTAAAGTCCCCGCCGGGCGCAATTTCCAAAGAATATATTATTTTATTCCCGCCCCCTTCCGTATTGACCTGGCACATTAACGATCCGTCGACCGTCGGATCTGGCCTTTTTCATCCGACGGCCCACATGCATATCGGAGCGGCTCCAACGTCCGAAGGATAGCTTCCGATATTTGTCAGAGGGTGACGTCAGGCCTCTGCCACGCGTCACCCCCAAATCGCATCGGAGCGCCCTCTGACAATTCCGCTTCCGTATATAAGGCGGTGCGATATCAAACCGCTTACCGTTTCCGGTTTCTATGAACCCTCCTTGCCAACGTCACCACCACGTCATTACCGCATCACTGCTACGTCATCGCCGCGTCAGCGCCCCAGTCCGCCATTGCTCCGACCTGTCCGCCACCTCACCATCCCCGTGGACTACTCTTAAGCCGCCACGTCACCTGATGACGTCATGCTGACGTCATCCGACCTTGACCCCACCTGATGACGTCATGCTGATGTCATCCAAAAAAAGCGCCAATGTTCCAAAAAATCCATATTTTGGCCAAAAAACCATGTTTTTTGCACGTTTTGCAAAAACGACTGTTGTTTCTTCCGCATGCATTTTACGTCCAAGCTCTCACCAACCTGCTGAATTCGACCTGGAGACCGTTGGCGCACCAAACCCACCTGCATTTGTCACCATTGCCGCAGTGTACCAGGTATTTATCCAAATTATCCTCCCTACGCCTAAGTTTGTCCATAATTCTCCAAGGATAACGTAAAACACTGAAAAAACACATAATTTACCGGCAAATCCTTTGTGCCTAGTCTCCATTTGCAACTGTAAGGTCGAAATTCACCTGCTAAGCCTTGTTTACCCGAGTTTTCACAAACCTGCATTCTGTTCGCGCAATCGTGAATGGGGAACCCAAACTACACCAATTTGCTGTGAAAAAGAGTTTTTTAAGGCCAAGCATTTGCCCTATCAGCGCTTGTGCAGTATTTCAATTGCTGCCATCACCATTTTATCCTCTGTTCCTCAGTAAATCACCTCTCTTTTCAAGAATTACTCTTTTGTGTTGCTCTGCACAGTAACACCAGTTTACATACAAACAGAGTTTTAAAGTAACCATGGATGCACCAGTAGCTCCTGTAGCCTTGAACATTGCTCCTTTAAATGCTCCTCAGAGAGAATTGGAATGGCAACCATTAGCAGACCTGGATTATCAAATATCAGAAGAAATGCTAATGCACAGAAAGTACCACATCCACTTGTTAAACTAATTGAAGATTAAACATGAGGCTGGAACAGATGTATTGGGCATTTGGGATTCTTTCCTCCCTCTCTTCAAGCTCCCTCAGGTCAACCAGTTTCCTGACCTAATTCACCTATGTGCTGAATGCTACGATGCCACTCAGAGGGCTGTGATTGAACCTTCAGGCTCAGTTGTTTTCTATGTCACCCCTGAAGCCATTAGAGAGATGTTGCACTTCAAAACTGAGAAGAAATTAGTCCCTTTATCACTGGCTGATCTGATAAAGCAAGGAGCTAAATTGACAGATGCTCAGGTCACCAAACTAAATCAATTATTCATTGAATCTGACACTGTGAAGTACCCTCCCATTTCTCATGTTTACCTTAACCAATTGGGCAGGGACCTTGTAGACATGATCAGTCCCATTCTGGGCTACAATTCAATTGAATTTGTTGATGAAACTGTGCTGGTGATGATGCTCATGTTTTCCCCTGGCAAGTCTCCAATCTGCTATGACTATGCCACCTACATATCTGACAAAATAGATGAGCAATTAATGAACTTGGCAAGAGAAAGGGTGTTCAGATACACCTCTTACATCTACCACTTAATTCTGTATTATGAACATGAGAAGTTCCACTTTGCTATGAAGAGAGTGGATGCACAAGGAAATCCAAGGTTAGTGGTTTATTGGTCCTCTGCCTTCCACTGCAGATCTTGTTCTCCATATACTTATTGTGAGTTTATAGACCTTTTCATCCACCCAGCCATGTCTTTGCTCATGAGCTCACCTCCTCCTAGACTAACTGATGAGATGCAGAGGATTCTTCAGCTGTCCAAGGCATACAGCATTGGGGATTGGTACTATTACCAACACCACACAGTCATCAGAATATATGGGTGTGAGTTACCCCCATACAGATTGCCCAGATATGTGCCCATGAGATTATTTGCCCTTGAATATTTCAGGCAGTTTGGGAATGCTGATATACTACATTTTTCAGGGAAAGGCAAAAAGGCACAGCTCAAAGTAAGAAACCAATTAGGCCACTTCATTTACAACAAAAGGGAGGAAGGTTGGCAAGAAGCAGACAAAATGCTAGAGTCCCTTGGCCTACAGACCAGTTTCCTTTGGAAACCTTATGACCCCAATCACTTCATAACTTTAAGAAGGGTCAAATATAGGCTGTCCGGTTATGACCATGTAAGGTTGCCTCACATAGAAAAGTATGCAAATCAAATTAAGTGGAGGAGAGGAACCTTAGAGGAGGCTGCCACACAAGAAGATTTAAATCAAAGGGCAGTTAAAAATATCCAAAAGATGGCTGACTTAGAGCTTTGTGCACAGGTATTTGCTCTTCCAGGCACTCAAGTGGGAGCAACTGCCTCATCCTCCACAGCACAGCAGCAAACAACCAAAGCTACTGATCAAACCTCTAGCAAAGGCAAAGAGAAAGAGATGGAGCCAGAGCAGCCACCTCATGAAGAAATGCAGCATGAAGAGGTACAGCAGCAGGAAATGCAGCAACAGCGACAGGTACAGCAGCAACAAGAGGGGCAGCAAGAAAAGGAACAACCAGCGTAGCAAGAGAAAACATCACAGGCCCCAGAATCCACTGGGCAACAAGCTCAGGACACCCTGCCTCCTAGGCAGGAGACAACAGTGGAGGCCTCAGTCCTCCAAACCCCACAAAAAGAAGATATAAGCAGAAAGAGGGACAGAGAGACTCCCCTCACAACATCAACAAGTCATGGGGAGAAAAGACATAGAATGAATCCCCTTTCTGAGGAGGAATTGCCAATAGGGCAGTCTTTGGGCATGGGCCCACCTAGTATGGAGGCATCTGCAAGTTCCTTCCAGCAGGAACAAGAGAGGACAGTGGGAGAAGAAGTCAGCTCCTCAAGCCAGCAAAGAGGAGCTGAGGTGGGCATCAAGCAGTAGTTCATTGACATAAAGAAGAGGAATGAGCCCATAAGAGTACAACTATATAATCATTTATTGAAAATGGCTCCCACTAACCAGCAAAGACTAATGTCTGCATTTGATGTCCAAGACGGCAAGATGATCATGAGCCACTTTATGCCAGTCGTGTTGCAGCCGCAGTCAACTGCGGATTACATAAGGACCAACCTTGAGGTCCTTGCCAAGGACATCCACCCAATGGATAAAATTGAATTACACAAGCAAACGGGTGAGATGGTGTATGCCTCCTTGGCAGATAAGACATTGGAGAACTACAGGCTAGAAAATAGCCTAAATAATACAGCTGCCCAACTGGAGTTGGAGAGAGCATCCTCTCAAGCAAAGGACAACAGAATCAAAGCCTTGGAGGAGATTATCATAGAACTTGGGCATGATCCCAAGGACATCAAGGCTGTGCAAGCATTGTTGAAATTGAGAGATGCAGATATGGCAGCATTAAGAAAAATGGTGAAAGTCCCAGCAACCATTCACCCACAAACTGGAGAAGTTGCCCAGCTGAGACATGACCAAGATGCATCAGCTATGCTGGTGTCCCTATACAAACAGCTGATCCAAACACAAGAAAAATTGGGAGAATCAGAGGCTGCATAGGCTGCACTGGAGGCAGCATTACAACAAAAAGAAGGAGGACAAACATCTCAGCCCCCTCCAGAAATAATTAACCTGGAGGAACCTCCTTACACTACAGCTCCTCCTACTGAACAGACAACACCATCTACATCAGCAACTACACCAACAACAGAGCAGGCTCCAAGCCTGGATATGCAGAAGCTCAAGAATGAAATCCAAGCCCTGGAAGCCCAAATGGCAGAGCTAAACGAGGCCAGGGAGAGTCTAGCCAAGCTCAATGAAAGATATGATAAATCCAAGCAGATTGTAGCAGAAAAGGGCAGGGAAATAAAGGCCCTTAAGGATAAGATAAAGGAGCTGGAGAAGGAGCTCACACTTGACAAAGTGACAGCTGAGCTCAAGACAGTCCTATGGGCCAACATTGGCCAATCCATAACTGATCAATGGCAATACATTGAGACCATTCATGAGCAAATAGAGCTCATAGGGAAAGCACAGAGGGAAATCCAGAGAGCAAGGGCATCTCTAGGCAATATGCCTGAGGTTGCCAACAGAATGATTAATGTGCTCAATAACAGAACAAGTGCTCAGCTGGCGACAATGGGAATCACAAGCAGAACTGAGACCATCCAGCTGATAAAGAGGGTCCTTACACTGAGAAGCCTGGTACAAACGCTGGAAAGAAGAAGCCAGGACATGCAGACAGAGGTAAATAAGTTCATGGACAAGTTCACAACACTACAGGGCAAAGGTCTTCCTAGCTTATTGAACAACGCAGGGAGACTACTTTTACATGAGCATTATGCCAAGAGGGTCAATACATTCGCTACTAATCAGATCACGGAAAGGCCCAGTACCTCAGAAGAAACAGGACCAGCAACAGGACAAAGTATCTACAACAGGGTAGAGAACTTATTCTTTATAATGAATGAAATTAAACATCTGTTTGAAGTGCCTCCAAACTTCTACAAATACACAGAGGCAGATGAGACTTTAGAAGCAATTCTGAGACATTAATTGCCCACACAGGAATGGTGGACTAAGGCGATACAGATGATATTATAGACAAGAAGCCATTCACTAAGTTTTTCATCAAAAAATATAAGTTATCATGCACAGGAAAATTTTGATAAAATCAGCATGCATGGAGAAGAATGGGCTGAGCCAACTCAGCAAAACTATTCAGCCACCAAGGCAGCAGTGACAGTCACAGGTGACAGGGCCGAAAAGCTACAGGAGGACAAAGCTACAAAGACACGTCATTCATCATTTATAACAGAGCGTTCACCCGACTCAATGGCCTCCAAAGGTCAAAAAGTTTTCTGACAGCATTAAAGAGCATTTATGTTGTATTCAAAGCTGTAATAACTTCTTATCTGTTACTCTGTACAAGTTGGTGAACATATTTATTTCTCAGATGACTCAATGCTTCAGATATTTTGTATCACTGTTTGTATATATTCCCCCCTCGCATAAGTTTGCAGGGGTTGTTGTTGATTTCTCTTCTAGAGTTCTTATGCTGTAAATTTTCAGAGAATTAATACAAAGCTGATGGAATTTCCAAAGCTCTGCGTTACCTGAGGGATTGTGGTGTTTTGCTGAATGTTACAGGATTCCTGCGTATTTCATGGTTCAATAAGTTTTCTTAAAACTCTTTGTTATGTGTTTTTGTCATCTTTTCATAGCTCATTCATGTTCTGTGTTTCACAGTTAGTGGCAAGGAAAAAGAATAGTTCTAGGATTTAATCACAGATTACCCTGAACTCAATCTATGCTATTATAAATGTTTTTTCTTCAGTTATAGTAATAAAGGTGTAATTCTTAATTGCTGCACCTCCACGCTATATCTTTCACAGTGATTATTGTTTCAGGAATTCAAGTCTGCTCCTGCGCAGTATATCTCTTTCTCACACTCCCAGCTTAGTGGAAAATTCTTAATTGCTTTTCACTAGTTAAACACACTTCACCATCACAATTTCAAGTTTGTTTCATGAAGTATTTAAAAGGCCCTGTAGTTTCAGCAACTCAACTCAATATTTCAAACAACCTGTAGCCACAGACTCCATAGCCCAATGGATTAGAACTATCTGAAGATTTCCACCTTAGGTACAGAAAGATATCCCTCAACCAAAACATAAACCAAACCCTGAACTCATAACTAGCCTAAAATCTTCACAAAACAGAGACAAACCTTAAAGAGAGAGCCCTCTCTGATTACAGTTTGGCTAGAAGCTGTAATCCAAAGATTGGTTAGTGGTTACCCCGCCGTATTCCCTTGGGAGTCAAAGGGAACAACATGGGTGTTAACATAATTGGCGACTCCGCTGGGGAGTTCCTCAGGATTTTCTAATTTCTGTATATTGCTTTAAGCAGCTTCAAGTCAATTTTCATGCTAGCTTTAAGATATACACAGTCACTCCAAAATCTTGTCTGGCCCTTGTAGACACAAAAATATTCCAAAAAACATACTCAAAAACAAGTTCAGAAGCTGGCTCCCAAGAAGAATCCACGATATACAAGGTCAAATCCTGACCCAAATCCACCAACTATTTTTGAAAATCCTAATACAATCCCTAAGATCATTAGGAAGCAGCAGGGACAGGAAACTCTTGCTGACTCAAGTCCGGAGACAGCTCATCCAAACCCGGTTCCAACTGCAATCAAGGTTCTATTTCGGTCTACCCTTGATTCCCCTAGTTCACCATGCACATCTCAAAGCCCTCCTTTCACACCTCCATCCACTGCACATATTTCCTTGACCAACACCCTAGTTTCCACCGTTCCCACCACCCCTGTTGTACCAGTCATTCATGTTATCCCTGTCAACCCTATAAATCCTGCAAATATGGCTAATAGATATGCACCCCTGCAGTTACCTGCCAATGCTCCAGCTCTACCTCAGGACTACCAATCCAAGATCTCATATTTTGACTCCACTGGCCCTTTCACAGCAATTCAGCATGCCAGAAGGATGCAAGACCATTTTGAGAACTATGAAATAGATGATGACAGTGTGAGAATGAGAATCTTTGTTCAGAGCCTGACAGGGGATGTAAGAACTTGGTTTAGATCACTGGCTGTAAATACCATCACAACTCCTGATGAGCTTTATCAAGCCTTTACTAACAGATGGGAGAAAAAGAAAGACCCCCTGCACATACTTGGTGAATATGATACAATCAAACGAGGTCCTCAAGAGACCGTTTTGGAGTATTGTGCAAGATTCAACAATGTGTATAACGCAATACCACAGAATTTAAGACCTCCTCCTGATTTAGCCTTGTACAAATTTCCTGACGGTTTTGACCCTGATATGGCATATCAGTTGAAGGAAAGAGCCCCTGAAACCCTTGAAGATGCCCAAAAGGTTGCTGTCACAGTAGAGGCTAACTTGATTTCCAAAAGAAACAAGGCAAGATTGGAAAAGAGAACCACCTGCAAAGAAGAACCCTCAGCCTTTGATCAAAAACTGGATGCAATACTCACTGGTATGAAGAGATTGGGTGACAGGGTAGAATCAGTTGAGAGAAAGTCATCATGGGAAGCACCACAAAATAACCCTATCAGGAACCCAAATTTTAGGAGAAATCAAAGCCCAAACGTTGGCAAAACTGGTTCTGATCCAGACTTAAGACCTCCTTTCCAGGAAAACTATACTGAGGCATCCACTTCAAATGAGCAAACAGATGACACCCACATTAACCTGATGGGCCTGAATGATGAGCAGCAAGTTTTTTTGAGTCAAGAAGATCATAAGGATGATGACATTCAACAATTCCAAACTAGGTCAGGTGAGTCATTTGACTTTAAACAAGGATATGACACAGCTGTTTATGAAGTCCATAAGCAATACAAGCTAAGAAGCAGAACTATAAATGTGACACAGCCTGACAAGACAAAGGACACTCCACAGCCTAAGGAAGCTATTGTCACAGAACCAAGTGACAAAACTGGTCCAATCACAGATGAGGTAACAGTTGAAGAAGTAACTCAAACATCCCCCTCAAAACAGCAACCAGTAGATACAACACCCTTCCAACACAACCCAAGCAACATTTCTCAAAAGACAAGTAAGAGGGATAAGCCTCAGGATCAGAAAGAGAATCAAGAGGAGGGCATCAAGGATTCCATTGAAAAGGAAAGGGCTATTAACCAAAATACCAAGACCCTATCCGAAAGACCCTTTGACTTAGAAGCTGAAATTGGCAAATTGAAGGTAGCTATTCCTCTTTCAGAACTAGCCAAGCATGACATTTATAGACAACAAATCAAGAAATCCCTTCAAATTACTCGTAATAAAGATAATGTCAATGTGTTGGATGACACCCCATAATTGCTATTCGGTCCAGAGGTTGATGGAAAGACAGCAGTTACAGGGATCTTACCTTTCTATGTCAGCTTGCATGTTCATGATAAGATAGTACAAAATGCAATGTTTGACTCAGGTGCCTCTCACAACTTGATGCCTAAATCAGTCATGGAAAGATTGAATCTAGATATTACCAGACCATATAAGGACTTATTCTCATTTGACTCCAGCCAAGTTAAGTGTTTAGGTCTGATAAAAGATCTTTGTGTGTCCCTAGTTCAGTACCCAAATAAAACAATTCTAATGGACGTTGTAGTTGCTGATATCCCACCCAAATATGGGATGCTGTTATCAAGATCATGGGGGGCTAAACTCCAAGGTTCCCTACAATTAGACATGTCGTATGCAACCATCTCAGTCTTTGGTCAACCCAAGAGGTTATATAGAGAGTCACTTATGAAATACATGGTCAGCAGTGAAGAAAAACCTCAAAACTTTCCCATATATGTTGTCCATTCTGATATAGATTCATATATTCTCTTCAATGATAATTCAGGCCTTATAAATGATGATGAAACCAAGACACTCAAACAAGATCAGAACATTAATGAACAAGCTGCTGCTCTAGAAATAAAGCTGATCCAATCAAGTGATGAGACTGTCCTAAAAAACAAACTAAATGAAAAACCAGAACTGCAACTCACAATCCCAGATCACAGAGAAGTTATCAAGTCTCCCCCAGAAAAAGAGATCCTATGGTTTCTTGAATTTGATGGGTCAGTCAACAAATTAGGGGCAGGAGCTGGAGTTTGGATACATAACAAGCAGAACAATCATGCAGAAGGACGAGCCTATAGGCTAAATTTCAGATGCACTAATAACATGGCAGAATATGAATCTCTTTTACTAGGCCTCAAACTAGTAAAATTCTTACAAGCCACAAAGGTTTCAATACTAGGAGATTCAGACCTAGTTGTCCAACAAGTAAAGGGTAATTTTGTCACCAATGATAAAAGACTGAGATCTTATAGATCTGCTGCTGCTGAACTACTAAAGTCCTTCACTGAATTTCAAATTACCAAAATTCCTAGAACCCATAACCTGCATGCCCATAGTTTGGCCACATTTGCAAGCACCTATAAACTACCCTTTGAACCTAGCCATTGCTTTACAGCTGAGGTAAAACACAGACCTTCTATCCCAAACAATGTTAAAGATTGGCAAGTATTTGAAGATGATACACAAATAAATAATTTCTTGACCTTGCAACAAGAATTTGTAGGATTAAACATTGACACTGAAGGAGCAAGTCAATCACAAATACAGACTGAACAGGATAACAAGCCGATATCACCCAAGACAGCTCACCAAATCCTACATCCAACAATTTTTAACAAAAACAACATACAAGAAATTCAACAAACCAGTTATGAAGAAATAGCTGCTACAGAGGCTGAGATCATAGAGCTGAAAGATAATTTTCTTCCAACAGGCATAACTCCATTAGAGGACATCTTTGACTCAAATGATATCCCTAGAAAACAAAAAATGCAGCCCCTTAATGCTGCTATTGAGGAATGCAACATTAGAACTATTGAGAAGCCCAAAATAATAAAATTGTCTGCGTCCTTGCCTCCTGATCAAAAACCCAAATACATTGACCTCTTCAAAGAGTTTCAAGATGTCTTTGCATGGGGTTATGAGGATTTAAAATCCTATGACACCTCTGTTATCCAACATACCATCCCTCTCAAGCCTAATCAAAAGCCATTTAAGCAGAAATTGAGAAGGATCAATCCCATGCTTCTCCCTTCAATCGAAAAAGAACTGCAAAAAATGTTTAAAGCTGGCATCATAGCAACCATCAGGTTTTCTGATTGGATTTCTAATTTGGTACCTACAAGAAAGAAAATTGGTGAGATAAGACTTTGTGTTGATCTTAGAAATCTAAATCAAGTGTCCCTCAAAGACAACTATCCCTTACCCAAGATGGATCACATTCTCCAAAGAGTGGTAGGGGCCTCAAGGATCTCATTACTTGATGGATTCTCAGGCTTTAATCAAATCCTAGTGCACCCTGATGATCAAGACAAAACTGCATTCACAACCCCATGGGGAACTTTCAAATATGTAAAAATGCCTTTTGGATTGAAAAATGCAGGGGCAACATTTCAAAGGGCAATGGATATTGCTTTTGCCAAAGAGATTCATGACTTTCTTGTCATTTATTTGGATGACCTCACACCTTTCTCAAAATCTGACCAGGAACACTTGAAGCATTTAAGACAGATCTTCTTAACATGTAGGAAATATGGAATCTCCTTGAATCCCAAGAAGTCTCTATTTGGTTTGGAAGAAGGTAAGCTCTTAGGACATATCATTTCAAAGGATGGCATAAGAATTGACCCAGACAGGATACAAGCTATCTTACAAATGCCCCACCCAAGAAACATCAAAGAATTGCAAGCTTTCTTAGGGAAGATCAATTTCTTAAGAAGGTTTATCCCAAACTTAGCAGAACTGATCAGATTATTGAACAACATGCTAAAAAAGGATTCAAAAGTAAAATGGACCGTAGAAGCAAATCAAGCCTTTGAAGGTATAAAATTGGCCCTTACCCAAACCCCAGTCTTAACAAATCCCCAATTTGATAGAGAATTTATCATTTTCTCTTTTGCCTCCCAGCATACTATTGCTATTGTTTTATTACAGAAAGATGACCAAGGAAATGAGAAACCCATTGCTTTCTTTAGTAGAGCTCTTAGAGATGCACCTCTGAAATATCAGATCATGGAAAAACAAGCTTATGCTTTGGTCAAGGCCATTAAAGACTTCAGGATTTACATCCTTTATTCCCATGTTATAGCTTATGTGCCAAGTCCCATTGTGAAAGACATACTCACTCAAGAAAACTTAGAGGGCAGAAGAGGAAAATGGATTGCCAACATTTTGGAATTTGATATTGAAATAAAACCTACAAAACTAATAAAAGGGCAAGGTTTGGCCAAACTAATGACAGAAGTAAATTTCCAAGCCTTAGACATAAACCAGCTGGACAATGAAACGGAGCTGGCGACTCCAAAGATCAATGTAGCCTTTGAACAATCCCCTTGGTATTCTGATATCTGTTATGTGTTACAAAACCTGTGTGCTCCCCCAGGATTGTCCAGAACTAAATGTAGGTTCCTAAAAATGAAAGCTTCAAGATTTTGTGTTATGGATGGCAATTTGCTTTGGAAAAACCATGAGGGTATACTGTTGAACTGCCTGATTGAGAATGAGACTAACAAAGTCACCAAAGAATTTCATGCAGGTGACTGTGGTGGACACTTGTATTGGAAGTCCACTGTGGATAAGATACTGAGGGCTGGTTACTATTGGCCCACTGTTTTCTCTGATGTCAAGAAATTTACCACCTCATGCCATAAATGCCAAGTGTTTGAGGGAAAGAGAAAGTTACTGCCACTTCCTTTGAGGCCTATTGCAACAGAGAGACCTTTTCAACAATGGGGCTTGGATTTCATTGGGGAAATTCACCCCTCATCTTCAGGCCAACATAGATGGATTTTAACAGCTACAGACTACTTTACTAAATGGATTGAAGCTATTCCATGCAGACAAGCAAATGATTCCACTATCATTCAGTTCCTTGAGACTAATATTCTTTCTAGATTTGGTTGTCCTGATAAGATAATAACAGAAAATGCTGCTGCCTTCAGATCTAAGAAGATGGTGAATTTCTGCCACAAATTTCACATTACCTTGGGCCATTCCACTGCATACTATCCCCAAGGAAATGGCCTTGCTGAATCATCAAATAAAAGCCTTGTAAACATCATAAAGAAAGTGTTGGAAGAAAATAAAAAGCACTGGCATAAGAAGCTGGTCAATGCCTTATGGGCAGATAGACTAACAACCAAGAGATCAATTGGGATCAGCCCATATGAGTTAGTTTATGGATTAGAAGCCAAATTCCCTTCATCACTAGGGGTTCCTGTCATGAAACTTCTTCAAGAAAGCCAGGCTGAACCAAATGATGTGCAAAGAAGGGTAAATCAAATTATATGTTTGCAGCAAACTAGAGACCAAGTCTATCATAGAGTTCAAGTTTTACAAGAAAAGTTAAAGAAAGCCTTTGACAGAAGGACAAAGGCAGAAGATTTCAACATAGGTGATAAAGTCCTCAAGTGGGATTCAAGAAGGGAAGACAAAGGAAAACATGGAAAATTTGATTCCCTGTGGAGAGGACCATTTGCTGTTCAAGAAGTGCAAGGAAATAATACTTACTTCCTTAGGAATCTTGATGAAACTGATTTGGATGAAGGTCCTGTGAATGGCAGGATGTTGAAGCACTATTTTGACTACTATCCATAAGTGCAACCTGAGTTTCCCTTGTACATATCCAGGTGTATATATTATTTTCTGTTAAAAATGTAAAAATGCAGTTTCTCAAGTTTTATAAGTTATCAGCAAAAGGCAAATAAGTTCAGAGATTTACCAAGATGGGAAGAGCACAATTTTGGCATTTCAAAGAGTAATACTCCAAGTTTTGATACAAGAAGTCAAGGGCCAAGGCATTCTGACCTGCTGTTCTTGGTCTTTCAAATGAAAAAACCATCCCCATGTGGAGCCACTGTTAGCTACCTATATCAATAGGTTTCATATTTCATGATTGGCAAAGAAAGTTCCAAATATGCTCTGCTTTGGTCATGCAAAGATCCCATATTTCCAAGAGGAGACGATGTGTGTATATAGCTTGAAGTTGACTCAATTTTTGATGGATGGTCCAACAGCCTAATCTGGATCATGCCATGTTTCAATTTTCTATTGTAGAATAGAGAAAGAAGTCTGTCCAAACTGTTTAATCTTGGCAGACCAATAGCTAGGTAGAGAAAGTAAGGTTTCCAACTGCTTAATCTGGGACCTTGGAAGCAATAAGGGTAGCCTTAGATAGAAAATCAAAAGAAAAGGCCAAAAGAAAAGAAAAGGCACATAAGGGTCTGCAAGTCTAAGTGCACCCTCCATGAAGAAACAAAAAATGCTAGGCAAGTAGATGGGTAAGTAGATGGGGTTGCAGAAATATCAATCATTTCAAATGAATTTGCTGATCTAGCATAAAGAAACATCAGTGGATAGAGAAGCTCCTCTTCTCCATCATGTTGCAGCAAAGCAAAGGAGCATGACTAACTCCCTTTTCCCCTTTTCAAATTCATTACTAACATCCCTTCATCAGTTGTGTTCATGAAAGAATTTAAGGTTTTATGTTGGTTCGTATTCCTTTAAAAGCCACATTTCTTGTCTAAAATTCTTTTTATTTTTATCTACTCCCTAAGCTAAGTTGTTTTCACATAAACTTAGTGACATCACTCCTCATTCACCTCTTCCATTCATATTAACCCCTAACTTCTTATTATATAAATCCCCTATGTTACCCTTTCCCTATTATTATAAACACTATGGTGTATAAACCCCAAGCATTCTATAAATATCCCTTCCCCCTGGCATTATAGCCATATGTCCACTGTCAGGGATTAAATTGACATCTGGTCAGTCTAAGAACCCAAAGCCTTATCCCTCTTTCCCCTTCAGAAGTTTTCTAAACCATTAAATCCTTCATTTGCAAAAGAACCTTGTAAATAAACCCATTTTCACCCCTAACTCGCTCATTTGCAAAATTACATGAAAAAACCCACTTTTTCCCGTTTTACCCAAAGTTTGGCGCAAAAGCGCGTTTTCATAAAATACATTGAAAAACAATACAAATCCGCCAAAATTCTAAAGTCCTCGCCGGGCGCAATTTCCAAAGAATATATTATTTTATTCCCGCCCCCTTCCGTATTGACCTGGCACATTAACGATCCGTCGACCGTCGGATCTGGCCTTTTTCATCCGACGGCCCACATGCATATCGGAGCGGCTCCGACGTCCGAAGGATAGCTTCCGATATTTGTCAGAGGGTGACGTCAGGCCTCTGCCACGCGTCACCCCCAAATCGCATCGGAGCGCCCTCTGACAATTCCGCTTCCGTATATAAGGCGGTGCGATATCAAACCGCTTACCGTTTCTGGTTTCTGTGAACCCTTCTTGCCAACGTCACCACCACGTCATTACCGCGTCACTGCTACGTCATCGCCGCGTCAGCGCCCCCGTCTGCCATTGCTCCGACCTGTCCACCACCTCACCATCCCTATGGACTACTCTTAAGCCGCCATGTCACCTGATGACGTCACGCTGACGTCATCCGACCTTGACCCCACCTGATGACGTCATGCTGACGTCATCCAAAAAAAGCGCCAATGTTCCAAAAAATCCATATTTTGGCCAAAAAACCGTGTTTTTTGCACTTTTTTCAAAAACGACTGTTGTTTCTTCCGCATGCATTTTACGTCCAAGCTCTCACCAACCTACTGAATTCGACCTGGAGACCGTTGGCACGCCAAGCCCACCTGCATTTGTCACGATTGCCGCAGTGTACCAGGTATTTATCCGAATTATCCTCCCTACGCCTAAGTTTGTCCATAATTCTCCAAGGATAACGTAAAACACTGAAAAAACACATAATTTACCGGCAAATCCTCTGTGCCTAGTCTCCATTTGCAACTGTAAGGTCGAAATTCACCTACTAAGCCTTGTTTACCCGAGTTTTCACAAACCTGCATTCTGTTCATGCAATCGTGAACGGGGAACCCAAACTGCACCAATTTGCTGTGAAAAAGAGTTTTTTAAGGCCAAGCATTTTCCCTATTAGCGCTTGTGCAGTATTTCAATTGCTGCCATCACCATTTTATCCTCTGTTCCTCAGTAAATCACCTCTCTTTTCAAGAATTACTCTTTTGTGTTGCTCTGCACAGTAACACCAGTTTACATACAAACAGAGTTTTAAAGTAACCATGGATGCACCAGTAGCTCCTGTAGCCTTGAACATTGCTCCTTTAAATGCTCCTCAGAGAGAATTGGAATGGCAACCATTAGCAGACCTGGATTATCAAATATCAGAAGAAATGCTAATGCACAGCAAGTACCACATCCACTTGTTAAACGAATTGAAGATTAAACATGAGGCTGGAACAGATGTATTGGGCATTTGGGATTCTTTCCTCCCTCTCTTCAAGCTCCCTCAGGTCAACCAGTTTCCTGACCTAATTCACCTATGTGCTGAATGCTACGATGCCACTCAGAGGGCTGTGATTGACCCTTCAGGCTCAGTTGTTTTCTATGTCACCCCTGAAGCCATCAGAGAGATGCTGCACTTCAAAACTGAGAAGAAATTAGTCCCTTTATCACTGGCTGATCTGATAAAGCAAGGAGCTAAATTGACAGATGCTCAGGTCACCAAACTAAATCAATTATTCATTGACTCTGACACTGTGAAGTACCCTCCCATTTCTCATGTTTACCTTAACCAATTGGGCAGGGACCTTGTAGACATGATCAGTCCCATTCTGGGCTACAATTCAATTGAATTTGTTGATGAAACTGTGCTGGTGATGATGCTCATGTTTTCCCCTGGCAAGTCTCCAATCTGCTATGACTATGCCACCTACATATCTGACAAAATAGATGAGCAATTAATGAACTTGGCAAGAGAAAGGGTGTTCAGATACACCTCTTACATCTACCACTTAATTCTATATTATGAACATGAGAAGTTCCACTTTGCTATGAAGAGAGTGGATGCACAAGGAAATCCAAGGTCAGTGGTTTATTCGTCCTCTGCCTTCCACTGCAGATCTTGTTCTCCATATACTTATTGTGAGTTTATAGACCTTTTCATCCACCCAGCCATGTCTCTGCTCATGATCTCACCTCCTCCTAGACTAACTGATGAGATGCAGAGGATTCTTCAGCTGTCCAAGGCATACAGCATTGGGGATTGGTACTATTACCAACACCACACAGTCATCAGAATATATGTGTGTGAGTTACCCCCATACAGATTGCCCAGATATGTGCCCATGAGATTATTTGCCCTTGAATATTTCAGGCAGTTTGGGAATGCTGATATACTACATTTTTCAGCGAAAGGCAAAAAGGCACAGCTCAAAGTAAGAAACCAATTAGGCCACTTCATTTACAACAAAAGGGAGGAAGGTTGGCAAGAAGCAGACAGAATGCTAGAGTTTCTTGGCCTACAGACTAGTTTCCTTTGGAAACCTTATGACCCCAATCACTTCATAACTTTAAGAAGGGTCAAATATAGGCTGTCCGGTTATGACCATGTAAGGTTGCCTCACATAGAAAAGTATGCAAATAAAATTAAGTGGAGGAGAGGAACCTTAGAGGAGGCTGGCACACAAGAAGATTTAAATCAAAGGGCAGTTAAAAATATCCAAAAGATGGCTGACTTAGAGCTTTGTGCACAGGTATTCGCTCTTCCAGGCACTCAAGCAGGAGCAGCTGCCTCATCCTCCACAGCACAGCAGCAAACAACCAAAGCTACTGATCAAACCTCTAGCAAAGGCAAAGAGAACGAGATGGAGCCAGAGCAGCCACCTCATGAAGAAATGCAGCATGAAGAGGTACAGCAACAGGAAATGCAGCAACAGCAACAGGTACAGCAGCAACAAGAGGGGCAGCAAGAAAAGGAACAGCCAGCACAGCAAGAGCAAACATCACAGGCCCCAGAATCCACCGAGCAACAAGCGCAGGACACCCTGCCTCCTAGGCAGGAGACAACAGTGGAGGCCTCAGTCCTCCAAACCCCACAAAAAGAAGATATAAGCAGAAAGAGGGACAGAGAGACTCCCCTCACAACATCAACAAGTCATGGGGAGAAAAGACATAGAATGAATCCCCTTTCTGAGGAGGAATTGCCAATAGGGCAGTCTTTAGGCATGGGCCCACCTAGTATGGAGGCATCTGCAAGTTCCTTCCAGCAGGAACAAGAGAGGACAGTGGGAGGAGAAGTCAGCTCCTCAAGCCAGCAAAGAGGAGTTGAGGTGGGCATCAAGCAGCAGTTCATTGACATAAAGAAGAGGAATGAGCCCATAAGAGTACAGCTATATAATCATTTATTGAAAATGGCTCCCACTAACCAGCAAAGACTAATGTCTGCATTTGATGTCCAAGACGGCAAGATGATCATGAGCCACTTTATGCCAGCCGTGTTGCAGCCGCAGTCAGCTGCGGATTACATAAGGACCAACCTTGAGGTCCTTGCCAAGGACATCCACCCAATGGATAAAATCGAATTACACAAGCAAACGAGTGAGATGGTGTATGCCTCCTTGGCAGATAAGACATTGGAGAACTACAGGCTAGAAAATAGCATAAATAATACAGCTGCCCAACTGGAGTTGGAGAGAGCATCCTCTCAAGCAAAGGACAACAGAATCAAAGCCTTGGAGGAGATTATCATAGAACTTGGGCATGATCCCAAGGACATCAAGGCTGTGCAGGCATTGTTGAAATTGAGAGATGCAGATATGGCAGCATTAAGAAAAATGGTGAAAGTCCCAGCAACCATTCACCCACAAACTGGAGAAGTTGCCCAGCTGAGACATGACCAAGATGCATCAGCTATGCTGGTGTCCCTATACAAACAGCTGATCCAAACACAAGAAAAATTGGGAGAATCAGAGGCTGCACAGGCTGCACTGCAGGCAGCATTACAACAAAAAGAAGGAGGACAAACATCTCAGCCTCCTCCAGAAATAATTAACCTGGAGGAACCTCCTCAGACTACAGCTCCTCCTACTGAACAGACAACACCATCTACATCAGCAACTGCACCAACAACAGAGCAGGCTCCAAGCCTGGATATGCAGAAGCTCAAGAATGAAATCCAAGCCCTGGAAGCCCAAATGGCAGAGCTAAACGAGGCCAGGGAGAGTCTAGCCAAGCTCAATGAAAGATATGATAAATCCAAGCAGACTGTAGCAGAAAAGGGCAGGGAAATAAAGGCCCTTAAGGATAAGATAAAGGAGCTGGAGAAGGAGCTCACACTTGACAAAGTGACAGCTGAGCTCAAGACAGTCCTATGGGCCAACATTGGCCATTCCATAAATGATCAATGGCAATACATTGAGACCATTCATGAGCAAATAGAGCTCATAGGGAAAGCACAGAGGGAAATCCAGAGAGCAAGGGCATCTCTAGGCAATATGCCTGAGGTTGCCAACAGAATGATTAATGTGCTCAATAACAGAACAAGTGCTCAGCTAGCGACAATGGGAATCACAAGCAGAACTGAGACCATCCAGCTGATAAAGAGGGTCCTTACACTGAGAAGCCTGGTACAAACGTTGGAAAGAAGAAGCCAGGACATAAAGACAGAGGTAAATAAGTTCATGGAAAAGTTCACAGCACTACAGGGCAAAGGTCTTCCTAGTTACTGAACAGCGCAGGGAGACTACTTTTACATGAGCATTATGCCAAGAGGGTCAATACATTCGCTACTAATCAGATCATGGAAAGGCCCAGTACCTCTGAAGAAACAGGACCAGCAACAGGACAAAGTCTCTACAACAGGGTAGAGAACTTATTCTTTATAATGAATGAAATTAAACATCTGTTTGAAGTGCCTCCAAACTTCTACAAATACACAGAGGTAGATGAGACTTTAGAGGCAATTCTGAGACATCAATTGCCCACACAGGAATGGTGGACTAAGGTGATACAGATGATATTATAGACAAGAAGCCATTCACTAAGTTTTTCATCAAAAATATAAGTTATCATGCACAGGAAAATTTTGATAAAATCAGCATGCATGGAGAAGAATGGGCTGAGCCAACTCAGCAAAACTATTCGGCCACCAAGGCAGCAGTGACAGTCACAGGTGACAGGGCCGAAAATCTACAGGAGGACAGAGCTACAAAGACACGTCATTCATCATTTATAACAGAGCGTTCAACCGACTCAATGGCCTCCAAAGGTCAAAAAGTTTTCTGACAGCATTAAAGAGCATTTATGTTGTATTCAAAGCTGTAATAACTTCTTATCTGTTATTCTGTACAAGTTGGTGAACATATTTATTTCTCAGATGACTCAACGCTTCAGATATTTTGTATCACCGTTTGTATATATTCCCCCCTCGCATAAGTTTGCAGGGGTTGTTGTTGATTTCTCTTCTAGAGTTCTTATGTTGTAAATTTTCAGAGAATTAATACAAAGCTGATGGAATTTCCAAAGCTCTGCGTTACCTGAGGGATTGTGGTGTTTTGCTGAATGTTACAGGATTCCTACGTATTTCATGGTTCAATAAGTTTTCTTAAAACTCTTTGTTATTTGTTTTTGTCATCTTTTCATAGCTCATTCATGTTCTGTGTTTCACAGTTAGTGGCAAGGAAAAAGAATAGTTCTAGGATTTAATCACAGATTACCCTGAACTCAATCTATGCTATTATAAATGTTTTTTCTTCAGTTATAGTAATAAAGGTGTAATTCTTAATTGCTGCACCTCCACGCTATATCTTTCACAGTGATTATTGTTTCAGGAATTCAAGTCTGCTCCTGCGCAGTATATCTCTTTCTCACACTCCCAGCTTAGTGGAAAATTCTTAATTGCTTTTCACTGGTTAAACACACTTCACCATCACAATTTCAAGTTTGTTTCATGAAGTATTTAAAAGGCCCTGTAGTTTCAGCAACTCAACTCAATATTTCAAACAACCTGTAGCCACAGACTCCATAGCCCAATGGATTAGAACTATTTGAAGATTTCCACCTTAGGTACAGAAAGATATCCCTCAACCAAAACATAAACCAAACCCTGAACTCATAACTAGCCTAAAATCTTCACAAAACAAAGACAAACCTTAAAGAGAGAGCCCTCTCTGATTACAGTTTGGCTAGAAGCTGTAATCCAAAGATTGGTTAGTGGTTACCCCGGCCGTATTCCCTTGGGAGTCAAAGGGAACAATCTGGGTGTTAATAGGTGCAAATGACCGAGATCCAGAAGACCCTAATTCAGAGCAAACCTTTCACCTGTAATTTCATACCCTTGAGCAAACTCCTTCCGAAAAACCTGTGCAAACCAAGACAAAAGAGAAGAGAAGATGTGTCCACATGATCTTGAGGTATATTCTATTTATAGGATTTCCTGAGGGGTCACTTGGGGTTAAGAATGACCCAAGCAGTTACTCATGTGGTTAGGGCTAACCCATTCCATAATACATGTGTGAATAAAATAATTCATAACTCAACTTCCACTTAACCAAATTGGGTGATATTTAGATTGATTTTCGTCCTCTCCAAAAGATGAATATAATGAAATCATTATCTTAGTAATTTGAGTCGTACAAGGTGGAATTTTACTGCAGTTTAAAAAATTAACACTCCCTCTCAACTAGGGAGAATTCCAAAAGATGAATATAATGAAATCATTATCTTAGTAATGATATTTAGATTGATTTTCGTCCATCTCAAGTGTCTCATGATCACAAATCATCATCATACATCTTGATCTATCCTTTTCATATTTCTTCTTATCTCTTAATTGTTCCTGCTCATATGTTGAACATTCTCAGATCTAGAAGAAGAATAATTTGATACTGGAGGGGGGCTCAAGTTACCACCCTCTATTCATCAGGATTTTATCTGGAATCTCTATTGAGGGATGTTATCTGGAATGTTTTCATCGGATATCATATCATCAGGGAGAACATCTCAACCTAGAATCACATTGGGGAGCAATAGCTTCCACCCATACCAAGCAATAAGATAACTCATCACACATAGGAGTAAATCCTTGGCCTTGGATCACACAAGGAAGTACACCCTCGACCTTGGATTTCACCGAGAAGCTTTACTCTAAACCCAGAATCGTATTTCCTACTGATCTTCCCATTAATGGCCCTGAATAGTCATGTGGTAGAACACCTGCATCATGATCCCCTTGGGTTGTACCCCAAGTACACCTCAACTCATTGACCAAACGAGAGATCTGCTCAATACTCTTAAATCACTCCATTTCATGAAAAAGCCTGAGTAATATAACCTTCTTGCTTTATGCAAAGAAGCCACATTTCTTGTGTAAAACCCTTTTCACTCCTTAAGCCTAAGTTTTAAACTCTGTGACTTAGCGCTCGCTCTCATTCATAAAGTTCATATTAACTATTTACTTATTTATATAACTCCCTATGCTTATTCCCCCTTTCCTGTATTTTATTAATATATGCAAATCCCAAGATTTTATTATATCCCGCCTCGGTTTTGTTATAAACCATATCATTATATAAACAGGGATTATAGGTTCATCAGGAACCATACAATAACCCTCCCCGCGCACAAATATTCAAAGATTAATTAACATCTGGTTAATTAATTGTTTAAACACCCCGACAACCAATAGAAATTGCCCCGATATATTTAAATCATTGTTTATATACGTGGGTCCCTGTGCTGTAACCCTCCGTTATCTCCATTGAGCGCCAACCGTTGGATCTGGGTCCACTGATCGGACAGTTCATGATCATATCGCGAGGCCTTTCCCCGCCGATGTTTACTGCTTGGGGAGCTGGCGGTATTACTGTCGTACCTGGGACATGCGGTGCCCTCCCGCCATGCTCGCGGCCCTTCCACCTGAAACCACCTTAGCGCATAAGCGGTGTGGGCCAATACTGCTTACCGTCCTCCCGCTGACCCTACCCACTGATGTCATCGCCACGTCACCTCCACATCAGCATCCGTGCCCCACGTCACGACAAAACATCATGTCCCGATGACGCCGTCCGACCAAAAAGTGCCAAAAAGCCCCGCGAAGCCAATTTTTGTTAAAAAACTCGTAAAATTGTCATTTTCGCCCATTGTTATTCGTTGTTTTCGCGAGACTGTTGCATGAAAACCACGTCCAAGCAACTAGTGAAGCTCTAGTCTGCCACCCTGACCAGCAAAGACTAGCGTCCTACTACTCAACTCGTCAGTCAACCTGCAAATTACACTCGTTCGCCTCCAAAATACAGGTATTTACCCCGTCCCACCTCCCGAACCTGTATTTTCGGTTCTCCTCTGCAAATTATACCTATAAGAGCCAAATTCAAACTCAAGCAGTCCATAATTGCTATACCAAGACACCCAGCACTGCTCTTTTGTCCTTTTTTTCCACAGAAATTTGACCTCCAGTTTAAAAACACAGAAAATTGAAGAATGGAAGACCCTGTGGCCCTCAATGTAGCGCCCCTCAATGCACCTCATACAGACCAACATCATTTACCCTTGCCCGACAAATATTTCTAAATAAAAGACCCGATTGGTTGCCAAAATCATCTTCATACTTTCTGCCTAATCAAAAACAATGATCTGAACAACTCTGATATCTATAGAATATGGGAATCCAATATCCCCAGGTATTACCTTCCCTCGGTCAATGTGTTCCTAGGTATTATTCACCACTGCTGTGCCAATTATGACCCTGTCAGTAAAGCAGTTATGACTCCATCATAAATTGTTCTTTTCTACATAACTGCTGAGTCTATCAATGAAATGTTACACTTCCATCCAGTTTAGCCTCTTGCTCCTCTTTCCATGGGATTTTTCTTGAGCAAGGCTCTCAATTGTCCAGTGCAGAAATAGCCCGGATTGCTAAGATATTCATGAGACCAGATTGCCAGCCCCAAGGCCCACCGTCTTCTTTATATGCCTTGTTCAATGAGACTGTAAGAATTATTCTTGACATGATATCAGTGATCTTGGGATTTAGGTCCAGTGAATATGTGCATGAGATGGTCATGGTTCTGTTATCCACCTTTACTCTAGGACAACCCCTTGCTATTAAGTATGACTATGCCTCTTTTATTGCTGACAAAATCCATGCTCAATTTATGAATTTGGAAAGAGAAGGAGTGTTTAAATACACAACTTTCATATACCATCTGCTGTTGTATTATCACCCAGATAGTTTTATATTTTCCATCAGGAAATTGGATTCCAAAGGAGAGAGGAGGTCTGTGATCTTTTGGACCTCTGTCTTCCATAGAATTGGTGAATCCCCTTATACTTACTGTCAATTTTTTATACATCCAACCTCCACTCTATTAATAGGAGCTCCTCCTCCTAGGCTCTCTGGTGACATAAAGAAGATTTTATAGCACTCCAAAAACTACAGGATAGGTGACTGGTACTTTTACCAAGATCACACTGAAATTAGGATATATGGCTGTGAACTATGCCCTTATGAGCTGTCCAAATATGTGCCTATGAGACTGTTTGCTCTGGAGTATTTCAGGCAGCTTATCAATGCAGATTTAACTCATTTTTGCAATGTAAAGAAGAAGGCTCAGCTAAGAATAAGAAACCAGTTAGGCCCTTTTATCATTAACAAGAGGGAAGCATGGGAAGATGCTGATAAGATATTAGGGGAAGACCTTAAATTGAAGAAAAGCTTCTGGTGGGTGCCATATGACCCAAATAGCTTTATAAGTGACAGCAAATTAAAAAACCAGCTGTCAACTTACCTACATCATAGGATCCCTCAAGTAGAACAATATGCTAATAAGGATGAGTGGATAGAGGGTACATTAATAGAAGAACTTACTCGGCATGAAAAGATGGAACAAGCTATGAAAAATTTAGAAAAGACCCTTGACCTGGACTCTTTTGGACAGGTATCTTTCAAGCTGTCTCAACAAACCAGAGTGGGTACATCTTCTGCTGGAACTTCACATCAACCTATACAAGAAGCCAGCACACCAGTTTCAGGCTCTTCTAAGGGCAAAGAAGTAGCAGGCACAGAGCAGCAAGAAATGACTGAGCAGCAGGAGCAAATTCCTCCAGTACAAACCAAAGCACCAGAGATTCCAGCGCTACAGACTCCTCTGAATGAGGAAAAAGGCAAGAAAAGGGACAAAGAAGAGGCCACACCCATCAGTGGACCTGGAGAACAGCCAGGTGCAAAAAGGCAATGACTCAATCCTCTGTCTAAAGAGGAAATCATTGAAGAAACAATAGAAAGTTTAAGAGGTGAAAGGGCAACTAGCCCATAGACCTCCCCAGTGATAGAAACATCAACCAACTCACACAGGCAGGAGCTAGAAAGGCAACATAGTGTGGAAGTTTCATCCACAAGGCTACCAAGCAAGCAGACCTCTGATATCAAAAGAACATTCACAGAGATAAAGGCTAGAAATGATCCATTGAGATTGCAAAGTTATAACCAATATCTTAAGATGGCTCCCACAAAATAGAAAATATTAATGTCAGCATATGACATTAAAAAAGGAAAAATGATCATGAGTTATTTTAAGCCCAAAGTGCAGCAACCACAATCAACAGTTGATTATATCAGGACAAATCTAGAGGTATTCGCCAAAGACATTCATCCAATAGATCAGATTGAGCTGCACAAATAGACTGGAGAGATGGTGTATTCCACATTGGCTGATAAAGCAATGTTGGCTCATAAATTGTAAAATTCATTGGAGAACACCTCTGCTCAGCTAGATTTAGAGAAAGTTTCTTCCTTGGTAAAGGACAACATGATTAAATCCATAGAGGATATTATCATTGAACTGGGACATGATCCCAAAAATGCCAAGGGCATAAAAGCACTAATGAGGAAAAAGGAAGAGGACATTGTTGCCCTCAGAAAATAGCTCAAAATGCCTCCTTCTATGCATCCACAAATAGTAGATGTTGTTCAGCAGAAGTCCGAAGAGGACATGATGGACCTGCTCATGAGGTTGAATGAGAGATTGAGTGAGACAGAGCAGGCATTGGAGAAAGCACTACAAGAAAAGCAGGGAGAGTCGACCTCCCAACCACCCGAAGTAGCTCCTACAGTCACAACTGCCCCTCCCACAGTTACAACAGCCATGCCTCCCACTACCCTGGCATCAACAGCTGAAGTCATCACAGGAGAAACATCAATATCAACAGCACCAGGAAACAACACTACTATGACCACAGAGCAATTAATAAAAGCCATGGAGGAGTTGAAACTCCAAGTATCTGAATTGAAACAAGTCAAAGAAAAATTGGCAAAGGTAGAGCAAAGCTATGATAAATCCAAGATGAATGTGGTAGAGAAAACAAGGGAATTCAAAGCATTAGAGAACAAGGCAAGAGCCTTAGAAAAGGATCTCTCTATGCATCAGCCTCTGGCAGAAATCAGAGGAATTTTGTGGACCAACATCACTCAATCCCTTAGTGATGTATGGAGGTCTATTCAGACCATTTATGGACAGATTGATCTGATAAGAGTAGCCTTAGTGGAAATTCAGAAAAAAAAAGAGCCTTATTGGGGCAGATGCCTGAGCAAGCTAACATGCTAATACATTTTTTGAATACCAAGACTAGTGAAGAGCTGGAAGCACTGGATATTAGAGACAGAACAGGTACCATTCTGGACATCAAAAGAGTTCTAACCATGAGAAATCTAATGCAAAACTTGTATAGAAGATGCCAGGACATGCAGGGAGAAATTGATTCTTTCACAGACAAATTTACAGTCCTACATCAAAAAGGTTTGCCAAGTCCTTTGGGAGACAATGATCGTCTGATGAAGCAAAAGGACTATGTACATAAATTAAATACATACGTTGTCAATCAAGCTAATGCATCTTCAAGTACTTCAGGAGAAACAACAATTCCATCTGGCCAGTCCCTTTATGACAACCTAGAAAATCTATTCTACATAGAGCATGAAGTGAAGCATCTATTCACCATTCCACCTAATTTCTTCAGGTACACAAAGACTGATGAGACTTTAAGGAATCTATAGAGACATAAAATACCAACACCAGAGTGGTGGCAAAGCATGTTAGAAATCTTGTAAATTTATCTTTGGTCAAATGAAAAATTGTGCACCATCTGTTACAATGCGTAGAATAGAAATGAATCACGGTCCTTCGGGTCAAAGCGCATCACATCAGCGTTAAAAGAAGTCTGGCCAAAGAAGAAGAATCAGCACAGAGGATCAATAGAAGACAGTTGGGAACCGACTTGCAGAACCTACCTCCAATACTTCTCATAAAGACGGATCAACCAGCACAGCACGAATTTATTACATCTATTTATTGTCTCCTTATTTTCGAGACTGTTTGTCTCTATCCATGTAAAAGAAGCATTAATTGTCAGCAGATATTTATTTCTATCAGATATTTTGTATGATATCTTGACATTTTTGTATAAATAGTCCCCCAGACGAAGTATTTGGGGTTGGTTGGTGGTGGATGTTCATAGATGTTCATAGTTTTGACTGTAATACTGAACAATTTTGGAAATAAAAGTTGTTGGAACCATTTTGTCTAGCTCACTAGATGAAGAATTGATGCTAAGGACCATGTTGCAGAATTCTTGAATCATTTTATGGAACAATAAGTCCCTTCTAACTTGTGTTTTATAGTTTCTATGTTTATTATATCATCTATGTTTCATGATCTAAATAATAGAGAAAAAGAATAACTCAAAATTTGCTTGTTTGCACTCTGTGTTCAGTATCTTTTATTATTAATGTTTTCTTCAGAATTAGCATAAACAGTGAATTCTTAATTTCTCCTGTTTCCCATGGTTCTTTCATCTTGAATATTAGCTAAGGAATTCTTAGTTGCTCCTTAGCAGTAATCATCCATTTTCTCTTTGTCAACATGATGAAGGATTCTTAATTGCCCTTCACCCATTGAATCCATTCCATCTGATTCCAGCTTATAAATTGTTCCGTATTTGAGTACCTTGCTCTGTAATAAATCCTTTGATAAGAAACCTAACCTAGGAAGCCATCCTTCTTTGACTCCATCGTGCCCAATGGATTGAAATGCTTCAGTTTTACCTCACTATTCTATTGAGTCCCCATCCTTCTAACCAAACTCTATAAAAAACCTTTGCACTTCATAACTAGCATAATATACCTAAAAAAAAGCTAAATCATAAAGAGAGAGCCCTCTCTGGATGTAGATTGGCTAGAACCTGTATCTAAAAGATTGGTCTGTGGTTACCTCGGTCGTATTCCCTTTCTTACAACTTTTGAGAACAACCTGAGTGATAACACGGAGTGGATGCTCTCTGAAAACCAAGATGCCTTTGAAAGAATATATGCAATCTTCTTGTCTCAATAGCAATTGTTTCATGTTCATACAAAACATAAAATAAAATATCATGTCAAATCATATATAATCACATAAAGCACAAAAGGATACCATAATCATCCTCCCTCTCAAGGAGGTGCCGCTGAAAATCCTGAGCTTGTTTCAAACAGCTGCACTATCTATAAATATAGGACTTGCTTCCATTCAAATCATCACAATGCATCCATGGTATCCATGTCATATCCAGATCATGCTCAAACAACTCTCTAAGGATATTCCGTTTCCTACCTCATAACTAGTCATGATAGCAACATCGTGATCAACCTCGGTCATGATATGGACCTCTCATCTAAGATATCATAGAAAATCACATACTAAAGCAACATCCAAATGTTCTTATCAACGATAATATCAAATATAAATAATGCATCTATACATATACATATCATAGGAGAAATATCACATTCTCAAAATAGAACACCTCATGCAGATATTTCAAAGCATGTTCGGTTGAAACTCTATGTAAGTGAAGCAACGTTGATGCAAGAGCATCTAACCTCCCTTTAATCAAAGGAGGAATCCAAAGCGGAGAATGAGAGATGTGGACCATCAAGCAAAAAAAGGAACAATTCTGTTTAAACAGAGCTAGATTGATGGAACTAATAATGTCTCGAGAATACTTAGTTAATGTAATCTGCCATTTATTCATATGTATAGTGAGTTGTAGAGAGAATCTAGTGATTAGTTGAGAGTTTCGAGGAAAATATGTGATCGGATCCTTTCAGTGATCCGATCCAATGTTCCTTATATATATATATCTATATCTCTCTCTCTCTCTCTCTCTCTCTCTCTCTCTCTCTCTCTCTCTCTCTCTCTCTCTCTATATATATATATATATATATATGAGCCTGCATGTTCAATGAGTGATAAAGAGTGTAGAATAGAAATTGTGTAACAGAGAGTGACCAAAATGTAACCAAAGGGAGAACTTGTTTCTAAGGCTGAAATGCCTTAGGCTGTAATGGAAGTCTGTATATGTATAATAGATATGTGTTTTGTGGTTTTCTACGAGTCTGTGTATTATGTCCCTTTTCAATTCTGTTATGCATATATGCATTAATGGCTTGAAATCCAGTGTTATAGAGTGTGTTGATCGACCATCGATCACTATAGGATCGATGGCGATCTAATGATGTCAATTATATGAATGTTGTGTGTTTTCATAATGTGGCAGAACTGTGGGTTTTAACACAGAAATCCATCAAAAGCAAGCAAAAACAAGTCAAAGAGGAAATGGACGAGAATGCACAGGAGCCGTTTGATCTGGAAGATCAACGGTCCAGATGATGTCATTGAGGAGCAAGGTGAAATATCGCATCGACGGAGTTTATTACATAGTTTAAGTCCCGCAAGCGGAAAACCCAACTTACACTAAGAATCAACACAAAATACAGTCGGATTTGAAATCTGGACTTGAAAACTTATAAAGGGTGGCCTATATCCATATCGGGTCCGTAAGGATATTAGATCAGCACCTTAGAGCAGACAATGCCTGGCCTTGAGGTTGTGCAAAATGACATCACGCGATTTAATCTCAACCCTCGGATCATGAATCAGATCGACAGTCAAGATGTGATCGCAAATCACAATCGAAGGAGTTAAGGTCTAGCGGTTATTGGAATGCCGATGTGCTAATATGCAATTACAAAATATCACCGATCACCGATCGGAGGTATCAGAGATCATAGGAGCGCTGCGATTAAGGTTTGAAATTAGAGCCAGACCTGACGATATTTATGAATGCGGGTGTATAATTTTTGAGTTCCAGCTTATGTGTTCTGGTGGGTTTTCCTTTGTATTTCCTTTGTTTCCGTTATTTCCGATATATGTATTGTCTCAGGGATTTTATGGTAAAAGCGGGTTAGGGAATGATCCTAATAGTATAACGGCTCTGATAAATGTTATATGGTACAATTTAAAGGCTTAAGGCCTTATGAAATGCTTTCGATAGGCTTTGTGAGCCATAATCCACAGTCCTTAGGATTGATTATTGATATGAAAGGGGAAATTGGTTATACCCCTATTTTTTCTTTTCATCAAGTGGTATCAGAGAAGGGAAAGGATTTTCTGCTAGAAGGAAGAAGAGTGCAATAAGAAGGGAAAAAAGTTACAGTTATGTTGAAGCTGGAGAGTTTATGATCTTAGTGTTGTACAAAGAACGACATCGGAAGGTGAGAAGATTTGCAGCAACCTAGAGCAAGGTGTGCTCAATTGGTTCTAAAGAAGAGAACCAGAAGGATTCCAAAAGACCAAGTGAGGAGGGCTTGGTGAGTTATTGTGTAGCAGAGGAACACTGTTACTGCAGAGGTTGGTTGCAGCTCACATAAGATCATAAAAGCAGTTCCACTGAGAAGTGGGTAGAATTGCTAAGGACAGCGAGGAGCATATGACTATGAGGTCATAAATTTTTGTGCCTTGGGAGTCTGATGCAGGAGCATCTAACCCCCCCTTAATCAAAGGAGGAATCTAAAGTGGAGAACGAGAGATGTGGATCATCAAGCAAAAAAGGGAATAATTTTGTTTAAACAGAGCTAGATTTATGGAACTAATAAAGTCTCGAGAAGACTTTAGTTAATGTAATCTGCCATGTATTCATATGTATAATGAGTTGTAGAGGGAATCTAGTGATTAGTTGAGAGTTTCGAGGAAAAGATGTGATCAGATCCTTTCAATGATTCGATCCAATGTTCCTTATATATATATATATATATATATATATATATATATATATATATATATATATATATATATAGATGAGCCTACGTGTTCAATGAGTGATAGAGAGTGTAGAATAGAAATTGTGTAACAGAGAGTGACCAAAATGTAACTAAAGGGAGAACTTGTTTCTAAGGCTGAAATGCCTTAATCTGTAATGGAGGTTTGTATATGTATAATAGATATGTGTTTTGTGGTTTTCTGTGAGTCTGTGTATTATGTCCCTTTTCAATTCTGTTATTTATATATGCATTAATGGCTTGAAATCTAGTGTTATAGAGTGTGTTGATTGACCATCGATCACTATAGGATCGATGGCGATCTAACGATGTCAATTATATGAATGTCGTGTGTTTTCAGAATGTGGCAGAACTGTGGGTTTTAACACAGAAATCCATCAAAAGAAAGCAAAAACAAGTCAAAGAGGAAATGGATGAGAATGCACAGGAGCCATTTGATCTGGAAGATCAATCGTTCAAATGATGTCACTGAGGAGCAAAGTGAAATATCGCATCGGCGGAGTTTATTACATAGTTTAAGTCCCGCAAGCGGAAAACCCAACTTACACTAAGAATTGACACAAAACACAGTCGGATTTGAAATCCGGACTTGAAAACTTATAAAGGGTGGCCTATATCCATATTGGGTCTATAAGGATATCAAATCGGTGCCTTAGAGTGGACAGTGCTTGGCCTTGAGGTTTTGCGAAATGCGATTGCGCGATTTAATCTCAATCGTCGGATCGCGAACTAGATCGATGGTTAAGATGTGATCGCAAATCACAATCGGAGGAGTTAAGGTCTAGCGGTTATTGGAATGCCGATGTGCCGAAATACGATTATGCGATATCGCCAATCGTCGATCAGAGGTGTCAGCGTTTTGGAAATTGGAGGAGCGTTGTGATTAAGGTTTGAAATGAGCGCCAGACTCGATGATATTTATGAATGTGGGTGTATAGTTTTTGAGTTCCGGCTTATGTTTTCTGACGAGTTTTCCTTTGTATTTCCTTTGTTTCTGTTATTTCTGATATATGTATTGTCGCGGGGCTTTTATGGTAAAAGCGAGTTAAGGAATGATCCCGATAGTATAATGGCTCTGATAAATGTTATATGGTCTGATTTAAAGGCCTAAGGCCTTATGAAATGCTTTCAATAGGCTTTGTGGGCCATAACCCACAGGCCTTAGGATCGATTATTGATATGAAAGGGGAAATTGGTTATACCCCTATTCTCTCTTTTCATCAAACTCACTCATGAATTCATTAAGGTTCTATGAACATCACACATATACAAATGGATGCTAAAAACAAAACACCAATGCCTCAACCATTGGATGCCATGTCAAGGTCAACAACATCTTGAACTTCAAATCAGAGTATCCAAGGATTTGCAATTTTCATTATTCAAAAACATTTTTCAATATGGAATTTCTTTCCCAAATTCCAGGATTCATTATTCCATGCTACACCATTTCGGGCTTCATAAGCCATCTCCCTCTGATTATATCAGGCTCATCACTTATCACATGTATATCATCAAGATATGAAACCAAAACCATAATCAATATCAAAGTCATACCTTGTAACTCATCATCCTGATTTCAATAGATAATTTTCAAATCTAGAAATATCTGGATTGCAATGCTCTAATCATGACGCCTTGCTAAGCCAACATAATCATCCTTATATAACTCAATGTTGTACCATCAACAACAAAGTCAACTCATCAGATTTTAGAAGCCAAATCATGACCATTATCAAATTCATCATTATCATAGTATTAATGCTTTCAATGAGGAGACAGGTGTAGCTCATTTCATCATGCCAACAAGTCATGCATTATAAATCCGAACTTTATCAATTCATTCGCATAAGAATAGTATAAGTCATAATGTCACTAGGTGCAAATGCATACATCAAGGATGAGTCCTGCAGGTTCCATTTTTCATGCCAAATCACAACTATCATCATTCCAACCATTGTGCTAAGAATAAGGAGGCCAATCTCCAAATACCCACATAAGTCATCATGCCCTCATAGTATCGATATTAGGGAAAATCAACAATCGTCAAATCAAATCACTATACATCAAGTCAAGTCCAAATTGCTATCATAGAGAGATATATAATCAAAGTCCATCTCAATCATCAATTCAAAGTTATTATCATGCATCATAACAAAACACTTTTCATATATACCAGTAATGTCAAATCAAGCCAACCTCTTGTAGCACAAACATAAGGAAATATCTATGTGCATGTCCCGGTCACCTGCAAACACAAGTTTAAACACAAGTTTAATCTTAATGATCATGATATGGAAAACATTCAACCTTTCCCTAATAGTATATCTTGTTGTTATCTGAAATACATTTGTGGTCTTGATATCTTCCAGGTGACCATCTGATTTTATGCACAATACTTCATTATATGATCAACAATTTAACTCAACAACTTCAGAAATCAATTAATAATGGTAGACTATGTTAGGGACATCATGATTCAGAGTTCAGACAGCTTCAGAAAGCTTCATATGATGGTCAACAATATTCAAACCTCTGGTCACTCTCTTTAGGTTAGCATGGTAGTGACTTTAGCTTCCTAGACGTTGTCTAGGCATTAGCTTGAGGGAAACCAAGGACAAAATCTCCTAGATCTATGACTGCAACCAAAGAAAAAACCCTAATTTTTGAATGGGCTTCAAATCTAAGACTTTGTTGTAGATCAATATTGTGAGATGCACATAAATCATACTTCAGCAACGTAGAATACAAATAGTTTAATAAGTTTGAGAAGTGATTCTCCCTCTAACAAGGGATCTGCATCAATCATCTTCATTCATGCAAGCAACCTGTCTTGAATTGAGTCATGCAACAAAAAATCTATTAGATCATAAACATATGGATGTCAACATCATGACATAAATATTTCATCAAAGGTTAGACTCAAAGAATCAAATATATGCAACATAATATCTAAAATATTATGAACACAATAACATTTTCTGTCATGTCACTCCATCAAGTTACTGCATCCAGTTTAACCATATGCCATCAAGACAAGACCATAGGTAGTAAGATATTTGGAATATCAATCTTACACTTATAACTCTCACATAAAGGTTATCATGCTCTTCAAGACCAATGAGATCAAATTAGGTCATCCAACAAGAGTGTCAATCACTCTTTCCATATTCTTTCGTCATGCTTATCGTAAGCATTACCAACAAACTCATGTATAGGAGTGCTTCTTTATAGGACCAAGATATCCAATAGATATATCATAGATGTTAGCCAAACATCAAGTGTATCAATGTATCTATTAGATGGCTGCATAAAATTCAATAAGATGAAAAATGTTCAACACCAGGTATATCTTTTCATCATAGGAAACATAGATCCAAGTCAATTTCATATGCATGTATGATTTATTTAGGGCTTACCAAGCCAATAGTACCTCTTTGTCTCTTTCCACATCTTCATCTCAAAATGATCCTCAAGAAGGATCTACTCATCACATCTCATCAAGGAGGTTAGAAACATCCATATACATATGTAATAAGTACAAGAAATAACATAATCATCAGATCCATAAGTCTAACAATTAAGAAGCATCATAAGTCAAGAAATACTTATCTTCAATCAGAGGTGATCCTCTCCCTCTTGAATGAATCTTCAAGAGGCATCATTGTCCATGGTCCATATACCAATGTTGTCTTCAAGTATCCAACCAGATATGTTAGGGATTATCCCATCTATGGCATCATCAAATCTTCGTCAAGTGCTTGAGAATGGACCATGCTAGAGTTTCGTACATCAAATCTCAAGTCTTTTCCATAAACTAAGGTTTTCTCTCCAACCCTAACCTCAATGAATCCATCAAACCATAATCATCAAGATGCCTATAGTTTTCTTCAAACCCTAGAATTCTTTTAGGTCTCCACCATCCTCTTCTTGTTTTCGTCAAAGGTGTCATCCTCGAGGTTATCTCCATGGATTTTCTTCAACCCAACTCTAATACCATGTTAACTTTTCTTAAGGCGACATTGTACTTTACTATGATAGTTACATTTTGTCATTAATACATTAAGTTCACCCCATTTCATCATCACATTATTTAGATCTACGCAATTATACATCAACATATGCAATTACATAGAAATAAACAACATCACCATTATCATCCATGCAACGGAATAAAAAAGGAATAGTAGAAGATAGCATGCACACATATAGAGACACCAGGATTGGGTAGAGACTAGGACAAAACCCACTATGGGGAAAACCCTTGCAAATCTTCTTCTTCTTAGATCATCATCAAATGATGTAGCAAAAGAGAATACAATGATCCATAAATTTATCCATGTGGAAAAACAATAATGATATCTATGAAACAGATCTAATCATGCTAGTAATTAAATCCTCATAATGATAGTTGTAATGCGTTGTCACAAATTGATGTCAATTGTTGTATACTATTGTCATTGTTCCGAATACTGTTGAACATTGTTGTTGCTCTCAATCAACCCAATACATATGTTTGCAGCGGAAAATAACAAATCAGATATATAGATCTATAAATATGTATAACAGTATAGAGAAACCCAGATCTACCTGATGACTGAAGCCAACTGAAGCCAAGATGTCAAATCTTAGATCTGAACTTTGGTCTCCCTCATCATGACTGTCTGTGTGTGACCGAAACTCCCAGGTCGCTCTCTCGAATACTATATGAAAGCGACTGGGACTGTAGAGTTGTTATCAGGAAGCCTTCATGCATGCAACTTTGACATAATACTAATAAAACCCAAAGTATCTCCCTTACTACTGATGTGTGAACGACCCTGATTTCCTGGTCGCTCTCAGGACTACTCTATGCGAGTGACCAGGTACCAGATCGTTTTGATATGCCTATGAACCCATAGTCGTTCCCATAAGCCTATGTGTCAGCATCCAAGGGTCGATAGTCGCTCTCATATGCTTGTGTGCCAGTGACCAGGGACCAAAATGCCTTGTTCTGTTGCAGCGATCGAGATCCATAAGATCTAACCCAAAGCAAACCTTTCACATGTAATTTCAGACTTTTGAGCGAACTCCTTCCGACAAACCTATGCGAACCAAGAAAAAAGAGAAGAGAAGATGTGTCCAAATAATCTTGAGGTCCCTTCTATTTATAGGATTTCCTGAATGGTAACTTGGGGTTAAGACCGACCCAAGCAACGACTCATGTGGTTAGGGCCAACCCATTCCATAATACATGTGTGAATAAATAATTCATAACTCAACTTCCACCTAACCAAATTGGGTGATCTTTAGGTCAATTTTGGTCCTCTCGAAAAGATAAATATAATGAAATCATTATATTAGTTATTTTAGTTGTACAAGGTGGAATTTTACCACAGTTGCCAAAATTAACACCTAGGGCAGGCATGTAGGTTGAAAACCTCTGCAGAGGCAGCTTGCATGTCTAAAAAAAAGAGAGAGAAAAGAAAAACACAAGGAAAGAATTCTTACACTAGTGCTAACATATCTCTTTTACAGGACTCTAGATAGTCAATAGAACCATTACTATGGGATAGATTTTATAAGTTCATTCCTCCATTTTTCCAGCCACCCATTGCATTTTCACCCCCTTTACTCACCTCCCTACCTCTCTCCATCATCCAGCCAACAATAGAATCAAAATTTTCCTCCTTGTTGTAATGCTACAAGAGCAGCCTGTAATGCTACAGGAGGAAGATACAATTGGAGAAAGAGGCCAATAGGTCATGTCTTCTTTAGGAAGTGTTGAGAGAGGTCCACCAACATCAATTTCATCACCCATCCACTCCATCTAGCCAAAAGTTAGTTTCAACTTCCACTCTGCCATGCATATAAAAAAACATAGAAAATCTCTTTTATTTTTCCACCACCTACACCACTTCCTCATGATCCTAAACCTGTCCTCATGCCTTTTTTGACTTTCCCTCAAATTCCACATGCAATATAGGGTCTCAAAGAGGAATTAAATGACTACTACATGAAGAGGATTCCTCCTGTAGTACCTTGTACAGTCACACCAAAAATCCAAAAATCAACTTTTTCCACCCATAGAGAAAGAGATCTAGCCACCCTGAGCATCATAGATCCATTTATGAAGTAATAAGGGGCACACCAGTGGATAATCCATCCACTCCACTACCAGTAGATTAGACACCGAGAAGAATCATGCACTGATGAGGACCTGTGCGGTAGAAACAGAGGAAATAAACACCTTAAGGATCATCATATTATGAAGACCAACTCGAGCATGCAAGATTCTCTACTGCATCGACATCACAGGTGGGCTCAGGTATGGAAACCCTCACGTCTTCCCTATGCATATGATGATAAAATGTGTAATGGTCGAGAAAGGAATTTTTTTTAGTGGGCTAGAGATGGTCAATATACTTGTCCAACTTCAATTAGTAAACAAAAGTTCATTTCAATTACACATGCATGTGGGAAAGTCAACTTAAATGAGGTGGTGATTACAAGGAGTGAGGTGATAATCATGAGGAGGAGGGTGATGATTGCAAGGAGTGGAAACAATGGTTAGAAAAGGGAAGTTTGTGAAAGAGCCATGTCATCAAAGCACTTCGAGCCTTTACCACAAAAGGAATATTAATTACAAGGCTCGACTCCATTTGTATAATCACTCATTTCAAGAAACAGTTAGAGAAGGATGAGCTAGTGCTATCATATACTTCCTAGGGTTCCATCGAGATGCTTCGAGCATTGTTTGCATGTGTTATGGAAGGAGCTACGAGAGGCTCTGAAATAATATAGGCGGCTCTGGGATGCTATGGGAGGCCCAAAAAGAAGCTACGCAAGAGAATTAAAGGAATAAAGGAAGTCAAAATTACCCAAAGTTTCCCTCAAACCCTCATGCACATGAAAAAGTTACATTAAAAGAAGTGATCCTTTCCCTCACTAACTTTCATACCTTTGCTTGGAAAAGTAAGCTTGAAATAAGTGCCCTGTAGAAAATAATTATACAGTAGTTCCAGTTTTGGAAATTTTCATATGTAAGAGCAAGATAGGGCCAAATAAAATTCTATTTTTTAAGAAATTACTGGCATCCTTCTCCCCCTCTGATAAAAAAGGAAATTTGACACTGTGTCTACAACCGAGACTACTCTAAGGCCAAAATTTAAAATACACCTAACTATCCTTGATAATGAGCAGTAGGAGAGATAGGAGGAAGGTTTAACATAAGAGAGCCCACATACACAAAGAGAATTCATCAACATCCTCCTCTGGTAAATATTTTTTAGAGACATCAGTGGTTGGGTTTCTATGAATTGTTGAAGGGGTATGATGATGATAAAGCCAAGAAATTTCCATGGTGCTAAATCCTTAGGGAGAAGATAGTGCCACCATTGTTGTTAGAGGCCTTTCCATCTCTCTAAATGCTATACTCATAAGCATAGTGACTACATTACCCTTATGAATTCGATGGAGTAAGGAGGACAAAGCAGCGAGTGTCACAGCCAGAAATAACTTCTTCATTCTAAGAGAAAAACCTATAGAATACAACAATGGAGTCAAAAGGGAAAGCCTACCTTACCCATGGGATGAAGTGGCCTACCACATTATAAAATATATATCCCATGAGTGGAGGATGAGAATCATATATTCGTTCCCTTTTATGTTACTCCATGAGTTAAGATTCAAAGTAGAATTGCATATCCCATAAAGAATTAGTGTTCCCCATTTCTTACTACATTCAATCATTAAGATGAGCCAAAAAGTGAGGGAAGGGAAGCACCAAAACATTGCTCACCATGGCCTCATCAAGCTGATTTTTATGGATGCCCTCAACCACTTAAGGTACCATATACTCTAGATTTATTTTGTAGATATCTATAGGGAAAAATTTCATTAAAACAAAAAACAAAACCTCCACACAGCAAGAGGGAACACTAGCCTCTAGTATTGGGAGTAGAGAAGGAAAAAAAGAAATGGAAACCAAGGAAGAAGAGGAGGCAACAAAATCAGAGGAAGAAGAAGCTTAAATTAAGGAATAATAAGGAGAGAAACAAGTTGCAGAAAAAAGATAACCTTGAGGAGACCTCAAAGCCTCAAGGGACAGAGAAATAAGGACATCAAACCAGTCTCTCTCCAGGAAATATTGAGCAAGAAGTGGCTGCAACATTGGCCACATTGAGCACACTTGTCAAGCCCAAAAGGAGGCAGCCAAGGCAAGGTCCCCTATACTTCAAAACAAGGAAGAGCACCAGGATAAGGCAAGGGAAGCCTCAACCTCCTACAAAGGTCCCTATCACCATAGAGGAGTCAACAAGCAAGAAGGAAGAAGTGGGACCTAGTGAGGGGAAGATTGAAGAAATTACTTCTCCTAAGATCAAAACCAAGAAACCTATGCTCCCTGTGGGAAGGCCCACCACCAGGGAAGTCACCTTTAAGAGGCTCAAGACACAAGCTTCCATGTTACAAGAAGAAAAATAAGAGCTACAAGAGGAAACAAAGAAATTATAGGAGAAACAAGGGCTACTACAGGAGCAACAAGAAGTGCTACATGAAGGATAAGCTACCTTAAACGAAGAAGAAAAAGGCATAAAATAGCTTCAAGATCCTTATCCATAGCCCAACCTAGAATCTTAATACAAATTTGTTAAGAGAGGTAGTATTATACTTGAGAAATTTTCCATTCCACTCTTTTTTGAGTTAGAGAAGGAAGGAGGCAGAACACATAGATGGATGTAGAATACAAAATCAAAAAATGTAGAGGATGTGGGTCTCATGGAGGAGAAATTCAATGAGATGGGAAAATAATTGAATGATCTGAAATTAAGAGAGTCAATCATGAGTGAACAACTACAGGCAGAAAACACTAGGTTAAGTGACTAGCTGCAAGAAAAAGAGACACAACTTGCCACCATGGAAATTTTATCCATGGAAGCTATACAATGTAGGCAACCATCCAAATCCTATGTTATTTTCCTCAAGGAGTAGTGGTTTTAGTTTCAAATTAAGACATTGGAAAAATACGGCTCATTATCTTTCCAAGACTAGAGGAAATTCATTGACTTTTGCAAAAGGGAAAGTATTGGGGATAAATCCAAGCTAATTGAGTTTTACATGCATAACATAATCCTCACAAACATGGATTTATGGGACCCTAATGCAAGGTTGGGAGACATGCAATTGATGGCATTACCCTCTTCATTGACCCATGAGGAGACAAGGGCTGAAGAAGTAAAAAGGGTGATGATAAAAGAAGAAAAGGAGCCCTTATATATCAGGGCAGAATTAGTGAGCCCCAAGGTTGTCATAAGCAACCAAAATCTCATCTCCTATGATCTTGAATTGGCACCTAGGTACATAAAAACCCAAGAGAAATCCTTCCCGAATTTTGAGGACACTTTTAAGATGTTGGCAACAGAGAGTCTGCAAGCTTGTCAATGAAGATGGCATGCCTTGCCTTATAGTTTACAAATTAGAGAATATCACTCCTCAGAAAGACTATGAATGCCTAACAGAAAACCCCCCTATCCAAAAGAATCATGCAAAGGCTAAAGATCAAGTGGATAGGCCTCAAACTCACTCCTCCCTTACTAATATTGGGCCTACAAGAAGGCAGAAACCAAGCAGAGAAAAAAAAAATAATGGGCAGACATAGAGGAAAATGCAGGTTTCTATCCACAGGAAGGAAAATAATCTAAAGTGCCTTGGGATGTCAAAGAGGCCACCAGGGCCATGAATGAACTTCATATCAATGATTGAGTGGCTCATAGGGTTAGAAACACTTTTAACAAGGGGGTGATGATGGGTCCCATCAATAGGTATGGTTTGGAGTTCATTGTGCTATCCTCCACTTAAAAATATTATTTCCTCACATTAATTCACAATTCTATCCATAACATGCTTAGTAGGAAGACTAAAAGGTGTTTGTCATATTGTATGGCCTAATCTGATTAATATGCAGGTCAAAGAAGAATTTTTGGAGATATTTAGCAGGCAAGGGATTGATGGAGACACCTAGAGAGAATATAGGGAGCCTATCCACCTCATTAACTCCTTAACTCAGATTGAGATCACAAAATCCTCTCTAACAACTCAAATTCACTAGTAACCAAGGAACTCCAAGTGAATGACAAGGACAAAGGGAACCAGATTAAAAAATCTTGAGACTTTTTAGGGGATCATTCCTCCTTTCAAGGAAGCTACCCCTCAATCATTTTTTTATAGGTAAACTTGTGGAAAGGCTCATTAGGATTCAAATTTTTGTTGCAGCTAGGAGTAGCTACTGAGAGCGTAGTGCTTGACATTGTTATTCTTAACCTTCATATGATGAATGAGACTATTATTTACTGTTAATGAAAAGTTTACCATTGATTTGCATCTAAGTTAGTTTTGGATAACTGAAACCCTTGGGTTTGGGCCCAACCCAAAGGCTTTAGTCCCTCTCTTGTATTTCCTTCTTGTTATTGTTTCCAAGCATTGCATTCCTTTTCTTGTTTCAGTAGATATTATATCATAAAAACTTGTAATTTCAGCCTTGCCTATCACCTCTCTTGTAGTAAGAGTGATTGGAAATATTTACAATTCAACTCAAAAAATATTTGTTTATGATTTCTTGGAAATAGATAGATGTTACTTTTCATGCTTATTCTCTGCAATTTAGGAGTTAGTGTCATTAGCTTGAGTGATTAGAGTGTTATTATGGGATAGAATATATTTTAATCAAATTCAACTCATATTTTCCATGATAATTTGTCTCACTACATTATTGATCAATTTATGCATGTATATGGCTAGTTGTATGGATTGTGTTGATCTGTAGGGGTGGGAACACCTTTCCACATCCACCTGGACCTTTCCATCTTCCTCTTATGTACCTCACCTTGCTTCCAAATTATGTCTCTAAATTCACTCTGTTAAGGAAAATGAAGGACACTATGGGCATCAACTTTGGTGCAACATAGACCTCCAAGGGGTACTAATCTTGGCTAAGGGGCTCCCACACCCTTCATCCACCTTATCTTTTATTCACCCACCTTCCTTTGCTTGCAAGACCGAATTTATGTCCTCAAAATCTCACCAAACCTCATCCTGTAGCACAACAGGGCCTCTTGTAGCAATACAGGGCCTCTTGTAGCGATACAGGATCTCTTGTAGAACCTCCTGTAGCAATCCTGTAGCTTTGATTTCTTTAACTAGTTTTTCTCCAAACTTGGACTCTGGCCTAGTTATGTTGAATAATAGCCCCCACATTATGATTTGATGATTATGGAAGACCTTAGGACCACTCCAACCTCATCCTTCAATCACTGCAACTATCGGATATCAAAATAGAGTTAGATTTATCATTTTATTTCATGGGCATGTTAAAGATGTGATTTCTCAATTTCAAGCAAGTGTGAGTAGATAAATGATGCATGCAAGGTAGGTTATTGATTTGAATCAACTGAGGAAGTAGAGTAACATGAGTTATTCTTGCGAATATATTAGATTTTTCATTATGAAATTTCAATTAACATTTACATTTGATGAATGGTAAGAAGAGTAGTATGATTTATTTACGCCACTAAATTGGCCTATTTTCCCTTATGCAATTTCAATTAGCATTTACATTTTATGATTGGAATTTTCACCTTGGTAGTAGAATCATGTTCATTTATGCTTTCATAAGAGGTTTTGACTACAATTAGTTATAGGAATGATCTTTGTATACCGTCACCTGATTTCATGAATAGGAGTGACATGAGTAGAACCTAACCTACCGTGCATATAGCACTGTCAACTCTAAGTTTATATGAACCCCAGGTTGATAATTAAAGTGGAGAATCCTTAGGGAGTTGCAAAAACCTTGGTGCAATACCAGGGCTCATCAAAGTGTAATTGATGCCATTAAGGAGAGGTATGCATGTCTTAGTTAAGGAGAGTGTAAAATATGCATTAAAGAGAGCGTAAGAGTAATCTTTTATGACATGCTTTTAATGAGTGTAAGAGGAATATGCCATGTTTTTGATGAGTGCACAAGAGAGAGTGTAATGTATCATTAAGAGAGAGAGTTATGTAGATCCATGAGATTCATCAAGGAGATAGGTGTGAAGTGATTGAGTTGATGGAGGTGACTTGTAATTCCTTTTAATAATAGTATTTGTGTAATAGAGGATGATAATAATAATAATATTGATGATTAAGTAAAGATTGAATTATTAGGATTGATTATAGATACGTTAAGTGATTTTCCTTCAACTATACTTGATTACCAATTGATGCAAGGTGATTTTCCATTTTTGGAAAGTCATACTTATGACTTTTTATTTTTAGAAAGTCACTCCAGAAGTATCAAAAATGAGATTTTTTTAAGGAAATTCATCCCTGAGCTTCCCATGAGTGCTATTATTCTTTTGGAGAATAGGGATTCAACAACCCCATTGCATGCATCCTCATTCCTGAGTAGATTGGGGACTATGCGCTCTCATCACTCCAAAGATCCAATATTCCACACCTTGATATTTTTAAATATTCAGGACTATGCGTCCTAAATTTTTTATTATAGATCAAAAATTCCATGTCTTTATCTTTCATGGATTTAGGACTTAGCTCCCTAATTTCCATGGCTTTTCATCTACTTTTCTTTGAAACTTCATGCTTCACCTTAAGGTACTGATTGTGAACTCATACCCATCTGATGGTTCATTGGTAAGGTCTAGTTCCAAGACCATGAATTTTGCATGAATTCCGTAGTAATTTATAATTTGAACAACCTTGTTTGCAAATAACCACATCCCCTTCCATATCCAACTCAGTACAATATTAAGCATATATAATCATACAATTTTGTATCATGACTTACACAATCATTTATAATTTGAGAATCCCTTTGTTAGCACCTAAATCTGCCCTAGGCTGAAGGAAGGCAAAATTTAGGGTAACCACAAACCACGCTCAGTCTGGTAGCTAGCCCTACCAGAACAGGAGAGGGCTCTCTCCGAGTCATGCTCAGTGAATAGATAATCGAAAACGGTCTAAGATGACTTACAATGAAAGATTTATCTTAGGCTAGTAAGTTAAAATACATACAAGAAACAATTTTCATGAATGACCGAGCTTCTGGGATGGTATGGGACCAGCGGTCAAGAAAAGAACAGATAATTTAATACAAAGGTACAGATTATTCCATGAGGCAAGGCAGGCGGAAAATGTAGCAATTTAATTTGGGAATAACGCGGAACAGAGAGATTGCTGAGGAGGGTGAAAAGGGCATAGGAACATGAATCCTTTTCAACAAAAGAACAACAATGAAGATGAAATTTTCTCACAGGCAGAGCAATAAAATTGAATTCTACCTAATCTCACTCAGAAAATTTCATTGAAATGGACATGAATTGAATTATGAAACATAAAACATATGAAAACATAAGAGATAAATTTGCTACACTCACAACCACAAGAATCTCATGAAACAGAGCCGCTGCTTTTCATTAATTCTCTGTCAAAAATGTACAGTGATGGAACAAAATTTCTTTCCCACAGTCTCCCAGAAGTTACAAGCCAACCAACCCTTTGCAAATAACTTGCATACAATATATAGAATGTGTGAGGAAGAGATAGAACACCCAAGGGTTGGGGAGTTACTTGAATCATTGTGAAATGGAGATGGAGAGCCAACCATCAGCTATAGGTGCATCGCTACCAACATGACATTTGGCTTTGGGTGACCATTTGCCTTCCTTCGCCACTTGGATAGAAGCCAATATGGAGAAAAAACTCTTTAAACGCTGCCTTTGGTGCCAAAAACCGAAGTGTAGATGAGCAGGCCCACTTGGAGAAGTCGCGAACTGAAATTTCGCGAAATAGAAGCAAATTGGCAATTTTTTCCTATGTGCGTCGCGCCATTTTCTCTGTGCATCATGTTACTTTGGGGCCTATTTTGGGTCACTTGCAGGTGTCCAAAATGTGCCCAAGTGGGCTTGTTGGAAAGCCTGTCCTGTCTACTTTCTAACCCCACTGGAATTTTTGAATTTGGTGCTCATTTGCCCCTCTAAATATTCATTCTCCCAAGACTGCTTCCTGTGTGTGAAAAAATGGGGCAGAGAGGCCATTTTTGGGGTGTTTTTTTACCTCTTGGAGACTCATACCTTGCCAAAATTTCTTGTCCGAGCACCAGTAGTCGTGATTTTCCATGCTGAATCCAAAAATGCAAACCATCCCTCATTTGGAGCTCCCGATTTTTAGAGCCGCGCCACAGGGAGAGAAAACCTGTGTCTTGCACAAAAATGTCTAGGTCTGCACCTGGGATTTGTATTACCTGCGGTCCCGCACCTATTAGTCATGACTCCAGCGTACCTAACTCCACTTTTTGTGTGTGACAGGTGTGGACCCTGAGTGCACCGCGCCTGTGCGCCTTGCATTCTTGCAGACCAATTTTGGAGGCCTTCCCGGTGTCCAAATTATGTGTAGGATAGCTATTTGGAAAGGTCTTTGAGTCTACTTTCCAACCCAACTGGAATTTTTCAATTTCAAGCTCATTTTCCCTGTCAAAAGTCAAATCTCCCAATACTGGTCAAAATGTGCAGAATGAGGCTGCCTCAAGGTAGAGTGATGTTACAGTCAACTTTTGAATGCCTTCCTCAACTCCAAATTGCGCTCATGATAGCTCATTGGAAACATATTTGTGTCTAGATATCATTTGACGCATAAAAAAAGTCATTTGGCCAACTGAGCGAGGAGAAAATGTGATTTTCCCAAGGTCACTTCAGAGGTGCATCAATTCTCCTGAGGCAACTATATTTTTGACATTTCTCCAAAAAAATGACACATGTGTAAAGCGTGAAGGAGGTTTTTCTTCCTTGGCATGCTATGGACAAAAACCTCTCTCCGTTTTCCCAAATTCATCTTTTATTGCTCAGAAACCGCATTTGAGTGAAACCTATCCCAATGTGTGGAACAAGGGATTTGTCAAAATGAAGCGAAATGAAGGGGATATGTAGTTTCTAAATTCTTGAGGAAATTTTGGGAAGTAGGGAGGGATGTTAGGAAGTAGGGGGAAGTGTAATCTCAGAGATTGAGTGAGGGAAGGGGTCCAAAAAGGCGAAACACAGGTCCAACCTAGAAAATTGCCAGGTTGTAGCAAGAAACTAGGGTTTGTGCAAAAATGAGGAAATTGGGGGATCTCAGTGATGGGAAGTGTTTGATAAGGTACTTTAAGGATAGGGGAAGGTGTATGAACATTAGGATACAAGTTTTGCCGATGATTTGGCCGTCCAAGAGAAATTTCCTTCAAAACCCTAGGAGAGGGAAATGACCTTACCTAGGCGCAACTGAAGCATGAACAAGGTGTAAAATGACCCAGTGGGACTTGACATGATAATGAAAAATCTCTGAATGATGGTACACTCAGCTGAACGGTGACATGGACCGAAATTTGGACAACTTTGACAAGGGTAAAATCAAACCCTAGACCTAATGTCTAGTGACCAAATTTTGCTTGAAGACTCACTGAAATGACAAAATTTGACCTTGAAACCTTAAAATCACTTTGTAAGAGCATGTTTGATCATTGGAGGAAGGCTGCAAAGACTGACACTTACATTGGCTCCAATAGGGATGGCAGCTCCTTGGAGGTGCCAAGAACTGCAGATCTTTGGGTGAGCAGACAGTGCCTTCGTCCATTGGGCTATGGAGTCATTATTTCGACAAACAACACAAGACTTCGACTCATTTATTGACTGAAACTTGACTTAAACCGACTTAATTATGAAACCAACATGACTGAAAAAACCGACTCAATGCAAAAGGAAATGACTCATGACTGACTTAACTAAAACAATAACTGACAAAACTTATTCAATGGTAGCAGTCCATCAAGATTCGAGGGTCTCAAATCATGATGACAGCCACCTGTGTACTAATGCAATATGTACAATCATGTGTAATGTGTCTTCCAATGTAACCAATCAAGTAGATGCCTCCTTGATTGATTCTCCGGATCAGATCTTCTGGTCAACAACAGATACTGGTAACTAGGCCTCCAAAAACATATTTGACCATGATCCCCTTCATCACTGAACACTGTAATAATCACCTTCACTGCTGTCTGCAACAAATTTTCCATTGGATCTTGAAAAACATGAAGATTGACCTCCTGCTAAAAGAGCAAGGTGTCTTTCTCCTTTGATACTGATCCTTCTTCACACTGTACTTCAATAAGAGTATGCCCTTGGTCCTAAAAAAATTCTAAACAAGTAGATGAGAAGATCTCCTCTTCAAAGAACACTTCAAAACATGAAACATATGAGGAAGATACTGAAAGACAATCCTGAATGTTTTGCTCTTCGGTGGCCTAAATGTATTGTAGGTCATCTTCATATGATATGACAACCAGATCGTCTTTGCATTCATCAATCATGAGAAAAGAAACTTTGAATGATTCTTGAAACCCAAGCATGACATTTCTATCATCTACCAACGATTCATCCAAGGAACCTTTTTCACTTACTTGAACAAAATTCTCATCTTGCTGTTCATGAGCTGACTGGATTACCTCTTCATGAAGACTGTGTTCTGATGACATGAGAACATTTGGATCCAAAACTCTGTCTTCTTCTATGGACAGATCCCAAACGACACTTTTTCTTTCATCACTTTCAGCCATATGGAATTCTTCAACCTGCTGATCTATAAAGCTGTTCATTGGACTATCATCCTTTTCAAAAGAGGAAGAAGTTTCACCAACACTTTCTTGACCATGTGTGTAATGCAAGTCCACTTTAGCTTGAGCTGAAACATAACCGTGCAAGAGTTGACCTATCTCATCTTCAGACAAAGGAGATAAGACCTTTTGTTTCCTTTCGATCAAACAGTGATTGTCTTCATTAATTTCAAGTGAAGGTGTATATAAATATTCCTCATACTGCTGATCCATTTCATGTAATTCCTGTTGACCGTCAAGATGCAAAATTCTTTCCTCTTCCACCGTACTATAATCTTGATCATGCTGCAAATTTTCATGATCGTCTTTACGCTGCTGAAAGGGATTTTCATCTAGGGCTTCCATGATCTCATCATACATAAAATTATCATCCTCATAGTATTTTTCAAGGGTTTTAATAAAAGTAGAAGCATGTTTGCAACAGTCATGAACAAGATTTAACGATGGATAAGAGTCTTTATATCTTTCAATGATCATGGCATGAAAATCCTTTAAACAGTAAATACAAGCAGGCGGAAAACTTTCATACCAAGATTGGGGTTCACCTTCTAGAGTGGCCAGGAATATCTTCATTAAGCAATCTTCAGGAAAATCAACCTTCAACTTGCGAATATGAATGTGAAATTGAACTAGATGTAAAGCAGCGTCCTTCTTACCATCATCTTTAAACGTAGGCAAATTCCTTTACCAATCTACTTTCGGAATCTTATTTGGAAAGCCTGGAATGTGATCTCGGCTCATGGGAGCGTATCTTCTTACAATCCACTCCATTTGAAAAAAAACTCAAAGCTACTGATCCCTCTGCAGTGGAGTCACCATGAAGCACCGATTGCTGGATTCTTTAGTGAATGGAGTCACCAGGTGAATGATTTCAGCCGTCTTCTTATGTCTGATTGTTGTTCACCATCAACCATCAGATCTGAGCTTGATAGATGTACTGGGGCAAAACAATCTTCAAGCAAACCATTTTTGTCCCCAGTGGAGTTGCCACTATGTTAGCACTTAAATCTGCCCTAGGCTGAAGGAAGGCAAAATTCAGGGTAACCACAAACCATGCTCAGTCTGGTAGCTAACCCTACCAGAACAGGGGAGGGCTCTCTCCGAGTCACGCTCAGTGAATAGATAATCGAAAACAGTCTGAGATGACTTACAATGAAAGATTTATCTTAGGCTAGTAAGTGAAAATAGATACAAGAAACAATTTTCATGAATGACCGAGCTTCTGGGATGGTATGGGACCAGCGGTCAAGTAAAGAACAAAGAATTTAATACAAAGGCACAGATTATTTCGTGAGGCAAGGCAGGCGGAAAATGTAGCAATTTAGTTTGGGAATAACGGGGAACGAAGAGATTGCTGAGGAGGGTGAAAAGGGCATAGGAACATGAATCCTTTTCAACAGAAGAACAACACTGAAGATGAAATTTTCTCACATGCAGAGCAATAAAATTGAATTCTACCTAATCTCACTCAGAAAATTTCATTGAAATGGACATGAATTGAATTATGAAACATAACGAAAAACATATGAAAACATAAGAGATACATTTGCTACACTCACAACCACAAGAATCTCATGAAACAGAGCCACTGCGTTTCATTAATTCTCTGTCAAAAATGTACAGTGATGGAACAAAATTTCTTTCCCATAGTCTCCTAGAAGTTACAAGCCAACCAACCCTTTGCAAATAACTTGTATACAATATATAGAATGTGTGAGGAAGAGATAGAACGCCCAAGGGTTGGGGAGTTACTCGAATCATTGCGAAATGGAGATGGAGAGCCAACCATCAGCTACAGGTGCATCGCTACCAACATGACATTTGGCTTTGGGTGACTGTTTGCCTTCCTTCGCCACTTGGATAGAAGCCAATCTGGAGAAAAAAACTCTTTAAATGCCGCCTTTGGTGCCAAAAAACCGAAGTGTAGATGAGCGGGTCCACTTGGAGAAGTTGCGAACCGAAATTTCGCAAAACGGAAGCAAATTGGCAATTTTTTCCTCTATGCGCCACGCCATTTTCTCTGTGCATCGCGCTAATTTGGGGCCTGTTTTGGGGCACTTGTAGGTGTCCAAAATGTGCCCAGGTGGGCTTGTTGGAAAGCCTATCCTGTCTACTTTCTAACCCCACTAGAATTTTTGAATTTGGTGCTCATTTTCCCCTCCAAATCTTCATTCTCCCAAGATTGCTTCTTGTGTGTCAAAAAAAGGGGCATAGAGGCCATTTTTTGGGTGTTTTTTACCTCTTGGAGACTCATACCTTGCCAAAATTTCTTGTCCGAGCACCAGTAGTCGTGATTTTCCATGCTGAATCCAAAAATGCAAACCATTCCTCATTTGGAGCTCTCGATTTTTAGCGCCGCGCTAGTGGCGCGACGCACAGGGAGAAAAAACCTGTGTTTTGCACAAAAATGTCTAGGTCCGCACCTGGGCTTTGTATTACCTGCGGTCCCGCACCTATTATTCATGACTCTAGTGGACCTAACTGCACTTTTTGTGTGTGATAGGTGCGGACCCTGAGTGTGTCGCGCCTGTGTGTCGTGCCTTCTTGCAGATCAATTTTGGAGGCCTTTCCGGTGTCCCAATGGGGTGCAGGATAGCTCGTTGGAAAGTTATTTGAGTCTAATTTCCAACCCAACTAGAATTTTGCAATTTGGAGTTTATTTACCCTATCAAAAGTCAAATCTCCCAATACTGGTCAAAATGTGCAGAATGAGGCTGCCTCAAGGCAGAGTGATGTTACTGTCAATGTTTGAATGCCTTCCTCAACTCCAAATTGAGCTCATGATAACTCATTGAAAATATATTTGTGGATAGTTATCATGTGACTCAATAAGCAAGTCATTTGGCCAACTGAGCTAGGAGAAAATTTGATTTTCCCAAGGTCACTTCAGAGGTCCATCAATTCTCCCGAGGAAAATATATTTTTGACATTGCTCCAAAACCAAGACACATGTGTAAAAATGGAAGGAGGTTTTTATTCCTTGGCATTCTGGGGACAAAAACCTCTCTTCGTTTTCCCAAATTCATCTTTTATTTCTCATAAACCTCATTTGAGTGAAACCTATCCCGATGTGTGGAACAAGGGATTTGTCGAAATGAAGCGAAATGAAGGGGATAGGGAGTTTCTAAACTCTTGAGGAAATTTTGGGAAGTAGGGATGGATGTTAGGAAGTAGGGGGAAGTGTAATCTCAGAGATTGAGTGAGGGGAAGGGGTCCAAAAAGGTGAAACACAGGTCCAACCTAGAAAATTGCCAGGTTGTAGCAAGAAACTAGGGTTTGTGCAAAAATGAGGAATTTGGGGGATGTCAGTGATGGGAAGTGTTTGATAAGGTACTTTAAGGATAGGGGAAGGTGTATGAACATCAGGATACAAGTTTTGCCGATGATTTGGTCGTCCAAGAGAAATTGCCTTCAAAACCCTAGGAGAGGGAAATGACCTTGCCTAGGCGCAACTGAAGCATGAACAAGGTGTAAAATGACCTAGTGGGACTTGAAATGATAATGAAAACTCTCTGAATGATGGTACACTCTGCTGAACGGTGACATGGACCGACATTTGGACAACTTTGACAAGGGTAAAATCAAACCCTAGACCTAATGTCTAGTGACCAAATTTTGCTTGAAGACTCACTGAAATGACAAAATTTGACCTTGACACCTTAAAATCACTTTGTAAGAGAATGTTTGATCACTGGAGGAAGGCTGCAAAGACTGACACTAACACCTTGTTTGCAAATAACCATATAAATCATGTATCATCCATAAATCATAATTAACCATATGTTTTACACAACCATGATCATCCATGTATCCATGTGTCTCAATCCTGGATTACCATCCTTTTCATACACCTATGTCCAAACTAGGATACCAAAAGAGAAAACATCAATAATATGCACTTAACCAAAATCAATCTTTATCATAATCACATAGCAACCGTGTGATCCTAACCAGGTCTATAACATACAAGCATATACATAAGTTTGACATGCATAATATTCATATCAATGCATCAAAATCGCCCTCTTCAAGTGTCATCAAAGCTATCTCACCAGGAAGGGACACTACATACTCCCCCTCTTGGGCTAAACTTGACTCGAAGTAAATGATATGACAATGATCTCACATTACAAATGATTGTCTTTTCCCTATCTAATGCATTAAGAATTCAATAATCTTTCTCATGCCATTCTCCTAAGTTTGTATAGAAAAATTGAGCTTGCCAACTCACAAACAAATCCCACTTTAGTTGTATAAACAACAATGATGGTCCATCCCATCTCACAATCGAATTTGCATACAAGAAGCACCAAACATCCACATACAATTGGCATTAAAACTACGCAACAAAACATGTCATATATATAACCCACTCTTACATCCCACTTGATTTATGTCTTCTCAATCCAAGTTTCCCCCTTTTATTCCACAAGACACACTTGCAATCAAAATCTTTAGGATCTACCTGAAATTTGTACTAAATGTTTACTCTTTAAGAAAAATCACAATTTGAGGTTCAAGGCACATTTTTGTTTTTTTTTTTAACTAAAAAGCTAAAGTTCTATACAGTCCTCATTGATCCACTTTTGTATTATAAACCATTCCTTGAATTACCATAATCCTCATTATTATTCACTTATCTTACTTGAGAATCAATTATGAATGACTCAGTTAGAAGATATTCATTCCAAAAACAATTAAATATATCTTTTTGCAAGCTTGTAATCAAGAACAAATCTCATAATTATGCAAATATGCTATCTATATTATTGAATCTATTTTGATAACTGCAAGTCAGCCTGTTTTCCAACTATAAAATTGCTCATGATTTTCATTCAATAATTAATCAATTCATTTAGTTTAAGGTATTATTCCTTAATATTAATACATACACAAAAACAATCTATGGAAACAATACACTTCTCAGACTATGAAGAATAAGCTTTTTTTTTAAGGAGAATTACCACCCTCTCAAAAGACTACAACCTTTTTTAGGGCTTATCATACAACTATACATCCAAGCACAAAATTGCTAAATCCAAAAATCTCTTTCATTCCTCAAACAATACAATCATCTTATGTTTCTAAATCGTGCAACAATTCCAATGCATCAAAATGTGATCTTTCTCTCCTTCAATTTCTTCCTCAAAAAATATCACAATCACATTTTCTTCTAAACCAAGAACTCAAATAAGATTTTCATTAATCACATACCTTTTTCTTTAAGTTAAAATAAAATAAAGTTCTCACCCTAGAAAATGTTTATCTCTAAACATGTTATTCTCTTAACAAATTATAAGTTAATCAAATTTCAAGAAAGTAGTTCATCAAGTTCATAAAAAATATGAATTTTGACTCGATCGTGTTAATTTGGTAGCTCAGTGAAAAATTCCAACCATGGCACGGGATTGCTATTTTCAAGAGGACCAATTTTGACTATTGAAGCGCTTAATTTGGACAAGGGAAAGTGTATTTTTGAATTAAGACCCACATTTGCATATTTTATTAGGCCGACCAAAAATATGAATTGGACATCCATGGATGGCTATAAATACAAGTCAAGTGACCCTCATTTGGACATCATCATAAAGCATTATTATTTGGTTTAGCTCTCATAGGTTTGGGATAGATTGTGGAAGTTCACTCGCATAGGTTTGTGATTGCAGGGTCTGAAGCTCGTATGTGTGCTAGGGTTTTGGTTTTTGACTGCCAACATTACACAGACAACTTTCGGTCACAACCCTAAGCACGCAGGCTCATGCGTGTAGTTGGAGGGTTTCAGCCAGACACACATTACTCTATGTGTGCGGTTGGGACCTAGGGTTTGGTTTTATCAGTTGACCACATGGTTCGACAGTTGATCACAGGCTTCTAAAGCACAGTTTTGATTATTAGCATTGTTGGGTTCATCTCATGAATGCTGTTTAGAAGATATTGCTAGATAGGATTATGGTTTAAGATATATATTATTTTACTCTCTCTTTAGCTAAATCATTCAATGACAATCAACTAAGAAGAAAAATTTGAAAGGGTTTTCCCATAGTGGTTTTTCCCTGGTCTCCGATCAATCTTGGTGTCTCTATGTGTGAATTATTTGATTCTATTGGTATTTTATGTTCCACCACATTGATGATGTTGTTGTTATTTCTATATAATTTCATATGCTGCTGAATAATTTTGTAAATTTGAATAATGTTATGATGCTATGGGGTGAATTCTATGATGAGATTCAATTATCAAAGAAAAGAACAATATAGCCCTAAGAAAAATTAACATGTCATTAGAGTTGGGCTGAAGAAAATTCATTGAGATCACACCTAAGAAGACACCATTGATGGAAGCAAGAGAATATTATGGAGACCTAAAATAATGTTAGGGTTCAAAGGTAACCCTAGGAAATTTGTGCATTAGGGTTTGATGGATATTATGAGGTTAGGGTTTGGAAGAAAGCTTGGATTATGAGAAAGATTTGAGATACGCACTCTAGAAACCCTAGCATGATCAACATGAAGATGTTCAAGCACTTGTGACATGTTTGATGTAGCCCTAAATGGAATAGTCTTACCTAGACCTGATTATTGATGGAGTTGATGATTATATTGAAGGCGTCAATGTTATATGGTCAATGGATAGTCATGACTCTTGAACGCTGGTTCAAGAGGGAGAGCTAACCTTTCATTAAGATAAGTGATTTTTAGATTTATGTTACCTCTTTGTGATTCTATTCTTGTTTGATTTTATTGCTTTGATTATTACTTATACTTCTCGAATGTATATTTGAGTATTTGGATACTTCTAACCTCCTCATAAGTTGTGATAAGTGGATCCTTCTTAAGGATCACGGGTAGTGAAATAAGAGAAGAGCTAGCATTAATAAAGGAAAAGAGGCACATGATGAAAAGTTGACAAAGTGCTACAACTGCCTATGTCAAAGGTATTTGAATACTACAAGGTATGTATGATGCTTTATTTCAATGTTATGTTTCAGTTGCAATATTGGATGACAACGTAAGCTCTAAGGTATGATGAGAATACCACCTTCACAAATGGCACATGCGTGCATATGAAAGTAGGTTTTATTCATGGTACTTAGGATAAGATGGTGCATTGGTATTGAGTCATGGTGAAACTATTGAGAAACATCGATTTTTGATATAATGGTATACTTGATATTCGTCAAGCATCTTTTATTTTAGACATAATGTATTTCCTGATCTTATAAATAAAGATAGCACATTATACATGGTAGCTTAATACTATTGATAGTGTTTACGATAAGCATGATAACCATGATAATAGAAGTGTAACAATATGATTATTTCTTAGGATCTCCTTATTAACCTTGGCTTAGTAATTTTTACGATATGGAAAAATTTGATGACCTGATTTGATAATTGAATAAATGTAAAAGAATTAATGAAGTGATTACGATCCTTGAAGTATGATGATACACTTTTCATCTTCCATGATCATATGACTCTAACCCTTGATGAAAATTTGATGTCATGTTCATATGTGATGATGAATAAGCTGATGTTAACATGTTATTGCTATAACAAATATATGTTTTACAACCTGATATAGTTTGATTTCATGATCTAACAATTATGTTGATTCATGACAGTATTATGATAGACAGGTTGATGTTTTGAATGATGATGACTAAAGTATCTTCCAATTCAGAGGGAGAAACTCTCCATAAGATCCCTACACATTATCATTTGCATTAGATGTATAGAAGATTCTTTATTATTAAATTTTTCTAACATAAATAGATAAATATATGATGCTGTTAGTCTGTAGCTAGTTCTGCTCTAGGAAAAGAGGGTTTCCCTTATTCTAAGTCCCAATCACATGGAAGAAGGCTCAAGAGTGTGGCTATAAGCCTCACAACTGACAAAAGAAGGTATATGGGTTCAGTTGTTCCTGTATGTCACAAAAGTTGAAGCCTTATGCATGAGATTAGGAGTGCACCACAAGTATGAGAGTCCTATAGATATGGAGCGAACATCATAAAGTTCTATAAGTAGGGAAGTTTGAATGTTTGACTTACTATAGAGAATGTAAACGTGTTCACTAAAATTGTGTTTGTAGGGGACCGAAATATGCATATTAGTATGTTATATTGATTTGATCATTGAAGTTAGTATATGACAATATCTGATAATAATTGTAAGGGTTTGACAATATTTGGCTTATTGATGAGTTGTATTGAATTTTTTGACTTGATGCTTGATAGTTCATAGATATGTTATAGATTATGGATTGTTTGAATTCACAACAATAACAAATTAAGGTTTTGACTTGATAAATAATGATTTTCCTTGATGATAGTGCTATGAGGGCATATTGACTTTCAGTGATTAATGATGACATTGACTTTTTGTTGGCTTCATTGGCTTTGGAAAATTGGTTGAAGTATAAACAATTGTGGCTTATCCTTGGTATATGCATTTGCATCTAATGAAAAAAATAATTCATATTATGATTATGTGAATGGTGTTATGAAATTTGATATACCTTAAATTTGTTGACATGACAATAGATGAAGTCATGACTTTGTATTTGGATATTAGCTCCACCTGTCACCTTTGTTAAAGAATATTGGGCAATTATAGTTAATGAGATTCTTATAGCTTGATAACTACTTGTGAGGAATTTTAATTTGTCTTCTTAGAAAAATCTTCACTTGTTCTTATTAGAGTGTGTCTTCTTATATTCATCAAATAGTTACCAAAAAAAAAAGAGACAAGAACACAAGATGTTTGGCTTTCTGCCAGGACCAAAACCTCTCCTTCTTGGAGAGGAAAACCCATACAAAATTATTATTATAGAGATTCCAATTGATGAATACTAAGGCCATGACCCTTGACCTATGATGACATTCCAAGACCAAGACACCAATCCTATTCTTCATCACTATTGCTTCATAATTGTTCAATATTCACTTAGATCATTGTTGCATTCTCACTGACATCATCTCTACTACACCACGATTATTGTTACATCATTTTTTCACTTTGTTGCATCGAGGTCTTCATTAGAACACCACCAAGACCATGGTTGAAACTGGGATCATGATTGTGTCTAGAAGATATGTCGAGACTATATGATCATAGAGATTCTCTTCATTACGAATACATCAAGACTGTGAAACAATGATCACTGTGATTGTGTTTATAATATATATGATGAGACAGAGCATTACTGATATCCTTCTTCTAACATGAGACTATGTTAATTTTATGGTATGTTCTATGCTTAGAGCAGTTTACTTATCTTTCTTATTATTATCCATAGATTAGCAATCACATGTACATAAGTAATGTGTAGATAGAACATTAAACGATCAACAGAAAACAAGCCAAGACAAGAGACACAAGATGTGGTGGCTATCCAGGGATAAACCCCAATATGGGGAAACCCTTTGATCAAATCTTCTTTTATCTTCAATAATTCTTCAAACCCTAGATCAACAGCATTAGCATCATTGGCATCAGTCGACATCATCATCATCACCACCACCAGCATCATTGGCATCATCAGCATCACCATCTTCATCGACATCATCGACATCATTGGCATCACCATCAGTGGTATCAACGACATCATCAGCTTCACCGGCATCATCGGCTTCATCGGCATCATCGGCTTCATCGGCATCATCGGCTTCACCGGCATCATTGGCATCACTGGCATCATCGGCTTCACTAGCATCATCGGCTTCACCGACATCATCAACATCACCAGCATCATCAAATTCACGGGCATCATCGGCTTCATCAGCATCATCGGCATCACTGGAATCACTGGCTTCACCGACATCATCATCATCACCAGCATCATCCATCAAATGCACTGCCCTATATAGCCTAACCCTTGCCCTGTTTTGCTATATTCTGTCTGTTCTGCTTTGTCTTGTTCTACCTTGTATTGATCTGTACTGCTCTGCTCTGCTTTGTTTTGTTCTGCTCTGCTTTTGTCCGAATTATGAAGAAGAAGAAATGATCAAGGATGTATCATACTGACTCAAAGTCAGTCTCAGAGTATGTACCACTGGTCCCAAATGAGTCTCAACCAACCTGAAGTTAGCGTCATAGTGAGTACAACTCCTACCACTGGTCCTAGACCAGTATCATCCTCCACTGACTCAAAGTTAGTCTTAGAGTGCGTACCACTGGTCCCAGACCAGTCTCAACTGACCTGAAGTCAGTGTCATAGTAGGTACCACTCCTACCACTTGTCCCAGACCAGTATTGCAGTCTCAAAGAGTGTACCATTGGTCCCAGACCATTCTTAACTAACCCAAAGTCAGCGTCATAGTATGTACCACTCTCACTAGTCCCAAACTAGTACTGCGCTGACCAGAGGTTAGTTTCAGAGTATGTACCACTAGTCCCAGACCAGTCTCAACGGACCTGAAGTTAGCATCATAGTGGGTACAACTCCTACCAATGGTCCCAAACCAGTATTGCAGCCTCAGAGAGTGTACCACTGGTCCCAGACTAGTCTTAATCGACCCGAAGTCAAAATCATAGTATGTACCACTCTCACTGGTCCTAGACCACTACTGCACTAACCAGAGGTTAGTCTCAGAGTATGTACCACTGGTCCCATACTAGTCTCAACCGACCTGAAGTTAGCATCATAGTGGGTACAACTCCTACCACTGGTCCCAGACCAGTATCACAATCTCAGAGAGTGTACCACTGGTCCTAGACCAATCTCAACTAACCTGAAGTCAACGTCATAGTATGTACCACTCTCATTGGTCCCAAACCACTACTGCACTGACCAAAGGTCAGTCTCAGAGTATGTACCACTAGTCCTAGACCAGTCTCAATTGACCGAAAGTCAGCGTCATAGTGGGTACAACTCCTACCATTGGTCCCAGACCAGTATCATTGATCCCAGATCAATGAAGGTCATCCTAGCATAGGGAATATGGTAGATACAGAGATGCATCCATCGGTACTACTATGGTCCCTATCCTCATTTCCCTACTCATTGATCAGATGAGAGGTACTTCCCATGAGTCCCATACTGCATGGGCAGGATGCCTCGATAGGAGAAATTAATCAATCCTATCCTCATAGGAGAACTAATCATCCTACTACACAATCGCCATGGAGAACACATCATCCAGGCCTCACAGGAGAGCTAATCATCCTACTACATAATCATCATGGAGAACACATCATCCAGACCTCACAGGAGAACTAATCATCCTGCTACATAGTCGTCATGGAGAACACATCATCCAGACCTCACAAGAGAACTAATCATCCTGCTACACAATCGTCATGGAGAACACATCATCTAGACCTCATAGGAGAACTAATATTCCTGCTACACAGGAGAGCGAATCATCTTGTTCCACAAGAAAGCAAATCGTCTTGTTCACAGTGCACACCACCAGGGGAGGGTGAGTCACCTTGTGGTTGTATGTTGCTCCAGTAAGAACCGCAAGCCCCCAGAGCTCCCAAAGCTCAATGTATGCAACATGCAGGACCCTTTTACAAGGGTCTCTCGATGACTCCAAGTCGTTCGGGAAAATCACAAATTTTATCTTTCCCCGAGGCTCTGACCTGTACATCATCTTAGTGCGATGGAGCCTCCTTGCTCATTGACTTACCATATCCCAGATAAGGCAGTATCTGATGTCTATCTACTGGAGAAATCATTGAATACAGGGTTCCTCAATAATCAAATCCCACCCCTGCTTGTCATAAAGAATCACAGTGGTATTCATCATGTGTACTCACTGAAGAGTTTCCACAACTAGGAAACTTCATACGAGGTCATACTCGTAGTTATGTATCTGGTCTTGGCGGTACTTATAACAATTGATTTCTGCTTCCTGCTCATCCATGATATCGAAGCAGAATCCAAAGAGAACCAGCATTGAGAAGTGTTCTAGTGATCCTCCACAATGCCTGCCAAGTTAGCATTTGAATAATCATGCAGTTTTCATATTTCTGGCAATGTATCTTAATCCATGAGAGATTGTGCCCCGAAGATGTCTCAAAGGATTCTTGGCACCAATCCAGTGAGGCTCAACCAAATATGAGCTCACCATGTTAACTGCAAAACATGTGTCCGGACGGAAGTTCACCAAGAACATCAACATGATTAAGTTTATGAAACTTAGAAGCATTTCCCAAATCTGGTCTGACATCACTACCATATAACTTTTGAAATTTAATATCCTTGAGGTAGTCACAGGTTTACATTTTATCATTCCACATTCAGAATCCAACTCCCTCTTACCTCTACAAATGAGAGGGTCTGCACCTGTTAGAATTAGGTCATCCTTATGAGGTGCCAGTATGAGAGGTCTATCATCCACAACCTTCGGGTAATTCTTTGGATCGGTTTCACTCCTAGTGAATCTCAGCTTCATGAAACAACTGTCAATCCTCTCATACTATGCCCCGGGTGTTTTGCTTCAAGACATAGATGGCTTTCTTCCACCTGTATACATGAGATTCATGTTCATGAATCTCAAACTCCACGGGTTGTTCCAAACCTGTGAACCTGCTACATGAGGGGAATGGTCCCCTTGTAAGATTTTCCTTCAGTACATCTCAGACATGTACCTTCATGCTCTTTTTGAATTCAGGCATCCCTGTCACCATCTGACTCACATACCTCCGGTGCTGTCAATGGACATGGTCCCTAGTGGACTTCCTGCAACTTGATACAACCCTGAACTCAAAAACATCTTTGAAAAAATCTATTTTCAAACACGTACCTTTCCATCGATGAGTGCCACCATGTAACCTTTGAATTCCATTGCTGAAATGGACACCATGTTCTTCTTGCAATCAGGTACTAAAATAGATTTTGTAAATGAATCAAGTTACCTTCATTCAATTGATGGGTAACATTCCCTACACCCTTAGATCTAAACTTCCCAATGAAGTGATCTTTAAGTAGGCCATCAGAAACTTTCGCTATGCCATTCTGATAATATTCTCTGCTTCCACTTCACCCTCAGTGAATTTGAACCCATTAATCCTTTTGTCTTGTCCCAACTGTTGTCGTTGATTGCTCTTTCACTCTTGCCTGGGCATTGTCTTCACCTCAGCTCTCATACCATGTTAACTTTATGGTATGTTCTATGCTTAGAGAAGTTTACTTATCTTTCTTATTATTATCCATAGATTAGCAATCACATGTATGTAAGTAAAGTGTAGATAGAAAATTAAGCGATCAACAGAAAACAAGCCAAGACAAGATACACAAGATGCGACGACTAGCCAGGGACAAACCCCAATATGGGGAAACCCTTTAATCAAATCTTCTTTTATCTTCAATAATTCAGCAGAGAGAAATAGTACATAAATCTAATTTACATCAGCAGTAGAAAACCCTAAATCAGTGGCATCAACATCATTGGCATCAGTAGCATCAGTATCATCGGCATCAGTCGACATCATCATCATCATCGGCATCACCAGCATCATCATCATCATCATTGGCATCACCAGCATCATCATCATCAGCATCACTGGCATCATCGGCTTCACCGGCATCATCAGCTTCACTGGCATCATCGACATCACCAACATCATCGACTTCACCGGCATCATCAGCTTCACCGGCATCATTGGCATCACTGGCATCATCGGCTTCACTGGCATCATTGGCATCACCGACATCATCGACTTCACCGGCGTCATCGGCTTCACCAGCATCATTGGCATCACCCATGCCTTCACCGGCATCATCGGCATCACCGGCATCATCGGCTTCACCGGCATCATCGGCTTCACCAGCATCATCGGCTTCACCGACATCATTGGCTTCACTGGCATCATCGGCATCATCGGCATCATCGGCTTCACCGGCATCATTGGCATCACCAACATCATCAGCTTTACCGACATCATTGGATTCACCAGCATCAATGGCTTCACCGGCATCATCAGCTTCACCAGCATCATCGGCTTCATCGGCATCATCGGCATCACAGGCATCATCAGCTTCACTGGCATCATCGACTTTACCGGCATCATTGGCTTCACTGGCATCATTGGCATCACCGACATCATCAGCATCACTGACATCATCAGCTTCACCTGCATCGTCGACTTCACCGACATCATCAGCATCACCAGCATCATCAACTTCACCGACATCATCGGCATCACCGGCATCATCGGCTTCACTGGCATCATCGGCATCACCGGCATCATCGACTTCACCGGCTTCACTGGCATCATCAGCTTCACCAGCTTCACCGGCTTCACCGGCATCATTGGCTTCAACAGTTTAGGATCTCTCCTCCTACTAAAACCTAAAGACAAGTAGAGAGAGGAAGAGATCCAAGTGTGTGTAGAAATGAATTGAAGTCCTCTTCTATTTATACTAAAATGTAGAGGTTGAATAGACATGACATTTGGGCTTCTTGAGCCTACATAAGTTATAGGTCGGCTTGTTAATAATTCCATAATCAAAATAAATTCATATCTCCATGAATACTTATCGGAATCGGATGATATTTAGATCAATTCTACACCTCTCGATGAGAGGAATCTAATAAAAATATTATCAGCCATGAATAAGATGACCCACATGAAGTTTGGCCCTATTTGCCAATTTTAATAGACTATGATTGTGTCTTCTCCTGCACTGTGATCTTCACCAAAACTATGACCATGTTCTCCTTGCACCACATTGTAATTATCCACGAAGTTTCAAAGACATTCGAAATGTGTCCTCTTATAATGTGGATTGGAGACTTGTACCTATCTGAAAAGCACCTTGTGACAGACCTTCGAAAATCTCAGACAAATATGAGTTCTTCACTTCTATTTTGTAGATACCCTAGTTGGGTATTTATAGTAGTTATGTCTCCATAATAAGCCGACTTGCACTAGCGAAGAGATGTGTCATTTATTCAAGCCGACATGACTGTCTTTTAATTCATTTGTAGGCCAATGTGATGAAGAGGATTGTACTTGTCATTTGGATGGATTCTTCCAAGTATAACATGACTTTATAAATATTACAATTACTCTTATTCACTATGAAAAATCCTAAATAAATCAAGAAGTCTTTGACCTATGAATAACAATTCTTTCTCATGAAACCCATGATGCAAGGAATACAATAAATATATCTTGTTCTCTTTATTACATTATTTACGTAATTCATAATTACATGTCATTATGAAGACCGAACCTAGTTACACTTTCTTCAACACTCCCTCTTAACTAGGGAGGTATTCATAATGTTACTTGGTCATTCTCAATCTAAAGAATTTCTCATAAGAAGAATCAGATCGGTAACCCATATGTATAGCATCATAGTAACCAACAGTGGTTCCACAACAAGACCTTGAATGACAACTCTATCTCTCTTAAGATCAGAGCACAATATTGGAGAGACCAATGACTATAGACACCTTAATCATTGTCTCTCAAGGTACATACCCACTCGGGTATTCACTAAGTATGACCTTCTAGGAGTATTCTTATCTTGCATTCCCATCCTTCAAATAATATTGGTTCTCTTGCCTACTCTTGTCTTGGATGCCCTACACATCCTCAAAGAGAATCGAATTCCAAATGATTACCTAATCCTCCATTCTTTCTTCCAAAGTGAAGACATGAATGTTGTTTCTCTCTCTCCCTCTCAACCGGGGAACATATGTCCATTCCTTGAAGGAATGTACCCAAACTACCTCTGACCAGGCACTTGCCCAAGGTCACTTTTAATTAAGAACTTGTAAGAACTCCCTCTTAGCTAGGGCCTCTTCTACACATCAGCAACTTCTTCTTCATGGGTCCTTTAGCTGCTTGATAAAATTATCTCCTTGATGTCATGAAATTCAGTTGAGCTTCTTACTTGTAGGGAAAAACCATTGATTACTTTCCTCAGTTCGTCATATAATTCCTTTGTTAATGGAAAGTGAACTTCTTCATATCTGGAACCTTCGTCATATGGATACTTCTTTCTTATCATTCTTCTTCCATTCACCATATGAATGCTAGTTGTACTTGTATTTACAACTCTTGTTTGAGTAGCTCTGCATGAACTTATCTAGATATTTTTCAAGAAATCAAAACATAATATCAAATCATACCTTACGAGATGGCTCTTAATCATGAAATATTTCTGTAGGTATCAACATATTGCATACATGTTGACACATCTCCCAAAGATATCCATTTTCAAGTGTCTTCATCTTTTCCATTAGAGTCTTTATATTTTTTTGGGAGATTTCCTAGTCAAGTCTTCTTGGTCTTTTGGATGTTGTCTGCCTTCATCAGGGTTGCATATCTCACAGCCCCTTTCTTCCTCACACATTCCATTCCTAGGAGCTTTCAATAAGAGTTTCTTAATTGTATTTAACCACCTTATACTTCATATGAGGATGTGTTATGTTGATTTCATATAGTGTGACTTATGCTTTCCTACATCCTTTCAGAGGAGATCCTTCTTCTCTTGATCATGCTTCTTAAGATAGAAGTAATGATCCAAGTTACCTGCAACCATATGACATGACACTATAATAACAAATGCACACATACCTTATTTTACCTTTAGGTCATTGAGGCTTCTTCCAAAAACTTCTTTAATTGAAAATATCTTCAATCCCTTGATTTGCTTCATGTTATAACTCCATCATCCCATGAATTCCATAAGTTGGAGTTCCTATTGAAACACTTGCTTCCTCTCTAGATTAGTGAACCCTCTTATGAGGATTCCATCAAAGAATCTTGAAGATCTTGTATATCCTCATTTGGCAGATGTTCCCTTTTTTATTTGATGTATAATGAACCTTGTCCTGGATGAATTCTTCCTTTCCTTCAATGTTCAATGAGATTCCCAAGAGTTATATCCTTCATGTTTGACTGCCATGGATTTTGTCCTTAATGATTCCCATGTTGATGCCATGAGTTCTTGTTTCTAATGATTCCATGATGTCATGACACGTCTTATTATCTTGGTCATGTCCATAACACGAGATTTAGGAGCTTATGATTGGACTCTTTTGTGAAGGATACCATTTTACTCATAGTAGAGATTTGTTACTCCCTGTTTCCTTGGCCCATTTTCTTCAGCTTCCTCCATCTTTCCAATGATATGAGCTTCTTTCTATAATCTTTCCGTAGCATTGCATCTTAGCTATACTTATTCTGTCTTGCTTGGGGACTAAACTTGCCTTTCCTTTTTGCACATGTTTGAGTTCTTTTAACCTTCAATAATTTTGTCATCAAATTGTCTTTCTTTATTTAGAATGGATACCATAAGTTGTCGAATGAGGTAAATTTCTTTTCCCATGGATATTTTTTACCTTGATTATCTATTAGTGCATTATGAATAAATGATGGTTATCTTCCTTCCTATATCTTGTAGATGGGACCTTATGAAGATATCCTACATCCTTTGATACCCTTTACTTTCATGTAGATCATATTTCATGTGACCTTCTTCATTGCACCTTCAGAGAATGAGTTTATCATATACATCTCTTTGATGTCTCCAATATTTCTATATTAGGGGATCTTTCATAAGTATCCCTTTCTATGAATTTAGAGGAGACCTTTTGATATGTTCAATGACTTTAACTACTTAGAGGACTATGCCCATCCTCCTTCTTCATGCAAGGAATATTGATGACCCATACAACCTATAGATCTCCTTGCAATCATTAAATCATTTTATCAAATTGATTAATGAAAATACTTACTTATGATGTGAAGATAAAATCTTCACCTTGATCATGTTGGAAGTGGTAGATGCATTGGAGGTTTCTTTTGAAGGACCTTCTTTCAAGTGAGAAAGCCTTTCCTCAAAGGTTGCTCCTTTTTATGGGGTTGATTTGTTGCTCCTTGGATGATCTTCTTCTAGGGCAATGATCCTTTCTTGAAGATGACCATGCCTTATTACCTTCAATATGCTTTACCTTCTTTTGTAGTGTAGATCAGAACTGCTCCTAGAGTTTCGATCTTCTCCAAGATGATGTAATCCTTGATTTTGAGGTGCTTTAAGCTATCTTACTTTGTTGAATATTTGATGAGGGTCTTCGTGGCCTTTTGATGATGACTATGGAGATAAAAGCTCTTGCTGTCGTATACCATCCCCTTGATTGTATAGAAAAAAACCTTGCTGATGTAGATTGATCCTTCATTTTTGTCAAAGCCCTTAAACATGCTTTGATGCCCTTCTTGAAGCTAACCCTTCAATGTCTCTTTTGCTGCCCTTCCTTTGACTTCAGCACCTTAGCTCCGATACCGTGTTAAAGAATCTTGGGAAATTAGATTTAATGATATTCTTCTAACATGATAACTACTTGTGAGGCCTTTTTTTTTCTTAACACAATCTTCACTTGTTCTTATTAGAGTGTGTCTTGTTAGAGTAGGTTAGTTTATTAGTCAAAGGTCTTCGAAAATTCATGAGTTTTACTGTCATACAAAGGGTCAAACTCATAAATTTTTTCACTATCATAAGTTTGACCTTTCACTACCTGGAAATTCATTATGAGCCTAGTTATCACCTTGATTATTAAAGTTCAATCATGGGAAGGGGTGTCTAAGCATTGAGAGATGTTATGATGATTGTTGAGTCAGGGTATTGAGAGTTTGATAGGATATCTACCTAATCATGTGTCTACATTCAAAGGGATGATGTCAAAGTAGTATAGTCATTAATATCCCAATCTTTTCCCTCTTTAAACATCATATTTGTCCCTCATTCCTATCCCCTTGTTCCCTTGTTATCTTAAAAGTCCCCTATTCCTAAACATTCATATTATCCCTATTTTCTATTTTAGGCCTAGACCACATTTTATCCCAAGTATAAGTTGCTATGCCTAAAACTCCCTTGCCTAAACATAATTTCATATGATGATTAATCCTTGTCCATATCCATTATATACAAGTCATTCATCATGCCCACATCATTTCCCTAGATTTTGTTATGCTCCAAAACTCCAAAATGATTTCATTTTAAGAGTTTCTCATATGGAGTGTTGATTAAACATCAAGTTCAATTGCATCGGGAGAATTTTGAATCATTTTCAAAACCATTACAGAAGGTCGCCATTTTCATTACCACTAATCATAGGTGAATGAATTGGTTCTTCATGTAGGGAATTTGAGAATTGATCATGAATTGAAGGCGGGTTGCAGAGAAATACAGACATTGTGCTGCGCACTTGTTGCACAGAGGTTTCTAAGGTCATGCAGTGCTGTGTAAGGTCCTTAACAATGTGCATTTCATTCTTAGAGTTGTTCGAGGTAGGAGTCAGTAGGCTTGCCCATGTATTCATTGTTTTATATTTTGATCAAATTTGGCCAAGCTTTTTCACATTCTCTGTTAAAGGAAAAATCGCTACGCACACTTTGTTTGTCCATTAAGCCTATAGTCACTTTTCCAAGTTTACAATCGTATTTCATAAATGGGAAATGTAGTCATGTTATAATGCTGAAAGGTCAAAGTAAATTGTAAAGTGGATTTGAGTTTTTCCCACTCACCTTCAACATCAGAAACCTAGTCAGGCACCATTTCCAGATACAGCTCTTTAAGTGCAATTGTGTTGTCACTGTTGCCCAGTCTTGTACCCTCTGAACTGTACAAGTAGCCTCTTTCAAAAATGAGTTTGAACTTCTAGCTATTGGGATAAAATGGTGCCTGTTGTCAAAAAGAAAGGTGGGGATCTAGTGCACATTGAGCCCAACACCCTTAACCTAATCAATTCTTCACCCGCTATTAGGGTAGCTTTTGAAAATGCAGGTTGTATCCCTTTTTGCTAGAAGGTCCAAAATATAGGTCACAATATGAGGCTCTCCAATATGTTTTCTATGAATTTTCATGATGGAAACGTTAAGCTAGGAAACCCGGAGATTTTTGTGATTGAAAAGTTCATTGTTGATGCCACCAATATCCCTACAACATGGGAAAAATGGTTTAAAGGAGATAAGCCAGACATCCTATCTTTCCAAAAGTTTGTTAAGCCATAATTTTTTGGTCAATTTTCTACAAAATTTCCCACTATATACTTTCAAGATCAGTATATTGAACTTTTAAAAGTCATTAAGAGGTACTTCACCTATGAAGGTAGATTTAGTAGGGTGTATCCATATCATTTGAGGCTTTTGTGGCATTTTAAATAGAGAAAACCCATGAATTAACCCTATTTATTACACACAAGCTAAGAGAGAATAGTAGCCAAAGTTCAGATTAAGAAGGAAAATCATGCTTCTAGTTTATTTCATTTCTCTTTTATCAAAATTGTAGTCAAATTTGCAGTTAAAAAGAAAAAAGAATTTGTCATATTTCCTTTCCAGTATTGATTTGTTGCCTCAAGTTGGGTCGTCATCAGTGAAAATGGACGAGGAAGAACATAAAGTGCAGGAAACCCCTAAGAAGGAATTCATCCACCCAGTCAAGAAGACCAAATCAGTGAAAAAGAAGGATGAAAATCCAAGCAAAGAACTTATAAGCAAGCCTAGTAAGAAGGCTAAGGAACAAGGCATAAAGGGTAAGAAGATAACCGAAGAAGCAAAACTACAGGTGGCATCAAAATAATCTACCAATGTTAAGGTAAAGGTTGAAGATAAGTGTTTGTAATGAGACCTAGGACAAGGTCAAGGGTAAAAAGTAATGAGGAAGAGGCAGCCCCTCAAGTAGTGGTAGAAATTTCTGAAGATAGACAGGGAGATAAGCAAGAAGATAACAGAGAGGAAGAAGTGAAAGGAGTTGAAATAATGCAACTAGAGTAGAAGGAAGATATAACACAATTTGAACAAGGTGGTATGCAATATGAAGAATAGGACCCCAAGATGGTCAGAATGAAAGAAGCCCTTTCAAAATACCAAATGAAGATAGCATTTCTTGAAAAGAAAATTAGAGATTTGAAGCAAACAGGTCAACCAATAGTTGGAAAGATTGAAACACCTCCTAAATCTCTTGCCAAAGACAAAGGGAAACATGTCTTATTTGTTGAACATGCCAAGGAGATTGCAATGGAATCCAGTGGACCCTCAACAAGAGAATACATATCAAAATTCAGCTATGTAAAACAATTCAAAAAGGTCGCTCAAGCACCTGGAAAGTCACTTTTTGATTAGTGGAAAGAGTATAAGAGATTCTTGGAAGAGTTGGAGGAGAGTCAAGAATAGTTCAAGAGGTTTAGACAAGCACATAAGAGTTACAAGAGGTTTGTGAAACATAGTATTGAGAATTGTGACAATGAAGTTTGTGAGGCATCCAAGGCCCTTGACAGAGGTAAGAATTTTGTAAAATTGTCCATTCCAGTGAGGAGGTAGTGTAAAAATCTGTGTGTTGGGAATTTGGTGTTGGATGCAAAGTTAAGGAGCATGACTCAAAGTTTACATAAGGCATGGGTATTAGTAAATAAGTATAAAGAAGAAGCTAGAGCATGTTCTCTTGAAAGGGTGCCTAAAATGAGGTCTAAGCTTATGACTGAAGCTAAACCTAATCTGTTATCACACTTTGATCAAAATGACCCCAATCATTCAAACTAAAAGACACAAGCCTCCAACAACAAGAGTTCAAGCAAAAGGAAGAGGAGGTAATCGGGCCTCACTTCAAGTTTAAAATTTTGTTTTAATTTCAAAGGTTGTTGATGTTGTTTTATTTAGAACAATAGTATACATTTGGTGTTTTGGAGCGACATTTAGTAGCACAGTGGCATTTTGTTAAGGATGGTGGGCATTCAACAATTAGTTTTGAAAATTCACTATGCAGTCGCTACACAATTGCTACGCAAACGATGCCCACACTCTTGCACACATAGTGGAAGGAAGCCACTTGTCAGGTTTTAAAGGGGTCGACATGGAGCAGATGTGGCAGCCAGATCAAGCCTTCAGCGATCAACGATGTACTAGTTTTCAAAGAAAAAAGCACCGGTCACTGCACAACCTTTACACAGTCAACACTGATATTGAGCTTTTGTTATTTTCATTTGGTTCATGAAGATATGATGTTCGGGAGATAAACTTGTTTTATTTAAACATTTAGTTTTCTATATTTAGTTGAAGTCATCATGCTTTATGTTTTTTGTGTTTCATCAAAGGAGGAAGAATACATGTAACAACAAAAAGATTTCCTCTTTTTAAGTTTTGTTTCGATCCATTGTTGGATCAACCATGCAGCGAATCTAGACTTTTATCATATTATGTTTTAGCCTATTTAAACCAATTAATACAATATGAAATGGTTGTTGTTGGTTTCATTATTTTTGGGAAACTATTGCAGTTTATCGTTGTGATTTGTGTTAATGAATTTTCTTGGATGCTGAAGATATTCCAGTCGATTTGCAGAGATATTTGTGGTATGAATGTTGCGGAAAATTTTTCTTATTTAGTATATATGTTATCGTCTTAGCGTTATGTCCTTAAACTAATTTGAAGGTGTATGGAATAATTATGCTCAAAGTCATTTCACATGCTCTTATCTAGCTGTACCAAGATATTTCAGTTGCAAATGGAATATTTATAATTTTGAATGTTTTATCTTTTTCTTCCCTGATAGTCATTTATCAAAATTGCAGTAATGAAATGTCATTTATTCTGCTATTTTAGATGAATGTCTTGATACCCCTATTTCCACTATACTACAATTTTTTTTTTTTTTTCATTCCGAAGTTGTACTATTCAAACCTTTGTACATGAAACTAGTTGGAAAATGCATCATGATGGACTAGGGAGGTCATGATCACCTACACTAGTTTTCCTAGAACCCGCTACCACCCCCCATACCTAAAAATTAAACATTTCCAGACCTGGTCTTTGTTAAATATTATATTCCAAAGTTTTATCAATGGGTCTTCTTAGTGAGGGATGCTCCTCAGGTTGAGAAAGACCAGTCTATCAACCAAAAGAGGTATGTGGTTACCTCTGGGTTCCTCTCTTCAGCCTAGAGGAATTAAGGAGTGCTAACATATTGGTGCCATTTTTGGGGATCGAAAAGTCTAATTTTCCTGGGAAGTTTTATTTTTAGAGTTACATTAAAGGATGAATGTTAAGATTTCTTTGACTGTTAGTTATTTTCACTACATTCAAATTTATCTGACAAGATCTGGCTTCTAGGAGGTTTACCAGCCATAATCCTGACCCAAATCTCCCTATAGTTGTTTTTGATCTGGAAAAACTACTTAGGAAGGAAAGAGTTGTGGTAGAAAGTCAAGCTAGTAATTTCCCTCTCAGGAAATTTGTTTCTTCACCAGAAATATCCTCTAAAATTCCTTTGTTCAAAATGAGGTCTTGCTCAAATATCTATGAAATTCTAGCAGATTCATACATTTCTAGTTCTCATACCTCATTCCCAGAGATAGAGTCTAGTCAAAATATCCTTCAGCAATTTAGTAAACTTAAAGGCTTGGTTGACAAAGGTCAGAAAGTTGCTAAAAAGACAATCTTATTTCAGAAAAGGACTCTTCTCAACCTAGTCTAAATCCTAGTTCTGTTATCCCATCATCTAAAAATCCCTCATTATCTATTTCAACTTTATTTAATCAAGTTTTACCATCTTCAATTGTTTCAGTCACACCATCCATCAGCCATCCAGCTTCTCATACAATAATCATCGCATCGATATATGCCCCTCTCGTTTTTCTTGCTGAACTTCATGATTTACCTTTTAATTACGGTTAGAGGCTTCCCCAATATGACGGTGCAGGAGAAATTACTACCAAGCAACATGCAAATAAGGTCAACGATTTTGTAGATTTGGAGGAAGTGAACCACGATGATGTTAAAATCAGATTATTTGCTCAGAGTTTTTCCAGTGACATGAAGAAATAGTTCAGGAGTTCTTGCTCAGGAGCTTTTGCCAATTATCAAGAGTTGGAAGATGCATTTATTGCAAGGTGGGGTGAGAAGAATAATCCCTTGCGAATTATGTCTAAGTATAATAATCTAAAAAGACAGCTCGGAGAAACTATTAAGGATTTTTCTGTAAGGTTCAATAAATTGTATAATTCAATTCCCATAGAGATCGAGCCTCCTCTTTTGCTAGCCTTACTTCATTATCTTGATGCTTTTGACCCTGAAATGGCCTACCAACTTAGGGAAAGAATTCTCGCAACACTGGAGGACATGCAAAAAATGTAGCTAGTGTGGAGGATAATTTGTTAGCAAAGAAATCCAAAAATAAGTCAGAGAAAAGAGTTACTATAAAAGAGGATCTCTCTACTTCTATTGATGCTAAATTTGATACATTGGTCAAAACTATGGATAAGATGATGGAGAAAATCTCTCTGACTAGCTGGAAAGCAGCTAGAGAACCTCAGATTGGTCCACAAATCAAACATCCAAGTTTTCAAAGGCAACCACAGTTGCCAAATAAACCAAGGGAGAAAAAGGGTCTGGAACAGTAACAGTAACAAGTAAGGCCACCTTTTTAGCAGAATTACACTCAAGATCAAGAAGAGGAGGATGAGCAATTGTCGGAGGATCAAATTATGCTTTTTGGTGATGGGAAACAAGATGTGTATTTGACTAAAGAGATGAAGAGCAAGAGGTGCTTCAAAATTTTGAGGCAAAGGATGAAGAATTGTTGTTTTCTCAGTCTCAGAATGATGTGTTAATGACTGAATCTGAAGAATATAGGAAGGGGTATCAAAATTCCATCATCCAAGTGCAAGAGACAATATAATTTGAGGAACAGAACTGTGGGTAGCAATACATCAAAGAAAGAAATGGAAGGTAGTAATGTAAAGAAGGATGTCCCCAGTACAAGTATGCAAAGGAAGGATGTCCCTAACACAAGTGCCCAAAGAAAGGAGCCTCCTATCACTATATTGCAAAGAAAGGAAGACACACTCAAGGATGCTACAGAAAACAAGGAAGCTGCCCATAAAAATGTTGAAAAGGTATCAAATCCCTTTAACCTTGAAGCTGAAATTTCCAAATTAAATATATCCATTCCTCTTGGTAAATTGGTAAAGAACAATAAATATAAGTATCATGTTCTAAAGGCACTTAGAGTAGACAAATCCTTTGATACAGTTAACATAAGAGATGATCATCCAGGTATTATTTTTGGACCAAATATTGATGACAAATGGCAAGATGGAGATGTTCCTCCTTTCTATGTCATCTTGAATGTGCATGAGCAAATTCTGCATAATGCTATGGTAGACTCTTGAGATTCACACAACCTAATGCTGAAAGTAATTATGGAGAGATTAGGCTTAGATATTACAAGACGATACAAGGACCTGTGTTCATTTGATTCCAGTAAGGTGAAGTGTCTGGGATTAATTAAGGATTTAGCAGAGTCCTTAACTGAAATTCCTTCAAAGTGTGTGGTTATGGATATTATGGTGGCGGACATACCCCCTAGGTATGGTATTCTTTTGTCCAGATCCTGGATGACAAAATTAAATGGAGCATTACACACAGACATGTGCTACATCACAATTCTAGTTTTTGGAGGACAGTTGAGAAGGTTATACAGGGAAGCGCTCATGCAATACATGATCAATAGTAAGGATAAACTTGTGAATCATCCGGTGTATGTTTTTCACTCTGATCTGGACTCATTTTTGTTGTTCAATTTGGATTGTTCTAATGATGAAGAGATTGTTTCAGAAGTGGAAGAGGAAAGGGAATATGCTCAGAAATGAGAAATTTGAGCAAATGTTTTGAAAAAGACAACATCATAAAGTTAGTTGTTCTGTAAATTTCGGAAGAAGCAAGCAATGATAAAAATTATGATGAAGACAGTCATGGAATGGAGGAACAAGAGAGCAGCAAAGATGAGGAACAAAGCAACCAGACTGTCCATGAGAGATTTGAAAGTTTGAAGTTTGAAAAGGGTAAAAAAGAGAAGAAAAAACAGTGGGTTGGGACCATGCATTTCGATGGGGAAGCCAACAGAGAAGGTGTTGGTGCGGGTATATGGATAATTAGCCCAGAGGTTGGTAATTCAAAACAATTTTCTTATAAGTTAGTTTTTGATTGTACTAACAATGTAGCGGAATATGAAGCTCTTATTTTGGGTTTGCAAAATTTGAAGAAATCAGGAGCTAGAAGAATAGCTGTCTACAAGGATTCTGAGTTGGTGGTTAGACAAGTCAAAGGTGAATATCAAACAAAACACTCCTAGATGTGTGCTTATCGCCATGATTTCTTAGATTATTTGCAGAAATTTGTTGAGTACAAATTTTTAGTTGTTCCTATGAGGGATAATATTGTTGCAGATGCATTGGCCACTTCAACCTATGATTTTGAAATTCCCATTAGTGTTAAAGGGAAATATAAGGTAGAAGTAGACATAGGCCTGTTGTCCCGGATAACATGAATCACTGGAAAGTCTTTGAAAATGACAAGCAGTTGGAGAATTTTTTACTGATGAAGGAATACTTTTCCAAAATGAAACTGAAAAGGGATGGTAGATGGGAAGATGTAGATATTTTTTTATTTATTAATTAGTCAGAGGAAGAATTAGATAAGTAGGGAACTGAGTTAAAAATATTGCAGCTTAAAGACAATTTCCTTCCAAGAAAGCTTGTACCTTTGGAGGAATTGTTTAAGTAGAATGATGTGGCTAAGAGGCCAAAACTAGTACCTATCAGAGAATGAGTTTAAGAATGAAATATAGGTACAACAGAACACCCAAAAATGATAAAGTTGTGCAAAACTTTGTTTGCAGAAAGGAAGATAAAATATTTGCAATTATTGACTGAATTTTCTAATGTGTTTTCATGGGGGTGTGCAGACTTAAAAGTGTATAACAAAGACATTATTCAACATACAATACCAGTTAAAACATATTATAAACCATTTAAGCAGAGGATGCGAAGAAAAAATCCGGTGTTGTTTCGCCTGATTGAAAAAGAGGTAAGGAATTTGTTTGATGCTGGCATAATAATACCTCTTAGATTTTCTGATTGGTTGTCTAACTTGGTACAAGTTAGAAATAAGACCGATGAGATTAGATTATGTGTAGATTTTAGAAATTTGAATAGGCTGTCACTTAAAGACAATTATCCACTGCCAAAAATAGACCATATACTTTGTAAGGTTGCTGGCACTAGAAGAATGTCATTGCTGGATGAATTTTCCAGGTATAACCAATTTCTGGCTCACCCGGAAGACCAAGATAAGACTGCTTTTACTACACCTTGGGGGACTTTCAAATATGGAAAGATGTCGTTCGGTCTAATGAATGTAGGGGCGACATTTCAACGAGCTATGGACATAGCTTTTGCAGAAGAAAAGGATAAGTTTCTTGTCTTATACATTGATGACATTACTGTTTACTCACAGTCAAATGATGAGCATTTGCAACACTTGAGAGCAGTCTTTGAGAAGTTTAGGAAACAATGCATTTCATTAAACCCCAAGAAATCATTGTTTGGATTGGAGGAAGGCAAGTTGTTGGGTCATATTATTTCGAAAGATGGCATCAAAATAGACCCTAATAGAGTTTCAACGATTTAGAAAATGGACACTCCTAGGAGTAAAAAAGAGATTTAGTCCTTTTTGGGCAGAATTGAAGTTTTTGAGAAGGTTCATTCTGAATATCGTGAAATTTTTAGAAAAAATCACAGACATGTTGAGGCGGGACAATGAGGCGAAATGGGGTGAAGACATTAGGAAATGTTTCAATGAAGTCAAAGAAACATTGTCTCATGCTCCCACATTGGCCAGTCCAGGTTATACATGTGAGTTCATAGTATTTTATTTTTCATATGAGCACAGTATCATTGATATCCTATTATAGAAAAATAAGTATGGAGTCGAACAACCTATTGGATTTTTCAGCAGGGTGCTCAGAGATGCTGCGCTCAAATATGACATAATGGAAAAACAAATATTTTCTCTTATTAAGGCCTTGAAATATTTTCAGGTATCCATTTTGCATTCTCATGTTGTGTCTTATGTTCCCAGCGCTACAGTAAAAAACATCTTGACTCAATGTTACCCAGATGGAAGGAGGGGCAAGTGGATTGCTGCAGTACTTGAATATGACATAGAGATTAAACCAAAAAAATTGATTAAAGGTTAGGGCTTGGCTTGAATGATGGCATAATCCAATTTGCAATCTCTCCAAATCAATTTCTTAGTTTTCCTAGCAAAATAGGATCTCCCAAGCAATGTCCAACAAGTTTCGGAAAGGTTTGTTGCCTCGCCTTAGTATGCTGATATTTTATATGTGTTGCATAATTTACAAGCACCTCCACATTGGCCTAAAACTAAAGATCATTTTCTAAAGTTAAAGGCAGTAAAATTATGTATTATTGATCAGCTCTTGTACTGGAAAGACCCTAGTGGTATGTTTCTTAATTTTTTATTAGAAGATGAGGCTCAAGAAACAATGGAGTAGTTTCACAAAGGGGATTGTTGTGGGCACTTGTATTGGAAAACCACAACAAACAAGATCTTAAGAGTTGGCCTCTATTGGCCCAGTTTGTTTTGTCATTTTTATAAAAAGGTGGCCAGTTGTGGGGAATGCTAAATGTTTGAAGCAAAAAATAAGTTTCTCCTGCTGCCCCTGAAGCCTCTAGCAGTAGAGTCACTATTTCAGCAATGGGGACTCTATTTTATTGGTGAAATTCATCCCACTTCTTCTGCACATCACAAGTAGATATTAAAATCAACTAACTATTTTACCAAGTGGATTGAGGTAACCCTAACCAGATAAGCTACGAACATGGTAATCATCCAATTTTTGGAAGGTAACATTTTTGTCTCATTTTGTTTTTTCACAAAATATTAACATAGATAATGTCGTTGCCTTCAGGTCTAAAAATATGATAGATTTATGTCACAAATATAACATTGTTTTAGGACATTCTACAACCTATTACCCTCAGGTTAATGGCTTGGAAAAATCCTGAAACAAAAGTTTGCTAAATATGATCAAGAAAATGCTGCAAGAAAGTAAGAAGAGTTGGCAAAAAAAGTTGGTGCATTCATTATGGGCAGATCGTCTGAGTATTAGGAAGTTGATAGGCATGTGTTGGATTAGGGGGTCCTAACCCAGGTTCAAAGTTAGTTGCACCAAACAAATCCCTACACTACTAGCCCTTCCACCATCAATCCGCGTAGCACGGACTGAAGTGTCACCTGAAGTAGTATGGGGGGTTGTTGGAACCACGTTTCTGCATCCAGAGATCAGTGTGATGTCTTTTTATGAGCTAGATCTGCCTTCGCGTAGATCTCTAAGCCCTTAAAGATTAACATTGTATCTTCCCTTGAATGGCCTCTAAACCTCCGTGAAGGTCTACGACTGGCTTTTGTGGACCCTGAATAGGAAAATTAACTACTTACGCGCACCATAGATTACCCTTAGATCAGTGTCTACTCAGATCTGCGCAAGTGTTCGATAACTTTAAGAGGAAGTGCTATGCTCTCCACGTAATCACTTAACATTAATTGCGTTAAGATAATAAGACAGATCAAGTAAATTTGTGCATCAATACATCATTATTTTATAAAGACAACATTTTATCATAGCATATATCGCAATCATACATAAAAGAAGTAAAGAGATAAAACACAAGAATTTTTTCAATAGTATTCTTTATTGATCTTCAATATATATTTACAAACTCAATACTTCCTTGTGCACTCAGCTGCAGACACTACTCTAGGCCTCACACACTCAGCTGCAAAGCCTTTTTCCCATCTAAAACTTACTTCTTTCTGCTAGACTTATTCGCTCGTACCCATAGACAAACTTACTTATTGCCTTAGATTCTCTAAAACACACCTATTTATATAATCCCATGGTCCATGGACCATGGGTAGATCTCAAAAACCAACTCAACTTTACGTGAATGAGGATAAAACCCTTTTTTGACTCTTAACTATGTTGGGTTGTGTTATATTCTTTCCAAGACTAACCTATGTAGTGAACCAGGGGGTTAGAGGGGGGGTGGAGCCCCCCCTTCATTGCGCAGTGGGGGGGTCACAGGGGGGCGGCAGCCCCCCTTGTTCGGGGGGTTTGAAGGGGGCGGGTAGCCCCCCCTCTACGGGGTCCAGGGCAGCGCCCTGGGAAAATTTTTTTTGGACCCTATATTAGGTTGGGCGAACCTACCTATGGTTTTTTCGGTCCATGGTTTTGAACGTGATGGTTTTCGATCCATGGTATTGGATGCTTCGGCATGTATAAATATGTATTGTAACATTGAAAGGAATATAATGAAAAATCAAGCTGGTAGTCCCGGTTTTTGGATCCAGGGGAAAATCTCTTTGTATATGTGTTTTATGTGTTATGCTCTCGCATTGTTTATTTTCTGTGTTTTAGAATTCATATGCAGGTAATTTATGTACAGGGTTAAAACCTACATTTGGTATCAAAGCTATTTTGGCTTCAAGGGGACACCTTTGTTGCTGAGGGGTTTCACTCGGGCCTGTGGTAGACCCTGTTCAGTGGGAGATCTGCGAGATCGATTCTGGTGGTGAAAGAAGATGGCGAGTAGCGGAAAGATAGAGATCGAGAAGTTCAATGGTCAGAGTTTTGAGTTGTGGAAACTCAAGATGGAGTATCTGTTGGTGGATAAAGATTAGTGGATCACGGTAGATCCAGGTATTAAACCAACGGGAGTGACCGATGAAGAATGGAAGAAGTTGGATCGGAAGGCAAAGAGCACAATACGATTTTGTGTCTCAGATTCAGTATTGCTGAATGTATCAGGGGAAGCTACGGCGAAGGCTTTGTGGGACAAGTTAGGGACTTTGTACCAATCTAAGTCTCTGGTGAATAAATTGTTCCTGCGGACAAAGCTGTATAACCTGAGGATGAAAGATGGAGACTTGGTGACAGAGCATCTGAACGCATTTAATACTGTGGTAAGTCAGTTAGTGTCTGTTGATATTAAAATTTCAGATGAAGATAAGTGCATCAGTTTGTTGTGTTCTCTACCAGATTCGTGGGATAGTCTGGTTATTGCAATAGGTAGCAATGCAACTGCTTTGCAGTTTGATGAAATAGTCTCAGCCTTGCTGACGGAGGAGATGAGACGGAAAAATATGGAGAGCCAGAATGGTGATGAATTGTCTATATGAGGACGGTCCCAGAATAGAAACAAAAATAAGTCATCGAGTGGGAGATCTAAATCTAGAGGGAGATCTAAATCTCTAGGAAAACCTATAAAGGTGGTGTGCTGGAAATGCAAAAAGGAAGGGCACTTCAAAAGGGATTGTAAATCTAAAGCTCCTAATAAAGGAAAGGGATCTGATGATGCTCCTTCTACAGAGGGGAAAACCACCTCAGATGAAGGTGGGGATGTGTACTTGGCTTCTTCAAGTACACATGTAGATCATGAGGCATGGTTGATTGACTCAGGTGCATCCTTTCACTTCACTCCCCATAGAGAGTGGTTCTGCGAGTATCAGAAATACGATGGTGGTGATGTCTTCTTAGGAGATGATAGGAAGGCTAGAATAATTGGTCATGGAAAAGTAAAGTTGAAGTTGCAAGGTGGAAGGGTTAGAACACTTCCAGGTGTTCTGCATATTCCTGCATTGGCTAGAAATCTGGTTTCTATAAGCAAGTTGGATGATGCATGTGTAAAAACAATGTTTGAGAAGGATACATGCAAGATGGTTTGGGGAGCACTGGTATTGATGCGGGGAGTTTGTATTGGAACTCTGTACAAGCTGCAAGGTAGCACTGTTGTTGATGGGTGCAACAGTTTTGTTGTTCCTGAAAGTGGAGCTGAAAATCTAGTGGTCCCTGTAGAGAAGACCATGCTGTGGCATCAAAGGCTTGGACATATTGGAGAGAAGGGCCTTCGAATACTTCATGGTAAAGGTATGGTAGAAGGTATGAGCAATAGCTCTCTGGATTTTGATTTCTGTGAAAATTGTGTATATGGGAAGTAGAATCAGGTGAGTTTCCCCTCTGGTGCTAAGAGGGCGAAACAGATATTAGAGCTTGTGCACAGTGATGTGTTTGGACCTGTGAAAGTTCCATCACTGGGTAAGTCTGTGTACTATGTATCATTTATAGATGACTTCTCAACGAATACATGGATATATTTCCTTAAGAAGAAATCTGAAGTATTTGACAGGTTTAAAGAATTTAAGGCTCTAGTGGAAAATCAGACAGAGAAGAAGATAAAGGTGTTGAGGACAGATAATGGTGGAGAGTTTTGTAGCAAGGAATTTGAAGAATTCTGTAAGAAATGTGGTATAGCACGGCAGAAGACTACTCCATATACACCTCAACAAAATAGAGTCGCAGAAAGAATGAACAAGACGTTGATGGAAAGGGCAAGAATCATGCTCAGTGGTGCTGGGTTAGGACAGGAATTTTGGGTAGAGGCGGTGGATACTGCATGTTACTTGGTCAACAGGTCACCTTCATCAGCGTTGGAGGATAAGACTCCACAAGAAGTATGGACTGGTAAGAAACCCTCTCTTTCACATCTAAGGGTATTTGGATGTGATGCATATGTACATGTTCCAAAGGAGAAGCGAACCAAGTTGGATAGTAAATATGAAAAGTGCATCTTTATTGGGTATAAGGATGGTTTAAAATGTTATAAGCTTTGGAACCCAGTCACACGGAAGGTTGTGTACAGCTGAGATGTGGTGTTCAGAGAGGTAAAAGATGTTATTAAACATGAAGTCCAACCAAAGGAACCTGAGAAGATAGAGTTTGAGCTAAAGGAGGAAGAATCAGACTCTGCAGTAGAGGAGGAATCAGAAGATGAAGAGCCACAAACTCCGGCTGTGAGAAGATCAGTTCGAGAAAGAAGGCAACCAGAAAGGTATAGTCCTTCTACTTTCTGTTCAAATTTTGCTTTGTCTGTTACTGATGATGATCCCAGAACTGTGAAGGAAGCAGTAGATTCAGAGGATGGAAAACTCTGGAAAGAGGCCATGGTTGATGAAATGGCATCTTTTCACAAAAATGAGGCTTGGGATCTGGTGGAGTTACTGCCTGGAAGGAAACCCATTGGCAGAAAATGGGTGTTTAAAAAGAAGACAAATGCAGAAGGGAAGGTGGATAAATACAAAGCTCGGTTGGTAGCAAAAGGATATTCCCAAGTGCCAGGAATTGATTTTGGTGATATTCTTTCTCCTATTGCCAAAGTAACTTCTATTAGATTACTTTTATCTGTTGCTGCTGCTTTTGATTTTGAGGTAGAACAGATGGATGTGAAGACAACATTTCTTCACGGGGATTTGGAAGAGGAAATCTACATGAAGCAACCTGAAGGCTTTGCAGTGAAGGGTAAGAAAGAACTGGTGTGCAAGTTAAAGAAGTCTCTGTATGGGTTAAAATAGTCACCAAGGATATGGTATCAGAAATTCGATACATTTATATGGGGACTTGGCTTCACCAGAAGCAAAGCAGATCACTGTGTGTATTTTAAATTAATTGGTGACCGTGTTATTTATCTGGTCTTGTATGTGGATGATATATTGCTGGTTGGAAATGACAAAGAAATTATCCAGGATTTGAAGACCCAATTGTCCTCCAAATTCGATATGAAAGATCTTGGTGCTGCAAACTATATTTTGGGCATGGAAATTAAAAGAGATCGGGCAAAGAGGAAGCTCTGGTTAAACCAGAGGAAGCATGTCGAGACAATACTGCAGACGTTTAATATGCAGGATAGTAAACCGGTGAAGGTTCCTATTCCTGTAGGTGTGAGGTTATCTGCTGAACAGTGTCTCAAGACACAAGAAGAGGAAGAGGACATGTCCCGTGTTCCATATGCAAGTGTAGTTGGTAGCCCGATGTATGCAATGGCTTGTACTAGACTAGACATTGCACATGCAGTGGGAGTATTGAGCAGGTTTATGTCAAAACCAGGAAAGGAGCACTGGACAACAGTGAAGCAGGTTTTCAAATATTTTCGTGGCACTAATGATTATGGTTTATGCTACCAAGGAAGACCAGGATTGGAAAGAGTGTTGGGTATTCGTGGATTTGTTGATGCATACTAGGCTGGAGATCTGGATCAGAGAAGATCTACAAGTGGGTATGTGTTTAACCTATTTGGAGGTTCAGTCAGTTGGATGAGTAAGAAACAATCTGTAGTGGCATATCAACTACAGAGACAGAATACATGGCAGCCACTCATGCAAGCAAGGAAGCATTTTGGTTGCAGAGATTGTGTTCAAGTATGGGGTTAGTACAGGGAGCTATAAGAATAGACTGTGACAGCCAAAGTGTAATTTTCTTGGCAAAGAACCCTGCTTATCATTCAAAGACAAAGCACATTGATGTTCAATATCACTTTGTGAGGGATATGATAGAAGACAAAAAGGTGTTGCCGGTAAAGGTGGACACTTTGAAGAATATTGCAGATGCATTGACAAAATATGTGAGCTTTGAGAAGTTCTCTTGGTGTAGAGAAACAATGGGCATTTCAGGGGTGGAAAAATGACTAAGCTCTCCTGTGGCCCCCTGTGGAAAGAAAACAACAAGTGGGAGATTGTTGGGTTGTGTTATATTCTTTCCAAGACTAACCTACATAGTGAACCGAGGGGTTAGAGGCGGGGTGGAGCCCCCCCTGCATTGCGCCGATTGTGCAGTGGGGGGCGGTAGCCCCCCCTGTCCGGGGGGTTTGAGGGGGGCGGGTAGCCCCCCTCTACGGGGTCTGGGGCAGCACCCCGGGAAATTTTTTTTTGGACCCTATATTAGGTTGGGTGAACCTACCTATGGTTTTTTCAGTCCATGGTTTTGGACGCGATGGTTTTTAGTCCATGGTATTGGATGCTTCGGCATGTATAAATATGTATTGTAACATTGAAAGGAATATAATGAAAAATCAAGCTGGTAGTCTCGGTTTTGGGATCCAGGGGAAAATCTCCGTGTATATGTGTTATGCTCTCGCATTGTTTATCTTCTGTGTTTTAGAATTCGTATGCAGGTAATTTCTGTACAGGGTTAAAGCCTACAAACTAGCTACATGCTTCACGATCACAATTGGCAAAGACTTTTCATCTTTTTTACATCAAAACTTGGGCTTTTGCCCCAAACCTGACCCAGGGGACCCCATCTCAACAAGCCCCGAACACAATGGTCATGAATCTCCCTCGAGTCACTTAGCTTGCGTAGTGATCTTGCTGCAAATATCCCCTAGCTCCACCTGCACAACTTCTACTTCAGTCGTGCTTTGCGTGGCTGCCTGCTTTACTTGTTCCACTAGCTGCTCTGTCGCTGGTCCTTCGTTGGCTCGCTTGATCTTCTGTTGTGTAAGCTACAAGTTCACCAACTTTTCCTGTATGTTGGCTGAGACTAGGTAGGATTCATCCAAACAAGGACCCAACTGTTCCTTAAGGACTGCTTCCTTTTTCTGCGCTACATCCACTTGTGCAAGAAGTTGCTTTGCCTTGTGCAACTTGGCTATCAACACAGGGAATTCTTCTATTTTATGGTCAAACTGAGTATAGTATTGACATGACGGGTGTGTCTGACTCATACACTCCCATGCATAGTGCCCTGGGGTTACACAATTATAGTAGATGATCTATCCCCGACCTATACCAGGTCCTCCTCCTCCTCGGCCTCATCTGTGCCCCTGATATCCTCTGTGAGCTCCCCCAACACCCTAATCCGGAGGTTGAGTTTTTGCTTGCATTCGATATGTAAGTGTCCTATCCATCATTAGTTCATAGCTACGACAATGGTGCTCATCGTGGCCCACCGATTTGTAGAAATCGCAAAACAATTGTTGTGATGTCTACACAAATTTTCGTAGCAAATGACAGTTATTCATTTCATGTTTCCCATCTACCTGACAAATAGCGCACCATAGCACGGCCCCATACTTGGTCCTACTGGAGCTTCCTTCCTCAGCGGCATCCCCCCCGAGATATAATTCGTGAAGACAGGGCAATGATCCTTATCATGCCCCAGGCTCTTACACTTGAGGTGCCAAACTTCTTCGTTCACCTCTGTCCTGGCCTCCTTTTCATTTTTCAAGCTTTGCAATTCCAAACAAAGGTTCTGCAATTGCGAGCGAATTTGTTGGACTTCCAAAGACAAATCCTAAATAGGTGTTTCATGCAACCTCATCGTGATTTCCGGATCTTCTGCATACACTCCTATCTTTTGCAGTGATAAAGCAATCCTTAGGTGGGGAAGGAGCGTAGCTATAAACCAATCATGGTGCTAACTATCTGTAAGATTCATATTAGCTTCGTAGGTCCTGCACTTCAGTCTTTGATCTATCTCCTAGGGTGTTTCACTGAGCCTCATCGTGATTTCCTTAAATCCAATTATCGATTGTGAGGCAAACTTAGGCTTACCTAATTATTTGTTTAAAGTGGTCTGAGTATCTGCTAATGATGCCAATGGATTATCAGTGCAGTACTTAACGTACCATGTCAGCGCACGATCCCGCAGAGTGGTAACCAACTGTACCTTCTTTATATTATCATCTATGATCTGTTGTGTTGTCCACACAGCCTTCGCAACAAACCTAAACTGATACAGATCCTCACTTCCTAAGCCCTTGAAAATGGGAAACTTCATGGTATTCGACATGTTGAACAACGACAGTGGTGGTGGTAGTGTGGGTGAAGGTGTATGTTGTGGGGCTGAAGGTGGAGGTGGCATGGACGGTATCCGAGGAAAACCATGTCTTATCAATTGGACAACACTCTACGGTGAAGTCTGAGCTACTCCCTTGTCGTCACTCACATGAGGTCCAATCAACAGGTTATATTTAGGACCTATTCTTCCCCTATCTCTGAAGAGCTTCCCACTTCACGTAGCTCCAAACATCAAGGCAGTGGCATAACCCGTTTTTCACACAACAACATCTTAATCCACATGTTCAGAGATCTTAGATACTTACCTCGAAGTCCCTTGAAGAAGCGTCGCTCTGCTTTGCTGTAACTGACTGAGGTGTCGATTGCGAACTCTATAACAAATCCTCCTATAACTCGATCAAGCCAATGGTCAATAGTGCGCGCAATCTGATCTTCAGAAGCTTCCAACATCCGCACTAATTTTGAGGTCCACACTATTGGACTGTCAAGCTTCCACCTTCCTTGATCGTCTGCCAATTTAGCTATCCACTTGTATAGTTCAACCAAGAAGGTGCAAAAGAAAATTTCGTGTATTTCTGTGTACAAATATTGGTCTAACCATTATTCTTTTGTCAAGCATGGATTTTTGTTCTCTTGAGCCGTGAAGTTGAGGATCTTTCTATCCAACCACTTCTCAATTTCCTTCTTGGTTAGATTCCGGTGATGTGATATTAGACATTTCTTTATGCAGATCTAGGTCCCAACAACTGAACCATTTGTTGGCTTAGGGGGTCCTGTCCTACGTTCAGATTTAGTTGCGCCAAACAAATCCCTACACTACTGGCCCTTCCGACATCAATCCGCGTAGCGTGGACTGAAGTCTCATCCAAAGTAGTGTGGGGGGATGCTGGAACCAAGTTTCCACATCCAAATATCGGTGTGATGTATTTTTATGACCTAGATCTGCCTTCACGCAGATCTCTAAGCCCTTAAGGCTAAGCATTGTATCTTCCCTCGATTGGCCTCTGGACCTCAGGGAAGGTCTACAACTGGATTTTGCAGACCTTAGATAGGAAAATTAACTACTTACGCACACCATAGATTACCCTTAGATCAATATATACTCCAATATTCCTAAGTGTTCGATAACTTTAAGAGGAAGTGTTATGATCTCCGCGCAATCACTTAACATTAATTGCGTTCAGATAATAAATTAGATCAAGTAAATTCACACATCAATACATCATTATTTTATAAAGACATCATTTTATCATAGCATATATCGCAATCATACATAACAGAAGTAAAGAGATAAAACACAAGATTTTTTACAACAGTCTTCTTTATTTATCTTCAATATATATTTACAGAATCAATACTTCGTTGTGCACTCAGCTGCAAAGCCTTTTTCCCCTCTAAGACTTACTTCTCTGCACTAGACTTATTCGCTCGTACCCATAGACAAACTTACTTACTACCCTAGACTCTCTAAAACACACCTATTTATATAATCCCATGGTCCACAGACCATGGGTAGATCTAAAAAACCAACTCAAATTTACATGAACGAGGATAAAACCCCCTTTTGACTCTTAACTAGCTACATGCTTCATGATCACAATTTGCGAAAACTTTTCATCTTTTTTACATCAAAACTTGGGCTTTTGCCCCAAACCTGACCCAAGGGACCCCATGCCAATAGGCCCCCAACACAATGGTTGTGACTCTCCCTCAAGTCACTCAGCTTGCGCAGTGATCTTGCTGCTAAGATCCCTCAGCTCCACCTGCACAACTGCTACTTCAGTCGCGCTCTTCTTGGTTGCCTGCTTTACTTGTTCCACTAGCTGCTTTGTGGATGGTCCTTCGCCGACTCGCTTGATCTTCTATTGTGTAAGCTACAAGTTCACCAACCTTTCCTGTATGTTGGCTGAGACTAGGTAGGATTCATCCAACCAAGGACCCAACCATTCCTTAAGGACTGCTTCCTTTTTATGCGCTACTTCCACTTGTGCAAGAAGTTGTTTTGCCTCATGCAACTTGGCTATCAACACAGGGAATTCTTCTATTGTATGGTCAAACTGAGTGTAGTATTGACATGACGGGTGTGTCTGACTCGTACACTCCCATGCATAGTGCCCTGGGGTTACACAATTATAGCAGATGACCTGTCCCCGAAGTATACTAGGTCCTCCTCCTCCTCGGCCTCGTCTGCGCCCTTGATATCCTCTACGCGCTCCCAAAAGACACTAATTCGGAGGTCGAGTTTCTACTTGCATTCGATATGTAGGTGTCCTATCCATCATTAGTTCATAGCTACGACAATGGTGCTCATCGTGGCCTATCAATTTGTAGAAATTGCAGAACAATTGTTGTGATGTCTGCACAAATTTTTGCAGCAAATGACAGTTATTCGTTACATGTTTTCCATCTATCTGACGAATAGCACACCATAGCGCGGGCCCCATACTTGCTCTTGCTGGAGCTTCCTACCTCAGAGGCATTGCCCGCTCCCCCCTGAGATATAATTCGCGAAGACAGGGCAATGATCCTTATCATGCCCTTGGCTCTTACACTTGAGGCACCAGACTTCTTTGCTCACCTCTGTCCTAGCCTCCTTTTCTTTTTTCAAGCTTTGCGGTTCCAAACAAAGGTTTTGCAATTGTGAGCGAATTTTTTTGATTCCCAAAGATGCATCTTGAATAGATGTTTCATGCAACCTCATCGCGATTTCCGGATCATCCGCCCGCGCTCCAATATTTTGCTGCGATAAAGCAATCCTTAGGTGGATAAGGACCACAACTATAAACCAATCGTAGTGCTAACTATATGTAAGATTCATATTAGCTTCGCGTATCCCGCACTTCAGTCTTTGATCTATCTCCCAAGGCATTTCACTAAGCCCCATTGTGATTTCCTTAAATCCAATTATCGATTGTGAGGCAGAATTAGGCTTACTGAATTCTTTGTTTAAAGCGGTCTAAGCATCTGCTAATGATGCCAACGGATTATCAGTGCAGTACTTAACATACCATGTCAGCGCGCGATCCCGCAGAGTGGTAATCAACTGTGCCTTCTTTATATTATCATCTGTGATCTGTTGTGTTGTCCACACAACCTTCGCAACAAACCAAAAATGATCCAGATTGTCACTTCCTAAGCCCTTGAAAACGAGAAACTTCATGGTATTCAACATGTTGAACAGCAGCGATGGTGGTGGTGGTGCGGGCGAAGGTGTATGTTGTGGAGCTGAAGGTGGAGGTGGCATGGATGGTATCTGAGGAAAACCATGTCTTATCAATTGGACAACACTCTGCGGTGAAGTCTGAGCTGCTCCCTTGTCGTCACTCACATGAGGACCAAGCAACAAGTTATATTCAGGACCTATTCTTCCCCTATCTCTGAAGAGTTTCCCACTTTGCGTAGCTCTGAACATCAATGCAGTGGCATAACCCATTTTTCACACAACAACACATTAATCCACTTATTCAGAGATCTTAGATACTTACCTCGAAGTCGCTTAAATAAGCGTCGCTCTGCTTCGCTGTAACTGACTGAGGTGTCAACTGCAAACTCTGTAACAAATTCTCCTATAACCCGATCAAGCCAATGGTCAATAGTGTGCGTAATATGATCTTCAAAAGCTTCCAACATCCGCACTAATTTTGAAGTCCATACTATTGGACTGTCAAGCTTCCACCTTCCTTGGTCGTCTGCCAATTTTGCTATCCACTCGTATAGTCAATCAGGAAGGTGCAGAATGAAAATTCGTGTATTTCTGTGTACAAATATCAGTCCAACCACTATTCTTTTTTCAGGCATGGATATCTGTTCTCTTGCACCATGAGGTCGAGGATCTTTCTATCCAACCACTTCTCAATTTCATTCTCGGTCGGATTCCAGTGATGCGATATCAAACATTTCTTTATGCAGATCCAGGTCCCAACAATAGAACCATTTTTTGGCTTACGGGGTCCTGTCCCAGGTTCAGATTTAGTTGTGCCAAACAAATCCCTACACTACTGGCATTTCCGACATCAATCCACGTAGCGTGGAATGAAGTCTCATCCAAAGTAGTGTGGGGGGATGCTGGAACCAAGTTTCCGCATCCAAATATCAGTGTGATGTCTTTTTATGACCTAGATCTAAGTTTGCACAGATCTCTAAGCCCTTAAGGCTTAGTGTTGTATCTTCCCTCGATCGGCCTCTAGACCTCGGCAAAGGTCTACGACTGGCTTTTGTAGACCCTAGATAGGAAAATTAACTACTTACGCACACCATAGATTACCCTTAGATCAATATCTACTCAGATCTTCCTAAGTGTTTGATAACTTTAAGAGGAAGTGTTATGATCTTTGCGTAATCACTTAACATTAATTGCATTTAGATAATAAGATAGATCAAGTAAATTCGCACATCAATACATCATTATTTTATAAAGACATAATTTTATCATAACATATATTGCAAACATACATAACAGAAGTAAAGATATAAACACAAGAATTTCTACAACAGTATTTTTCCCCTCTAAGACTTACTTCTCTGTGCTAGAATTCTTCGCTTGTACCCATAGACAAACTTACTTACTGCCTTAGACTCTCTAAGAAACACCTATTTATTCAATCCCATGGTCTGTAGACTATGGGTAGATCTCAGAAACCAAATCAACGTTACATGAATGAGAGTAAAAACCATTTTTGACTCTTAACTAGCTATGTGCTCCATGATCACAATTTCCGTAGATTTTTCATTTTTTTTACATCAAAACTTGGGCTTTTTCCACAAAAATGACCTAGGGGACCCCATCCTAATAGCATGGCTCCGTTTCAACTTGTCTATGGAACATATGCACTCTTATCTTGATCATTTGGAGTCCTAGTTATGACGTTGTTGCACGAGGCTGAGTTAGATTCAAATGACATGCAACAAAGGATTGACGAACTGATTCAAGTTTAGCGGTCTAGAGAATAGGTGTTTAAAAATACATAACTAATACAAGACAGATAAAAAGGATTTATGATAAAAGAAGGAAGGTAGCTGATTTTCAAATTGAAGATTTGGTGTTAAAGTGGGATGCCCGAAATGAAGATAAGGGAAAACATGGAAAGTTCAAAAATATGTGGAAATGGCATTTTAAGATTGCTGCATTCAGAGGAAAAAATTCTTATCTTCTTGAGGATTTATTTGATCAACTAGTCGGGGCAGGGCCTATAAATGGCAGGATTCTAAATACCATTTTACTTTTGAATAATGCAAGTATGGGTAGTAGGAGTTGGGATTTGAAGCCCGAGCTGAAGGCCATGATGCCCTGGTTTTCTACTACCATAAGTAAGTCAGTTTGTCAAAAAAGAGTCCATCAGTTATGCAGTCATTTTAGGTTAGTCCAGTCAGTAAAATTTTCTAGTTTGTTAGTTTTTTCCTCAGTTTTGTAAATTATTTACGTTGCCCAATATGCTTCTGGTTTGCGATGTCGTTTCCATCCCCAATGGAGTCAATGTTAGAGTAGGTTAGTTTATTAGTCGAAGGTTTTCGAAAATTCATGAGTTATTCTGTCATACAAAGGATCGAACTCATAAACATTTTCACTATCATAAGTTTGACCTTATACTATCTAGAAAGTCATTATGAGCCTTGTTATCACCTTGATTATTAAAGTTCAATCATGGGAAGGGGTGTCTAAGCATTGAGAGATCTTATGAAGACTGTTGAGTTAGGGTATCCAGAGTTTGTTTGGAAGTCTACTTGATCATGTGTCTACAGTCAAAGGGATGATGTCAAAGTAGTATAGTCATTAATATCCCAATCTTTTCCCTCTTTAAACATCATATTTTACCTTCCTTCCTATCCCCTTATTCCCCTAATATCTTAAAATTCCTTTATTACTAAACATTCATATTATCCCTATTTTCTATTTTAGGCCTAGACCCCCATTTTATCCCAAGTATAAGTTCCTAGGCCTAAAAATCCCTTGCCTAAACATCATTTCATATGATGATTAATCCCTGTCCACATCCATTATATATAAGTCATTAATCATACCCACATCATTTCCCTAGATTTTGTTATGCCCCCAAACTCCAAAATGTTTTCCTTTTAGGTGTTTTGCATGTGGATCGCTAATTGAACATCAAGTTCAATTGCATCGACATAATTTTGAATCATTCAAAATCATTACAGAAGGCTTCCATTTTCATTACCACTGATCATAGGTGAATGAATTGGTTCTTCATGTAGGGAATTTTAGAATTGGTCATGAATTGAAGGCGGGTTGCAAATGAATACGACATTGTGTTGCGCAGAGGTTTCTAAAGTCTTGCACAGGGTCCTCCACAACGTGCAGTTCATTCTCAGAGTTGTTAGAGGTAGGATTCAATGGAATTGCCTATGTATTCATTGTTTTATATTCTGATCGAATTTGTCCTAGCTTTGTCACATTCTCTGTTAAAGAAAAAATTGATACACACACTTTGTTTTTCCATCAAGCCTATAGTCACATTTCCAAGTTTTCATTCATTTCATAAATGGGAAATGTAGTCATGTTATAATAATGAAAGGTCGAAGTAAACTGTAAAGTGTATTTGAGTTTTTCCCACTCACCTTCTGTAGGAATTTACAGGGTAAGTTCCACAGAAAGAATACCAAAGGACACCGCTCACAACCAGATCTCAAATCAATACACCAATATTTTTGACGTGGTTAAAACCCTCAGAGTGCAAGGAGGGAAACAGTCCACGGCCTGTCCCAACGTGGGTACTACAGGCAATTTATTAATCAAAGAATGAAAATTTACATAAGCTTCTCTCATGCACGGATTACCCGAACAATGACCCTCCATGCGCTTTAAATAGAACTCATGGACCAATCGGGTGTCAAGCCACGGATCAAGTGTCGGTAATACCGAGGTGAGAGTGAACCGTCGGATCACTTCATATCGTGACCGTCGGATTGTAAGTTACAAAATGTACAACGGTAAAGAAACACACTTTACCTAACTCTAACCTAACTCTATACTAAACCAAGTTGAACTTAACTATATCCTATGTGTCGGAATATCCTAACACCTTCAACATCAGAAACCTGGTCTGTCACCATTTCTTGATACAACTATTTAAGTGAAATTGTGTTGTCACTTTTGCCTAGTCTTGTACCCTCTGAAATGTACACGTAACCTCTTTCAAAATTGTGTTTGGCCTGCCAAGTATCATGATCAGATGACCCCTAATGTCAACAAGAAAGGTGGGGATCTAGTGTGCACTGAGCCCAACACCCTTAACTAATAAATTCTTCAACCGATATTAGAGTAGCTTTTGAAAGCACAAATTATATCCATTTTTGCGAGAAGGTCCAAAAGATAGGTCGCAATACGAGGCTCGCTAGTATGTTTGCTTTGAATTTTCATGATGGAAAAGTTAAGCTAGGAAGCCTAGAGATTTTCGTCACTGAAAAGTTCATTGTCGATGCCACTAATCTCCCTACAGTAGGGGGAAAAAGGTTTAAAGGAGATGAGTTGGACATCCTATCTTTCAAATAGTTTGTTGAGAAGAAATTCTTGGATCCATTTTCTACAACCTTTCCCACTATATACCTTTAGGAGCAGTATATTGAACTTTTGAAAGCCATCGAGAGGTACCTCACATGTGAAGGTAGATTTAGCAGGTGTATCGGTATCATTTGAGGTTGTTGTGGCATTTTACAGATAGAAAACCCATGAATTTACCCTATTTCTCACTCAAAATCTTAGAGAGAATGTAGCCAAATTTCAGATACAGAAGGACAATCGTGCTTCTAGTTTATTTAATTTCTCCCTTATCAAAATTTTAGATAAATTTGCAGTTGAAAAGAAGAAAATGCATTGGTGAGATTTCCTTTCCAGTATTGATTTGTTGCCTCAAGCTGGGTCCTCATTAGTAAAAATGGATGAGGAAGAACATAAAGTGAAGGAAACACCTAAGAAAGAATTCATCCACCCAATCAAGGAGACAAAATCAATGAAAAAGGAGGATGAAAATCCAAGCAAAGAACTCATAACCAAGCTTGTTAAGAAGGCTAAGAAACAAGGCATAAAGGGTAAGAAGATAAATGAAGAAGCAAAAGTGCAAGTGGCATTGAAAAAGTATACCAAGGTTAAGGTAAAGGTTGAAGATACAATCTAGGGGGAGTTTGTAATGAGACCTAGGACAAGGTCAAGGGTAAAAAAGAATGAGGAAGAGGTAGCCCCTCAAGTAGTGGTAGAAATTTTTGAAGATAGACAATGAGATAAGAAAGAAGATAATAGAGAGGAAGGAGTGAAAGGAGCTGAAATAATGCAGCTAGAGCAGAAGGAAGATATAGCACAATCTGAACAAGGTTCTATACAATATGAAGAATAGGACCCCAAGATGGTCAGAATAAAAGAAGCCCTTTCAAAATACCAAATGAAGATAGCATTTCTTGAAAATAAAAATAGAGATTTGAAGGAAACATGTCAACCAATAGCTGGAAGGATTGAAACACCTCCTAAATCTCTTGCCAAAGACAAAAGGAAACATGTCTCATTTGATGAACAGACCAAGGAGATTGCAATGGAATCCAGTGGACCCTCAACAAGAGCATCCAAATCAAAATTCATCTATGTACAATAGTTTAAAAAGGTGGCTCAAGAACCTGGAAAGCCACCTTTTGGTCAATGGAAAGAGTACCAAATATTCCTAGAAGCGTTGGAGGAGAGTCGAGAACAAGTCAAGAGGTTGAGACAAGAAAATCAAAGTTACAAGAGGTCTGTGCAACCTATTCTTGAGAATTGTGACAATGAAGTTCATGAGGCATCCAAATCCCTTGACAGAGGTAATTTGTAAAATGGTCCATTCTAGTGAGGAGGCAGTGTAAAAATTTGTATGTTGGGAATTGGGTGTTGGATGCAAAGTTAAGGAGCATGAAGCAGAGTTTACATAAGGCATGGGGACTAGTAAATAAGTATAAAGAAGCAGCTAGAGCATCTTCTCCTGAAAGGGTGCCTAAACTGAGGTCTAAGCTTATGAATGAAGCTAAACTTATTCTTTTATCACCCATTGAACATAATGATGCCAATCATCCAACCTCAAAGACACAAGCCTCCATCAACAAGAGTTAAAGCAAGAGGAATAGGAGGTAAACAGGCCTCACTTCAAGTTTAATTTTTTTTTTTTTAATTTCAAAGGTTGTTGATGTTGTTTTATTTAGAATAGTAGTATTAATTTGGTGTTTTGGAGGGACATTTAGTAGCACAGTAGAATTTTGTTAAGATTGGTAGGAATTCAACAAGCAATATTGAAAATTTGCTACGCAGATGTTGCGCAACTGCTGCGTAGACCATGCCCACACTCTTGCACACATAGTGGAAGGAAGCCACTTTTCAAGGTTTAAAGGGGTCGTCATGGAGTAGATGTGGTAGCCAGATCAAGCCTTCATCTATCGGCCACATACTAGTTTTCAAAGCATAAAGCATTGGTTGCTACACCCCCACTATGTAGCCTTTGCACAGTCATCATTGCTTTTGAGATTCTAGTATTTTCATTTGGTTCATGAAGATATGATCTTTGGAAGATAAACTTGTTTTATTTTAAACATTTACTTTTTTATATTTAGTTGAAGTCATCATGATTCATGTTTTTGTTTTTCATCAAAGGAGCAAAAAGACCGGGAACAACAAAAAGCTTTCCTCTTTTTAAGTTTTGTTTCGATCCACTATTGGATCAACCATGCAGCGAATCTAGACTTTTATGATATTATGTTTTAGACTAAAACAATTAATACAATATGAAATGGTTGTTGTTGGTTTCATTATTGTTGGGAAACTATTGCAGTTTATTGTTTTGATCTGTGTTAATGAATTTGCTTGGATTCCGAAGAGATTCCAGTCAATTTGTAGAGATATTTGTGGTATGAATGTTTCAGAAAATGTTTCTTGTTTATTTTATATGTTATCCTCTTTGTGTTATCTCCTTAAACTGATTTGAATGTGTATGTAACAATTATTCTCGAATTCATTTCACATGCTCTTGTCTAGATGTAGTAAGATATTTCAGTTGCAAATGGAATATTTATACCTTTGAATGTTTTATCTTTTTCTTTCTTGATATCCATTTATCTAAATTGCAATAATGAAATGTCATTTATTCTGCTATTTTAGATGAATGTCTTGATACCCCTATTTCCACTGTACTACATTTTTTTTTTTTTTTCATTCTGAAGTTGTACTAGTCGAACCTCTGTACATGAAACTGGTTGGAAAATGCATCATGATGGACTAGGGAGGTGATGATCACCTACACTAGTTTTCCTAGCATCCTCTACCATCCCCATACCAAAAAATCAAACACTTTCAAAACTGTTCTTTGTTAAAGATTATATTCCAAAGTTTTATCTCATAGTTTGTCAGTGAGGGAGCCCCCTTAGGCTGAATAATACTAGTCTATCAACCAAAAGAGGTATGTAGTTACCTTTGGGTTCCTCCTTTCAGCCTAGAGGAATTACGGAGTGCTAACATGTCTTCTTATATTCATCAAATAGTTACCGAAAACAAAGAGACAAGAACACAAGCTATTTGGCTTTTTGATAGGGCCAACACCTCTCCATCTTGGAGAGGAAAACCCGCAAAAAATTATTCTTCTAGAGATTCCAATTGACGAATACCAAGACCATGACCCTTAACCTATGGTGCAATTGGAAGACCAAGACACCAATCCTCTTCTTCATCATTGCTAAGATCATCATCATTGTTGCTTCATCATTGTTCCATATTCACTTATATCATTGATGCATTCTCACTAAGATCATCTCTACTGCACCTCCATTACTGTTACATCATTGTTGCACGTTTTTGCACCGATATCTTCATTAGAACACCACCAAGACCAAGGTTGCAACTGGGATCATGATTGTGTCTAGAAGGTATGCCGAGACTATATGATCACATGGATTATCTTCATCATGAATACATTGAGACTGTGAGACAGTGATCACTGTGACCGTTCTTATAATATATATGTCAAGTTAGAGTGTTATCGAGATCCTTCTTCTAACATGAGACTATGACTATGTCTTATCCTACACTATGATCTTCACCAAAACTATGACCATCTTAATTTTTGCAACTACGGTAAAATTCCACATTGCTTAGCTCAGATGACCAAGATGATGCTTGCATTAAATTCCTCTTTTCGAGAGGACCAAAATGGACCTAAATATCACTTGATTCGGTCAAGCATAAGTTAAGTTTTGAATTATTTTATTAATTCATTCATTATGGAATGGGTGATCCCTAACCACTTGGGTAATTGCTTGGGTCATTCTTAACCCCAAGAAAACCCTCAAGACAACCTATAAAAGGAAGTGACCTCAAGTTCATTTGGACACACACTCAAGTTATATTTTCATTCTTCTACTTTGTCTTGGCTCGCATAGGTTCATCGACGAAAGTCTTCATTCGGTCTGAGATCACAGGCGAAAAGTTCACTTTGAGTTAGGGTATTTTGGATCTCGGTCATTGGCACAGATCTGAAGTTTTTCATCAATAGTCGCTAACACATAGTAGGTAAGAGAGCGACTTTGTCTCTCTTGTCATTGGGAAGCAGTTCAAAGGGAGCGACTTTTCCCTCAGAAGGTCCTAGTCCCCGGTTGCTCACCTCAGGTAGCCCAAGGAGCGACTTTTCCTTGTTGGTCGATTGGATAACACTGCAAGAGTGTGACTTTGCTTTGATTGATCACTCGGAAAACCCAGCAAGAGAGCAACTTTGGGTATTTTTTGTTCATATCCATAATCACAGGCACAAAGACTCTTGGGATTAAATTTTCTATTAGAGTTTCCCGCACACTGTCTTCATTAGTGTGACCCTGAAGTTTTCAGTTGCACATAGAGAGTGTTGATGATAGCAACCAAATTCAGATCTGGGGTTTTGGCATCTCAACATCAATTATATGTGGATTTGTGTTTCTCTATGGTAGATCGGTATATATGAGTTTCTCTATTGTTATGACATATTTGTAGATATGTAGATCTGGTTTATTGTTACCTGCTGCTGATTATATGTATTGGGCTCATTGTACTCACTGTTGTAACTTTTTATGATGATCTACTAAAGAAGAAGAAGATTTGAAAGGGTTTCTCCCTTGTGGGGTTTTTCCCTGGTCTTGGACCAATTTGCTGTCTCTTATGGTTGTGTGTTATTGTCTTCTATATCACTGCTTATATTGTTCATTCTTCAGTTATGTTTATGATTGATTATACTGCTAATAGTTGGATGCATTATTATTGAAAAGGATAAATTGGGCTAAAGTAACTGATACAACATTGAACAATTACAAAATTTAACATGGTATCAGAGTGAGGTTAAAGTGAATCCCAAGAGATACCTGTATTGAAGCCCTCTCCTTTAGAAGCTAGATCACCTAATTCAAGGTTAAGATATTGTCCTCTACCTTCAAGGAGCATGAAAAGTTAAGTGATGCATTAAACTTCGTTGCATGGAAATTCATATTGGAAATCATAGCCGACAACCATGATGTGCTGGAATATATTCAAGGAAATATACCCGAGCCTTTAGAAGATGCTTCCACTACACTCAAGAATAGGTACAAGAAAGGTGAGTCTAAAACAATGCAAATTATAGATGATGGTTGACAAGATCATTTACTTTCTTATGTTGGGAATTTGAGAAAGTCCAAAGATATGTATGACAAGATAACTGGCATGTATGAATTCAATAACCTAAATGAGATCTTTACCTTGAAATATCAACTCAAGGAAGTCAAGATGAACAAAGGAGAAACTGTTCAATCTTACATTATGAGGATATGTTGTCTTAGAGATCAATTACAGAGAGTCGGAGAAAAAATACCTGACAGGGAACTGGTAATAGTGACTCTTATAGGTCTCCCCTATATATGGGAAACCTTCATTACTACCACCAGCAAGAATAATTTCCTTCCGAAATATGATGAGATTGTGGGAAAACTCACTCAAGAAGAATCTAGGTTGATAGCAAGAGGAAGAATTCAAGAGAATGAAGAAGGAGAACCACAACATACAACACTCGTGGCAAAAGGAAGAAGAAAAAGGGAAGTTATTCAAGGAAGCCCTCCTTTCTAAATCCAAAATGGAGGAATGACATATCGACATCTCATATTGAATGCTTCAATTGTCATAAGAAAGGTCATTATGCTCAAGGCTACCCTGAGAAAGGGAAGAGATCACGCTTCAACTACAAAAATAAAGGAAGAAAAGACAATTAAAGAAAGAACTACGACAGAAGAGATGATAGAAGAAGAAGAGACTCCTCAAGAGACCATGAAGAACATCATCCCCCTCAAAAGAAGCAAAAGGCACCCAAGTATGAAATTAATACTGCAAATAAATCTGAATACATTCTCATTTTTCCTCTTACTAGTTCTTCTCCAATGGATTTGCGGGATACTTGGCTAGTTGATAGTGGGGCCACTCATTATTTCTCTAGTTATAAAGAATTCCTCTCAGATATGGTAGAGAGGGATAATAAGTTAAGGATAATTCTTGGAGACAATTCTACTCATCCTATGAAAGGTATTGGGTTTGTCAAGTTTTAGCAAAATTCTGGGGAACCTGTCCTACTACATGATGTCATGTATGTACCAGGATTAATGAAGAATCTAGTATCTGTACCTGCATTGGAAGACAAAGGGATGAGGGAGGAGGAAATAATATTTAGAAGGGGGTGAATCAGTATTAGCAAGTCAATAATATTTTATTTCCATAATCAGATTCATATACGCTACTTTAGTTAATGGAACTTGCGTGTATACACAATTGTATTTAAGGAAACTAGCATATATCCTGCAAACTTATGATTCAGTTAATTTATCATATGTTGATATTTAATCAGTGCATCAAAACCATATAAACAGTAACCAGTTGTAGTAAAACAGAACATACAATCACCCACACATGAACACAAGATGTAAGGTGGAAACCCAATGTGGGTGAAATCCACCTGTTGCAATCATCTCTATCTTATTTTTAATAAGAAACTTCTTTTTACAATTTTTTGTACTGGTGCAGCCTTATACTAGTACGAAAGGTTCTATCTGTAAAAGGCTACAACCTTCTCTCATTCTCCAGCTTCTCCTGGAAGGGAGCGACAACCCCCTAGCTCTTGTGCTAGCTGATGTGTTTACTAGTACGTAGGTGCTGGCCTACGAAGGCTACAACCTTCTCTTTTCTTCCAGGGATGACGTTTCATAAATTTTTACACTAGATCCATCAATAACATTAATCAAACGTCAAATATATTTGCATCAACCAATCTCCTTTGCACCAACCAAAACCGAATCAATCAATCACTTCTCATAATGTTGTAACCAGAATATAGTAACAGTAACCAGAACCCAGGTCAGAACCTAGAACACTGTAACAGCAAACAGAAGTAGCTAAAGCATATTTTATGAGGTATACGCTACTTCAATGTGTCGAACCTACGTACATACGTTGTTTTCTTAAGGAAAACCTACGTATAGATCTGAAAATCAAATTTAAGATGTATACGATGTTTTGATATGCAGAACCAGCGTGTATACGCGCCTTTTCTAAAGTGAACCTGCGTACAGATCTGTAAATGATGATTTAATCTTTACAACAATTTCAGATTTCATTTATACCCAGATCATCATATTTACAATTTACAACATGCACCAATTATTCAGATAAAAGATCAAAACCACACAAAGATACTTCACTTCAAGTCTTATGATCTTGACCCATCAATAGAACTTATCCTTCATCAAGCGCTCAGATTCATCATTGATTTAGATCCACCTGTGCACCATAACCCAATAACCTGTATTCTAGATCTTGCTCTTCATTAGATATTCAATACTTGAGTGCCTTTACCTAATGATCTTCTCCTCCTTTAATAGTCTTAGGCCTTACTCAATACCATGGACCAAATTCACTTAAAACCAATACCTTAGACCAAATACCTGGGGTCAACACTTCGAACAAGATTCCTTGGACCAATACCAAGGATCAAAATACCATGGACCAAATACCACGGACCAAAACTAAGTTTTCCAACATGTACGTGCCTTTCCTTCTGTGAAAGTGCATGTGTACGCTATACACGCCTTTTGGTCTGCGAACCCGAGTGTACACGTGTCTTGGTCAATGGGGAACCTACGTATACCTCTCTTTCTTCATTCTAAACTATAATCTATCATCTGAGTGAGTTTCCATCAAGGACAACACTTGTGTCATAGTGCCAAATGTGTGTCATAATGCCAACGATCTCCCCCTTTGGACTTGATGGCAACCCCAAGTCACTCTCCCCCTTTGTCATCAAGGGCAAAGGGTTATGTTCCCCCTAAGTACATGCTGAATTCTCTGATGTGCTTTAGTGTGTTGAGTGAGCTCCATGCTCGGGTCCATGCCCCCTTGAATATAAGCAAGCTCTGCAAAAAGATGTTCTAAAAGAAGAACATGACTCTATACATACATCATAAATGACCTTCCTATCACCAATGACTCATACATATATCCACATCCCAACCAAGTGGGGATATACCAATTTTGACTCATCCTCCCAACCAAGTGGGGATACACCAATTGTTCATACATGTCAAAACAAGAACATTACATCATCCATCCCATGCATAGTGGGGAAACAAAATAGGTCGTTTCAGGACCTTGACATTAAAAGATATACATGACATAGAGACCAAATATCTAAAACAAGACCATAATAATCATCAGCAACTATCATTAGTAGTATCTGTCAATCACCATCTAGACCACCAACCATGATCTCCCCCTGAACCTGTTCCACTTGAATAAAAAACAACTGTGAATTTGTACCAAGATATTCTTAAGATAATGCCAACAATGCATTATTAGAAGTATATGCTCCCCCTGAACCTGTGCCAGATGATCACTGCCAGACCCATATCAGATTCCTTTCTTCCTAAGTCTAGCCCATTGCCTTTCTTCAAACCAACATATACGCGACTGTATCCACAGCAACCAGCGTATGTACGTGGATACGCTTCATGAAACTCGCGTATAACCACTTTTCTCTGAAACATATAAGTTTTAACCACAAGATGATGCATCAACTACTCCCAGCTTCTGTCTGAGATATTCAAATGTCTCTCTGGGCAGTGGTTTGGTGAATATATCAACAACCTGTTCTTTGGAGGGAACATACTCCAATTTGACATTTTGTTCAAGCACTTGTTCACGTAGAAAATGATATTTGATGGGTATGTGCTTGGTCTTGGAATGCATGACTGGATTCTTTGAAATACTGATTGCACTTGTATTATCACATAGAATGGAGATGGGTGGAATACATGTGATCTGAATGTCTTGCAATGTTTGCATCATCCAAAGGAGTTGTGTGCAGTAAGATACAACAGCCACATATTCTGCTTCAGCTGTAGATAATGCAATTGAACTTTGTTTCTTGCTGAACCAAGACACTAATCTAGAACCCATATAGAATGCACCACCACTAGTTCTTTTTCTATCATCAACGCTTCCTGCCCAATCTGCATCTGTATATGCATGAAGTGTAAGATTTGTATCTCTAGGATACCATAAACAAAAATTCTGTGTTCCTTGAAGATATTTTAAAATCCTTTTTGACTGCCTGAAGGTGTGATTCCTTTGGATTGGCTTGGAATCTTCCAACTATTCCCACTGCATGCATGATGTCTGGTCGGGTACCTGTTAGATAAAGTAGACTACCAATCATGGATCTGTAGGTTGGTTGATGTACTGCTGTTGATTCATCATTTGAGCTAAGACTGCATCCTATTACCATAGGGGTACATACTGGTTTAGAATCTTCCATGCCATAGTTTTTCAAGATATGCTTGAGATACTTAATTTATGACAGAAAAATACCATCTTTCTTTTGTTGAACTTGTAGACCAAAAAAATATGTGACCTCACCAAGCAGGGACATTTCAAATTCTTGCTTCATTACCAAAGCAAAGTTTTGACTCATGGCTTCTTCATTGCTACCAAAAATGATATCATCAACATACACAACAAGTATTAGCAATTTATTATTATCAATCTTTGCATATAGATTTCTATCAGCTGATCCTTTTGAAAAACCTTGTTGATGGAGGTATTTGTCAAGACGGTAATACCGGGCCCTTGGATCTTGTTTTAGACCATCGAGAGTCTTTTTGAGTCTTTTGAATCATTTCCAAGGATGAATCTGTCTGGTTGCTCAATATATACTTCTTCTTCTTCTTCTTTTCAATTTGCTCAAGTTCTTCATTCATGGCTTTGACCCAACATTCATCTTTGCATGCTTCATTTACATTTTTAGGTTCGATGGAGGAAAGCAATGCTAGATAGCTTGAAGCTTTTGTAATAGTTCTTCTTGTCTGCACACCTGCCTCTTTCTGTCCCAAAATTTGAGTCTCTGGATGATTTTTCTGAACATACCTGGATGGAGTCTTTTCTTCTGTCGTTATCTGTTCTTCTGGTGCTTCATTGGTTTCTTCTTCAGAATTAGTTTGATTTGATGTGGAAGGATAATCCTCATCTTCTCCACAATCTTCGGTTTTTACCTGCTTTGGATTTTTGCATGCTTCATCAACCACAACATCAATACTTTCAATAATTTTCCCAAGTCTTTTATTATAACACTTATATCCTTTACTTCGAGAAGAGTAACCAAGGAGAATGCCTTCATTTGCTCTGGGTTCAAACTTGCCAAGTTTTTCATCAGTCCTTTTGATGTAACATTTTCTTCCAAAAACTTTGAAGTATTTTACGGTTGGAGTCTTACCATACCAAAGTTCATGTGGAGTTTGAGTGTTGTTTACCCGAACATTTGCTTTGTTAAGAATAGTGACGGCAATGAATGCAGCTTCATCCTAGAATGTTGTAGGAGTTCCAAACTCATCTAGTATAGCACAAGCCATTTTTTGAACAGTTCTGTTCATCCTTTCTACCACTCCATTTTGCTGAGGAGTCCTTGCAGTGGAAAATTGCCTTTTTATTCGATGTTCTTCACAATAGTCAAAGAATTCATTTGAGGTGAATTCCCCTCCTCGATCAGATCTAAGACATTTGATTTTGCGATCTGATTCATTTTCAACCAGGGCTTTGAAGGCTTTGAATTTTTCAAATGCTTCATCTTTATGCTTTAGAAGCCCTATCCAACACATTCTGGAAAAATCATCAATAAACAATATAAAGTATTCCTCTCCACGAGGTGACTTTTTCCTTGATGGACCACATAAATCAGCATGAACGAGGTCAAGAGGCTTACTAGCTGATCCTTCCTTTTCAAGGAATTGCAACCCCGTTTTCTTACCAAATTGACATGATTTTCATATTGTATTTTTTGGAATGCTGATATCAGGAAGATCACGAACAACTTGGAATTTGCTTGCTTTTATTATTTGAGAGAAGCTTAGATGCCCCAATCTTTTGTGCCATAGCCAATGTTCATCATTTATTCTTAGATAGCATTGTTGTTGTCCTCCCTTGAGTATATATAAGTTGTTTGGAGTTCTTATACCTTTGATCACAGTTTCTCCGGTATCAAGCTCACGAACAACACATCCATTTGATAGAAATACTACTTTATTTCCTTGATTACACATTTGATTGACACTCAACAGGTTATGCTTTAGACCATCAACATACATAACATTCCAAGCTTTAACTTTTTATTTTAAAAGAACAGAACCTTTACCTTTTATGACAGCAGGAATTTCATTTCCAAATGAGACCTTCTTTTCCTTTTCTAAGGCATTATATGACTGAAGTTTTTCTTTATCACATGTCATGTGTTTTGAGCATCCACTGTTGATGTACCACTGATTTTCTTGTCCTTCTGCATAGAGGGCTATACCACATATTTCTATTTGTGGTTATTTCTTTCTCCATATTTTGGGATTTAATGATGTTTTCTCCTTCTGAGATGTTTGCCGAAATTTACTCCTGCATTCACATTCTTCGTGACCAAAGTTGTTGCAGATAGAGCATTCTATTTCATTTTCAAGGAGAGAAAAGTTATTGTAGGTCTGTTTCATGATCCCCATCACATTCCTTTGATTTCGTGCTTCTCTAGTCCTGATGGTCTTATAAGCAACACATTGAGCAGCTTTGTGTCCAAAGTTATGACATGAAAAACATTTGCCATTAAAGAGGTTCCTGCGATTATCGAACCCACTAACCTGGTGATTGTAGTTGCTATTGATATTAATTGTTGAATCAGATTGAGTATGATTTACCTGAGGTTTGTAGCTTCTATTCATCCTTGAAGTAAATTGAGCTTGATTTACTTGGTGATATACTTTATGCCTTTGTTGTCGATTGTCAAATTGTTCACTGCTCTTTGCTGCATTAAGATAGTTTTTAGTGGAAGTTGACGGCCTCTGTGCTTGGGATGCTTCTTCAGTATATCCAAGACCTGTCTTTATCAGAGGATAACGCTGAACTTTGATAATTTTATTTAAGGTTTCTGATCCTTTATTAAATCTAATATTGAGAGCTTTTGTTTTCTTAATATCCTTTCTTAGACCTACAATTTGACATTCTAGTTTTTCATTGTGTTTTTCTCTTTCAGCAAGTTGGAATGTGAGAGTATCTATAATCATATTATTTTCTTCTAAATATATTTTGAGTTTGGAGATTTCTTCATAAAGGTCATCTTCATCTAAAGCATCCAAGAAATCATCATCTTCAAAAGCCATTAGAAGTTTATAGTCATTACTATTTTCATCTTCATCACTATTTGATAAACCATCACTATCTTCATGAGTATAGTAGCTCTTCTTACTTACACTTTTTTTCTATTCCATTTTGTTGATTCCTTACCTTTATCAAGCTTATCTTTATGAGGACATTTGGCAGCATAATGACTGACTCTTCCACAAGCAAAACATTTGAAAGGTAGTTTACCTCTGAATCTCCCGGAACCCCGTTGAAGGTTCTTGACAAAGTTTGCTTCTTCCTCTCCTTCTGAAATATGTCCTGATTCATTGAGTTCTTCTCTTCTTGAAGCTTTGAATGTGTCTTCTCTCATATCTGATGGACCTCCTTTTCTCATTTCGAAGGCAGTTAAGATTCCGTGCAACTGTGTCATAGTAATAGTCTAAAGATCCTGCTTTTCTTCTATGGCATATATTTTTGATTCAAACTTAGTAGAAAATGATCTTAAAACCTTTTCAACTAAGGTAACTTCTTTTATCTCTTCACCCAAGTTCTTCATGCAATTAACAATCTCATCTATACATAAGAAGTAACTAGCGATACTTTCATCATTGTGCATTTTGAGAGTTTCTTATTGAATTTTGAGAGATTGCAGTTTTGCACATTTACCTGATTGTCTCCTTCATAGCTTAGAACGATCTTGTCCCATATTTCTTTGGCGGTTTTAAGCTGCATAACTTTGACAAATTCTGATTGTGATAGACTCCCCAATAATGTATTGACATCCTTGGCATTGGTTTCATATTGCTTTTTACCTGCCGTATCTGTACGAATTGCTGATGGAAATGTGTATCCTCCTGTTACACAAAATATTGTCACCATGACTATTTTCAGTCAGTATGGGTCTATCATCATTCATACTGTCCTCATAAGAAAGTCTCAAACCTCAGCTCTTCATGTCAAGCTTTGAAAATGAGAGAAAGACCTTAAAAATCAATAAAGTTATGGTTCCACACTTTCTCTCACTGTTGCTTGTGGTCCCGCACCCCCTGTTCATGTTACCTGCGGACCTACCCGCTCTGTCTCTAAAGGAGTGGGTGCGGACCCCTGTGAAAGTCAAAAAGGCACAATTTTATTCTTAAAAACTCACTTTGGGTTAATTCTAGATGATTCTAGAAGGAATCTTGACGTGGATGGTGCGCTCCTAGGTGGTTCATGCATCCCAAAAGAGAAGGAGCTAATCCCTTGATGAGAGGAGCTATCCCTTTGAAGGAGGGATTTATCCCTTTGAAGGAGGACCTAATAACTTCCCTCCATTGCACTATAAATTAAGGCATTGGGCTGGTTGCTGGGGAGGTTAGAGGCTGAACATTTTTGAGGGTAAATTCTGTTGGAATTGAGACTTCCTAGCTAAGCTTGAGAGGAGAGATCACATACCTTTTTGCTTCATTGGGAAGAGAGTGAAACTTGTCAAAGTATATGAGACTTCTTGTTGGACCCTGGGAGGAGATTGTACGACATCAAGGCACAGGTTGTAAAGTTCTTCTTTGATCTAAATTAATACAATCAGATTCATTTTTCTCAACAAATTGTCTTATGGGATTTGTTTCATGAATTCCTTGATCATCATGATAAGTATGATTTATTATATTGGATTTTCAGGTGATATTTAATTTGTTTGCTTGTTTGTGTTTGTAGATTCTCTACAAGGGAGCTCATTTGGATCAACGGAGCGAGGCTTCCACAAACTTGCATTGGACCCAAGGTAGGCGTAAAACACTTGTTTGCCTTTATTAATAGATTGCATATTTAGAGAAAGATAGTATTTGATTGGTTTGCTTGTCACTAGATATCATTAGTTACTAGGGAGGTCGGTCTTGTCCGCAAGGACGACTCATTCCGTGTGACAAAATGGCGACTCCACTGGGGACTTGATTTTTTCCTTGTTTATTACTTTGACTTGAGAAACAGTGTTTTTGTTTCTGTTTTTGGCTTGTTGTGTGTGGAATTAGGTAGGTTTAGTAGATCTTGGATTATTTTTTGTTTTTCATACATTTGGGAGAGGACCGCACCCTTTGCTTGTAACACAGTGCGGACGTATCCACACTTTTGCTTTACACACAGAGCGGTCCCGCACCTGGGTAAACCGGGAGCCTGCGAACCCTGTCAAAATTTTGAAAAACTTAAGATTTTCTCTTTCAGTCAGCTTAGGATTTGTTTAGATGTTTTTGTCTCTGCCCAGACCTGCATGTGACTTGTCAGGAACTTTTCTTAGGTTAATTCCATTGACATTAGGGTTTTAGGTGAAATTCCTAGAAGTTTTGATTGTCGGGCTTGATTTTCATTTTGGTCTTGTAGTAGCTCAGAGCTTAGAAGCCTTAGAAGCCTCAGATCACCTTGGTTTTTACTGGCCTTCTTATGAGTCTTACCATTTTGTAAAGTCTACTTTTGTTGAGGAATCCATCTTGTGTTTGTCTTTGCGCAACTTTGAAAATACTTGTGTTGGAAGTTTTGGATTTCACTTTTAGAAAAGAAAACAAAAATTGGTTGTTTTTGACTGATTTGTGATTCTGGACAAATTAGTCCTTAGTTTGCTTATAGCTAAGTAAAACATCCTTGAAAAGAAATCTTGTAAGCTTTTACTTCAAATAGTTTTAGAATTTATCAATCTCAAGATTAGATTTTTCCATAATTTTGAGTGTTTTATGAAAAAAAAAAACTCTTTTGGAAAAAGTTTGTTTTTGTAGTATTTAAGTGTTTGAAAGAAAAGGGAAATTTTTGTGAGCATAACTAGTTGTCTCGTTTTTGAGTGTATGGGAAAAGACAAAAAAGCTCTTCTTTTGATTTGTTTGTTAAGGAAAAGATTTGTTTTTACAAGCATTTGCATTCTAAACTCTTTCCTAGCTAGAAATTCATTGAAGAGAAAAGATTGCTTATCATCTTAAGTGCATTTTTTAGTGAATTGGAGTTGATTCTTCACACCATAAGTTTCATCTCCGCGCCTTTTGACTTAAGAAAAAACCAATAAAAATAACGCTTAAAGTAAAATCTATCTAGTAATCTTTTATTTCTAGGGCTCTATATCACCAACATAGCTTAGGCTAGTATCTTGGAGTAGGGAGTAATTAACTCTGCAAGATAGTAAAAACAAACAAGTAGTTGTATCTTGCGGTAGGAGATAAAATCCAATTGTTACATCTATGCTCTGGGAAAGCTCCTCTTAAAGGAGAAGCACGAGATCGTGTCCGAACCACTGGGGTAATCAATCCTTCCTCATTTGGAACGACGCTAGATATTCATGTATTAAAAATGGTAAACCTTAGATTAACCATTGTCGAGGAGCCTGTGGTCACTTGTTCGTAAACCTTGGATTATGTCAAGGAGCCTTCAAGGGAATTGAGCTTGTTACTCTGCCCTTGCGTGTGTATCGGATCGTAGACTGTTCCCCTAGGTATATTTGTTTCCATTGGTAACCATAGTGACCATATTCTATAGGATTCTTTCCTAAGGTGACGGTGGAGGGAAGATCCCACTGTACCTGGAGCAGATGTCGGCAAGACTCACTTGGATTTTCTGGGGGGTTCTCTTCACTCAAGACGGTTTAGTGGAGAAAATTGTGTCAGTCTATTCATTAAGCAGGTTGCCGGGGTAACTGTTCCAACCGCCATTTCTGTATTGAATTTTGTGACATTGGATTTCATCACCAACCAGTGTTTTCAGTACGAAAAGTTATTGTTTGTGTGTGGTTTGATCTCCTAGATTCTTTAGGCATGTGATTCAAAATTGTTTGGTTCTTTAGAGGCTTTAGGTGGTTTTCATTGAGATTTTTCTTTGTTTACGTGTGAAGTAGTTAAAATATTTCATCGTGGCTGAATTACTGAGGAAGTCCCGTAGACTTCGGGGCCAACCTCCTGAGTTTTCACCAAGCCAGCCTGAAGGGCTACGAGCCCTTGTAACTCCTAGAGACAGTAGAGTTGGGTCACCTGAAGAAGGAGAGTCTTCATTGGTTGTACATCCTGATTATCAAGCTCTAGTAACAGATTATAATCTGCAATCTATTTCATTTTCCAAAGTTACTGGTATTTTTCATCTACTAGTGATTTAGGTGAGGAAGCTGAAATATCTGAACCTGAAACTGAATTTGTTGCTACTCCAACATCAAGATTTGCCTCTCCAACTTCTAGTGGTCCTGGTTCACCCAGGGTAGAAAGAGTAATTACCCAAAATCTTCCTTCTGGACTTATAGCTATTGAAGAACTTGCTACTCCGGAAGAAGGTATCCCTATCCCTAAAAATCAACCAGCTATAGAACTTAGGGAGCGTGAATCGATCTTTTACAGTCCACCTAGGAGCAACGCTTGGTATCTTTCATTGACCAATTTTTTGGAAAACCCGGGACTAAGTTTTTCACCACCTCGCATTCCTTTTCACCCAACACCTAGGGGTTACTATCCTCCGTTAAATATGTCAAGACAGTCATCCATGTTTTCTCAATCTCCAGAAACCTTTTTATACGGTGGTCCTTCTGTTCCCTCTGGGTATTAGTCACTTATTGGTACTTTTTCGGGAGCATCTCCTCAACCTATTGAACAAGGGTTATTAACAGGTAATAATGGAACTAAGCCGTTGAGTGTAGAAGATATTCTTATGATGTCAGGTGCTATTCCTAATCCGCAACCTCAAGGTGGCTAGTTACCACCTGGGGGGCAACCTCAAGGCACCCAATTTCCGCCTAGAGGGCAACCTCAAGAACAGTACATACCTACGTGATAGTACGTTCCTCAAGGTCAACCCCAGGCTCAATATGTACCTCAAGGTCAACCCTAGTATCAATATGTACCTCAAGGTCAACCCTAGTATTAGTACGTGCCTCAAGGTTATCAACCTCAAGGTCAGTACCCAACCCAAGGTTTCCAACCACCTTCCGGTCAATCATTTGTCCAAGGAGTCAGAAATGTACCTTTGAATTATCAACCCTACCCTCAACCCGGTTATGGTCCTCAATATTCTCAACCTGCTATGGGTCCGTACCCCAGAATGAACTTAGTGTGGGATCCATCTCAAACTCAATAGATCTTGCAACCGAATGTGCAGTTGTCATCTCAATCTGGAAAACCCTTGGTTTCTGGTTCACCCCAGCAACCTGTCCAGTCTACTATTCAAACTTCTGCACCTTCTATAGTTTCTCAGCCTGGGCCTAGTACGCCTCGTACTCCACCTCAAACGACTGCTGCAACTGCTGCAACATCAGTTCAATCTACCCCACATACTTCTGGAGTATCGATAGCTCTGGTTTCTACTATTCCTGTATCAACTCCTCAAGCATCTTTACCTTAGTCTGGATCCACAATTCAGACTTCGGTTCAAATGCCAGTAGGACAACCTGGTCCAAGTACGGTTGTCACAAGTCAACCTCAATTTACTTATCAACCGTACCAGGGAAAGTACCAATTCGGTCCTGCTGTGCAGCAGCCACTCTATCAGTATCAACCGTACCCTGGGTATACATATCAACAACCTCAGCAACCCCAGTACGGTCCGGTTAATCCTAGTTTTCCGGGAGGATATAATATCCCAAATGCAATTCCAATTCCTAGTTATCCTAGATATCCTCCTCCTGGGGCTGGTCTCATGACCCAGGGTTTCAAGGACCCTAATCATCAGTTACTGTTCATTGCAACTTTGTACTTGCCTAACTTGTCGCGCCTTATGAACGATCCAATTAACTATCTTCCATTTTGGCCGCCAATGCCGAATAAGTTGCCTAGTGATATTCCTAAGTTTGAAGGCAAATCAGGAGAGGACCCGTCGAACCATGTGATGACTTATCACCTCCGGTGTGCGTCTAATTCCATTTTAGATGATTCAATCCGTTTAAGGCTTTTCCAGTGCACTCTAATTGGTCTTGCGGCCAAGTGGTACATTGAGTTACTGCGAGCCACTTTTTATAACTTTAGTCAGTTAGCTACTTCGTTTTTAACTCATTTTCAGTTGCCAGTCAGATATGACAATGGCACGGAATTATTAACTTCATTAAAGAAGTCAACGTCCACTTACATTTCAGATCATATTCATTAATGGAGATGTCGACGACGTTTAGTAAAAGTTTTTATTCCGGATCAGATCTTAGCTGAATGGTTTGTAAAATATTTATTACCAAAGATCACTGAGGATGTAGCTAAGGCAGGAGTTGTTACCGAGGAGCAAGTAATTGCTCAAGCTCAGTATCTTGACTTAGTTTATATGCAGTCGGGTACGTTACACGAGAAAATCCCCGACCTTCCTAAACAAAATCAAATAGCTGCAGCTCCTTCAGGGTCTCATGCCGCTGATGGTATGATTGGTATGGTTAATACCAAAAGTAAGAAGAAATCTTCCAAGAATTCTTCTCCTATCATAACTTTACCAGATTCCCCGACAAGAGATCCTTCCACGGAAATTTCCGCCGATATTCATGTTGTAGAGTCATCTATAGCCAAATCAAAATCTGGCAGTAAAAAGAAAGGGAAGAAGAAAAATAAAACAGATAAAAATTCAAAAGAGAAACCAGAAAAAGCGGAATCAACTGATGAAAAACGCAAACCTCGTTATCCTTGTCTCATTCGCGACAAAGATAATTTTACAAGAGACTGCCCTCATCGTGTAGAGGTTGTGAAAATCGTCAAAGGTTCCCAAACACCTGCTGTTTTGAAGGATCCTTTTCCTAGTCAAGACAGTAAGATGATAGGTTCTTCCTCAAATGCCTCCGAAGAACCCATAATGATGATGTCCCATGTTAGGATTGCGACTCGATCACAAGATTATGGAAGTAAAAGTCCTGTTGGTGGTAAAGAAGCAGAATCTTCTCATTCGAACCCAACAACTTCAACTCCCGGTTCTGATCCACTACAGATCGAGAAACCTAACCCAGACTTAGTAATCAAACCGCCCACCAAGGGTATACTTCGAAAGTCAGTTTTCAATCCACATGCGAGAGCGGCTCAGAACTATAACATTGTTGAAGATTTGGCTATTTCACCTTCAACAATGTCGGCTTTGGAAGTGCTACAATCATGTCGAGCACAACGTAAATTGCTATTGTCGGCTATAGGAGCTGTTGACGTTTAGGACTCGAACCTTATAATTTTCGATCTAGAAAATAGTACACCTCACTTACCTCATCAAATGGCTTTCCAGATTCCAGTGAGTCAAAAACAGACCTTGTTATAGGATTGTGATTGATGAGGGAGCCTCAACGTGTATTATGTCGATACAGTGTTGGAAATCGCTTGGTTCTCCTACGCTAAATCAATCCCCGATGATTCTAAAGGTCTTTGATGGCCGTGGGTTTCATCCTTTTTGCATTCTACAGGATTTACCTATAGGGGTTGAAGGCAAAATTGTTAATCTAGATGTGGAGGTGGTTGATGCCCCTCTAGATTACAACCTTCTCTTGGGTCGTAGTTGGTCTTATGCTATGACTGTTGTTATATCATCGGTCTTTCGGCTTATAAAGTTCCCTCATGATGGAAAGATCGTAACTATAGACCAACTAACCTACTTTTCATCCGACCTAGCCTCTTATGAAAGTATTCAACATGTCGGCAAAACAACTATCCCGTATAAGGATGTTGGAGTAGGACTAGTTAAAGATTCTGGTTTACTAGGAACTTTTCCTTTTCCTCCTATCAACGCATCGTCTTCTACTGCAACCATTCATATGATTTCGTCAGACACTATTGTTTATGATGATCCTTGGATCGTACCTTCCCAATCTGAGATGGATTCATTTGGTGATGTTATGCCTTTGAGTCCATATGAAATTGCGTATCAGGCCATGCAGTCGTTTTCTGACCCTTCTTCAACCAAAATTGACTTAATGAATGTGGTCCATGAGGAATCACTTTCAACATCAAACTCGGATTCAACAACGTTTTCCGAACTTGTTCACACTGATGAGCAAATTCGTGAAATCCTATGTGTCAATGATTTACCATGGGAAGATCTTCATCATAGATCTTCGTTTTTACCCGAGATTGATCGTTTTGAAAATGACTTTTCATCTATTTTTACAACTGAATATGTCAAGGAACCTCAGAATCCCATGAAAAATCCTAATTCTGAGTTAAATTTGGGAAACATTTCTCGAACTATTCCTATCGACATTTCGGTTAAGCCTGGAATTGTTGAAAACATTCATATAGGTGCCTCTTGTACGAAAGATGAATTTCAAACATATAAGGCCCTATTTCAAGAATTTCGCGACGTGTTTGCCTGGTCATATGAGGAAATGCCAAGAATTGACCCAACAATTGTTTTTCATGAAATCAAAACTTACCCATATGCTAAACTCTTCTGGCAACGTTTGCGTCAGATCCACCCGCAAAAAGCTGCCACTATTAAAGAAGAAGTTGAAAAATTACTCAAAGTAATTTTCATTTATCCGATTCCGTTAATGGATTGGGTATCGAATATCGTTCCTGTTAATAAAAAGCAAGGAACAATAAGAATATGTATCGATTACAGGGACATTAATCGAGCCTACCCAAAAGACAATTACCCTACTCCCTATATCGATCAAATCATTGATGATTGTGCCGACAGTGAAATATTCTCCTTCATGGATGGTTTTTCCGCTTGCAATCAAATCAATATTCTACCTGCTGATCAACCAAAAACGGCTTTCATTTGTCCATGGCGGACATTTTCTTATTGCAAATTACCTTTTGGGCTCAAGAACGCCAGGGCAACTTTTCAAAGAGCCATGTCTTACGCGTTTCTTGACATCAAGCACATTGTGCAACCCTATCTCGATGATTTACCTTCTCATTCATTACATCGAGCTGATCATCTCATCCATCTATGAGAAATATTTATGAGGTGTAGGCATTATCGAATTAGGTTGAATGCACACAAGTGTGTCTTCTGTATAGAAACAGGTCGGTTACTGGGGTTTGTTGTTTCGAAAGTCGGAATTCGCGTTGATCCCTAGAAGGTTGAAGCTATTGTCAAATTTTCTCCTCCTTCGAGTCTTCGCCAACTCCAAAGTTTGCAAGGGAAAGCAAACTTTTTACGTTGATTCATTCCTAACTACGCTGAGATTACAAAGGGTTTTACCCAGTTGTTGAAACAGAATACTTCATTCTTTTGGGATGAGATAGCTGATAAATCTGTCGATGCACTAAAACACGCATTGACCCATGCACTATTATTGCATCCTCCTAGCTACAACCAGGACTACTTCTTATATCTCGCCGCTTCGCATTCCACCATCGGAATGGTGTTAGTTCAGGAAGATGAATTCGATATTGAACATGTGATATATTACCTTAGTCGCACTTTAAATCCTACTGAGCTAAAATACTCACATGTGGAGAAATTGGCATTGGCAGCTGTTCAAGCTGTCCAAAGTTTTCGTCATTACATTTTACTACGCAAAACTACAGTAATTTCTGATTGCAACCCTATGATCTATATTTTGACCAAGAAATTTCTAGGGGGCAAGTACTCCAAATGGATTGTGATCCTGCAGGAGTTCGACTTGGAGTTTGAAAAGTCTAAGTCGAAGAAATCTTTAGTTTTTGCGGAGTTAATGTGTGACTTCTCGCGTGCTGACACGGAAACTGTGGCAGAGGAGCCCATCGCGGAGGAATCCTTGTTTCTAATCAGCACTTTAGATCCTTGGTATGGGGATATCATAGTCTATCTCCAAACCCAATCCTTTCGGCCAGAAATTTCAAGATCAGAGCGTCGAAAAATATGATTCCAGTCCCAACAATTCAAAATTATTGGAGATACACTTTATTGTCGTGGGGCGGACTCAGTTTTTCGACGTTGTTTAACTCATGAGGAAGCTGGAAGGGTTCTAAATGACTGTCACTCTGGAACGTGTGGTGGTCATATGTCTGGGTTTGCCACAACCCAAAAGATATTTCGCGCTGGCTATTTCTGGCCGTCTTAATTTAAAGACTGTATTAACACGGTCCGAAAATGCCACAACTGCCAAATTTTTTATCAAAAGATGCGTGCTCCACCTGCTCCTCTCCACCCTATAATTGCCGTTGGTCCTTTTGCGAAATGGGGTATCGATTTTATTACATGTAACCCTCACTCGACCGAGGGGAATGCGTATATCATCCTTGCGGTAGATTATTTTACCAAGTGGGCCGAGGCGATGCCTACATTTGAGGCAGATGGCAGAACTACTGCGGTTTTCGTGTTCAATAATATAATTTCTAGGTTTGGTGTTCGACAAGCAATTATCACTGATCATGGGCGCCATTTTCGAAACATTATGATGACTAAACTTACAGACCAACTTGGCTTGCGTCACGATAGTTCAACTCCATATTATCCACAGGCTAAAGGTCTGGTTGAAGCCATCAACAAAGTTCTAGTCATCATGATCCGACGAATCATTGGGATTGGCATAACATGCTATTTTCAGCGCTTTGGACTATCAAACCTCAGTAAAAACGTCAACTGGGTTCACTCCTTTCCAACTAGTTTATGGTCTGGAAGCTGTGTTACCCATTGAATGCGAAATCCCATCATTGCAAATGGCCATCGAATTACTTCCAGCCACTTTCGAAGAGGAAAAACATTTGTTATACTTGGCTCAGCTAGATGAGAATTGACGTGATGCTGCATTAGCGATCGAAACTCATGCCAAACGTATGGAAGCTCAGTATGATCAAAATGTTACCCCTCGAAATTTTTCGGAAGGAGACCTAGTATTATTGTACGATCAAGCAAATGATAAATTAGGCGCTGGAAAATTCGTACCCATGTGGCATGGTCCTTATGTTGTCAAGCGAAAGCTAGCAAAAGGGGCCTATGAGTTGGTAGACTTTGATGGGGTCTCTTTAGGTAAACCCAGAAATGGTCTTTACCTGAAGAGGTATTATGCTTAAATCTAGGTGTGGAGATTTTTAGTTAGTTTTAGTTTTCTTTCTAGCTGGTGTGTTTTAGTTTAAAAAGTGTGCTTAGCTTAGAGAGTGTTTTTTGTCATTATTCCTGCTTATCTTGATTTTACTCTTGATATTGCAAATGTCGACGCCTCTCCAAACATACATTGGTTTTGCTGATGGTGCTTATCGTAATACACAGAATATTTCTTCCGCAGCTTGGGTTATCTATTCACCCTCTGATGAGTTGGTATCTATGCATGGGGTAAGCCTCAGTCAAACAACGAACAACATTTCTAAGTATAGTGCAGTGATTGAGTTATTATCTGAATCTATCTCATTTGGGATTCGGAGTTTGATAGTGAGGTTAGATTCTGAACTTGTTGTATTACAACTTAATAGAGTATATGCCATTAGAAATCCAGTGTTATTGAGATTATTTTTGAGAGTTCATCTCTTGGAACGTGAATTTGACTATATTGAATATCATCATATTCCAAGATATTTAAATACATTACCAGACGCAATTGCTTCTCGAATGTTAAGTAGACATTTTCAATAATCATACAAGTAAATTTAAAAACATTCCATAATATTTTTTGCAAGATAAGCCGGTAATAGTGATATAGTATAACATAGGAGTGTGTCAAATATAAATCGTCTTCGATCATAGGTTGAAAAACACCTTATGATCGACAAAAATGATAGTACAAAAAGCAAAAAATGTCATATGTGTCTACAACAGGCGATCATCCTATCACTGGTGATGATCTCGATAAGAAACCACTGTACGGGCCACCCTACAAAGGAACCTCCTGAAAGGTCCTGGGACCCCAATCACATAGCGTTGTAGCCTAAGAGGAATGTCATCTATGCTGGTCTCTGGAATGTCTGCTGTCAAACGCTCTAGATGACTCTCCAATTCGGCCAAGGTCTCTGCTGATTCGTCCTGTGGGACTGGTGCTGCTGCAGCTGGTTGTTTCCTCTCATAGGGCCGGAGAGCGGCTGGTCACCGTGGACCTACATCTTCATTTGAAACTTTTACTATCAATTTTGGGACGAGATAAATAATAATAATAATAATAATAAATTACAAAATGTTGGAAATGATTTTACTTGAGTCATCCCATTGCTCTCCTGGTGGAAGAGCCATGTCTGGGTCACCACGAAAATCTACCCCAGCGTAAGGAAGTCCTGAATAGCAAAGATTTGGTTCTGCAACCAATGAAAATACTTAGGAGTGAATCGAGCGACTTTTGCCCCCTCCTCAGGATGACGGGCCATAACTGCAACCCAACGCATCAGTTTGGTCTCTTGAAGAAGTCCAGTTCCAACAGTGAGATGCTGCGGGGCCAACATTGGGACCCTCTCCAGACCAAAGCTCACAACTAAAGTACCATATCCAAAGGTCTTCAGTTGTCCGTTCTTTGCTCTAGTCAGTTGGCCTTTTATATTAGCCAACACAGCATCACACCAGTTAAAGATGGTGCCTCGAAAGTAGTCTACTGCCATCGGCATCTAGGATCTAGTGGCCACATGTAGTGCTGCGCTCCTGTAGAGTCTGGTAACAGTAAACGCAATCACTTCCAGTTCAGGAAGGGATATGGTTTTGATATCTATCCCTTTGTCTCTAGTCTGGTTGTTGCAAAACTCTAGCCAGAGGCTATCGACAGACTGGCCACCTGGCCTAGTCCCGAATAGAGTCAATTGTTCACCTCTCTTAGGAAAACCAGTCAAACAGTAAATGTCTGCCAGCTCCATTTCGAGCTGGTGACCACCAATAAAGAAGCACTAGTCCTGTATACTCCACCTGTCTACCAGCCACTGCAAAAAGTCGACCTGGGCCCTCATTCCAGGTATGGCCCAGAATTTGTATAAGCCGCATGCCTTAAATGCATCAATCGAAGGTTTATGATTTATCGCAGCGAGATCTACATCCTCGTGCTCCCTTTCTCGCCAATCAAGCATGATGTATACTCTACATTCAACAAAAGGAGAATTAGAATATCTAAAAGTAAAGTTTTTGGGTGAATTTTGAGAAATTTAGGTTTAAAAACCCTTGCTGCGGGGACCGCACCCTCTCTGTTAAAGACAGTGCGTGGGTCCGCACTTTACCTTCATGGTAGGTGCAGACCCTTGACTTTTTTGCCTTTACGAAAAAGTCGGGGTCCGTAGGTTACCTGTGTTATGCCTGCGGACCCCCGCGCACTGGTTTCTAACCTAAAATTCCCTTAAAAAATGAAATCAAAACCTAAAAACAACTTTGAAATGGATGAAATGAAAGAGTAGGATGATGTAGATTACCTGGAGGAGACGGCGTTCGATTCCAACGGACGGATTTTCCGCAATCTTCACGGGAAGTTTCTGACCAAAAGCTCTATTTTCTCGCCCAGAACTCAAACGGTAAAAATGAATTTACAAAAGTTCTTTTTATAAGTTTTTTGAATAAACGAGTTTTTAATTTGTTTATGTTTCACTTTAAAGAGGTAACTTTTGAAGCGTTTTTATCCATTTTAAACAGGTATGAGTAATGCTTGAGTTTTTGTGCAGGATAACGGGTTTTTCAGGCAAAATCAGTCATTTTTGACAAAAAACATTAGAGTCACCTTTAAGCTCTTTTCTGACTCCTAAAACATGAAAAGATTGCCGAGTTTTTCTTTTTAAGTCGTTAAAACGGAACTAAAAATATGGTCCACTCACAGCCCTTTTCTGACCGTAAAAACATGAAAAGATTGCCGGGTTTTTGTGGTTTCAAATTCGATATTGGTTATAAAACGACGTGTCATTGATTGCTTTTTTACTTTTTCGGATTAGAGGCACTAATTACGAAAAGTACTCCTTGGTCGTAATGATCAAGCAATTCTCTCAAGTATTATTTTATACTTTTTCGGCCTTGGGAGACCCAAAGTTACGAAAAAGGACAACCATGGAGTTTTCTTAAGTTTTTTCAGACTCTCTGAAATTGAAAAACGCTGAGTTTCTCCTATACTAGACTCATTAAAATTTAACAATAAAGGACCTGTTCAATTACAAATAGGAACGGACCACTCCTTCTTAGGGTTCGAATTTAAACTAAGTTGGACTCATCCAAAGGATGAGCTTATAATCAAGCAAATGTTATCCTCCTCAAGCTTGTAAAAAATAAAGAGGTACTTGCCAGAAATGGTGGGGGAAAAGAGAGAAAAATGAGCCTGTTTGTCATACTTTGTAACCATTCTTGAACACGACACTTTTATTCCAAGAGATTGAAGATAGGCTGTAGTTCTTACCTTCCAATAAACGAAGTTGCTCCCATCAAAGATTGGTGGTCTAATGGATCCCTCTCTTTCATAGTTACTCATCATGATAGATCTTCCTTCAAGCGATCAAGCTTCTTCTGAAGGACCTGCTCTGATTCCAATTGTTGGAAATAACACTGAGAGGGGGGGTGAATCCGTGTTAGCAAGTCAATAATATTTGATTTCCATAATCAGATTCATATACGCTACTTCAGTTAATGGAACTTGCGTGTATATCCAACTGTATTTAAGGCAACTAGCGTATATCCTGCAAACTTATGATTCAATTAATTTATCATATGTTGATCTTTAATCAGTGCATCAGAACCATATAAACAATAACCAAGTGCAGTAAAACAGAACATACAGTCACACACACATGAACACAAGATGTAAGGTGGAAACCCAATGTGGGTGAAAACCACTTGCTGCAATCGTCTCTATCTTATTTTTAATAAGAAACTTATTTTTACAATTTTTTGTATTGGTGCAGTCTTATACCAGTACACAGGGTTCTACCTGCAGAAGGCTACAATCTTCTCTCGTTCTCCAGCTTCTCCTGGAAGGGAGCTAAAACCCCCTAGCTCTTGTACTAGCTGATGTGCTTACTAGTACGTAGGTGTTGGCCTACATAAGGCTACAACTTTCTCTTTTCTTCTAGGGACCACGTTTCATAAATTTTCGGACTAGATCCATCAATAACATCAATCAAACATCTAATATATCTGCATCAACCAATCTTCTTTGCACCAACCAAAACTGAATCAATCAATCACTTCTCAGAATGTTGTAACCATAATATAGTAATAGTAACCAGAACCCAAGTCAGAACCCAGAACACTGTAACAAAAAACAGAAGTAGCTAAAGCATATTTTATGAGGTATACACTACTTCAATGTGTCAAACCTGCGTACATACGATGTTTTCTCAAGGCGAACCTACGTATAGATTTGCAAATCAAATTTAAGATGTATACACTGTTTTGATATGTAGAACTAGCATGTATACTCACCTTTTCTAAAGTGAACCTGTGTACAGATCTGTAAATGATGATTTAATCTTTACAACAATTTCAAATTTCAGTTATACCCATATCATAATATTTACAGTCTACAACACGCGCCAGTTATTCAGGTTAAAATATCAAAACCACACAAAGATACTTCACTTCAAGCCTTAAGATCTTGACCCATCAATAGAACTTATCCTTCATCAAGCGCTCAGGTTCATCCTTGATTTAGATCTAGTTGTGCACCATAACTCAATAACCTGTATTCTAGATATTGCTCTTCATCAGATATTCAATACTTGAGTGCCTTTGCCTAATGATCTTCTCCTCCTTTTATAGTCTTAGGCCTTACTCAATACCATGGACCAAAACCACTTAGAACCAATACCTTGGACCAAATACCTGGGGTCAACACTTTGGACAAGATACCTTTGACCAATACCAAGGATCAAAATACCATGGACTAAATACCACAGACAAAAACCAAGTTTTCCAACATGTACGCACCTTTCCTTTCGTGAAAGTGCGTGTGTACGCTATACGCACCTTTTGGTCTGCGAACCAGTGTGTACACTCAGCTTGGTCAATGAGGAACCTACGTATACCTCTCTTTCTTCATTCTGAACTGTGATCTGTCATCTGAGTGTGTTGCCATCAAGGACAACACTTGTGTCATAGTTCCAAATTTGTGTCATAATGCCAACAGCCGACAACCATGATGTGCTAGATTATATTCAAGGAAGTATACCGGAGCCTTCAGACGATGCTTCCACTACACTCAAGAATAGGTACAAGAAAGGTGAGTCTAAAACAATGCAAATTATGGATGATGGTTGACAAGATCATTTACTTGCTTATGTTGGGAATTTAAGAAAGTCCAAAGATATGTATGACAAGATAACTGACATGTATGAATTCAATAACCTAAATTAGATCATTACCTTGGAAGATCAAATCAAGGAAGTCAAGATGAACAAAGGAGAAACTATTCAATTTTACATTATGAGGATATGTCGTCTTAGAGATCAATTACAGAGAGTTGGAGAAAAAATACCTGACAGGGAACTGGTAATAGTGACTCTTATAGGTCTCCCCTATATGTGGGAAACCTTCATTACTACCACCAGTGCATGATATCTAATATAATGCACTGCGTAAATCCCCCATACTTAAAAACAATAATTTCCTTTCGACATATGATGAGATCATGGGAAAACTCACTCAAGAAGAATCCAGGTTGATAGCAAGAGGAAGAATTCAAAAGTATGAAGAAGTAGAACCGCAACATATAACACTCGTGGCGAAAGGAAGAAGAAAAAGGGAAGTTATTCAAGGAAGCCCTCCTTTCTAACTCCAAAAATGAGGAATGACATATTGACATCTCATATTGAATGCTTCAATTGTCATAAGAAAGGTCATTATGCTCAAGGCTACCCTGAGAAAGGGAAGAGATCACGCTTCAACTACAAAAAAAAAGGAAGAAAAGACAATTAAAGAAAGAACTGTGACAGAAGAGATGATAGAAGAAGAAGAGACTCCTCAAGAGACCATGAAGAACATCATCCCCCTCAAAAGAAGCAATAGGCACCCAAGTATGAAATTAATACTCCAAATAAATCTGAATACATTCTCATTTTTCCTCTTACTAATTCTTCTCCAACGGATTTGTGGGATACTTGGCTAGTTCATAGTGGGGCCACTCATCATTTCTCTAGTTGTAAAGAATTCCTCTCAGATATGGTAGAGAGGGATAATAAGTTAAGGGTAATTCTTGGAGACAATTCTACTCATCCTATAAAAGGTATTGGGTCCGTCAATTTTCAGCGAAATTCTAGGGAACTTGTTCTACTACATGATGCCATGTATGTACCAAGATTAGTGAAGAATCTAGTATCTATACCTGAATTGGAAGACAAAGGGATGAGGGTTTCCTTTATCAAAAGGAAAGTGATATCTTGGCTTGTTGATTCATCTATGAAAGATTCCTTTAAACTAGGATCGATATTTGAAGGACTCTACAGGGTCACAAGAAGACCCCTCCTTGCATTGACTCATAATAGAAATTACTTGAGTGAATTATGGCACCGTAGACTGGCTCATATTCACTATGATGCTCTTATGAAATTGAAGAAATTGGTCTTTGGTATTCCCGATGTTCAGGCCCAACATGATGGAGTCTACCCAAGTTGTGCAAGTGGAAAGAAAACAAGGGGACCATTTCCCTCTAGTAAGAATAAAACTTATGACATTCTTCAACTCATTCATTCTGATATATGTGGTCTGATGCTTATACATTTTATTGGTGTTCATCTCTACTACATTACCTTTATTGACGACTTCTGAAGAAAGACATTGATATATTATCTTAAGCACAAGGATGAAGCCTTCGAAACTTTGAAGGAATTCAAAGCATTGATAAAAAATCAATCAGGTAAGAGAATCAAAGTCTTCAGGTTCGACAATGGAGGAGAATACATGTCAAAAGAATTCATAGCATTCTACAAGAAAGACGGAATCAAAAAGGAAATGATTGTGCCATATACTCCTGAACAGAATGGTCTCGCCGAAAGAAAGAATAGATCTATATTAGAAGTTGCTCGTGCTATGCTCCATGATCAAAAGATGCCAAAATTCCTTTGGGCTAAAGCTACATCTACTGCGGTATATGTTTAGAATAGGGTGCCTCATCAAGCATTGGAAAAAAAGACTCCTGAAGAAATATTTACAGGGATCAAGCCTGATATCAACCATTTTCATGTATTTGGATGCCCAGTATATTTTCATGTGCCGAAAGACAAAAGGAACAAACTGGAAGCTACTGGAAGAAAAGGTACGTTTGTGGGTTATTGTGAAAATTATAAAGCTTATAGAATTTATATTCTTGGTTAGAGAAAGGTAAAAATTAGCAGGGATGTAACATTTGATGAAGATGCAACCCTTGGAAAATCAAGAGATCTTCCTCCTCCTCCTCCTAAGGAAGAGAATGATGATTGAGATATTTTGGATGTTCCGGCAGCACCTGAACCTAATATGGTTGACAATCCCATAGAGCCTATGGATTCATTAGATCCTCTTTCAAGTGATCCTCCCTCTAAGAAGAGATCACTATGACTACGGGGCACTCTACAGGATACTGAAATGAATGTCCCCATTTGTAGATCATTTAGAGAAAGGAAACAACTTTGCAGGTATCAGGGATATGTTGTTGTAATGAGTACTATGATTTATGTCGAACCGTCTTCATTCGAAGAAGCAATAAAAGAAAAAGTTTGGAAGGATGATATGGCTGAATAATATGAATCAATTATGAAAAATTATGTCTGGGATATTGTACCTAGACCTAAAGGGAAGTCTCTTGTGACTTCAAAATGGTTGCTTAAAATGAAGCATGGAAGTGATGGTAGCATTGAAAAATATAAAGCAATTTTTGTGGCTCATGGCTTCTCTCAGAAAGAAGGAGAATATTATGATTACATATTTGCTCCAGTAGCTCGATATACAACCATCCTCTCTATAGTTTCCCTTGCTGCAAGTCAGAGATGGACTCTTCTTCAGATAGATGTAAAGATTGCCTTCCTCCATGGCATGTTACAAGAATAGGTATATGTTGGACAACCACAAGGATTTGAAGTGGAAGACTGAAAAACATATGTGTGTAGGTTGAAGAAGGCATTGTATTGTTTGAAGCAAGCTCCCTGATCTTGTTATGCGTGTATTTACATATACTTAATAAAATTGGGATTCACAAGAAGCAGTGTCGATCCCAACCTCTACTTTAAGTTAATCCAAGGTATGCCATTGATTCTGGTTTTGTATGTTGACAATCTATTTTTGATAGGTAGTGAGCCTCTGATGATCGAATGTAAGAGGAAGCCAGCATCTGAGTTTTAAATGAAAAACCTTGGTCTTTTGCACTACTTTTTGGGCCTTGAAGTGTGGCACAAGTCTGGTGAATTTTTTCTCTCGCAACGGAAATACATTGTAAAGTTACTAGAAAGATTTAGAATGACTGAATGTAAATCCATGGTCACTCCTATGGAAATAAATTTCAAGAAATTATGTGGAGATGTTGTAGGACTAGACTTAGAAAATCCATCTCAGTATAGACAATTGATTGGGGCTCTGATGTTCCTTGTGAACACCTATCCAGATATATGCTATGCAGTAAACACTTTGAGTCAGTTTATGACCGAGCCCCACCACTCACATTGGATAGCTTCCAGACACATATTGAGATACTTGCATGGGTCAATTACACTTGGCCTGAGATATTCTGCAGGAAATGTTCAACTTCATGGATACACCGACGTGATTGGGCCATAAATACTTTCGACGGGAAAAGTACATCCAGATGTTGTTTTAGCCTTGGATCTGCCATGATATCCTAGATGAGCAAGAAATAAAAGTATGTAGAAGTGAGCACAACTAAAGTATAATATATTTCCGCTAGCGTGGCTAGTTGTGAGGCAGTATGGCTTAGAAAGATCTTTTGAGAGCTATTTGAGCAGGTCCTAGAAACCACAGTAATATACTATGACAACAAGAGTGGGATCTGTTTGGCAGAAAATCTTGTGTTCCATGACAAGTCCAAGCATATTGAAATTTGATATCACTTCATTCAAGATATGGTGCAGAGAGGGGCCGTTAAGCTCCATCACATATCAACAGATGATTAGATTGCAAATACTCACCAAGGAATTACCAAAGAGAAAGTTCTCGTTCTTCAAAGTACAACTTGGACTGATGGATGTAGCCCCTCTGGATAAGGGGAAACGCTGATTGAGGACACTGAGCATACTCTTCCCACCCTTCCTGAGCTCTCAGGGTGAGGAATTGAGATAAAGGTGTTATAACACCTGTTATCACTCCTCTGGATCTCCAAGGCTGAGGAAGATTCTAGCTGAGGTAACCATAGACCAAACTTTTAACTTGGTAGCTAGCCCTACCAAGTCGGAGAGGCCTCTCTCGAAAGGATCACAACCAAGAGGGTTGGATAGATTAGGGTTTTAGGCTATATATAGTAGCTTAGGGTTTGTTTGATTTGATTTGATTGGGGTAGTCACTGGATGAGTGAATTAGGTTAGGGAGTGAACTAAGCTAGGGAAAAAGAGAATCAAAATTGCAAACATCTGATGGGGCAAGGTAGGCAAGTTACTTTAACACTTTGCAGTATACTGATGAAATGGTTTAGACTAGTGAGGCGCTAAAAAGAGAGACAGAAATATATATAGAAATATTTTATTAAAAGGATGAATTACAGATGATGATATTACAATTGCGGATGCCTGGCTTATATACTGCCATGGACACCCTTTGGGGAAAGGGCATGATCTTATGATCATGCCCTTTCATCTAATTAAACTGAAAATTAAATAATAAACCTAAGTTAACTAATTTTTTTACATAACATTGCCTTCCTCTCGAAAGAATGCTTTGTCCTCAAAGCATAAGTAACGACGAATGTTGTTGAAGAATGATTCATTCTCCCAGAAAGCGTCTTCTTCGGGTAAGTCCTTCCACTTGATCAGATATTCCAAGATGATCAAGGTCACACACTTTAAAAGGTCTTGGATTAATCTCTCAAGTTCCGTTTTTTGGTGATGTGGATATCGGTATGGCTTGATGTTGAAAGGGTCTGACCCTTTCTTGACTTCTATTGTATGCTCAATTTCCCTATTAGGTGGCATCTTCATAGGTAGGTCTTGAAATACTTTTTCATGCTTCCGAATCAAATCTTGTATCTTTGGTGACTCTTCTCTGGTCATATTTGCAGATAACATCTCTAACTGGTGACATTGTACTACATAAGCGGGTGCTCCTTTTCGACTTAGTTTCATCATCTGAGATGATGATACAACTTGATTTTTTGGTGCTTGGAATCCGTGTAGCTTGTACTTCTGACCTCCCCATTTGAATTTTAGAAATTGTACTTGATGGTTGGCGGCATAAGTACCTAAAGTTCGTAACCATTGGATACCTAAGACTACATCTACTCCTCCTAACGGTACTGTGAAGAATGGAGACTCTAGATTAAAGTCTTGAATTTGCAAATTGACCTTATGGCATTTCCCTAACTTTTCAATCTTCTTACCATTAGCTACCATCACTTTCATGTTTGGTAAGGGAAATGAAAAGATATTGAGTCTCTTTGCCACAGTTGCATCTAAAAAATTGTGTGTGCTTCCAGAGTCGACGAGAACCACTACGTTGTTCTTCTTTATGTGTCCTTTTAACTTTAAAGTCTGAGGTTGTGATATAGCTGTCATAGCTGATAATGATACTTGTGGAATACTTCCATCATCTAGTTTTGGTGAGAATTCTGGGGCATCTTCTGTGTCTTCTATGTCATAATCTTCACTATTTGAATCATGGGTTTCTTCACAATTATATAGGTTCTTTGGTTCTTTTCCTTTAGCACATCTATGTTTGGGGTCCCACTTCTCACCACAACGTTTACATTTACCCTCTTTTATCCTTTGCATTTCCACATTAGATTTTTCGTCTTCACGACGATGTGGTGGAACATATCTTGTATTATTTGAGTCCACATACTGGGGTATCCTTCGTCTTGCATAAGCTTTTTCCGCTGTTGACCAAAATATTGGTTCGAATTTCTTTTCGGCTGTTTTTGCTTTTCGTCTTGCTACTTCTATAGATGTAATGTCATGCATCTCAAGTTCTACTTGTAAATGGGTTTTGAGTCCCGAGATGTATGACTGAATTAGACGAGATTCTGATAACCCAGGTACTCGAGTTACTAAGGTCTCCCATTCTTGAGTGTATTCATCCACACTTCCTTTTCGTCGTAATTTGATGAGTTTTGAAAAGAACTCTTCTTCTTTTACACCTTGAAATCTTTTAAAAAAAGCATCTTTAAATTTTCTCCAGCTACTGACGTGTGTTGTTTTTTTTCCACCACATATACCAGTTATATGCTTCTCCTTCCATTTTCATGGATGCATGTCTGAGCTTTTCGTTATTGTCAGTGATGTCATATATCTCAAAGTATTCTTCTGCTTTATTTATCCATGCAACATTACTTTTTTCGTTTCCATCGAATTTAGGCATCTCAACCTTTGCCCTTCGCTGGTATGTTGCTACTGGTTGAGCGAAAAAAGGGTGTTGATTGGTAAAGTTATCCCAGAGTTGCGTGTTTGTAAAGGCTGTGTTACTTGCTTCTTGGTGGGGTGTCGCTGATGTTTTTGGGGATTCAACTTTGTCATGAGAGTCTGTGGACTTAGTTGAATCTGACGAGATGTGTTCTTGATTCTCTTCACCTTCTTTTAGTAGTTGTTTGGATGTACAATTCGGCCTTTTACACAGAATTTCCAGCATTGTTAAGACCTCTCTGATCCCTGCTTCTGTCTGGACATGGTAATTTTCCATCTTTATTTTTATTCGATTTGTCGTATCGTGAAGATTTTTGATTTCATCAGCTTGCTCCCCAAGCTTGATCTGGAATTCATTTAATCTTTTATTGACCTCATCGTGGTTGCTATTTATCCTATGCTCTGCATCCAACAATTTTTTTTGGAAATCCGCCATTGTCATTGTCGACATTGAGCGAGTTTGCGAGGGCATGTATTTATTTGCCAGCTAAAATATTTTTCCTCCCCCTTTTTTTTTTATTAGCTAAAATAATTTTTATATATATAAATTTTAATTAATTAAAATACATTTAATTAATTAAATTAACTTATATATATATATATATATAACTTTTTAATTAATTAAAATAAATTTAATTAATTTAATTATATATATTATATATAATATATAATATAATTAAATAAAGTTATGTAATATATATATATATATATATATATATATATATATATATATATATATATATATATATATATAACATATATATGAATTAATGATATAACTATATAATATACGTATATATAAATAAATCATATATAATATATTTTATATAATATATAAATATTTAATATAATTTAGTTATATATATGTTATAAATATGTATATTGAAATGGAACGACACAACGAATTTAAATGAAACGGCACGCCGAGAGTCAATGGCCACGATGATTGGCTGTAGATGTGGCCAGAATCGAGGGTTAAGGACTGGTTGCGGACGACGTGCAGGGAATGGCGTACAGCGAACGACCAATAGGTAGAACGATGAGCGGAGAGGGGCGGAAAACCGGTGCGGGCTGTGGATAGAAGCGGAATCGATGGTGTGTTGTTGATACGGTGCGTGGGCTGTCTGAAGATAATAGCGGAAGGGACTCCGGGTACACAACGATTGCACTGAGTCAGTAGGCAGTGAGGCAATAGTCGATGGATTTGATGAGGCGGCTTGTTAGAACAACGTCCCTCCTCTAATTTGTCGAGAATTTATGTGAACCAGTGGCCGGATTTTTTGTGGCTAGACAGTGGAACAACGGGGTATAATGTGTGTTGACAGTGGAGATGCAGAACGATGGCAGCAGAACAACGAAGAGTTTATGGTAGCGAAGCAGTGAGGAGTTGAGGGTTGCAAGCAGCAGAACAATGAGGGATTGATCTAGTGAGTATGGCAGCGGATAGTGCTTGAAACCTGCACAGGCGAGAAGATTCGGTGGCTCTGATACCAATGAAGTGTAAAACTTCTAGAGAGACAGAAATATATATAGAAATATTTTATTAAAAGGATGAATTACAAATGATGATATTACAATTGCGGATGCCTGGCTTATATACTACCATGGACACCCTTTGGGGAAAGGGCATGATCTTATGATCGTGCCCTTTGATCTAATTAAACTGAAAATTAAATAATAAACCTAAGTTAACTAATTTTTTTACATAACACAATCCAGGTATGGATATAACTATTTTCAAACGTGGAATCCATGTCTCTACTTTAGAATAAAAGTGGGCTAGTCTATTATTGATAATCCAGAAGTTTATTACATGTGAAGGACGATTTGGGTCCATGTATATGTAACACACCTGGTTGCTGAAGAATTTCTTAGAAAATCAAACCATTAATTTGCCTTACTTTTTATTGAATAGCTTGAAAAATATGTCCATAACTGTCCAAAAGAATCTGGAGGACATAGAACCCCACCTGTACCATCACGGCCTTGTGAAAATTTTGATTGAAAAACAGTTGAAGGAAAAGAAAGACATCTGGGAACAGTTCTTAGTTAGAAACTTCTTTCAAGATCCACTTGACACACCCGAGAGCAGCTCAGCAAGGAAAAGTAGGAGAAAAAGTGTGAGAATTCAGGACACTCCTACTAACATAGCTAAAGAAACTAATAAGGAAGACGAGCTATCTAAAAGTAGGAAGGAAATAACTGAGGTTAGGAAGCCAAGAAAATCAAAAAGGAAAAGAAATATTGAGGCTTTCTATCAAACCCCAAAACCTTCCTCGGAAGAGGACCGCCAAATACTTTCTGAAAGACTAGTTTACCTTCAGGAACAGTCAGCTGCAGCAAGGAGAAAAGGGAAAGAAAAACAGAGCGTGGAGAAAGAAGACACTAGCTCACAAAATTTAAGGAGGAGCTCCAGACTTAAAGGAAAATTGAGGAAAATACAAACTAAAGGGCCCCACTTCATTGATTTAGGAGGGGAAACACCGAAACAACCTTCAGCAATCCCTCCTGGCCGTGGCCCACACCATACTCCTATTCCTCCACCAGATTTTGAAAATAGTCCTTCTCGGCCAGATTTTGAGATCAGTCCTTCTCAACCAGATTTTGGGGAGAACCCAAGGAAGACTACACCTGAGATAGATCCAACCCAGCAAGAAATGTATGATTATATGAGACATTGGAGAAAACTACCACAAACCAAGGCACTTCATCTACCCAGCCTAATACAGCCCAAGAAGCTCAAATCCAATCACTAAAGCAGGAAGTCATTGAGCTGGAGGTCCTACATAGACACATCAAAAGAGAAAATGAAACATTGAAAGAACAGGGCAGGTTAGATAAGATTATTCACGACAACACCTTGTTGCATCTTGGGCTATGGTAGAAGAAAAATAGAAAATTGAAGAAAAATAATAGGAGGTTGAGCAAGTCTCTTATCAACCTCAAATTCGAGTGCTTAATGAGGAAGTCGAGAAAGAAAGAAGAAAAGAAGGCTGGATGTATTGGCAGAGGTCTCAGAACACATGAACTGAAAGGAGGATGGTCAAAGTTTTGGTTGCATGGGGACATGCAACACCTTCACAGTCGGGGTATGTTGAGCTTTAAAACTACATCTCTCCTACACATTTTCCTAGACTTTTTCCCCTCACCAGTACCCCATAAGCTATCAAAGAACATTTCATATTGATTCTAAAAGAGCATTTAAGTGGTTTTCTAACTATGTTTTTGTGTTTGCTGTTTGACTTAGATTTTGCTCATTAGCTGTGGAATGCAGCCACTTTCCGCAGCTGATTCAACTTTCTGTAGCTGTTTTTGTTAAACTATAGGTTGCAGGTGTCATCAGGCAAAAACAAGGCATGTGGGAAAGATAGAAATGACCTTGACATGGATCAAGTCCTATTGGTTTAGCCAGATTCATTAAGGAAAGCCGTGGTCAACGGTGGTCAAATGTTGGTCCAACGTAGGAGTCCTACGGCAACCAAACTCTGTTTTCAAACACGTGAAGGATTCGTGGCCGTTCCTAGATCTCTGGGGTCATGTTGACACTTGTAGACTGCCCCACGATGTGAATCCAACAGCCACTCTTGATAGATTGAATAATCTCGGCAACCAGTATGCTAAGCTTACGGACGTTGTCCTTTTACGTGTCTTTAGTTAAAGATATTCATAGGAAAACCGTTATGAATATTTTGTTATAAATAATGTGTTTCCAAACGCATAGAGTTAGTCTTTGTTGATGTAATTTTGTTGTTAAGTTTACTGTGCCATGACACTAGTTCCACTGTGGTAACGAGAGGATTCTTCCTCTATTTTGAAATATAAAGAAGACTCTGTTTTATATGACTGTGTGAGCATAATTCTGGACTGATAGTCTGTTGACCAAGGCCGTGCAGAGGGCCCCTGCACACTGAGGTTTCGTTTTCCTTATTGCTATAAAGATTTTATGCATTGGTTTTTTATTTCCATTGCACATATTTCATAGTTATCCACCTGTGTACATTTCATTTGCTATGGTATTAACATTTCATTCCTGTACATGATTTTTCAAGCTCTGTATATTGTTGTTAACACTGATCAGTGTGTGTGCGTTTTTTAGGATAGAGTAGGCCCGGGAATTTCCATACAATTTTTGCAATAACTAGTGACATGAGATTAACCTCTCTGATGACTTTGCTTTTCTTAGTTTTTTTAATTCCAGTTATGCTTTGATTTTAGTCTTATTCACTTGCTTTGTTAACTAGTTTAGATATCAAATTGCTCATATCATTGACGTTATCTCCTAAAGCCATAGCTTAGACTACTTGGAAAGCTATCAGACTATGAATGATGTGATTTGATTTTAGTTTTATTTTTCTGTGATTAGATATAAAACTACTCATATCATTAACGTTATCTCCTAAAGCCATATCTTAGACTACATGGCGAGCTATCGGACTATGAATGATGTGATTTGATTTTAGCTTTATTTTCTTGCAATTAGATATCAATTTCCTCATATCATTGACGTTATCTCCTAAAGCCATAGCTTAGACTACTTTGCGAGCTATCGGACTATGAATGATGTGATTTGGTTTTAGTTTTACTTTTTTGCAATTAGATATCAAACTGCTCATATCATTGACATTATCTCCTAAAGCCATAGCTTAGACTACATGGCGAGCTATCGGACTATGAATGATGTGATTTGATTTTAGCTTTATTTTCCTGCAATGGGATATCAATTTCCTCATATCGTTGATGTTATCTCCTAAAGCCATAGCTTAGACTACATGGCGAGCTATCAAATTATGAATGAAGTGAATTGATTTTTACTTTTATTAGTTTGCAGTTTTTGACTTGTTTGAGTGCAGTAGCTTAACTTATTTTTTTGTATTTAGATGAGAAGGAGAAGTAGTGATTTCATGATCAGTAGTTCATCATTTATTTGATTTTACTAGCAGTACATTTCCATTCTTGTTTAAATGACAGTTTCATTACTAGTACGTTTTGAGATCCTCTGAAGTGTTAAGCTCTGGAAATCAGCATAGAGGACATAATTTCCTTAAAATATATATCCATACTTACCTTCTGAAGTATTCTCAACATTTAGGAATAGGATTTCCATTCACATTAGGAGATAAACGAAGATAAAACCTCCAAAACAAAACAAAAATTGAAAACAATAAAAAGTAAGAAAGAGGTTGTCTTGCACATATAGTGCGCCACACTTCGTCAATTTACGACTCCTGGTCGATAATTAATATAGCGATTTAGGACATACTAAATTGACTAAACAATCAGTGCCTCTATGTATCATTTTGTCATAGTAATAGATTTTAGACATTTAGAAAAAAAAAATAATAATAATAATTTGGCCCATGGTATTCGGCCCATAGGCTTTGCCTAAATTAACTCATTTTTTTAATGTTCGTAAATATAAGGTGACTTATGGAGTAAATATAAAAAAAATGTTTTATTTATTTACCATATCTCTAATTTATTTATACTTTTATTAGTTTACCATACCTCTTTTATAAATATGGTATTTGGCCCATAGGATTCACTTAAATAAAACCTCTTTTTTAAGCTTCTTAAATAGAAAGAGGGTTATGGACTAAATATAAAAAGAGGTTTTATTTATTTACCATACCACTAGTTTATTTATATTTTTATTTATTTACCATACCTTTGGAGTAAGTATAAAAAGAAGTTTTATTTATTTACCATACTTCCACTTTATTTATATTTTTTATTTATTGGAACCAAATACAACCTCCTAAACCACCTCCCAAATCGGAAAATGGGTGATTGCAAACGAATTTAACATTACAAAGCAGAAAATAGGGCGATTGTAATGGCATATAACCTCCCAAACCAAATGAATCGGGTAAAATGGGTATTTTCATAGTTTATCTACCCCTTTTTTTTGGGTTAAATTGAGAAAAATAATTGTTTTTTAAATAAAGTTGGGCTAAATATATGAAATGGGTGTTTATAAAAATTACGCCCCTCTAAAATGAAAAACCCCTTAAATTTCTCCCTTGGGTTAATTTTTCCCCTAAAATTTACCATGAGGGTAATGAAAATAAGCCCAGCAATGATGCTGGGAAGGGTAAAAGAGAGCCCAAGAAAAAAGTGAAGTTTCCATGCAAGTTATGCAATGGTGACCATTTGACTCATCTTTGCCCGAGGAATCAGGACGCTCAATGCTTGTTGGTTCAGCAAGAGTCTTCTAGCTCCCAGGCTGTGCTAACTAACCCTTTTCCCCAAGGGCAAAAGTTGTTAGTTGGCATGAATGCTAGTATTGGTACCCCCACTGGGGGCAACTAGGAAGGGGAAAATCCATCAAATGTTTATATGATGAGTTCACATGTTGACATTTCTACATGGTCATGTGATTATGGTTAACCATAATCATCTAAGGACAAGAGTACTCCTAATGTTTTAGAGCCACTCCATATCAAGAGGCTCGTAGTTCAGTCTATACCTCGGATGCCGAAAGGCTTTGCAACGCATTTGAAAATCAACCCCAATTCCAAGGCAGCTCAGAACTACTCCATTGTAGACGATTTTATCAGAGTCCTTGTCCCATGTTAGCGTTAGATGTACTCCAGTTGTTCCCAACACAAAGGAGTGTGTTACTCACTGCGATCAGAGTGGTAGATCCAAATATCTCTCTTATCCTTATATTCAACATGTCAAATATCAAGAAGAGACTCCCACATCATATGGATTTTCAAATCAGGTCTACATACCGAAAGACCAATATATTTGTTGGCTTGATGGGCCTTGACCCAGGTTCAACGTTAGTCAACCAAGAAAATCCTTACACTACTGGCCCTTTCGGCATCTACCTGCGGAGTGCGAACTGAGATCTCACCCTAAGCAGTATGGGGGGATGCAGGGACCAAATTTCTGCACCCTGAGATGGTTGTGATGTCGGTTTTACACCTTAACTCTGCCTTCGCGCCGATCGATAAGCCTTTAGGGTTTATCGATGTACTTCTTTATTAGTCTTTCAGAACCTCCACGAAGGCCTGTGATCATCCTTTGTGTAACCCTAACAATTGATTTAGGCACTTACACACCTCTATAACTATTTTGCTGTATAGTTTCCCGAATTAAAGTGTTTGCCAACTCTATCATGTAATTAAGATTATCTTTGTGTAAACAAATATCTCTAATTGCATTCATTTAGCAGAGGAAAATATATAGATTCGCCCATCAAATTAGCAATAAAACATAAACCCAGTGCTTAACATAACATAATCACATGCAATTGGCAGAAGTAAAATACACAATAATTTCATAATACTCTTATTTATTGATGATCTAGATTTCCAGTACAGACTCTAACTACCCTGCGCACATAACTGCAGGGGTTCGCACACTCCACTGTGGACTACTACCCTAGGCCTCTGCGCACTCAGCTATAGAGCCTCTTTCCTACACTAAGACTTTTTCTCTTAGCACTCTACAGACCCATCAATGACTCTATCTATCCATGAACTTCCCTCTCTTAGACTCCTTTAAGATCTCCTTTTTATACAATCCCATGGTCCGCGGACCAAGGGTAGATCTCGTCAAGCCGACATAACCTATCTAAATAAAGGGTGGAAATCCTTTTTTACTCTTGATATCTTCACGCTCCACAATCACAAAATGCGGAGAATTTACATTTCTTTACACAAAATTTGGGCCTTCTGCCCCAAAATTGACCCCCAGGGGACCCATTCCCAACAGGCCCCTAACAAAAACATGGTGACTCGCCCTTGAGTCACTCAGCTGGCGTGGAGATCTTGTCATGAAGACCTCCCAGCTGCACTTGGATGACTGCAACTTTGGCAGTGCACTATGTTGTCGCCTGCTTCATCTCCTCAATGAGCTGCTCCGTCGCTGGTCCTGTACTATCTAACTGTATCTTCTGTTGAGTCACCTACAGACTAGCTAGCTTTCCTTCGATGGTGGCAGTGAGCGCATAGGCTTCATTAAGCCAAGGCCCTATTCTAGTCTTGGGGACGCTCTCTTTGCGTTGTGCTGCATCCACCTGCTCCTTTAGTACCTTTGCCTCATGCAGTTTTGCTAGCCTCTGCGTAAGGGCAATGGTGTGAGCCATCACTTTGACTTCATCATATCTTTGTTGTAGCTCCCAGGCCTCAGTTTCCAACCTTTGCAAGGTGGGATCCTCCTGCAAATTTCTAACCACTTCGAGTGCCTTCTTGAAGAGCACGGTGCACTCATTCACTGTACTATTCACTCCTTCCACGACACTTTTCATAGCTATCTCGCACTACTCTCTGAATTCTGGTAGGGTTGAAGGCTAGGCCTTCAACTGGAGTTCTGCAAGCTTGAGGTCCAGGTCAAACTCAACCTTTGCCAACTTTGTTCTTGTGTCCCATACTCTGGCTGCGAGCTTTCGAATCCACACATCTACTGGCTCATCATCGGGAAATTCTAGCTTTGGGACAGACCTGCATGCCTCAGCCACTACCTTAGTCATGCACTCATTTCTTTTTGTGATAGATTTGACAAGGTTAACAACAAAATCTCTTTGTACAGTCATCTGAGCGTTGTTGACTTTCTGTTCACTGATTACCTTTAACGAGCGTTGTTCGCGAACCCAAAGTTCTGCGATCACGCCATCCTGCAAATATTGAAGTGCGTCTCTCAGAAGTGTGGCCAAATTGAGCCCAACTCCTTTGAGGGCGTTGATAGTGGGTTTGTCAGCTTCAGTATCTGTGATTAATGCTCCCTCCATCAACATTATTGCCCGAGGATCTAGTGTGTACACCATCCCTACTGCTTCTGATGTTCCAAGTGCCAAAATAGTTGAAGTCACGCTGCTTGATCCCACGCTGGTCTGGACCTGCGACATCTGGATTTGCAGCTCGCACAGATCCGTCTAAATGGAACCCAAGGCTTGCTTCTGTTGTAGCTCGAATTGCTGTAGCAATTTCTCGGTGGCATCCCTTACCGTATCACCAATATCATTTAAATCACCTTTTGTTAATGTGATCAGATCAAGAGAAGTCTTGCTGGCCTTAGACTCCTTTTGTGACCCTACCTTCTCTAGATCTCTTTTGCGCTTAACTCGAAACAGAGTAGTCTTTGGGTAGCCTTTGTTGGCTTGATGGGCCTTGACCCGGGTTTAGCGTTAGTCAGCCAAGCAAATCCCTACACTACTGGCCCTTTCGGCATCAACCTGCGGAGCACAGACTGAAGTCTCACCCTAAGTAGTATGGGGGGATGTAGGAACCAAGTTTCCACACCCTGAGATGGTTGTGATGTCAGTTTTACAGCTTAACTCTACCTTTGTGCCGATCGATAAGCCTTTAAGTCTGATCAATGTACTTCTTTATTAGTCTTTTAGAACCTCCGCAAAGGCCTGCGATCGTCCTTCGTGTAACCCTAACAAGTGTTTCAGGCACTTACACGCCTCTGTAACTACTTTTCTATATAGCTTCTCGAATTACCTTAAGTGTTTGCCAAGTGTTAAATTGGAAAATAGGGCCAAACTCCATGTTGGTCAGCTTATTTATGGCAGCTGATATTTTTATTGGATCTCTCTCATCGAGAGGTGTAGGATTGATCCAAAGATCATCCGATTCCGATAAGTATTTATGGAGATATGAATTTATTTTGTTTATGTAATTATTATCAAGCCGACCAGCTCTTATGTAGGCTCTAGAAGCCCAACTGACGTGTCTATTCATCATCCTCGTGTTAGTATAAATAGATGAGTATTTGATGTCATTTGAACATGTATTCTTGAGTGATCTCCTCCTCTCCACGTCTTGGGTTTTTGGAGAAGGGGTGAGACACCAAGAGTAACATGCTTATACGTGGATGATGCCCTAGCTATATACGCAACAAACCTATTACATGCACAACATGTCCTATACTCTACACACAAACATACAACAAAGCTAATATGGATCTATACGCAGCTATGAAGCCAGCGTAATGAAGCAAAGGATCAGAGTCATATAATATAGATCTATACGCAGCTATGAAGCCAGCATAATGAAATAAAAGGAACATAGTCATATAATATGGAGACAGTGATACGTGGACAGCCCTATCAATATACGCAGTTCATAATTGATGAAATACATGGACATTTCATGTTGTAGCATGCTCTCATGGGAATGACTTACACGCAGTCCATACAACGCACTCATGTGAAATGCTGGACACTAACCACGTAGTCCATACAACGCACAACACTTACACACAGTCCATACAATGCACAGTAATGGTTATATATATACGCTGGACTGTACGTGCGATGAGCAGTAATATACGCTGCTGTACATAGGCACAGTAATGGTTATATATATACGCTGGACTGTACGTGCGATGAGTAGTAATATACGTTGCTGTACATAGGTTAGATATATACGCTTCAATATGGAACACTGATATATACAAGTCATATTCATTATGGGAAGCTGTCATATTGATGATGTATGGAACGCAGATGTATACAAGTTAAGGCATCACATAAATGAACACAGTCAAGGCAACAAGGTAAGGAACACGCTGTATGAAACTCTGTCATATAGACAGTCGCATATATAACGCCGTCATAGGCAGCAGCATTACGTGTGATCTGGGCAGCATGATGCAAGAGATCATGAACAACATGATGGGCAGCATAATGGGCAGCATTATGAACAGCATGATGGGCAGCATAATGGGCAGCATTATGAGCAGCATGATGGGTAGCATAAGTGCATGATGACATGGAGCATGGACAGCATCATGATGAATTCATGGGCAACATGAGGCTTGATATGATGCATGGGCAGCATGGGCAGCATGAAGCATGATGAGATCATGGGTAGCATGGGCATCATGAAGCATGATCATGGACATGGGCAGCATGATGATAATCATGATTAGTATAGCATGGTGCAGTGTGCAGTGGTGCAACTATAAGACCAAATGCAGCACGACGATAGGTGAAGGAGTCACCTTGAGAATCAGTTGAAGTAGAATGTCTTCAACTGATCTCATCGATATACGAAATGATCTATGCTAGATCTAGATAAGTCAAAGTGTTGACTTCTGTTGTAAATGTACTATCTCTCTCTCTCTCTCTCTGCTGAACTTTGAAGAACATAAAAGAAGAATTGATCAAGGGTTTCCCCACACATTGTTGGGTTTGTCCCTGGCTTGCGCCACATCTTGTGTCCTCTTGTCTTGGCTTGTCTTTTGCGTTTTATATTTATGTTCTATCTGAAGTTTATCGTAATGTTGATGTGATTGCTCACTGTGAAAATTTAAATAAATTGCTCTAGCATAGAACATACCTAAAATTAACATGGTATGAGAGCTGAGGTGAAGACAATGCCCAAGCAAGAGTGAAAGAGAAATCACCGAAGACAGTTGGGATAAGACAAAAGGATCAATGGGTTGCTCATAATTCACCTAAGGGAGAAGTCGAAGTAGAGAATGTTATCAGAATGGCACAACGGAAGTTTTTGATGGCCCATCTAAAGATCACTTCGTTGGGAAGTTCAGATCTAAGGGTGGAAGGAAAGGCGGATGCCTTGTTGAAATAAGTTCGGCTGTTATGCGAAGGAGTGTCCGAATGGTAGAGACACATCTCTTGATGAAGATAAAAACCGTTCCTTGAACATCTTCAATGATCAAAGGAATCGTTGGTAATGCAGGTCATCAAGGAAATGGTCGATTCTTCCACAAAAGCAAGGAACCCCTGAATCTCTTTTATGTACCTGATCGCAAGAAGAACCTGGTGTCCATCTCGGAAATGGAAGTCAAAGGTTACAGGGTGGCACTTATCGATGGAAAGGTACGTGTTTGAAAATAGATCTTTCGAAGATGTTTTTGAGTTCAGGGTTGTATCAAGTTGCAGGAAGTCCACTGGGGACCATGTCCATTGACTCAGCACCAGAGGTCTGTGAGTCAGATGGTGACTAGGATGCCTGAATTAAAAAAGAAGCATGAAGGTACATGTCTGAAATGTACCGAAGGAAAATATTATAAGGGGATCATTCCCCTCATGCAGCAGGTCCACAGGCTTGGAACAACCTGAGGAGTTTGAGACTCATGTATACAGGTGGAAGAAAGCCCTCTATGGCTTGAAGAAAAACACCTCGGGCTTAGTATGAGAGGATTGATAGCTGTCTAATGCAGCTGAGATTCACCAGGAGTGAAACCGATCCAAACCATTACTTGAAGGTTGTGGATGATAAAACTCTCGTACCGACACCTATGTCTGACAGGTACAGTCCCTCTCATTTATAGGAGATAGAGGGAGTTGGATTCTGAATATGGAAAGATAAGCTGCAAGCCTATGACTACCTCAAGGATCTTAACTTTAAGAAGTTATATGGTAGTGATGTCAGACCTTATTTGGGAAATGCCTCTGAGTTTCATAAACTCATTCGCGTTGATGTTCTTGGAGAACCTCCATCCGGACATCTGTGTTGCAGTTAGCATGGTGAGCTCATATTTGGTTAAGCCTCCCTGGATTGGTGCCAAGAATATTCTGAGATATCTTCAGGGCACAATCTCTCATGAATTGAGATACACTGCCAGAAATATGAAACCACATGATTATTCAAATGATGAGTGGGCAAGCAGTATGGAGGATCACTAGAGCACTTCTCAGTGCTGTTTCTCTTTGGAATCTGCCTCGATATCCTGGATGAGCAGGAAGCAGAAGTCGGTGACTCTGAGCACCACCAAGGTAGAATACATTGCTGATAGTATGGCCTTCTGTGAGGCAGTCTGGTTGCTAAATCTCTTCAGTGAGCTATTTGTACACATGATGAATACCACTGTGATTCTCTGTGACAACCAGAGGTGGGATTCAATTATTGAGGAATCTCATATTTGACAATTGCTCCAGCAGATAGACATCAAATACTGCCTTATCTGGGATATGGTAAGTCGATGATCAAGGAGGCTCCATCGCACTGAGATGATGTACAGGACAGAGCCCTGAGGAAAGATCAAATTTGTGATTTTCCCGAACGACTTGGGGTCATTAAGAGACCTTTGTAAAAGGGTCCTGCATGTTGCATACATTGAGCTCTGGGAGCTCTGGGGGGCTTGCAGTTCTACTGGAGGAACATACGACCACAGGGTGACTCACCCTCCCCTGGTGGTGCGCACTGGAACAAGATGATTCGCTCTCTTGTGGGACAAGATGATTTGCTCTCTTATGGAACAGGATGATTTGCTCTCCTGTGTAGCAGGATTGATGTGTTCTCCTGTGAAGCCTGGATTGATGTGTTCTCTATGGCAGCCTGGATTGATGTGTTCTCCATGGCGATTGTAGTAGGATTGATGTGTTCTCCTGTCCTCCTGTGAGGACAGGATTGATTAAGTTCTCCTGTCGAGGCATCCTACCCATGCAGTCTGGGACTCATGGGAAGTACCTCTCATCTGATCAATGAGCAGGGAAATGAAGTTAGGGACCATAGTAGTAGCGATGGACGCATCGTTGTATCTACCATACTCCTTATGCTAGGATGTCCTCCATTGATCTAGGATCAATGATACTGGTCTGGGACCAGTGGTAGGAGTTGTACATACTATGACACTGACTTTGGGTCGGCTGAGACTGGTCTGGGACCAGTGGTACATACTCCGAGACTGACTTCATGTCAGTGCAGGACTGGTCTGGGACCAGTAGTACACTCTCTGAGCCTGCGATACTGGTCTGGGACCAGTGGTAGGAGTTGTACATGCTATGATGCTAACTTCGGGTCGGCTAAGACTGGTCTGGGACCAGTGGTACATACTTCGAGACTGACTTCGTGTCAGTGCAGTACTGGTCTAGGACCAATGAGAGTGGTACATTCTATGACGCTAACTTCGGGTCCGCTGAGACTGGTCTGGGACCAGTGGTACACTCTTTGAAACTGCGATACTGGTCTGGGACCAGTAGTAGGAGTGGTACCTACTATGATGCTGACTTTGGGTCGGTTGAGACTGGTCTGGGACCAGTGGTACGCACTCTGAGTCTGCCTTCGGGTCAGTGGAGAATGGCATGAGACATTCTCGATCAATTCTTTTTCTTCATAGTTTAGCAGAGCAGAGCTAGTAGAGCCAGCAGCGCTGAGCAGAGCTAAGAAGAGCAGAGTTAGCAGAGCTGAGCAGAGCAGAGCTAGCAGCGCTGAGCAGAGCTGAGAAGAGCAGAGCTAGCAGAGCCAGCAGCGCTGAGCAGAGCAGAGCTAGCAGAGCCAGCAGCACTGAGCAGAGCAGAGTAGAGCCAGTAGAGCTGAGCAGAGTAGAGCTAGCAGAGCCAGCAGAGCTGAGCAGAGTAGAGTAGAGCTAGCAGAGCCATCGGAGCTAAGTAGAGCAGAGCTGAGTAGAGCCAGCAGAGCTGAGCAGAGCAGAGTAGAGCAGAGCTAGCAGAGTTGAGCAGAGTTGGGCAGAATAGTGCAGGGCACCGATGGCAGAGATAGTACAGTCGGACTTATGGATCAATGGATGGAGTTCTCCCTAGTTGAGAGGGAGTGTTAAATTGGCAACTAGGGCCAAACTCCATGTGGGTCGGCTTATTTATGGCAGCTGATATTTTTATTGGATCTCTCTCGTTGAGAGGTGTAGGATTGATCCAAAGATCATCTGATTCCGATAAGTATTTATGGAGATATGAATTTATTGTGTTTATGTAATTATTATCAAGCCGACCAGCTCTTATGTAGGCTCTAGAAGCCCAACCGACGTGTCTATTCATCATCCTCGTGTTAGTATAAATAGATGAGTATTTGATGTCATTTGAACATGTATTCTTGAGTGATCTCCTCCTCTCCGCGTCTTGGGTTTTTGGAGAAGGGGTGAGACACCAAGAGTAACATGCTTATACGTGGATGATTCCCTAGCTATATACGCAACAAACCTATTACATGCACAGCATGCCCTATACTCTACACGCAGACATACAACACAGCTAATATGGATCTATACGTAGCTATGAAGCCAACGTAATGAAGCAAAGGATCAAAGTCATATAATATAGATCTATACGCAGCTATGAAGCCAGCATAATGAAATAAAAGGAACATAGTCATATAATATGGAGACAGTGATACGTGGACAGCCCTATCAATATACGCAGTTCATAATTGATGAAATACGTGGACATTTCACGTTGTAGCATGCTCTCATGGGAATGACTTACACGCAGTCCATACAACGCACTCATGTGAAACGCTGGACACTAACCACGTAGTCCATACAACACACAACACTTACACACAGTCCATACAATGCACAGTAATGGTTATATATATACGCTGGACTGTACGTGCGATGAGCAGTAATATACGCTGTTGTACATAGGCACAGTAATGGTTATATATATATGCTGGGTAGTACGTGTGATGAGTAGTAATATACGCTATTGTACATAGGTTAGATATATACGCTTCAATATGGAACACTGATATATACAAGTCATATTCATTATGGGAAGCTGTCATATTGATGATGTATGGAACACAGATGTATACAAGTTAAGGCATCACATAAATGAACACAGTCAAGGCAACAACATAAGGAACACACTGTATAAAACTCCGTCATATAGACAGTCGCATATATAACGTCGTCATAGGCAGTAGCATTACGTGTGATCTGGGAAGCATGATGCAAGAGATCATGAACATCATGTTGGGCAGCATAATGGGCAGCATTATGAACAACATGATGGGCAACATAATGGGCAGCATTATGAGCAGCATGATGGGTAGCATAAGTGCATGATGACATGGAGCATGGACAGCATCATGATGAATTCATGGGCAGCATGAAGCATGATGAGATCATGGGTAGCATGGGCAGCATGAAGCATGATCATGGACATGGGAAACATGATGATAATCATGATTAGTATAGCATGGTGCAGTGTGCAGTGGTGCAACTATAAGACCAAATGCAGCACGACGATAGGTGAAGGAGTCACCTTGAGAATCAGTTGAAGCAGAATGTCTTCAACTAATCTCATCGTTATACACAATGATCTATGCTAGATCTAGATAAGTCAAAGTGTTGACTTCTATTGTAAATGTACTATCTCTCTCTCTCTCTCTCTCTCTCTCTCTCTCTGCTGAACTTTGAAGAACATAAAAGAAGAATTGATCAAGGGTTTCCCCACACATTGTGGGGTTTGTCCCTGGATTGCGCCACATCTTGTGTCCTCTTGTCTTTGCTTGTATTATGCATTTTATATTTATGTTCTATCTGCAGTTTATCGTAATGTTGATGTGATTGCTCACTGTGAAAATTTAAATAAATTGCTCTAGCATAGAACATACCTAAAATTAACACCAAGTCTATCATGCAATTAAGATTATCTTTGTGTAAATAGATATCTTTGATTGCGTTCATTTAGTAGAGGAAAATATATAGATTCGCGCATCAAATTAGCAATAAAACATAAAACCAGTGCTTAACATAACATAATCACATGAAATTGACAGAAGTAAAATACACAGTAATTCCAGAATACTCTTCTTTATTGATGATCTAGATTTCCAGTACAGACTCTAACTACCCTGTGCACACAGTTGCAAGGTTTCGCGCACGTAGTTGTGAACTACTACCCTAGGCCTCTGTGCACTCAGTTGCAGAGCCTTTTTCCTATGCTAAGACTTTCGCTCTTAGCGCTTTACAGACCCATCAATAACTATATCTATCCATGAACTGCCCTCTCTTAGACTCCTCTAAGACCTCCTTTTTATACAATCCCATGGTCCGTGGTCCAAGGGAGGATCTCATCAAGCCAACAAAACCTATCTACACTAAGGGAAGAAACCCTTTTTGACTCTTGATATCTTCACTCTCTGTGATCACAAAATGTGGAGAGTTTACATTTCTTTATACAAAATTCAAGCCTTCTACCCCAAAACTTGGGCTTTTAACCCCAAAATTGGCCCCAAGGGGACCCGTTCGCAACAATCTTTTGAATTGTAGTTGATGAGGGAGCTTCCACATGAATGATGTCTATATAATGTTGGAAGGCTATTGGATCACCTCAGGTTGTTCCGTCACCTACTCTCTTAACGAAATTTGATGGTCATTCTCATAGACCGCATGGGATTATTCCAGCCTTTCACGCCTATGTTGAGGGCAAGGTTGTAAATATGAAGTATAAATAGTTGATGCAAATTTGGATTATAATCTCATTTTGGGAATAAATTGGATTTACGAGATGGATGCTATTGTATCATCATTATTCTGCATCATTTGTTTTCCTCATGAAGGGAGAATTGTAACGGTTAATCAGATAGATTATTCTCGAGTGAATCCAATGAATCTTCTAAATCTACTATTCCCTTAGTGAACAATCTTAAGTAGCCTATTGAGAATCTAGGAGTTGGGATGTATTCTTCCTTAATGGGTACCTTTGATTTTCCTACTCCTATTGCTCAAATTAATGCTATTTCATCTTCCAAGGCACCTTCTCGAAGAGAGTTATTTAGAACTCATTATTTTTTGAATCCTTGGCCCTTACTCACTTCTACCACCACATTAGATGAGGGGCAAGTGGGTGGAAAGGAATTTCCTATGTCTACAGCTGAAATTGCTTATCAATCTATAGTTAACACTACAAACTCCAATCCTACTCCTTTTTCAACGGAGGAGCTGGATGGGGATGTTGCTCCAGCGTGGACTCTAGATTCAACTTCTGCTATGGATTGTCGAGATACTATTTTGCCATCCGAAGAAGCAATTCTAGAAGCAATGACAGGTATTTAGAGGCTGTGGGATGACTTTCATCATCGGTCATATTTCCTCCCTAATTTGCGAGAAGTAGAATCAAGCTTGTCCAATCCTTCATCTACTAGTGATGTTCATGCATTTTTAAATCCTTTCGCTCCGGCGCAATTTTCCGCTGAAGGTAACATCTCTGTCATTTCAAAAACTGTTCCGGTGAACATCTCTAGGAATCCCAATGTTATCAAGAATGTCTTCATTGGAGTTGATTGTTTCCCTGAAGAAATTTGAATTTATACTAATCTCTTTAAAGAGTTTTGAGGCATGTTTGCTTTGTCTTATGAGGAAATGCCTGAGATATATCCATCTATAGTCTAGCATGAGATCAAGACATATCAAAATGCAAAACCTTTCACTAGAAGCTTTGACTCATAAACCATAGGAAAGCAGTAGTTATCAAAGTTGAGGTTGAAAAGTTGCTTAAGGCAAGTTTCATATACCCTGTTTCTTTAACTGAGTGGGTCTCGAATCCAGTCCCGATTGAAAAAAGCAAGGAAGGATCCGTTTGTGCTCTCGTCATTCAGTATTTTTGAGGTTGAGGGAGTAAACATATAGGATAACATCAAAACCACATCTGGAAGCTGGGATCTAGCCCTGCCAGCTTCAGAGAGGGATCTCTCTTTTTAATTTAACTTTGCTTTTATGTAAATTTTAGGCTAGTTATGACTGTACTTATTTGTTTTAATTTAATTGGTTTGGTTGATTTGAGTGTTATAATTCCATTGGGCTATGGATTCTCTAAATTAAACTGGATTTTGCATCATTTTTTAGAGGAGTTGTCATGAGGCAAGCTAGGTTGCACTATTTGGATCTTTTCAAATTTTAAATGGATGGTGGAATAACAGAAGTGTAAGGCTCAGTAGAAATCAGGAGAAAATAAAAATTCCTTGATTTGACTTCAGAGGAAAACATTAAAGTTATCAACAACCAAAATAGGGTGCTCTAAATAACAAATCCCATTTATCACATTTTCTATTGAATAATTCAGATTTTTTAGAAAAACAAAGAAATAAAAACAATGTTCAAATACATAAACAAAAGAGACACATCACCATTTGATACACCACATGAATCTTGTGAAAGGTCCTTGAATTATTGATGCTCCGGTACTTTGAAAAATACACTATGAAGAAGATATTACATTCGGAAATCAACCCTTAATACTTCAAACAGTGAAGTATTTATAATGAAAATTACAAAATCCCTTTACAAAATCGTTGTCAAACTAACAATGTATTATTAGCCTAATTACAAACAGTATGATCTAATCCTGGCAGAAAAATAGGCCACGTAGGCAGCTAAAAGAAAAGGTGGCCCTGTTTTGATGGTTTCGGTTGCTGAGTCAACTCGAAACTATGGTGTGTTGCTGAACTAACCGTCGTGTTGGCCGTTGCACTGGAAATTGTTTTACTATTTCTGAATTATCCTTCAATCCAGTAAATAAACCAATTCTTCCCATCTCTTTTCATCTGGTATAGGGTCAATTTTGTTACCATGCAATAAATTTCATCTACCTTTGTGTATTTGGAAAAAGTTGGTTTTACAGTAAAGATGTGTTTTACCTCATTCTGTACATAGAAATCATTTGACATGGTTTCCAAAAACACCTTTGTTGTCATCCTTACCTTGATACCACTAAACTTTATGATGCTTCTATCCATTTCTTTCATCTTCAAGATATAGTCTTCTTGAGTGATTAATTTGTCATTTATCACATAAATGCTGGGTATTCCCTTATGGATTAATGCTTCAATTCTGTTAATGAACCTGTTTACTTCTAGCTCCAAGGTTTCACATCTTTCTTCCAACTGATCAATAAGGTTCCTCTTTGTCAAGACTTTCTTGACTTCCAGAATGGTGGCAGTTCTATCACTAGTCCCTACTTCTTCAAGCTCATACTTGGACTTAGATTTCAAGAACCCGATTATGTTAGAGGCTTCTATGGTCATTTCTCCCAGCTTCTCTCATCCCTGTAAAACAGTTTTTGTAGCCTTTTCTATCAACTCTTTCTGCTCAAATATGATTTGGATAGAAGGCCAAATCTCATTCATGGAGTCTAGTATATTCATCCAAATGGTTTCCTTGGCTTGAAGTGTCTATCTCTACCTTCTAAAACTTCTCCAACATTCTCTAGGATTTCTACATTTCAGTAACCCAAGTAGCTTCAATATTGGCCTTTTTCACTTATAAAGTTTTGAGTTGGCCCTGCAAAGTCTCAATCTCCTTTGACTAGAGTGATGTGTTCTCCAGTGTTTTTGTTACTTGTTCAACACTCACAGTCTGAGTGGAAGAAGTGGTTGCACTGGTTGCTCCTATTGTTGGAAGCTGAGAAATGGGTATGGCATCCATGGGAACAATGGCCATCTTATGGCTCTCTTCTTTCTCCTTTATCATTTTTTCCATCTCTGCCTCCATCTCCCTAATATGTGTATTCTCCTCTCTGATCAGCTTCATCATGTCTGTTTTCTGTGCTTCACTTTCTTCAGTGTCCTTGGTTAATGGATCTTCTGTGGTTGGCAGCTTGAGCTGCTTTCTCAAGGCCGCAATGTCCATGTTCTTATTTTTAACAATCTCCTCAGCAGCATTAACATCTTTTGGATCATATCATTTCTTAACCACCAAGTCTTCCAAATACTTGATCCTGTTATCCTTTGCCAAGGAGGAAACTTTCTCCATTTTCAATTGTGATTAAACATTTGCAAATGAAACCTATAATTTTGATAGTGACATCACAGTGTTAGTCAAAGTGGAGGATATCATTTCACCAGTTTTCTTGTGCATCTCCATTTGATCAATGGGATGTATGTCTTTAGTGTTGAATTCCAAACTAGTGTTGTTGTATTCTACTGTTGATTTTGGATGTGGGCTTTGGGCCTCTAGAAAGGCCATCTGCAATTTTCCATGCTTTGTGTTTGTTGACACCTAATCCGAAACGGATGGGTGAACTGGACAGTCATCTAGAAGATGAACTGATCCGTTTTTATTTTTGTATATAAACATGAGTTACCTAATGAATAATATCAATCAGTTTTCTCTCTTGTTCAACGTGGAGTTACCCTGGCCTGACATGGTATCAGAGCGCAGGTCCCAGATGGGATTCCTTGTAACTCCTCTGCCTGAAATGTCTGCCTGGCTATAATGCCTTTTGTCTGCATAAACGTTAGTCTCTCTGCGCATATAGCGTTGCCACTGCTGAAGACTGCGCCCTCTGTCCTGAGCGCTTTCCTTCTTTGGCGGAAGCATTGTATGAAGTTGGCAAAGGAACTTTGAATGAGCGAAATCGACGAGTTTTACACTTTAATGCTGGTTTTATGCTGCCTGAGCATTTGAATATACTGTGTGTATATGGTATTACGTAGTTCTATGCTGCCTGAGCGTTTGAACACGGTGTGTATATGGTATTACGCAGTTCTATGCTGCCTGAGCGTTTGAACACGGTGTGTATTGGTATATGCTCCAGGTAAAACAATTATATACGGTGTGTATTGTATCTGCTCCATTCATTCACGCTCATTTCCATTTATTAAACTCCAAATCCACTGTATTACTCTTGGGCAAGCGGTTATCTCAAAGAGTTTTTGAATATTATTGATTGTTTGTCGATTTGGTGAGGGATTTCTAAAGACCATTGACTTATGCAACGGTGCTTGCTACACTAAGCGTTGGCTTGTGAGACTGTTGGTGGTCGATCTGCAGAAGTGCCACAAGTTAAAGAGGCTGCCTGATTCCTTTGATGAACTAAAGAAACTCAAACGCATCAGATTGCCACGGCTTGAGGAGCCGGCCAGAATCCTTCGGTGATTTAAGCAAGGGAGGTAACGTGTTGCGGTTCTGGTAATGTAACGTGTTGCGCAGTGGTATCATTCTTAATGCTTATCACTTGATCTCATTCAAAGCGAAAAATGATGCATAGTCTGTGCATGTATCGTTATATGCGAATAGACTGCTAATGGTTGTGGTTATGTATTGAGACCGATGCCGAGGTTTATATAAACTGTATTGAAGACCGATGCCGAGCCATAGAATTATGTATTGAGACCGATGCCGAGGTTTATATAAATTGTATTGAAACCGATGCCGAGCCATAGAATTATGTATTGAGACCGATGCCGAGGTTTATATAAATTGTATTGAGACTGATGCAGATACATAGAATACTGCAATGTGCCGAGAACAAGTAAAATGTCTAGAATTACTCTGTAACATGTGACAGTTTTTGGCTATAAAGGAACGAGTGTCTTAAACATCTAAAGATTGATATTTTTTTGGAATCTGTGGCAAAAGGAATAGGCTAGGAATTTTTTTTTGGTAATATTTTGTTACAGTATGCATTCAAGAGAAAGAAGAAGATATTTCAGAGGCAGGGGGGGCAGACACCCTCAAGAAGAAAAGGCAGACTTACATTGCATTCGCTGCAAACAAAATGGATCTCATGATGCTTCTACATGCAAGCTACCATGGGAAAAGATTGAGCAGAGAAGAAATCAGCAGAAAGGTAAAACTGATGACACAAACAAAGGTAAAGCACCTGAATCCGCTCACTATATTGAGGCACAATGTAACATTGGAGTAAATGAAGATCTGTTTAATGCTTCACTTACTTCTTCGAAAAATGACTGGTTGCTTGATTCAGGAGCAACCTGTCATATGACTCATAGGAAAGATTTTTTTGAAGATTTCACTGATAATGTTGATGGAGCAGTATACTTTGCAGATCAGTCAAAAATCAAGCCATCAGGGCTTGGCACAGTCAGGCTTAAACTGCCTGGTCTTCCAGACTTTCTTCTGGATCATGTTCTATATCTCCCACAGCTCAAGAGAAACTTGCTGTCCCTGGTCCACATCCGCCAGCAAGGTCACTCCATTCATATGTTTGATGGAAATCTTGAGGTAAGAAAGGCATCTGACCATTCACTTGTCATGAGGGGTATAGAAGAAGAAAGACTTCTTAAACTGCAAGGAACCTCTGCTCATGCACAACATTTTTCATATATTTCTCATCATGATGAAGGTACACTTCCATCAAGTTTATTATGGCATGCTAGATTTGGACATTTAAACTATGATAGTCTCCGCTTGTTGAAGAAAAATGGTGTTGCTGGTCTGCCTACAATTCCTAGAAAACATAAACAATGTGATGCTTGCATTCTAGGAAAGCATAGCAAACAGTATTTTCATGATTCACATTCAAGAGCACATAGGAAACTTGAACTTATTCATTCAGATTTATGTGGTCCAATGCCTGTTCCTTCTGCAAATGGAAATAAGTATATCATGACATTTATTGATGATTACACCAGAATGTGTTGGGTTTATTTATTGAAGAACAAATCTGATGCTTTTCAAACATTCAAGAATTTTCATAAGTGGATTGAAAATGATGCACAATCTCATATTGGGTCTATTCGCACTGATAATGGAAAAGAATATACATCAAATGAATTTGAACACTATCTTCTCCAACATGGGATTAAACATCAAACAACTGTGCCTTATAATCCTCAACAGAATGGTGTAGCTGAAAGAATGAACAGAACAATTTTGAATATGGTACGATCCATGCTTTTCTTCAAAAATGTAAAGACAATGTTTTGGGCTGATGCTGTTCTATGTGCTGCATATATAAAGAATAGATGTCCATCTAGTGCTATAAGAAACAAGACTCCTTATGAATTGTGGTATGGACATGTTCCTTCGGTAAAACATCTCAGAATATTTGGTTCCACCTATTATGCTTTAATACCAAAGGTACATAGAAACAAACTTGGTGCTAGAAGTCGTAAGTGTATCTTCCTGGGGTATTCAAACACATCTAAAGCATACCGCCTCTATGATGAAGTAAATAAAAAGTTTGTTTTATCTAGAGATGTCATTTTTCTTGAATCATCCAAATCTGACAGTGTTTTTGAGCGGCAACTTGATCGCTTGGATAGATTCACAAAACCGAAATCATTCCAAGAGTTTGATAATCAGATTCCACATCTTGAAGGGGGGATTCCTATACTAGATCAACATGTGGAATCTTCTTCTGAAGAACAATCTCCCCTGCATGACACTCCAACAACGGATGATGCTTTAAGTGATGTAATTGATAGAATTGGGAGACTCAATCTTGATTCAGACCCAACTCAATCAACAGAACAGCCTGGACCATCTCAGAAAGGTCCCCCAAAGTGGCTGACAAAGACACTTGAAAGTGTTCATCCTGATGAAATTGGAAAAACAGGAACCAGAAATACAAACCGACAAGATGGAGGTGATGTAGATAACTCTAATTCACCTGTTGATATGGATGTTACTTATGATTGTGAATTGACTTTGTCTACAAATTTTGAACCAACTTCCTTCAAAGAAGTTGCTTCTCATGATGAATGGAAAGAAGCGATGCAGAAGGAGTATGATGCCCTCATAAAGAATGGCACTTGGAAGCTGGTTGATCCTCCATTTGGAACCAAACCAATTGGCTGCAAGTGGGTCTACAAGAACAAGTACAAAGCTGATGGCTCACTTGACAAGCACAAAGCTAGCCTTGTGGCAAAAGGTTTTGCACAGAAGGAAGGGGTAGATTATGAGGAAACTTTTGCTCCCATAGCAAAATGGGCCACCATCCGAACACTCTTTGCACTAGCTGCTCAGAACGGTTGGAAAGTCCATCAAATGGATGTAAAAACTGCATTCTTGAATGGAGATCTAAAAGAGAATGTTTTTATGTCCCAGCCTGAAGGATTTGCTGTGAAAGGACATGAACACAAAGTATGCAAACTTGTGAAGTCCTTGTATGGCCTCAAACAAGCACCACGAGCCTGGTATGAAAAACTAACTGAGCATCTTCTGAAACTCAACTTCAATCATTTTGATCTTGATGATGCAACTTTATTTGTCAAGAAATTTGGCAAAACAGTTGTATATCTTGTGGTATATGTAGATGATCTTTTAATGACAGGGAACAATGAAATCTATATTGCATCCATAAAGAAAGAATTAGGAAATTTTTTTGAAATGACTAATTTGGGCTATGTTCATTACTATCTTGGCATTGAAGTAACCCAACATCCAAAGTCCATATTTCTTTCTCAAAAGAAATACATTGGAGATTTGTTAAACAGATTTGGCATGACAGAGTGCAATCCCCTTTCTACTCCAATGGAACAAAACTTGAAGCTCACATCTATTGAAGGAAAGGAATTTGAGGATGCAACAAAGTATAGACAGCTTGTAGGAAGTCTCATCTACCTCACTACTACCAGACCAGACATTTCATTTACTGTTGGAATCCTCTCCAGGTTTATGCAAAAGCCTTGTGAAGGACATTGGTCTGCTGCAAAAAGAGTTCTAAGGTACTTGAAGGGAACTCAAGACCTTGGAATCAAGTATACACATGTGGACGACTTCAACTTGATTGGATACTCTGATTCAGACTTCGATGGAGACAAAGAAACTGGGGTATCTACTTCAGGATATGCTATGAGTCTTGGATCAGGAGCTGTCTCCTGGAGATCATGCAAACAATCAGTACCAGCAGATTCTACAACAGAAGCAGAATATGTGGCAGCAGCTGAAGCAACGAAAGAAATTGTGTGGCTCAGGAAAGTTCTTGAAGATTTGCAGGTAAAACAAATACAATCAACTCCACTCATGATTGATAACACATCTGCAATAAAGTTGGCCAAGAATCCAAAGTTCCATGATCGTACTAAGCACATCAATACTAAATATCATCTGATTCGACATCATGTTGAGGCCAAAACAATCCATCTCCGTCATTGTTCCACAAACGAGCAAATTGCAGACATCTTCACCAAAGCGCTTGGAAGAGAAAAGCTTGAAAGATTCAGAACGATGCTTGGACTCACCAACATCCCTTCAGATTAAGGGGGGGAATGTTGACACCTAATCCGAAACGGATGGGTGAACTGGACAGTCATCTAGAAGATGAACTGATCCGTTTTTATTTTTGTATATAAACATGAGTTACCTAATGAATAATATCAATCAGTTTTCTCTCTTGTTCAATGTGGAGTTACCCTGGCCTGACAGTGTCAAAGACTGACAACAAACTACTCTGTGAGCTAGAGGTCTACTTCTAGAATTGGTTGTAGGTACTATTTTTTAAAATCTCATTTCTGAGCTTAATCTCCCTGTACCTGTCAAAAACTGCTTCTCCTTTTCTGTTTGGATAGTTTGTGATTCTAAATTAGTTTCCTTGTGACCCTTTGAGGATGAAGGTTCATTAGGCAATGTTGTGAATTCACTGGTTGTAGGTGGTGAATCTATGATTATGATGGCAACTTGATCCTCAGTGTCTTTGTCCAACTCTACTCTAGGATTTAAATTTGTCCTCTCCCTGTAGTTGATCCTAAACTCTTTGGTTTCACTCCTAGCTATCGATCATGATCCTTCCTTGCTTTTTCTTTTGCTTGATTTTTCCTTAGGAGTAGGTATCTGCAAACTGGAAGTGGAAAATGGTTATTTTTTAGCGTCCTACAAAGTGTTTTCTATCCATTCTAGCTTATTGGCATACTGCTTTATTTCTAGCCTTGAAGTATGAATGTAATGAGTGCTTTTGTTCTCTACTCTGAGCTTTGAAATGATGCCACATGGATCATAAGACCATGTAAATCTAAGACTGAACTTCATTTCTTTAAGTATCCTATCTTCTTCTTCACCTGTTTTTCTTGTATTACATACAAATAGGCCCACCTGTGTCTTTATTCTGAACTATGATTTCTTCTTGGCTACTACAAAATGGATGTCATTTGAATTCAACATCTGTCCAATATAATCCAGGGAAAAAATCCTCAATGGGAGGTATTCGGGGAGTTTATAGGGTGCCAAATCACAATCATACACTCTGATTTCTGTCAAATTTTGGTACAAATACCAATCCCCAGTTTTTGCCTGATGTATCAGGTGAAAAATTCTTTTGATTTCTTTACTGACCGTGGGTTGTACTGCACTATTAAGGATGTTCATGGTTGGATGAACAAAATCTTCAATGAACTTTTTATGAGTGAATTCCTGTTGTTCTTTCATGACCAATGAGGTCCAAAAGATCACTAGCTGTTGGTTTCCTGCATCATCAAGCTTTTGTAATGCAAAATTGAATTTGTCTGCTTGATAGTAGAGGGACATATAAATCAAAATAGAGGTGTAATTGAACACCTGTTTTGTGGGAAACTTTATGAATTGTTCATGAATAATGTCAGCCAAGAATTGAATAAAATTGAACACCAAGGACGACTTGCTATCTGTGGAAAATATGTATAGGAATCCTAAAATGGGCTCATTTGCCCACTGATAAGAATAATAACCTAAAATGTAGGAAATCACAGATATAATTTTTTTGGCCTGATCAGGGAGGATGGAAGAAGGATATGGAGGATTCTTTTTAAGCAATTGGGCATTCTCAGGCAAGAAGATCTCAAATATTCTGGCTCTGGTGGTGAAATCTAGCTTTTGATAAAGCTGGGTGAGGGCTTCTAAGGATAAAGGGGTATTATTTTCCACAGTGGGAGCCAACATTAATTGGTCAATGGATTGGGTAGTAATTGTGAACAAAATTTCACTTGTAGGGGAAATGATAGCTCTTTGAGCAGTGACATAGCATGCTTGACACCTTCTGGTAAACTCTGGGGTTTGGAATGTCAAGGGGAAAATGTATTAAGGGAGTTTGGACTCCTAGCACCTAGTTTCATCGGTCTTATCTGCGTGTTTATCTTCTAACCAACAATATAATTCAAGAGAAACACAGTCACATTGGGCTTCATTAATCCTATAATCCCTATCAGCTAAAGGTATATGATCTAAATCTAAATAATGGGGAATCAAAGGATTAATTGGCTTATCTTGAGTCTTAGTTTTCGAAGGCATGACTATAAGAATCTGAGAACATGAGGAATTTACAAAAGAGCTTATAGGGGAAAGTGTTTGAATAAAAACTATTAGGTAAAATAAACAAGGAACTATCAGGTTTTTGTCGTGGTATAGACACGGAATAGCTCTGAGAGTGATCGTTGTGGAAAACTGTTAATAACAGAAGAAAATCAGTAAAAATAAAGAGAGTGATAGGATGAGTAGTAAATAAAGGAGAGTGACGAGTTCAGATGGTTTTAAACGCTGCAGCGAATGGTTCCGTTGAAATGGAGCGGGACCGTTAGGCCTAAACATTACCCAAGAATTACAAATTTAATGCAGAACAGTTGTTTGCTGGGAAAGAATTTAATTAGCTTAACGGTTATGTGACGTGGCGAGAGGATACTGACGGAGGAATCATGGTGGGGAGCAGTAGAGTGGGCGAGGGAAAAGTAGTTTTTGGAGGGGGTAGCAAGCGGTTTTTGGTTTTGGTGAGGGGGGGTGCTAAATCGCGAGAGGGCAACATGTAGGGGATGGGGCCTGGTGGGAGAAACAAATTTTCAGAACCCCCCCCCCGGGTGGTAAAGGCAGGATGGAGAAGGGGGGCCGAAGGTGGATGAGGGTCGTTGATTGTGAGTGGGAACAGATCCCGGTGCCACTGACTAAAGTATTCTTTAACCAAATACAACAAAGAAAATTTGTTTGCATGTGCTTTTTATAATTTACCTTCGAACTTAGGATAAGAGTAAGTATAAAACATATGAAAGACTTTAATCCTATAGCGCACATATTTTCCCTTTAGCCTATGATCAAAACTTTGGATAAAAATGATATAGCAAAATATTTACAAACCATCTTATCTACCTACCCTTAGCTAAACTAGCATTTTTTATTTTTCAAAAGGGTGCATTTAGACTATAAGCCCACTTTATTTTCTTTTACACAAAATGAAAAACTATCTAAACTATCCCTTATTTCTCCAATTGATCCAGATTAAACAGTTGAATCAATGTCATTTTCTACCTAACTACTGATTCACCGAGATTAAATAGTTGGGCAAATCTTTATTCTCCAACCTAATTTACAAAAATTGAAAGGAGTTTAATCGTGATTACACTGTATGATTAAACTAAAAACTAATGATTGTGGCATTTTGAACAAGCTGCACACAACTTTTATTTTTCAATGATGAAGCAAAACTATCAATGATTAGTGGAATTTAGACTTGCAACACTTCCAGTATTATTCCTTTTTTTATTTTTCTTTCTTTTGGTGGGGTCCAATCTTTTCTTCTTTTTCAATATTCTTATTTTTCTCTTTTTCTTATTTATACCCTCTTTTCATTTTTTATTCTATTTTTCTTTTATTTGGAAATCATTGGCAATTTGACAAGTATTTAAAAAATAAGATTCATGAGATACAATACTCAATTACCTTGAGATCCTATAAATTATAGGACCGTAATATGTGCATTGACTTTAAGGACTTGTTGACGGTGTTGGACCTACCAACATGTCAGGGGATCTCCCTGGTAAGAAGTCCCAACTAAACCTCAGATTGTTTAGTGTAGGAGTCCCAGCAGTAGGTCGTACGGTATCACCTTAACCATGGTTGTGTGCAAAGGCAAGTAGGATACCCCTGTTGGTATCAAGGGTGTGACATGCGCAACAAGCCAAGGAAGGTGTATAAACAGTTATAACACATGGAGAGTGAGGTGAATGCACCCCTTGGAAAGTGTTGTAACGAATACAAACACCCTCCAAAAATTTTCCTTAGCTTCATTTTGGAGCCTCCCTACCAACCATTCTTAGCGACATGTCTTGCACTATCAAGTACATGAGCTTCATTGGTTTTTCAGTAGCTTGCCAGCTTGTGCATGATAGCTTGCTTCACTCCCCTCACAAGGTGCCACTCTGAACTTCGGCTAGCTACTGGATGAGCATCTTCCTCCAAGAAATTGCACAATTCTGGAGGGGAACCAACCTTCTCTCCAGAAATTGTGAAAATATGACTGGAAGCCTTCTAGGCTCAGAAATTGCGCAATCCTGTCAAACAGTATTTCCAGTGAAAACTGCACAATCTGGCCCAACAGTGCAGCTCAGCCCAGAGATTGTGCAATTCTAGGCAGTAGTCAGCTACTCCTCCCAGAAATTGTGCAATCCCTCTTGACAGCCAACCCATCTTCCTCCTAGCAATTGCACAAAAAACCCTCTCAGTCAAGCAGGTTGTTGCATGTGCCTTCAGGTTGATTGGTTCCCTTCGAGACCGAGAAAACTTGACTTTCATGCATGGGCTGCTTTTCCCGAAATAGAAAAAGGAAACATGCAAAAATAATCCCTAGATTTTAGGGATCTATTTTTAGCAGCTGAAGGTTACATGCAAAGATCGTTTTAGAAACTTTACTCCAAGTGTCACTTTTTCCTAGATTTGTGGCATGTGCATCATGAGCCTCAAACTTATCTATTCGATGCTTCAAAGCTCATTATTCACATCGATCATAGGCTCTGACATCACATAATACATCCAAGAGTCTTCGACACATCCATCTCTTCTATTTCCTGGTAAGTCCACTTTACTTTTCTTTTGCAGCATTTCTATCGCTTTTTATGTTTTGGCTTGTGTGAGTATTGTCTGCTTATTTCCTATGAACGCTTGTTGTTGTTTGCATGCATGTTATCTTGTACAAGAACTGTTTCAATTTTTGTTAGCATCTCACTGCTTTTGCATGCATGAAACTGTTTTGCACGAATGGTCGTTGATTCGGCGACTTGTTTCACACACATGCATGTTGTTCCATTTTCTGAATCTTGCATTCACTATTTTCATGCACAATAATTTACTCATGCTTACACTCAGCATCACCATGCATTTACATCTTCATATGCTTTAAGTTTCCCGTCAGCGGGTTTGGGTAACCTTGGCCCAGACTCTGCCTCACCCAGACAACATTGTGCAATTCTGAGAGGGAAGGCTCTTCTTTCCTCCCATAAAATGTAGAAATCTGGACAGTTAGTGTCCTCCAGTCTTGCCTTGCACAATTCTGAGAGGCATTGACTACTGGCCCAGAAAATTATGTAATGCAGTCCCTGGGCATGCATCACTTGCGAACTGAAATTGCGCAATGCACAATCTCAACCCCCAACAAGTCATTCTAGATTTCACATTGCATAATTCCAGCAGTCAACTAGCCTCCCGAAAGTCCAAAATGCCTCTTGCGTAGTTCTGACAGTCAGTCTCCAGGCCTCCCAGTGAAAATTACATAATCCTTTCCAACAATTCCCTAGGTATGTTGCATGTCATCCTTCAAGTTTTCTTTGGTTTTAACTTACGGACTTCTTGCCATGCATGTCTCCATATCTCCAGATATAACATGTGTTCATCCGTCTCTTAGTAGTTCAGGATTAATGGCCTCCAAGAGAACAGGGTCAAAGGATACCGACAGAAGCGCAACTGGAGTAGTAGTTGAGCGGCTGTCTATGAGTTTGTCGATATACGAAGACACCAAGATGATCGTAGACAAAAACATCAAGTTGAAATGGCAAGAGGTCAATGATGCATTCTCAGGCACGTTTGGGGAAAATCTTGAAGATCGCCAAGTTTATGTGAACATTCACAAGTTCGGCTTGTACTGGATTGCATGCAGATACCCTACGTTCCCATGCACAGACATGATACATTGGATCATCTCGCACATTGATCCCGAGATGATGACATTGAGCAGTGTCAGTGGGACGGAGATTACTACCTTCAGGGCACATGATTATCAGTATATGTACCACTTCCCGAAGCCAGTGATCACCATGGAGACACCCTTCAACATACCCAGCAGCAATACCAACTCCAAGGATACCTTGAAAAACTAGGTGAAGGAGCCAAGCAAATTTAGGATGACATCCAACCAGATTTACAAGACGCAAATACTACGAAAGGCATATCAGTACTTGGTCATCTTTGCATGTAGCTTGTATGGTCAAGAGAGCACAGAGACCTTCCCATAGAGTTGGGTGATCGCGTTGGACAAAATGACCAATGAAGGAAAAGCATGTAATTGGTCTGAAACGTTGGTTCACAGGCTGAAGGAAAAGGTAACAGGAGTTCGATAGTCGCCCAAAGGTCATCAAGAAAAAATCTACATGTCTGCATTCATCTTGGATGAAATCTGTTCCCGTCAGGAGTTCCTGGGCTCGAAGTGGGCATGGAAACCATCGGAGACCTCTTTCAATACTTATTGTAAATTGTTTTCTGAATGAAGCTTCCAAGGGGTCATCACACAATGATCAGATCATTTTTTAACCCTGGTGTACAAGATGATATTTGAGCAAGATCCACCTTGCATTTCGAAGGCAGCAATGGAGGCACTAACCGACAAAGTCAATTGGTATCCCTCACCGTCTAGCACCTTCATATGAATGTACAACGCAAAGAATCCTACATATGTTTTTCTGAAATTTTCCATGTACAATCTTGTCATACAAGAAGTATCATACCACATGTCAGCGGGACTGTCAGCTAGGTTGCACCAAAAGAAGAAGGCACCTTGTCCTACCCTTCCTCTATGGATCAAGTTGTACAAGATACGAAATCTCAAGCATGCAGATGTCAGAAGAGCGAAAGAAATATCCTTTCGACACCCGAAGCTATAATCCATATGACCCACATTGTTTTGTGAAGGATCACTATGCGAGAGTATAGTTTCCATGGATCCACGGGGCATGTCATTGGGCAGAGGAAGGCCCATGCAGATATTTTCATAGCTTCTCCAGGCCCAATGAACCAATTTTCATCATCGTGGAATGGTTAGCGAAGCAGCGTGAAGCAGCATCTAGGAGAGCATCAACACCAGCAGTAGCAGAGGTAAACATACCAGCGTGCAACAAAGGCAAGAGAAAGATTGTCTACAACGCGGAAGAAAAAAAAAAGTTGCAAGTCCAGAGCATACCCACTTGTGCAGAAAGTAGATTTGGCAATAGAGGTGAAGAGGCAACAACGTGACAAGAGGAACGTGCAATTGCAGAGAGAAACATAGAATATGGAGGAAACAGTGAAGGAGTTGCATGAGTTGAAGGAGCAACTCTAGAAGGAATAGGAGTTGTGCAAATAGGAGAAGGAAGCGTAGCAAGGACATATAAAATAGGGGGCACAACATGTATAGACAAATTAAATTGCACCCATTCAGGTAGTCGACTCATCCTAACAGCTGGCACAAAGCAAACAAGGTGAGAAGTCATAGGAGCAGGACTTCGCTCAAGAGATTGAACAAACACTTGAGTAGATGGATAGGGAGATGGAGCAACCAGAGTTAGAGCAAGACATCGACCTCATGCCTTACCACCAAGAGGTCGACCCACCATATTCACTGGATCCGGAAGCAGAGAAAGTGCCAAGCAACCAAGGAGATACTGAGATCCTTCAATACAATCCAGAAGAAGAGATGCACAACATATTATTTGATGAGTCGCATCATAGAGTTATGAAATTTCACAGAGTGTCTACTCTAGATGACCAAACATCTCCTACGCACTTTGAGGAACGAGTGATTGTATCTAACATGCACAAGCATCAAACAACATTAGTCGATGCTACCAGAGCATATGTCGAAGCCACTAGCTCGAGTATTCGCTTCTTTATAGCAGAGAACGAGTGAATGGATAAGGAGTTATGGACAACCAAGCAGGGAGGAGAACTGGTTACAACATCCACCCGAGCTGAGTTGAAGAAGACGATACTAGATGAAGTATTGTACCTTGAGACAATCATGCAAGCATTGTACTCCAGATTTGGTACCATGCATAAGGAAGTTGTGAATCTCAACGGTTGGTCACAACGATGTGCTAGGAGAGCACATATCTTGTCAGACTTGCATATTGTTGTTGACCAAAAACAAACATGGGCAATGAGATACAAGGGAGCCTTGTTACGCTTGCCCAAGATGATGAAGCCTAGATCGATTGAGCTGAAGGCACGTATCCAGAGTCAGATCTGGAACTATGAAGAACTCCGGCAGCTCATCACTAGTTTGTAGGCTTCCCATGCACAGGTATTCAGAAGCATGGATGTTGTTGTGCGTGCACATGTGATCCCATCTATCACGACACTCACCAAGGCAAAGACAAAGCCACAAGTCTGACTAGATATTGAGTCATTCGTTGATGAGCTGATACGCATAGCCACTAGCACAGACTTGGCGATCAATGCAGACATCATGCATCAGTATGTCGTTGGTCCAGTCGCACTCAAGACAATGATGTGCATGTTATTAGATGATTTGGATGGAGGAGCTAGAGCAGTGTACCCGGATCCAACAGAGGCAAGAGTTCGTTTCCAGAAATATGTCACCACAGACTACATGGAAACCATCGTGGACTACCAAGCTTGGCATCAGTTCACTATTGTCGACCATCATGAGGATGGCAAAGAGCTGATCTTCCCACAATTGTCTGAGTCATAGTGATGTCTTGCATGGCTTGCTCAAGCTGATTTTGTCTCACATGGGTACATGTGCAAATTGTATGTAACGTCTTGTCAAGTGGAAGTGAAAGTGTTGACAATTGAATGTAACAATCATAGAATAGTTGAAGAGTCATGAGGGTAGATGAATAGTCACAAAGGGGAATGTCAAGGGTTACCCCACCCTTTGCTATATATAGTCCCTCATAACTCATTGTATAGGCTTTTGGTCAGCCAAGCTTCCAATAGAAGTAACTTAGAGAATGATTGGAGAGTATTGTAACAAGCCTTGGCTTCTCCATATGAAAAGCTAGTACATCTCTTTAGAGGAGCAGGCGACAGTGATTGTAACATTCCGCTATCAGGACTAGTGGTCAGTCAATGTTGTACTGTATGATTGGAACTTTCACTTCTTAATATAACAAAGCCAACACGTTTCATGCATATTTCATATCGTATTTCAGTTATCTTGTTTACTCTAAATCATATATGTATATGTTTGCTTATGCATGTGTGTATAGACTCTTTCTGTATATGTATGTATGAATCTTACTGAAATGTGTTGTCAGTTTAATCATCACTTTGGATTGTCATCTTACTTTCCTTCCAGTTTGTGATGCATCATTTCTCGTGTGTTCCCTTCTTAACCACATGCTTTCACATGTTTCCAAGGGGCGCACTCACCTCACTCTCAGCGTGTTAGAACCGTTCATACACCTTCCTTATCTTGTTGTGCATGTCACACCCTTACTACCAACATCGATATCTTACCTGTCTCTGCGTACAACCGCAGTTAAGGCGATATTGTACGACCCACTGCTAGGACTCCTACACTAAACAGTCTGAGGTCTAGTTGGGACTTCTCACCAGGGAGATCCCTTGAAATGTTGGCAGGTCCAACATTGTAAGCAGGACTTGAACAAGGCTTGTCTAAAGATAATTACCCCACACCATTTATAGATCAGATTATCAATGAGTGTGTGGTAATGATATTTTCTTTTTTATGGATAGATTTTCTAGTTATAATCAAATCACTATTCATCCGGAAGATCAACATAAGACACCTTTTATTTGCCCTCGTGTACATTTTCATATAAGAAGATGCCTTTTGGCCTTAAGAATGTTGGAGCTACCTTTCAGCAGGCCATTTCATATGCTTTCCATGATATCAAACATATTATTGAAGCCTACTCGGATGATTTAGTTTCTCGTTCTTGAAAGAGAATTGATCATCCCAAGCATCTTAGATTAATTTTTTAACGATGTTGTTTCAACAAAATCTGGTTGAATCTGAATAAGTGAGTTTTCGTTGTTACATCTGCTCGGTTATTGGGATTCATCAGTTCTACTGAAGGGATTCGTGTAGATCCCTTCAAGGTTGAGTTAATACTTTTGTTGCCTCCCCCGTCCATTATTCATCAACTTCAAAGTCTTCAATATAAGCCAATTTCTTAAGGAGATTTATTGTTAATTATGTTGAGATTACTAAAGGATTTATGAGACTGCTCAAGAAAGGAGTCCCATTTCTATGGGATGATTTCGCGCAATGCTTATTTGATGCTTTGAAAAAAGCATTAACCTCTGCTCCTTTATTGAGTCCACCTGATTATAACATAGACTTCCTTTTATATCTCGTTGCAGCAGAATCAACTATTGGTATGGTTATGGTTCAGGAAGATGATTATTTCATTGAGCACGTAATCTATTATTTGAGCAGAGGCTTAGTGGGAACTGAACTGTAATATTCTCCCATTGAGAAATTAGCTTTGGCAGCTATCCATGTTGTCCAGCAACTTAGACATTATATTCTTTTTAGAATTTTTTTTGTCTTATCAGTTGTCAATCCATTTCAATTTGTTCTCAGCAAGTGAGTGATTGGGGGAAAATACAATAGATGGATTGTCATTTTACAAGAGTTTAATCTTGAATTCATGTCATCCAAGTCTAAGAAGTCATTAGTATTTGCCGAATCGATCTCAGAGTTTCCTTGTGAGGAAGAAATAGTTTATGAGGAATCTTTCCCTGATGAACATCTTTTCCTTATTTCCTCACAAAATCCTTGGTATGGAGGTATCATTATATATCTCCAGGCTTCGAAGTTTCCTCTCACTTTTTTGAAGGATGAACATAGAAAGTTACGTCACTTGGCTAAAAGCTATATTATTATAGGTGACACTTTATATCGTTGTGGGGTTCATTCAATCCTTAGACGTTATTTAACCTTAGAAGAAGTTAGGTCTATGCTAAATGATTGCCACAATGGAACTTGTGGTGGTCATCTATCTGGTCATGCAACAACCCAATTTTTTTGTGTGCAGGCTACTTTTTGCCCTCGATCTTCAAGGATTGTGTTGAAGCGGTCCAGAGATGACACCCTTGTAAAATTTATACTCAGAAAATTTGCACGCTTCCAACTTCACTCTTTCCTATGATTACCGTCCACCCATTCACGAAGTGAGATATTGATTTTACTACTTGCAGTCTTCCTTCGATGGGAAATCATAAGTATATCATCGTAGTTGTTGACTAATTTACTATGTAGGCCGAAGCTATGCCTAATTTCAAGAATGATGGTGAAACAACAACCTTGTTTCTCTTCAACCAAGTCAGTTCCTGGTTTGGTATTCCCAAAGAGATTATCACTGACCGTGGCAGTCATTTCTAGAACCAGATGATGTCTGAATTGGCCCTTAAGTTGGGTTTCCGACAGGAGCATTCGTCTCCTTATTATCCTTAGGCCAATGGGAAAGTTGAAGCCGTGAATAAATCCCTAAAAATCATCCTACAAAGGATGATTAACAAATATTGATCTAATTGGCACATTATGTTATATTTGACGCTTTGGGCTTACCGAATGACAGTCAAGGCTGCTACAGGTTTCACTCCTTTTCAACTGGTTTATGGGTTGGAATCAATTTTTCCTGTGGAGTGTGAAATTCCTTCCCTTAAATTAGTTGTTGAACTTCTTTTGGATGCTTCTAGTATTCAAGAACACCTCATTCATTTGGAACATCTCGATGAGCAACTTTAAGATGCAGCTATAATCAACGAAGCTCATAAAAGGAGAGTAAAATCTCAATATGATAAGGTTGTCTATCCTAGGGTTTTCTCTGAAGGCGACCTTATATTTGTTTATGACCAAGACAAAGATGCCTTGGGGGCAAGCAAGTTCAAATCTATGTGGTATGGTCCCTTCATTGTTAAAAATGTTTTGAAAAGGGGAGCTTATCAGTTGGTTGATTTTGAGTGAAACGAGTTAGTGGAGCCCATAAATGGGCTCTATCTTAAAAAGTATTTTCTTAGGCTTCGGCCTAGCATTTACTTGGTTGTAAATATTGTATATTTGTGCATATCTATCTATCAGTTTCATAGTGATGTCTATATTTTTGATCTTCTTTGGCAGGTATTGATGGACGATTTGATATATCTAGGGTTTGTTGATGGCACTAGTATACACACCCGGAACCTTGCTTCTGCAGCTTTGGGTGATTTATTATCCATTCGGCCAGTTGTTGGTTTCAAGAGGCGTATGTATTGGTCCTGCTTCAAACAATGTTGTTGAATATACTGCTGTCATTAATTTACTATCTGAGGTAATGTCTCTTGGTATTGATTCGTTAATAGTATACTTGGATTCGCAAATGGTGGTATCTCAATTAAATAACACCCATCGTGTGAGAGATCCTTATTTATATAATTAATTTTTGAAAGTGCGTTTATTACAGAGATCATTTATTTATATCACATTTATTCATATTCCATGATCATAAAATTCATTTGCAGATTCCATCGTTAATCAAGCATTAGATTAGCACATAAATCATTCATCACATTAAAAATAAAAAATAATCAAAGAGTCATCTGTATATATATGATCATCACAATGAATCCGTCGGTACATAGATAGAATTTTTGTGTTATTAATTAGACACAAATTTGCGACAAAAGTTTCCTACAAAATTTGGGCTTATGCCCATTATCATGTCTAATCAAAAGATCTCATCATCCATAATTTTATATCTATGGGTCCTACTCGGGATGAGAATCACGAAAGAAGACGATGGCATCGTAACCCTTCGGAATATTCGCATCGAATCACGTAGAACTCCTACCACGCATCTTTGCATTTCTTCTGGAAGGTCTTCTATGGTTGCCATAGTTACCTAGTGAGTCAGTCTCACCAAGTTTCTCTATAGAACAAGAAGGGTCATTTCGATCTCAGTTGCCCCCCCCCATGTCTCTTCTATGACGCCTGTGCGTCGGTAGACCCACAGGTCTTACTGGCCCAATATTTGTGTCATGATCAAAATAATTTTGTAAGTATTTGTCTCATCAAAAAGATTTTCAGTTTATTTATACTTAAAATCTAAACAAAAAAAATTAAAAACATTTTTACCTATGGCTCCCCATGCTACATTCAGTGGTAGCACCAGGTCTGTGTCTCCTCTGAAATTCATGTCAGCATAGGGGTACTCCTTAATAGCTATGACTTGTTGTTCCCACTAGGAGAAGAAATCGTCATCAAAAGTGTTTCTAGGGACCTCACCACCCCCTAGTCTCTTCATCAGATCATCCCATCTGCCCATTCGAGGATCCCTTAGGCTGCTAATGGTGGACAATACCTTGGGTCGAAGCCTTGGTACTCTCTCAAAGAAAAAGGAGCACAAAATGGTTCCATATCCAAAGTTTTTTGTTTGACCTTTTTAGATGGATTTAAGTTGCTTTTTCATGTTAGCCAAGAGGGGTGTACACCAATCAAAAACTATTGTAAGACACTCTACTGCTAGACTCATTGAAACTCAAGAAGCTTGGTGCAGAGAGGCTAACCCATTCACTCTAGAAATGGTAAAGAGAAGGATTCTCAAGGCTAAGCTCTCTACATGTTTAATTGGAATTTGAGTTCCAATCTTCTTTGTGTTCCCTGGGCAGTAGATACGTACATAGTCCTCTACATTGAGGCTCCCTCTTGTTCTTCCCATCGAGTTGACCTTATCTCCTCTTTTGGAAAGACCAGTGATGAAATAGACATCCTTTATTTCTATTCTTAGAGGCAATTGGTCAATTATGAAAGCATCTTCTTCCCGATCCCAATAATGCATCAACATCTCTAGCAATTTGGTGTTTTCCTTCATATTTTTCATCTTGAAAAATTTTAATAAACCGCATTCTCTTAAGGCATATAATGCCATTAGATTATCCATCACTTCATTATCAATTGCAATGTGTTCCCTTTCTCTCCATGTGATCGATATTCTACAAAACAAATGTTTTTGGATCATTAAAAATTGTGTTTTAAATTTTTGAATTGCGCACATGCGGTTCACTATATACATAGTCGCATGTAGGGTCATTTTATACGTGATTTTTCTGTGTCCATACCCCTGCATGCAAGGAGAAAATTTTAAACTATTTTTCTATCGTGAAATTTTCGAAAAATACATTTGGAAAACAATGAAATTTATCTAAGAATCATTTATAAGATTGCCTCAATAGTTGAGGGCTGAATTGACAAACAAATCAAATGGATTAAGGTTACTTGAGTTTTTGCTCCAGAGTTCTTTCACTCACTTTTTCACAATACAAATGAAAAATTGTAAGTCAAAAGGTCTTCATATAGGTTGATATGTAAAAATCAATTCTCTCAAAAGTTCATTTTTTCTTTGCAAAACTTTATGAGCTTTGTGACCTTTTTGGCTTGGAGTGTTGGGATGGGTGATTTTTTTCATGACACTTTGGAGATTTTGAGAGATCGCTTCAATTCCATGACCACAAACCCGTCATGGTAGGTATCGTTTTTTCATTGGAATATAGGTTAAAGGATATCATTTTCCATTGCTTTTCGCATACTAGCCTCCATACTGTGATATCTTGGCCATAGGGTTGACCCCATCATGTCTTGGTTCTTAAACCATTTTCACTCGCTGACTTATAAAATCATGACGTGATGGTATAGCTAATCTTTACATGGGCATCTTAGTTAGATCCTCCCTAACATATGTTGCCCATGCTGCTATACTGTGTAGGCTCGAGAGTCCTCTTTAGTCCCGCCATGACTTATGTGTTGAAGCTTCATTCTCTTCTTTGCTATTTTTCTAGCTTTATACCCTAGAGGCTCCTTTGTGTTGAGTTGTACCACTACATTGCATGTTGATATTTTCCTTTTTTTGGCCTTAATCCAACTTCACTTGGACTGGTGTATAAGCCACTTTTTGACCATGTCTTTCTACAAAATCAACCTTGCAATCACTTAGTCTCTACAACTTGACAGCTTTTGACTGTGGAAAGAACATTCATTTGAGTGTCATTGACCAATGTCTTCACCTTGCATTGAGCATAGGAATGTTCCCCTCCTAGGAACTAGCACATCTATATCTAGACACTCGTTCTTTCCATTTTACCATATGCATTCTTTGATTATTTTTCAAGCTTTCTAAATATAAAAAAGACAAAAAAAAAATTATTCCAAAAAGAGCGGGAATGGGACATTTCTTCCATGGTTGATGGCATCTAGAGTCAGTTGTGTCGCCTTTGAACAAAGCAGTCAAAATTAACTCTTTCTTCCATTGGGATGGGCTTTAGTTTGACTTAGGAGAGCTTTAACCTTGTGATTTAGTACTCCTCTAATTGGTTATCTCTTCCCATCATAGGAAGAGTTTATTTGTGCCTCTTTCATGACAAACTTATAGAAAGTTATCATATGCTGCCATATTGTCACAGTTGAGTCATGCTTTTGTTCAAGGGAATTAAACCTGAGTTGGCCTTTCTGCGGTGTCTCTTGACTTATTTTTAGTCAACTGTCCCTGGTTGTCAGAGTCATGTTCATTATCACATCAACTATTTGGTCCTTTGCTCGTGCTGGTTTGAGATGGTCTCCATTGCTCTAAGAGTAGACCTAGAGTTGCACCCTAGCCCTATTTCCATCATTGATAGGTGACCTTGCGCTCAACATCAATCAATATTATGGGTCTTTGATTGAGTGGTTTCCCTTGTGTTCGACGTTAGCTTCATTATCACACATTGGGATTCATGTAGTACATTGGTTTCCATTTGACCCTATTGGTGGATTTCACACCTTTGTGTCAGCTTTCATTATTGGTTGGTTCAGAGGGTTTCTATCGTGCACTAGCCACATCTTGTGTACGTCGGAAAAATGCTTCAGTTTGGTTACTACATCTTTCTTCGTCTGATTCCTTCCACATTATTGGCCTACAGGTTACACTTGCACTAGATTGATGAAGGATTCCTTGATGCCTTCCTTCCAACAGATCTTTTCCCATTGACTTCAATTCATTTCTTTGGGAACAAGGTCTAGATTCCATTTGGCAGTACCTTAGGGTTTGTAGTCATCAACGGAAGACTCCTTCACTATCAACAGTGGGAATACATCATTATCTCCTGATTGATACATTCTTCCAAGTGTTCGACTTCAGATCATTTATTCGCACTTGTTAGATTGTACTGGGTACCATGGCTCTCATCATCATTATCAGTGAGTAGTCTTGTGTTCGTTAACAGTATACATCAATAACCGATAATCAAACGATTTCTCACATGGTCGACTTTATATCATGTATTCCCATTGTGCAGAAATGTACTATGACAGTTAGTGAAGACCTCGAGTTTGCATCAACATTTGTTGGATCACTTTCCAGTTTCTCTATTTTTTGCTAGTGACACTATCTACCTTATATGTTGTAGTTCATCACAATGACATCCTATATGTTTGCACTCGAGTTGCATGCAATACCATTTGTTCCACTATTTAACTTGGTACTTTTTGGATCAACTTTACGACTTCAGTGATTAGCTTTCAACTTCAGCATCATTGATCAGTTCTTTATATGTGATATTGTGACATGTACTTCTATGGATATGATCAAATGATCCATTATGTATTTTCAGTTCTTTTATACTTGTATAAATATTGGGTCTGATTTTATATTTGACATGCATACATGTTTTATTATTTCTGAGCATGGGTATGCCCACCTCAGACAATAGCTTTCTTTCTAATCTCTTCCATTAGCTTGGGAGGCTCAAATGTTGTGAACTCTTCTCAGGTCCTGACATGATTCTTTCTATACACTTAATACATTTTGGCAATCATGTACCCCTTATGACCTCATATATTATGGGGCATATCTTATAGCACCATTTAGCACCATTGGTAGATTTTATGCTCTATGATATGGCCTAGGGCAACCCTTCCTTACAAGACTTGGTCCATTTTCTATAAAACAATGTTTTAAATCCTATAAGTGATTTTTCCTTATCTAGAGCGCATGTACACGCAGTTCAATCTATACACATCCCACGTATATGTGTTAAAACATTAAAAATATATATAATATCCCTTAATTTGGGCAGGGTTTATGGGTTTGACCTAATACCCACCTACTATAGCCCATCGTCTAACTGTTTCCCAACTGAAAAAACTATTTTGGAGAAGTATAAATAAACCTTCATGGGAAAGCCTAAGGGAGGAGAAAAGATTAGATATTGATATTATATTTGATTACATCCATGATCAAGTTTGAAGATATCCCTGTGCCTTCTACACTCCCAAGTAATAGGAAACCCCTGTTTTCTTCTTGAGATGTTCATCATCCCTTCATGACATCCTTGTGTATAATTATGGAGGAGGATTGTTGAGGCCTAGGAAGGACGGTTTCGCTTGGAGCTGGTGGATGACTCAGGTCGTAGTTCTTCTGTATTTTCTTTACCTTACATTAATAAAGAGTTGATGTCTTGTTCCTGATGATTATGACATTTATGCGTTAATTTATGTCATTATTTGCCTACAAAATTTCACGTTAATGATTATTTACTGACATGCTTATATGATCTAACACTTATATCATGAACATGCTTTCTATTACTGCTGTTGTATATGCTTTTCTTGACTGATTTACAAGTTTTAAGGCATTGGAGGAAGTAGAGGGTTTGGACCTGTTGGGTCCCTATAATACTAGTGATTACCCCATTACTATTGTAGTTGTACCCCTTATTAATATTGTTGTGCCCCTATTATCCCCATATTGTTATTACTGTGCCCCATAGAATCCCTCTATTGTTATTTTTGTGGCTTTATATTATTATTGTTAGGTCGGCTGGGTTATATTGTGACTCCTTAGACTCCTATATATAGAAATGAGGTTTTGTCATTTGAATCATCCAAGAATTGTTCATTTATGTAATGTAAAGGAGGTTTCCCCCTTGAAGAGGCTAAATTCTAAGGTGTTGATCTATCTTTTCTATCTTTTCTTGAGCTAGTTTCATAACATTTGGTATTAGGGCTTTGGATTCTAGGGTTTCGCTACTCCAAACAGGTCATCGTGGCATTTTCACTATAACTTTTTTTCTGTGACGTTTCATAAGTTGCAAAAAAAACCAATTTGAGAAGAAATCGTGCTGAACCTCGAGTCCGAATTTCAGAGCTGTTAGTGCTATATTTGCAGAGATATGATTTGAGGAAGTTGGTCTTTTTGCAAACTCCTGAATTACATTTCAAAAAGGTGACCTGGGGAAACGCGTCATAACTTTCTCTCTGGGGACCATATTGAAATTTCGTAAGAAGGTACAAAAAGAGGACAAGTTGTAGTTTCTTGTATGCATTTGTCAGATCCAAAGGTCGAAACAGTGACTCGTGGCACATCGTACAAGTTTGCTCTACTGAACTAGTCTATAATCAAGTCACTGTGGGAGATTTCGCATAACTCTTCCTTGGAGAATCCAATTTGGGTCAGACTTGTGGCATTCGAAAGAGGACATAGAGGGCTACTACAGGTCACAAATTTAGATATAGATGATTGGAAAGTACAAAGATACATCAGAGGCAATATCGAGCTCCTACAAAGTGAAAAACGGTGTGTAGATTTTCTTAAATTTTTACTTAATCTTGGTTTGAAAATTTATTTTGAAGGAATTCAAAGGGCATAGTAGAGTATTATTATCGGTAACTGATGCCTCGAGGAAAGAAAATGCAAACACCTAATAAGGAACCTGAAAGCTCTAGCATGACTCATGAAGAAGAGGAGGAAATGCAACATGATATATCAAAATTACAAGACCAAGCGCAACAACTGACCCTTGCACAAAAAGGAACAGAATCTAAGATGGATGGTTTAAAGAAAGGCGTAGAAGCTAAGATGGATTGTTTAAAGGAAGGTGTAGAAGCTAAGATGAATGATGTGGAAGCTAAGATGGATGATTTGAAGATAGATTTAAAGACAAACATGGAAGAATTGAAGATAAATATGAATAAGTTGCTACAAGAAATGGTCACTAATGGTGAAAGGGTAGTAAAGGAAACTCATGATGAGAAAAAAAGAAATGTTAATCATGATTCCATAGACTCTAATGTTGGATCACATACCCACCATATTCCAAAAATCGATATGAGGAAGTTTGTTGGCAAGGATCCTGCAACATGGATATTACAGATGGAACAATTTTTTGATCTCAATAATGTGCAAAACACACAAAAGGTACGTATTACAACTTTATATTTGGAACCAAATCAGTTTGTATGGTATCAATGTATTTGCTCTCGTAAACAATTTATCACTTGGGCAATTTTTACTAAAGAATTGATAGCACATTATGAGGATACAAAAAGCAACACTTTTTTTAGCTAATTGATAAGTCTCAAACAAAAGGGTTCAATAATGGAGCACGTTGAGGAGTTCCAAAAAATGAACATAAGGGTAAAAGATATTCTGTAGGAGCATATGATTGATGTGTTCATAGGGTCTTTAAAGGATAATATCCAACATGATGTTCACCTTTGGGAACCTGATTCATTAGAGAAGGCATTCAGGTTAGCAAGAAAAATGGAAAGCAAAATTATGGAAACCAGGAAGCATACCACTCACAACTATAAAGACGGAAGTGTTGTTGTCGCTAGTCTTCCAAAACCTATAAGGTTGACACCACAACAATTGGAAGAAAAAAGGGCAAAAGGGCTTTGTTACAGTTGTGATAGCAAATACACTAAAGGTCATAAGTGTGCTGAGAAGAAATTAGTCTACATAGATTGTGAAGAGGAAGAAGAAAAGGAGCAAGAAAGGTCAAAAGAAGAGGATATACTCTAGGAACAAAGCCTAGATAAAGAAGAAATGAATCCAACCATATCTTGTAATGCATTGGCGGGAATTAACACTCCTCAAACCATCAAGATAGAAGGACAAATCAAGAAGAAAAAGGTAATAGTGTTGATTGATTCAGGAAGTACCCACAATTTTATTCATTGTAAGGTAGCAAGAGAATTGAATTGCTTCTTATATCCAGCACCAGAGTGTCAAGTGATGGTTACAAATGGAGGAACAACAAATTTCTAGGGAAAGTGCCATAATATCAAGCTATCCATGGGAGAATATGTATGGACTAGCCCAATGCTTTCCATTCCAATGGGAGGTGCTGATGTTGTACTAGGAGTCCAATGGCTACAACCCTTGGGTACAATAGCTTTTAATTTTCAAGAAATTTTCATGAAATTTTCTATGAAAGGAAAGGAAGTTGAATTAAGGGGTATTGCAGGGAAACCGAGAAAGATAATCAGCTCTAACAGTATGACAAAGCTTCTAAAAAATGAACAAAGAGGTGTAATTTCACAATTATGTTCGCTAGATGTGTCCATAGTGGAATCATCTATTTCTCCAGATCTCCAAAAAGTCTTGGACAATCATTCCAAGGTATTTGAGACTCCCAAAGGTCTCCCACCTATTCGTGATCATGATCATGCTATTCATCTGATTCCAAGAAGTGTTCCTCCAAACATCAGGCTGTACAGATATCCCTATGCCCAAAAGAGTGAAATTGAACGTATGGTTGCAGAAATGCTAGAGATTGGTATAATTCAACCAAGTCAAAGTTCTTTCTCTGCTCCAGTCGTATTGGTGCATAAGAAGGATGGATCATGGGCATGTTTCCAGATTATAGGGAGCTTAACAAGCTCACTATTAAAGATAAGTTTCCCATTCCTGTCATTGATGAATTATTGGATGAATTGCATGGATCAATTTACTTCACCAAGTTGGATCTTCGTTCAGGATATCATCAAATCAGAATGAAGATTGAAGACATTCCGAAAACAACATTTAAAACTCATGAGGGTCATTATGAATTTTTGGTCATGCCTTTTGGCCTTACCAATGCACCTTCAACATTTCAAGGTTTAATGAATTCAATTTTCAAACCATTCCTTAGAAAATTTGTGTTAGTATTTTTTGATGATATACTAATCTACAGGAAGTCTTGGAAGGATCATGTTGAACATGTTGATAGGGTGTTACAACTATTGGAGGAGAAACAATTATATGCAAAAAGATCCAAATGTTTCTTTGGAGTACAAGAGGTGGAATATCTGGGTCATATTGTATCTCATGAAGGAGTTAAGGTAGACCCTAGCAAAATTAAAGCCATTAAGGAATGGAAAATTCCCACATCCATAAAGCATCTATGAGGATTTCTCGGGTTGACAGGGTATTATCGCAAGTTTGTTAAGAATTATGGGAGAATAGCAGCACCTCTAACAACATTATTGAAGAAAGATGCATTTTCATGGACTCCAGAAGCAACAAAGGCATTCGAACATCTTAAAGAGGCAATGTTCCAAGCACCAATCTTAGCTACACCAGACTTCACAAAAACCTTTAATGTGGAATGTGATGCTTCAGGAAATGGAATTGGTGCTGTTTTAATGCAGGATGAAAGACCCATTTCTTTTGAAAGTTGCCCAATCAAGGGAAAGTTTTTACACAAAGCTATTTATGAGAAGGAAATGTTGGCAATACTCCATGCACTTAAGAAATGGCGACCCTACCTAATGGGAAGACACTTCAAGGTAAAAACGGATCATGATAGCCTTAAATACTTTTTAGAACAAAGATTATCCTCTGAAGAGCAACAAAAGTGGGTCACAAAGATGTTGGGATATGACTTTGAAATCATCTAGAAAAAAGGGAAGCAAAATGTGGTGGCAGATGCACTCTCAAGAAAGGATGAGGATGTGGAAGCACTGTTGTGCGCCATTTCTATTATCCAACCAGATTGGATAAACGAAGCAAGGGAGGAATGGAAGAATGAAGAAGAAGTGTGGGCACTTATTCGAAAGTTACAACAAGATTCCAGTATGTCTGATACATTTAGCTGGAAAAATGATTTGTTATGGTACAAAGATCGCTTATACCTCTATAAGAATTCCCAACTAAAACAAAAGATTCTTATGGAATTGCACACTTCTCCCTTAGGCGGGCACTCAAGATTTTTAAAAAATTACCACAGGGTTAAGAAGGAATTTTTTGGGATGGCCTTAAATAAGATATTCAAAAGTTTGTGGTGGAATGTTTGGTTTGCCAACAAAATAAAGTTGAAACAATTAAGACACCAGGTCTATTACAACCTTTACCCATTCCAAGCCAACGTTGGGAGGAGTTTTCAATGGATTTTATCACAAGTTTACCCAAGTCTGAGGGAAAGAGTGTCATCATTGTGGTAGTTGACAGACTTACCAAGTATGCAGACTTTTGTGCATTATCACATCCATTTAAAGTCAGTACAGTTTCATCTGCATGTATGGAAACAATTCAAAAGCTACATGGAAACCCAAAGATTATTGTAAGTGACAGAGATACCATTTTCACCGGAAATTTTTGGACAGAATTATTTTCTTGTCTTGGTACTCAGTTAGCTCATAGCTCATCTTATCATCCTCAATTTGATGGGAAAACTGAGATAGTAAACAAATGTTTGGAGGGATATCTTCGTTGCTTTGTATCTGATAAACAGACACAATGGGTCAAATGGTTGCCTCTCGCTGAATGGTGGTATAACACCTCCTTCCATACAGCAACAAAAATGACCCCATTTATGGCATTTTATTGGTATCAGCCACCATCCATCACATCATATTTAAGAGAAAATTCTAAGGTTCAAGCAATGGAACATCACATTGAACATTAACAACAAGTCCTCCAACTCTTAAAGGATAACCTCGTGTTGGCACAGAATAGAATGAAACAACAGGCAGATCAACATCGTAGCGAAAGAAGTTTTGATATAGGTGATTGGGTATTCCTTCAGCTACAACCATATAAGCAAATGTCCCTCAAGCAAGCTAAGAAGGATAAAAAAATTATCACCAAAGTATTATGGTCCATACAAGATGTTGCAAAAGATTGGTACTATGGCATACAAATTGGAGCTTCCTGTAGCTTCTCGATTGCACCTAGTTTTCCATGTTTCATGTTTAAATAGGGTTATAGGCGACAAGCTCCCAGTTCAAACAATATTGTCAGAACTTGATGAGGAAGGAAAAATTATATTGGAACCAGAAGCAGTCAAAGAAACAAGAACTCGACAACTACGAAATCAATCAATTTCGGAGTATCTTATCAAGTTGAAGAACTTATCCGCTGAAGATTCCACATGAGAGGATGAGAATTTTATACTGCTGTTGTATATGCTTTTCTTGACTGAGTTACAAGTTTTAAGGCATTGGAGGAAGTAGAGGGTTTGGACCTGTTGGGTCCCTATAATACTAGTGATTACCCCATTACTATTGTAGTTGTACCCCTTATTAATATTGTTGTGACCCTATTATCCCCATATTGTTATTATTGTGCCCCATAGAATCCCTCTATTGTTATTTTTGTGGCTTTATATTATTATTGTTAGGTCGGCTGGGTTATATTGTGACTCCTTAGACTGTTATATATAGAAAGGAGATTTTTTCATTTGAATCATCCAAGAATTGTTCATTTATGTAATGTAAAGGAGGTTGCCCCCTCGAAGAGGTTGAATTCTAAGGTGTTGATCTATCTTTTCTATCTTTTCTTGAGCTGGTTTCATAACAAGACCCTATGGGAATGAACTCAAATGTAGGACCTCTGGGCAATACTTCTTCTTCCTACTTCAATAGTTTAAGCATTAGGACTGCTCATTTGTATGTCTCTTTATGTTGTATGCCCTCTTCTCTGTTTGGGTTCTCAACCCAAGACCCTAGGGTGATTCTACTCGAAACAAAAGGGATCCTGAGGTTGAGGGAACTATGGACAATAAGGCGGTACCCTATATGTTACCCAAGGTTGAAGAATGTTTCTCCATATATTTATAGGGTTGGAGAATGCTGCTCCCCTCTTGGTATTTCCAGAGTATACCCCAGTTGGCATCATACCATCAAGCAGGCCAGCTTGATGGGAATATCACTCCTCGTTTTGGCCAACAAGTTGAGAGTGTACTTAGGGTGTCCAACCCAATTCGATTACGATGTAGGTGTTATACCATCGATGGGAAGATCAATAGGCAATAGGATGGGTTGAGATAACCCGATATGATTCTGGGTAGAGAGTAAGTTCCCCGATGAGATTCTAGGGTTGAGGGTGTACTCCCTTGTGAGGAGAGTTATAATATTGCTCGGTATGGGTGGAAGATATTTCTCCCCAATATGGTTCTAGGTTGATATGTGCTCCTTGATGATATACTCTCTGATGATGATTGATAATGATATTTCGGGTAGCAGCCCGATCACAGATATTCCAAACAGCAGCCTGATGGATGGAGGGTGGTAGTCTAAGCTCCCCTTCGGTAGAAAATTCTTCTTATTTTAGATCAAATAAAGTTTCAGCAGTTAGAGTTGAGTAGAGATAGTCAAGCATTACAACAACTTGACAAGATGATGCAAATATATGGATAAGTGGAATTATCCCTAGTTGAGAGGGAGTGTTTATTTTCACAGCTATAGTAAAATTCCTCATTGGTTAGCTTATATGACCAAGATGATGCTTGCATTAAATTCCTCTTTTCAAGAGGACCAAAATGGACCTAAAGATCACTTGATTCGGTCAAGAAGAAGTTAAGTTTTGAATTATTTTATTAATTCATTCATTATGGAATGGGTCAACCCTAACCACTTGGGTAACTGCTTGGGTCATTCTTAACCCCAAGTAAATCCTCAAGACAACCTATAAAAGGAAGCGGCCTCAAGCTAGATAGGAACTCAAGTTATTTTTTTATTCTTCTACTTTGTCTTGGCTTGCATAAGTTCATCGATGGAAGTGTTCATTGGGTTTAAGATCACAGGCGAAAGGTTAGCTCTAAGTTGGGGTATTTTGGATCTCGGTCACTGGCACAGATCTGAATTTTTTCATCCATAAACATTGGCATAAAGTGGGTAAGAGAGAGACTTTGGCTCTCTGGTCACTGGGAGGTAGTTTAGAGGGAGCGACTTTACCTTCAGAAGGTTCTGGTCATCAGTCACTCGCTTCAGGAAGCCGAGGGAGTTTATTTTCCTTGTCGATCTCTAGGATAGCACTGCAAGAGTGCGACTTTGCTTTGATTGGTTGCTCGGACAACCAAGAAAGAGAGTGACTTTGGGTATTTTCTATTCAGATCCATAATCGTAGGCACAAAGACCTCCTATGAGCGACTTTTCTGTTACAGTCGCCTGCATACTATCTTCATGAGTGTGACCCTGAAGTTTTTAGTCACACGCAGACAATGTTGATGATAGTGACCCAGTTCAGATCTGAGGTTTGGCATCTTGGCATTAGTGATGTGTGGATCTAAGTTTCTTTGTTGTTATAACAAATTTGTAGATCTGTAGAATTGGTTTATTGTTACCTGCTGCTAATTAGATGTATTGGGCTCATTGTACTCACTACTGTAGCTTTTTATGAAGATCTGTTAAAGAATAAGAAGAAGATTTGAAAGGGTTTCCCCCTTGTGAGGTGTTTTTCCCTAGTCTTGGACCAATTTGCTATCTCTTATGGTTGTGTGTTGTTGTCTTCTCTATCAGTGCTTATATTGTTCATTCTTCAGTTACATTTTTGATTGATTATACTGCTAATATTTAGATGCATTGTTAATGAAAAGGATAAATTGGGCTAAAGTAATTGATACAACATTGAAAAAATACAAAATTTAACACTCTTGCACTGTGATCTTCACCGAAATTGTGACCAAGTTCTCCTTGCACCAAGATCTGCCACAACTATGCCACTATAATTATCCAAAGAAGCTTCAAAGACATATGAAATGTGTCCTCCTATGATGTAGATTGCAGAATTGCACCCATCCAAAAATCACTATATGAAAGACCTCCGAAAATCTCAGACAAATCTGAATTCTTCACTTCTGTTTTGCAGATACCCTAACTGAGTATTTATAGTAGTTATGTCTCCATAATAAGCCGACTTGAACCAGCGAAGAGATGTGTCATTTATGTAAGCTAACTTGAATGTCTTTTAATTCGTTTACAGGCTGATGTGATGAAGAGGATTGTGCTTGTCATTTGGAGGGCTTCTGCCAAGTATAACATGACTTTATAAATATTACAATGAATCTTACGCATTATGACAAATCCTAAAGACATCAATAAGAAGTCTTTGACCTATGAATAACACTTATTGATCATGAAACTGATGATGCAAGGAATACAATAAATATATTTTGTTCTCTTTATTACATTATTTACATCAGTCATAATTACATGTCATTGTGAAGACCAAACCTAGTTCTTCAACAACCTTGTCCAAAGAGTTTGTTACAATGATCCTAGTAGAAATTTTTGACTTTGATATTAGCTTTAATATGGCATATAAGGCTTGTTAATCTAACTGTGTTGATTTGATTGCACAATATTGATTTGTGTAAGGCTAATCATATTGGTTTGGTTAGGTGTTATGTTTGCAAAAATCATTGTATGAAGCAAGCTCCCCGAGCTTGGTATATCTACATTGAAAGTTACAGCGTGAAGTCAAGAGGATGTGCAAATCCAAACCTCTACTTCAAAAGTGGTCCAAGATATGGATTTGATTTTGGTTTTATATGTTGATGATCTATTCTTGACAGGTAGTGAGCCTCTGATGATGAAAGTAAGAGGGAATTGGCCTTTGAAATTTGAAATTACGAATCATGGCATGATGAATTACTTTCTAAAGTTTGGAAAAGAAAATATATATTGTGAAGCCATTAAAGAAAGTGGAAATGTGAATCCTTGGACACTCTGATTGAATTTCAAGGAGTTATTAAGAGATATTGTTCAACTTGATTTGGCAACCGATAGTTGATTGAAGAATTGATGTTCTGTATGAATGCTCATCTGTATATATATGTTTTGCATAGAACAACCAGAGTGGATTCATGATTGAGTCGCTTCATACACATTAATTGGCCGTCAAGCACCCTTCGATATATTTGCATGGGATGATAAATTTTTTGGTCTATGATATTCTTCCTATGATATGTGACTGCATATATGTATGATGTTGTTTGGGATCATTATTGATGAGATGAGCACAACTAGTTGCTACCTTAGTATGATATCTGCCATGATATTTTTGGATGAGAAGTTCGTAGCTATAAGCACGACCAACATTGAATAGGATGTTGTTTGCATAACTAGCCATGAGGTAAGTTGAATAAGCTCCTTGGAAAGTTGTTTGAGTAGGTTTTGGATATGACAAGGATACTTTGTGATAATATTAATTGAGATCCAATTGGAAGAGAATCTATTATATAGTTGGGATTGAGATCTCTTCATATATTGAGACAACGTTGCCATACGAGACAAGCTTAAGCTTGTGGTTATCGGCTCCGTGAGAGGGAGGATGAATAAGGTAACCTTTTTGTTATATATATATATATATATATATATATATATATATATATTTCTAGTATAATATTTGATTTGATGTCCTATATGAACAAGAGACTGCTACTATTGTGACATGATGATTAAGCCGACACCAGATATGAGCATGATAATATGTTTATGATCTACAAAGAACAAGACTGATCGAGAACACTAAGTTAGCTCTTCCCTCTGTTTGAGCTCCAAGGGTGAGGAATTGTGATGGAGGGCTCCTGGGGTTGAGGGATCTCTATAAAATAGGGTTGTAGATGCTTCTCCTTTATCTGTCACCCATAGGGTTAGAGATATTAGCTCCCTATCTTGGTCTATGCAGAGTATACCCCAGTTGGCATCATACCCACAAGATGGGCTTGTTGGGAATACCACTCCCTGTCTGGCCAACAGGTTGAGAGAGTTCTTGGAGGTGTATAACCCAATTTGATTATGATTTAGGTGTTATACCACATGACTATTGAGTGACATTGTTAGGAAAATCAGTAGGAAATAGGATGGTTGTGATCCTTACCTCATATATCAAGTTATATCTTGCCCATTGATTACATCATGGGATGGTTGTGATTCTTGTTTAGTAAGTGGTATCTCACCTATTGCTTGACATTGGCTAAGATTTTGTAATAGGACCTTCCTCATTGTCATTCATTTTTGGGTTGAGATGTGCTCCCCGATGTAGTCTTAGGTTGAGATGTGCTCCTTGATATTGTTTTGGATTGAAATGTGCTCTCCGAAGTGCTAAAGGGTGGTAGCTTAGGCTCCCCTTTGATGTCACATTCTTCTTCTTTTAGATTCGAGAATGTTCAACATATGAGTAGAGACAATCAAGAGATAATTTGGGACAAGCATAGATGAGCAGTGATGACATTTGATGAAAAGATTCTTGACATTGGATATGATTTGATGACAAGATATTTGCGATGATTACATGATGCAGTTGGAATTTCTCCCTAATTGAGTGGGAGTGTTAATTTGGCAACTTATGTGACAAATTCCAACCATGGGACAAGATTCCTATTTTCGAAAGGACCAATTTTTTCTATTGAAGCGCTCAATTTGGATAAGGGAAAGTGTATTTCTGAATTAATACCCACATGTGCATATTTGATTAGGTCGGCCTAAAAGATAAATTGGACACCCATGCCTGGCTATAAATACAATTCAAGTGACCATCATTTGGACATCATCATGAATCATTCTTCTATTCTTCTTTCTTTGGTTTGGCTCACACAGATCTGAGATAGTTCGTGGAAGTTCACTCGCACATGTTCAAGATTGCAAGGGATGAAGCTTACATGTGTGCCAGGGTTTTGGTTTCTGACCACAGGCATGACACAAACAATTTTTGGTCACTACCGTAGTCACACAGGCTCATGTGTGTGGTTGGAGGGCTCTAGCCACACACACATCACTGTTTTCATGGGGTTGGAACCTAGGGTTTGGTTTTATCAGTTAACCACAGATTTTTCTCGTTGATCGCAAGGTTTTGCAGTTGACTATAGACATTGACAGTTGACTGCATGCTTCTGAAGCAAGGCTTTAATTATTAGCATTGTTGGGTTGATCTCATGAATTTTGTTTAATTGGTATTATTGGATAGGATTATGGTCCGCGATATGGATTATTTTACTCTTTTTTTAAACCATTCAATGACAATCTAATAAGAAGAAATTGAAACGGTTTTCCCCATAGTGGGTTTTCCCTTAGTCTCTGACCAATCATGGTGTTTCTATTTGTGAATTATTTTCTTCTATTGTTCCTTTATGTTCCATTTCATTGATGATGATGTTGTTCTTTATATATAATTTCATATGTTGTTGAATAATGTTGTAAATCTGAATAATGATATGATGCTATCGGGTAAATTCTATGATGAAATGCAATTATCAAAGCAAAGAACAATATAGTCCTAAGAAAAATTAACAAATAGCGTAACTAACAATAGTTTAGAACAGTTCATGAGTTCGATCCTCATAATTTCTCTAATTAATTTAATTAAATACAATTCAACCAATATGCAATTGATAAGATCATTAAGGAGACTAGTATATCTTACCTAGACACAAAATATGCTAGACCTAATTTTCCTTAAGCCAATAGAAAATATATTTAATCAACTTATCACAATAATATTTTTATACATATTCAAGCATTTGAAAATCAATTTAATTAATCTACCTAAATCACATACAAAAGAATTAGAATACTAGAGGATAGATACCTAGTTCGCACTGTTAGGATATTCCGACACATAGGAAATAGTTAAGTTCAACTTGGTCTAGTATAGAGTTAGGTATAGAGTTAGGTAAAGTGTGTTTCTTTACCGTTGTACATTTTGTAACTTACAATTCGACGGTCACGATATGTAGTGATCCGACGGTTCATTCTCTCCTCGGTATTACCGACACTTGATCCGTGGCTTGACACCCGATTGGTCCATGAGTTCTATTTAAAGCGCATGGAGGGTCATTGTTCGGGTAATCCGTGCATGAGAGAAGCTTATGTAAATTTTCATTCTTTGATTAATAAATTGCCTGTAGTACCCACGTTGGGACAGGCCGTGGACTGTTTCCCTCTTTGAGGGTTTTAACCACGTCAAAATTACTGGTGTATTGATCTGTGATCTGGTTGTGAGCGGTGTCCTTTTAGTATTCTTTCTGAGGAACTTACCCTGTAAATTCCTACATGGTATCAGAGCTATTTGAGGGCCGCGTCCGTTGGTGATCCAAATCTGAAGCCGGTAGAACTGCATGCGGCTGTCGTTTCCTAGATCTGCTGTTTCTGACTGCTTTCGGGCGGAGAGGACTACTCTGTTGCGTTCGGAGCATCTGTTCCAGTGAGGAACCCCTTTCGTTTCACGCGAAAAGGTTTCCGGTAGCCCTAGCTGCGTCATTTTTTAGATCGGGAGGTATACAGTGTTTTTTGCAGTTTACTGTTATTTTCTCTCTGCTTATTTCGGTTTCGGTTTATTTAGCCTTTTTTTTAACCGGATCTATACCTTTCATTTCTGCGTATGCTCTTTGCCCTGCGACTCTGTGCGATCTGGGCAAATCAGAAACAGAAAGGAAGGATTTTTCTCATGCGTATGTTCTTTTCCCTGCACCTTAGTGTGATCTCGGAAAACCAGAAACATTGAGAAAAATATTTAGTTTTTCGGCTAAAGCTAACTTTGAGATTTTTTTTTAAATTTCTAGTTTTTTGGCTAAAGCTAACTTCGAGCCGCAAGGTTCGTTTTTCTTTGCATATTCGTGTTGGGTTTTGTGTTTTGTGTTTTGTAGGGAAAAAGAGCTTTCTCAAGGCAAGCACGCAAACCAAGGCCCCCCCCCGCCTCTCTCTCTCTCTCAAATTTTTTGTATAGATCAATTGGTTCAAAGCTATTTTTAGAGAGTAGAGGTCTTGGGTTCAAGTCTCCATTTTGTGGGGGCAGATTTTTTTATTCCCGCACATTCGTGCACTTTGTCGGCTACGTCAACAATTTTTTTTCTAAAAGCCATAACTTCTTCATCCGGAAGCCTTTTTCAGAGCCGTTTTTTTTAAAACCGCCTATTTTTTCGAGATCTATCCATTGGAACACTTACTTTCAGCATCTTTAGCTTCAGTTTAAAAAAAAAATGGAAAATCCATGCCAAGTCATTCTTGACAGCACTAACTGCTTCCAATGGGTAGCCTACATGGAAGATTTACTTAGAAGTAAAGGTCTCTTCAGAATAGCCACAGACCAAGAGAAGAAACCAAAAGATGAAGACAAGGCTGCAAAATGGGAAAATAGACAAGATCAAGCACGTGGTTTGATAGGGATGTCTATTTCTCCTGATCTTAGATTCCACATTGCAGAACTTGAGACTCCTCATGAAGCATTAGAAAAACTCGCTAAAGTTTTTGGGATTAAAAATGAAATTAGAGCCCATCAACTTAAAAATGAGTTGCTTACTTTGGATCCTAATAATTTTTCTTGCATTGAAGATTTCTTGTCCAAATTCAAGACCCTTAGATATCTCTTGGAAGGTGTTAAAGTTAAGAAAGAAGATGGTAACCTTATTTATTCCATCCTTACTAAGTTGGAACCAGCCTACTCTGTATTTGTTTCCACTTTCCATTCTACAAGGGAAGCTTTCATTTGTCAAGGAAAAGACTACAAGGCCCCTTCCTTTGACTCCTTTTGTGATTCCTTAATAAGAGAACAAGAAAAACTCTTACACCTTGGTCTTCTTAATCTTGGAAACTCTTCCACGAAAGCGTTAGCCGCCCAGCAGCAACCAAATTCAAAGAATCCTAAGAAGTCATATCCTCAAAAGAATGGTCCTAAACCAACTCAGCCTCAAAATGAAAGATCATTTCAGCAAAATGATAAGACCAATAAAAACAAATGGAAGAAGACTGATAGACATTGTAACTTTTGTAATCGAGATGGCCACTTAGAATCTAAATGCTTTAAGAAGATGGAAGCCTTGGAAGCCGCAATGAAGAAACATAACATCCATGTGGAGCCTACTTCAACTTCAACTTCCGGAATGGCACTTTCTGCATGTCGTTGTCAATCATCTCAGTCTGGTTATGCATTAAATGTATCTTCTTCTTCTTCTCATTCTCATGAGTGGCTCATTGATTCTGGAGCCTCTTATCACATGGCCAAAAACCAAGCCACGTTTTCTTCTTTAAATGATTGTAACACCAAAAATATATATGTTGGTGATGATAGATCTCTTAATGTTGTAGGGACTGGAACTGTTCATCTAGACAATGGTCAGTTTAATGATGTATTATGTGTTCCAACCTTATCCTGCAACCTTCTATCTGTCTATCAGATAACTCATTCAGGTGAAGGTAAAATTGTTGAATTTTCACCTCATGATGTTGTAATCAAGGATCTAAAAGATCCTAAACAGATTCTAGCTACTGTTCTTGCTGATGATTCCACAAGGTTGTATAAGTTTCACAACTTTGGGTCATCAAATCTTCCCTCAGTATTTGTTGCTCATAATGATGAAGTGAGCAAACTTTGGCATGAGCGATTTGGTCACTTGAACTATCGCTCCCTTCAGCATCTATGTAAAGAAAATATGGTGACAGGTCTTCCTATGGTATCTTGCAGAGATGGTGTTTGTTCCGGATGTGTACTCGGAAAGCATCATCGGGACAGTTTTGACAAACGTGCCTCTTGGCACACCTCAGCCCCTTTACAGCTTGTGCACAGTGATTTATGTGGTCCTCTTCCTGTTGCTTCATTCTCTGGCTGCAAGTACTTCTTAACTTTCATTGATGATTTCTCCAGACGCACTTGGGTATACTTCTTAAAACTCAAGAGCGAAGTATTTAACACATTTTTGGCCTTCAAAGCCTTTGTTGAAAAACAATCTGGACATCAAATTCTTAAGCTAAGAACTGATAATGGTGGAGAATATGTTAAAAACACATTCATCAACTTTTGCACCGAAAATGGAATTCAAATGCAATATACTGTTCCATACACTCCACAACAAAATGGTGTAGCTGAAAGGAAAAATCGCACCTTAAAGGAAATGGCTAATTGTATGCTGCAATCTAAAGGACTCAGTTTTAGTTTTTGGGCCGAAGCAATTAATTGTGCAAATTATATAATCAATCGCACTCCTAATAAGGTTCTAGAGAATATCACTCCAGAAGAAGCTTGGAGTTCCATTAAACCAGATGTAAGTCACTTTCGTGTGTTTGGAAGTGAAGCATGGGCCCATATTCCAGATGAAAAGCATAAAGCTTTAGAACCTAAGAGTGAGAAATGTACTTTTGTTGGATATTCTGAAGTTGTAAAAGGTTATAGACTTATTCCATTTAAGTCCAAAAATGTTATCATTAGAAGAGATGTAAAATTTGATGAAAATAAATCGGCCTGCGAGCTTAGTCCGGCGGATGTGCCACCTCTTCCTATCTCTTCTACTTTTGAAAACATTTCTTCTTCAGATGATGAAAGCGAGGATGATAATCCTCCCCCACCTTCTCAGGATCCTCAACTTCCAAGATGGGTCCGTGCTACTCGGGATGCAGCAGGTGATCTTGCCGGTGATCCTACAGATCAACGACGTACACGTTCTCAGTTTGAAAGAGCCTCTTCTTTACTGGCTCAAGCTCCAGTAAATCATGATCCTGACACTTTTGCAGAAGCTTCAGGCCATCCACATTGGGAAGCAGCTATGAATGAAGAATATCATTCATTAATGACAAATGATACATGGGATCTTGTTCCTCTACCAAAGGGACGCAAACTTGTTAGATGTAAATGGGTTTACAGAACCAAGTATGGACCAGATGGGAAAGTTGATAAACATAAAGCTCGTCTCGTTGCTAAGGGCTTTTCACAGGTTGAAGGCATTGACTACACTGAAACCTTCTCCCCTGTTGCCAAAATGAACTCTATCCGCCTTGTTCTTTCCCTTTCTGCCTCTTTAAAATGGGAAGTCCATCAGATGGATGTTAAATCTGCCTTCTTGCATGGGGACTTGCAGGAAGAAATCTATATGGAAAAACCCATTGGCTTCATACAAACAGACTCCAACCTTGTTTGTCGACTTAAGAAATCCCTTTATGGCCTCAAGCAAGCTCCTCGGGCTTGGTATGCCAAAATGGATAGCTTTCTTTTAGAATCTGGCTTTTCTAGGTGTCATTCTGACAAAACTGTCTACACCAAGAAAGTGGGCAACTCTCTTATCATCCTTGTTCTTTATGTTGATGATCTTATTCTTACTGGTAGTGATCCCAACCTTATAAACCATGTGAAGTCCAGCCTTAAAAAGAAATTTGAAATGAGAGACTTAGGACACTTACACTATTTTCTCGGTCTTCAAGTCTTGCAATCCAATGAGGGTATTTTCCTTTCCCAGTCCAAGTATGCTTGTGATATTCTTCGTCATTTTCACATGGAAGACTGTAAGCCAGCCCCTTCTCCCTTTCAGTCTGGAGTCAAACTTTCAGTCTCTTGTACTTCTCCTGAAGTTGATGCTACCTTATACCGTCAACTTGTAGGAAAACTCTTGTATTTAACCCATACTCGTCCTGATCTTTCCTTTGCTATTGGACTTGTTGCTCGTTTTATGCAAAACCCCCGTGAAAGTCATTGGAAAGCAGCTAAAAGAATACTTCGTTATGTTCGAGGTACAGTACAGTTTGGGATTCATTACAGTGCCAAAGCAGCTCCTCTATTAGTTGGTTTCACTGATTCTGATTGGGCTGGTGACCTTGATGATCGGAAGTCTATTGCTGGTTATGTCTTCACTCTTGGTTCAGGACCTATTACATGGGCTTGTAAGAAACAGGCTGCCATTTCTCTTTCGTCAGCAGAAGCAGAGTATCGTGGTGCCGTGGAAGCTAGTAAGGAAGCCTTGTGGCTTCGTCAGATCCTATCAGGGTTTGGCTTTGAGCAGCAGCATCCAACCACACTTTGGTGTGATAATCAAAGTGCCATTCAGCTATGCAAAGATCCAGTCCAGCATCAGCGCAGCAAACACATTGAACTACACATGCACTTCATCAGAAAGCTCATTCATGACCATGTTCTTGAAGTGCAATATTGTTCAACAGATGATCAGGTTGCAGACATCTTCACAAAGGCTCTCAAAGAGGCGAAGTTCACTAAACTTCGATATATGCTTGGAGTTCAGGAAGTTGTCACTAAGGGGGGATAGGCTCTAGTGCCTCCTTCCTTCTCCTATTGTGTCATATTTGTAAATCCTTCAATCCTATCCCAAGTTGTTCTTAAGGGGGGATGTTAGGATATTCCGACACATAGGAAATAGTTAAGTTCAACTTGGTCTAGTATAGAGTTAGGTAAAGTGTGTTTCTTTACCGTTGTACATTTTGTAACTTACAATCCGACGGTCACGATATGTAGTGATCCGACGGTTCATTCTCTCCTCGGTATTACCGACACTTGATCCGTGGCTTGACACCCGATTGGTCCATGAGTTCTATTTAAAGCGCATGGAGGGTCATTGTTCGAGTAATCCGTGCATGAGAGAAGCTTATGTAAATTTTCATTCTTTGATTAATAAATTGCCTGTAGTACCCACATTGGGACTGACCGTGGACTGTTTCCCTCTTTGAGGGTTTTAACCACGTCAAAATTACTGGTGTATTGATCTGTGATCTGGTTGTGAGCGGTGTCCTTTTGGTATTCTTTCTGAGGAACGTACCCTGTAAATTCCTACACGCACTTGACTACATATATGAAAATCAGTTATTCAAAACATTCTAAACCAACTAATGGTGTTCACTATACCAATGTTAGTATCTTGATTTGTAATAAAAAGAAAATAATGGATTTAAATCTCAAGCAAATTCATGTTACAAATCTTTATATATTTAACTTTAATTACACCTGATCAATCCTCCTTAATCATGTCTTTGAGATTCCATCAAAATAATTTGCTCATTATAACTAGAAGAATTACTTAGCTCATACATATATGTTAGTATGGATTCCGCACCCATACCTTAGCTCACTAATTAGCTCATAGATATATATCCCAACATGGATTCCACACCCATACATAACTTAAGGAAAACATAACCTTCAAGTGTTCCTTAAAATGACTTCCACAACCATTCATGCACAATTCATTTAAGCCTCTTGTTTATTAGGAAGGCCATACCAAAACCTAGTATTTGAGTAATTTCAAGTTATTTGATGCAAAATGTCAACCCAAAATTCACAAATTAACAACTGCAAAAGATCATGTCAAAGAAATCATAGGAATTCCATTCTTTCTTGTTAAGAATGTATTTCCAAATCATATTTTTAGCACATCAATTTAATGCACATATACTACTTGTGAATCTATATTCATAGTTAAAAGTGACATCCTTCAAGGTAAATTTTGTTAAGTTTCCATTAGTGTAGATAACAAAAGAGTCAAAATTAAAATGACAAACTTCACTTTAATTGAATCTCAACCTTACACATGTTACACATTCCCAAAGCATACACACCAAAGTCATCATATTATAGCGTTGGCATTATGATACAAGTGTTGTCCTTGATGGAAACTCACACAAATGACAGATCATAGTGCAGTAGGTCAGTAGCAAAGAATTGATGATCAGACTACAAAGAATGAAGAAAGAAAAGTATATACGCAGGTTCACTATATACCAAGTAGTGTATATACGCAGGTTCACTATATAAAAAGGCGCGTATACACACAGGATTGCTGATCAAAAGTCGCGTATGCGTATGCACGCACTTTCATGCACGGAAAAGCGTGTACATGTGGGAAAGCTTATTTTTGGGTTCGTGGTATTTAGACCTATGGTTTTGGACCTTGGTATTGCGTCCGAAGTGTTGAACCCAGGTATTGGGTCCCTAGTATTGGTTCTAAATGGTTTTGGACCATGGTATTGAGTAAGGCCTAAGACTATAAAAGGAGAAGAAGATAATTAGGCAAAGGCACTGAGAAAGTCTTGAATATCTGATGAAGGATGAGATTCAGTATGCAGGTTATGGGTTCATGATGCTTTGCTTGATCTGAGCTAAGGAGGAATCTCATCAGTTGATGGAGAACAAGATCTAAGGATAGATCGGGATCAAATGGTTTGGAATGAATCATCTCTATATGGTTTGATTATGCTTATTCTTGATTTGTATACTGACGCATGTAATATTTTGATCTGGGTATAACTTAAGTTTGAAATAGCTGCAACTCATGAATGAATGTATACGCTGGGCGAATTTGATAAAAGCGCACACATACCCAGGTTATACACATCTAAGTAGCGTATACCATATGAACTATGATGTTTGAAGTTAGAGGTGGTTCTGGTTGTTGATGAGTTCTGATGACTATTTACTGGTGTCAGTTTTCTGCATATACAGTTTGATTGATTGTGTTTAGCCTCAGTATTGATGGATGAGATCTATACTGGATCAGGATCATAATGACTTATCTTTATGTGATCCGATGGACTAGATCTGGTTGCTAACATACATATTGTCCTTGTATATGTAATGATTCGGGTTTTTCTGGAGTCAGGAAGGGCAGCGAAGTTATAAGTAACTAATTAATGACATATACGCTGGTTCGCTTTGGTGAAATTGTGTATACACGCTGGTTAGGCTCTTCCAAGTAGCGTATGCACTCTGATACATAATTGTTTATGATACAGTTAGATCTGAACATTGTTGCAGAGTTCGGTGTTCTGCTCTATGTTCTGGTGATTGCAGTTTGTTGACTGGGTTTCAGTGATTCAGTATTGGGTGATTCAAAAATTGATGATTGATTGTGTGTTTCAATGATATTGATGGGTCCAGTATGAAAATTGGATGAAATGTTGCCTTCAGATTATGATGATGTGTTCCATGAGTATCCAGTCTGAAAATTTATGAAACGTGGTACTTGGAGGAAGAAAGAGAAGGTTGTAGCCTTCTGTAGGTCGGCACCTACGTACTAGTACATCAGCTAGTACAAGAGCTAAGGGGGTGGTAGCTCCCTTCCAGTAGCAGCTGGAAAATGAGTGAAGGTTGGAGCATTCAGTAGGCCGACACCTACGTACTAGTAAAAGGATCGGCTAGTACAAGAACTAAGGAGGTTGTAGCTCCCTTCCAGAAAAAGCTGGAAAACGAGAGAAGGTTGTAGCCTTCTACAGGTAGAAGCCTATGTACTGGTATAGGACTGCACCAGTACAGAAACATTGTAAAAAGAAGTTTCTTATTAAAAGAAGATAGAAATGACTTGCAGCAAGTGGTTTTCACCCACATTGGGTTTCCACCTTATATCATAGTGTTCATGTGTGCTTCTTGTGTGCGATGATCTGTTCTGTTTTACAGCTCCTGTTTACTGTTCATATGGTTAATAATGTTCTGATGCACTCATTAAGGATCAACTGAGTGAATCATAAGTTTACTGGATATACGCTTGTTGCATTAAACATAGTTTCGTATACACATGGTTTGTTTTAACTGAAGTAGCGTATATGAATCTTAATATGAAAATGAAAAAGTTATATTGATTTGATAATACTGATTCACCCCCCCCCTCTCAGTATTATTTCCAACAATTGGAATCAGAGCAGGTCCTTTGGTAGAAGCTTGATCGCTTGAAGTAGATCCGTAGAACAATGGGAAAGAAGCTTAAGAAGAAATCGCCTAAGAAGAAGAAGACATCTCAGAAAAACTATGACAGTGGGAGAATCGATTGGGGAATCTGTGGAAGAAGCACTTCACATTTAGAATCACTTCAGAATAAAGACGAACAAGAAAAAGAACTATCAGGTATGAATTTGTTATTCTCATGGTGACACATTTATCCATCCATTTGAAGATGATGAAAGTGATAGCGAAACAACTGAATTTTCTCTTATGGGTGAGCAAGAAAGATATCAAATAGAGGCAGAATTTAAAAGGCTTACAGACAAAATTAGAGATCAACAAGATCTATTTAACAAAAAGGAATGTGCCTTCGAAGAAGAAGCTACCAAACTAAAAGCCCAACTAGAGGAAGGAAACAAGGTAAGGAAGTTATTTAAGGACAAGGAAGATCAATGTCAAAAGTTGCAAGATGAAGTGACATCATTAAGAAATGAAATCAATGAAAGGAGCACAACAATCAAGAAACTCAAAGATAGATCCAGTTACTATGAAAGTCTTGAAGCTACGATCCTCTCACTAAAAGAAGATCTTGAAGAATAAAATAAGCAAAATAAAGAACTACTCCAAGCTCTTGAAAAACAAGAAAACGAAGTTCTTGAACTAAGACATCAGTTGGAAGAAGGAAGAAAACATGAAGAAAACATGAAGAAGCAGTAAGGAGGAGCAACATCAGGTTGAGGTAAATATTCTAAAAGACAACTTAGAAGAAAAGGATAAGCTCTTACGATTTCAAGATAGTACTAAGATCTTGGATGATATTATTTGTAGTCAAAGGTCTCCTACTATCAAAATTGGTCTAGGTTTTCATGAATCTGTTGAAGGTGAATCTAGTTCACAAATTAAAACAAGGAACTCTAATGCACAATCTGAAATACTGAACAAGGAGATGAGAGGTCAATCTCATCATCAACCAAGGAAAGAAATTCTTCAAAGAAAATCTTTTACTCCTCCGATGAATAATGTTGAATGTTATGTATGTCATAATCTTGGACATGTTGTAGCCAGATGCAGAAGTAGAATGGTTTAATACCATCACATAGAAAGATCTTCACGTTCCAGGTACTTTAAGGGATATTGTTTTTGTTGCAATATGTTTGGTCACAAAGCTGTTGATTGCTACAGAAGAAATATGAAACATGTAAGATGTTATGCATGTAACAAGCTTAGACATATAGCAAAGGAATGCAGGAACAAAGTACGGACACCATACCAAAAGGAGAAAACATCATCACACTTGAAGATATGGAAGAAGAAGGAAGTACTGTCAGAAAGATGTGGCACAGCACAATGTATAGAAATAACAGACTCAGAGGAAGCTGAAAGTGTAAAACTTCAGTGTTCTCGATCTCATACGCAATTTTCATAAAGAGAAGTCGCGTATATATGTGAGTTAGATGGTGCACAGTCGCGTATATGTCAGTTTGAGAAAAGCAGTGGGATAGGCTCAGGAAAACGATCTCACAGTAAAGAAGATGGCAAAGGTTCAGAGGGAGCATATACTTTTAATAATGCATTGTTGGCATTATGGTTAGTATTCCTTGGTGATGATGCTTGTATGGCTAAATGATATATCTTGCTCATATGATTCTTGGGGTTACATAGTTGGTGTTTATATCATATTTGTGGTTGATTCTTTGATGATGCATATATGGTGCTTACATGGTGATCTTCATAAGGATAAGGAGAAGTACAAAGTACTTGGTGATGAGTCACTCATATGCTGCTGCCTTCATATGCATAAAGATCATACAATATAGTTATGATGTAGGATTCCTATAGTTCTCGGTGCTCACATGGATGAGGATTGCTGCTGTTACATAGTGCTATATACAATATACTGGATACATAGATGATTACTCAAAGTTGCATTGTTGGAGACATGATGATGATGAGTTCTTACCTATATGATGATAGGTTGATACTTACATATGTTGATTCATGCAGCTGTTCCCAAGTGATGATACTTGGATCATGCAGATCTTGATGTTGATGAAATGGCTATGGTGTTTTTCATATATGATATAATATGAATGATTCTGTATGTCATATGCAGAATTATGTTCAAAAGGATGAGTTGATGCAAACATGCCTTGTTATAGGTTGATGACTTATAGACTAATGAACATATACAGGTTGCTGGTCTAGATGTTGTTGTCAGATGATTATGGAGCAGATCATACATTGTGTATGATAGGTGCTAATGACTATCATGATCTTATTTAGATGTTTGATCTCTATTATAAATGTCATGTAAAGTTCATATCAAGACTCATGATGTAATAGTTTGTCTCTATCTATTGTAGTCATTTGATGAATCCCTTTTGGTCATATGATGTAATTTGTACCCCCACTATGCATGGGAAGGATAATGTAATATTTTAGTCATGTACAAACATTTGGTATCTAGCGTATCCCCACTTGGTTGGGTGGATGAGTCAATATTGGTATATCCCCACTAGATTGGGAGATGGATGTATGTCATTTATGATAGAGTCATGTTCTTCTTGTAGAACATCTTTTTGCAGACCTTGCTTACAGTTAGGGGGAGCATGAACAACACACTTCAACAGAGCAGAGATTTCAGCATGTACTCAGAGGGAGCATGGACAGATTGGTACACCTTGGCATATACAAAGGGGGAGCTCATTCAGAGATTTCAGCAGGTACTCAGGGGGAGTATGGACAGCAAAATGTATATCAAGGAAGAGAATATCTTGGTTCGCCCTTTGCCCTTGATGTCAAAGGAGGAGAGTGACTTGGTATGGTTGCTGCCATCAAGTCAAAAGGGGGAGATTGTTGGCATTATGATGCATGTGTTGTACTTGATGGCAACCCACTCATAGAAGAACAACTCACTTATATATAACTAGATGAATCTACAGAAGAGATATCAAATGTGACAAAATACATGGGATGACTCAAAGGAATCAGTTCAGATGTAATGAACAATGACAACTCATTAAGATGACAGTTCTCAGTATGATAAGTTAGCTTTGCCATCAAGTCCAAAGGGGGAGATTGTTGGCATTATGATACAAGTGTTGTCCTTGATGGCAACTCACACAAATGATAGATCATAGTGCAGTAGGTCAGTAGCAAAGAATTGATGATAAGACTAAAAAGAATGAAGAAAGAAAAGTATATACGCAGGTTCTCTATATACTAAGTAGTGTATACATGCAGGTTCACTATAACAAAGGCACGTATACACACAGGATTGCTGATCAAAATTCGTGTATGCGTATGCACATACTTTCATGCATGGAAAAGCATGTACATGTGGGAAAGCTTATTTTGGGGTCCGTGGTATTTAGACCTATGGTTTTGGACCTTGGTATTGCATCCGAAGTGTTGAACCCAGGTATTGGGTCCCTAGTATTGGTTCTAAATGGTTTTGGACCATGGTATTGAGTAAGGCCTAAGACTATAAAAGGAGAAAAAGATCATTAGGCAAAGGCATTGAGAAAATCTTGAATATCTGATGAAGGATGAGATTCAGTATGCAGGTTATGGGTTCATGATGCTTTGCTTGATTTGAGCTAAGGAGGAATCTCACCAGTTGATGGAGAACAAGATCTAAGGATAGATCGGGATCAAATGGTTTGGAATGAATCATCTCTATATGGTTTGATTATGCTTATTCTTGATTTGTATACTGACGCATGTAATATTCTGATCTGGGTATAACGTAAGTTTGAAATAGCTACAACTCATGAATGAATGTATACGTTGGTCGACTTTGATAAAAGCGCGTACATACGCAGGTTATATACATCTAAGTAGCGTATACCATATGAACTATGATGTTTGAAATTACAGGTGGTTCTGGTTGTTGATGAGTTCTGATGACTATTTACTGGTGTCAATATTCTGCATATACAATTTGATTGATTGTGTTTAGCCTCGGTATTGATGGATGAGATCTATACTGGATTAAGATCATAATGACTTATCTTTATGTCATCCGATGGACTAGATCTGGTTGCTAACATACGTATTATCCTTGTATATGTAATGATCTGGGTTTGTCTGGAGTCAGGAAGGGAAGCGAAGTTATAAGTAAGTAATTAATGACATATACGCTGGTTCGCTTTGGTGAAATTGCATATACACGCTGGTTAGGCTCTTCCAAGTAGCATATGCACTCTGATACATGATTTTTTGATGATACAGTTAGATCTGAACATTGTTGCAGAGTTCAGTGTTCTGCTCTATGTTCTGATGATTGCAGTTAGTTTGTTGACTGGGTTTCAGTGATTCAGTATTTGGTGATTTAGAAATTGATGATTGATTGTGTGCTTCAATGATATTGATGGGTCCAGTATGAAACTTGGATGAAACATGGCCTTCAGATTATGATGATGTGTTCCATGAGTATCCAGTTTGAAAATTTATGAAACGTGGTACTTGGAGGAAGAAAGAGAAGGTTGTAGCCTTCTGTAGGTCGGGACCTATGTACTAGTACATTAGCTAGTACAAGAGCTAAGGGGGTGGTAGCTCCCTTCCAGTAGCAGCTGGAAAATGAGTGAAGGTTGGAGCATTAAGTAGGCTGGCACCTATGTACTAGTAAAAGGATCGGCTAGTACAAGAGCTAAGGGGGTTGTAGCTCCCTTACAGGAGAAGCTGGAGAACGAGAGAAGGTTGTAGCCTTCTACAGGTAGAAGCGTGTGTACTAGTATAAGACTGCACCAGTATAGAAACATTGTAAAAAGAAGTTTCTTATTAAAAGAAGATAAAGACGACTTGCAGCAGGTGGTTTTCACCCACATTGGGTTTCCACCTTATATCATAGTGTTCATGTGAATGATGATCTGTTCTGTTTTACCGCTCCTGTTTACTGTTCATATGATTAATAATGTTCTGATGCACTCATTAAGGATCAACTAACTGAATCATAAGTTTACTGGATATACGCTTGTTGCATTAAACACAATTGCGTATACACGCGGTTTGTCTTAACTGAAGTAGCGTATATGAGTTTTAATATGGAAATGAAAAAGTTATATTGATTTTATAATACTGATTCACCCCCCCCCCTCAGTATTATTTCCAACAATTGGAATCAGAGCAAGTCCTTTGGTAGAATCTTGATCACTTGAAGGAGATCCGTAGAACAATGGGAAAGAAGCTTAAGAAGAAAGCGCCTAAGAAGAAGAAGACATCTCAGAAAAACTATGACAGTGGGAGAATCGATTGGGGAATATGTGGAAGAAGCACTTCAGATTCAGAATCACTTCAGAATGAAGATGAACAAGCAAAAGAACTATCAGGTATGAATTTGTTATTCTCTGGTGATACATTTATCCATTCATTTGAAGATGATGAAAATGATAGCGAAACAACTGAATTTTCTCTTATGGGTGAACAAGAAAGATATCAAATAGAGGTATAATTTAAAAGGCTTACAGACAAAATTAGAGATCAACAAGATCTATTGAAAAAAAGGGAATGTGCCTTCAAAGAAGAAGCTACCAAACTAAAATCCCAACTAGAGGAAGGAAACAAGGTAAGGAAGTTATTTAAGGACAAGGAAGATCAATGTCAAAAGTTGCAAGATGAAGTGACATCATTATGAAATGAAGTCAATGAAAGGAGCACAACAATCAAGAAACTCAAAGATAGATCCAGTTACTATGAAAGTCTTGAAGCTACGATCCTCTCGCTAAAAGAAGATCTTGAAGAATCAAATAAGCAAAATAAAGAACTACTCCAAGCTCTTGAAAAACAAGAAAACGAAGTTCTTGAACTAAGACATCAGTTGGAAGAAGGAAGAAAAGATGAAGAAAACATGAAGAAGCAGTATCATGAAAAGGAGGAGAAACATCGGGTTGAAGTAAATATTCTAAAAGACAAATTAGAAGAAAAGGATAAGCTCTTACGATTTCAAGATAGTACTAAGATCTTGGATGATATTATTTGTAGTCAATGGTATCCTGCTATCAAAACTGGTCTAGGTTTTCATGAATCTGTTGAAGGTGAATCTAGTTCACAAATTAAAACAAGGAACTCTAATACACAATCTGAAATACTGAACAAGGAGATGAGAAGTCAATCTCATCATCAACCAAGGAAAGAAATTCTTCAAAGAAAATATTTTACTCCTCCAATGAATAATGTTGAATGTTATGTATGTCATAATCTTGGACATGTTGTAGCCAGATGCAGAAGTAGAATGGTTCAAGACCATCACATAGAAAGATCTTCACGTTCCATGTACTTTAAGGGATATTGTTTTTCTTGCAATATGTTTGGTCACAAAGATGTTGATTGCTACAGAAGAAATATGAAACATTTAAGATTTTATGCATGTAACAAGCTTGGACATATAGCGAAGGAATGCAGGAATAAAGTACGGACACCATACCAAAAGGAGAAAACATCATCACACTTGAAGATATGGAAGAACGAAGTACTGTCAGAAAGATGTGGCACAACACAATGTATAGAAATAACAGACTCAGAGGAAGCTGAAAGTGTAAAAATTCAGTGTTCTCAATCTCATACGCAAGTTTCATAAAGAGAAGTCGCGTATATACGCGAGTTAGATGGTGGACAGTCGCGTATATGTCAGTTTGAGAAAAGCAGTGGGACAGGCTCAGGAAAAGGATCTAACAGTAAACAAGATGGTACAGGTTCAGAGGGAGCATATACTTTTAATAATGCATTGTTGGCATTATGGTTAGTAGTCCTTGGTGATGATTCTTGTATGGCTAAATGATATATCTTGCTCATATTATTCTTGGGGTTACATAGTTGGTGTTTAGATCAGATTTGTGGTTGACTCTTTGATGATACATATATGGTGCTTACATGGTGATCTTCATAAGGATAAGGAGAAGTACAAAGTACTTGGTGATGAGTCACTCATATGCTATTGTCATCATATGCATAAAGATCATACAATACAGTTATGATGCAGGATTCCTATAGTTATTGGTGCTCACATGGATGAGGATTGCTGTTGTTACATAGTGCTATATACAATATGCCAGATACATGGATGATTACTCAAAGTTGCATTGTTGGAGACATGATGATGATGAGTTCTTACCTATATTATGATATGTTGATACTTACATATGTTATTCATGCAGATGTTCCCAAGTGATGATACTTGGCTCATGCATATCTTGATGTTGATGAGATGGCTATGGTGTTTTTCATATATGATATAATGTGAATGATTCTATATGTCATATGCAGAATTATGTTCAAAAGGATGAGTTGATGCAGACATGCCTTGTTATAGGTTGATGACTTATACACTAATGAACATATACAGGTTGCTGGTCTAGATGTTGTTGTCAGATGATTATGGAGCAGATCATACATTGTGTATGATAGTTGCTGATGACTATCATGATCTTATTTAGATGTTTGGTCTCTGTTATAAATGTCATGTAAAGGTCATATCAAGACTCATGATGTAATAGTTTGTCTCTATCTATTGTAGTCATTTGATGAATCCCTTTTGGTCATATGATGTAATTTGTACCCCCATTATGCATGGGAAGGATGATGTACTATTTTAGTCATGTACAAACATTTGGTATCTGGCGTATCCCCACTTGGTTGGGTGGATAAGTCAATATTGGTATATCCCCACTGGATTGGAAGATGGATGTATGTCATTTATGATAGAGTCATGTTCTTCTTGTAGAACATCTTTTTGCAGACCTTGCTTACAGTTAGGGGGAGCATGAACAACACACTTCATCAGAGCAAAGATTTCAACATGTACTCAGAGGGAGCATGGACATATTGGTACACCTTGTCATATACAAAGGGGGAGCTCATTTAGAGATTTCAGCAGGTACTCAGGGGGAGTATGGACAACAGAATGCATATCAAGGAAGAGAATATCTTGGTTCGACCTTTGCCCTCGATGTCAAAGGGGGAGAGTGACTTGGTATGGTTGTTGCCATCAAGTCCAAAGGGGGAGATTGTTGGCATTATGATGCATGTGTTGTACTTGATGACAACCCACTCATAGAAGAACAACTCACTTATATATAACTAGATGAATCTACAGAAGAGATATCAGATGTGACAGAATACATGGGATGAATCAAAGGAATCTGTTCAGATGTAATGAACAATGACAACTCATTAAGATGACAGTTCTCAGTATGACAAGTTAGCTTTGCCATCAAGTCCAAAGGGGGAGATTGTTGGCATTATGATACAAGTGTTGTCCTTGATGGAAACTTACACAAATGATAGATCATAGTGCAGTAGGTCAGTAGCAAAGAATTGATGATCAGACTACAAAGAATGAAGAAAGAAAAGTATATACGCAGGTTCGCTATATACTGTTAGCCTCCTGCCGCAGCAGGTTAATCATCTTTCATGATCGACATTTTTACATGCCAAATATGTCGTACTATGCATGCTGCAATGCTCCATATTTGCTACAGATGGCCAAAGAAGTGTCCATAAGAGTGTGCTAGTCTAAGTGCCACTGCTGTGTTCCAATTTTGATAAGTAATCCATTTTTCGGTTTAAGGCAGTTTTTCAATTGGAGGTACTCAGGATGGGATTCACTAACCTCTCCCTCTTTCTCATCACCCTTATTATATAACTCCCTTACAATTTTCCCCTTTCCCCTATTTAAAACATGTATATAAATCCCCTTATGTAAATATTCCCCCCTGGCAATATAGCCATATTTTTACTAAGTCAGGGAAATCACAGTCCATCTGGGACTGTTTTTAGCCCATCCGTGTCCAGGGATTACTCTGACATCTGGTCAGAATAATAACCTCTTCCCTAAACCAAAAAACCCTAAAAACCCCTAAAAAACCCATATTCCGCCCCTAACCCAAAGTTTCTGTGCATAAGTGTTAAGCCCGCGCCTGTAAAACCCACATAAACCCGTTTTCCTAAGTTTTTAACCCACCCGCGCAAATATTACAAAGCGAATATACTCTGCATATACCCCGCACTTAACCTGCCGTCCCTTCGCGTTTGCCGCCAGCCATCCGATCCACAACCCCGCAGATCGACGGTGGGCGGGCCGCGCCATCCCCGAACCGCCCGGCCTTTAACGTCCAGGAGATGGGCGGTTTTGCCGCCGTACTCCCGCCACGCGTCAGGCGCTGGGCTGTGGCAGAGCCCCTCCCTCTGAAACCGCTCTCCCCGAAAAGCGGTGTGCCACATACCACTTACCGCCTCCTGCCTAGGTGACGTCACTGCCCACGTCACCCCTTGCACAGTCACCGCCCACGTCACCCCTTGTCCAGTCACCCGATGAGTCACCTGCCTGCGTGGCCTCCTGCCACGTCACTGCCACGTGTCTCCACCACCGTACCTGCCACGTCATCATCCGTACATGATGACGTCATGCTGATGTCATCCCGCCACATCACCTTGCTGATGTCATGCTGACGTCACCCGCCATACAATGCTGACATCATCAGCCCTTTTTTGGACGCAGAGGCGCAAAAGCCGCACTTTGGAGCCCTGGAATCGAATTTTGAGGCAATTTTTGATGAGCGATTTACGCCTAGTCATCGCAGGATTTTTTAGGCCGAAATGGAGAATCTTCAGGGAATCTTTAAGGAATCTTCTCACCATGCGGCCCCAAGAAGCCCGAAAAGGCGTAAAAATGATCTGTTTTCTTCACAGAACATACCAAAAGGATCAGAAGACAATTCCAGATGATACAGAGGCCGAACAACAGCCATTTACTGGTGAATAGACCCACAGCACATCAGATCAGCAGTCCAGATTTTGTCAGAGAGTATCAGTGGAAGAAAAGATGCCAGAGAGAATCAGTCATGATTTTTTAGGGGCTCGAGGCACCTGAACATTGATGAAGCCCCCAGAAAGTCAAATCAATAAGCATCAGCCCATCCTTGCCTTCAAATCACCATCAAGGCATTCAAAGCACCAGGACAACAAGGAAGCAGAAACCCATACTCATTTATTGCAGAAAACACTGCAGCAAGCCACCAAGGACAGCATTATTTATTCAGTTTTGATACATCGGCCCTAAGCACAGCCCGAGATATTTTTGTATTTATTTCACGATAGGATTAGGTTAAGTAGTCATTTTTTATGACCTAATTAGGTCAAGATGTAATAAAGGAACTCTCCAGAGGGTTTTTGCCCTATATATACCACCCTCTGTATAGTTTTAAGGGTTAGTTAATTGAGAATTTTCACTAGAGACTCGCTGTGTGTACCTGAACTTTTCTGTAATCAAAGATTGCTTAAAGCTTGGAGAGCGAACTATCTGTTGTTGATGAACGTTTTGAAGAATTGAAGATGGAATTCCTGCGCTGCGGTCTGAAGCAATAAGTGCCTCTTATCTCTGTTTATGTGTTTGCCATTATCTAAATAGCAGAAAAAAGGAATAGCCTAGAATTAGTTTAAATACTCTCTATGCTCAATTTCTGTTGTTTCTTGATGTTTTCCTCTAAAGAATTGGTTATGAACATTGAATTCCTTCCGGCTCATGTTTACCCCAATTCACCTGTGTTGGCCAATTATCTAGGGATTCTTAACTGCCTCTAGGTAGCGCCCTGTTATTTTCTCTGCTAATTTGTTGGAGAGATTCTTAACTGCCTCTCTTTCTTTAGCATTCAATTCATCCCTTAAACCTGAAATTTGCTTCAACCTCAGATATCTTGCTCCATGTTCCCTCACTGTTATTAAGAAAACGCACCAATAGTTCCCCTCCTCGACTCCACGCCCAATGGCTTGAAAGATTCAAACTATACTCTGCCTCTCTACCTGAAAGTGTCAGTTTTCCCACCAAAACTCAATCAAAACCCCTGTGCATCATATCTAGCCTAAAATCATCCCTTTTCAACAAAGCTAAATCATAAAGAGAGAGCCCTCTCTGACTGCAGGTAGGCTAGGACCTGCAGTCCAAAGTTGGTTTGTGGTTACCTCGGCCGTATCCATTTAGGAGTCAAAAGGGACAACCTAAGTGATAACATAATGGCGACTCCGCTGGGGAAGTGAATCATGTGTTTATTAGTGTAAATCCTCAATTTTGACCAGTTTGCCTCATTTTCTGGAGAAGGTCCTTTTCCTCAGGGTTTTTCATGTTCAGCTCTGATCTGTGACGGTGGACAGAGATCAGGCACTTCAAGGTTGATTCATCCACCTGGCGACTCCACATCATCCTCATAATAAAGACTCCGCTGGAGAAATGAACCTGAAGGAAATATATAAGCAGACTAGGCTCTTGACCTGGACTATCATCCAAGAGATCATGTTCTTTCTCTTGCACCAGATTTTGTTGTGCATATTGTACTTTAAAAACGATTTTATGTCAGATTTTTAGGTTTTTCCTTTGGAAAAGGTTGTTGAAAACCCTCCTTGCACATCAGAGCAGCAGCTTTCAAATGCTGTTGAAAATCATCATACAGTCAAGGAGGAACCAAAAATAGAGTCCAGTCTTCTAGTTCCTGTACATACTCGCCTCGTAAAGTTCCTGAAAGATATAAGCCGCTCATTTTGCCTCCTGTGCTTGGTCCTCTGCCGGCAAATCATCCTGAATATCTCCCTAGATTTGATGGAGAGAATGGTATTACTGCCCAGAAACATATCCAGGCTTTTGAAGATTATCTTAATACATTTGAAGTGGAAGATGAAGATGTCAGTCTTAGACTATTTGCCCTTTCTTTTCAAAGCGAAGCTAGGACTTGGTTTAAAGCATTGCCTGAGGCGAGCATCTCTAAGTTTCAGCAGTGTGCCAAGCTTTTCCTTGATAGATGGATGATCATAGGTAATCTCTTCGTGCTCATTGAAGAATAAAATCATTTAGAAAGGCATCCAGATGAATCTGTTCAGCAGTTTTCGGACAGATTCAATCAAGTGTATCAGTCCATGCCTTTAAATATAAGACCTCCCCTTGATCTAGCTCTATTGCAATATCCTAGAGCATTTAACACAGAGATGGAATTCTGTTTGAGAGAAAGATGCCCGTCCACTTTGAAACAGATGCAGGACATAGCTGTGGACGTAGAGGCAAATCTAAGAAGGAGGGAAGAACAGCGCAAAGCAGAGCAAGAAGAAAGATTTCATAGTGTGTTACAAAGGACAGAGGAAATGATGCAGCTGATCACAATGAAAGTGGAATGTTCAGAGCACCAGAAAAGATCTGTTTCACAACAGGAAAGTAGTGACATTCACGAACAAACCTGCCACAAAACAGATGACATATTCATTCAGCCATACATGATGGAGCAGTCTCCTGATATACTGTGTGAATATAATAGCTTCTCTTCTTTCAACTGTCTGCCCAAATATGATCTGTATGATGATGATTATGAGCCTAACGACCAAATCAGCCTTGCAAAGGAATCAGATCCTATTTTGGCAGGAAACGGTGTTCAGATTCAGGAATCTGAACCCGATGATCAGCATGCCCATCTCAGCTATGAAGAAAAGGAAGAAAACGCAGAGTGTGTTGATTTCAGTGAAGGAACTTTACCCTTTTGTTTTGAATCTTTTCAATTTATCAACGATAACTATCATGCTGTATATGATCAAGTGTCACCGCGTGTTGCTATTGACCGTCTGGAGGTTAATCAAAATATTGTTCCAAAGGTATTGCCTCTAGTTTTGCAGCCCCAAAGAGCCATTGAATATCAGATTGAGGAGGACCCAGAAGCAGCAGCATATGACCAAATGATCCAAGTGGATCCCCTGCCGCTTTGTTTTCAGCCATCTGAGTTGTTCAAAGAAGAAGAAGACCTGCAGCCTGCACAGAGCAGTCAAGTCCTATTCGAGCCAGATTGTAATAAATTACAAGCACCTCTGCAAGTTCTGAATGACCTATCCGCTGGCAGGCAGAATGACGAAAGAGATCAGTGCTCTTCTCCATCAACAGGCTGCACGGCTCAGTATAGGGTTGTCGATGATCTCCCGACTCCAAGGCATGGTAGCGATCCTCAACCTTTGTACAGTTCTTTAATTCAGCCTAGAAATTGTATATATATGTTGCAGGACAGTTTTGTATAATATTTAAACACTGCAAAGGAGGTCAGTAGCTTCCTGATCTTCTCAAAGATTGACAAAGCCATAAAAAATTGCAAAATCTCAGTTGGTCTCACCAGCAAGCACGAGCAACAAAGCCCACTCATGTTATTATTGCTTAAGTGTCTGCATTGGCTATTTCACTTCACCTAACAGCAAAGTAAGTACTGGTTAGGGTAGGTAGGTAGGTAAGATCAATAAGGCAGCCAGCCAAGGGAAATTTGCAGAACACAGCAACAATTGAATACAAGGTAGTCTGACCTGTTGTTCTCGACTTTTCACAAGGAAAAGCCATCCCCAAATGGAGCCACTGTTATCCTCCTGCTGCAGCAGGTTAATCATCTTTCATGATCGACATTTTTACATGCCAAATATTTCGTACTATGCATGCTGCAATGCTCCATATTCGCTACAGATGGCCAAAGAAGTGTCCATAAGAGTGTGCTAGTCTACGTGCCACTGCTGTGTTCCAATTTTGATAAGCAATCCATTTTTCGGTTTAAGGCAGTTTTTCAGTTGGAGGTACTCGGGCTGGGATTCACTAACCTCTCCCTCTTTCTCATCACCCTTATTATATAACTCCCTGACAATTTTCCCCTTTCCCCTATTTAAAACATGTATATAAATCCCCTTATGTAAATATTCCCCCTTGGCAATATAGCCATATTTTTACTAAGTCAGGGAAATCACAGTCCATCTGGGACTATTTTTAGCCCATCCGTGTCCAGGGATTACTCTGACATCTGGTCAGAATAATAACCTCTTCCCTAAACCAAAAAAAAAAAAAACCCTAAAAACCCCTAAAAAACCCATATTCTGCCCCTAACCCAAAGTTTCTGTGCATAAGTGTTAAGCCCGCACCTGTAAAACCCACATAAACCCGTTTTCCTAAGTTTTTAACCCACCCGCGCAAATATTACAAAGCGAATATACTCTGCATATACCCCGCACTTAACCCGCCGTCCCACCGCGTCCGTCGCCAGTCGTCCGATCCACAGCCCCGCAGATCGACGGTGGGCGGGCGGCCCCATCCCCGAACTTCCCGGCCTTTAATGTCCGGGAGATGGGCAGTTTTGCCACCGTACTCCCGCCACGCGTCAGGCACTAGGCTATGGCGGAGCCCCTCCCTCCGAAACCGCTCTCCCCGAAAAGCGGTGCGCCACATACCACTTACCGCCTCCTACCTAGGTGATGTCACTGCCCACGTCACCCCCTGCACAGTCACCGCCCACGTCACCCCTTGTCCAGTCACCCGATGAGTCACCTGCCTACATGGCCTCCTGCCACGTGTCCCCGCCACCGTACCTGCCACGTCATCGTCCGTACGTGATGACGTCATGCTGACGTCATCAGCCCTTTTTTGGACGCAGAGGCGCAAAAGTCGCACTTCGGAGCCCCGGAATAGAATTCTGAGGCAATTTTTGATGAGCGATTTACGCCTAGTCATCGCAGGATTTTTTAGGCCGAAATGGAGAATCTTCAGGGAATCTTTAAGGTATCTTCTCACCATGCGGCCCCAGGAAGCCCGAAAAGGCGCAAAAATGATCTGTTTTCTTCACAGAACATACCAAAAGGATCAGAAAACAATTCCAGATGATACAGAGGCCGAACAGCGGCCATTTACTGATGAATAGACCCACAGCACATCAGATCAGCAGTCCAGATTTTGTCAGAGAGTATCAGTGGAAGAAAAGACGCCAGAGAGAATCAGTCATGATTTTTTTATGGCTCGAGCCACCTGAACATTGATGAAGCCCCCAGAAAGTCAAATCAATAAGCATCAGCCCATCCTTGCCTTCAAATCACCATCAAGGCATTCAAAGCACCAGGACAACAAGGAAGCAGAAACCCATACTCATTTATTGCAGAAAACACTGCAGCAAGCCACCAAGGACAACATTATTTATTCAGTTTTGATACATCGGCCCTGAGCACGGCCCGAGATATTTTTGTATTTATTTTAGGATAGGATTAGGTTAAGTAGTCATTTTTTATGACCTAATTAGGTCAAGATGTAATAAAGGAACTCTCCAGAGGGTTTTTGCCCTATATATACCACCCTCTATATAGTTTTAAGGGTTGGTTAATTGAGAATTTTCACTAAAGACTCGCTGTGTGTACCTGAACTTTTCTGTAATCAAAGATTGCTTAAAGTTTGGAGAGCGAACTGTCTGTTGTTGATGAACGTTTTGAAGAATTGAAGATGGAATTCCTGCGCTGCGGTCTGAAGCAATAAGTGCCTCTTATCTCTGTTTATGTGTTTGCCATTATCTAAATAGCAAAAAAAAGGAATAGCCTAGAATTAGTTTAAATACTCTCTATGCTCAATTTCTGTTGTTTCTTGATGTTTTCCTCTAAAGAATTGGTTATGAACATTGAATTCCTTCCGGCTCATGTTTACCCCAATTCACCTGTGTTGGCCAATTATCTAGGGATTCTTAACTGCCCCTAGGTAGCGCCCTGTTATTTTCTCTGCTAATCTGTTGGAGAGATTCTTAACTGCCTCTCTTTCTTTAGCATTCAATTCATCCCTTAAACCTGAAATTTGCTTCAACCTCAGCTATCTTGCTCCATGTTCCCTCACTGTTATTAAGAAAACGCACCAGCAGTTCCCCTCCTCGACTCCACGCCCAATGGCTTGAAAGATTCAGACTATACTCTGCCTCTCTACCTGAAAGTGTCAGTTTTCCCACCAAAACTCAATCAAAACCCCTGTGCATCATATCTAGCCTAAAATCATCCCTTTTCAACAAAGCTAAATCATAAAGAGAGAGCCCTCTCTGACTGCAGGTAGGCTAGGACCTGCAGTCCAAAGTTGGTTTGTGGTTACCTCGGCCGTATCCCTTTAGGAGTCAAAAGGGACAACCTGAGTGATAACATATACTAAGTAGTGTATACACGTAGGTTCACTATATACAAAGGTGCGTATACATGCGAGATTGCTGATCAAAAGTCGCGTATGCTTATGAACGCACTTTCATGCATGGAAAAGCGTGTACATGTGGGAAACCTTATTTTTGGGTCCATGGTATTTAGACCTATGGTTTTGGACCTTGGTATTGCATCCGAAGTGTTGAACCCAGGTATTTGGTCCCTAGTATTGGTTCTAAATGGTTTTGGACCATGGTATTGAGTAAGGCCTAAGACTATAAAAGGAGAAGAAGATCATTAGGCAAAGGCATTGAGAAAGTCTTGAATATCTGATGAAGGATGAGATTCAATATGCAGGTTATGGGCTCATGATGCTTTGCTTGATCTGAGCTAAGAAGGAATCTCACCAGTTGATGGAGAACAAGATCTAAGGATAGATCGGGATCAAATGGTTTGGAATGAATCATCTCTATATGTTTTGATTATGCATATTCTAGATTTGTATACTGACGCATGTAATATTATGATCTGGGTATAACTTAAGTTTGAAATAGCTGCAACTCATGAATGAATGTATACGTTGGTCGACTTTGATAAAAGCGCGTACATATGCAGGTTATATACATCTAAGTAGCGTATACCATATGAACTATGATGTTTGAAGTTATAGGTGGTTTTGGTTGTTGATGAGTTCTGATGACTGTTTACTGGTGTCAATATTTTGCATATACAGTTTGATTGATTGTGTTTAGCCTCAGTATTGATGGATGAGATCTATACTGGATCAGGATCATAATGACTTATCTTTATGTGATCTGATGGACTAGATCTGGTTGCTAACATACGTATTATCCTTGTATATGTAATGATCTGGGTTTTTCTAGAGTCAGGAAGGGAAGCGAAGTTATAAGTAAGTAATTAACGACATACATGTTGGTTCTCTTTGGTGAAACTACGTATACACGCTGGTTAGGCTCTTCCAAGTAGCGTATGCACTCTGATACATGATTTTTGATGATACAGTTAGATCTGAACATTGTTGCAGAGTTCAGTGTTCTGCTCTACGTTCTGGTGATTACAGTTAGTTTTTTGACTAGGTTTTAGTGATTCAGTATTGGGTGATTCGGAAATTGATGATTGATTGTGTGCTTCAATGATATTGATGGGTCCAGTATGAAAATTGGATGAAACGTGGCCTTAATATTACGATGATGTGTTACATAAGTATCCAGTCTGAAAATTTATGAAACGTGGTACCTGGAGGAAGAAAGAGAAGGTTGTAGCTTTCTGTAGGTCGGCACCTATGTACTAGTACATTAGCTAGTACAAGAGCTAAGGGAGTGGTAGCTCCCTTCCAATAGCAGTCGGAAAACGAGTGAAGGTTGGAGCATTCAGTAGGCCGGCACCTACGTACTAGTAAAAGGATCGGCTAGTACATGGGCTAAGGGGGTTGTAGCTCCCTTCCAAGAGAAGCTGGAGAACGAGAGAAGGTTGTAGCCTTCTGCAGGTAGAAGCCTGTGTACTGGTATAGGACTGCACCAGTATAGAAACATTGTAAAAAGAAGTTTCTTATTAAAAGAAGATAGAAACGACTTGCAGTGGGTGGTTTTCACCCACATTGGGTTTCCACCTTATATCATGGTGTTCATGTGTGCTTCTTGTGTGTGATGATCTGTTTTGTTTTACCGCTCCTGCTTACTGTTCATATGGTTAATAATGTTCTGATTCACTCATTAAGGATCAACTAACTGAATCATAATTTTACTGGATATACGCTTGTTGCATTAAACACAATTGTGTATACACGCGGTTTGTCTTAACTGAAATATCGTATATGAATCTTAATATGGAAATGAAAAAGTTATATTGATTTGATAATACTGATTCACCCCCCCTGTCAGTATTATTTCCAACATATAGTCCATATTAAACCAATATTTTTCTTATTAGATATGATTTAAGCCAGTAAAGATGGCTACTAAGCCCATATCACAATTACAATGATGAATTAAACATATATGAAACTTTGCATGCATGCCACCTATCTCGCTCACCGATTAAAAATTAAGCCATTCATATGCTTGGGTTTAAACCCAAATTTCTCAAGCACATCCTTTCCCAGCATGTATTGAAGTCTTTTAACATATTTCTAATAATTTGTATTAACAAAAATATGAACGAATATAAGAAAGCATTATCTTTTTTTCATGAGTTTTTAAATGACATAATAATAATAATATCTCCTACGTAACCAATATGTTTCTAAGTGAACAAACAGTTCAACATGCATGCAAAATCAACATTCATACATCATCAAACTACAAGCAAGCATGTTGGCCCATTAGACCATAGTGTTGTAGCTTGCTCTGATACCATATGTAAGGTATCACCTTGCCAACCATCAATAATATAGAGAAGTGAAGGTCACATTGAACATTAGTACTAAATGTTTTTTTTTCCTTTTATATTTTCATAATATGACTAACTTAGTTTTCATGTAATCATGTTTTTTCATCTATTTCAGCATTAGGATTCAGGGAAAACTTTTCCTTAAAACCAATTTCAAAACACATTTCTCCTCAATTTTAAAGAAGCATGTGCTCTTTTCATACTTATACATGAGCTCTAAGTAAGACTGGAAATAAATTTCACCATAATTCCATGTGCGAACATTAAGCTAGATCAACCTATTTGATTTCCTAGATTACGCTAAATAAGCTCCACTTATTGACTCTTCATATCATAACCACAAATGTATGCCACAAGAACCTAAAATATCATGCTTCTATTACAAAATCACATATGAGGGTATGAGTATTATCCTACCTGTAACAAGGTAACTAAAGGAGGAATATGCCTCTCTTCATAAAAAAAATAATAAATATGATATATTTATGAAATGGAAAAATGGAGTCACAAAAGATATTGACCTAACCACATTTCCAAATTCATCAACTAAAAATTCTCAATCCCAATTACTAAGGAAAACAACTATTTGCAAAATGACATTGCTTCAATCATGAGACTTGCATAATATCTTTTCAGCAAAAGCAACTACTGTTACAAATTCAAAAGAAAAATATTCTTCAAATAGTGCCAAGTAAAACAATGGACCTGCCAAAATTGGGCACAAATAGCTTTTTGTTACAATCATTGAAGCATAAGACTACACCCATTAATACATGCGACTCAGAAAACTTATTATGCTCACTTGCACAAGTAATTAAATCCTACAAAATTGTTTCCAACAACTAGGGTCCACCCTTCCATCCCCGCCCTTTTTATGATAGCTTTAGATAATAAAAGTAACAACTTTCCTATTTGTTATTCACACTTCAAATACTTATTAAATTAATTTTCACATTCATACAAAAACTTGTAGACATAAGAAGCTACATCCATTAAATAATCTATTCATAAATTCTAGTACATAAAAGTTACAGTAAAGAAAACATTTACTCTAACAATTTATACACGCAAAAGCTACATGAATGAGGCATTTTGACAAACACTTTGCAAACATGCAATCTAGAGCCATTTTGTCCTTTTGACAAACACTTTTCAAACATGCAATATACAACCATTGAGGCATTTTGTTAAACACTTTGCAAGCATGCAATCTACAACCATTGAGGCATTTTGTCAAACACTTGGAAGCCATAATATTTTAAGGCAATTTTGACATAAATCTAAGATTCTTTCTTGACCTATTTAGCTCATAAAATTTATAAATTAATTCTTCAAATGTCAGAATATTAAAACAAAGAATAAATTATCTTATTCTTTCACAAAAAACTCAACAACATGTGCACATAATTGGCATCAGTAATTTGCACCATTGCCTAGATTTATGATTTCAGTTCTAGAAAAAGGTTTTTCCAAGCAAAATCATGGGTTACTGGTCCATTTGATACATATACCCCTTGATGTTGTCTTAAATCATTATGAAACCACCTATGGATGTAATTTTCTTAAACTAGCAAATATTCTGACTTCTGGAATTTCATTTACAATTTTTGTCAAAAAGATGGCATGTAAACTTTAATACACAACCATGCATAAAAAAACAAAATAACAACATAGAATCAAGTTACAATTACTTATGCATTGCTTAAATTATTTTCTTAACCATTTCATCTACTGTAAGTGAATTAAAGGGTTTGAGATTCATCAACCATTATTTTCATTCAATCATTCCTACAAACAAATGACAAGCATCCTGAGCTATTGTAATACATATAGAGAAACAATCCAAAATAAGATTTAACCAGTGATGATTCTTTTAATGCATTATGTATCCTAACTTTCTATTTAAATTTGCAAGGATTGCTAGCACATAAGGACTGAAAATTAACTCAATTATTTCATTTTAAACTCTTGGCTGCCATCATTTTTTTGCATTTTTATTTTAAGGGTTAATCTATTGAATCCTCCAAGTATAATTTGGGTATGCATCCATTTCCTACTTCTATGGTAGGATGCAAGGTAATGCTTATTCATGCATATATATATATATATATATATATATATATATATATATATATATATATATATAGGGATTTTTCCAAACACTTGGAAACATATCCTAAAACCCTTTCTAAAACATGCCTCTAATTACCTATTTCAATTAAAATGAAACAAAACCATAACTCATGAAACTCTTACCCAAGTCCTTTGGAAATTATTTATGCAATTACCTTCAGCAATATTTGGCTTTCCTTTCTCAAATGCTACAATACCAAGGTTAGTACCATAAACTACACCAATAATAATTCCAATCTTGAGATCTAAACATCCATACATATAGACCACTCTTAGTCTTCATTTTCAACTAGCTAATAAGATTCTAGATAACATAAGCTTAAACCAAAATTAGATGCTTACAACAATTTAAATTTCTACTTTTTCTTTTATGCTAATGCTATACTACAATTTTAGGACAATTAAAATTATACTTGATGAGATATTCAACTCCAATCACTAGAATATGATCCATCTATGATTCCTTAACCAACTCATTTGAACCATCTAACTTTCAAACCATCCATATCCAGGGATAAATTCTCCCCCTGGAACCCTTAAGCTATAAGAGCTCACAAACAGTACCAAAATATAGTCGTAGAGTGATATATAAGCAAGTTGAGGAAGAAAAGTTTTACTTCCTCTCAATACAACTCATGGAGATCTACTTAGTAATTTAGATTATATCTTGGCTACTCTCCAAGTCTATCCCTCTCACAAGCTTCTTTAAATATCTCCAACTCTTGGTATCACAATGCACTTCTCTCCCCAAGTGAGAAGACATGAGACACATATATATCAGAAGCAACAAATTCTTGTCATAAAGGAGGAATAATATGCATGTCTTGGGAAAGAGTAACATATTCCATTTAGAGGAGTGTAACGCATGCCATTAGGAAGAGGTATGCATGTCTTAGTAGATTGTAACATATGCATTAAAGAGAGCATAAGAGGAATCTTTTATGACATGCTTTTAATGAGTGTAAGAGGAATATACCATGTCTTTAATGAGTGTGTAAGAGAGAATGTAATGTATCATTAAGAGAGAGAGTTATGTAGATCCATGGGAGTCATCAAGGAGAGAGGTGTGAAGTGATTGGGTTGATAGAGGTGACTAGTAATTCTAATTAATAATAATATCATAGTTTCCTAGAGGATATTATTATTATTATTATGATTGATGATTAAGTCAAGATTGAACTATTAGGATTTATTATAGATACAATAAGTGATTTTCCTTAAACTATACTTGATTACCAAATGATGCAAAGTGATTTACTATTTTTGGAAAGTCATGCTTATGACTTTCTATTTTTAGAAAGTCACTGCAGAATTGTTAGAAATGAGATTTTATTAAGGAAATTCATCCCTGAGTTGCCCATGAATGGTATTTTTCTTTCAGAGAATAGGAAGTATGCACCCCTATTTCTTTCATCTTCGTGCCTTAGTAGATGAGGACTTCACGCCCTAATATAATCCAAAGATCCAAGATTCCACACCTTGATATTTTTAAATATTCAGGACTCTGCACCCTAAATTTTTATTATAGATCCAACGCTCCACATATTTATTTTTCATGGATTTAGGACTCCATGCCTTAATTTCAATGGCTTCTCATCTACTCTACTTTGAAAGATCATGCTTCACCTTAAAGTACTAATTGTGAGATCATACCTATCTGACGGTTCGTTGGTAAGATCTAGTTCCAAGAACAAGAATTGTGCATGACTTTCGCAGTTATTTTGGATTTGAATAAATGACATCCATATTAATTTATAATTTGAACATCCTTGTTTTCAAATAACCAGGTCCCCAGCCACATCTTGCTTAGTTCAAGATAAGCATATATAACCATACAAATAATGTATCATGCCTTCCACAATAATTTATAATCTGAGCATTCTTGTTTGCAAATAACCAAGTCCCCTACCACATCATGCTTAGTACAATATTAAGCATGTATAATCATACAAATCATGTATCATCCATAAATCATAATTAACCATATTTTTTACATAACCATGATAATCCATGGATTTATATGTCTCAATCTTGGATCACCATCCATATCATACACCTATGTTCAAACTAGAATACCAAAAGAAAAAACATTGGTAATATGCTCTTAAACAAAATCAGTCTTTACCATAAGCACGTAGGAACGGTGTGGCCCTAATAAGGTCTATAACATATAAGCATATACATAAGTCTGACATGCATAATCTTTATATCACTGCATCAAAATCACCTTCTCCGAGTGTCATCAAAGTTATCTCACCAAGAAGGGACACTACACAAGATCAAAGCATTTTCTCATAACATAACCTAGTGAGTATGGCTTGCTAAAAATTTAAACTTATTTGAAGACAAAGAGACATTCCCACTCAAATATTTTATTCAAGCTACAAATATCGTAAATAACCATCCATAGGTACAAGAAAATATTATTCCTCATAGGAAAGGTGAAGTGGCAATAAACATGAATATTCCCTGGATTTTTTTTTATTTAATTCTTTTAATTTTTAATTTTATTTTTTTATGGTGCTCCACAGGGGAACCCTTTTAAGATAATTTTAGGATGCATAGTATACCTATATTCACATCACAATATTTCTTTTAAAGTTGTAATTATTCAAGAAAACAATAACTTCTATGAAATTATGGCTTTGAAGTTGGGCTCGAAACCAACATAAGAATTTGATATAACCCAATTACAAGTTTTTGGAGAACCCATGTTTATTATCCAATTGTTGTGCAAAGAAATTTCCCTAAGGAATTTTAGAACCCATGTTTATTATCCAATTGTTGTGCAAAGAAATTTCCCTAAGGAATTTTAGATTAGGACCATTATATGATGAATTTTTTAACCTACTTACATCTTTCTCATAAAAATCTCTATCTCGAACTGTGTTGTAGTTGAATCAGGATCTCAAAAGCTAAAGTTGGGGTAGAACAAGAAACTATTGATTATTATAGTAATAAAAAATGGACATAGGTAGAGTATAATCATAAACCATGGACCTAAAAATAGTGTTTTCTATGCTTTATCTCATATTTTATATAATGATGAAATTTTATAGATTATTGGATGAACAATTATTATACTACTCTAAATCATTTTTGTATTTTTAAAAGAGGGTACAAATATCATTGAACAAAAAAAATTATTTGTGATGATGGATCAGACATAAGAATGTCATGTACAAGGATTAATGACACTTATGAATTCCATGGGAATTTGACTATGTAATTTTGTTATATTAATAAAATTATAGATTTCTACCTTGGAAAAAAACTAATTATAAAAAACAAAACAAAAAACACAAAATTAGGAGGTGGGCTAGTTATAGAGTTCCTTTCACTACCCATCCCACCAAAACTCAACCCCAACCTCACCTTCCACCTCTTGTTTCTCTCCCCAACTATGCCCTCCCTCCACCTCTTCCCCTACCCTATTTTTTTATGCAACCAGATCACAAAAGAGAAGAAAAGATAGATCAACGACTTTAAAATTATCCTCTTCGTGGGGAAACCTCCTTTACATCACATAAATGAACAATTCTTGGATGATACAAATGACAAGACCTCCTTGGTATATATAGGAGTCTAAGAGGTCATTATATAATCAGAGCCTACATAATAATAATAATGTAAGGGCAAAACAATAACAATAGTGGTCTTCTATGGGGCACAATAATAACAATATGGGGCCTACATGGGCACAACAATAACAATAAGGGGGTTACACTAACAATAACAATAAGAAGGCTACACTAGTATTATATGGACCTAACATGCCCCTCTCCTTACAAAAAAGTGTTGTCCTCAACACTTGAGTAGTTCTAGATGCTTCAATATAAAATTCTCATCCTCCCATATGGAATCTTCAGTGGGAAAGTTCTTCCACTTAATGATATACTCTGAAATTAAACGATTTCGTAGTTGTTGGGTTCTTGTTTTCGTGGCTACTTCAGGCTCCAATATGATTTTTCATTCTTCATCAAGTTTTGGAAATATTGTTTGAAATGGGAGCTTGTCACCGATAACCTTCATTAAGCATGAAACATGGAAAACTAGGTGTACTAGGGTAGATGCAAGCCACTCCAATTTGTATGCCATAATACCAATCTTTTGCAACCCCTTGTAAGGACCATAGTACTTGGGTGATAATTTATTATCCTTCTTAGCTTTCTTGAGGGACATTTGTTTGTATGGTTGTAGTTGTAAAAATACCCAGTCGCCTACGTCAAAACTTCTTTCACTACGATGCTGATCTACCTATTGTTTCATTCGATTTTGCACTAGGATGAGGTTATCCTTTAAGAGTTGGAGAACTTGTTGTTGATGCTCGATGTGATATTCCACTACTTGAACCTTAGAATTTCCTCTTAAAGATGATGCGATGGATAATGGATGATATCCATAAAGTGCCATAAATGGGGTCATTTTTGCTACAGTATGGAAGGAAGTGTTACACCACCATTAAGCCATAGGTAACCACTTGACCCATTGTGTGTGTTTATCAGATACAAAGCAAAAAATACATCCTTCCAAAAATTTGTTCATTATCTCAGTTTTCCTGTTAGATTGAGGATGATAACATGAACTATGAGCTAATTTAGTATCAAGACAAGAAAATAATTATGTCCAAACATTTCCAATGAAAATGGGATCTTTATCACTTACAATATTTTTTGGGTTTCCATGTAGCTTTTGAATTGTTTCCATAAATTCGGTAGCAACTGTACTAACTTTAAAAGGATGAGATAATGCAAAAAAGTGTGCATACTTGGTAAGTCTATCAACTACCACCATGATGACACTATTTCCTTTGGACTCAGATAAACCTGTGATAAAATCCATTGAGACCTCCTCCCAACGCTGACTTGGAATGGCTAAAACTTGTAACAAACCTGATGTCTTAATTGTCTCAACTTTATTTTGTTGGAAACCAAACATTTTTCCACAAAATTTTGAATATTATATTTAAGTTCATCTCAAACAAATTCCTTCTTGACCCTGTGGTAAGTTTTTAAAAATCCAGAGTGCCCTCCTAAGGGGGAGGTGTGCAATTCCAAAAGAATATTTTGTTTGAGTTGGGAATTCTTACATAGATATAAGCGATATTTGTGCCATAATGAATCATTTTTCCAAATAAATGTATCAGATGTACTAGGATCTTGCTAAAATTTTTGAATGAGTGTCCATACCTTTTTGTCATTCTTCCATTCATCCCTTGCTTAAGTTATCTAATCAGGTTGGATAATAGAAATTACACAAAGCAATGTTTCCACATCCTCATCCTTTCTTGAGAGGACATCTACAACAACATTTTGCTTCCGTTTTTTGTACATGATTTCAATGTCATAACCCAACATCCTTGTGACCCATTTTTTCTTCTCAAGATAATATTTGTTCCAAAAAGTATTTAAGGTTATCATGATATTTTTTTACCTTGAAGTGTCTTCCCATTAGGCAAAGTCACCATTGGTTTAGTGCATGTAGTATTCCCAACATTTACTTCTCATAAATAGATTTGTGTAAGTGCTTTCCCTTGATTGGACAACTTTCGAAAGAAATGGGCCATCCTTCTTGGATTAAAATAGCACCAATTCCATTTCCTGATTCATCACATTCCACAATAAAGGTTTTTGTGAAGTGTGGTGTAGCTAAGATCGGTGCTTAGCATATTGCCTCTTTATGATGTTCAAAGGCCTTAGTTGCTTATGGAGTGTAAGAAAATGCATATTTCTTTAGTAATGTTGTTATAGGCGTTGTTATTCTCCCATAACTCTTAAAAAACTTGCGAAATTGCCATGCCAACCTGAGAAATCCTTGAAGATTCTTTACGGTTGTGGGGATTTTCCATTCCTTAATGGATTTAATTTTGTTAAGGTCTACCTTAACACCCTCATGAGATACAATATTACCCAAATATTCCACCTCCCGTACTCCCAAAAAACATTTGGAGGTTCTTGCATATAATTGTTTCTCCTCTAATAGTTTGAGCACCCTGTCAACATGTTAATCATGATCCTTCCAAGACTTGTTGTAGATTAGTATATCATCAAAAAGCACTAAACACAAATTTTCTAAAGGTTTTAAAATGGAATTCCTTAAACCTTTAAATGTGGAAGGTTCATTAGTAAGGCTAAAAGGCATGACCGAAAATTCATAATGACCTTCATGAGTCTTCATTCTAATTTGATGATATCCTAAACGAAGATCTAGATTGGTGAAGTAAATTTCTCCATGTAATTCATCCAACAATTCATCAATTATAGGAATTGGAAATTTATCTTTCATAGTGATATTGTTGAGCTCCCTGTAATCTGGACAAATACGCCATAATCCATCCTTCTTGTACACCAATACTATTGGAGCGGAGAAAGAAATTTGGCTAGGCTGAATTATACTAGCCTCTAGCATTTCTACAACCATACATTCAATTTCACTCTTTTGGGCATAGGGTTATTTGTAAGGTCTGATGTTTGGAGGAACACTTCCTAGAATCAATTGAATAACATGATCATAATCACAAATAGGTGGGATTCTTTTGGGAGTCTCAAATACCTTGGAATTGATTGTCTAAGACTTTTTTTAGATATGGAGAAATGGATGATTTCAGTGTTTGAACCTTTAGTGAGCATAATTGTGAAATTACACCCCATTGTTCTTTCTTCAAAATATTTTTCATGCAATTGGAGATAATTATCTTCATTGGTTTCCCTATGATACCCCTTAATTCAATTTTCTTTCCTTCCTAGAAAAAATTCAAGTTCAATTCTTGAAAATTAAAAGCTATTATCCCCAAATATTGTAACCATTGGAATCCTGGTACAACATCAACACCACCCATTGGAATCGAAATCATTGGACTATTCAATACTTATTCGCCCATGGTTAGCTTGATATTATGGAACTTTTCGAAGAAATTTATAGTTCCTCAATTTGCAACCATCACTTGACACTCTAATGTTGAATACAGAAAACAATTTAATTCCTTGGATATCTTACAATGATTAAAATTATGGGTACTAACTGAATCAATCAACACTATTACCCTTCTCTTCTTGATATATCATTTTGTCTTGAGAGTTTGAGGAGTAGTAATTCACGCCAATGCATTACAAGATATGGTTTGATTCATTTCTTCCTTTCCAAGGTTGGTTCTTGGTGTATATCGTCTTCTTTTGATGTTTCTTGTTCCTTCTCTTCCTTCTCTTCAAAATCTATGTAAAATAATTTATTCTCAGCACACCTATGACTTTTAGTGTATTTGTTATCACAGCTGTAACCAATTCCTTTTTCTCTTTTTTCCTCCAGTTGTTGTGATGTCAACCTTGTAGGTTGTGGGATGTTAGGAACAACAACACCTCCATGTTTATAATTATGAGTGGTAGAATTCCTTGTTGCCATAATTTTTCTTTCAACTTTTATTTCCACCCATAAATGTCATCTCCAATGAATTAGGTTCCCAAAGGTGAACCTCATGTCAAATGTTACCCTTTAAATTCCTTATGAAGACATCAATCCTATGCTCCTATGTAATATTAGTTACCTGATATTCAATTTTTGGAAGTCCTCAATGCGCTTCGCCATTGAACCCTTTTGGTTGAGATTTATCAATTGGCTAAAGAATGTGCTTCTCTTTGTATACTCATAATGTGCTATTATTTCCTTTGTAAAAATTCTCCAAGCGAAAAGTGGTTTACAAGAATGAAACCATTGATACCATACAAACTGATTTGGTTCTAAATATAAAGATGCAATGTGTACCTTTTGTGAGTGTTGCACATAATGTAGATCAAAATATTGCTCCATTTGTAGTATCCATGTTATCGGAGCCTTGCCACTAAAATTCCTCATATTGATATTGGGAATGTGGTTTGTCTTCAAACCAAAATTAGAGACTCTAAAATCATGATTACCGTTCCTTTTGTTCTCATCATGAGTTTCATGGAATACCTTGTCGCCATTAGGAAGCATTTCTTGTAACAACTTTGTCAAGCCTTCCATGTATGCTTTTAAACCATTCATGTCGCATTTTATTTCTTCTTTAAGCCATCCATGTCACATTTTATTTTTTTTACTTTAAACCATCCATGTCCCCTTCTAGTTCATCTTTGGTTTCTCTTTCTGAGAGCGAAATTTGTTGCAATTCTTCCTCTTCATGCATCATAGTAGAGCATTTTGAGGGCTTAATGGGTGTAGAATTCTTTTGTTTGGGAGGAATTTTAGAACCAAACACCGATATATATTCTTCAATATGCCCTTGGAATCACTTCAAACTAATTTTACAAACAAAATTTATGCATTTTAAAAATAAAAATACACACCTTTTTCTTGCTTTTAGGAGCTCAATCTTGAAACAGTAGTATCTATATAATTTCAACTCTCTAAGGTCTAAACTTTTGCCTTGCGATAACCCTCTGAGTCTTATTTACAACACCACAAATAAGGCTGAGATTGGATTCCTCAATGTAAATTTATTCTTAATCTCCCACACTCACCTGGTTATGGACTGGTTCAGTAGAGAAAACTTGTACGGAATGAAATGTGTCACTATTTCAACCTTCAGCCCTAAAACTGATATAAGAGAAACTAAAACCAGTGTGATTTCATTCAATGTTTACAAAATTCAAATATGATTCTTGTAGAGCAAGTTATGACGACTTTCCCTAGGTCTCATGTTTGAGACTAAATTCTGGAGCATGCAAAAAACATAACTTCTTAGGGCCATATCATAGAAAATATAGTGAACCAAGATCTGAAAATTTTACATGAAGTTCACTAAGATTTTGTCTCCAGGTGCTCGAAATTTCAACTTTTGAAGCCTCATAGAAAAAAATATAGCAAAAATTCCAAGATGACATGTTTGAAGTAGCGAAACCCTAGAAAAATCAAGAGCTCTAATACCAAATGTTATGCAACCATATCACAAAACAGAAGAAAATATAGATCAAAGACTTGAAAATTGTCCTCTTCAAGGGGGAAACCTCTTTTACATCACATAAATGAACAATTATTGGATGATAAGAATGACAAGACCTCCTTGGTATATAGAGGAGTCTAAGGGGTCACAATATAATCAGAGTCTACATAACAATAATAATGTAAGGGCGCAACACTAAAAATAACGAGCCTCTGTGGGGCACAACAACAACAATATGGGGGCTACATGGGCACAACAATAAAAATAAGGGGGATACAACAACAATAACAATAAGGATACTGTTGGAAATAATACTGAGAGGGGGGTGAATCAGCATTAGCAATTCAATATTTCATTTCCATAAACAGATTTATATAAGCTACTTTTATTAATGAAACCTACGTGTATACGCAACTGTGTTTAGAGAAACCAGCGTATACCTTGCAATTTTATAATTTAGTTAGTTGATATTTAATCTGTGTATTAGAACCATATAATCAGTAACCATATGCAGTAAACAGAACAAGCAATCACACACATGAACACAAGATATAAGGTGGAAACCCAATGTGGGTGAAAACCACCTGCTGCAATCTTCTCAATCTTTCTTTAATAAGAAACTTCTTTTACAAATTTTGTACTGGTGCAGCCTTATACCAGTACGCAGGCTTCTACCTACAGAAGGCTACAACCTTCTCTTGTTCTCCAGCTTTTCCTAGAAGGGAGCTACAACCCCCTTAGCTCTTGTACTAGCTGATGTGTTTACTAGTACGTAGGTGCTAACCTACAGAAGGCTACAACCTTCTCTTTTCTTCTAGGGACCACATTTCATAAATTTTCAGACTAGATCCATCAATAACATCAATCAAACATCAAATATATCTGCATCAATCAATCTCCTTTGCACCAACCAAAAATGAATCAATAAATGTTGTAACCAAAACACAGTAACAGTAACTAGAACCCAGAACACTGCAACAGCAAACAGAAGTAGCTAAAACATATTTTATGAGACATACGCTACTTCAATGTGTCGAACCTGCATTCATACGCTGTTATCTGAAGGCAGACTTGCGTATACGTTGTTTTTAAATGTCGAACCAACGTGTATACGCACCTTTGCTATACTAAACGTGTGTAGAGATCTGTAAAAGATGATTCAACCTTTACAACTATTTAGACATCAGTTATACCTAGATCATCAGATTTACAAAATACAACATGCACCAATTATAAAATATGAAAACCACACAAATATACTTCCCTTCAAGCCTAAAGATCTTGACCCATCAATAGAACTTATCCTTCTTCAAGCACTCAAGTTCCTCCTTGATTCAGATTCAGCTATGCACCATAACCCAATGACTAGTATTCTAGATCTTGTTCTTCATTAGATATTCAATACTTGAGTGTCTTTGCCTAATCTCCTCCTCCTTTTATAGTCTTAGGCCTTACTCAATACCATGGTCCAAAACCACTTTAGAATCAATACCTTAGGCCAAATACCTGGGGTCAATACTTCGAATAAGATACCTTGGACCAATACCATGGGTCAAAATACCAAGGACCAAATACCGCGGACCAAAACCAAGTTTTCCAACATGTACGCACCTTTTCTTGTGTGAAAGTGCGCGTATACGCATACGTGCCTTTTGGTTTGCGAACCCACGTGTATAAGCGGTTTGGTCAAGGGGAACCTGCATATACCTCTTTTTCCTTCATTCTGTGATCCTGAACTATGATCTGTTATCTGAGTGAGTTGCCATCAAGGACAACACTTGTGTCATAGCGCTAAACTTGTGTTATAATGCCAACAATCTCCCCCTTTGGACTTGATGGCAACCCAAATTCATTCTCCCCCTTTGTGATCAAGAGCAAAGGGTTATGCTCCCCCTGAGTACATGTTGAATTCTCTAATATGCTGAAGTGAGCTATTCATGCTCCCACTGACAGTAAGAAAGGTCTGCAAAAAGATGTTCTACAAGAAAACATGACTCTATACATCATAAATGACCTTCCTATCACCAAAGACTCATACATACATCCATCTCCCAACCAAGTGGGTATATACCAAGATTTACTCATCCACCCAACCAAGTGGGGATACATCAAAATTTTATACATGATAAAACAAGAACATTACATCATCCATCCTAGACATAGTGGGGAAACATAATAGGTCATTACATGACCTTGATAATAAAAGTTATACATAACATCGAGACAAGACTATGATAGTCATCAGCAAGTATTATCAGCAGCATCTGTTAATCACCATCCAGACCAGAAACCATGATCTCCCTCTGCACCTGAATAAAAAACAACTATGAAATTGTACCAAGATCTTCTAAGGTAATGCCAACAATGATAATGCATTATTAGAAGTATATGCTCCCCCTGAACCTGTGCTAGATGATCACTGTTAGACCCATATCAGAGTCTTTTCATCCTGAGTCTGGCCCACTGATATTCTTCAAACCAACATATATGCGACTGTATCCACAGAAATTGGCATATGTACACAGATACGCTTTATGAAACTCGCGTACAACCACTATTCTCTGAAACAGATAAGTGTCAACAGCAAGATGATGCATCAATTACTCCCAGCTTCTGTCTGAGGTATTCAAATGTCTCTCTGGGCAGTGGTTTGGTGAATATATCAGCAACTTGTTCCTTGGAGGGAACATAATCCAATTTGACCTTTTGTTCAAGCACGTGATCTCGAAGAAAATGATATTTGATAGGTATGTGTTTGGTCTTGGAATGCATGACTGGATTTTTTGAAATACTGATTGCACTTGTATTATCACATAGAATGGAGATGGGTGGAGTACATGTGATCTGAATGTCTTGCAATGTTTGCATCATCCAAAGGAGTTGTGTGCAACAAAATGCAACAGCCACATATTCTGCTTTAGCTGTAGATAATGCAATTGAACTTTGTTTCTTGCTGAACCAAGACACTAATCTGGAACCCATATAGAATGCACCACCACTAGTGCTTTTTCTATCATCCACGCTTCCTGCCCAATCTGCATTTGTGTATGCATGAAGTGTAAGATCTGTGTCCCTAGGATACCATAAGCCAAAATTCTGAGTTCCTTGAAGATATTTGAAGATCCTTTTGATTGCCTGCAAGTGTGATTCCTTTGGATTTTCTTGGAATCTTCCAACTATTCCCACTACATGCATGATGTCTGGTCGGGTACCTGTTAGATAGAGCAGACTACCAATCATGGATCTGTAGGTTGGTTGATGTACTAATGCTAATTCATCATTTGCGTTGAGGCTACATCATGTTACCATAGGGGTACATACTGGTTTAGAATCTTCCATGCCATATTTCTTCAAGATCTGCTTGAGGTACTTGGTTTGTGATAAAAAAATACCATCTTTATTTTGTTGAATTTGTAAGCCAAGAAAATATGTGAGCTCACTACGCAGGGAAATTTCAAATTCTTTCTGCACTACCAAGGCAAAGTTTTGACTCATGGCTTCTTCGTTGCTACCAAAAATGATATCATCAACATGCACAACAAGTATTAGCAATTTATCATTGTCAATATATATATATAAATTGTTATTAGCTAATCCTTTTGAAAAACCTTGTTGATGAAGGTATTTGTCAAGACGATAATACCAGGCCCTTGGAGCTTGTTTTAGGCCATAGAGAGCCTTTCTAAGTCTGCATACGAGTTTTGGATCATTTCCAAGGATGAATCCATCTGGTTGCTCAATATACACTTCTTCTTCTAGGTATGCATTAAGAAAGGCAGATTTCACATCCATTTGATATACTTTGAACTTCTGAAAACTAGAAAGAGAAAGAAACATTCTTATGGCTTCAAGTCTAGCAACATGTGCAAAAGTTTCTTCAAATTCTATACCTTCTTGTTGAGCATACCCTTTACAAACAAGTCTGGGCTTGTTTCTAATAACTTCTCCATTTTCATTCAGTTTGTTTTTGAATATCCATTTGGTTCCTATGACATTCTTATCATTAGGTCTAGGAACCAATTCCTGAGTATTATTCTTTTCATTCTGCTCAAGTTCTTCATTCATGGCCGTGACCCAACATTCATCTTTGCATGCTTCATTTACATTTTGCGGTTCAACGGAGGAAATTAATGCTAGATAACTTGAAGCTTCTGCAATAGTTCTTCTTGTCTACACTCCTGCCTCTTTCTGCCCCAAAATTTGAGTCTCTGGATGATTCTTCTGAACATACCTAGATGGAGTCTTTTCTTCTACCCTTATCTGTTCTTCTGGTGCCTCATTGGTTTCTTCTTCAAAATTTGTCTGATTGGATGTGGAAGGATAGTCCTCATCTTCTTCATAATCTTCGGTTTTTACCTGCTTTGGATTTTTTCCTTCATCAACCACAAGATCAATAATTTCAACAATTTTCCGAAGTATTTTATTATAACACTTGTATCCTTTACTTTGGGAAGAGTAGCCAAGGAGAACGCCTTCATCTGCTCTAGGTTCAAACTTGCCAAGTTTTTCATCAGTCCTTTTGATGTAACATTTGCTTCCAAAAACTTTGAATTATTTTACAGTACCAGTATTACCATACCAAAGTTCATGTGGAGTTTGAGTGTTGTTTGCCCAGACATTTGTTTTGTTGAGAATAGTGACGACAACAAATTCAACTTCTCCCTAGAAAGTTTTAGGAGTTCCAGATGCATAGCATGAGCCATTTGTTGAACAGTTTTGTTCATCCTTTCTACCACTCCATTTTTCTGAGGAGTTCTTGCTATAGAAAATTCCCTTCTTATTCCATGTTCTTCACTAAAGTCGAAGAAATCATCTGAGGTAAATTCCCCTCCTCGATCAGACTGAGGCATTTGATTTTGCAATATGATTCATTTTCAACCAAGGCTTTGAAGGCTTTGAACTTTTTGAAAGCTTCATCATTATGCTTTAGAAGTCCTATCCAACACATTCTGGAAAAGTTGTCATGAACAATATAAAGTATTCTTCTCCACGAGGTGACTTTTTCCTAGATGGACCACATAAATTAGTGTAAACAAGTTCAAGAGGCTTACTAGATGATCCTTCCTTCTCAGGGAAATGTGCTCTGGTTTGCTTACCAAATTGACATGATTTGCATAGTGTTTTCTGGAATGCTAATATCTGGAAGATCACAAACAACCTTGTATTTGCATGCTTTTCTTATTTGAGGGAAGCTTAGATGCCCCAATCTTCTATGCCATAGCCAATGTTCGTCATTTTTTCTTAAGTAGCACTGTTGTTGTCCCCCATTGAGTATGTATAGGTTGTTTGGAGTTCTTACACCTTTGATCACTGTTTCTCCTGTATCAAGCTCACGAACAACACATCCATTTGATCGAAATACTACCTCATTTCCTTGATCACACATTTAACTGACACTCAATAGATTATGCTTTACACCATCTACATACATAACATTCCCAGCTTTAACCTTTTCTTTTAAGAGAACATAGCCTTTACCTTTTATGACTGCAGGAGTGTCATTACCAAATGAGACCTTCTTTTCCTTTTCTAAGGAATTATATGACTGAAGTTTTTCTTTATCACCTATCATGTGTTTCAAGCATCCATTATCGATATACCACTGATTTTCTTGTCCTTTTGCATATAAGGTTATTCCACATCTTTCTGTTTAAGGTTCTTTCTTTCTCCATGTTTTGGGCCCTAATGAAGCTTTCTCCTAAGAATTTTGCCGAAATTTACTCTTGCATTCAAAATCTTCATGACCGAAGTTGTTACAGATAGAGCATTCTATTTCATTTTCAAGAGTAGAAAAGTTATTGTAAGTCCTTTTCATGATCCCAGTCACATTCCTTTGATTTCGTGCTTCTCTAGTATTGATGGTCTTGTAAGCAACACATTGAGCAGCTTTGTGACCAAAGTTATGACATGAAAAAAATTGGCCATTAAAGAAATTCCTGCGATTATCAAATTTACTGACCTGATGATTGTAGTTTCCATTGACATTCATTCTTGAAGCAAATTGGGACTGATTTACCTGTGGTTGGTTATAGCTTCTGTTCATCCTTGAAGTAGATTGAACCTAATTTACCTAATGATCTGCTTTATGCCTTCGCTGACGATTGTCAACCTGTTCACTTCTCCTTGCTGCATCAAGATAGCTTTTGGAGGTTGATGGCTTCTGTGCTTGAGATGCTTATTCTGTATATCCAAGAACTGTCTTTATCAGAGGAGAATGCTGCACTTTGATAATTTCATCTAAAGTTTCTGATCCTTTAGCAAATCTAAGATTGAGAGCTTTTGTTTTCTCAATATCTGTTCTTAGACCCACAATTTCACATTCTAACTTTTCATTGTGTTTTTCCCTTTCAGCAAGTTGGAATGTTAGAGTATCTATAATCATACTCTTTTCTTATAAACAGATTTTAAGTTTAGAAATTTCTTCATAGAGACCATCTTTATCTAAACCATCCAAGAAATTATCATCTTCAAAAGCCATCAAAAGTCTATAATCATTATCATCTTCATCTTCATCACTATTTGATAAACCATCGTTATCTTCATGTGTATAGTAGCTCTTCTTACTTACATTCTATTTTCTATTCCATTTTTTCAGTTCCTTACCTTTATCCACCTTATCTTTATGAGGACATTTTGCTGCATAATGACCGACTCTTCCACAAGCAAAGCATTTGAAAGGTAGTTTACCTTTGAATCTTCCAGAACCCCGTTGAAGGTTCTTGACAAAGTTTGCTTCTTCCTCTCCTTCTGAAATGTGTCCTGATTCATTTAGCTCTTCTCTTCCCGAAGCCTTGAATGCAGCTTCTCTCATATCTGATGGACCCCCTTTTCTCATTTCGAAAGCGGTTAGGATTCCATGAAACTATGTCATAGTAATACTCTGAAGATTTTGCTTTTCTTATATGGCAAAAACTTTTGATTCAAACTTAGAAGACATGGATCTCAAAACCTTTTCAACTACAGTAACTTCTTTTATCTCTTCACCCAAGTTTTTCATGTGATTAACAATCTCATTTATACGTAAGAAGTAATTAGCTATACTTTCATCATTGTGCATTTTGAGAGTTTCATATTGAATTTTGAGAGATTGTAGTTTTGCATGTTTTACCTGATCGTCTCCTTCATAGCTTAGATCTTGTCCCATATTTCTTTGGCGGTTTTGAGCTGCATAACCTTGACAAATTCTGATTGTGACAAACTCCCCAATAGTGTGTTGACAACCTTGGCATTTATTTCATATTGCTTTTTACCTACAGTATCTATAGGAATTGCTGATGGAAATGTGTATCCTACTTCCACGATTTCCCAAACTTCTGTGCCAAGAGATTGAAGATAGGTTGTGGTTCTTACCTTCCAATAGACGAAGTTGCTCCCATCGAAGATTGGTGGTCTAATGGATCCCTCTCTTTCATAGGTACTCATGATGATAGATCTTCCTTCAAGGGATCAAGCTTTTTCTGAAGGACCTGCTCTGATACTAATTGTTGGAAATAACATTGAGAGGGGGGTGAATCAGTATTAATAATTCAATATTTCATTTCCATAAACAAATTTATATATGCTACTTCTGTTAATGAAACCTGCATGTATACGCAACTGTGTTTAGAGCAACCAACGTATACCTTGCAATTTTATAATTTAGTTAGTTGATCTTTAATCTGTGTATCAAAACCATATAATCAGTAATCAGATGCAGTAAACAGAACAAGCAATCACACACATGAACAAAAGACATAAGGTGGAAACCCAATGTGGGTGAAAACCACTTGCTGCAATCTTTTCAATCTTTCTTTAATAAGAAACTTCTTTTACAAATTTTGTATTGGTGCAGCCTTATACTAGTACACAAGATTCTACCTGCAGAAGGCTACAACCTTCTCTCGTTCTCCAGCTTTTCCTGGAAGGGAGCTACAACCCCCTTAGCTCTTGTACTAACCGATGTGTTTACTAGTACGTAGGTGCTGACCTACAGAAGGCTACAACCTTCTCTTCTCTTCTAGGGACCACGTTTCATAAATTTTCACACTGGATCCATCAATAACATCAATCAAAAATTGAATATATCTACATCAATCAATCTCCTTTGCACCAACCAAAACTGAATCAATCAATGCTATAACCAGAACAGTAATAGTAACCAGAACCCAATGCAGAACCCAGAACACTGCAACAACAAACAAAAGTAACTAAAACATATTTTATGAGACGTACGTGTTGTGCCCTACAACAACCCCCCATTTCATATCATCTGTATTTACAAACAATTAACATATGAAATGGGTCCCTTTTAAAAAAAAATTAATTGGTATTAATGAATTTGTTCAAAAAAGGTATGATAATCAAAAGTGTTAGTGAATTGGAGCCTTTTTCGAATAACAATGTTTCCAAAATAAAACAAACTTTTGTTATTGCGATAAAGCGATCGCAAGATCGCATATCGCAATGACAAGAGAGATGCATTTAAACGGCACTTCGGTCTTTGCCGATGCGATATCGCTATCGGCGATCGGCGGTATTCAATGCATACACAAAAAAGAGCACATATCTTATACCCCGATGCGATGCTATATCGGTGATCAGCTATCGGCACTGCCTCTTATGGGAAAACGCTTTAAGTTTTAAACCCCGACCCGATGCGATATCGCTATCGGCCGTCGGCAGTATCCTATGCACTCTCATAAGGCGCTCAGGTCTTTCCCCGATGCGATGCGATATCGCTATCGAAAGTCGGCAAATCACTTAATATGCATCTGGCAATGTGTTCACATGCTAGTCCGATGCGATATCGCAATCGGCGTTCGCCAGGGCTACTTTCAAATGATAGTGTAACTCTTTCCCCCATGCGATGCGACATTGAATCATCGGTAATCGGCATTTTCAAAAAGTGATTGCTTTAAGCTTTAAAGTTATATTTAAATCCGGTTGATAAAGCGCAGTTTTCAAAATGCCGTTAAATGCAGGGATAAGGTAATGCATGCGTATTTAATAACTTTGCCCCTTCGGTTAACGAATACTTGCGTCTAAGGCATATCATATATGTTGCACGCGTTGGGAGGTCATTCAACTGAATAACAGCGTAAAGGTCATTTAATGGGTAGTATGCCTTAAAAACACCATTAATGCATATGCGATCTCTTACCAGTGATTGGATCCGCAGCCATTTTTTGAAAATTAATAGCGCCATGCTTCAAGTGATATATATCTTTCCAATTATGCTTTGTCTTCATTATTTCTCGTGTTACGATTTCTCTTGCGCTTGTGTAGAGTTCGTTTGTTGAGAAAAGCCTGAACATGATGGGGAAGAAAAATAAGAGGAGTTCTAGTTCTACTACAACACCTGTTGCAGGTCAAGCTGCTTCAATTTCGAAGAAAGGCTTAATCTCGGACACTACGTGCACTGGTCTTGCTAGGACCACATGGCAGGGCACATATAATCTGTTGGAGGCCGAGCAACCAAAAGTGACAGTGAGAACAGCTAGTGTTGATGTACTAAGGAAATCTGATGCAACGCTCAAAGACTTGGCCGACTCCTTTTTACACAGAATAGTAGCCAGAGAGCAGGTTCTCCCTTACACAGATGTGGTGCACTGGGCAATTGAAGAAATCCCCATCACTGATAGAACTTTCCATACAAGGGACGGAAGGATTTTTGGGTCATTCAAGCCTGATGACCTGAGGCGAATGTATCATCTGCCTGAACTGGAGCTAGTCTACAATAGAGCCTTCGTGGAGAAATTCGCAAAAGAAAATGAATCACCATCCGAACCCCTCCGAGATTGGAGGCAGAACCCAGCCAAGCACAAGCATGAAAGTTCGGGTAAGTACTCCAACGTTTCTTTGGCTTCTCCCTATTGCTATGCGGGGATTATGATGTGTAGATTGTGGGGATTACATGACTCCGTTAATATCAATATTGACATGGTTCCCTTAATGGAAGCGGCTATCAATGCTATAATCATGGATTGGGCCACTATTCTTTCTGATAAGTTGGTCGTAGCTGTTCGTGAATTCAGAAACAAAACTATAGTCACCGAAAGGAAAATCCCGCCATTTTATTATTCTGCTTACATTATGGATACTCTGTGTCTTAATTCTGAGTTTCCTGTCCTCGGTTGGAGATGGACCACCCAAGATCCAACACCCATTCATTTATACCATCAGAAATTGTGGAAGTCCTCTTACAAGGACCATTTGTACCAAATTTGTAATGGTTTCATGGTGCCCATTTACTATTCTATTTATGACAGACCCATTTCCAGAATTTCCTATGAAGCTTCTTTTGACTTACCAGTCGTAGCAAGTTGGTTCGGGGAGGAGTATTTCACCTATATCAGAGTTTTTGGGAGTAAGGCTAGGCCGCATGTCCTCCCGTTATATATCCCAGATAAGCTGTTAGCCCGGGAAATCTGTTACCAGATTATGGCCGAGAGTGTCACACAAACTCTCAAAGAAGAGAAGAAGAAAGGTTGGCCCTCTTTTCCTTTAAGAATTGGGGTTTTTACTCTGCTTAATTACAAGCACGCAGAAAAAGAAGCGACAAAAATCCAAGCTTTATCCTTGGCCACTCTCCCAAGCAGACTCTATGATCCAAAGCAAACTGCCTACACTGCCCTAGAACAAGCAAAATTGACGAAAGTTGATCATCAAGAGGATCTGTTTGATGACCTGTTCGTAGGTACCGAGACAATAAGCCAAGCCAAACAGCTTGCAATAATGAAATACAATGATGAGGCGTTGACAGAGTTTAATAAACTTAGGGAGCAGAGGTTGCAAACTTTGCCTCTAGATTTATTATCCACAGCCCCAGCGTCTTCCTCAAGCGAGCCTGGTCGGCAACAGATACATCCACCGCCTGTTACAACTGAAGAACAGGATAAACAACAGGAGGAAAGGCAGAAGAAGCTGCAGGCTGAGAAGCAGAAACAAGAGCAAGCAGAGAGGCAGAAAAAGGAGCAGATAGAAAGGCAGCAAAAGGCAAAGAAGGAAGAAGAGCAGAGGAAGAAGAAGGAAGAAGAAAAACTGAAGAAAGAACTAGCAGATAGGCAGAAAAAGGAATTGGAGGAGCAGCAGCGGAAAACGCAAGAGGAGCAACAGCGAAAAGAACTTGAAGAACAGCAGAAGTTAGAACAAGAAAAAGAACGGAGCAAAGCCCATACAGAGCAACATAAGCAAACCTCCATCGATCCTGAATTGATTAAACAATGGAACCAATTTGATTCCATTATCTGTGGTAAGGAAGGCTCCAAAGACAAAGGCTCCTCTAAAACAAGCGATGCGCCCGATACCACTTCTTCTCAGGTTCTAGGAGGAACCAGCGGCCCACCCATTTCACAGGATGTCGAGGTAATCAATAAGGACCCTTCCGATCAAATTGTTCTCCAGGTGGAAGAAATTCCTCCCCTGGATATTTTCTACAACCCAAAGCATAGAGCCGTTATCAAGCGCTCTAAGAAAAGACGAAGGCTTGATCAACCTTCTATCTTTCCTGAGCAAACAGTCACGGGCAATATGGTCTGGAAGGAGGATTTGGATCCCTCCGATGATCTAACAAAGCTGTCTCAATTCGCGGGAGCTTATTCTGCAGCAACTATCGACAAAGCATCAGAGGTAAGTCTTCTGTTGAAGACTAAGGACCTTGAAATATATGCATTACAGGCAGAGGTAATTGAAGCGAAAAACAAAGCAGCACAGGTGGAAGAGCAGTTGCTGGCTCAACAGCACGAAAACAATTTGTTAACCCAGAAACTGCAAATTGAAAGACAAAGGATAGACCAAAGTGAAACTCAGAAGGCAAAAGAATTGTCGGAGGCATTGTCACAGTTGAAAGCATCGAATGAGCTGATGATGAAATCGAAAGATGAGCGAATAGCTCAACTATCAGCACAGCTCGAAGGTATCAAGAGCACACAGAATGTGAAAGTTTTCAGAGCAGAAGCAACTCAAATAAATGGCGCATTACTGTCTCAGATCAGACTTCTATGTCAACAACTTGCTAAGGCTTAGCCATTATGCGAAATATCTACAACAGTGTGTGAGCAAATAGAGAAGGCCAGGAATGAGCTAGATCAGGCCGAAGAAGCCATATCCGATTATATTGAGTGGCAAGACACTGACGAAGGGAAAGCGGTGAATTTGTCCCGAATCCATGAAGCGTACAAAGACATCCTCTTCACGGAATGGAACACTCAGGTAATGAAAGCAGAAAGGGCGGCTTCCAGGTGTAAAATAATTGCCAGCAATATGACCCACCTAGTCAATGATAAACTTTATTTGGCTAACATGATTTCCAAGTGCACACCTGGAAGCATAACAACAGCAGGTATGCTTGAAGAATCAAGTTATCATGACTTGGAGGAACAGAGGAAGTTAATTACCGGAGTAAATACTTTAACCTCTGATGCATATTGGCTCTTTCTAATCAAGCCACATACTCAAAGGTCTGCTCTCAAGTGTTTAACAGATGCCCTCGGATGCCTGATCCTCGACATTCAAGATGCTACATATGATGCCCAACTAACTTCGCGTCTCAACACCCCACCAGAAGTAGAGCCAATGCTGGTGATATGTCAGCTAAGGAGTAAAGGCAAAGAACCCACCGAATGAAGCATTGCCGCCAACTGCCAGATTTCCAAGAAAGATGGAACAAACATTTATTGATGCCAATTTAATAGCTTTTCAGTTGTTTAGATATTTAGATTAGTATAGTATTTATAGACCCTTTCATTGTTTTGGAAAGGGTCGTAAAATTTTGTAATAAGACTTAAAGGCTGAAGTTTGCACTATTGTGCTTCAGTCTATATTCTTTTGTGAAACTCGACCAACGGTTCTGAATTTTGATTAGAAGGTTGTTTTACACAATTGCGCACGACTGTCTGTTGTTTGGAATGCTTTCTGATTTGAAGGAAGGACTGCGACATAGTGATTAATATACTGGATTGATCGAGCAGCTTACATGGTACTATTATCTGTATCTGTGTTCTTTCTTATTATATGAATTACTGTGTTATTATCTTTGCTATTGTTGAATGCATGTATGCGATATAACAGCGAATCTTCATTTCGTTTCACTATTGAATGTTTTGATGATTTGTTATCTCTTTCACCCATGCATGTATCAATGATATGAATGATTAAGTGTAGTAATTCGCTCTAATCACTCTGCATAACTAATTATGCAGAGCAATGTTTAAATGGTTTTAAACATCTATGCTTAAAGTGTTAGAGTCATCTACATGCCTGCCTTAAAGCACAGATCATCAAACGCTACGCTTTGCAAAGTGATAAGTCCCGGGATCCAATTATAGTTATTACATTTTGTTTGTAGTTTAGATGTCCACTTATTACCATCTTATGTCATAAGTCATTCATCCATCCCATTCACTTATAGTTCTTGGGAAACTGGTCCCATTATCCCCAGTCGGAACCACTATTCCAAACGGAAAAGGAGCTGCACTAAGGTCCGGACCGGGTGGTTTCCCCTTTGTTGTGGCAGCGATTTTCGAGGCCTCAACAAAATTGGCACTAGAAGGAGGGCCTTAACTGTGAATGGCAAGCCGACCTAAATCGGCAAGTCATTCTAAGAGTAATTCTCCCTCCAAATCTCCTCGTTCTTCTCAATTACATGCTGGTTCGCCAGCCCATAACCAAGAAGAAGAGGAATCTACCACCACTGCTCAATCCCATCATATCCCAGAACAACTAAGTCTTGAATCTCCTGAAGTTCAGTCTCTAATCCATAAACTTCAGAGCTTCTCGATTTCACCACAGAAATCTGAGATATCAGAAAGCAGTGTGACTTCGCAGTTCAACCTCACTCATCCTCTTACCAGACTTCAGAGCGAAAAACTTGGTATTGAACCCACTGAGTTTCCATTACCCAAAAGGAAAAAGTCAAAGAAAAATACTGAAGGATCTGATACTGGGGATTTTTCTTCCACATCCTCCATTTCATCTCCTCATTTGCAAAGTCAACCACCCACTCCTCCATTACATATTGTTGTTCACCAGGGAACAGAAGCCTCAATATCCCAATCTATTCACTCCTCATCTTCAACCCTTTCCAACACATCTGGAATCTCAGCAGTAGTCCCAACCACTGTTGCCAGCATAATGGCAGATCCATGGACTAGACCAGGAGCAGTCAACATGCCTGGACCATTGCATGATCTACCCAATGACCCCAAAAAATGGCTGCCTAAATTCAATCCAGATGATGGGATCCAGGCTGAAGAACACATCAACAACTTCATGTTAGCAGTTAACCTAAAAGGAGTGACAGAGCAAGATGTCGTAGTAAGACTGTTCCCTTACACTTTACAAGGATCAGCAGGATCTTGGTATTTTTCCTTACCCTCTGGTTCGATTACCAGTTGGAATACATGCCAAGAGCAGTTTCTCACCAAATATGGAGATGATCAGTCCCTAGCAACTTTAATAAATGACCTCTCCAATTTGAGAATAGAGCACAGGGAACCAATAAAGGAGTTTAATGCCAGATTTAATAAACTACTGAATAAAATCCCTACAGCTTCTAAACCAAGTGAACAAATCCGAAGCGAATGGTACATCACTGCCCTACCTGCCAACATAGCTATCTTTGTTGACAGGGCTGGCAAACCTACGTTAGCTGAAAATATGAAAGAAGCACTTGCTGTTGAAAAGCGCATCAATGCTCTTGAAAAGAAAGCTGCTCTAGAAGATAGAAAAGCTAAAAAAGTCTTGTTTAAAGAAGATTCCAAGAAGAAAACCCCGAAGGACCCATATGACATGGAAGGTTTACAAAAGGTCCTTAAAACTTTGTCTAATGAAATGGTTGAGATTAAAAAGCAGGTGGCCGAAACTTCAAGCAAAAGACCATTTAGGACTTTTAAGAGAACCGAATCAAAGCCACCTAATGTTATATCTAACGCTGATTCGGACCAAGAAGAAGAGGAAGAGGAAACACCTTCACAGACCGATGATGAAGAAGAAGTAGCTGAATGCCACGGAATGTGGGATTTTATACTCCCAAATTTTGATATGGAGAATGAAGAAGAAGCCTTTCCGGTTACTACAAGAAGTAAAAGCACTCCTGAACCCGCCCAGGCAACTTCAAAGAAGAGGAGCGCAGGTGCTACTACAGCAAAGGAAAAAATTCCCCCAAAGAAGTCACCTGTGGTAGTTCCTCAAAACCAGCCTACAACTTCTAGTACTCCTTCGACATCCAAGACTTTAGTGGTATCCGATTCAATGGAATATAACATTGTTGATGATATGAAGAAAACCAAGGCAAATATAACCATGTTTGAACTCAGTAAACTGAAACATCAGCAAAAGTTACTTCTCAAAGAGTTAAATGTTGTTCCCTCTATTCCCCTTCCCAGTGCAAGAGCTGCCAACGATTCAGGCCAGCCTCCTGCAGGTATGGTTGAAATTACCGATTCAGTCTTAATCGGAGATAAATCAAATTCTCATACTCCACCCTTCCTGCTCACTTATGAGATTTATAATAGAAACCTACACAATTGTTTAATAGATTCAGGGGCCTCATCTAACATAATGCCAGCTTCAGTTTGCTCTAAGCTGAACATTGAACCCCAGAAGTCTGCCATTCATATTGTACAGTTGGATAGAACTAAAGTGCAGGTTGTGGGAGAAATTAATTCCGTAACCATCAGGTTGTCAGCCGACCCTAGAATTGTTCAAAGAATTGACATCTTAATTGCCGACATACCTGAATTTTATGGTTTAATATTGAGCAGAGATTGGTCCGAAAAACTGCACGGGTATATTTCTACAGATTGGTCACATATGTGGCTTCCCTACAAGGGAAAGCCAAATCAAATAAGGATCAATCGTGAGAAGCATATGACCCACACAGTTACTGAATTCGAGCAAGAAAACCAACCTGTGGCATTCAATAATAACATCTTGGGGAACTATTCAGCAGAATCATTCTTTGGCAACTTTGTTGCCCAACCATCTCCTTTTTCAGTCAATCATTTTACATCTCAAATTGAAAATTTTTCACAAACTGATAGGTCCAGGTGTTTTAATGATGCTGAGAAAATTGTAGATACTTTTGTTAATATTCCTTTATTTTGGTCTTTGTATTTTGATGGCTCTAAGTCCTCTGAAGGTTCAGGAGCTGGATGTATATTGGTTAGTCCGCAAGGAGAAAAGACAATGTTGTCTTGTAGGTTAGAGTTTGAGTGCACTAATAATACAGCTGAATATGAGGCTTTAATCCAAGGATTATACAAAGAAATCGGCCTGGAGGTGCGATATCTAAAGGTATTCGGCGATTCGGAAATCATTGTCAAACAGGTTAGAAATGCAATTCATTGCCTTTTGACTCACCTTAAACATTACCAATCGCTCGTTCAAGAGCTTACCTCACACTTTTTGGCATTCAACATTTCTTCTATACCTCGATCTCAAAATTCAGCCGCAGATTTACTAGCCAATGTAGCTTCAAAGCTTCTACCTTCTGAAGACTACAGCCTTGATAGATTTTCTGTAGAATTACTTTTCAGACCTTCAATTCCTGACAATGTCACTAATTGGAGAGTATTTAATCATGACGATGATATTTTGCAATTTTTAACTTCTGAGAATTCTTATGATAAGAAAGTTATTGACGAAGATGATCATGATTCCCAGATGAAAGAAGTGCTCAAAGAAAATTCGATCCCCAAACCAGTGGTAAAATTAGAAGACCTTTATGATATTAAAGACAGGTTCAAACCTGTAATTAACACAAAGCTTCAAAGTTCTACCCTTAGGTTTGAATTGATAAATCTAGGAACCAATGAGTCTCCTCAAAACATCAATTTAGGAACAGGACTATCTCAGAATGAAAAGGAAGCATTTATTAAATTGTTGAGAAAGAACAAACAGGTTTTTGCTTGGAAATATGATGACTTAAAGACATATGATACATCTATTATCCAACATACCATTCCTATGCTTCCTGATAAAAAACCAATTCAGCAAAAATTAAGAAAAATACACCCAAATTTGGAGAGCCAGATTAAGTCGGAACTTAATAAGCTTTTGAAAGCCAAAATTATTTTTCCAGTCCGACATTCAAACTGGGTCTCTAACATGGTGCCAGTCAGGAAGAAAAATGGCGACATTCGAATTTGTATTGATTTCAGGAATTTAAACAAAGCGAGCTTAAAAGACAACTTCCCATTACCCACTATGGAGCAAATTCTCCAATCGGTGGCAGGTTCTGAATTAATGTCTTTTTTAGACGGTTTTTCAAGGTACAATCAAGTTCTGGTACATCCTGATGACCAGCTTAAAACTACATTCAGAACAAAATGGGGAACCTATGCATATCAGAAAATGCATTTTGGTCTTATAAATGCCGGAGCGACATTTCAGAGAGCTATGGACATGGCCTTCAGAGGGTTAATTAATCGATCAGTAGTCGTCTATCTAGACGATATTACTGTGTATTCTAAGAAGAGAGATAATCATTTGCACGACTTAAATCAGATCTTTCAGAGATGCAAAAGATATGGTATTTCTCTAAACCCAAAAAAGTCCTTCTTTGCTCTAGACCAAGGAAAACTCTTAGGTTTTATAGTATCCAAAGATGGTATTTATATTGACCCTGATCGGATTAATGAAATTTCTGAAATCCCTTTTCCACATAACAAAAAATCAATGCAGTCATTTTTAGGTCAGATTAATTTTGTCAAACGATTTGTTCCAGATTTTTCACAGATTGTATTACCACTTCAGACAATGATCAAGAAGAATTCAGTCTTCAAATGGGGATCGGAAGAAAAGCAAGATTTTGATGTTATCAAACAGTCAATAATCAATGCCCCAGCCTTGAATACTCCAAATTTTTCTAATCATTTTACACTATATACTATTGCATCCAACACTTCATATGCCGCAGTACTCACACAACTGAATGATAACAACTTAGAAGCACCCATATCATTTTTCAGTTCAAATCTTCAAGGTGCCGAATTGAATTATTCGGATGTGGAGAAACAAGCCTTTGCTGTGTTCAAAGCAGTCAAACATTATAGACCCTTCCTTTTGAAAACCCACACAAAAGTTATAGTTCCTTTCCCAGCGGTAAGACAACTATTAATTCAGAAAGAATTGGGTGAAAAAAGAGCCAATTGGGTTACAGCGCTTCAAGAGTATGACTTAGAAATAAAGCCAGCAAAGATTGTTAGGGGCCAAGGTTTTTGCAGGATATTGGCAGGAGCATCGAACATTCACGAATCAAGCGATGAAGATCAGATTAAATCCATCAATCAGATAAGTGTCACTGATTCTGAATCCCAATATGCTGATTTGATATTTTATCTGAAGAACGGTTATGCTCCTCTAAATTTATCTTACAAAAATAAGAGGGCCATTAGGTTGAAAGCTAAGAATTTCACTCTCATTGATGATGTATTGTTTAAACAAAATTATGATTCTATCCTGTTAAGATGTCTTGAGAAACCTGAAGCCCAAAAGGTTTTGCAGGAGCTACATGATGGACCAGCTGGGGGACATTTTGGAGCTGACACAACAGCTCATAAGATTATTCATGCTGGATATTATTGGCCTACTCTATTTAGAGATTGCCATGAGCACGTAAGAAAATGCCTTAATTGCCAAACATCTGGTGGAAGACAACGAAAATCAGCTTTCCCCCTGCAACCTGTCAACATTGAACAGCCATTCGAACAATGGGGATTAGATATCATCGGGGAAATTACTCCACCATCTTCCAAACAACATAGGTATATCCTTACCGCTACTGATTATTTTACTAAATGGGTAGAGGCTATTCCTTTGAAGGCGGCAAACGCAGAGGCAATCATCGAGTTCATTGATCAGTTCATCATTACCAGGTTTGGTGTTCCAAACGCTCTTGTTTTTTATAATGCTTCCTATTTCTCAGGAAACGCTATGTATGATTTTTCTATTAAAAGGGGGTTTAAACTGAAATATTCTTCCAATTATTATCCCCAGGGAAACGGTTTAGCCGAATCTACTAATAAGAATCTCATCAAAATCATTAAGCGAACTGTTGAACAGAATCATAGAAACTGGCATAAATTTTTGGTCTTTGCATTATGGGCTGATAGAATAACACAAAAGGCTTCTATAGGGACCTCTCCTTTCAATCTGGTATATGGAAAAGAAGCCATGTTGCCTACAAATCTTGTTCTTCCATCTTTAGCCCTAGTGCACTTCATTCAAGAGACTCCGTCTTCTTCTATCCAACTTAGACATGACCAAATTCTCAAATTAGAAGAAGAGAGGGAAAAAGCCAGAATCACTCATGCCAAACATCAACAAATCATCAAAGCATCCTTCGACTCAGCATCATCCGGTTCCAAACAACTTCAAGTTGGTGACTTAGTTCTCAAATGGGACAAGGCCCATGAAGATAAAGGTAAGCATACCAAATTTCAGAAAATGTGGCTTGGACCATTTCAGATCTGTGAAAAGATAGGCCATTCAACTTTTATATTGCAAGACTTATCAGGGTTGAGAGATTCTCTCCCCGTCAATGGCCTGATCCTGAAGAAATTCTTTAATTGAGAAGGTAACCCCTTCTCCTTTTGTAGATTTGCGTAGTTTGTAGGATTGGTAGGAAATAAAACTGTAGAGTATCTCCATTGACCTTTTGTTGTGTTTGACGAAGCTGTCTCACAAAAATAATATAAATACTTGTTTTTAGATAATAGAACCCTCAATCAAAAGAAATAGTTTCTAGGAAATTAGATATCCTTGTGTTCTGAAACTATAATCTAAATTTTGAAGACTCCTTTCAGGAGGTAAAAGTTCCGAATCATTTTCTGTTTCCAAAACTAGTCTCCAAAGGTTATCTGTTAAAAGATAGAGGCTAACCCATTTTCAGTATCTTCAACTCTTCACCTGTCATCCACCTACTCTTAAGGAGAAAATTGTTCACCCCATTCACTAAAGGTTATGATTACTCAGAGTGTAATTCTAAAATATAAAAGATTAAAGATAAGAGGTCTTATCATAAGCCTGCTTACCATGTTCATAGGGAAATAGGTTAACTGACATTACCAATACTGCCTACCAAAACAGGGTAATGGCTTGAAATTTCAAGACAAGGGGTCTCATCACGAGCCAGCTTGATCAGTTAAATTATTACCAGTGAATGGCATTGTCATAAACTGGCTACCAAACCAGGACAGTGGCTTTTTATCTTATTTATTACAAAGAAAAACAGATGAAAAATAAAATATGAAAACATTTTATGGATTCATTCTGTTAATCACACTCTTATGTGAATGGAAAAGTGGAAAATACTATGGGTAAAAGGTATCCCTGTCGAGACTATAAATGTCTGCTGGCAACAGAGGCTCTACCTATGACAAAGGAGTTAATTATAAAAGCTGATGTGGGAAAGTTTTCTATTTTATCACTATGAACCAATAAAGACTTGTTTTTGAAACTTATTATGTATTTGGTTTCTTGAAACTAAATGGGACGAAGTTAACAAAATGGAGTTCACTTTAGTCAGAACACATGAATATCTAGTTATATTAGAAATTTCTCCTTCTGATTGAGTTTCTATTTATGAAAAGCTTGAATGTTTATGTTAATTTCAGAGATAACTGGTTCTACCAACGAATCGCCAATTGTTGTGCCCTACAACAACCCCCCATTTCATATCATCTGTATTTACAAACAATTAACATATGAAATGGGTCCCTTTTAAAAAATAATTAATTGGTATTAATGAATTTGTTCGAAAAAGGTATGAGAATCAAAAGTGTTAGTGAATTGGAGCCTTTTTCGAATAACAATGTTTCCAAAATAAAACAAACTTTTGTTATTGCGATAAAGCGATCGCAAGATCGCATATCGCAATGACAAGAGAGATGCATTTAAACGGCACTTCGGTCTTTGCCGATGCGATATCGCTATCGGCGATCGGCGGTATTCAATGCATACACAAAAAAGAGCACATATCTTATACCCCGATGCGATGCTATATCGGCGATCGGCTATCGGCACTGCCTCTTATGGGAAAACGCTTTAAGTTTTAAACCCCGACCCGATGCGATATCGCTATCGGCCGTCGGCGGTATCCTATGCACTCTCATAAGGCGCTCAGGTCTTTCCCCGATGCGATGCGATATCGCTATCGGAAGTCGGCAAATCACTTAATATGCATCTGGTAATGTGTTCACATGCTAGTCCGATGCGATATCGCAATCGGCGTTCGCCAGGGCTACTTTCAAACGATAGTGTAACTCTTTCCCCCATGCGATGCGACATTGAATCATCGGTAATCGGCATTTTCAAAAAGTGATTGCTTTAAGCTTTAAAGTTATATTTAAATCCGGTTGATAAAGCGCAGTTTTCAAAATGCCGTTAAATGCAGGGATAAGGTAATGCATGCGTATTTAATAACTTTGCCCCTTCGATTAACGAATACTTGCGTCTAAGGCATATCATATCTGTTGCACGCGTTGGGAGGTCATTCAACTGAATAACAGCATAAAGGTCATTTAATGGGTAGTATGCCTTAAAAACACCATTAATGCATATGCGATCTCTTACCAGTGATTGGATCCGCAGCCATTTTTTGAAAATTAATAGCGCCACGCTTCAAGTGATATATATCTTTCCAATTATGCTTTGTCTTCATTATTTCTCGTGTTACGATTTCTCTTGCGCTTGTGTAGAGTTCGTTTGTTGAGAAAAGCCTGAACATGATGGGGAAGAAAAATAAGAGGAGTTCTGGTTCTACTACAACACCTGTTGCAGGTCAAGCTGCTTCAATTTCGAAGAAAGGCTTAATCTCGGACTATGAGCGATGAGCGAATAGCTCAACTATCAGCACAGCTCGAAGTTATCAAGAGCACACAGAATGTGAAAGTTTTCAGAGCAGAAGCAACTCAAATAAATGGCGCATTACTGTCTCAGATCAGACTTCTATGTCAACAACTTGCTAAGGCTGAGCCATTATGCGAAATATCTACAACAGTGTGTGAGCAAATAGAGAAGGCCAGGAATGAGCTAGATGAGGCCGAAGAAGCCATATCCGATTATATTGAGTGGCAAGACACTGACGAAGGGAAAGCGGCGAATTTGTCCTGAATCCATGAAGCATACAAAGACATCCTCTTCACGGAATGGAACACTCAGGTAATGAAAGCAGAAAGGGCGGCTTCCAGGTGTAAAATAATTGCCAGCAATATGACCGACCTAGTCAATGATACACTTTATTTGGCTAACATGATTTCCAAGTGCACACCTGGAAGCATAACAACAGCAGGTATGCTTGAAGAATCAAGTTATCATGACTTGGAGGAACAGAGGAAGTTAATTACCGGAGTAAATACTTTAACCTCTGATGCATATTGGCTCTTTCTAATCAAGCCACATACTCAAAGGTCTGCTCTCAAGTGTTTAACAGATGCCCTCGGATGCCTGATCCTCGACATTCAAGATGCTACATATGATGCCCAGCTAACTTCACGTCTCAACACCCCACCAGAAGTAGAGCCAATGCTGGCGATATGTCAGCTAAGGAGTAAAGGCAAAGAACCCACCGAATGAAGCATTGCCGCCAACTGCCAGATTGCCAAGAAAGATGGAACAAACATTTATTGATGCCAATTTAATAGCTTTTCAATTGTTTAGATATTTAGATTAGTATAGTATTTATAGACCCTTTCATTGTTTTGGAAAGGGTCGTAAAATTTTGTAATAAGACTTAAAGGCTGAAGTTTGCACTATTGTGCTTCAGTCTATATTCTTTTGTGAAACTCGACCAACGGTTCTGAATTTTGATTAGAAGGCTGTTTTACACAATTGCGCACGACTGTCTGTTGTTTGGAATGCTTTCTGATTTGAAGGAAGGACTGCGACATAGTGATTAATATACTGGATTGATCGAGCAGCTTACATGGTACTATTATCTGTATCTGTGTTCTTTCTTATTATATGAATTACTGTGTTATTATCTTTGCTATTGTTGAATGCATGTATGCGATATAACAGCGAATCTTCATTTCGTTTCACTATTGAATGTTTTGATGATTTGTTATCTCTTTCACCCATGCATGTATCAATGATATGAATGATTAAGTGTAGTAATTCGCTCTAATCGCTCTGCATAACTAATTATGCAGAGCAATGTTTAAATGGTTTTAAACATCTATGCTTAAAGTGTTAGAGTCATCTACATGCCTGCCTTAAAGCACAGATCATCAAACGCCACGCTTTGCAAAGTGATAAGTCCCGGGATCCAATTATAGTTATTACATTTTGTTTGTAGTTTAGCTGTCCGCTTATTACCATCTTATGTCATAAGTCATTCATCCATCCCATTCACTTATAGTTCTTGGGAAACTGGTCCCATTATCCCCAGTCGGAACCACTATTCCAAACGGAAAAGGAGCTGCACTAAGGTCCGGACCGGGTGGTTTCCCCTTTGTTGTGGCAGCGATTTTCGAGGCCTCAACAGTACGCTACTTCAATGTGTCGAACCTGCATTCATACACTGTTATCTGAAGGCAGACTTGCATATACGTTGTTTTTAAATGTCGAACCAGTGTGTATACACACCTTTGCTATATTGAACCTGTGTACAAATATATAAAAGATGATTCAACCTTTACAACTATTCACACATCAGTTATACCCAGATCATCAGATTTATAGAATACGACATGCACCAATTATAAAAGATCAAAATCACACAAAGATACTTCTCTTCAAACCAAAAGATCTTGACCCATCGATAGAATTTATCCTTCTTCAAGCGCTTAGGTTCCTCCTTGATTCAGATCCAGCTATGCACCACAACCCAATGACCAGTGTTCTAGATCTTGCTCTTCATTAGATATTCAATACTTGAGTGTCTTTGCCTAATGATCTCCTCCTCCTTTTATAGTCTTAGGCCTTACTCAATACCATGGTCCAAAACCACTTTAGAATCAATACCTTGGGCCAAATACCTGGGTTCAATACTTCATACAAGATACCTTGGACCAATACCATGGGTCAAAATACCAAGGACCAAATACCACAGACCAAAACCAAGTTTTCCAACATGTATCCGCTTTTTCTTGCGTGAAAGTGCATGTATATGCATACGTGCCTTTTGGTCTACGAACTCGCGTGTATACGCGGTTTGGTCAAGGGGAACCTGCGTATACCTCTTTTTCCTTCATTCTATGATCCTGAACTATGATCTGTTATCTGAGTGAGTTGCCATCAAGGACAACACCTGTGTCATAATGCCAACAGATACTACTATAGGGACCTAATATAATTGCACATAAAAATTGCACATGAATTGTGGTGAGGGACCATTGTTTCATAGCAAAGAAACAAACATTTTATAACTTACATACAAAAAATTTATCAACGATGCTTACAAACACTATAACACTTACATTTCTTGATATAGATGTTAGAAATTTTAGAAAGAAAGGCTCAATTTGACTTGTGCCTTAGTCAAATTGAGTAATTCGATTTTCCACATCAACAAGATGACTTGGATTGCAGTTAACTTGAGTGACATGGCCTTTTCGCTTAGTTACATCAACAAATTTGAGTTTGTAGGCTTGGAGTAGGGTAGTGCATGTAGTGATTGCTAAAATTTAGCAATCTAGTTCAATTGTTTTAAGTAGTACTCAGTTAACGGAGCTCAAGTCATTAATTGAGTTACTTGAAGGTCAATTGAGTAGTAGAACTATTGTTAACTCACCAATCTCTTATTTAAACTAGTCAATTAGCTAAAAATAGACCAAACATGCATGGAATTTGAATTTCCTAGATGGAGTAGAGGAAAAGGCACATTGCAATCATCAATTGTATACTAGTTGAGTGTACAGACTTGGAAAATAAGCAGGTGATCAAGTCCTTAGGAATTGTGCAAGGAAATAGGGAATTCCCTTATTATTTAGGAGCTCAATTTGAACTGAATTGTGTAAATAAATAGTAGGAAGTTGGAGCTTTGAATTAGCTAAGTGTTGTTCAGAGCAGGAAATTCATAAGAGAACATGTTTACAGTGCAGGGTTTGCCTCAAAGTGTAAGCAAGAAATTGTAATAGTTTCTCATTCTCATATGATTAATGAAAAGCAGTGGAGGGGTTTCTCTCAGTTGGGTTCCCCTGAAAATCATTGTTGTCTTGTGGTTTTTATGGTTGAATGCCATTGCATGTGTTTCTAAATTGTGATTTCCATTCCGCAAAATTGTAGAAGAAATTTGTAATATCTTGTTTTCAGTTTGAATTCATTAGTAGTAGCAAATTTATATTAATTTATAAATGGTATCAAAGCTCAAAATCACAGTAGAAACAAGTCGATAGATATTATCCCTCACAAATTTCAATTTGTAGATTCAATGAAGCAAATTTTTTTTCTATGTGGGAAAATGTCTTTCAACAGATTGAGATTGTAGTATTCCCTCGAGGGAACGTTGAATTTCATAGCTTTGAAGGATGAGATGGAAGTTTTACTTGGCGATAATGAAGTGTTGGAATACACCAAAACTAACATTACAAAACCAACAATATCAAATGCACAATTGTTAGCCTAGTGGAAGAAGGATACTGGAAAAACCAAGAGGATCATCTTGGAGGGTGTGAGAGACCACATAGTCTCGAATTTACATGGAAAGGAAACTCCATTTTCTATGTGGAAGACCCTCACTGAACTATTCGAAGATAGAAATGATGCCAAGAAATTGGCATTGAGGGACAAGCTCAGAAACATCTAACACAGAAAAATGAAAACATTCCACATTACCTCTCCGAAATCACTCAAGTTCGAGATGAACTTGGAGGAGGAAGAGAAAATATCTTATCATCTGAGATAGTGAGCCTAGCTCTCCTAGGCCTTCCAAAATTCTAGCACAACTACCAAGACTCTATAAATGGAAGGGAAAATTTTTCAAACGGGGTGAGACTTTGGTGTGATTTGGTACAAGAATAAATTTGAAGGAACATTAGAGATGGAGTAACATCCAAAGATGAGGAGGAAGAGAATTTTTCCTTGGTTGGGAAGTGAAATAAATCTAAGGGAAAGAAGGCCCAAAGCAATCCAAAGTCCAACCGTAAAAATGGAAAGAAGAAGGACCTCAACAAGATAAAATGTTTTCACTACCACGAATATCGTCACTATGCAACAAATTGTATGCATAAGAAGTCTAACAACAAGCCTTCAGGTGGAGCAGGAGGTGAAACACTTGCCTCACAATTAAAATTAGACTTAACCCTAATTGCATGCATGGCCAAGACTATAATGGAGAGTGAGTGGTACCTAGATTCAAGTGCCTTGTTCCATATGACAAGATGTAAAGAATTCTTCAGTAGCCTAGAGTAGAAGAATCTGTAGATGCACATAGAACTTGGGGAAGATGGGAGGTACAATACCAAAGGAATTGGAACTATAACCTTTAAAAGGGAGTCAGACTCCCATCTTCATCTGAAAGATTTCTTGTATGTACCTGGGCTAAAGAAGAATTTGACCTTTGTAGTTGTATTGGAGGATAGAGGCTATGGTGTTTTCTTCAGTAAAGGTAAATCCTTTTTGAGACACGTATCTACCAAGAAAGTGAAACACATTGGAGTTAAAGTGTAAAATATCTACAAACTTGAGGTGGAAGCTGGTATTGCATTGAGTAGCAAGGCAGAAAAAGTGTAGAGTCGAGATGTTGGAGAACTTTGGCACAGGCACATGGGGCACTTACACCATGGGGCCTTAAAAATCATGTAGCAGATTACAACTGGTCTCCCAAAATAAACCCTTGACCAACATGGTGTCTGCAAGCTATTCACATTGGGCTAATATGCCAAATCCACCTTCTAGGGTCAAGATAGCAAAGGAGTAATGTTGGAGTGAGTCCACTCTCATGTATGTGGACCCTTTTCTATAGCCTCTACAACAAAACATAGGTATTATGTAATTTTTGTTGATGACTTTTCTAGAAAATGTTGGATTTTCTTCATGAGGAAAAAAAATGAAGTGTTTTCCAAATTTGTTAAATTCAAAGCATTGGTTGAAAAGAAGTCTGGTCATAAATTAAAATCCCTGAGAAGTGATAATGGAGGAGAATTTTTTTGTAACACCTTCAAGGAATTTTGTGCCAAAAAGGGTATTATAAGAGAATTGATAACACCTCATAACCCACAACAAAATGGGGTCGCTAAAAGGAAGAGCATAAGCATAGCGGGAGCAACAAGAGCCATGTTGCATGATCAAGGGTTGCCATTACATCTATGGGCGGAAGCATGCAACATCGCAATTTATTTGTAGATCATGAGTCCGCACAGAATACTTGGCATGATCACACCCGAAGAAGCATTCTCTGGAAGGAAACCAAATGTATCTCATTTTCGAATTTTTGGAGCTATTGTGTATTGTCATGTCTCCAAGGATAGCAGGAAGAAATTAGAGCCTACAACTGAAATGGGATTCTTTGTAGGATACACAAGGACACCACATAATTACCAGCTATATTTGCCCTCACTCAAGGTGACAGTGGTGAGGAGGGATGTCAAATTCGATGAGGAGAAAGCTATGAGATGCTCTTTAGAGTGAGATTTGAGTATTCCACCAGAGGAGGAGCCTCATGCAAAGCTTCAGGATGTTGTGGAGGAGCAGACAAGAGGCCGAGTGGAAGCACCCACTCAACCAAAATCTTCCAGAGAGAGGAGGAAGAGAACTAGAGAAGTTTTCAAGTTGGTGCAAGATGCTAGGGAGCATGTGGCATCTCCTACATCCTTGCACAGGAACAGGAGGTCACCCGACAGGTATACTAGTTACATGTAACCCATGACATAACTCATTGATTTTGAGCCTTATTCATTTGAGGAAGCAATTTATCAACCACCGTGGGTTGATGCCATGGTGGAGGAGTATGACTCCATCATGAAGAACAATGTATGTGAGGTGGTGTCGAGACCAGAGAACAAGTCAGTTGTTGGTTCCAGATGGATTTACAAATTGAAGCATGCAATTGATGGGAGCATCGAGAAGTACAAGGTCAAACTTATGGCCAAAGGCTCCTCATAGGTAGAGGGAGTTGACTATGAGGAAAAATTTTCCCCGGTGGCAAGATATTCCTCGATCATAACCATTTTAGCATTAGCTATGCAGATGGGGTGGAAGATCCAACAGATGGATGTGAAGACCACCTTCCTCAATGGTGTTGTTAAGGAATAAATTTACATAGAGAAGCTAGAGGGATTTGAGACATATGACAGGAAGACACATGTGTGCAGTCTCAGGAGAGCTCTTTATGGTCTCAAATAGTGCCCCGAGCATGGTGCACTTGGATCAACACATATCTCAGTAGATTGGGCTTCACCGAAAGTGAAGCAGATTCCAATATCTATCACATCATGGTAGATAACAAGTTGCTTATCCTGGTATTGTATGTTGATGACTTGATACTTACAGGGGATGAGTAATTGATCCACTCTTACTAGGAGGACCTTTCTAGAGAATTTGAGATGAAAGACATGGCCTTGATGCATTACTTCTTTGGGCTAGAAGTATGGCAGGGTGATGGTGAGTTGTTTGTGAGTCAGGGGAAGTATTCCTCTGATATACTTCAGAGATGTCACATGGAGAACTGAAATACTATGGACATTCCTCTAGCTACAAACTAGAGGAAGGAGCATGGTTCTTCAGGAGAGGCAGTAGATGCTACCATCTACAAACATCTTGTGGGATCCTTGATGTATCTAGTGAACATAAGGCCCGACATATGCTATGCAGTTAATCAGTTGAGTCAAGCTATGGTGAACCCTACCAAGTTGTATTGGAAGCCAACAAAGCATGTGTTAGGATACCTTAGGGGCACAACTGAGTATGGGTTATGGTACAAGAGGACAGAGGGAGTGAAGCTCCAAGGCTTCATTGATGCAGATTGGGTAGGTAGTCCATTAAATTCGAAAAGTACTTAAGGTGTTGTCGTCAGTGTTGGGTCTGCAGCTATTTCTTGGTATAGCAGGAAACAAAGGTTTGTGGCACTCAGCTTAGAAGAGTCTGATACATGGATGCAAGTCAAGCAACATGTGAGGCCATATGGATGAGAAAAATACTTGTGGGTCTTTTCAGTTAGGAGATGGATCTGACAATGATTTGTTGTCATAATTTTATCTGGATTGGATCATTATATTGTTTTTCATCCATCTCAATTCATTTGGAGTGGAAAATGTGGAGGAATCAACTCATGGGACCATTTTTACCGGCAGGACCTAGTTTGGAAAAACGGGGTCTGAAACCTTCCAAGAGAATTTCAAAGCATCAAACGATGTTTTTTGGGGGTATCTCTTTAGCATTTTTCCATTTGATGCTATTCTACGCATAGATATTTCCAATGGTGCAAGAAGTACGTCAATCCGAGTCTGTATGCAAAAGTTATGCCACTCAGAAGTTGACCTTCATGTTTTCACACCTGTAGTTCGGGAGGATGTCGTGTAAAACCCCATTATTCATGGAAAAGGGGCTAGACATGTGATTATGATGAAAAATACTCCAGAAGAGTCTATTTTGTAACTTTATTTAAGAGTTGATGTAGTCAAAATTAACCACTAGTAGGCTACCGAGATGTGTTATAATGAGGCCACTAGGAAGAAGAGGCATTCCATTCTTTCAAGAGCATTTTGTTCCATAGATAAGCAAAGATAAATAGGAGAGATATGATGTAGAGCACATAAAGAGGATCTATGCACTGTAGTAGCCCACGCGCCACAGGCATTACTTCTTTGGACCTACAGCCATATTTTGAGACAGAGAAAGAGAGTGAACTCACCTCACCTTCCAGCTAGGTTTTCTCCGAAAAGGGTTTCCCATAGAGCATATCTTTTGTTTTGTGTGCATGTGCTTATTTTTTCGTTCTCTATTTTTCTGCATAATTTCCATTTGCATGCATGCACTAATTATAGTTAAATCAACAGATCTTAAATTTTAATTAAACTGTAATAGTGTAGAATCTCATATTTTTAATATAATATTATCAGATATGTTGTGATGAATTGTCCAGTGGAATATCCACGACAATTTATGGATCATAATCAGAGTTGTATACAACTCTATGAGAATCTAGTATTTCATGACAGGTCCAAGCTCATGATATCAAGTACCATCACTTACGATATTGTGTGCAGAGGAGAATTATTATGTTACAATACATTCCAACTTAGGAGTAGGGTGAAAATATCTTGACAAAGGCACTGTCAAGAGGAAAATTCAAATTCCACAAGTTCAGGATATGGGTGGTTCGAAATCCCTTTCTTTCTAAGAGGGAGTGTTAACAAGAAAGGCTCAATTTGACTTATGCCTTAGGAAAATTAAGTAATTCAATTTTCCACATCACCAAGATGACTTGGATTGCAGTTAGCTTGAGTGACATGGCCTTGTCACTTAGTTGGATTAGCAAATTTGAGTTTGTAGGATTGGAGTTGTGCATGTAGTGATTGCTAAATTTTAGCAATCTGGTTCATCTATTTTCAATTGAACTCAGTTACCTGAGATCAAGTCATCAATTGAGGCAGTTGAAGGTTAATTGAGTAGTAAAATTATTGTTAGCTCACTGATCTTTCAATTAAACTAGTTAATCGGCTAAAAATAGCCTAGACATGCATGGAATTCGAATTGCCTAGCTAGAGTAAAGGAAAATGAACATTGTAATCATCAATTGTATATTATGAAAATTCCTACACTTTGAAGGAACCCCTACTGCAGAAAATCTGAATCTACTTCACCTACTTGATTTTTAAATTACATTCATCAATTTATTCTTCTAAATACTAAATCAAATTACTTCTGCAGCCTACACTTAATTAAATATTTGATCTCATGAAACAGAAAAAAGAGCAAAGAACAAGATACATAGGACACACTTATTTTTGGACACAATAGTCACCGGAAAAACCTAATGCAGGAAAACCAGTGTAGCAGCACTGAGGGTTTCTTGTTATGTAGGAGAAGTATCTGAATACAAATCTAGGATGCTAATCTAGAAATTCTTTATAGAGAAAATACTATTAGAAAACCTAAGTAATTTTTACCTCACTTCACCCGGTAAAATTCTGGTTGATCCATCACAAGACTAGCTAACCTCGACTATTTCTGCATTGGCTTGCGTCAACCCTACATCAGCTTCTCTACCCTTTGCATCAGCTCTCCCAACAGTTCTGGATTATGCGTGACAGACAAATTTTTTGCGTCATCTCTCCCGACTATTGCGTTGCCTTATCTCTCCCGACAGTTCTGGATTATATGTGACAAAACTTTTCTGCATCATCTCTCTCAGCTATTGTGCTGCCTTTTCATCAGCACTCCCAGTTGTTCGGTAGTTCCCGACAGTTTCGGTTGTTCTGACAGTTCTGGATTGTGCGTGATAAACAACTTTTTTGTGTCAGCTCTCCCGACTATTGCACTGCCTCTCTACAAGCTCTCTCCGCCTCTCTGTTCTGTATTTTCCATAAATTCCTTCTCCCAAATTCTCTCTACCCCTCAGTTGCAAGATCTCCCCAATCGATTTTCCTCCTGAGAACTTCTCACCTCACAAAAACAATTTCCTCAATCTCTCTGTGTGTGTTTCCAAACGAACCCCAAGCCTCCATTTTATACTTTTCCTGTTGGGTCTTCAATGGCCAAGATTAAGTCTCTAATCAACGGCTAATATTAAAAAATGACTTGAACTACCTTCTAGATCATTCTCACCCATATTTTTATTAATTCCCATTAATATTTTAATTTTCCTAAGTTTAGACTTAGGAACCCCATTAAAAATATTAATTATTTTAATAAAATAAAATTTGGGTGGAATTTCACCAAACGATTTCTGGGTTCTTTAAACTCATGTGTCTTAGCTACTCCACCAATTTTCAAGGTTAGATCACTTCCGATGCTACCAAAAACTAACACTCTCTCTTAGCGAGGAAAGTTCTCTAGCAATAATTTCCATCTGCATGCTGCTCTATTTCTGAAGCACCTACTTTCTGCACTACTGCTGCCACCAACATAGTGCTACTGCTGCTACTATATTGCTACCCATGACACTACCAATGTCACTACTACATATATATTACAACACCCTCTCAAACGTTGCATCTTCTATGCTGCTAGCACTGTCATTGCTAACATTGCATTCGTACTGCAACTCAGTTGCTAAGAGAGGCAACTGAAAAACATCCAAAATTAGTTGAACTTAACTGTGTTCAGCATTACACAATGAATGTTGAAATCAAACTGTTGTTGATTCTGACCCTTTGAATCTTCTACGCTATTGTTGACTCCTGCACTGTGCCAACTGTAATGCTGCCAACCTTTCTCTATGTTGATCAGTCTTTAGTCCCCAACTACTGCATCTATCCTCCAAACACTCCATTGCATCATCTCACACTAAGTCCATCTCGCTACTGTTGAATCTCGGGCTCCTGTAGTAAGGAATTGATCCAAGAGGTGGACTCCTCAAGGATTAGGCCCACATGTAGTCCTCCCGACTACAACTCAATATCGCCCCATCTCCCTCCTAGAGATGCGTGGGCACTCATGGCATATTCTTCCTCATCTATCTTCGTGGCTGCAACCTTTGAATCATGCTTCTCGTCCTTATCCTTTTGCTTCAAAGGACACTGAGATGTATAGTGACCCATCTCGCCACATCTGAAAAATTTCACCTTCAAAATGTCCTTCTTTTGCTTCGACTTCTATTGTCCTTTCGATGCTAGAGTTGTGTTTTCCTCCTCCTCCTTCGTCTTTGTGCCACTCCCACTGCTGCCATTGAGTTTGACCTTCATTAAGTTCCTCCTTAACTCCTATTGTTCAAGAGCCGCCCACATCTCCTCCCATGACGGTAGTTTTCCTCTGCCCAATATGCTTTGGAAGAAAACTTGCCATTCATCTGAGACTCCATTCAAGTCTATCCTCACCATTGCGGTTAGTTGAGGAGTGGACCCCACTGCGGCAAGATAGTATCTAGTGTCCTGAAGACATTGAAGATAGAGGTTCACCCCTTCTCCTTTCTGCATCAAAGTCCGATACAACTTCTACTCTAAATACATCTTTTGATGTTCGGAAGAGCCTTCATACAATGATGACAAGGCTTCCCACATCTCTCGGGCTGTATCCTTGCCCTGCAAGTGTGAGACCACATGATCTCGATCTCCATCAAGAATGAGCCTCTTTCCCTTCCCCTGCTTGACTTTGTACTTCTTCTTTTTATCGTTTTTAGGAGGAACAACTACAACACTTTTAACATAGGCCCCGAGATCATATTCCTCCAGAACAACTATGATTTTGGTCTTCCAAATGACATAGTTGGATGCTCCGTCCAACCTATCCTAATCTCTGAGCCCATGCGATGCCATCTCACCCAACTGTCGAACTGACTCCCCTAGTCACTTCTTAGCATTGCTGGCAACCTTGATCAGCAAGTGAGAAATTCGAACTTTCTAGTGGAAAGCTATCTGAGGAGAAAATTCCCCTTCTATGTGTTTTAGTTCTTTTCTTGCGGATTTCTACCCCAACATAAATTGTGCCCTTCAAACACTGTGCTAAGGCTCTATGTCCCTCCCTCTACCTTTGCAAGCTCATGAACTGGAAATCATACCTCTATGTCGTCACACTCAGAGAGAGATTTCCTCGGATCTGTTTCCCAACAACAATTTTGCAATCCCTTCAAGGGGATTCAAATTGCTGCCAAGTGCAACTTTCAGTGTCACTGCTCAGCATTGGATCTGCTCTTCCTGTTTCAAAATCAATGCTCTGATACCATGTGAAAATTCCTACACTCTAAAGGAACCCCTACTACAACAAATTTGAATCTAGTTCACCTACTTGATTTTAAAATTACATTCATCAAGTTATTCTTCTGAATACTGAAGAAAATTACTTCACAACCTACAATTAATTAAATATTTGATCTCATGAACCAAAAAATGGAGAAAAGAGCAAGATACCTAGTACACACTCATTTTTGGACACAATAGTCCCTGGAAAAATCTAATGCGGGAAAACCAGTGCAGCAACTCTGAGTGTTTATTATTATGTAGAAGAAATATCTAAATACAAATCTAGGATGTTCATCTTAGCAATCATTTACAAAGAAAATACTAGCGGAAAATCTGAGTGAGTTTTACCTCACTTCACCCAGCAGAATTCCGGCTAATCTGACACAAGGCTAGCTAACTCCGGTTATTTCTGCGATGGCTCTACGTCAGCCTTGTGTCTCCTTCTCTGCCCTCTGCGTCAACTTACCCGGAAGTTCCGAAAATTCTGACATTTTTGGTAATTCCAGCAATTCTAAATTCTATTGACAGGAAACTTTTCTACGTTAGCTCTCCCGGGTACTATGCTGCCTCTGTGGCAGCTCTCCCGGCAGTTCTCGATAGTTTCAGTTGTTCCAACAATGTTGGATTCTGCATGGCACGCAGATTTTTTGCGTCAACTCTCTCGGCTACTGTGCTGCCCCTCTACAAGCTCTCTCCGCCTCTCTATTGTGTATTTTCCAGAAATTCCTTCTCCTGGATTCTCTCTGCCCCTCAGCTGAAATATCTCCCCAATCGATTTTTCTCCTGAGAACTTCTAACCTCACAAAATCGATTTCCCCAATCTCTCTGTGTGTGTTTCCAAATGAACCCCAAGCCACCATTTTATACTTTTCTAGTTGAGTCTTCAACGACTGATATTAAGTCTCTTATCAACGGCTAAGATTAAAACATGACTTGATTCGCCTTCTAGATCATTCTTACCCATATTTTGATTAATACCCATTACTATTTTAATTTCCCTAAGTTTAGACTTAGGAACCCCATTAAAAATATTAATTTTTTAAATAAAATACAATTCGGGTGGAATTTCACCAAACGGTTTAGGGGTTCTTAGAACTCATGTTCCTTAGCCTCTTCACCAATTTTCAAGGCTAGAGCACTTCCGATGCTACAAAAAACTAACATATACTAGTTGAGTGTACATGCTTAGCAATTAAGCAAGCGATCAAGTCCTTGGGAATTGGGCAAGGAAATAGGGAATCCCCCTATTATTTAGGAGCTCAATTTCTCCAAAATTAAGTAAGGAAATAAGAGGAAGTTGGAGCCTTGAATTGGCTAAGTGTTAGCCATAGCATGAAGTCAGTAGGAGAATAGGTTTACAACGTAGGATGTGCTTCAGAGCTGAAGCAAGAGATTGTAATAGTTTCTCATTCTCATCTGATTAATGAAAAGCAGCAAAGGGGTTTTTCCTAGTTGGGTTATGTTGTAAATCATTGTGTTCTTGTGGTTTTGATCATTGCATGTCATTGCATTTATTTCTAAATTTTCATTTCCATTCCGCAGAATTGTAGTGGAGATTTTTAATCTCTTGTTTTCAGTTCGCATTCATAAGTAGTAGAAAATTTATATTAATTTCTATAACAGAGATAGCAATTCCAAGAAGGCATCATCGTTATCACTGAATGGAAAGTCAGACATTGGTTTGACATCAATGTTGAACTCTTGTTGTTCGTGAATCGGGAAAAATATGAAATCTTTGGTGAGTATGGTATACACACCCAGATCTTGTAGTTCATGTTTGGGAAAAGAAAGTAGCTTTCTCTCTTTGGCCTAAAAATCGCCCAGTACTAGTTTTTGTAGCTCATGAGTAGAAAAATAAGTGTGGTCGTTGTCTTTTTCCTCAATAACCCCATCCCCCTTGTTGTCGATACTTTTGGGTTCATGAATCTCTGAACTGCCCTCACCAAGTGATATTGTTGTAATAATGTGCGTGGCCATTTTCACTGATTGAATGATTAGTTAAATCAAAGAATCATAAACAATTTTCAAGTTTTAAATTAACATTCTTTAAAAAAAAATAACTATAATGATAGTGAACTTATTGGCCATCAATCCAAAACTTCTCAAACTGAAACAATTTTCAACTCTCTATATAAAAACAATAACAAAGAAACATTTACGAATCTAGTTGTTTGTATGAATAATCTGAGCTATAAATAAAGAATTATGAGTCGACTTAGGGCTGCAACATTCGATTCTAGGGCTTCTGAAAAATTAAATCCCTCCATGCAATGACGGGAATGAATTTTGAAGGCGCGGAGTATCCACAAAATATGCATTGGTTTTCTACATAGTTTGAATAGAATCCCAACATAGCCATAAGAAACTGCCACCCATTCATGTTGGAGTACTCTAAAAAAATTTGAATTCCAGTTCAACTTTCGATCTCACCACCATTCCATTTCAAATGAATTTGATGGATGCATGATATGGTAGATACATGCATGATATATGGCGGATGGAAGAAAGGAAACGAGGGTTGAAAAACAGTGGATAACATACATTCGCAAACAGTGGGAGATGGGGATGGCCAGTGAAGGTCGTAGGAGGAGGCAAGATAAGTCTGACCATGCTCGCCAAAAAGAAGCATTTGTATACGTTTACATGGGTGGTTTACCGTTGCAACTCATTAGGGTGTTATTTTGTGTACATTGCCACTAGAGATGGCCGTCTCTCTTATAGGACGGAGCCACATAAGAGTAAATCAACACCATGAGTTAGTACATGTCCAACAAATATTTTCATTTTGTTTGATATAGTTGTATAAGTTGTTATATGTCGTATCGATGACATGTTTTTATTTCCATGCATCTTGACTCTCATTTACATCTACCCTTCTCACTGTTATTTTCTATCAGTCCTCTTAAAGATTAGTTATTACTTTAAGAATTTAAGTATTATATTGATATGATTATTAATTAATGTATTCGCATTATACCAAATACGCTAACTTGTCAAGTTTCTTCTTTGACGTGTTTTCCAAATTGACTTGAACATTTCTTATCATTTAAAGTTGTTTGCACAAATTCTCTAAATTGTAACATGTAGATAATTATTATTAGAATATTAAAAATTTCAACTTAATTTATAATAAATAACTATATTTTTAATGTAATTAAAAAAAAAATTAAAAAAAGATTTAATTAAAAGTAATAATGTAAAATTTTTAACTACACATTTATGAGAAAAATGATAATACAAAATATATTCACCTAGGATCAATAGTCAACTAGATTAGACGTAACCAAAGTACCATTAGGAAAGTTCCAACCATTGGAAAGAACTTGTTAATCCTTTCCCACTTATGGGACACCTCTTAGCTTAGAAGGTGGGGAATGGTATGTAAATTCAAGTAGGGCGGGATGCCATTATGAACAATATTCCTGAGATCTTCTTGCTAGAAGATTTTATTATTTGTTTGCATGATCAAAGATTTTACATGTTGGGACATCTAACAAAACCTGAGATGTCCACCATTTGGTCAGAGGGGTAGCTCTCAGCACAAGACTTAGACCTATCAGGGATGAGGTGTACATATGGAAGAACTTCCTTCATGAATTAGCAAGAGGGAAAATTCATATAACATTGAAGGTAGACTACCTTGTTTGGAGCTTTAATAATTTTAGAGGGGATTACTCGGTGGAGCTAGTGTATAAGGGAACCTTGGCAGACGAAGAGGGAGATGGGAAGTGGTGGTATATAGAAATTCGGAAGGTGACAACCCATTTGAAATCCAAAATACTCATGTTGCATGCCCTCTAAGGGAAGGTCTTAATGTGGGATTACTTGTTAAAACATGGAAGGGAAGCACCAAATATTTTTCTCCTATGCAACAATAATGCAGAGACCAAATATTAATCCTGGATCTTCTTTTACATTAAAATCACTCACCAATACTAGTGTGCAAGATTCTACTTGGAAATAATTGTGAGCCGCCACTCCCATAAACCATGAAATCCCCCTCTTGTTGAAGGCCACTACCTTCACTAGTTTTCCAGCCACCACTGGAAGGAAGCCTCTAATCACTGAACAAGGTCTCCAAACTCTACTAGAAGGAAGCCACTGCTCCCTTGGGAAGCCACCACTCACCTTCAAGCCTATCACTGCAACACTTAAAGCCCCAACCTTTAAACCCTCTTGGACCTCAATTCAAATATTTCATATTGGGCCCATACATTCTACATACAATGAATGTGAGCCACTTTTCATCAATTTTCAAACTGGACTTGCAATGACTCTGTGCTTAACAACTCAATAAAAAATACTCAATACATCAACAACAAATCATCACACTACAACTCAGCTCTCAACAACAACCATCCGCATAAAGGAAAGATATGGCTGTCATACAATCAACCATATAAACACACAAACTATCACACATACGACTCTACTCTCAATACAAACAACAGCATACCCAACACTCCATGCTACAACCATAAGAAATTTATGCAATAACAACACATGATCTTCTCAGACATGACCCCCTACATAAATGATGTTAGCAATACAAATGTGCCATAGAAAATATGCTAACATCCAATCTCCAAGGTACCAACAATCTCCTTAATCAAATGCCTTCATAACCTTCATAAAACGTTGTTTGAAGTGTGCATACAAAACTTTTCAATAAAATGGTCTCCTTCAACAATCCGCTATAGCAATAGCTCTCTTCTCATCATTGGTTCTCAAAGCTTTGTAATGATTTACTCTCATAAATGAACCAACCTCTCCAACACAAAGCTTCCTCCTATAAATAGAATATTTGAAATGATTAAACAATAATAGCTCAGAGATATGGAGACACAAACACTTTGGTTCACATTTTGATTTTTTGCTCCTTGATTATATCCACCACTATATTCATTAAATGAGAGAGCTTATCAACTTTAACCATCTTCTGTATAACACCCTCGAACGTTTTGGCACATTAAAAAGTGCAAATACCATAGAAATTGCCCCTGTAATGAACCTGAGTGTGTGCATAATTCGGGAAATTCCACTTACTAGTCGTAACACAACCTCAACATACAATACCTACGTTATGGATATAACACAACTTTTAGGCTCTTTCCTGAGTTGTAACACACTTTATCACTCATAACTTTCATTACAACATACCTTTTGGGCTTAAACCTGTGTTATGTGCCTTCTTCAACTATTTGCAGCTCAACTCTTCTAGAATCTGACCAACATCTCCAACACCTGTCCAAGCATTTCCAACACCTATATAAGCATCTAAAAACATCAACAACACCTCAATACCATGTCATGAAGCCTTTGATCATCATGAGAACTCCTCCAAGCTTATTGGCATCAATTCCAGCAACAAATGACTCCACACCTCACTCCTTGAGTGGACACCCTAGGTTGACTGCCATCAACAATTAACTCCACAATTGAGTCCTTAACCAAGCATCTCTATAAATCAACATGATCATGAGGGCCACCACTACTAGGTTGACATAATTTCCAACACCATGAGACAACTTTTCCAACAAGCTCCCTCTTTGGTGTTGATGTCAACCTACAACCACAACTCCAAAATTGATCTCATTCTCCTCTTGTGGTTGTCACTATCCCCCTTTAACATCAATGGAAAAGGGAAGATAAGTATGGCCAACACCATGTAAACAAACCAACATGACTCCATGACAACACCATATGCTTCCTTTTGTTTCTAGGCTAAATAATCTCCCCCTGAACATATAATGGGGATGCAAAACATTTCTCCATGCTATTGTACATGTTATTTGTTGTTGTCAATACCTCCTTGTCACATACAAGAGGCTACTCCACATGAACCAAGAGATATACAATGAAGGTACAGGGCTTTATAGGCCTAATACATGGCAATATTAATAATCTACCATGGTTGTACAATGCCTCCAAACAACCAACATATGGTTGAAACATGACTCCTTTCTCGCATGATCATCTCCGATATGAGTCAACCAATGACCCATAAGAATAACATGATAACACATGGCTGTAATAACACCAAAATCCCATACATGGCCAAAACACATGACATCCATTAACCCAACCACGAATGTAACTACTCTCATCTCTTAAACACAACTCACATCAATACATGCTTGGCGTGACCCATGACTCTCTCTAATGCATGATGAAGATAGATAACTCTCTCCAAGACATGGACCACTCAACTAATGCACCAATACATGAATGATTACAACTCTGATATTGCACACATGAGTGCATATATGGCTAAAGAAATAAACATTACAATGCATGCCAAATACCATGAATACTCAATCAACAATGATATACAATAAGATACATGGTTGCTACAAATTCTACTCCGCCAAGCCAAATGAGCATCAATATACATGGTTAAAACAATGTCTTCTTCTATGCATGGTTGTAAAATAATTTTTCAACCAATTGTCAATAATAACATATACATATATATGGCTGAAAATGTACTCTTCCACTCAGGAAAATATGTATGGAGCTACTACAAATACATGAGTGAAAACCAAGTGAAAATGACAAATAATGCATGAAACTCTAGTACCATGCATAGCTCCCCCTAAGCTAGTTATAGCTCTAATAGGTAGGTTGATCATGCATATTTGAATATGGAATGAAGCTCACAATCAAATATGTTGATGTTGCTACAACTCGTACACATATCCATCATATTTTAAACTCTCCCATGCGCTCCCCCTGAGGCTATGAAGTCTTTACAAGCATTTTGTAGTCTAATAGATCTATCATGCACAAACAGACTTAAATAAGGATTGATCTATCCTACTTAGAATGTGAGGAAGAGTTTTTATTCAATCTCTTCTTCCTTCTTACTCTTCCCTTCAACACATACACATGTTGGTCACTATAATTGCTTATTTAATTAAACAATCAAGTGCTACATAAATTGTCAACCCAGGGAAGTTTGTTTATTTCAAAGGCAATCACACACTGTATATGCTCAATCTCAAAAGAAATCCAGAGTTGTAGTAAAAGTTACACTAATCACACCTTGCTTTGAATCACACTGAAGCTCTATTTTGAATTACAGTAAAAGCAATCTTTCTATTGCAGAATTCAAGATTTAAAGGAAAACAATTATCAGAAGAATCCTAGATTATATTAAGAAACAACAGCCTAGGAAAAAGGAACCTTTCAGCAATCTGCAAAAGAAAAGAATAACTATGTTGTAACAGAAAATATGACCCTATTTCCAAAAGTAGGAACCTTCAGCACCAGTCTCCGACCATCACACTTTCATCAACTCATTCGACAAACAGAATCACCAATCAAACTGAAAAACAATTACCTAGGAGTGAATTATATGAAAACGATGCAACAATCAGTTGAAATAGAGTTTCAGCAACAAATAGCAGATTTCTAACAAGGCATGATTAAAAACAATAATTAACACACTACAAAACTAATGGGTGAATCTTGTGAGGAAGGTGGGCCCTCTCCTTCTCACAAGATTCCCAAGAAATGAACGGGAACTAAGAAGAAGTTCTCAAAGTGATCTTTTATTCATCTGTCAAATGTAAATTGTTACAATAAGAATAAACACGCCCTTCTCTATAATTCCTTTCTAGCTAAGCCTTCTGTATTCTGTCGTCCCCACTAATGCTAATTTCTCCTCTATTTAAAGAGGAGAAATCCTCTTAATACAATGAGTACATGTGTACATACAAATCCTATTCTTAGTCTGATCTAATCTTCTATGCTGGAATAGGATATTCCGATCTTCCATAGAAAAATGTTGTTACAGTGGTTGTAATGGTGTTGGCTTTGAGGTACAACTATTGCGGCCAGTGTAACAGCTCCTTTAATTATCCTTTCTTGTTACTGTTGTATATGAAATACTATTTCAGCATCATAAATCACAGACTGTTTCAGCATCGCAGATCACAGACTGTTTCAGCATCGGGATTTGCGTACTGTTTACTGTTTCAGCAACGTGGTCTTCAAGTAGCAACAATATATTAACTGCAGTCTTCAAACTATTTTAGCAACTATATATTTCTGATTAGTGGCTAAGTATGAAAGTAATGTAAATTTACATGTAAAACAAGTTAAACATATAGCAAAGAGAAAAAATGTCTTATACCTTTGGAAAAATAGATTAATGTGATAATGTAGGCTTAAATGTGAGTAGAAAAAGGATGTAATGATAGCAAAAAGTATGAGCAAAAAGGTGCATTATAGGGTCCTAACAACACATTGTCTGGTGTCCTGACTCTTTTGGCGATCACCCTCTTTGACCCTTCTTTCTAGATGAATTAACCTTTGGAGTTGAAAGCCACTTCCTTGCCTCCATCAATCATCTAGATCATGCTCAATATAATTTGTTTTAAACCTCAATGAGCCACACATCAATTTCATTGGTATTTTTGTCACCAAGGTTGGCCTTTCCTTTCCCCACCACTCTTGTTGGTTCATTACCTTCAAAAACAACATGACCACTCTCGGTTCTCTTTAAAATAGGAGATTTGCTCATATCTCTTGACATATGGTGGGAACAACCTATCATCCTCCTCACATAAACAAAAAGCAATACCACACTTCCCTAACTTCTCCTTTTTCTTCCACATGGTCCTTGGCTACTTTTTTGTTTGAGCACTCCCCTTTGTTTGCTTCTTTTGACTGGATGGCCTGAAGACTTTGGACAATTTACAATTTTTGGCCATGTGCCGAAAATTGTGGCACACATAACACTCCACATGACCAACATATGAGGCCAAGGGATCTGATCTTCTATTGCTCATGATGGATCACCATCTTCTTGTGCTATATATGCAATCAATGGCCTTGTAGCCAAATATGTTTCAAGCATAACAATAACCATTAAATGAACTTATATACCTGAAGGCATGTCCTCTTCTTGGTTAATCAAATTGTTGCATAACTGTGTACATTCTGGTCTTACATGTAGCTGCCACATGTCCAAAATTATGACAAATGAAGCATTTGATTTCATCCATCAAGGGGGAAAAGGAGTTTTGACTTCTCCTTTGAATTCTGCCACTAGGTGCAAATCATCTTCTGGATGTAAATGATCCTATTGGTTCTCTTCTTGGATGTTGTTAGTGGATCTATTGTCTCTTTCCCTTCTGTTTTGTCATTGTTGATCCCAATCTCTACTACAAGCTTCTTCTTTCGTTCTTCTTTGTTGTTTTCTCCTAGTTGTGAGTTGGATTCTCCAAAGCCAAGACCGGATCTAATCATAGCAAATCTTTGGCTTTGAAGCATACTATCCAAGATCTTAGTGCTCTTATCATACTTTAGCTAATCATTCTACTTTTCCAATTGTTTCCTCATGGAGACCACTTCACCTTCCAAGTCTTTAATTCGATCTTCTTCATCCTTTTGCTAATTAGTCAATACATCCTTTATCCTTTTGGCCTCTTGTAATTGAATCTTCAAGCTAAGGATCTCTTCTCTAAGTGCATTCTCCTTTTCGTCAAAGATATGCAAAAGATTTTCATGGTCCCTACATGCAGTTGTTAGTGTACTCACTTGAATGGATAATTTCTCAATTAATAACATAGCCGATTCATATTTTTCCTTATGGAGCATGTAATCATTCTCTTCTTCACTATGCAAATAATCATATCCATCAAATTCATAACTCAAAAACAAATAATCATATTTTTACCTTTAGACTTGATCTCTTGCAGCACAATTAGTTTCGCTAAGACTTCATCGTATGATTTTTCTTTAAGATATGTTGCACCATTTGTACTAAACAATGTAAACTTTGAAACAGTTTTTTTTTTTTTGCTCGGAGCATATTTTTGACACTTTAAATTTTCTTATGTATCATATATATATATATATATATATATATATATATATATATATATATATATATAGTTTAAATGCTAGTGATTTTCATGTTGATTTTGAAACGCGTTGATGCAGCATCAACCTTTTTTTAGAGGGCTTATTTTTTACACTATAAATTTTTTAATGTATTAAGTGTGGATATTTTTTTTAAATGTTATATTTTTTTACACTTTACAATTTGTTATGTCAAATTTTTTTATTTTTTTACATAAACAAAAAACAAATATAAAAATAAAAACAAAAATAAAAATTTATCTCATAAACCATAAAAAATAAAATAATAATAATGATAATTTGAAAAAAAAAAAATTAAAAACAAACTAGATTAAAAAAAAAAAAAACCAAACAAAACAAAACAAAACAAAAACAAACAAACAAACAAACAAAAAACAAAAAAATCTATTAAAATTAAGATTAAAAACACAAAAAAACCTTAAAAAAACCAAAATATATTGAAATTTAAAAAAAAACAAAAAAACAAACAACATATATCTGAGATTTTAAAAAACATTTAAAAATTTAAAAGTTACATTTTTAATTAACATATATATATATATATATATATATATATATATATATATATATATATATATACTTTCGATTTGAAAAAAACATTTAAAATATTTTAAAATTTAAGAGATTAAAAAAGCACATTTAAAATATTTTAAAAATATATATAAAATTTAAAAAGACATTGAACATTTAATTTTTTTTAAATGCATTCAATATATTTTTAAAAAAATATTTTTTATTTAATCGAACAGCCACCACCCTGGGCGACGGAGCTACATGGAATCGAACAGCCATCTCCTGGTCGCCCGTGGGGGCGCAACCATGGGCGGCGGAGCTGCGTGCAACTCCACCACCCAAGATGGTGAGTCTGCTTGTATGCCAGGTAGCCTGTATTTGGTTCATCTTCTAAAGATGAAGAAGAAAAGGAAGATTTTGATACAAGTATTCATAAGATTGATATTGAACCAGAAATTGAAGACCTTGAAGCTTGTATCAATAATTTCTCCATCTCAGACCAAGAACAGTCTGATGATAATGAAGACCAGGTAAATGCTACCTCTTCCAGATCCCGATGGGATACCACCTGGAATCCTGCTCCTGATCGCAGAGATCTTATGAAGTCTGAATATCATAAGGATTGGTCTGCTAATGCTACATATTCATGGAATATAGATAATTGCACTGAAGCTGAAATTATGTCTGTTCTGCATTCCATGCTTGTTTGTTATAGGACCTATCTTGCAGATGATATAGGTCCCATTAATGCCACAAGGAGGATTATTGGAGGATTTGAGGGCACTTTGGATTCTTGGCTAAAAGCAGAAACCCTCAAACACCCAAATCTTTTGACATCTTGGGAACAAACTGTTGTCCTTAATGAAGACGGATCTACCCACATGGATCCCGTCACCCATATGCCTGTCAGTAATATGATAGGAAGTCTCCTCTATGGCATTACAGTTAACTTCATTGGTTTCCCCCAAATAACCAATGATATTACAACAATTACTTTGCTTGCCATGAAACTGCATAATATGCAGCATTTTGAAGAATACTTCAATGAGTTCCTCCACAGGCTACACACCCTGACTCCAGATCTCATCCTTGAGCCAAAATGGAAGGAAATTTTTGTAGCATCTCTTCCCCAGTGGGTCTCTTCTGCTATTGTTAATAAATTACCAGGGAAGGTTGGTGATTACAAATTTGGTATAATCAGGCAGGCTGTTAAAGCCATCATTGTTGAATTATGCTCACAAATGAAGATTGCTAGAGCAGCTACTAATCCTAAGAAGCCGCATGGCTATCAGCAGCTCTGTAAGCAATGGCACCTTGGCAAAGTTGGCAATTCTGAGGGGCATAAACGCAGAAAGAAAAGGCATTTCAAAAAGAATTCCCAGTTTTCCCAAGAAGAACCAAAAAGAAAACATCACAAAGCTAAACCTTACAAGCATACAAAGATGTTTTTTAAAAACAAAGAAATCATTTGTTATAATTGTAACAAGAAAGGCCACACAGCTCCAAGTTGTCCAAACAAGAAGGAATAAAAATCAAAGAAGAAAGTCCAGTATAGAAATAAAAAAGGAAAAATAAATTTCTTTGATTTACCAAGTAGTTGTGATGAACTAATATCTTCTGATTCAGAATCAGAACATGATTTGAATTTTGTTGATTCTGAAGATACTTCTGAAGATGAATATTGTAGGGACCCTCATTGCACAGAATGTAGGGATTGTGATTGCAGTGACCCTGATGTCTGTAAATGTAATGCAGTCAGAATGATGAAGTCTGACTATGATGAGACCAGCAGGAATATATTTGCACAAATGATGAATGCTACTGAGCCTCAGATAAAGAATATGTACAAATATCTGTTAACAGAACATTTGAAGCAAGGACCTGCTGAATCAAAGAAGTCTCCTAATAAAGGGTATGTGCCTCCTGCCACCTTATTCTCAGCTAAAGCTCTGACTCGGCAGTTCAGGAATGATGATTTTGGTGAAGACCTATCGCAAGCATTGCCCGCAGTTCATCATGCAATAAAGGAACTGAGAAGAACACTAAAAGAAAACAGAATATTGTGCATAGAAAAACATGAAGAATTAAATGTGAGATTGTTGAATGCTCAATGGGCTTCTGCCTCGACTTCACAAGGTCCTGAACTTTCAGGGAAAACAGAAAACTAGACTTTCCATTCAGAACCAGTCATCACAAAAATCCACCAACAAAATAGTCCAGAAGAGGAAGAGGGAGAGAAAGATAGAACAGATTTTGGATGCAATACCATGAGCCGAGATGTAATGTATTGTGTCAAAATGAAAGTAAAGATTGGTGGACAGTTTGAGTATTGGAAAGTATTGTTGGACACTGGCTCAAGATTAAATATCGTCAGCAATACAGTAGTGAGTATGCATCTACGGAGACCGACTGCCTGCCCCAGAGTCATTACTGCAAGTGGTGAAATTGCCACTAAACATGAAGCAGAGATAGATGTTTTCCTAACTGAAAATATTGGAGTACATCTAGTTTGTCCAGTAGTTCCAGGTATAGATTGTGCTATGTATCTCGGAACTCCCTTTTTCCAGAATTTTAAGAAGCATGGAGCTAAGCTGGATGAAAGTAGCCAGAGGTATGGTTATTTTTTCAGTTTAGGAAATAAAGAAATTTTCTTTCCATTCATAAATTCCAATTCACCCAATAGAATAAAGAGAATTGAAAGATTGGAAAACCTTTTGGCAAAAATGGAAGTAAAGAAGGAAATCTTGAAGACAGAAGAACACTTGGACAATGGAAAATATGCCTCTGAAATAGCAGACCTCACTGCTAAATTCAAAGAATGTTGTTCAGACGACCCAAATGCCTTCTGGCATATCAAAAAGCAGGAAGTGGAACTTCCTCTTAAGAAGGATTTCAGCGGAAAGCTGAGGAGATCTAAAGCAGTGGCAATGAACGAAGAACAAATGAAGATGTGTAAAATAGAAATCAAAGATCTCCTAAAGAAGGGACTCATCAGAAAAAGTAAGAGCCCTATAGCATGTTTTGCCTTTTATGTCAATAAACATGCTGAGATAGCCAGAGGTAAGCCAAGGTTGGTTGTTAACTACAAACCTCTTAATAGTATTCTGGATTATGACGCCTATCCTCTGCCTAAGCCATCTTCCATACTTGCCCAGATATCCAAGTCCAAAATATTTTCCAAATTTGATTTGAAGTCTGGTTTCTGGCAAGTAGGAATCAAAGAAGAAGATAAATGGAAAAAAACATTCTCTGTGTCTAAAGGACATTATGAATGGAATATCATGCCATTCGGTCTAATAAATGCCCCTTCAGCCTTTCAGAGAATAATGGACGAGACTTTTGAAGGAATGGAGGAATTCCTGAAAAAGTACATTGATGATTTATTAATTCATTCTGATAATATTGCTGACCATATCAAACATCTGAAAATCTTTCTGCGCAGAGTCAAAGAAGCGAGCATAGTATTATCAGAATCCAAAATGAATTTGTTCTGGCCAATAATAGATTTCTTGGGTTACAACATACAATATGGATCTTATACTGTAATCCAAAGAAGTCTAAATTTTGTTGATCACTTCCCTGATGAAATTAAGGATAAAACTCAGTTGCAGAGATTTTTGGGAAGTTTGAATTACATTTCTAAATTTCTGAAGCATTGTGCACAAGAAAGAAGGTTGTTAAATAAAAGGCTTCAGAAGGATCCAATTCCATGGAATAATGACTGCACTCAAGCAGTCAAGACAATAAAAGAAAAGGTCAGAAGCATCCAGCCACTCTCCCCTATTAGAGAAGAATGGGAGAAGATCATAATGACAGATGCTAGCCATGAAGGATGGGGGGCAGTTTTGTGTCAAAAGAACCCCAGCAGCAAAAATGAGACTGAAGTCTGCCAGTATGCATCTGGACTTTGGGCCAAGAATCAACTGAATTGGTCCAGCTTGAAAAAAGAGCTTAGAGCAGTTTGTTTGGGAATAGCAAAATTCAGAGATTTCGTCATCTACACCAAGTTCACTGTTAGAACAGATTGCCAAGCATTAAAATTTGCTATCCACAAATGTGACTTTGAAGATGCTACTATGGTTAGATGGATTATGCAGCTCAGTCAGTATAATTTTGACATTGAATTTGTTAAAGGAGAGAAGAATAGTTTTGCAGACATGTTGAGTAGGGAATTCCTGTCTGAACATTCAATACTAAGTCTACATTGCAATTATCTCAGGAGGAGAGAAAGTACTGTTGAAATTGAAACACCAAATGGATGGGTAAGCTATGAGCTTGAAATTCCAGTACTTATCCATGATGTAGATTGGTATCCAATCAAAGAGATCAGACACCGAGAAGATATTCCCTATCTATGGACAGAGACAATGCAAGATGAAATGAATCAAGAATCAGTGGAAGCTTTAGAGTATTTGGAACACATTGGCAGTATACTCTATACTCTTGAAAGAGATGATGAGGATGATGACAGAATGACAAGTTGCCACATCACACTTCGGAGGTTTGATAACCATCTTCATCGGGAAAATTATAACCCCGACAGACAAAAAGAATCCTTCTTTACAGCTATGAACCTCCAAAACTGTTCAGCCAACTTATTCTATTCTATACAGTCCTCATTTCTATTTGAAGGAATGACAGTAGAGGCCTTAGAACGAGAAGACCCCACACCAGATTGGTTCGTCGAATGGTGGCAAATATATGGACTCTCAGCCTTGGTCATTAAGCCATATACACTACACATGCTTAAAATTCCCGGTTTTAGTGAACCAAGGTCCCATATGAATGGTATAGTGTACAAGACTGTCGAAGACATTGCTAACATAAGTGGTTTTTCTTTTTTGCAAGCAATCCGACGCTGTGGTCACATCAGATGGTTTGTCACAAACCACTACAAGGCAAGGATAATATCTTCCAGTACCAATTATGAAGATTTCCACCACCAGGTTGATATCTCATCAAATCCTTTCCAGCCCATCAACTTTTTGGAACTCCCTGATAGAAACAATTCTTCGTAAATGTGGGAATCAGAAAAAGAAATAAGAGTGCAGTACTTTAACAATTACCTGGTTGAACAGTTCAGGTATCAGCATTACACACATCCACAGATAGAATATTATACAATGGATTAAGTGTTGTCTTTCCAACCGATGATGGTGTTGGACAAGCTTTCGTGGATTCCCTTGATCTGGTAATATCCACTGTGTAATTTGTACAATAAAAGAGATTTGCATATCTTTTCTCATGAAGCTTTCGTGGGTTCCCTCAGTTTGGAATCTCCACTTTGTAGTACCAATTGGTCAGTCAGTACTCTGTGATTCGGTCCCCACATGCCTCTAGCTATCCATAAAAGGAGAAGAGATGAGATAACATGGGACAGTCCTCCCATGCCCAAATCTTGCTTTCGGTGATCTGATGAGATTTGATCAGAATCCTTCTTTTGAGTCATCAGTCTGTACATAGACCATTCATGGATGTTTGTTCCCTTCGAACCCTATAAATATTGGGGGTTGCGGAGTAAGACTCATTCGGGTTTTGGGAGTTTGAGAGTCTAGAGGTCTGAGTCAAGTTTTTCTCCTGCTCTGCATCTGCGGACTTTTAGTCTGAACTGCTTGCACCACGGGAAGAGCTAAAGTCTTTAGGAGAATTGAGAAGCCTGCGCATTGGTGCTTGACGCTAGTGTGAACCTAAAGTGGCTGGTTCTTAGATTGTCTTGTGAGTCTGTAAGTTTGATTTTATCTTGAGACTCAGTCTTCTTGTATGCCAGGTAGCCTGTAGAGGCCGCACCCCCACGGGCAACCAAGCAGTGGCCAATTGTTTGATTTTTTTTTTAATTAAAAATCATTTTTTTTAAAATATGTTAGTTGTATTTTTCTTAATACTTTAAATGTTTTTTTAAAATCAAAAATATATTTAGCTTTTTTCATTTTAAATGTTTTTTTTTTAAATCGAAATTTTAAATTTTAAATTTTTTAATATAAAATTTTAAATGATTGTTTTTAAAATAAAAAGGATATTGTTTTTTTAAATTTAAATGCTTTTATTTTTTATTTTAAATTTGAATATATATATATATCTATATATATATATATATATATATATATATATAAAATTTATTTATTTTCATATTTTTTACAAAAATAAAAAAGTGTTATTTCAGCATCAACACTTTATAACATTTTTCGTTTTGAGGGTGTTTTTTGCACAAAAAATTGGTTTTCACTGCCTTTTTTAAAACATGTTAAAAATTTACCCTAGAAAAAAAATGTTATTCCAACATCAACACTTGTCATTTTTAGCACTGTTTTTCATGTTTTTTTGGGGGTTTTTGGCTAGAGTTCCCGTTTTGAGTTTATAGTTCCCGTTTCAAAGTTTACATTGTTACTAGGGGATTTATTTCTTTGGGTTGAGTTTCTTCCTTCTTTAGGCCCTTCTTTCTTTTCTTTTTTTTGTTCTTCTCTAATTCGTCGTTGTTGCTATTACTATCACCACCAAATGGTATCTCCAATCTTTCCCACATTTCTTTAGCATACTTTAAACCACGTAGTTTCTCCAAGTCTACATTATGGATATTATCATAAGTAATGCATCTCGCTTGAGCGCCCTGCTACAATACATTAGATGAAAGTGGATACTTGCCACATCCTTCACATACCAAATCCCAAATGTTAGATCCACATGCTAATAATTGATATTCCTAGAGGATTCATTCTAAAAAAAATTGCAAATTTCTAACAACTCTCCCTGGATCTACTCTCCAGCGATTAAATTGCAACCAAGATCCCCCACTCTGATGCCACTTGGTTGAAACCTTGAACAATATTGAGAGGGCAATGGGGTTGAATCAATATTGTCTACTTATACCAATTATTTCTCTTTCTTAAACTTTAATTGAATTACACATTTAATTAGCAACACATCACAATCTATTAGCAACAATTAACAGGTGTATGACCATGATCATATTAGCAATAATATTGAGCACATAATCATGATATCAACAATGCATAAACCATAAACCATTAAGACACATAACAACAACACATCAATAACCACATCACATAAGGGCACCAGAAGTAAGGCGGAAACCACAAGGGTAAAAAACCATTGTCGACAGATAGCCTTCATCATTGTCTTTATATTAACCTCGAATCTTCTTTTACATCAAAATCACCAGCCACCAATAGTGTGCAAGCCTGTACTTACAAAGAAATGTGAACCTCCACTCATTCAGAAGCAATCACTCCCATAATCCATGCAGGCCACTGCCTTCACTAGTTTTCCAGCCATCACTGGAAGGAAGCCTCTACCCCTTGAGCAAGTTCTCCCACCTCTACTGGAAGGAAGCCACTACTCCCTTGTCACGCCACCACTAGCCTACAAGCCTCTACCTACAACACTAAAGGCTCAAACCTTCAAACCCTCATGGACCTCATTTCAAAATATTTCATATTGGGCCCATACATTCTGCATACAATAAACATGAGCCGCTTTTCATCAATTTTCAAATTGGACTCACAATTACTCTATGTTCAACAACTCAATCAAAATTCCCCAATACATCAACAACAAATCACCACACTACAAATAAACTAAGAAAAATAACCATTAGCATAAATATATGTTATGGATCTCATACAAATAGCCATATCAACACACGAGATCTCACACATACAACTCTGCTCATAATACAAACAACAACATACAACAAACTCCATGCTACAACCATTTGAAATTTTCGCAATAACAACACATAATCTGCTAAGCCATGATCCCTTGCATAATGATGTTAGTAATACAAATATGCCATAGAAAATATGTTAACATCCAATCTCCAAGGTAGAAACAATCTCCTCAATCAAATGTCTTCATAACCTGTATAAAATGTCTGTTGAAGCATGCTTACAAAATTCTACAACAAACTAGTCTCCTTCAACAACCTGCTACAACAATATCTCTCCTCTATCAATTGGTTATCGAAGCTCTCCAATGACTTAGTCTCACGAAAGAACCAACCTCTCCAACACAAAGCTTCCTCCTATAAACAAAATATCTAAAATGATTAAACAATAATAGCTCAGAGATATGGAAAGACAAACACGCCAGTTCACATTTCGATATTTTGCTTCTTGACTAGATCTGACACTCTGTTCATTAAATGAGAGATCTTATCAACTTTAACCATCTTCTGTATGATTTCCTTGGAAATTTTAACCCATTACAAGTGAAAATACCATAGAAATTTCCATTAGAGTTAACTTGAGTGTGCACATAATTTAGGAAATTCCACTTACTAGTCATAATGCAACCTTGACATGCAAAACCTGTGTTATAACACACTTAATAGTTTCTTACTTGTGTTATGGATATAACACACCTTTTAGGCTCTTCCTGAGTTGTAACACACATTATCCCTCATAACTAGCATTACAACACACCTTTTGGGCTCAAACCTGCATTATGTCCCTTCTTCAACCACATTTGTAGCTCAACTCTTCTAGAACCTGACCAACATCTCCAACACATGTCCAAGCCTCTCCAACACTTGTCTAAGCATATGCAAACACAAACAATACCTATATTCCATTTCATCAAGCCTATGATCATCATGAAAACTCCGCCAAGCTTGTTGACTTCAATGCCTACAACAATCGACTCCACAACTGATTCCTTAGGTAGACACCCTAAGTTCCTTGTCATCAACAATTAAATCCACAATTGAGTCCTTATCCAAACATGTTTTTAAACCAACATGATCATGAGGGCCACCACTACTAGGTTGACATCAATGCCAACACAATGAGACAACATGTCCAACAACTCTTAGACTTGCCTTTCAAACTAAGACTCAAATTTGAGCTTTAATGTCCCATTTCAAGACCACAACTAAAGTTAAAGGTACACAAAACCTAGCTCCTTTGCAAATAGGCAAGACAATCCCATGGACATTCGTCGATGGAGCTTATAGGGTGCATAATGATATGGTAGGATTGGGCTTTTTCCTTTATTTATCAAAAGTCAATTCCTTTCATTTCTAGGAAAATGGTGGCAAGGGAACAAACAACATTGATAAGTTCAATGTCTTGTGTTATTTATTAAAAGTTTCCTCTAAAATTTGTTTCACCTCCTTATATGTGAAGGAAGCCTCACCTTTAAGTATTATCTAGATGAATGCTAACATCCATTAAGGTATTTCTTAGGATAATATTTTGAAGTTTGTGAATATCATATGTTATTTGAATATCTCATATTTTTCCTTATTTCAAAACCTTTCTATATCACTTACAAAATATATTATATGACTTATGATTACAAGTGTTTTCTCAAATATGTATTCTTACATGAATTATGGTTATATATATTTTTTAAATTTTAAATTTTATTGACTTTAATAGTAGTTAGAAGGAATATAATATAGTTTGGTGAATACAACTTGAATGACCAAATATATAGTTAGAAATGCATTTTAAATTTTGGTTTACTAGTTTTACGTATAATTCAATTACTCAAAGAGTTTTCTAGGGTGATGGATTATTCTATGCATTCAAAAGTATAATTTAAGCAATGAAAACTGACAATCCCACCAAGAATTGTATCACTATATTTATGTAGAAAAGGCCAAAACATAACACTTTTAGACTCCACCTTTAAATCATTAGTACCAACCTCTCTCATATCACTTATTGAATGAGATTTATTAAGAAAGAGTAATGCCGAGATTATTAGTAACTAATTGAGTACATTTCCAAAATTAGGGATCCCAAATTGAATCAAAATATATAGAGAGATATGAGTGTTGTAAGGTTATGAAAACCATAATCTCTTAACTTTCAGAATTTTTTGAACTTTGTTAAACCTTTCCTTTTCCCTTTTCATCTGTACCAATTATATTATGAGCAAGGGAATGGTGCTAGCCCATGTTTGATGAATATCAAATATCTAAATAATGACTCACTTTCTAAACGTGAAGTTTGATTGATGGAACGCGATGAAGGTTGAATTCACTCTTATACTTGGGGGCTAGGGGGTGGTGAATTAGTATAAGACAAATTTTACTTATATATACATTTAAGAACCACGAGAAAATAATCTCATAAGTAGTTTATGAAACAAAAGATATAAGTGGAACCCTTTCAGGAGAAAAATAAAAAAACTTCTTTATATAATATTTCTTTGTAGGTAACAACCCACTAAAGACATCAATCCCCTCATCTTTGTAGAAACCAACAACTAGAGACACCAATCACCTCAAGTTTGTAGGCACCAACCTATTGGAGATACCAATCCCCTTATCTTTGTAGGCACTAACCTACTGGAGACACCAATCCCCTCAATGATTTATTTTATAATATGTTCTTCAATTATCAACTAATTCTATGTAATCTTCTTTATGATTCAAACTATGTACTCCATTCTCACACTATTATTTCACATGAGGTACTTCCATCAACCCAAAATCCCAAACATTGGAACTCTGTTGGCATCCCAACTGAATCCCCTCTGATTTTCAAAATGATATGGACCCCTCTATTTTAATTGGTGTTTTTCTTTGGCTTTCATGATTTTCATTTGAAGTATGGATTCTAATACAGACTTTAATAAGACCTTATTCTTGTGATTGTCACATTACCTTAACCAAAATTCAGCGCTTCTCTTTTATATGTTGATTTTGGTTATTTACCTTGATTATGTAGTAACAATGCTTTAATGCTAGGTTACAAATCTCAATAACCTATCCAATATCTGTTACGAAAATTTAGGTTTTGGTTTGTGTACATATTTTCATTCCATTCCCTTATGTAAATATTGATCATGTTTCATTTCAAAAAATTCTATGAATTTTTATTGGCTTTATATCTTGTAACAATATGGATTTATGGCTTATATAGATGCTTGTATTCTCATATAGCACGATGTTAACATTTTGAGTGAATTTTATATTAATATGGGATTGCATGATTCTTGCAAATCATTTAAATGATTATATGTTCATTGGCAATGGTTTTTCGATACACAAGTCATATTGTTGGTATCGGGATTAATGCACTGGTCGTGGGGCATGTTATAACATTATAATACATTTGATCTTGAGGTCTTTCCCACTATGCAATATTTGGTCATTTTATAACTTTGGGATTGTGATATTATACTCGTGGCTCTAGTTCGATTTAAATCACATTCAATGATACATGTGGGTATGTGTATGATTAAATTGTTGATATTGAAGTTTCTCAGTTTTCCTCGCCTAGAATGACGCCTAACAGTGCGAAAAGGATTGAGTGGGATTTGTTTTGGGTACTCGGTACTACATATCCGACTTGGTTATATCGCTTTGTGACACCTCTTTGCATCGAAGCTTGCAACCAAAACCTAAAAATGTAACTCGTCATACACTTCAGCTGCCATTATTGCTCTTTGGTACATTCTAGAAACTGCGCGTACTAGCTACCCAAGTCATGTTATAGGGTTTCACTCTAGTATTTTCACTAGTCTCATTTCTTTCTCGAACTTTCTTGTCTACTCTACAAAACGACTACGTTTCAGACCTTCATTCACTCATCCTTCCTCCCATTGAGCTCAATCAAGCCAGAATTTTGCTAGGGTTTTTACTATGCCACTAGAAATTAGGATCAAGCTAGTAGATAGTGATCTTATTGATGCCTACGACGAACATATGCTTCTTTTCCACCATGTTTTCTCGTGGTAGTTTATTCGACTCTTCTAAGGTTTCAATGAACAAGTGGTGAAATCTTTTTCTTCCACCTTCAATGAGAAATGAGTGAAGCTCGAAGATATGGAAATGTTGGTTAATATTGATTTTCTAGTCAAGGCCACTTGTCTCCGCACAGACAATGAACATTGGTCCAAAAATTGCCTTGTTTGTGACATACCATGCTGAAAATTCCTAGCACACAAGGATTATGCTTATGACGCAAAAGGTATGACAATATCCTATATTAAACCCAAGTGGAAAGACTGCTTATATTTTCTATGTTGTGACATAACTTGTGAGGGTCGTTATGCCTTGGTATTCTTATACCAAATCTATTTATTGATGGTTTTCATGGGTCATAAGCTTAATTTACCGTATTTCTTATATAAGAGCCTAGCAAAAATGGCAAAGGCATACTAGTATGAGTGCATAAATCATGATAGGTCGTTTTTTCATCACAATATCATATGTATTTTAGTGAAATGTCATTTGTCTAAGACCATCCATGAATGGGAAACCTTCCTTCTTTAGAATGGTTACCAAGAACCTCTAGCTTCTGACCAACCTGGTGCAGCACCAAGGGTTTTGCAAAATCCTTTGTCTTCTATTTTAGTGTCGTTGAGGAAAATGACCCTGAGCAGTATGTTCATGAGGAGTTGATATTTATGTGTAAACTTGAAGATTCTTTTAACAATTTGCAAGTGAAAATTATATGTGTTTTGGGTAGAACATTAACTTACTAAAAACATAAACAAGTAAATTTAAACCAAATTTTACAGCCAAACAAAGACAAAACCAGCATATCTGAAACACATAACACAAGCATGATAAAGGAATTCACCCGTCTCTTAGACTACATCTCTTGGTCCAGCTTCCAATGCAGGGCCTCTTTCATTAAAAATGTTCAAGTATGTGTTTACATGCTTTAAACTGCTCAAATAGCAAAACTGATGTCTCCAGTGGATCTAGAACTGTCAAAAACCCCTATTTTGGTTCTTTTTGCACCTCATTTGGCCAAAAACTGAGAAAGTTATGCTTGTTTCTTATTTTTCTCAAATTCTGCTACTAACCATTTTATGTGGCTCGAGCACCCCAAATGCAGAACTGCACACTAAACCTAGCACAATTCCCATTTGGCAGGCAATATTGTAGGATTGATAAGGGTGACATTAAGCCCCCATTCCTAAAATTTGTGGTCACGTGGCACCATGTGACCACATAAGGTGTCGAATTTTTAGGGTTGTTGTCTAGCCCCCACTTTGGCGCGCGCCCTGGGTTCCATGAGGGTTGTTGTGACCGTGGGATGGCCCCTTGTGGCTAGCTCCCTTTGCCTTGTGCACTGGTGGACATATGGCAAGGTCATACGACCCGAGGTTGGCCACCGACTCCTTTTCGTTTGTACTCCTGGTTTGTCAGTTGGGCATATGGTTGTGTGATGGCTTGGGGTTATGGTCATGGGCCGTGATGATTGGGCTAGGCCCTAGCCCTTAGCCCCCTGCCTATGGTCCTGTGACGCAAGGGTGGCCAGGGGCTAGGGCTTAGCCCGACCCCTCCCCATATGCACATTTATTAAAAACTTAAATATAACTTGGATTCACCATATAACAAGAGACAAAGCATGGCACAATGGTGTTGGACTTGGTTACTTGGTATGTGGTCACGGTTTTGAACCCTACAGGGGTGTTGTTCGGCCTTCAAACAAATTTTGGCAGCCATGAGGAGGCCACGTGGCACTCCCTCATTAGGCCACCACAACAAACCCATCAACCAATGAAAATGAGCCAAATTCAAACCAATTACCTGATGCCAAGTGTAGACCAATCATTGGCCAATGGAGGACCAATCAACATGCCAAGTCATGGCCCAGTCAACGTACGGACTGGTATCTGGGTGTACCTACAACTCCTTTTCCAAAAAATTTAGTTGTTTCCCAAATCGATCAGAAGGCAATTATGGGAGCATCCAATGTCGGATTTGAGTGAAATGAGTTGCATTGAATTCACATCACCAAGATCTATCCAACACAACGTGGTAGCCATTGGTTGGCCCATGTGGAATTCCCTCATTAGGCCACCACAAAAACCCCATCAACCAATGAAAATGAACCATATTCAAACCAATTACCTGATGCCAAGTGTCGAACAACAATTGGACAATGAAGGACTAGTTAACATGCCACATCATGGCCGAGTTAGCGTATAGACTACTGACTGGGTGTACCTGCAACTCTTTTTCCAAAAAAAATAGTTATTTCCCAAATCGATCAGAACACAATTATGGGAGCATCTAATGTCGGATTTGAGTGAAACGAGTTGCGTTGGATTCATATTGCCAAGATCTATCCAATTGTATAGGTTTCGAGCTCTGTCGCACACTTTCAATTTTGAGCATTATTTTGATCCACTGGATCACTCCTCCCCATTGGAAGCTTTTGGACCTCCAAAAGATCTTTATCAATGAACAAATAGATGAGGGTACAATTCCCTCACCCTTCCAGTCTCAATCCACTGAACTTTGCTTGAATTTGTCATTTTGAGCTTTTCATGAAAATACATCATTTTCCCTGATTTTGGAGTCCTTGTCTTGCTATCATAGATGACATCTTGCTGCAATTTCCCAGAATATGCAGAACAAAAAACTTCCTTTGAAGGAATAAACACATTCCCTCCTTGGTCTCCAATCAAAAGAAACTTAAACAATCTCAAATTCTTCTCACCTTGAACACTGTCATCATGACGATGCTTACTATGCCTTGCCTTGCACTTGGCTCGACTTTTGACCAAATGTGATCACCATCGCCATGCACCATACCTTTTCAAAGCCAACACATTATGAAACCCACAAGAATAATTTTTGGAAATAATGTCCTCTTTGTCAATTTGCTTTTGCATTTTCTCTGACTCTTGCACTCTCTAACACTGGCATCTTTTTCACACCAATGTTCAACAATGATGCATGTTGCTGCAAATTTACTTCATTTTGTTTACCTCTTTTAGAAGGCAACATGTTAGACTCATGAAACATCTTATCACATGAATTAGAAACATCAATGAAATCAGATTTCAAACTTGAATCATATCCTTGAAAGGCTTTAGATTCCTCAATACCTTCATGTTTGATCATTAACAATAAAAAGTTCTAACTAGTGTTAGCAATCCTCTTCATTTGTCCCACATTTACAAGAGACACATTCAACTTCTTGCTATGTGCTCTAACAATGTACTCAATATCATTCTTTATAAAATGATATTTTTTCTCATGACGATGAAAAATAGCTCTCTTATCATATAGATATGGGCTTCCCAAAACAATTCCACCTATATCAATTGGAATTACATCAACTTCTACCTCATCTAGAAAGTTTGTGGTGATTGCAAATCTAAGTATGCATTTCTTTGTCACCTGCAATTTTGCATTCTCACATACCCAACCTAAAGGATATGGTTTAGGATGAGACATGGTTTCTAAATTCAACTTCTTGACAATGTCTTTTGAGATAAGATTTTCTTGTGAACCACTATCAAACAATGTATCTATCTTGGTATGTTTTGAAACAACTCTAATATGGAAAATCTCTATTCTTGTTTTTTCAGCTTGAGTTTAATTGAGATAATTTGAGGAAATAGTACTTGTAATTTCCTTACCTTTCAAACTCGTTCTTGTGATCTTTTTTTCATCTCCAGAATCTAAACTGAAATCATGTTTCGTAGTTACAATTGTCTTCTCCTTCTCCTTTTTCTTAAAATTTTTGGTTCTCATTTCTGGATGAAGTTTCTAGCAATGATCTTCATCATGGCCCTCTTTTGAACAATGTTTACATGTGAGATGTTCTTTCTCCATCTTGATGGCAGTATTTTTCTTCCCTTTTCCTTTGAACTTACCTTTTCCTTTTTCTCTAGACTCAAAGGAACTCTCGCTAGTTTCTTCAAAAACATTTTTCCCTTTTACCTCTAAATGAATTACCTGAATACAAACTTCATCTAGTTCTGTAGGGCTAAACATGAGAATGGTATGTCTCAAATAACTATGCAATCCTCCAATGTATTGGAGCAAATTATCCTGTGAGGACAAATATATACCCAAAATCAAAGCTCTTTTCCTAAATTCTTGAGTATAAGATTACACATTTTTCCCTTTAGCTTGTCTGAAGTTTTTCCAATCCATAATAGCTTTCTGCATGTAAGCTAATGGATAAAAGTTCCTTCTTATTGCAACAAAAAAATCATTCCAAGAGGATAAAACCTTACCATGTTTCTTCATGTCCTCTTTAGTTTTGGATTCCCACCAAATTAGTGTTGCACCTTCCAATCTAAGAGAAGCAAGTTGAATCTTGGTTTCATCATCTTTGATTCTTTGTATCCTACAATACACTTCAATCTGACAAATCCAATTGTATAATCTTTCTACATTTACCTCTCCATTTTACATAGGCAATTCAAACTTAATGCCATGCTTAAGCAAAGGAGTTTTACCATAACCTCTTGGGGAACTTGCAGGTGTTTTTGAAAGGGTAGTAGCAGTAGAAGAATATGAGGTTGAAGGTGAAGATGAGGATGATTATGATGGAGGTGAAGGTGGTGGTTTGTCACCATTCCCTCCATTCCCTTTTGGAGGTTTATCTCCTTTTCCTCCATGAGATTTTGAGCTCTCTCCATACAATCTAGAATTTCTCTCCTCATACAGAACCTTAACCATCTCTAACATCTCAAAGAATGTTTTTTCTGAAAGTCTTCTCATCTTCAAACATCTCTTCAGGACCTTCTTCATGTGCCATGACTATTGAAGCTTGAGGAGTGTTTGTTCTCCTTGAAACAATTTGAGATCTTGGCTCCACCAATTCTCCTTCTCCTCTCTTGAGCTTCAACCTTGTAAGCATCAGAAAAATACTTGTAAACAAATCAAATCTTCACAAAAACATATTGCTCTGATACCAAAAATGATCTGTATGTGTAAACTTGAAGATTCTTTTAACAATTTGCAAGTGAAAATTATATGTGTTTTGGGTAGAGGATCAGCTTACTAAACACATAAACAAGTAAATTTAAACCAAATTTTACAACCAAACAGAGACAAAACCAACATATCTGAAACACATAACACAAGCATGATAAAGGAGTTCACCCCTCTCTTGGGCTACATCTCCTGGTCCAGCTTCCAATGCAAGGCCTCTTTCATTAAAAATTCTCAAGTGTGCGTTTACATGATTTACATTGCTCAAATAGAAGAACTAATGTCTCCAATGGATCCAACACTATCAAAAACCCTTATTCTGGTTCTGTCTGCAACTCATTTGGCCAAAAACTGAGAAAGCTATGCTTGTTTTTTCCTTTTTCCCAAATTCTGCTACTAACCATCTTACAATTCGGCCTCAACCTAGGTTGAGCGCCCCAAATGTAGAACTGACGCACTAAAACTAACACAATTTCCGCTCGATGGGTGAAATTGTAGGGTTGATAAGGGTGCCATTAAGCCCCCAGTCCCGAAAGGAGTTCACCCCTCTCTTAGGCTACATTTCCTGGTCCAGCTTCCAATGCAAGGCCTCTTTCATTAAAAATTCTCAAGTGTGTGTTTACATGCTTTACATTTCTCAAATAGAAGAACTAATGTCTCCAATGGATCCAACACTATCAAAAACCCTTATTTTGGTTCTTTCTGCATCTCATTTGGCCAAAAACTGAGAAAGCTATGCTTGTTTCTTCCTTTTTCCCAAATTCTGCTACTAACCATCTTAAAATTCGGCCTCAACCTAGGTTGCCCCAAACATGGAACTAACGCAATAAACTTGCCACAATTCCCACTCGGTGGGTGAAATTGTAGGGCTGATAAGGGTGCCATTAAGCCCCCAGTCCCGAAATTCGTGATTAGGTGGCGCCATGCGACCACATAGGGTGCCGAATTTTGAGGGTTGTTGTCTAGCCCCCACTTGGTGCACACCCTTGGTTCCATGAGGATTGTTGTGACCTTGTGTTGGCCCCTTGGGGCTAGCCCCTTTCCCTTGTATGCTAGTGGACATATGGCAGGGTCATATGACTCGGGGCTGGCCCCTGACTCCTTTCGTTTGTGCTTTGGGTTTGTCGGTTGGGCGTATGGTTGTGCGACGGCTTGGGGATGTGGTCGTGGGTCGTGAGGGTTCAGTTAGGCCCTATCTGTTGGCCCCCAATCCGCGGTCCTATGGCACAGAGGTGGCCAAGGGCTAGGGCTTAGCCTAACCCCTCCCCATATGCACATTTATTAAAAACTTAAATATAACTCAGATTCACCATATAACAAGAGAGAAAGCGTGGCACGATGGTGTTGGACATGGTTGCTTGGTATGTGGTCATGGTTTCGAACCCTACGGGGGTGTTTTTCAGCTTTCAAACGAATTTTGGCCACCATGAGGAGGCCACATAGCACTCCCTCATTGGGCCACCACAAAAAACGCATCAACCAATGGAAACAAACTAGATTCAAAACAATTACCTGATGCCAAGTGTCGACCAACCATTGGTTGATGGAGGAACATCAACATGTCAAGTCATGGCCCAGTCAACATACGAACTGCTAATTGGGTGTTCCTGCAACTCTTTTTCCAAAAATTTTAGTTATTTCCCAAATTGATCAGAATGCGATTCTGGGAGCATCCAATGTCAGATTTGAGTGAAACAAGTTTCTTTGGATTCAGATCGTCGAGCTCTATCTGATCGTACATGTTTCGAGTCTATTGCACACTTTCAATTTTGAGCATTATTTTGGTCCACCAGATCAATAGTAGTTGGATTTTTTCGACAATTATAAGGTTGAAAACCCTAATACTCCACCTTTTCGCATTACTAGGAGTAGGGTTAAAGATACCTCATTTATTCACACATAATTGAAAACACAATTTAAGAAACGGGAAGAAAAGCTAAATTCCTCGGAGTGTAATCCTCGCACAGAACCTGCACATCCAGAACAAGAGGGTCGGTTTGATCAGAATTTGGAATCTAGATTTTTATTTAAACAAGCCAAAGGAAAAAAAATCTAGAATGAGACGCAATAAGCGAAAGAACTCCCCAACCAAAGAAGAGTTTGTGGATCTATAAACAAATATTGAGCCTATACCAAAAAAATCCCAAACCACGACGTCAGGATAGTTCTGATTTTCTTGACATTGGTAACAATGCTCGTGATGTCGATAGTAATTCTAGAAAATATTCTCAGGATGATGTCCATTCAAATGAAAACCTCTCAAATGTGTATTGGCATCAACAAATATGATTTGTTATCCCTCGCTTGAATGGTTATATCAACCAGTGATTACATGCAAATGAACAACTCAAAACATCAAATCATGTTAGGGAAAAGAAAAAGGAACAAAAATCGTTCAACCTGGAAAAAAAGTCACAGTCCTCTAATACACATATTATTTTTAATTCATCTAGGGTCAAAGTGATTAACTCTCAAGATCTGAATGATTTGTGTCATGCTAAATAAAGAGTTTTATTGTTTATCTATATTTAAAGTTCAAAAGGTTTGAGTCATGCTTTTGTTATGAGTTTCATTGCTAAAATTAAACGGTTGTTATATAATCTACTATTATGTAACAACCCTCTTTTGATAACAACACCAATTATTATTTTTTCCTTTTTTATTTGTAATAGGTATTCCTATTGGAAAAAACAATGGTCTTCATTTTCATGGAACAAGTTACTCTGGATAAATATGCAATTGTTGCAAATCTAGCAAGGGATTCCTGTTAGTTCCTTTTGTTTATTTCTTTTTAATCAACAAAGATACGACCAACAAGCCAAGTGAGCAATATGTATTTTTTGTTAAAAACAATTTGGATTTTATAGTTCTAATTTATACATGGCTAGTGGAGGTACTCTTAGATAAACCTCTCATTTTGAAAGAAAATGGGAGGATTAGGAAAAAAAAAATTGATGAATTTTATGGTGACTGTGGAATATTTTTAAATCACTGTTGTAAGCTTTTGGACTTAGTTTTATCCAGCTGAATATACTTATTTTTGCTTTCTTATCTTCCATAGTCATTTTCTCTTATCGTCATCTGGGCTTTGTGTAATTTGATTTCTCAAGATTTGGAGGACACTAGTCTATTGTTTCTATGATTTGAATCCATGAAATAGCCAACATGTCAATGCATTTCTTTTATAATTCACATTAGTTCAATTTAAATTTATTTTTCTTTGACCAATTTCATTCTCCAGTGACTTTTGTCCTAAGATTAATATTTGATCGGGACATCTATCAATCTATATTCATGTGATTTTATTCTTGAAATTTAGGTTAAAAAGGAATTTCATCTCCTGTATATGAATTGAATTAATGGTTTTACTATAGAAGTTTTTGCCATGTATTACTATTTTGATTATTGGTTTGATTCATAAATAACTAGTTGAAAGTTTGTTAATTTAAAAAGATTGTTATAGTTATCTTTTATATACATCTCTATTGAGAACTAGGAATTAGAATGCATCATATTTTCACATCTGTTCTTGATGCTAATTCTTAAAACAAACATAGTTTAATATACATTCGTTTAAAAGGGAAAGGGACTTGCATTTTTGTAGTTACCTGCCTTTTATTTATATGCATGATGTAACAACCCCTGGTTGATTTTCCATGTAAATAAAAATAAGACCAAAGTCATGGGACACATATTCCAAGCTGAATGTTTGGAAAACATTATAGTGAGCATCACTTGTGGTTTATTAATGACTATGGAAATTGGCAAAGGCATTGACAAAGGAAAATGGAAAATAATTGGCATTTAATTATGAAAAATAAAGGAAAAGAGGAGAAACAAAAGGTGAAGAGACACAAATATGCATGCAAGGAAAAATAGAAAAAAAAAAATGAAGGAAAATGAAAAAAAAGAGAGACATCAATTATAAAAAGGCATCAAAGAAACAATTCACAACTTTTGGTCAATTTTGACTTGGATCAGTTTAAGAGAGAGAGAGAGAGTTCCAAGAGAAGAGAGAGAAATCAAGAAAAGGACTAGCAAAGGAAGGCAAAGGAAGAGCAAAGGAAAGTAAGCGAGAACAAGGAGAAAGTTGGATCAACAGTTCAACAGGAAAATTTTGTAGGTAACAGGTTCCATATGTGATTTCCTTGTTGGGATGTGAATGCATGGTACATGCAGCTGATTATTTGGTTCATTCATTGTCATTGGCATGAGATTTTCCTAGATTGGCAATGGTTTTAGCATTGTCTTTCCATTTTATGGATAGCCATCATGTTATGGGATTCATTCTCGGTTGATCTTTGGATAGCCGAAACGTTTTAGATCGAGTTGAGGTGGTCTCAGGAAAATCCCAAGGGTTGGGGGTGGAAATGGTTTTCTTTGGGAAGCCCTTGACAAGTGGGTGGAGACAAGAAAATTACTTTGGGTATGGAGAGGAATTCTGAGGCATCCAATCTTGTTTTGGTTTTGTGATCTCGAGGCCAGTTTAGGTCATATCATGGTAGCTTGAGGGTGGAGGTGGTTTAACCTCTGGATTCCCTGTTCGATTATGTCATGGTTTATCCCATGAGATCCCACATGCGTGCTTGGAATATGGCAGGAGGGTAATTGAATTAAAGGGAGATTTGGTTCAGGTCAATCTATGCTCGAGTGGTATTTTGAAGTCCCTGACTTGGTTGGCTTTTGTATATGTTAATATGAGTAATTCCCCTATTGTGATTTATGAGCACATGTACTGGTTATTATGTTATCTTATGGCAGATTTTTCATGGTTTCTATTCTGGTTATATGCATGGTTCTACGATGTTATCTTACTATGGATCATGTCCATGATTTGATACGTTATTGAATGGTTGATGAATGCATTGGCTAGCAAGTGTTGTTGCAACTAGCTTGAGAGGATATAGAGCCTTCCCAGGGATTCTCAAATGAGGATTAGAATTTTATGACTAGCTATGCATTCATGACTTGTAGCTTCTATATTTATCATATGTTTGATGAAATGTATATCATGTATTAGGCATGTCTAGGTCAAGATATTGCTCAAGTTTTGAATGGTTGGCATCGTTATCATCTTAGTTATGTTTCTGGAAAGTCATAGGAAGTTATGGGCAGTGTTCTAGAGCCTAGCCTAAAAATATCACATAAATCTCGTCACTACATGCACAAAACTGGGAAATTTTGGTCATAACCGCACGCAAGAAGGCTTATGGGTGTGGTTGGAACCTCATAACCACATGCACAATGTGTCAAGGATGTGGTTGGGAGGTGAAGCTAGTGAAAGATATGTTCCAGCACAGGAACCAATCATCAAAGGTTGTGGACTAACTTCTGCGTGATCTATTTCTCCTGATAGTTAAAATGTTTTTGGTTTTTTAGCCCTAGATCCATAATTGGAACTTAGAGGTCGAGTCATATCATAGTGACGCTCAACTCATGTTTACCCCAGAGAGCCTATAAAAGTGGGTAAATGTTGGAACGGGGGTTAGACATGAAGAATTAATTTTAATTTTAATATATATACAAGTTAGATTTTATTTCGTAAATATTTTTGCATAGATAACTATAGTCCATTATTTGAACTAGTTACATTTTGTTATGGTCTTTTCATGTGTTATATTATAATCCCATTATTATTTGTACAAAATTAAATGTATTTTTATTATTGTTGATTTTTGGTAGCATTGGATATGCTCTACCCTTGAAATTTGGAGGAGAGGCTAAGGCACATGCGATCTCCAAGACCAAGAAATTGTTTTGAGAAATTCCACCCGAATGAGGAGTAACTAAAATAATTAATATTTTTAATGGGTTCCTAAGTCTAAACTTAGGAAAAATAAAATATTAATGGGTGTTAATAAAGATAAGGGTGAGAAGCCTCTAAGAGATGAGGATCAAGTCTGTTTTAATCTTAGCCGTTGATTAGGGACTTAATCTCAGTGGTTGATTCGTCAACAGGAAAAGTATAAGAGAACACTTGAGGATCATTTGGAGACACACTGGCATATACTCAGTATCTCAAGGAAAATCGATTCTCAAGTAAAGGAGATCGATTTCAGAGGGAGTGTTGTAGGGTGGAGGAAGGGGAGCGCATCAATAGCAAGCAATGACAAAGGAAGAGGTGACGCAGGGATAGTGAGAGATAGCATAGAGAGAGACGTAGTCCAAAGGAGATACAGAAAACCTACGCAGGCTGATGCAGAGGGACGTAGAGCCACACTGGGCCACACAGAGTGATGCAAGAGTGACGCAGGGGTGGGAGCAGAGTATCCAAAGTGTTAGAAAGTCTCAAAGGGAAAGTCTCAGGTGTTTTCTTTTAGTTTCTCTGTAAAATCATTCTTTGTAAAAGAAATTGTTGCTGAATATTAATAAAGCCCTCATCTGCTGCATTTGTTTTCCCAAATTGGGTTTTTCCGGGGACAATTGTCCAAAATTAACTGTGTTGATGTGATTGGTTCTTGTGCATGTATTTTTTCTTTGGGTAATTGTGTGATAACTGTAGTATAATTTATTTTAATATTTACAGAAGGGAATTCGTAAATAACTTATTATGAATAATAAATAGGTGAAATAAATCAGTTGTTACAGTAGTAGAATTTCAGTTTAGAAATTTTCACATGGTATCAGAGCAAAGATTCGGCAACAAGAGAGGAAAATCGATTATGGATCAAAATCATGATGTAGAGACATCCACTCAAGGGGACTCGCCAGATTTGCAGAAGAATGCACAAGGGACATAAATTACGATTTTTCTATGTTAGCTTCCAGATTAGAAGAAGAAGTCGCTTCCTTAGCAAGCTCTGCCTCCTCGGAGGTTTGGTATATAGACAATGGAGCTTCCTGGCATATGAAAGGAATATGAGAATGTTTTTAAGATTATCAGGAAGAAAGAATAGGCAAAGTGTACTCCAGTAGGAAGAGGTACTATAATTTTTCAAACCAAAGCAGGAGAGCGACTTCGAGCAACTAATGTGTTGCATGTGCCAAGATTGGGGATGAACTTACTTTCCATATCTCAACTTCAAAACAAGGGATATGATGTTTTCTTCATTAAGGAGAAAGTATATGTCAAACACCCGAGTTGCAAAAAGAAGTCCTAGATTGGAATCAGAAGTAACAGGTTGTACAGGTTGCAGCTAGAATCACCAAAAACATTGATAGGCAGTAATGGAGACAAAAATTTGAATGAAATATGGCACAGGAGGATGGGACACTTACACCATGGGGCTCTGAGAATTCTCAGGAAAACAGTATCAGGAGTTCCAGAACTAAGTACTGAAAGAGATTATGTGTGCAAAGGATGCGATCTGGGAAAGTATGCCAAAGCAGTGTTTTCGAGAAGTAACAATAGGGCTAAGAGTGTGTTAGGATTGATACACTCAGACATCTGCAGACCGATATCCACAAAATCTCTTGGTGGTGCTAAATACTCCATCACCTTCATCGATAACCATTATAGGAAGACTTGGATCTACTTTATGAAAACCAAGGATGAGGTTTTCGATCAATTCAAAAAGTTCAAGCCTCTAGTGGAGAATCTGACGGGAAAGATGATAAAAGTGTTACGCTCATACAATGTTAGAGAGTATGTTAACAAAGACTTCACTAATTTTTGCGCTAAGGAAGGCATCAGAAGAGAGTGGAAAACTCTCTAAAATCTAGAGCAGAATGGAGTAGTAGAAAGGAAAAACATGACTATTGTGGAAGCAGCTAGGGAAATGTTGTATGATCAGGGTATGCCTAAATTCTTGTGGGCAGAAGCATGCAGCACAATAGTTTATGTCCAGAACAAGACTCCTCATAGGTCATTGGGCAAAATCACTTTGGAGAAGGTCTTCACTAGGAAGACACCTGAAGTCATTCATTTCAGGATATTTGGGAGTTTAGCATATTGCTGTATACCCGAAGAACAAAGAAAGAAATTAGATCAAACTGTTGAGAAAGGAAATCTTGTGGGATATAGAGAGAATGCTAAGGCATATAGAGTCTATCTTCCAGGGATTAGGAAGGTAGTAGTTCGGCGGGATGTAAATTTCATGGAGGATAGAGCTTTCAGGAAATCCCAAGAAATGTCTTCTGATGAGCAATCGAAAGACGAGTCGTTGGTCAAATCACTTCAACCAACAGAAACTAGTACCAGAAATTCTCCTAAAGACAAAGCTTCAGAACAAGAGGAATCTCAAGAAGAGGAAGAACTGATAGATGTGCCTACTAGCAGTGGAAGAACGAGCTGAGAACTCTAACAGATTCTACGGGATACAGAAGACTTCATTGGTGCACCTAGGAATAGTAAAAGGGAGCGAAGATAGCCAAATAGATACCAAGCCTTAGTTGCTTAGGTTAAGGAACCTTCTAATTTTCAGGACATCGTTCAGCATCAAGTACGGGTGGATGTTATGGTGGAGGAATACAACTCTATAATGGTGAATGATGTCTGGGAAGTGGTACCTAGGCGTCAGGACAAATCAGTAGTAGGTTTGAGATGGAGCTACAAGGTCAAATATGTTGCAGAGGACAGTGTGGACAAATACAAAGCCAGGTTTGTGGCTAAGGGTTATGTTGTGGAGGTAAATCCTCTCTACGGACAGAGACGATCCCTACTAGCCCAGACTGGGTCTAGCAACAATCAAACAATGCTATCACGCAAGTTCCTAATTGCAAATTAAAAGTGGATGATGAGAACCTACTTGGATTCCAACACTAATATTCGTAGAAGAGACGTCGCTCTCGTTCCCTTGCCTCGGCCGGTCACGATCCCCACGATCTTCGTGATTGGACACCTGCACATGCAAAGAACAACACAAATACAAGCATAAAATCCAATAGATGCAATTATATATCAGTCAGAAAAGATATAACTCAACATCAATCATTACAAAGGATAATGAGAGTGGAACCATAATGATAGTCATCTATTATTGATAAATAACAAAGAAGAATACAACCATAGTTCTGATGTCAAATCCTCCTTTGGCTGGGTAGTCAGCTACACAAGTCTTGCAAAGCTTGTTGGGATGGGAAACAAGCCTCTCTCTCTTGGGTGACAAGAATCTCCTCACTTAGATTTGGCCTTATGGGTGCAAAGAAGGATCTTGCAGCTTCAAACTCTTGAACTCCTGGAATTCTCTATCACTATGCTGGAACTAGCTTTCTCAAGGCATAGAGACAAGCTTTTATAGATAGAGGGGAAAGAGATAGGATCAACCACATTATTCATGGGATTGGCTTTATCACTAAGAAGCTTCCATGAAAGGTGGCAAACCACTTCCCTTCTATGGAGATTCGAAGCCAAACCATCCTAACTCAACAAGGATTCAGTTGGTGAATGGGTTAAGGAGAACCTTCGGAAGCTTGTTTGTTAAAAACTTTACCCAATTCGGTTGGCGCGAGTGCGACCCTGAGACAGAGCGCCAATGGCGCGCCCTCTTTAGAGAATTTCCCCCATTGGCGCGAGCAGTACACTGTGGAACCGTGCCAATGCAAAAAGAGGTCTTTTTATGGGTATTCTGCAGGAGATGTCTTCAGGGCATATGAAGCTCATACTTAGAGGAATATGATGCAAGTGGTTTCAGGTCATGTCACTTCTCATAGGTCCTGGAATGAGTCCTCCAGTGTGCGGGAGAGGGGTAATAGGGACGGTGACAAATGGTGACAAATTACTGTGTAACAAATGCCCCCTAAAGCATGAGGCCCGAGGGAGAGAGAGGGGTGAAATGCTTTACAAGAACATGCGTAACTGAAAACACTGCCGCCGGAGAACCTGCGTAAAGAAGTACAACTGATATCTCAAGTACATGATATATGTGGTATGGGCGCAACCATCCATAACATAGCACACAAGAATCTAGATCCAAGGTATGGGCGCAGCCATCCAGTGAGGATTGATAAATAGACTCAGGCATGGTCGCAGCCATCCAATGAATGAGTCATGTAATGATCATAATAAGCCACAAATCGCAGCCGAGATGCCAACAAACAAAATCCAGGGTCGTGCGCTCCATCTCGACCCGAACAGAGTACAAGTTCAGGCATGTGAATACATGAGTTGGAGTCGAACATGCATGAACATCGTCTGATTACCAGTCAATGATGAAAACTGTTAACACACGCGAGAGGTACCACCAATAATGACAATGGCCCTCAAGGTACTATAGGTACAATCTACGGCGTGCGAATGAATGAGCTGGTGTCGAACACCCGCAGAATCATTCGATCGGAGGCTAATGATGAAAACCTCTCGTCGAACACGAAGAACCTGCCATTGAGGCATGGAGGCTCCAAGGCACCAGAAGGGAGTCTCTAGATCAACTTCCTGGATAATGAGCCAAAGTCAACAGGAAGTGACCTTGATCAAAGGTGGGCCATAATGTTTCCCACATCATTGACAGGAGACAGAGGAAGAATGTTGTGGTGAATCAGAATTATGTGAGGTATCAGAGGGAGGTTGTAATTCTGCAGAGGTCAACTTCTCTTAAACATATCAGCGGCACGACAGTGGACTTGGCAGTATTTGACATCAAATGAGCAGAGGTCATGGTGACAAGGCAATGAGCAGATGAGAGGTCAAATAGGATAACCCAAACCCACAGAGGTTAATGTAAAACAAGATGAGATGTTCCCACCTAGACACGAATGCAGACTAGTGCCATGTTCAAGAGCGACATACTGCCGACACGACAATAATTATGGGTCCATTTTCCCCACCATTTCTGGCGAGTACCCCAGTTATTTTTAACAAGCTTGACAGGGATAGCATATGCTTGTAAGGAGTCATTACGATAGAATCCGATGTCATTAAGTTTTAACGAGCCTGACAAAGGAAAAACTTGGCGTCTTTTCCTGTTTAGAGAGTCTGAAAAGACAGCAGAAAAGTGAACTCCAGGGGGGTCATTTTTCGTAAAGTTGTGTCTCCCGAGCCCGAAAAAGTATAAAACAATGCTCGAAAGAACTGCCGATCATTACGATTGAGGAGTACTTTTCATATGTAGTGACATCGACCTGAAAAAGTAAAAAAGTGATCGATATCACGTCGTTTCGTAACCATTAACGAACCTGAAACGACAAGGGTCCGACAATCTTTTCAGTTTTTACACAGTCGGAAAAGAGTTTAAAGATGACCGCCTCTTATTTACATTTAACGAATCAAGAGGGATAACTCGGCGATCTTTTCATGTTTAGCGAGTCAGAAAAGAGCTGAAAGATGACTCCACAGTGACTTTTTCGTGTATTTACCGAGTCCGAAAAAGTATAAAATACAACTCGTTTCACCATCGAAGTTGCGTAAAAGACCTGTCGCTGCACAAGAAGCAAGCGTAAAATCCATTTTCGACCAAAAATATATTAAAATATTCAAAAAATAACTTTTTAAACCTAAGTACAAGTCAAAAAGTTTATAAATATGGTGAAAATGGTAAAAAATAGAATTACTTTTACTTTTTACCTCTTTGAATAGTAGTAGTGGTCCGTTTGGGGAGCGAACTTTAGACAGTGATTACGGCCAATCCGTGCAACCATTCGGGATTTCATCGGTTCCAGGTAAGAGGCGCTTCCCTTAGCTCCATTTCCATACCTTTTTTATGCATTTTGTTCCCTGATTGAGCCTCTGCAAGGAGGATTTCAAAATTTAGGGCCGCGCCCCATTGGCGCGGGTATCCGGCACGGACCCGCGCTAATGGGGTGATTTTCCTAAAGGGGCCGCGCCATTGGCGCGACTGTTTTAGAAATAGTCGCGCCAACCGCGCAACCTAATTTTTACGTTGAAATTTGCCATCACATTTGAAATTTATCCGGATTGTAAGCTTACCAGTATCCTAATAATGATTTATTCATCCTTGTGGGTGCAGGAAACAAGCAAAATGGTGGTGGAATGGAAAGAACGGGAACATGATGCTGTAAATGCCTTGGCTATAGAGGATGAGAGATGCATGAATGCTTTAAGAGACTGTGGTCTCAAGAAATTCTTCCTCACATCTTATCTGCGAGCTCAGACCGAGTTATTGCAGTTCATAGTTGATGCTTGGGATGTTGATGACCAAGTATTTCGCTTACGAGACCAAACCTTAGAAATGGACATGTCTGATGTGTATTTCATTACTGGGCTGTCATGGAGAGGGGCAAGTCCCATCTTGACCGAAATCAGACCTTCCGGGGAGAAGATGGGTGAGGTGATGGTCTGAGTGTGTCCAGGGGCACAATTTGGGAAAAAAAGTGCTAAGGTGGATATTGCCACCGTTCGGGACTTGGTTCTCAAGGTGATATTGTTCACCATCACTCGTGCAGCTGGGGTACAAGCGCCCCATGAGGCGAGCAAGAATCATCTGCTACTAGCGACAGAATGCCTCAACCCCACCATTTTTGACTAGGCTACAGGAGTGACCACCAATATCAAAAGGCAGCTTACAAAGTGTAAGCGAGAAGGAGTGAAACAGTTCGGGTATGGCTCAATTGCGATGTCGTTTTTCTTGGAACGATTACCCCTCTTTCATATTCAGGGAGCCATAGTGGCTGATCCATTGCCACGAGAGCCTAGGATGGCTCGCTGGGCAGCACTGATGCCTAGAGGAGGAGGGGGCCAGGAGATGTCCTGGCGGCCTGAGTTCTTTATATGGCTCCGCCGTCAGCTGATTATGGTGGAGGATTGGCCATACGCGGGGAATAATTTCATTGAGGATCCATACCTCCCACTGCCAGAGGGAGAGGAGTGGGACGAGGAGTTGGGTATGATCTCTTTGTTTTTTGATGTTTTATGTATTTTTTGTTTTTGTCAATACATGCATGTTCTGATGACAGTTGTACGTATATGCAGATGTTGGCCCAGAGCGACCAACCGTCTTGTCTCCTGTAGCGCGGAGGGTCCAACCCGCAGCTGACCCTCAAGCAGAGGGTGTCGTGGGGGAAGAGCTGGTGCAAAATCTCGAGGGACTCACCCGAGGGATTCCGGGTTACGCTAGACTGGCGGATGTGCCCTTTGCATACCAGAGGCACACAGTGGGGGTGCCGACTCGCATCCATTGTCTGTTGAGACGATTGGTGCGCGCGGTGACGTGCTATCATGAGCACCACCGCGATTAGACTTCTAGGCTTCTTTTATGCATATTTTTTAGGGACATGTCGTCCCGGGATGTATCAGGATGAACATGTATTATTTTTTGAACTATGTAATGCACGCGATGCAAACATTGCGACACACACATATACATATGCCTATGGTTTATTATTGTGCTTTTATGTGCTTGCTTGTATGATGTTTTGATTATAAATTACGCAAATGTCTATCTAATACATGATTAGCCAATGCATCGGATAATGTGTTTATTCATCGTGGAATATGCTGATATGTAATGAAGTCAAAATTCCTTTCTAACAATTTAACACGTAAGTACAACTTTAAAATGTGACGGTCTCTGACGGAATATCGCCCATTGAGCTGATGGACGACAAGCTGAGAGTCTAGGTTAACAACCAATGTACGAATATTGAGATTAATCGCCTCGGCTAATAATTCAATAACAGCACTATATTCAAAAACATTGTTTGTAGTACAGCCTAAACACACACCTTGAAGATCTATCAACTCACCGTGAGGATCGTAGATCACCCACGCCACAGAGGACAAATTGCGAGTGCTGCGGCAGGCACCATCAGTGAATCCAACATAAGATGCACCTGACATCTGCACAAGAAGCAAAAAACACAATAATGGGCAATCACGCCTTCACACCAAGCAAAAAACATGAAAACACACACACACACACACACGCATGTATAAATCGAAGTGCATGGAATCATGTATAGTACTTTTTCAAGTACAGCCCATTGCGGGGCTTATCAAGAGGATTACCTTCGTAGTCAACTAGCTCATATGCCCCTTTCTGCAAAACTTTCTTTACAATATAAGGGCCTAGCCACATGGGCTCGAGTTTGCCTACCCCCAGCTTGTCATTTGTTTGGTCGTATAGCAGGACTAGATCTCCCTCAACAAAGGAACGAGGATGGATGGTATGGTCAAAGTGAGTTTTAACTCTCTTCTTTTGAGCTTCGATAGCTAGAGAGGCTAGGCGACGGGTCTCGTCCAACCGTTTTAGGTAAATAAGTCATTCCTCTACCGGAGTAGTGTTGGGAAGAAACTCGACGGCTATTTTTAACGAAGGGATTTCACATTCTATAGGAAGGGTAGCCTCCAGTACATAAACTAGTTGAAATGGAGTGAAACCGGTGGCATCCTTCACAGAGGTTCGGTAGGCCCAAAAGGGCGGAAACAACATCAGATTCCAATTAGATTTATTCATGTCAATAGTACGTTGAAGCATCGTAACCAAAATCTTGTTAACGGCTTCAACCTAGCCGTTAGACTGAGGATAGTACGGGGTCGAACTATCATGCCGTAAGCCTAGTTGGATTGTTAGTTCGGTCATCATGTGATTACGGAAATGCTTTCCGTGATCCGTGACGATGGCCTGTGGAACTCCAAACCACGAAATAACATGGTTGAACAAAAACTGCGCCGCTGTGTGACCATCTTTAGTTAATGTGGGCATCGCCTCGGCCCATTTTGTAAAGTAATCGACGGCAACGATAATAAACACATGCCCCCCGACCGAGCGAGGCTTACAAGTCATATAATCAATGCCCCATTTTGCAAAAGGGCCAACGGTGACAACAGGGTGCAGCGGAGCTGGTGGCGCACGCATTTTCCGCTGGTATATCTGGCACGCGTGACACGATCAGACGGCAAGAATGCAATCCTTAAAAATGGAGGGCCAGAAATAACCAGCGCGAAGGATTTTTTGAGCTGTGGCATATCCGGACATGTGACCACCATAGGCGCCAGAGTGGTAGTCATTCAGGACTCTCTCAGCTTCCTCGAGGGTTAGACATCGACGGAGGACGGAGTCAATGCCGAGACGGTAGAGGGTGTCCCTAATGATATGATAGGGTTGAGACTGATGACGGATCCGCCGCCTAGCATCTTTGGATATAGCGGGGCAGAAAGAGGACGTCTGCAAATATACAATAATATCCTCGTACCAGGAATCGAGGGTGCTGATCAGAAAAAGAGTTTCGTCCGGGATATGATCCTCTGAGTGAGGAGGTGCAGAAGGAGATGGCAAAGAGCAAAGTAACTCAGCAAAGACCAAGGACTTCTTAGCCTTGGCAGCAGTAAATTCCAAGTCAAACTCTTGGAGGATGACGATCCACTTTGAGTATTTGCCCCCCAGCAGCGGACGTGACAAAATGTACGTCATCGGGTTGCAGTCAGAAATCACGGTCGTGGTGTGCAACAAGATATAATGACGGAAGCGTTGGACGGCACAAACAACGGCTAATGCCAACTTCTCGACGTAAGCGTATCGAGTTTCTGTATCCAAGAGGTTGCGGCTGAGATAATATATGATGTGCTCATTGTCATCATCATCGTCTTGCACGAGAACCATGCCGATAGTGGTATCGGCGGCGGCCAGATACAGAGTATAATCACGGTGGTAATTCGGAGGTCGCAATAATGGAGCAGAAACAAGGAGACCCTTGAGACACTCGAAAGAGTCCTGAGTGATAGCATCCCAATGAAAGGGTGTATCTCGTTTCAATAACCGTGTAAAACCTTTAGCCACCTCAGCATAGTTCGGAACGAATCGTCTTAGGAAATTTGCTTTGCCCTGCAAGCTCTGCAACTGCTGCAAAGAAGCAGGGGGAGGAAGATTCAGAATAGCCTCAACTTTGAGGGGATCCAGACAGATGCCCTCTCGGGAGACGATAAACCCGAGTAGACGGCCGGATTCAACGCAGAAGACACATTTATGAGGATTAAGCCTGATACGGTAGTGTCGACAGCGGAGAAAGATTTCACGAAGATGGGAAGGATGGTCCTGACGTTTGACTAAATGAGCTCGTAGATCATCCAGATATGGCTGTACAATGTGACGGATGTCATGAAAAGCATAGGACATTGCGCGTTGGAAGGTAGCACCGACATTCTTTAAACCGAAAGGGAGCTTCTTATAAGCAAAAGTGCCCCAAGGACAGATAAAGGCCGTCTTATGCTGATCAGCGGGCGCAATATTGATCTGGTTATACCCAGAAAAACCGTCCATAAACGAATATATTTCACTTCCTGCACACTCATCAATGAGCTAATCGATGAAGGGTGTGGGGAAGTTATCCTTAGGACAGGCGCGGTTAATGTCACGGTAATCAACACAGACTCGAATAATACCCTATTTTTTGTTCACAGGGACTATATTAGAAACCCAATCCATAAGTGGAATGGGGTAAATGAAACCAGCCTTGAGAAGCTTTTCAACTTCTGCTTTAATGGTTGCAGCCTTTCGGGGGTGCACGGGGCATAGGCGTTGACGAACGGGCTTAGCACCCGGATACGTAGGTATCTCATGCACCACTATGCTAGGGTCAATGCCGGGCATCTCTTTGTAGGACCAAGCGAAGACATCCCGAAATTCGCGAGAAAGATCGGTGTAGAGTTGAACTTCCTCTGGAGTGCAAGTGACTCCAATGTGAATGTGCTCGACAATCCCTGGTTTCACAGAGATGTCGATGGGTTGGGTCTGCGTAATTTTTCCCATATTGCCTTCAGAAGACACTTGATAAATTTGAATAGGTGTTTGAAGGGGCTGAAATGGGATACAAGAAGCAAACCGTTCGAGACAGGCGATCATTTCCTAATGGGCAGGGAGGAACGAGGAACGGTGGTGATAATCAGACCAAGGAGGTTCCTCAAGAGACATGGTCTCTATAATGGCTTCATCGGAAGGAAATATTTCCTTTAATGGATCCGAGGTAGCATCATCTCCAAGCCAAGGGGAATGAACATACGAGTCGGGAATGCTGCTCGGAGGAGCAGGTTCGGGAGGGGGAGCCGATGCAGCAACGATTTCGACGTAGTTGAGCTCGGCGGGACTCAACGGCATCATATCGCCCCAAGATTCTATCTGATCGGCGGGAGGAAGGACCCACGGATCAGAGCGCACAGAAATCATATTAATAGGAGTGAGATTAGGAGGTGGGAGGGAAAAGACACCCATCAGGGCAGGATCTTTAAAGAGTCTGGCTCCCACACTCTCGCATGATTTGGAGGTATGCTCCACGAAAGGCACGTTGCCTTCGGAAGAGGAGGCGAAGAAGGAGAGCTGGTCCACGGTGACAATCTTCCCCTGATGAGGGAAATGAATGACACGGAAAAGAGAGGAGGCCACGGCTTGCATGGCGTATGTCCAGCTACGTCCGAGGAGGAGGTTGTAGGTAAGATTAGCATCGACAACTTCGACCTCCACTTCTACCGTCTTCCCTTCCAAAGAGATGGGCAACCGTTGGAGGATACCATAAGGACGGGACTCTCTTCCATCAAAGGCTTCCAATGTCGTAGGAGACTGACTCAGCGTCGGAGAACCAATAGCTTTCCAACAGGCAACAGACATGATGCAAGTTGAGGCACCTTCATCAATGACTGTACGATGAATCGTTTTAGTATTGATAATGACTTGTATGAGGAAAGCGATTTGGTGAGGCAGTCTCGGCGTATGGCCCTTGAGGTCAAAAGAAATCAGATCCGAGTCAGCCGGGTCTATGCCACCGATGGCCGATAGCAAGGACTTCCTCTGGGAGGGGCAGCTCTGGAGCACTTCTAGAGCGGACATAGCAGACGGGGCCTGAGCTAAGTCCTCAACGATGTTGTAGTGCTGGGAAGCACGAGCATTAGGGTTGTAAGAAGACTTCCAGAGTACACCTTTTGGAGGGGGTCGGATAGTCGTCTCAGTGCTAGGTCTCTCGATGTGGAGTGGACCAGAACTGGACGGAGGAGCACTGGAGGAGACCTCAGGCTCTTTCCCGGCATGAGACGGATATTCTTTTGCTCGAGTAGTGATGTGGACGGGAATCGTCCCAGCCATAAATACTTGAGAGCCGAATGAAGAAGAGGGTTGCGATGGATCTGCCACCATTTGAGTTTGCTGTGAAGGGAAAGGTTCTTTAAGCACAGCAGGAGTCCCAGGAGCACCTTTCAACAATCGACTAACTTCGGACCGCCTGGGGCAGTCTTTAGTATAGTGATCCTCGTCACAGATAAGACAAGGATACTTTGGTTTACGTTTGGCTCCTTCCTCGGGTGGAGGTTGAGGGGAGTCCTGTCTGGGCTGTTCAGACTTATTTTTGGCTTTCCGTTTCTTTTTCCCTTTCGAGGATTTATCCGCCGTGGTGGACTGGACGGCGTTAACCTCGGAAGTGTTTCCAGAATTAGATTGACCCTGAGAAGTGTTTTTGTTAGAAGCATTCGGTTTTTGCTTCCCAGAGTTCGCGGATGATTTCTTTGAAGATGCGTTTACAGAGCCAATAACACCGTCAACAGATGGTTTTGGCAGAGCTTTGGATGTTCCGGGTCTCGGAGCATCTGGAAAATAATCATATAAAGTACCTGACTGAGAATAAACTAAGTCAAGGTACTGAGCACGCGCGATAGCTTGCTCTTCAGTTACACAAGCTCCCATAGTGATGTCTCGCGCGATCGCCGGGACGAAGGAGGTTGTGAACCAATCGGTTAGGAGCTGATCAGGAATCCAGAACTTGATCAAGCGACGGCGTCGTCTTCATTCATGTATATGATCAGATATATGCGTGGTCGTGTCATGTTTGAGAGACGTAAGGAGATGCGTCCCTGTCTCATACCGAATGGGTAACTGAAAATGAGTTAGGAATGTCATAGCCAACGAGTTGAAATCTTGAAATGTTCCGCGATTCAACTCAATATACCACTTAGCGGCAGAGCCGGTGAGAGTCCTTTGGAAGAGGCGGAGCCGGATGAAATCATCAAGCCACGAGTTGGATGAGCACCAAAGGTGATAGGTCATGACATGGGCTTGAGGGTCCTCGCCAGCTTTGCCATCGAATTTCAGGCAATCACCGGGTATCTTAGTTGGAACTAGTGGCCAATATGGATTATGAAGAATGGGATCATTTGTCAATTTGGACACATCTGGCAGTTCCAATGTCGCTAAGAAAGGTAACTGAGGATTGAAGGACATCTGTGGCCGTGGAAGAGAGGTAGTACCAGGGTTCCAACCAGGTGGTGGTTGCCCCCATGGACTTTGTCCGGACGGGCCTGGCCCATAAGGGTTCTGCCCATAGGGATTTTGCCCATAGGGGTTCTGTCCATAAGGATTTTGTCCATAAGCAGACAGCTGACCCTGGATCTGCCCCCCAGCACCCCATGGATTAGCAACTTGACTTGCAGGTGCAACATACTGTTGCTGATAATTCTGATAAGGGGTGACCTGCATTTGTTGATAATTTTGATAAGGGGCGAACTGAGTTTTCCCCTGGGGTTGCTGGTAACCATACGGTTGCTGAGCTCCATACTGAGCCTGGTAAGCAGGCTGCGCCTGGTAAGAAGGTTGGGATTGCAATCCACCTTGCATCTGAAAACCAATTTGAGTCTGGGGCCCAGAAGGATGTCCTTGAACAGGTTGAGCTTGGACCATCTGGCCGGAAGGTTGTCCTGGTTGGGTTTGGGATGGACCCGTTTGCCCAGAAGGATGAGCTTGCTGGGTACTAGGTTGTCCTTGTGCAACCGAGGGTTGCCCTTGCGGAACAGATGGTTGAGCGGGCTGGACGGTCGGTTGATCTTGAGGTTGACTAGCTTGTCCAGAAGGATGACTAGGCTGGGCAGTGGGTTGGCCCTGCTGTACGTAAGGCTTACCCCCTTGCCCAGAAGGGTACCCCTGTTGGACTGCCGGTTGACCTTGTTGAATATAAGTTTGTCCTGCTTGTCCAGAGGGATAACCTTGCTGGACACCAGGTTGACCTTGTTGGATGTAAGGTTGTCCTGGTTGTCCAGACGGGTAACCTTGCTGGGTACCAGGTTGCCCTAGATAACCGGAAGGTTGAGTTAGATAAGTAAAAGATGGATCACCAACGGTCGAAGGTTGTCCCTGATAGGGTTGTCCTTGTGGGCCCCCAGGTTGTCCTAGGTAAGACTAGCCATAATATTGCTGCCCTTGGGGGGTTTGCATATAAGACAGCTGGCCTTGGTTAGGCGGTCCCTGAAGCTGTGCAGGCATTGCTTGGCCCCCATGGAAAGTGGTGGCGTTTCAAGAAACTGATAATGGTACTGAGACCTCAACAACAGGTTGAGTAGGCAAGGGTCTAGAAGGATAAAGGAATTGACCAGTAGAATCGTAATAATAGAATGGACCTTGCGCGTGCGGATCCTGAACAACTTGCCCATACTGATCATACGGCCCCCCTCCCGGGATGGGACCAGAAGATGGTGGTGCACTTTGTGCAGGATGAACAACTTTGGGTGTGTGTGCCGGCTGACCGCTACTCACTTGACCGTGAGGGGGACCAGCACCAGTAGTCAGAGCTGAAGACGCTGTAACGGCACTAACAACCAGAGTTGAATGTGCTACACAAATAGTTGGATTCGTTGGAACTGAAGTGACGGGTGTGCTGTGGACTTGTGAAACAAAAGATCCCGTAGTGGGAGTGATATGGAGGTCCCACATGGTACTTGAAGCGGGGATCCTGGCACTTATATTATCCCTCAACGACTTGTAGCGTGAGGGTACCAGAGAAGTGGATGGGATAGGAGTGTCGATATTTGACAAAACGGGTGTCTCACTCACTCTAGGAGATGTCTCATCCATGTGAGAGGTAGACATTGGAGACGAAACACCAGGAGGGGTAAAAGGAATATCGTCCTCTTCAGGCTCCCAAATGGGGTTCCAATGAATTTCGTAATCCTCGTCGTCCGGAGCACGAGAGTTGATCAGTTGGATACTCGGGATAACAGGAAGAGTATCACTCACAACCGGTACCTCAGGAGCAACGGAAGACGGAGACCCTTGATCACTTGGAACGGGAGACGGGATCGATGGTTCAGCCAGGATGACAAACTTCAAACAAAACCTAAGGGAATCTAACGATAAAGGACCCTACTCAAACTAACGCACACAAGATCTAACCAGGTAATGTTAATCGCGGCCAAATAAATTTTAAGACACAAGGACACAACTTGACCTTTTCATGTTTTAAGAGTCAAGAAAAGGATAAAAAGATGACTCTAGTCTCCTTCGAATGTTTAGTGAGCCCGAAGTGACAAATGCTCAGATGAGTCTTTTCGTTTAAGGAGTCTGAAAAGGACCAAAAGTGACTACTCTGGAGAACTAGAAAAAGGGTTTACCAAACAAATCCGTAAAACTGCATATACACCTTGGCAGTCATATGAAAACCAAGGACTTCCCGTACGGCAGTCAATCTTCCCGAATGCTGTGTTCGATGCGTTACGGCTTGTAAGGTGGCAGACATGGCTTCCTGTGGATAAAGGATGATAACCTAGTGGGGTCTCCCCTATATACTCGACGGTACGTGGGAGCTCAAGTTCGTGCTAGACCACTATCGAGTCACAAAAGGAGGAATCACCCAACCATAATGTGAAACAACAGTGACTAGGTTTAACGACGCCGGAGCACGTCTCTAGCCTAGACCTATAAACAGTGAGCGTTATGTTCCAATGAATTTTTAAGTTCATTCAGTTCATTTTACGGTTGATCTTTGATTAGGTTTCGATTTCCAGGTCCTACCGTATGTAATCTCTCACAATTCCCTAAATGCAAGCTATATGCCAAAGAATATCATTTCGTTCGATGAACACTAACTACGAGAGAGTTGAGAATTTTTCAATCAAACAAAATGACCATAAACAATCAAGAACCACTCTAATGCAGCTAATGGCAATAAACGAAACTTTTTTTTTTTTTTTTAAGATCACTAATCAATGAAAAGCTCTAATTTCCATTAACTAATTCAACGCAAAAGAGACTGTTCATTTTCTTTTCAATGGCAAAGTGCACTAAACAAATTTTGAGAGATAATAACACTGAGTAAAAGAGACAAATTTCACTCAATGAGAACGCAATCAAATCCCCAAAACACCAAGGCAGTCCTTCAAACCAAAAAGAAAACACAAAGACCTCTATGAGCTATGTGATCTAAGCCCAAACGAAGCCAAGCGAAATCCAAGCGGAAAAGAAGCAAATCGCTTGAATAACAATAAAAAGCTTTGACAACAACTGAACAAGTGCAAAAAGGTAATCACAGAGTCGACCGGACAATCAAAGAACCCAAGACTCCTACGGAAGGCTCGATGCACAAAGCCACTAGATGCCCTAGGGCTGAAATGTGAAATCGATGGAAAGAGGCAAACACCAGAAGGATGGAAGTCGAAAACCAGTCAAACAAGGATCAAACACACTCCAGTAATTGAAAAAGATGTAGCAAGATGCAAATCCAAGCTCAGAGGGCTTGAAAACAAGTAAACTGGAAAAGTTGACAGGCCTGGCGCGACTGTCAGGCTGCAACTCGCGCTTTTAAGGGATTGGCGCAGGTTGTCTTTGAGCAACATGCGCCAATTGGCGCGACTGTCAGGAAAAAAAGCGTGCTAATCAAGCTTGCTAGGTCAAAAATAAAAACAAGCAACCCAGGGCTTGGTTAACAGTATCCAGGCAGACCAGGAAGCAAGAGACAACAAGAAATCCAACCCAGAAAGCTATCTAAGCAATCAAACAAGAGAACCAAAGAGACAAGACTCCCCAGCGGAGTCGCCAAATTGTTGTGGAGGTAAATCCTCTCTGCAGACAGAGACGATCCCTACTAGCCCAGACCGGGTCTAGCAACAATCAAACAATGCTATCACGCAAGTTCCTAATTGCAAATTAAAAGTGGATGATGAGAACCTACTTGGATTCCAACGCTAATATTCGTAGAAGAGACGTCGCTCTCGTTCCTTTGCCTCGGCCAGTCACGATCCCCACGATCTCCATGATTGGACACCTGCACATGCAAAGAACAACACAAATACAAGCATAAAATCCAATAGATGCAATTATATATCAGTCAGAAAAGATATAACTCAACATCAATCATTACAAAGGACAATGAGAGTGGAACCATAATGATAGTCATCTATTATTGATAAATAACAAAGAAGAATACAACCATAGTTCTGACGTCAAATCCTCCTTTGGCTGGGTAGTCAGCTACACAAGTCTTGCAAAGCTTGTTGGGATGGGAAACAAGCCTCTCTCTCTTGGGTGACAAGAATCTCCTCACTTAGATTTGGCCTTATGGGTGCAAAGAAGGATCTTGCAGCTTCAAAGTCTTGAACTCCTGGAATTCTCTATCACTATGCTGGAACTAGCTTGCTCAAGCCATAGAGACAAGCTTTTATAGATAGAGGGGAAAGAGATAGGATCAACCACATTATTCATGGGATTGGCTTTATCACTAAGAAGCTTCCATGAAAGGTGGCAAACCACTTCCCTTCTATGGAGATTCGAAGCCAAACCATCCTAACTCAACAAGGATTCAGTTGGTGAATGGGTTAAGGAGAACCTTCGGAAGCTTGTTTGTTAAAAAATTTACCCAATTCGGTTGGCGCGAGTGCGACTCTGAGACAGAGCGCCAATGGCGCGCCCTCTTTAGAGGATTTCCCCCATTGGCACGAGCAGTACACTGTGGAACCACGCCAATGCAAAAAGAGGTCTTTTTATTGGTATTCTGCAGGAGATGTCTTCAGGGCATGTGAAGCTCATACTTAGAGGAATATGATGCAAGTGGTTTCAGGTCATGTCACTTCTCACAGGTCCTGGAATGAGTCCTCCAGTGTGCAGGAGAGGGGTAACAGGGACGATGACAAACGGTGACAAATTACTGTGTTACAAGTTATGATCAGAAGTAAGGGATAGACTACGAAGAAACCTTCGCCCCAGTAGCTAGGTATACTTCTATTAGAACAGTAATATCTATTGCAGCACAGGTGGGGTGGGAGATTCATCAGATGGATGTCAAGACGACATTCTTGAATGGGGTAATAGAAGAGAAAGTGTACATTGAACAACCAAAAGGTTTTGAGACACATGAGAAGAAATCTCATGTATGCAGATTAAATAAAGCCCTGTATGGGCTTAAACAGACACCTAGGGCATTGTACAATTGAATTGATGGCTACTTGCAGAAGATGGGGTTCGTCAAGAGTGACGTAGACCCTAATCTTTACTATATGATTGTAGAGAATGAGCCTCTAATTCTAGAATTATATGCGGATGATCTCTTCTGGAAAGGATCATCCGGGCTCATCAAAGACTACAAGAAGAACCTAGCCACAAAATTCGACATGAAGGATTTGGGACAAATGCATTATTTGTTGGGGTTAGAAGTTTGGTAGCAGAAGGGTGAGATCTTCCTTGGACAAGGGAGATATGCTACAGAAATCTTGAAGAGATTCAAGATGCAGGACTGTAGACCTATGGCTACTCCAATGATCACCAACTGGAAGAAAATTGATGCATCAGAAGATAAATACGTTGATCCCACCTTGTACAGACAGCGTGTAAGGTCCATAATGTATCTAGTCAATACCAAGCCAAACATTTGTTACGTTGTCAACAACCCCAGTCAGTTCCTGGTGGAACTTAAGAGGGCACACTGGGCACCAGCCAAACATGTTCTTAGGTATATACAAGGAAGAGTCGAGCATGGACTATTGTACACCAGAGGCGATGACATCAGGCTGAGTGGGTTCACTTATGCAGATTGGGTTGGAAGTTCAGTAGATCAGAAAAGTACAATTGGGTATTGTTTCAACATTGGATCGAGAATGACCCCTGGTGCAGTAGGAAACAGAAATCCATGGCTTTAAGCTCAACTAGAGCAGAATATATCGCAGCTAGCATAGCTTCATGCGAAGCCATATGGCGTTGGAAATTGCTTGTGAATATATTCATGAGAAGGATGGAAGCAACCATGATCCTGTGTGATAATCAGAGTTGCATCAAGCTCTATGACAATCCAGTATTTCATGATTGGTCGAAGCACATTGATATCAGGTGTCACTTTGTCAATGATTGTGTCCAACAAGTGGCAGTATAGTTGAGATACACTCCTACAAGAGAATAAATGGTAAACATCCTCACCAATGCTCTAGGAAGAACAAAGTTTGTTTATTTCAGGGAGAAGATGAGGATGGTAAGGAATCCATTTTAGTAGCAGAAATGGATAAGTGTCAGGAATTGCAGTGTAGTAGTTAGCAGTGGCAGTGCTATGCACATCATGATGCAACAAGTTGAGAGGGAGCTACAATACATGTGCAATAGTGGCAGTGGAAGTGTCATGGGCAACAATACAGGAAGCATCAGTGCAGGGGATGTGAGGCAGCAGGCCAACCATCAACACAGGTACCGATTCGGAAGATCAGTGTGATGTTTCTATAGTGAAACATTGCTAGAGCACATTCTTTGCTAAGAGGGAGTGTTGATTTTTGGTAGATCGGATGTGCTCTAGCCTGAAATTTGGAGGAGAGGCTAACGCACATGAGATCTCCAAGACCTAGAAATCGTTTTGAGAAATTCCACCCGGATGAGGAGTTATTAAAATAATAAATATTTTTAATGGGTTCCTAAGTCTAAAATTAGGAAAATTAAAATATTAATGGGTATTAATAAAGATAAGGGTGAGAAGCTTCTAAGAGACAAGGATCAAGTCTGTTTTAATCTTAGATGTTGATTAGGGACTTAATCTCGGTCGTTGTTTTGTCATCGGGAAAAGTATAAGAGAAGACTTGAGGATCATTTGGAGAGACACCAGTAGATACTCAATATCTCAAGGAAAATTGATTCTCAAGTAGAGGAGATCGATTTCAAAGGGAGCATTGCAGGGTGGAGGAAGAGGAGGACATCAGCAACAGGCAATGATAGAGGAGGAGGTGACGCAAGGACAGTGGGATACAACGAAGAGAGATAGGTAGTCCAGAGCAGAGATGCAGAACCTACGTAGGCTAGCACAGAGGGACATGGAGTCACGCTGGGCCACGCAGAGTGACGCAAGGGAGACACAGAAGTGGGAGGAGGGTATCCAAATTGTCAGAAAGTCTCAAAGGGAAATTCCCAGGTGTTTTCTTTCAGTTTTTCTGTAAAATCATTCCTTGTAAAAGCAATTGTTGTTGAAGATTAATAAAGCCCTCATCTATTGCACCGGTTTTCCCACATTGGGTTTTTCCGGGGACAATTGTCCAAAAATAACTGTGTGGATGTGATTGGTTCTTGTGCACGTATTTTTTCTCTAGGTAATTGTGTGATAACTGCTGTAGATTTTATTTTAATATTTACAGAAGGGATTTCGTAAATAACTTATTATGAATAATAAGTAGGTGAAATAAATTAGTTTTTGCAGTAGTAGAATTTTAGTTTAGAAATTTTTACAATTACTAATGATAATTTGATTTATGTATTGTATTTCTTCAATAATTAGTAGTTTAGATTTATTATATACATTACATTAGTGAATCTATAGATTATATTTTACCATTTATTAACTAGTAGTTTTAGGCATAATAACAAAAGTTTAGGTTTTATTTAGATAGTATAGATTAGGATGAGCTTTCCCCTGGTTTTCATCTTCGTAAAAGGAGGAATCCAAAGGCTAACAAAGCCTTAAAACTTGTCGAGAGTGACCACACCAAACAACTAGGGATATTTAAAGAGATCTAGTTTGGGTCACTTATCCCTTGTTGACAAAGGTCACAAAACCTGCATCAACAAGCTCATAACACCAAGCACTTAATCATTAACCATAATATGCTATTTCTACTAGTTCACAACCACTAACACCTCATGCATTGACTTCACATATGGCCCAATGTTGTAGCCAAGTGCTTAGGGAACTTCAAGACACGAAAATTTCAATAAAAATTTATTTTATTTAATTCCAAGTGCAATAGAAAACACCTAACAACAATTATCATGTTTTTGGGTCTTAGGGGGTCAAAAACTCCAAGGATGGGATTTATATTGGTCTATCAGAGAAAACCCCAAAATTTGTTAACACTAGAAACACTTGCAAAACCAACCTCTCGTTTTGATCCTCTAGATAGGAAAACTTTCTATTATATACCAACAAATTCTTCATCTCTTTGGTCCATTAACTAATGGATATTGGTATATCAAGATATTGGGAAGTATGGAAACACGAAATAAAAAAATCTCCAGTATGGCAAGCTTCTGGTGTGATGTACTTCAACTTTCAAAAAAAAAATTGTGCTGCAGGGGCCCATTAAGTAACAACACTAGCATATTGGGATACTGAAGCACTATCGAATCTATGTTTTAACAAAACTCTTCATATGGAAAAATGTGGAAGTGCCTTAAGCCCCTAAATGTTACCCCTGAGTGCCCACCAACTAAAATATATGACTAGGAATTTATCAAGTATTGGGATATTGGGAAAAATACAAAGCATAATTAACTAAGACGCTGATATTCCAATATGCCAAGTACCTTAAGCCCTCAGGTGCCACAAATAAGCACCATATAACAAAATGTTATGACTAGGGGCTTACAAGAACATCAAATTATTGGAGAGATGGAGAATACACATTTTACAAAGGTTCCAGGTTAAGGACCTTAAGCTCCCAAGTGCTTCAACTAAGGACCTCAACAACCAAGGGCTATGACCAAGGGATTACACATATAAGGATATCAAAAATTTGAAAAATAGTAAACATACCTTTTATAAAAATATTGATATGTCGAGGGTCCAATATATGGACTATCAACTTACTATGAAATATCTATCCCATTATCTAACGACGTATCTCAAATACAATTGAATTGCGGCGATTCTCGCCTTATAGCGAATTTTGAGGTTTTTCACAATTTTCAAATCTCAAACTGTTGGACGGATAAATCGATCTTGCGAACAAGACCGATCTCCCTAGTATCAGAAGATAGTCTAGCAACAAACAGACAAACAAATCTATCTTTCTCTAGACATATGCAATTTACAAATAAAGACTATAAAGGTGTTAAGACCCTACCTTAGATCCAACGCTTGTTCGTTGTAGTCATCCTTCAATCGTTCGAAAGAGTTATCTTTAAAGACCTACAATCACAAACAAGCAAACATTAAATAGCACCTGCATAGCAAATATCATAAATCATGTCTATTATGGTGATCAAGGAATCCATAAAATAAACCATAAATGAACAACTTATTGAGAAAAACAAACTTATTTGTATTAACTTTGAAGTAGAAGAACCTTACAACCTTTTTAGCCTTGATGTTGAACAAGCTCTTCCTGGGGTCCGAAATAGAAATTTCCTTTACTTTGAGAAGCCTTGCACTCTTCCAAAAGAGATCTTAGAGGTATGTAATCTCTCCTCATAAAAACTCATACCAAAAAAGACTAAGTTACAGCAGCATTTCACCTAAAAAATATTCAGCTTCCAACCTCCCAAGTAACCAACCCAATACTTCATTTTATAGTGCATAGGAGGAGGTTACAGGTCCATCTATGAAGGGATATAATTCTCCTTCAAAGGGATAAGCTCCTCACATCAAGGGGTTAGCTCCTTAAGGTATGGGATGTAGGAACCTTAAGAGAGAAAACTTGCCACCTCAAGATTCCTTCCAGAAGCTTCTAGAAATGACTGAAAGTGAGTTTTTTAGAATTTACTCGCACCTTTTTAACTTTTACAGGGGTCCGCACCCATAACACATAGATAGAGCGGTCAGGTGCACAGGGGACATGACTATTAGGTATGGGACCGCAGGTAATGCAAAGAGAAATGCGAAACCAGAGTTTTAAAGACTTTTGAGGGCTTTCTCTTATTTTCAAGGCTTGATATGAGGAACTGATGCTTAAGATTTGCAAAGGAGGAAAGTATGAGTGATAATGGACTCACACAGATTGCAGGATGACAAGGTGACAATTTTTAGTGCAACAGATTGCCCCCTAAAGTGCGAAGTCTGTAGTAGATAAAGATAAAGTCTATCATTTATGAAGAGTGAAGTACTTTATCATTTCAAGGATCATCCTGTGGACACCCTAGTCGGAACCTGTAAAAACATTCAATGCAAAATATATATATATATATGTGTGTGTGATCTAAGGTCAATGATGCAACCTATCGTTGAAGGCAAGAAAACTGCCATTAGGACATGCAGCTTTCAAGGTACTGACGATTTCTAGATCAACTTCCTAGATAATGAGCTGAAGTCGATAGAAAGTGATCTGTCGGAAGCAAGCCCACAAGACGAAATCATAGATCAAGTTTTGAAAAAATATATTGGCAAGGATTGACTCAGGGAAGGTAAAAAATGAATGACAAATATTTTGCAGATGAATGGTTTCTTTGAACTGTTCTCTTAAACACATAACGACACTACAAATAGTTTGGTGACAATTGACCCAAAGCTAATACCCAGAAACCGGCTGAACACTTTCAATGTGGTTTGATTAACTGTTAGGCAAAGGATTTTCCAAACCCAGGTGAACAAAAATTGTCGTGTTCAAGAGTGGTTGACGAGTTTTTATAAAACAAAGTGTAACAAACATGCTCATTTTTCTCTCTTTCCCCCCACCATTTCTGGAAAGTACCTCTTTATTTTTGACAAGCTTGAGAAGGATAACATTTGCTTATTTATAAGCTCATCCTTTGGATGAGTCCAACTTAGTTTAAAATTCGAACCCTAAGAAGGAGTGGTTCGTTCCTGTTTGAAATTGAACATGTCCTTTACTGTTAAATTTTAACGAGCCCAGTATAGGAAAAACTCGGTGTTTTTCAATTTTAGGGAGTCAGAAGAAAAACTTAAGAAAACTCCATGGGGGTAATTTTTTGTAAAATAATCCCTTATGCCCGAAAAAGGACAAAATAATACAAAACGGATGATTTTTCAATACTTTAACACGCTAACAAAGATAAGCGCTCAACAATCTTTTCATATTTAACTAGTCTAAAAAGGGTTTAAAGAAGACTCTATTGACTATGTACCTTTTTCGTAAATAGTCCATTTCAGTCTGTAAAAGGGGTAAACTTGTACTGAAGGGACGATTATTCATTTATTTTAACGAGTTCGAACAATCAAATGCTTGACAATCTTTTCAATTTTCGAGAGTCTGAAAAGAGCTTAAAGAGGACTCCAATGTTTTGCTTTTTCGTAAATTTTTGAAAGAGTCTGAAAAAGTGATAAAAATATGCTCTTTGTTGAAAAATGATCAATTTTCCCAAAAAATCCAATATTCTACACAAAAACCCAAAACATTACACATACCTGTTTAAGATAAATAAAAATGATTTAAAAATTTAACTTTTTAAAGTGAAAAAATAAGTAAATTAAAAATTCATTTATTCGAAAAAACTTATAAAAGTGTTTTTCTAACTTCATTTTTACCATTTGAGTTCAGAGTGAAAAGTGAGAGCTTTGGGTAAGAAAGTTCCTGTGAAGATTCTGGAAAATCTGTCCATCGAAATCGAAAACTGTAAGCTCCAGGTAATCCATGTCCTCCTTATCTTGCATTTCATCTGTTTACATTTTTATTTTAGGCTTTAGATTCGATTTTTGAGGGAAAAATAGTTTTATAAACTCGCTCGCGAGGGTCCGTAGGTGCAACACGCAGCCCCTACGGACCCCGTCCTTTTTCTACAAAGAAAAAATTCGTGGGTCTGCACCTATGGCTTACAGCCCGTGCGGATCTATGCACTGTCTGTAAGTGGTGGGTGCGGACCCCGTGAAAATGAATTTTAAATATTATTTTTATCCAATTTTGCCCAAAATTTTCTGAACAAGATGTTCTAATATGTCTTTTTTATGTATTGTAGGACATTCAAAATTCTTATTTGGCGAGAACGCTAGCATGAGGATATAGATTCTGCCGCACTAAATCGTATGCCCACAATGCAGGCATTGAGAGCATGCGGATTGCTAAAGTTCTGGGGCATATAGGGTATGAGGGCCCAAGTAGACCTCTTGCAATGGATGGTAGACAGATGGAACACACAGGACCAGTGTTTCATTATTGGCAGCCACCAGCTCGAAATCGAGCTGGGGGACATATACTTTTTGACTGGTTTGTCCAAGAGGGGTGAACAATTATCTCTTCTCGGGACTAAGCTAGGTGGCTAGTCTGTCGCTAGTCTCCGATTAGAGATTTGCGATGATCAAACAAAGGACAAACGGATTGATATTAAAACTATCAGCAGTCCTGAGCTTAAGGTCATTACATTCACTGTTACCGGGCTATGCGGGAGTGCAGCATTGCATGTGACTACTTGTTAAGTTATGGTATGTTCTATGCTTATAACAGTTTACTTATTTTTCTTATTATATTCCACAGATTAGCAATCACATGTACAAAAAGTAAAGTGCAGATAGAACATTAAACGATCGACAGAAAACAAGCCAAGACAAGCAACACAAGATGTGGCGGCGAGCCAAGGAAAAACCACACAATGTGTGGGGAAACCCTTTGATCAAATCTTCTTTTATCTTCAATAATTTAGTAGAGGGAAATAGTACAATAAATCTGATTCATATCAGCAGTAGCAAACCCTAGATCAGCAACATCAGCATTAGTGACTTCATCATCAAACTAGGGCAGACAATATCTCACAAACCGACTGTCGGATCGGCTTAATTCCTCCACCAAAAGTTGCGACTTCCAGAGGAGGTTCAGATGAACCTACAGCACAGTTCAAATGAAGAGATCTTCTAGTCCACATAGGTCACTCTTTACTTTTGCAATTGCAGCTTCAGTTTCAGCAGTTTCCGGCTTCAAACTAGGGCAGTCGATATCTTGCAAACCGTCCATCGGATTGACTTGATTCCACCACCGAAAGTTGTGACTTTCAGAGGAGGTTCAGATGAACCTACAGCGCAGTTCAGATGATGAGATATTCTAGTCCACGTAAGTCAATCTTTACTTCTGCAGTTGCAGCTTCAGTTTCAGTAGCTTCCGGCTTCAAACTAGGGAAGTCAATATCTTGCAAACCATCCATCAGATTGACTTGATTCCACCACAAAAAGTTGCGGCTTTCAGAGGAGGTTCAGATGAGCCTACAACGTAGTTTAGATGAAGAGATATTCTAGTCCACATAGGTCAATCTTTACTTCTACAGTTGCAGTTTCAGTTTCAGCAGCTTCCGGCTTCACATGTGTGAGGGAGAGACCCTTTTCTACACAGTAGAGAAGAGACTCTTTTCTGTGTTGTAGAGAGAGAGAAACGTGATGAGATGAGTGAAACCAAATGAGGAAAATTTCTCCTGTATTTATACACAATGTTGATGTTTGAATAGATGCGACTGTTGGGCTTCTGAGCCTACATGAGTTCTAGGACGGCTTGATAATAATTCCATAATCAAAATAAATTCATATCTCCATGAATACTTATCGGAATCGGATGATTTTTATATTAATCCTATACCTCTCAACAAGAGGAATCTAATAAAAATACTATCAACCATGAATAATATGACCCACATGAATTTTTTCCCTAGTTGCCAATTTTAACACTCCCTCTCAACTAGGGAGAACTTCATCTGCAATCTGTCTATCGGTCATTACTATTCATCCATCAAATGCACTTCCTTGTACAACCTGACCCTTGCCCTGCTCTGCTCTATTCTGCATGTTCTACTTTGTCTTGTTCTGCCCTGTACTGATCTGTATTGTTCTGCTCTGTTCTACTCTGCTCCTGCATTGTTATGTTCTGCTTTGTTTTTGTCCGAATTATGAAGAAGAATAAATGATCGAGGATGATCAGAGTATGTACCACTGATCCCAGACCAGTCTCAACCAACCCAAAGTCAGCATCATAGTGAGTACAACTCCACTAGTCCCAGACCAGTATCATCTTCCACTGACTCAAGGTCAGTCTCAGAGTCCGTACCACTGGTCCTAGACCAGTCTCAACCGACCTGAAGTCAGCATCATAGTAAGTACCATTCCTACCACTAGTCCAAGACCAGTATCGCAGTCACAGAGAGTGTACCATTAGCTCCAGACCAGTCTCAACCGACCTAAAGTCAGTGTCATAGTATGTACCACTCTCACTACTCCCAAACCAGTACTGCACTAACATGAAGTCAGTCTCAAAGTATGTACCACTGGTCCCAAACCAGTCTCAACCGACCCGAAGTTAGTGTCATAGTATGTTACAACTCCTACCACTGGTCCCAGACTAGTATCATTGATCCCAGATCAATGGAGGTCATCCTAGCGTAGGGAGTACAGTAGATACAACGATGTGTTCATCGATACTACTATGGTTCCTAAATTCATTTCCCTGCTCATTGATAAGATGAGAGGTACTTCCCATGAGTCCCAGACTGCATGGGTAGGATGCCTCGACAGGAGAACTAATCAATAGTGTCCTCACGGGAGAACACATCAATCCTGCTACAATCTCCATGGAGAACACATCGATCCTGCTACAATCGCCATGGAGAACACATCAATTCAGGCCTCACAGGAGAACTAACCATCCTGCTACACAGGAGAGTGAATCATCCTGTTCCACAAGAGATTGAATCATCTTGTTCCAGTGCGCACCACCAGGGGAGGGTGAGTCACCCTGTGGTCGTATGTTGCTCTAGTAATAACCACAAGCCCTTAGAGATCCCAGAGCTTAATGTATGTAACATGCAGGACCCTTATACAAGGGTTTCTTGACGACTCCAAGTCGTTTGGGAAAATCACAGATTAGATCTTTCCTCGGGGCTTTGACAAGGTTTATCGACCTGTACATCATCTTAATGTGATGGAGCCTCCTTGCGCATCGACTTACCATATCCCAGATGATGTCTATCTGCTGGAGCAATTGACAAATACGGGATTCCTCAATAATCGAATCCCACCTCTGGTTGTTACAGAGAATCACAATGGTATGTGTTCAAACACCTCACTAAAGAGCTTCCCCAACCAAGTAGCTTCATACGAGATCATACTCGTAGATATGTATCCGGTCTCGGTGGTGCTTATGGCAACTGACTTCTTCTTCCTACTCATTCATTATATTGAAGCAGAATCCAAAGAGAAACAACACTAAAAAGTGCTTCAGTGATCTTCCACACTCCCTGCCTAATCAGCATTCGAATAATCATGCAGTTTCATATTTCCTGCAGTGTATTTCAATTCATGAGAGATTGTGTCCTGAAGACATCTCAGAAGATTCTTGGCATCAATCTAGTGAGGCTCAACCAAATATGAGCTCACAATGCTAACTGCAAAACGTATGTTCGAACAGAGGTTCACCAAGAACATCAACGTGAATGAGTTTTTGAAACTCAGAGGCATTTCCCAAATCTGGTCCGACATCTCTACCATATAACTTTTGAAAGTTAAGATCCTCGAGGTAGTCACAGACTTGCAGTCCACCATACCAAATGTTTTCAGAATCTTCATCACATATTTTCCTTGAGATAGGAAATTTCCCTTGGCTTTTGCCACACTTCAAGTCCTTGATTCTTCATTACAACTTCAGAAGCCAAATCCCTCTTACATTTGTGAATGAGACGGTATGCACCTGTTATAAAGAGGTCATCCACATGCAACACCAGTATGAGAGGCTTGTCATCTTCAACCTTAAAGTAAAGGTTAGGATCGGCTTCACTCCTAGTGAATCCCAGCTTCATCAAGTAGCTATTGATCCTCTCATACCATGCTTGGGGTGCTTGCTTCAGCCCATAGAGAGCCTTCTTCAACCTGCATGTATGAGATTTTCAATCATAAATCTCAAATCCTTCGAGTTGCTCTACATAGACCTCTTCTTTGATTGAACTGTGCAAAAACATGTTCTTGACATCCATCTGATGTAGGTTCCATCCTTGTGAAGCCACAAGGGCTATGATCAAGCAGATGGTCGTATATCTGGCAACAGGTGCAAATATCACATCATAGTCTATACCTTCCTTTTGGGAGAAACCACGAGCAACAAAACGAGCCTTATACTATTCCATACTTCCATCTACTGCAGCTTTATCTTGTAAAGCCATTTTGAAGTAACATTTGTCTTGTCCTGGGGTCTGGGAACTACTTCCCAAACATCATTCTCCATAATGGTCATAAAATCCTTCCATACTTGATGCTTGACAGCATCTGAGAATGATGAAGGCTCATTTTGTATGATTGTGTTCATACTGGTCAGGTATCCCTGATACCTGTTAGGTTTCTTGCTGTCACGAAAGGTTCCTTGGGGTGCAGCATGTCCTTCAGCATCATCAAGTAGCCCCCTAAGCCATGAAGGCCTCTTCCTAGAAGAGGAAGGCTCATGTGGAGGAGGATCAATCGGATCCATGGGTTCTTCTACATCAGGCATTGATTCATAATCCTTTTCTTTCGGTTCCCTAGTGTCAGCTTCTTGAGAGCTCCTCAAAGTCAGAAGATTATTCACCTTGTTGAGAGCCATATCTTTGTTAAAGGTGACATCATGACTAATTACGACTTCCCTTTGACTGGCTACATAGATTCTATAGCCTTTAGTATTTTCACAATAGTCCACGAAAATTCCCTTCATTCGATAGACATCTTCCATCTGTGATAGTCAGCTTTCTAATGGAGCTTGTCTTCGATAGGAAAGAGTGTTGAGGACCAGGCTATCGTTCTTTTAGGATAGCCTTGCCAATCTTATCTTCGGTGATTGCTCTTGCTCTTGCTCGGGCTTTGTCTTCACCTCAGCTCTGATACCATGTTAAGTTATGGTATGTTCTATGCTTATAACAATTTACTTCTTTTTATTATTATATTCCATAGATTAGCAATCACATGTACATAAAGTAAACTGCAGATAGAACATTAAACGATCGACAGAAAACAAGCTAAGACAAGAGACACAAGATGTGGCGGCTAGCCAGGGACAAACCCCACAATGTGTGGGGAAACCCTTTGATCAAATCGTCTTTTATCTTCAATAATTCAGCAGAGAGAAATAGTGCAATAAATCTGATTCATATCAGCAGTAGCAAACCCTAGATCAGCAGCATCAGCATTAGCGGCTTCATCATCAAACTAGGGCAGACGATACCTCACAAACCGACTGTCGGATCGGCTTAATTCCACCACCAAAAGTTGCGGCTTTCAGAGGAGGTTCAGATGAACCTATAGCGAAGCTCAAATGAGGAGATCTTCTAGTCCACGCAGGTCAATATTTACTTCTGTAGTTGCAGTTTCAGTTTTAGCAGCTTCCGGCTTCAAACTAGGGCAATCGATATCTTGCAAACTGTCCATCGGATTGACTTGATTCCACCACCAAAGTTGCGGCTTTCAGAGGAGGTGCAGATGAACCTACAGTGCAGTTCATATGAGGAGATCTTCTAGTCCATGCAGGTCAATATTTACTTCTGCAGTTGTAGTTTCAGTTTCAGCAGCTTCTGGCTTCAAACTAGGGCAGTCGATATCTTGCAAATTGTCCATCGGATTGACTTGATTCCACCACCAAAAGTTGATGCTTTCAGAGGAGGTTCAGATGAACCTACAATGCAGTTTAAATGAAGAGATCTTCCAGTCCACGTAGGTCAATCTTTACTTCTGCAGTTGCAACTTCAGTTTCAGCAGCTTCCGACTTCACATGTGTGAGGGAGAGACCCTTTTCTGCCCAGTAGAGAAGAGACTCTTTCATGTGCAGTAGAGAGAGAGAGATGTGATGAGATGAGTGAGACCAAATGAGGAAAATTCCTCCTGTATTTATACACAACGTTGGTGTTAGAATGGATGCGACTATTGGGCTTCTGAGCCTACATGAGTTCTAGGTTGGCTTGATAATAATTCCATAATCAAAATAAATTCATATCTCCATTAATACTTATCAGAATCGGATGATCTTTATATCAATCCTACACCTCTCGACTAGAGGAATCCAATAAAAATATTATCCGCCATGAATAAGATGACCCACATGAAGTTTTGCGCTAGTTGCCAATTTTAACACTACTGGATCCCAGATGCAGATGGCAGTAGATTGTTTTCGAGGAAGAATATTCAACTAGTGTGAGGTTGTGTTGGAAAATGTGAAAGGCCAACTAACCAGAGCAAAGAACGGACAGCTAAAAAATTTTGGATATGGATTCATCATGGTCAGCTTTGCTCTAGAGAGGATCCCCATGCTAGCCCCGCAACATATTCCTGTTTATGCTGGTCTTCCTTGAGAGCCTAGGATAGTTTGTTGGGTTTCTTTGATGGCCCGCCTCCCTGAGGAAGGTACAAAGGTTGTTCGATTTTCGCCTGAGTATTTTAGTTGGTTGAACAACCAACTTTTTGCGATTCAGGATTTTCCATATGTCGGGATGGATTATCGTGGTGCCCTAGACATGATTCTTCTACCAAGAGAACAATGGTATGATTTAGGTAAAATCATTTTCAACACTTTCTAAGTTTTATTTTTTTTATTTTTAAATCGTCCAAAACTAACAATCAAAAGTTTAAATGCATATGTGGGTCCACGACGACCAGTTGCTCTCCAACCTTTTGAGAGGAGACATCCAGCTACAGCAGCACCAACCCCACAGGACCAATCAGCAGAGATCCTGACCGACTTGGAGCATCATCTAGAGCGCTTGACACTAGATATTCCAGAGACGGACATAGATGATATTCCACTTAGGTTACAGAGATATGTGATTGGGGTCCCAGGACCTTTTAGGAGGTTCCTATGTAGGGTGGCCCGAGAAATGGTTTCTTATCGTGATCATCACTAGGGATAGAATGATCGATTTTGTAGACTCATGACATTTTTTACTTTTGTATTATCATTTTTTCCAATGATAAGGTGTTTTTCAACCTATGATCGAAGACGATGTATATTTTGAAACACTACTTCTATGCTATGATATATCATTATTACCAGCTATCTTGTGTAACATATTGTCGAATGTTATTAAATTTATTGTTTTGATTATTGCAAATGTCTATTTATTATACTAGAAGCAACTGCATCTGTTAATGTATTTAAATATCCTAGAATATGCTAATATTCAATGTAGTTAAATTCACGTTCCAAGAGATGAACTCTCAAAAACAACCTTAATAACACTAGATTTCTAATGGCATAAACCATGTTAAGCTGTAATACAACGAGTTCAGAATCCAACCTAACAATCAAACTCTGAATCCCAAATGAGATTGATTCAGATAATCACTCAATCACTGCACTATACTCTGCAATGTTATTCGTTGTTTAACCAAGGCTTACCCCACGCATAGATACTAACTCATTAGAGGGTGAATAGATAACCCAAGCTGCGGAAAAAAATGTTTTGTATATTACAGCAAACACCATCAGCAAAACCAATGTATGTTTGAAAAACGTCGACATCTGCAATATCAAAAGTAAAATCAAGATAAGCAAGAATAATGATAAGAGCACTCTCTAAACTAGGCACACTTCTTAATATGAAACACACTAATAGTAAAGAAACTAATATAACAAAAAATCTCCACACCGAATTTAAGCATAATATCTCTTCAAATAAAGTCCATTTCTAGGTTTATCTGAAGAGACACCATCAAAATCTATCAATTCATAAGCCCCTTTTGCCAGCTTTCGCTTAACAATGTAAGGACCATGCCACATAGGTACAAATTTTCCAGCCCCTAGCTTATCGTTTGCTTGATCATATAGTTAAACTAGGTCTCCTCCTGAAAAATTACAAGGTGTAACATTTTTGTCGTACTGAGCTTTTATTCATTTCGCATGAGTCTCGTTTGCTATTGCAACAGTGTGCTGATTCTCATCTAGCTGAGCTAAGTACAAAAAACTTTTCTCTTCTTCAGAAGTAGCTAGGAGTAATTCTATGGCTAATTGTAATGACAGAATTTCGCATTCAACAGGTAACACTGCTTCCAAATCGTAGACTAGTTGAAAAGGAGTGAAACCAATTGATGTTTTTACTGAGGTCCGATATGCCCAAAGTGCTAAAAATAACATGGTATGCCAATTCAACTTATGAATACCAATGATTCATCTGATCATAGTGACTAAAACTTTATTGATAGCTTCAACCAGACCATTAGCCTGCGGGTAATATGGAGTAGAACTATCCTGGCGCAGGCCAAGTTGATCTGTCAATTCAGTCATCATGATGTTTCGAAAGTGACTTCCATGATCAGTTATACTAGCATAAGGAACATTGAATCTAGCAATTATATGATTGATACGAAAGTTGCAGCAATCTTGCCGTCTGCCGAAAATGTAAGCATCGTCTCAGCCCACTTAGTAAAATAATCTACTGCTAGGATAATATACGCATGCCCCCCGGCTGAGTGAGGGTTACATGCAATAAAGTCAATACCCCACTTTTCGAAAGGACTGACAGCAATTATAGGGTGGAGAGGAGCAGGTGGAGCGCGCATTTTACGATCAAAGATTTGATAATTGTGGCATTTCCGAACTGCATAGATACAATCTTTGAATAAGGATGGCCAAAAATAACCAACGCGCAATATCTTTTGGGTTGTGGCATATCCAGACATATGACCGCCACATGCTCGAGAGTGACAGTCATTCAGAACCTTTTCAGCTTCTTCATGAGTTAAACAACGTCGGAAAACAGAATTCGCTCCACGACAATAAAGTGTATCACCAATAATATTGTATTGTTGGGATTGGAAACATATTTTCCATTGCTGAGATCGTGAGATTTCAGGCCGAAAAGATTGGGTTTGGAGATAAAGAATAATATCTCCATACCAAGGATCAAGAGTACTGATAAGAAACAAGGATTCATCCGCAATGGGCTCTTCCGCCACAGTTTTAGTATGAGTACACAAGAAATCACACATTAGTTCGGAAAAAACCAAAGATTTCTTTGCCTTCGATTTTTCAAATTCCAAGTCAAATTCCTGCAGGATAACTATCCATTTGGAATACTTGCCCCTTAGCAATTGTTTGGTCAAGATATACATCATAGGGTTACAATCAAAAATTACCGTGGTTTTGCGTAATAAGATGTAGTGACGAAATATTTGGATAGCTTGAACAGCTGCCAAGGCCAATTTCTCCACATGCGGATATTTAATCTCAGTCGGATGCAGAGTTCAACTAAGATAGTAAATCACATGTTCATTGTTGAATTCATCTTCCTAAACTAAAACCATCCCAATGGTGGAATGAGAAGCGGCGAGGTACAAAAAGTAATCCTGGTTGTGATTGCGAGGATGCAGCAACGATGCATGGGTCAACACGTGTTTGAGTGCATCAAAATATCAATCAGCGATCTCATCCCAAAAGAATGGAATACCCTGTTTTAACAAATGGGTAAAACCTTTCGTTATCTCGGCATAGTTAGGAATGAAATGACGTAAAAAGTTTGCTTTCCCTTGCAAACTTTGGAGTTGGCGAAGAGTCGAAGGAGGAGGTAGATTGATAATAGCTTCCACCTTCGAAGGGTCGACACGAATGCCTACCTTTGATACAATAAATCATAGTAAGTGACCTGTTTCTACACAGAATACACATTTGTGTGGATTCAGCCGAATTCGATAATGCTTACATCTCATAAAGATAACTAGTAAATGAGTGAGATGATCAGCTCTACGTAATGAGTGGGCAGGTAAATCATCGAGATAAGGTTGCACAATGTGTTTGATGTCATGAAATGCATAAGACATAGCTCTTTGAAAAGTTGCTCCAGCGTTCTTTAGTCCAAAGGGTAATTTGCAATAAGCAAATGTCCACCATGGGCAAATGAAAGTTGTTTTAGCTTGATCAGCAGGGAGTATGTTGATTTGATTGTAACCAGAAAAACCATCCATAAAGGAGAACATTTCACCACCGGCACAATCATCAATAATTTGATTGATATAGGGGGTTGGATAATTGTCTTTAGGTCAAGCTCAATTAACATCCCTATAGTCGATACATACTCTTATCGTTCCTTGTTTTTTGTTGACAAGAACAATATTCGATACCCAATCGGTTAAAGCAATTGGATAAATGAAACTTGCGTGAAGTAATTTCTCAATTTCGGCTTTGATAACAGCAGCTTTTCGCGGATGTATCTGATGTAAGCATTGTTGGACAGGTTTAGCATCCGGGTATGTTTTAATTTCATGGACAAAAATTGACGGATCGATTCCTGGCATTTCTTCATATGACTAGGCAAACACTTCACGGAATTCTTGAAATAGGGCTTTATAAGTTTGAATTTCATCATTCGTACAGGAAGCACCTATATGAATGTTTTCAATAATTCTAGGTTTAACTTAAATGTCAATAGGAACCGTTCGAGAAATATTTTCCAAATTTAACTCAGAATCAGAATTTTGCAATGGATTCTGCAGTTCTTTGACATAGTCAATCGTAAAAATAGAAGAAAAATCATTTTCAAAATGATCAAGCTCAGGTAAAAATAAAGATCGGTGATGTAGATCTTCCCATGGTAAATCATCAACAGACAATAATTCACGAATCTGCTCATCAGAATGAACAGGATCAAAAAGTGTTGATGAAGCTGAGTTAGATATTGAAAGTGACTCTCTGTGGATCACATTCATTCGATCAATTTCGGTTGAAGAGGGATCAGAAAACGACTGTACAGCCTGATATGCAATTTCAAAGGGACTCAGAGGCATCGCGTCACCAAATGAATCCACCTCAGAATCGGAAGGTACGATCCAAGGATCATCAAAAATAACAGTGTTCAATGAAATCATATGAATGGTTGCAATAGGAGGCGATAGGTTAGGAGGAGGGAAGGAAAAAGTTCTAAGTAAACCAGAATCTTTAATCAAACCTAGGCCAACATCCTTGTAAGTTGTAGTCGTTTTACTGATGTGCTGAATACTATCTGTAGAGGCTGGATCGGATGAGAAATAATTCAGCTGGCCTATCGTAACAATATTTCCGTTGTGAGGAAACTTAATAAGCCGAAAAACCGATGAAACAATAATGGTCATAGCATAAGACCAACTGCGACCCAGGAGAAGGTGTAATCTATAGGGGCATCAACCACCTCCAAATCTAGATTTACGGTTTTTCCTTCGACCTCTATAGGTAAATCCTGCAAAATACCAAAAGGATGGAACCCTCGGCCATCAAAAGATTTTAGAATTGTCGGAGACTGATTGAGTGTGGGAGAACCAAGCGATTTCTAACACTGGATCAACATAATACATGCAAAAGTCCCTTCATCAATCACAGTCCTAAAGCAAGGTCTATTTTTTACTAAAACTGGAATCTGAAAAGCCATTTGATGAGGGAGGCGGGGTGTAATATTCTTTAAATCGAAGATTATTAGGTTCGAATCCTGAATATCAACAGCTCCTATAGCAGACAATTGTAATTTATGCTGTGCTGGGCACGATTGTAGCGCTTCCAAAGCCGACATTGTTGAAGGGGAAATAGCTAAGTCTTCGACAATGTTATAATTCTGAGCAGCTCTCGCATGTGGATTTAAAGCTGATTTCCGAAGTATACCTTTAGCAGGCAGTTTGATTACTAAGTCAGGGTTGGGTTTCTCGATCTGTAGTGGACCAGAACCAGGAGGAGGTGTAGTTGATGTGTTTGAATTAGAAGATTCTGCTTCTTTACCACCAACAGGATTTTTACTACCATAATCTTGCGATCACGTCGCAATCTTGACATGAGACATCATCATAATGGGTTCTTCTGAGGCATTCGAGGAAGAACCAATCATCTTACTATCTTGAGTAGGAAAAGGATCCTTCAAGACAACAAGCGTTTGAGAACCTTTAACGATTTTCTAAACCTCTGCTCGATGTGGGAAGTCTTTGGTAAAATGATCCTTGTCGCAAATGAAACAAGGATAACGAGGTTTTTTTTTTTCGTCAGTAGATTCACTTGTATCTGTTTTATCTTTTGAATTTGGTTAGTTTTTCTTCTTCCCCTTCTTTTTACTACCAGATTTTGATTTGGCGGAGATGATTCTACGACATGGATGTCGGCAGAAATTTCAGCAGAAGACTCTTCTGTCCGGGAATCAGGGAAAGTTATTATAGGAGAAGAATTCTTTGAAAATTTCTTATTACTTTTAGTGCTAACTAAACCAATCATACCATCAGCGGCATGAGACCGTGAAGGAGCTGCAGTTATTTGACCTTGTTTTGGAAGATCAGGGATTTTTTCATGTAAAGTACCTGACTGCGTATAGACGAGGTCAATGTACTGAGCTTGAGCAATGACTTGCTCTTCAGTAACAACTCCTCCCTTAGCTACATCTTCATTGATTTTAGGTAACAATGATTTAATGAGCCATTCCGCTAAAATTTGATCCGGAATGAAAACTTTCACTAAACGTCTTCTATGTCACCATTCATGAATATGATCAGAAATAAATGTGGACGTAGATTGTTTCAGTGAAGTTAACAGTTCCGTGCCATTGTCGTATCTGACAAGAAAATGAAAATGAGTTAAGAAAGCAGTGGGTAACTGATTGAAATTATAAAAAGAGGCTCGTGGTAACTCAATGTACCATTTGGCGGCAAGACCAATAAGAGTTCGTTGAAAAAGAAACAATCGAATTGAATCATCAATGATTGAATTAGATGCACACCAGAGGTGATAAGTCATAACATGATTTGACGGATCCTCTCCTGACTTAACCTCGAATTTCGACATATCACTAGGCAACTTACTAGGCATTGGTGGCCAATACGGAATATAGTAAATTTAATCGTTCGTAAGGTGCAACAAATTAGGTAAATCCAAAGTTGTAATAAATGGTAACTGACGGTTAGGGTTGCGAAAACCTTGAGTAATGAGAACAGTTCCAGGAGGAGGATATCCAGGATAACCTGGAATTAGATTTGCATTAGGAATGTTATAACCTCCTGGGAAACCAAGATTAACTGGACCAAACTGGGGTTGTTGAGGCTCTTGATAAGTATAGACAGAATACGGTTGATAGTGATAAACTGGGTTTTGTACAGTAGAACTGAATTGATACTGTCCCTAGTGTAAATTGTGGTTGACTTGTGGCAATTGTAGCAATCGTACTAGCTTGTCATGCAGGCATCTGGATCGAAGTCTAAACTGTAACTCTTGACTGTGGCACAAAGACTTGAGGAATTTGCACTGATATAGGAGTAGTAGAAATTGGAGTTGCTGATACTCCAGAAATAGGTGTTGGAGGTTGAACAGAAGTTGCAGTAGTTGCAGCAGTTTGAGGTGGAGTACGAGGTGAGCTAGGCCCAGGCTGCTGAACTGTACCAGATGCAGGGGTTTGAATAATAGGTTGGACAGGTTGCTGGGTGGAACTAGAAACCAAAGGTTGTCTGAGTTGATTAAGTAATTGCACATTAGGTTGCATAGTCTGTTGAGTTTGAGATGAATCCCACACCATGTTCATTCCGAAGTATGGACCCATAAAAGGTTGTGCATATGAAGGACCATAACTTTGTTGAACATAGGGCTAATAATTAAGCGGTACATTTCCAGCTCCTTGTAAAAATGATTAACCAAAAGGCGGTTGGAAACCTTGAGTTGGGTACTAACCTTGAGGTTGATAACACCGAGGCATGTACTGAAACTGGGGTTGACCTCGAGGTATGTACTGAAACTGGGGTTGACCTTGAGGTATGTACTGAGTCTGAGGTTGACCTTGAGGTATGTACTGAGTCTGAGGTTGACCTTGGGGTATGTACTATCCTGAAGGTTGATAAACTTGAGGAAGCCCTTCAGGCGGTAACTGACTACTTTGGGGTTGCCCCCTAGGCGATAACTGACTACCGTGGGATTGCCCCCAGGTGGTAACTGGCTACATTGAGGTTGCCCCCTAGGCGGTAACTGACTACCTTAAGGTTGAGGATTTGGAATACCACCAGACATCATAAGGATTTGGGTACTAACCTTGAGGTTGATAACACCGAGGCATGTATTGAAACTGGGGTAGACCTTGAGGTATGTACTGAAACTGGGGTTGACCTTGAGGTATGTACTGAGTCTGAGGTTGACCTTGGGGTATGTACTATCCTAAAGGTTGATAAACTTGAGAAAGCCCTTCAGGCGGTAACTAACTACCTTGGGGTTGCCCCCCAAGCGATAACTGACTACCGTGGGATTGCCCCCCAGGTGGTAACTGACTACCTTGAGGTTGCCCCCCAAGCGGTAATTGACTACCTTGAGGTTGAGGATTTGGAATACTACTAGACATCATAAGGATTTGTTCTGCGTTCAACGCTTGAGTTCCATTATTTCCAGATGATAACACTTGTTCAATTGGTCGAGGAGATGCTCCTGAAAAAGTACCAAAGAGTGACTGGTACCCCAAAGGAACAAAAGGACCGCTGGATAAAAATGTTTCCGGTGTTTGGGAAAACATAGATCACTGTCTTGACATAATTGATTGTTATAGACATTTTTGGGCACTACAACCCCAAGCATGAAATGTCCATAAACCAAGGGCTCCTAAGTCCCTAAAAGTGTTGTTCTAACCCCTAAAGGAACAAGGTCAACATATTACATCTTCTCCCAGAAGTTCTCCATGAAAAACTGCTCAGAATCGGTCAAAACAGGATCATTTCAGCTGCTCCACTGGCCAAGTGCGTTGCATCTCACCTAAATACACTGTGTGGGTGCGTTGCATTTCAAAACGCCCTTCTATGGGGTGCGATGGGCGAGAAATGACAAATGGCAGTGTCATTCCGCGAGGTGGAGAGGCAATGGAAGCTTCAAGAATCTTCTCCTGTGACACTTGCCTCTCTGAATTCGACCAAGGATGAGTAATAGATCATCAATCTCCAAGTGGAAGCAAGAAATATCAGAGGGAAGACACTAATCAAATCATAAGCTGACTCATCTCCATTACAGATATCTATATATGGATCCCTCATCCCAGAGATCTGGAGGCTGGAATTTTGCATATTGTAAGGAATTGTTGTTGGTTTCTTGAGACAAACATCAGATTGTTGGGTGATCTAAGCTTTGTTTGAGGTGAAGAGGGGCTTCCTTGCTAAGAGGTTGATGCTGGGTCAGAACAACCGGTTGTAACTCCTCTTGGCTCTTTCTTGTTTATCAATAAAATCTATTCAAGTTTTCCTCCATGCTCTTGTGTCATTGATGTTTGCTACATTTGTATGGTCAATTTATATCTGATCCTAGATTGTTTATGATTATAGATCCATCTCTTTGTATAGTGCTATGCTACTATGATCTTACAGGTACTTGGTGAAGCTGGGCGTGCAAGGGAGCAGATAGCTAAAGACTATCAAAGAAGAGAGGAATCAAATCGGGAGATTAGTGCAAGACAGAGGTTGGTCTTTCTGTTCCTCTCTATCTATAATTCATAAAGGAAAAACGAAAGTAGCTTTTCTCTGTTTGTTTCTAAGGCAGCTGTCACACCTTAGTGGGATAGAGCAGTTCTATATAGACACTTTTCCCTGTAACAAAATGGTGACTCCACTGGGGATGAATTAGTTTGTTTGTTTATCATTCTTTGTTGTCTGTTTCATAAACTTACAAGTAGCATTCGAACTGCATTTGCCATAACAAATGCAAAGTAGATAAATGCTACTTCAATCCATCTACTGGATCTGTTTATGATTTAAACAACTGATTCACAAACTATCTGATTGCCCTTGTGATAGCTCTTAGATCCTCCTTAGATCTACCCCTGATTGTTGCATTACTGATTTCTTTTTGCTCGGCCAAAACCCAAGAACTGAACTGCAAACTGTTATCCGGAACCCAAACAGAGTCTCGTTTCTGGTCCAGCGCAGGTACTGTTCAGAGAATCGGAACTTCAGCGCACTTCCCGAGTGGACAAGGTGCGCTGCATTTCAAATTCTCTATGTTACAGGTGCGCTGATCAGACTAGGCTCTGTGCAGTTTTGGTTTCTGTGATTCATTCTTTCCAGTTCTATTCCTGAATTTTGCTGCCTGTGATCAGTATATGTATGTTTGAAACCCCTTTTCCTTGCTATTATTCTGCCTACTTTGTACAAAAGAACTGTATATGTTTTTGTGTGTTTTTTGAGTCATTTTCAGTGCTCCTTTGCAAAAGTAGCATAATCATACTGTCGTCCTTTGATTTGAAACTGTCGCAAGTGTCGATTTCAATCGTAGGAAAGAGTTTGATTGCTGTTGATGGTCGATTATCCTGCTACTGTTGTTTTTGGTTTGAATTTGTAATTTTCTAGTGTCAAGAACAAGTATTCATTTCAAAATCGTAAAGTGTTGTGATCGTCTCCATTTTTTATTTTGAAAAGAAACTTGTTGATATTTGTCGCTTGAAAAGAAATTCATATTTGTGCATCAACTTTCTTTTTAGCATTCATATACTAAGAAAGTCGAAAACAAATACATGCATGTGCTTTTGCATATAGACAGTCTGATTGGCTTGATTTAGGAAAGTGCATTTAGAGTGTGCTCTTTGCTCTTTGTGAAAAGATTCTGTCTTTCTTTCCTTAGTAGCTAGGATTTTCATTGCACAAAGAAGATAAAAGTTTGTTTATCATCTTAGATTCCATTTTAGGAATTACATTTACATCTCGCGGTGAACCTGAAAGGCAAACTTCATAAACAAGATCAACTTAAAATAAATTCAATGAATCTAACAACGCTTTGGAACTTAACATACAACATTTAAAAGTCTAGGCTAGAGATGTATTTCGGCGTCGTAAAGCCTGGTAACTGTTGTTCTCACTAATGGTTGGGTGATTCCTCCACTTTGAGGCGATAAGTGTCAGTACGGACTTGTGCTCCCACGTACCGTCGAGTATATTTTGGGAGACCCCAATAGGCTTAATCCTTTATCCATAGGAAGCCGTGTCTGTCGCCCTATCGATCGCAATGCACTGAACACAGCATTCGGGAAGATTGACTGCCGTACCGTAAAAAGTATTCTGCAGTTTTGCAATTGGTTTGGTAATCCCTCTACCTAGATTTCCAGAGCAGTCTCTTTCGTTCCTTTTCAGACTCCTTAACAGAAAAGGTCCATCTAAGCACTTGTCATTTCAGGCTCATTAAAAATCGAAGGAGACTAGAGTCATCTTTTGTTTTTTCTCGACTCTTAAAAATTGAAAAAACAAGTTGTGTCAAAGCGTCTAAAATTCATTTAATTCATAAACATACTTCCCCTTTATTTTAGTTGATCGAGTAATCCGCAATCATGGAAGAAAGTCAATTAAAACCCCGTCATTCGCAGAGGCTTACAAGTCAACTGTCTTTGTCTCCGGAATCGAAGATAGTATGGACAAAGCGAACTCGTTTAACCGGTTCCAAATCTCTTGTTAAAGTTAGAACAAGTGTTCCAACAACATCAGAGACTCCGGTTACTCCAAACATTTCTGGAATCCCTGCCTCTACAGAAGAAGTTCAGCAGCCACAGAAGGACAGTAGTACTGATCCTAGTCTGAGAGTAAACACTTGTGTTACCGAACCAGTTCCATTTACAACCGGTTCGGAGAGTCTTGCTCCTCAAACATCTGTCGCTGCCGATTCCATACCTTCTTCGGCACCATAAATATTCTACGGACCTGACGGTCTACCCCTTCCACCTGGTCTGATTGCCATAGAAGAGATTGTGGAAGATCCTCCAACTAGTACTCCATCACAATTTGGAGTCGGGGTCACTGTATCCTTCTTCATCAGAAGTTAGTCTACCGCCAGCAGAAGCTCCTGTAGAATCGCTAGGTAATCTTTTGGATAGACTAGAAATGTCTGAACAACTGTCAACATCTAGGACTCTGTCGTCTGACACAGCGACGGCAGAACTCCCTGCTATCACTCCAACAATGTTCGTCGGTATACCATCTGTCCCAACTAGCTCTCAACCGCTAGAAGGAGCCCACTCAGGGGCCATTTCGACAGTATGGTCTGTTCTTGTTTGTTCACCCGGAATAATATCCGGAAACTCTTATGTTGAGTTTCAACAAATTGATCCATTTGGAGGTCAATTTGGGCAGTCCGGCCCTCAAGGGCAAACCATTCCCTTGAGTTCTGGATTACCACCGTATGGGGGGCACTATGCCCTTTCATTATCCCCTCAAGGAGGACAACCATACGGGAGTTCACAACAAAATTCGGGTTATGTTGGAATTACCTCTAGCGGTTGGGTACCGATACTACCTCAACAACCAAGAGTTGTATACTCGATGCAACAATGCTTACCTATGTCAAATATACTGACAACGCCAGCTATTGTGACAGTGTCGCAAGTTCAAGCACTGCCTGTTGTATGTCAACCTCAGGTTTCTCAGGTTGTGATGCAACAGCCCCTTGACCCTGCAACTCAACCACAATCGTCGACTGGTGGAACGACACAAGTTCAGACAGGTACAATTACCCCTCATCTTGGTCAAACTGTTAGTATCGGGCAACAGCACATGGCTTCACATCCATGGCTAGTACAATACCAACAACCGTAATTCCAACAAGTATACCAAGGTTTTGAGCAACAAATCTTTGCAAATAGTGGGCAGCCGTATATTCAAAACAGTCAAAATCAACCATTTTACAATGGTCATGCCCGCCAACCTTACCAAAGTTACCAGCATCAAATGCATTATGCCGGTATGCAAAGACCAACAGCTCAGGCAATCCCATCTTATCCTGGGTATGCTTCACCTAGCCTGAATCAGCAGTCACCCTTTGTGGAAACTTTAGAGTTACCTGATTTAAATCGATTAACAAATGATCCAATCGCTTACGCCCCTTAGTGGCCAGCAATTCCGCATAAACTTCCATCAGATATTCCTAAATTTAATGGAAATCCGGGTGAAGATCCATCGAATCATGTGATGACTTTTCATCTGTGGTGTTCATCAAACACCCTAAATGATGATTCGATAAGGCTTCTCCTTTTTTAGAGGACGTTAACTAGTCCAGCGGCAAAATGGTACATCGAATTGCCTAGAGCTTCATTCGACAACTTCAGTACCTTAGCCACAACCTTTTTAACCCATTTTAAATTACCAATAAGGTACGAAACGGGAACGGAACTCCTTACCAACTTCAAACAGACGACGGCCACTCACATATCTGATCATATACATGAGTGGCGACGTCGTCGTACAATGGTAAAAACGTATGTTCCCGATCAGCTCTTAGCTGAATGGTTTATCAAGTCATTACTACCTTCCATCACGGAAGATGTGGAAAAGGGGGGAGTCGTAACAGAAGAGCAAGTTATCGCTCGTGTGCAATATTTGGACTTGATTTGCACTCAGTCTGGCACGCTCTATGATAAAATACCTGACGCCCCTAGACCGGAATTCTCAGTTCCTCCTCCTCCTAAATCAAACAATGACTCTCATGTCGGCGATGGCGTGATTGGCACAACAGACACGAAATCGACAAAGGCTAAGTCCAAAAAGGCCTGTAAGATTTCAAGTCAAAATGCAAAAGATGAACTTCTTGCCTCGGAAGTAAATGCCGTATCGACATATAAAGGCAAAGAAACCAAAAAACTGGGGGGCAAGAAGAAAGGCAAAGGGAAGAAGAAGAAACAGGAAGAATCATCACCTGAAAAATCTTCTGCAAACCCTCCTCGAGATAGGAAACAAAAAAATCCATGCTTTATATGCGATGAGGATCATTGGACCGCAAAGTGTCCACACAGAGTTGAGCTTAAAAAATTCTTCAAGAATTCAAAAACCTCCGCAGTGTTAACTGATTCATTTCCAAACCCGGGAACCAAACTGGTTGCTAATCAAAATGCTTCCCGATCCCAAGTGCTTATGTTGTCTATCTCAGAGCAGAAAAATGATGCTTTGACAAGGAATAAAGATTACAGGAATCCACAACTGTCGAATAACAAGGCTAATGAACAACCTAGTAGTTCGACAACAACTTTGACCGAAGTTGTGCCACCCATCATTCCTAAACCAATGATAAAGTCACCAAAGGGAGTAGTACACAAATCGACATTTAATCCTCGTGCAAAAGTAGCACAGAATTATAATATAATAGAGGACCTGGCCCAATCGCCGTCCGCTATGTCGACACTTGAGGTAACGCAAAATTGCCCCTCCCAAAAGCAAGCTTTATTATCAGCAATAGGTGGGATTGGCCCAATGGATTCCAATCTTGTGGCCTTTGATCATAAAGGATATCACCCTCAGTTACCAGCTCAACTAACTTTCCTTATTCAAGTGAAAGCCCTTAACAAAACTATTCATCGAACAATTATTGATGAGGGGGCATCTACATGTATTATGTCGATGAGTTGCTGGAAAAATTTAGGCTCACCACCCTTGTCGAGATCGTCAACGACGTTAAAAGCATTTGATGGACGATCATACACTCCATACGGGATTTTAAGTAACTTGCGAGTTGAACTGGGGGGAAAAACAGTAGAAATTGATGTTGAGATTATCCATGAAAACCTCGATTACAACATCCTACTGGGAAGGCCCTAGATATATGCCATGGTCGCAGTTGTGTTGACCTACTTCAGGAAGATTGCATTTCCCTTTCAAGGAAGAATTACAATCGTCGACCAACAAACATTTCTCCCCAACAGTTCACAAGTTACGGGAAGCATTCCAATGATCCATGGAAGCAATCATTCGCTTCAAAATATTGGAGTAGGCCTCCTAAAAGATCCTGCCTTAATGGGTACTTTTGCCCTACCGACTCCGAGCAATTTGGCGGAAGTGGCCCCAGTGGAAACCTGCAATATGAAATCTTCTATATCTAATGGATTCAGAAGATTCCTAAACATTTTGTCAACATGGATCATAGCCATTTTAGAATATTGTAGCAATCAATTTTCTTGGCTTGGGAGGCAAACCCAAATTAACGCTCATCGAGTGTTTGGATAGATAGGTCTAAGGAATATGGTACCTCTTCAGATCCTTGGTCGCATGTAAATTCTATAGACGAAGGAATCATTCAATCAATGATGATAGGAGAGGCACCATGGGAAGATTACCATCATCGCTCCCATCTTCCGGATTGCCACGAAGATTATTCCAGCAACCTTAATCATCCTTCAGTTTTTTATTTTCTATCAAATACTGTAAATATGGTGGATTTCAAGGATGGTTCTTATCTCGTGTCGACCTCGTTAAAAAATGAAACAAGGAGTCATGAGGATAGTTCTTTTACTGTGCCAACCTCATTAAAGAATGAAACAACTCACTTTCCAAATTGAGTCTTTGATTATGGTCTCGTAAAATCCAAGTCGAGATTTTCAAAGATCTCGGAGGTAAACCTTCATTCCAACCACCATGTTGAATGTAATGAAGCTTGGGGGGCATGCACCTCGATTTGCGTTATTATGCTAGGGGCATGCAAACTTATCATGAGCAGTGTTACCACAGGGTTCAAGCTCGTTAAAAAATAAACCCGCCACGAGCAGTGTTACTGCAGGGTTCAAGCTCGTTAAAAAATAAACCCGCATCGAGCAGTTTTACCACATAGTTCAAGCTCGTTAAAAAATAAACATAAGACATGAGCAAATGTTTCCCCCCGCGTTTAAGCTCATTAAAAAATGAACTATTCACCGGTAAATAACCATCGTGAATGTAGTACTTCAGCCATTAAAGCCTTGGTCGTGTTTGCACCATCACCTCCACTTTTGCATTGGCCGATCATTCACCTCCATTTGATTGTTTACCCATTTTGAGGAACAGCTGCGAAGAGTGATTTCACTAGCTATCCTTGTAACACTGCCATGATTTGAAAATTCCAAACCTTACCTGGAATCAGATGCTATCCATTTTATCACTCGTTCCTCAAAAGACGAGTCTCCTTTAAGCTCTTTTCAACTAACTCGTAAAATATGAAAAGATTGTTGAGCCATTGGCCTCTCCAGCTCGTTAAAGGGACCGGAAGTGCTATCTCTCCTCTAAATTTTAATCTTTTTGGACTTGAGAGATTATTACACAAAAAGATCGAGCGCTTGTTTTGTTCGGCTCGTTAAAAGTATCGAAAATTCATCCCTTCTGTATTGTTTTATACTTTTTCGGACTTAAGGGATTAGATGACGAAAAAGGAATTTTGGAGTTACCTTTACGTTCCTTTTCAGACTCTCTAAAATTGAAAAGGACCGAGTTATCTTTGTCGTTAAACTCGTTAAAGGATTAATAGCGACAAACTTGTCTATAGACCAGAACGAGTTTCACTATCGCTAGGCTCGTTAAAACATAGCGATGGGTTTACCCGAAGGGCAAATTATAGAACAAGCATATGTTATCCTCCTCAAGATTGACAAAAATAAAGAGGTATTGGTCAGCAATGACTGGGGAAAATTGGGAAGAAAACTTGAAGAAACTTTGTTGATAGCAAGTCGCTCTTGAACATGACACTTCCACTCTATGTCCGAGTCGGGTTGGGTTGTTTCATTCACCGGTCACATCACCATGGTCCCATCATACCATCCACATTTGGGGTTAATGCTACCAATCCATCACATCAGTGTCGCCAATATGTTCAAGAGAAGTCATTCAGAGAATTCACCTGTGTCTCACCCACTACCATACATTTATACTCCATTCTTTCATGACCGCCACCCTGAACTTTATATCACCAGATCGTTTTCACCTCCATTAAAATCATTTGCTCCATTCCGTGTCATTGATGTGGGATTCATTAAGGCCCTCCTGTGACAGATCGCTTCTTGTCGACATCAGCTCATTATCCAAGAAGTTGATCTAGGAACACCCCATTTAGTACTTTGAAGCTTGCATGCCTCAATGGCAAGTTTCTCACTTCCGGCGACAGGTTTACATCAATGGCCTTCGACCGAAAGATTTTGCGTGGTGTTCGACACCAAGTCCTTTATTCACACCACGTGAATTGTACTACAGTACCTTGAGGGTCATTATCATTATCGGTGATTCCTCTCATGCCTGTTAACAACTTACATCATTGGCTGGTAATCAGGCGATCTCTTTCCATGTTCGACTCCAGAACAGCTTTCACATGGATCGACTTGTACTTCGAGTGAAGATCGAACGAGATTGAAGACCCCGGATCTAGTTTCATCCATCCGGGCTGCGATATATATTCAGGGAAATAAAGACATCAAATGTACATCATTGCTGCACAGATAATCATCCAATCAAAAGGATGATGGCTCTATCAAAATCATCAGTCTACACTCAGACGATTGTCTATCCTATGTACATGAAAATGAATTTATAGAGCTAAGCAGGGGAATGCCCGCCTCAGCTAGATCATGAAAATCTTATGAAGATAATGTATTGTATTGTATCTTATTACAGGTCTCCTCCCAGCTTGAAAGAACTTCGGATCCTCATAATAAAGCATTTCACCCGACATCAAAAGATTAACGACCTCATGCTTTAGGGGGCAACTGTTGTAGACATTTTTGGGCACTACAACCCCAAGCATGAAATGTCCATAAACCAAGGGCTCCTAAGTCCCTAAAAGTGTTGTTCTAACCCCTAAAGGAACAAGGTCAATAGATTACAGCTTCTCCCAGAAGTTCTCCATGAAAAACTGCTCAGAATTGGTCAAAACAGGATCATTTCAATTGCTCCACTGGCCAAGTGCGTTGCATCTCACCTAAATACACTGTGTGGGTGCGTTGCATTTCAAAAAGCCCTTCTATGGGGTGTGATGGGCGAGAAATGACAAATGGCAGTGTCATTCTGCGAGGTGGAGAGGCAATGGAAGCTTCCAGAATCTTCTCCTGTGACACTTGCCTCTCTGAATTCAACCAAGGATGAGTAAGAGATCATCAATCTCCAAGTGGAAGAAAGAACTATCAGAGGGAAGACACTAATCAAATCATAAGCTGACTCATCTCCATTACAGATATCTATATATGGATCCCTCATCCCAAAGATCCGGAGGCTGGAATTTTGCATATTGTAAGGAATTGTTGTTGGTTTCTTGAGACAAACATCAGATTGTTGGGTGATCTAAGCTTTGTTTGAGGTGAAGAGGGGCTTCCTTGTTGAGAGGTTGATGCTAGGTCAGAATAACCAGTTGTAACTCCTCTTGGCTCTTTCTTGTTTATCAATAAAAGCTATTCAAGTTTTCCTCCATGCTCTTGTGTCATTGATGTTTGCTACATTTGTATGGCCAATTTACATATGATCCTAGATTGTTTATGATTATAGATCCATGTCTTTGTATCGTGCTATGCTACTGTGATCTTACAGGTACTTGGTGAAGCTGGGCGTGCAAAGGAGCAGGTAGCTAAAGACTATCAAAGAAGAGAGGAATCAAATCGGGAGATTAGCGCAAGACAGAGGTTGGTCTTTTTGTTCCTCTCTATCTATAATTCATAAAGAAAAAACGAAAGTAGTTTTTCTCTGTTTGTTTCTAAGACAGTTGTCACACCTTAGTGGGATAGAGCAGTTCTATATAGATACTTTTCCCTGTAACATTGATGAAGGATAATAACCTCTTGGCGTAGGATGAAAAGGAATTCGAAGTGGTGAAAAACTAAGACCTGGGTTTTCTAAAAAATTTGTCAATGATACATACCAAGCGTCACTCCTAAAAGGACTGTAGAATATTGATTCATGCTCCCTAAGATTTAAAATCTGTTGGTTTTTAGGAAGAGTTACATCTTCTTCTGGATTAACAAGTTCTTCAATAGAAATGAGGCCAGAAGGAAGATTTTGAGTAATGATATTTCTTACCCTAGGTGAACCAGGATTACTAGAAGTTGTAGAAGCAAATCCTGAAGTTGGAGTAACAGCAGGTTTAGTGTCAAGCTCAAAAATTTCAGGTTCTTCAACTAATTCACTGGAAGGAGAAATACTACCAGTAACTTCGGAAAATGAAATTGGCTCTTGAATAGACTCTGTTGTTTGTATTTGATAATCAGGATGAACAATTAAAGATGACTCTCTGGCTTCTAGTGATCCAACTCTACTGTCACTAGGTGATACAAGAGCTCGTAGCCCTTCAAGTTGGTTTGGTGAACACTCAGGAGATTTCCCCTGAAGTCTACGAGAATGTCTCGGTAATTCAGTCACGATTAAATATTAATTAATCACACGCAAACAAAGAAAATTTCAATAAAAACACTTAAAGTCTCTAAAGAACAAACAATTGAATCACACGCCTAAAAAATCTAAGAGTTAAAACCACACACAAACAATAACTTCCCATACTAGAAACACTAGTTGGTGATGAAATCCAACTTAGTAGAAGTTTAATACAGAAAGGGCGGTTGAAACAGTTACCCCGACAACCTGCTTAATGAAACAGACTGGCACAAGTTTCTTCACAAAACCATCTCGAGTGAAGAGAACCCCCCAGAGAGTCCAAGTGAGTCTAGTCGACGTCTGCTCTAGGTACAGTGAGACTTGTCCTTCACCATCAGCTTAGGAAATAATCTTAAGTTTATGGACACTAAGGTTACCAACAGCAATAAATACAACTGGGGGAAGAGTCTACGATCCGATCTACGTGCAAGGGCAGAGTAACAAATCTCAATCCCCTTGAAGGCTCCTCGACATGGTCAATCCAAGGTTTACCAACAAGTGACCCCAGGTTCCTCGACAATGGTTAATCTGAGGTTTACCGTTTATAATACGCGCAAATCTTCTATCTTTCCCAATGAAACAGACTTGATTGTCTCAAAGGTTCGGACATGATCTCGTGATTGACTCATTTAAGAGAAGCTCCCCATAATGTATCAATTACAATTGGATTTATTTCCTACCGCAAGATGTATCTACTTGTTTGTTTTAACTATCTTGGAGAGTTAATTAATCCCCACTCCAAGATACTAGCCTAAACTATATTGGTGGTAAGAGCCCTAGAAATAAAAAAGATTATTAGATCAATTTTAATTAAGCGTTGCTTTTATGGGTTGTTCCTCAAGTCAATAGGTATGGAAATGAAACTTTGATGGTGTGAAGACTTGACTCCAAACACTAAAAAATGCACCTAAAATGATAAGCAATTCATTTTTCTTTCAATGAAATTCTCGCTAAAAGAAAGAGTTTGAGAATGCAATTCTTTAAGAAACAATTCTTTCTTTCAACATGGAAATGAAAAGAAAATATTTTTGTATTTTTCAATAAGAACTCAAAACGAGACTAACAATTAATGCTCACAATAAATCCCTTTCCTTTTTCAAGACTCGAAACTACAAGAAAAACAATTTGATTCAAAAGAGATATACAAGTTCTAGAAAAACACTCAAAACTACAAAAACTAATTTTGAGATCTAAAAATCTTAAAAATCTAATTGAATAAAAGATTCAATTCTTTTTTAGGACGTTTTACTTAGTTTTTTAGTAAACTAAGGATTCATTTGTTCAAAATAACAAATCAATCAAAAAACATCTAGATATGTTTTCTTTTGTAAAAATGAAATTCAGAACTTATAACAAAGTTTGTTCAAAGATTTGCAAGGAGAAAAATGAATCTATTTCTCACAAAGAATAGATTTCACAACCAAGTCAGACTCATCAAGAAGACAAAAAGACACCAAGGTAATCTAAGGTTTCTCAAGCTTCTGATCTTTGAGTCACTACAGAGACCAAGTGAAAACCACTCCAAGCATGCAAACTTCTAGAAAATCATCTAAAACAAAAATACTATCGGAACTCACTCACAAGAGGTTTTTGACAGGAAAAATACAAATCTGGGTAGACACTAAAACTTCTAAATCAAACCTAAACCTAACTGGAAGAAGGTATTTTAGGTTTTTCAAAAAAATTTACAAGGTCCACAGGCTCCAGAAGTAACAAGTGCGGTCCTGCTCTATTTACTAAAGGAAAAGTGTGGAGATGCCCGCACTATCTGTGAAGAGAAAGTGTGGTCCCCTGAAAACTTCGAAAAAAACAAAAAAATACTCCCAGATTTAAAAACTACCCAAGCCAGTATACATCAATCAAAAACCAGAAACGAAAACACTTTTCTCAAGTCAAAACAAAGGAAAACCAAAAACCAAATCCATTCCCCAGCGGAGTCGCTAATTTGTTGGCCGGATAAATCGATATTGCGAACAAGACCAATCTCCCTAGTATCAGAAGATGGTCTAGCAAAAAATAGACAAACAAATCTATCTTTCTCTAGACATATGCAATTTACAAATAAAGACTATAAAGGTGTTAAGACCCTACCTTAGATCCAACGCTTAGTCGTTGTAGTCATCCTTCAATCGTTCAAAAGATTTATCTTTAAAGACCTTCAATCACAAACAAGAAAACATTAAATAACACTTGCATAGCAGATATCATAAATCATGTCTCTTATGGTGATCAAGGAATCCATAAAATAAACCATAAATGAACTTATCGAGAAAAACAAACTTATTTGTATTACCTTTCAAGTAGAAGAACCTTACAACATTTTCAGCTTTGATGTTGAACAAGCTCTTCCTGGGATCCGAAATAGGAATTTCCTTTACTTTGACAAGCCTTGCACTCTTCCAAATGAGATCTTAGAGGTATGTAATCTCTCCTCATAAAAACTCAAACAAAGAAGACTAAGTTCCAATAGCATTTCACCTCAAAAATATTCTGCTTCCAACCTCCCAAGTAACCAGCCCAATGCTTCATTTTATAGTGCAGAGGAGGACGTTACAGGGCCATCTATGAAGGGATAGAATCCTCCTTCAAAGGGATAAGCTCCTCAGATCAAGGGGTTAGCTCCTTAAGGTATGGGACGCATGAACCTTAAGAGATCGAACTTGCCAGGTCTCAAGATTCCTTCCAGAAGCTTCTAAAAATGACTGAAAATGAGTTTTTTAGAATGTACTCACGCCTTTTTAACTTTTACAGGGGTCCGCACCCATAACACATAGACAAAGCAGTGAGGTGTGCAGGGGACATGACCATTAGGTGTGGACCGCAGGTAATGCAAAGAGAAGGTGCGGAACCAGAGTTTTAAAGACTTTTGAGGGCTTTCTCTTATTTTCAAGGCTTGATATGAGGAACTGAGGCTTAAGACTTACAAAGGAGGAAAGTATGAATGATAATGGACTCACACAGATTGCAGGATGTCAAGGTGACAATTTTTAGTGCAACACAAACTTCTTATGCACTTTATTGGCATTATCATACAAGTATTGTCCTTGATGGCAACTCTACAGGTCAACTCAGTTTTGATAAGAGGCTAACAGGAATATTCAAGGGCAATAGGGCAGTGGTACAGAGAATTAGGAAGATGGAACTAAGGTCTATTGATCAAAAGAAAGAAGTTGAAGGAAAAAGATGATGTAAGAGCAGTTTAAGAGATACACGTAGGTTCACTTAGTCTAAGCAGCGTATACACGCAGGTCCTCAGAACAGAAATAGTGTATAATGTACACACACACACCCACAGAAGGAAAAGAACGTACTTGTTGAAAACCATGGTTTTGGTCTGAGGTATTTGGTCCAAGGTATCTTTGGACCGTGATATTGACCCTAGGTATTTAGTCTGAGGTATTCAGTCCATGGTATTTGATCAAGGTATTGGTCCTAAGTCGATTTCGTCCATGGTATTGAGAAAAGCCAAAAGCTATATAAAGAAGAGAGGATGATAAAGCCAGATGTGCAAGTGAATAAGATTCTAAGGAATACTTCTATGTGAAGTATATTTTATGTTGCAGGGTTATAATTGGGACTAGATCTGAAATATTTATGTGCACCTTAAGTTCAATATTGGATCAGGATCATGAGACCTGAAATGACTTATTCTTGAATGATCTGATATTGGTTGAGGCTAGATCTGATGTTTTGCGTCTGTTTTATTCATTATCTATCATGATATAGGTTTGTCTGAAGTATGGAATTGCAATAAAGTTCTGAGTCAATATTTGCATAACTGTACGCAGATTCATCTCAACAAAATAGCATATACATGTAGGTTCTGTTCTTTCAAGTAGCGTATACAAAAGAAAGGCTTGATGTTCAAAGATGACTAATCTATCAAATTGATATTGCTGATTTATTGCTACTACTATTTTACTGTTGTTTGTCAATGAAGTCTTCTTAGATCTGAATGTAAATCTGAATGCATAAGGAGGTTGATATTTGATTGATTGTATAAGTGAAAAGAAGTGTTTTATGTTGCTTGCCTGTGTAAAGTTCTGTAAGTTGACAGTAGATGTTCAGTACACTGCTGGTTGGTGCAGTTTGTGATTCAGATATTTTATGATTCAGAATCTTTAGAGGTATACGCAGGTTGACCTGAAGGAAGTAGCATATACACGCGGGTTTTCTTCATTAAAGTAACGTATACAGTCTGACACATGAAATTTTGAGGTTTCCATTGGTTCTGAATGTTGATACATGCTTCTAGGCTCAGCACAGTGTTCTGATGACAGTGATCTGATTGTTTTAGATTAATTGCATTTTGGTTGATGTAGTTTGAGTTTCTAAATTTTTGATGGGCTATTGATGAGTCAAGGTCTTCATATTTCTTTATATGTGCCAGGAGCATCCAGTCTGAAAATTCATGAAACGTGGTCCCTGGTGGAAGAGTGGATTTTTCTGTAGGTTGGCACCTACGTACTAGTAAACATATTGGCTGAGGCATTTTGAATACCTGAAGAGAGAGGTCGTAGTGCTCGCATGTTCAGTTGAGGAAAAGAAATCTTGTGTTTCAGATCTACTACTCAATAATATTCATACTGAATTCAAAGTAAGTCTTACTCTGCTTGACTCTGCTTGAGTTTCCCTATTTTGGTATCAGAGCCCCGTTCAGATCCTAAGTCTATAAACTACAAACAAAGCCTAAAGCTAACCAGGAAGCCTTCGAAAGCTCTTGTTTTACAATTGTTGAGTAGATAAACGTTGCTTTAGTCAATCTATGGTCTAGTTTATAATCATGGCTAACTTCTTAAGATCATTTTCAAATATTGATAGATGCACTGTTACTGAGGTAGATTCTTGTTCTGTTGAAAATGATTTAGATGAACATGAAATAGTTGAAGATCCTGAGAATTGGAACCCCCATGTGTTAAGTTCAAAAGAAATATATCAAGTTCCATCTCTATTCAGTTTATCAAAGAAGAGTTATTTGAAAGAAGTTGAGCTAAAAATTAAGATTTCTGGCCCTTCTGTCCAGATTGTTGGTTTAAGTCTATTTTCCGAGGATGAAATTAAAAAATTCAAAAAATATGTAGTTGAAAAACGGTTTGCTTATTTGCATTTTGGAGGGATAAGGATAGGACTAGCCCCATTGTTTCGTCATGGCCTTAACACTCCATGTATATCTAAGGTATTTGACACTTGACATCAGATCAATGATCATGCTCGTATTGGAACAATATTAGGAAATCTATCTTCTGGTTGTCAACATGGCACCATTTTCCCCGATTATTCTATCAGTCTGTCTGATCCTCATCTAAAAGACTGTTGGAAATTATTAGTTGGTGTCCAAGGTCTTGAAATGGTAGAAGATAGTGAATTCCTTTCTGTGTTAGTCCAAGCATCTTTCCAGCTTACAAATATTGTCCATCCCAAGTTAAAGCAACCAGTGCTAAAAGATTGTGTCACCGTTGGAGTTAGTAATTCTCAAGCAGAAGGAGTTCCTTATGATAAAGAATCTCTTCACAATGACTGGTATATTCAATACAAATCTTTGGCATCAACAAACACTCCATCAAACAAATAAGAAGAATCTCTGTAAGTGATGCTGATGTCCGAATCTTACCTGATAGATCATCAGTACCTCGAACTATTTTTATGCCTAAGAAACATGTGTTACCAGCCATCTCTAAAATTGAGCAACCAGTAACCAGCGGGCATAAATCTGTTTCAAAAAATGTATATAGCCATCCATCTAGAGATTCCATTGTATCTACTTCATCAGACCAATTGTATATTCCAGAAGAAAAGCCATTCCTTGCCATTAATAAGATGTTTAGAACATATGTATCTAATTTCTCTCCTGTCAAAGAATTTCAATATGCAAATCATAGATATGTCAAAGGTGGAAAATGGCCACCAAAAACAAAATTTTATACTTCTTCCTCTCAGTCTAGGCAACCACCAACCCGAGCTGAATGTGCACCACTCCTTGAACATAACTCTCAAAGCCCCATTGATCTTGACAAAGTCCACCAGATAGGAAACTATCTTACCACTTGGTGTGCACATGCAGAAGATTTCCTTGATGATTTGGGTAGACAATCAGAATTAATTAATGCAAATCTTAGACTACTATATGAAGAACAATAATCTGAGAAATTTGCAAAGGAGGAAAGAAGAAGAAGAAGACAAAAGAAAAAAACACAAAAAGTTCCAAAGTTTACTTTTGATATGAGCACTCCCAATTATTGGGATAAAGAAGAAGAGGATGAAGATACTGAAGGAGCTTTTACAACCACTAGTGCAGAGGGGTCAACTTCAAAACCTTCAAGTAAGTTGGCTAGTGTAAAAGGGGAAGCCTATAAAGTTGATAAGCAATTTTCCTCAAAGAAAGAAATCATGACTCTAGATCAGGCAGCCTCTAAGTTTCCTTCTTTTATTCTTCCATCCATAAATAATCAAAATAAAGCCCATGTCTTGAAAGAAGTCCCAAAATACCCGTGCATTGAAGAAGATTTATATGCTGCAAATACCAATGGGTACATTCTTGATTTAGATAATTCTTCCAATCCTGAAGAATCAATCAGGATATGGATTGGTGCTCTATATCAGATGCAGGTCACCACCAAATTAGCTAATGTTTCTATCATGGTCCTAGTAGAGAAAAGAATGGCCGGCGTTGTATATGATTGGTGGATAGGACCATCGGATGAAGAACGGAGAGTTGTCATGGAAGCAGGACTGGCGACTCTAAAGCTTTTACTAAAGACACAATTTGTCCCTGAGCCAGTGGACGAGAAAAACCAATTGCTTACAGACTTAAGCTGTATGGAATTAAAAAATTTGAAATATATTCATCAATTTGGAAAAGATTTTATGGCAAAAGTCTTTAAAGCAAATCTTTCCAATGACATAGCTCAAAAAATTTCATTTTTGTCCAAGGTTCCTGGAAATTTAGGAGATCTAATTATGAAAGATCTTGATGTTCAGAATAAAAAGATAGACCAAATCTATTGGGTTGATCTTCTCTTTAGATGCACCGAAAAGGTTAAATATCTGTGTTGGCAGAAGAAAGCACATGATATTACACCTAGTTCAGAGATCTGTAAAACAATGCTGCCCTGGACACCATTTAGAAAGAAGAAGAAATCAAAGAGATATGGAAAATTTAGACCCAAAAGAGTCTCCAATCCCTGGAAGCCTTTCCGAAAATTTAATTTTTTGAAAAAGAGAAAGAACCCAAGAAACAACAATTGTTGTTTCATTTGCAAGCAGGAAGGCCACTTTGCTAGAAAATGTCCTAACAATTCCTCTTCCAAGCTAAAAGCCTGTGTTGATATAGAGGAGTTTCAAGATGATTGGTTTTTAGTTGCGTTAGACGATGAATTTTCTGATGTATATATCTTAACAGAAGCTTCAGATGAAGAAGACAATCCGCCTGTTGTACAGAAAATGAATATTTACCCTTCTTGTACACATAGTGATTTTTCTGAAGAACTACACTACAATGATCAGACTAACAGTAGTGAAACTGAAGAAATAGAAAAAACTACAGATGTTTCTAAAGATGAATCTCAGGATACAATTGTTGATGAAAAGCCAATAGGTAAGCAGCCATTTCAGAAATTTCCTGAACTTAATTCTTTTTGTCCATATAAAAAGAGTATTGCTGCTTCTACCAGTTGTCCAGTCCCAACATTTAATAGAGTCGAAGAAAATGCTCTATTAAAAAAGATCATCAAAACCAATAGTCTGATTTATATTCCAGTCCAAGTCCAAGTTCGCCATGAATGGATAAATGTGGATGCTTTTATTGATACCGGTGGATCTAATAATTTAGCTCGACCCTCGCTATTTAAATCTCTTTGGAAGCCACTAAAAAACATCCTAGTCTCTGAAACCATTAGAGGATCTATTCAGTTAACACACTATGTGGATAATATTCCTTTAAAAGTTGGGGGGAGTATTGTTAAAATTTCTGCTATTCAGCGTTTTGATCCATTTGTGAGTTTAATGCTTGGCATGCCTTTTATTAATTCTGTATTACCAGTTACTATCAGTGAAGATAAACTGATAATTAATTTACAAAAGAAGGTTGTTGTTGTGCCCAGACTATCCATAGCAAATTCTGAGGTGAGAAATGAGAATAGTCAAAAGAAAGTGGGCGCACACAAACCATTAAAGACTCCAACAATTGGCAAGAGGTTTTGCAATTATATGATAAACGAGTGGAGTCAAAACAAAAGGCTTGCATTGACCCAAAATGGTCCGAAGAGCAAATTGATATACATAAAAGACTGATGGAAAGTTGTTCAAATAATCCTCAGCAGTTTTGGACCGTTGACAATCCAAAACAAAAAATAGTGACTCTACACGATAATGGAGTCAAAGGAAAATTGATCCCATGCACCCCTGTAGATGAACAAGAAATCAGAAAACAAATAAGTGAGCAGCTTAGTATGAACCTTATTGAACCTAGTATGTCTCACTATTCTTGTTCAGCGTTTCTGGTTAGAAATCACTCAAAAATAGTCAGAGGTAAACCAAGAATGATAATTAATTATAAACCTCTGAATGCTATAACTCAGGGTTTTCATTACCCTCTACCAAGACCAGAAACAATCATGCAGAAAATTTAGCATATCAGAGTATTCAGTAAATTTGACATGAAATCGGGATACTACCAAATACAGATCTAGGAAGAGGATAGACACAAAACTGCATTTACATGTCCTGCAGGGTTTTATCAGTGGAAGGTGGTTCCCTTTGGTCTAAAAAATGCTCCTGCATTCTTTCAGAGACGAATGGATTTTATTTTTGGGAAATATGATTTTATTGTAACATATATTGATGATATTCTTGTACATAGTCTAGATTTAGAGACTCATGTAAAGCATTTAGAAATTTTTATCACTGAAGTTCAAAAGCATGGTATAGTCCTGTTTAAGAAAAATATGGTTTTATTCCAAGACAGTATAGATTTCTTGGGGATTAATGTGGTTAATGGAAAAATTCAGATGCAGCCCCATATTCTTACAAAACTGTCTCAATTTGCAAATGAATTAAAAGACACTAAAACTATTTAAAGATTCTTAGGTGTCTTGAATTATGTGCATAGATACATTCCCAGATTGTCAGAAAAAATAGCCCCAATCCGAAACCATCTTCAAGAAGGATGGTCAGCCGACGCTACTGCAGTAGTTAAGGAACTCAAATTAGAATGTCAAAAGCTTCCCAAGCTTCAACCACCAGGTAATGGCCTTTTGATTCTACAAACAAATGCTTCTGATGAATTCTGGGTAGCTGTTCTTTTTGAGTGAAGGAAGAATGAAGATGGAAAGGAAGAAGAAATACTTTGTGAATATGCATCAGGTGAATTCTCTCGTAGCAAAAAGAATTATTATATTGCTGAAAAAGAAACGTTAGCAATATTTAATGGAATACAAAAATTCGAATTATATCTAGCACAGGTGAAATTTCTCATAAGGACTGATTCTATGAATTTTAAATATTTCTTATGTGCTAAAATTTCAAGACAACTTGCTAGAGGAAGGTTACTCTCTTGGCAGATTTGGTTCCAGCAATTTGATTTTGATGTCGAGTGGATACCCGGCAATTCCAATTTTTTAGCAGACTCTCTAACCAGAGACATGAATAAAGCCTTTGTTTCAGCTCTGCAACATCATTTTATTTTACCCGGAAAGGGGCCTCAGGATGACAATTTTATCACATTTGTTGAGAGGTTCAGAATTCTGGAAAATCATGCAAGCCATTTGACAGAATAAATTAAGAAAGTGGTAGGTCTGCAACTAAGAAGAAATCAGTGGATTAGAAGATGTCAAGCATGGACTTCAAAGAATGTTGGCATATCTTTGGGATTAGATATTGATTTGGTTAATATATATCCTTTGCCCAATATGGAGGTGAAAATTTATTTTAAACATTTGACTGATATGTGGTCATCCCAATTCACTGAAAATATGATTTGGATTTTAAAGGCATTAAATTATTATTAGTTGATTCGAGGGGTGGATTTTGCTTTAAGCATATATACAGGAGCTCAAATGCTAGATTTAGAAGCCATCCCAATCAAAGCAGACTTAGAAATATATCTTCGGTCACTAAGGATTCCTGATATTTTTGAAGAACTAGAAGCATCCTTTTTATAGCGAAATGATGAAAATTATGCCCTCAATGATACTTTCCCTCAATATGAAATTTTTGAAAATTTTGCTGATTGGGAAATCAAAGGAGGATTTTGTAGAAAAAGCCATCGATAAGAACATCCTAATGTGTTCAACGAACTCTATAATACCTAAGGAATTTCTCATCTCCTTGGGATTATCAGAGTTTATGGTTTCGAGAACAACTTTCTCCAAATCCATTTTCACAGATTTTCTGTCAAGAAACTATAGGAGAAATAAAGACCAGTAATAATATTGAGAGAATTAAACAACTGGCTCTTTGGTTTAAAGATTTTGGGATGTTAAAACTAACTGAGAAAAGATAGGTGTTGCAACAATTACATGAACTTGAAGGAGAACCCAAGGTTTTACGCTTTATGATTAACCGCACTGCGTTAACCACGGTCAGCATTATTTCAGGAAACTGGAATACTAATGTCGTTCATCTAATCAGTCTGTTGATTTCAAATAAGTTTGTACTTCGGTAATTTTTGAACTCGAATGGCAATCTAAAGCATTCATTAATGAAAACTGTAAATCTTGGGTGCAACATTCAGTGGAATCGGTTACTAACATGTTTCGAATATTCAAATGGGAACTTTTAAATGGTGTTGAGTTGGCAGTTCAACCTTCTCCAACGTTCCGAAAAGTCTTTAAAGACTCCTTTTTAGATATTGATATCTGTTACACATAATATTGTCACCATGACTATTTGCAGTCAGTATGGGTCTATCATCATTCATACTGTCCTCCTTAGCAAGTCTCAAACCTCGGCTCTTCATGTCAAGCTTTAAAAATGAGAGAAAGTCCTTGTAAATCAATAAAGCTCTGGTTCCACACTTTCTCTTACTGTTACCTGCGGTCCCGCACCCCTTGGTCATGTTACCTGCAGACCTACCCGCTCTGTCTCTAAAAGAGTCGGTGCGGACCCCTGTGAAAGTCAAAAAGGCCCAAGTTTATTCTTAAAAACTCACTTGTGGCTAATTCTTGATGCTTCTATAAGGAATCTTAACATGGATGGTTCGATCCTAGGTGGTTCATGCATCCCATAACTAAAGGAGCTAATCCCTGGATGAGAGGAGCTTATCCCTTTGAAGGAGGGCTTTATCCCTTTGAAGGTGGACCTAGTAACTTCCTCCATTGCACTATAAATTAAGGCATTGGATTGGTTGCTAGGGAGGTTAGAAGCTGAACATTTTTTAGGGTAAATGTTGTTGGAATTGAGACTTCCTAGTTAAGCTTAAGAGGAGAGATTACATACCTTTTGGCTTCATTGGCAAGAGAGTGAAACTTGTCAAAGTAGAGGAGATTCTTGTTGGACCGTGAGAGGAGCTTTTACAGCATCAAGGCACCAAGGTTGTAAAGTTCTTCTTTGATTAAAGTTAATACAATTAGATTCATTTTTCTCAATAAATAGTCTTATATGGTTTGTTTCATGAATTCCTTGATCATCATGATAAATATGATTTATTATATTGGCTTTTCAGGTGCTATTTAATGTATGTGCTTGTTTGTGTTTGCAGATTCTTTACAAGGGAGCTCATTTGGATCAATGGAGCGTGGCTTCCACAAACTAGCACTGGACCTGAGGTAGGCCTAAAACACCTGTTTGCCTTTATTTATAAATTGCATATTTAGAGAAAGATAGAATTTGTTTGGTTTGCTTGTCGCTAGATATCATTAGATACTAGGGAGGTCAGTCTTGTCCGCAAGAACGACTCATCCGGACAAAATGGCGACTCCACTGGGGACTTGAATTTTTGATTTTTTTTCTTTGCTTTTACTTTGACTTGAGAAACTGTGTCTTTGTTTCTGGTTTTTGGTTTGATGTGTGTGGGATTGGGTAGGTTCAGTAGATCTTGAATTATTTTTTGTTTTTTGTACTTTTGGAAGAGGACCGCACCCTCTGCTTGTAACACAGTGCGGACATCCCCGCACTTTTGTTTTACACACAGAGCAGTACCACACCTGGGTATACTGGGGGCCTGCGGACTCTGTCAAAATTTTGAAAAAAGTGAAATTTTCTCATTCAGTCAGCCTAGGATTTGTTTATGTGTTTTTAGCCTCTGCCCAGATCTGCACGTGACTTGTCAGAAACTTTTCATAGGTTAATTCCATTGGCATTAGGGTTTTAGGTGAAATTCCTAGAAGTTTTGTCTACCGGGCTTGATTTTCGTTTTGGTCTTTGTAGTAACTCAGAGCTTAGAAGCCTTAGAAACCTCAGATATTGGTTTTTGCTGGCCTTCTTATGAGTCTGACCGTTTTGTAAAATCTGCCTTTGTTGAGGAATCCATCTTGTTTTTCTCTTTGTGAAACTTCGAAATAACTTGTGTTGAAAGTTTTGGATTTCATTTTTAGAAAAGAAAACAAAAGCTGGTTGTTTTTTGATTAATTTGTGATTCTGGACAAATTAGTCCTTAGTTTGCTCATAACTAAGTAAAACATCCTTGAAAAGAAATCTTGTAAGCTTTTACTTCAATTAGCTTTTAGAATTTATAGATCTCAAGATTAGATTTTTCAATAGTTTTGAGTGTTTTATAAAAATAAAAATAAAAATCTCTTTTGAAAAAGTTTGTTTTAGTAGTATTTGAGTGTTTGAAAAGAAAGGGAAATTTTCGTGAGCATAACTAGTTGTCTCGTTTTTGAGTTCATTGGAAAAGACAAAAAGTTTTTCTTTTTATTTGTTTGTTAAGGAAAGATTTGTTTTTACAAGCATTTGCATTCTCAACTCTTTCTCTAGCTAGAAATTCATTGAAGAAAAAGGATTGTTTTTCATCCTAAGTGCATTTTTAGTGATTTGGAGACGAGTCTTCACACCATAAAATTTCATCTCTGCACCTTTTGACTTAAGAAAAAACCAATAAAAATAATACTTAAAGTAAAATCTATCTAGTAATCTTTTTATTTCTAGGGCTTTTTATCACCAACATAGCTTAGGCTAGTATCTTGAAGTAGGGAGTAATTAACTCTCCAAGATAGTAAAACAAACAAGTAGTTGTATCTTGTGGTAGGAGATAAATTCCAATTGTTACATCTATGCTCTGGGAAGCTCCTCTTATAGGAGTCAAGCACAAGATCGTGTCCGAACCAGTGGGGTAATCAATCCTTCCTCATTGGGAACGATACTAGATATACACGTATTAAAAACGGTAAACATCGGATTAACCATTGTCGAGGAGCCTGGAGTCACTTATTTGGTAAACCTTGGATTATGTCAAGGAACCTTCAAGGGGATTGAGCTTGCTACTCTGCCCTTGCGTGTGTATTGGATCACAGACTGTTCCCCCAGGTATATTTGTTTCCATTGGTAACCATAGTGACCATATTCTATAGGATTCTTTCTTAAAGCGACGGTGGAGGGAAGATCCCACTGTACCTGGAGCAGACGTCGGCCAGACTCACTTGGATTTTTTGGAGGGTTCTCTTCACTCGAGACGGTTTAGTGGAGAAACTTGTTCCAGCCTATTCATTAAGCAGGTTGCCCGGGTAACTGTTCCAACCGCCATTTCTATATTGAATTCTGCGATATTGGATTTCATCACCAACTAGTGTTTTCGGTACGGAAAGTTACTGTTTGTGTGTGGTTTGACCTCCTAGATTCTTTAGGCATGTGATTCAAAATTGTTTGGTTCTTTAGATACTTTAGGTGGTTTTCATTGAGATTTTTCTTTGTTTGCGTGTGAATTAGTTAAAATATTTAATCGTGGCTGAATTACCGAGGAAGTCCCGTAGACTTTGAGGCCAACCTCCTGAATTTTCACCGAGCCAACTTGAAGAGCTACGAGCCCTTGTAACTCCTAGTGACAGTAGAGTTGGGTCACCTGAAGAAGGAGAGTCTTCTTTAGTTGTACATCCTGATTATCAAGTTCAAGCACCAGAGTATATTTTAGAACCTATTTCTTTTTCCGAAGTGACTGGTAGTTTTTCTTCTACTAGTGATTTAGCCAAGGAATCTGAAATATCTGAACCTGCTGCTACTCCAACATCATGATTTTCCTCTCCAACTTCCAGTGGTCCTGGTTCACCCAGGGTAGAAAGAATCATTACCCAAAATCTTCCTTCTGGACTTATTGCTATTGAAGAACTTGTTACTCCGGAAGAAGGTATAGCTATCCCTGAAAATCAACCAGCTATAGAACTTAGGGAGCGTGAATCGATCTTTTACAGTCCACCTAGGAGGGACGCTTGGTATCTTTCATTGACCAATTTTTTGGAAAACCCAGAACTAAGTTTTTCACCACCTCGCATTCCTTTTCATTCAACACCTAGGGGTTATTATCCTCCGTTAAATATGTCGAGACAGTCATCCATGTTTTCTCAATCTCCAGAAACCTTTTTATATGGCAGTCCTTCTGTTCCCTTTGGGTATCAGTGTCTTACTGGTACTTTTTCGGGAGCATCTCCTCAACCTATTGAACAAGGATTATTAACTGGTAATAACGGGACTAAGCCGTTGAGTGTAGAAGATATTCTTATGATGTCAGGTACCATTCCAAATCCGCAACCTCAAGGTGGCTAGTTACCGCCTGGGGGGCAGCCTCAAGGTCCTCAATTATCGCCTAGGGGGCAACCTCAAGGTACCCAATTACTGCCTGGGGGGCAACCTCAAGGACAGTACATACCTACGGGACAGTACATTCCTCAAGGTCAACCCCAGACTCAGTATGTACCTCAAGGTCAACCCCAGTATCAATATGTACCTCAAGGTCAACCCTAGTATCAGTACGTGCCTCAAGGTTATCAACCTCAAGGTCAGTACCCAACCCAAGGTTTCCAACCACCTTCCGGTCAATCATTTGTCCAAGGAACTGGAAATGTACCTTTGAATTATCAACCCTACCCTCAACCCGGTTATGGTCCTCAATATGCTCAACCTGTTATGGGTCCATACCCCGGAATGAACTTAGTGTGGGATCCATCTCAATCTCAACAGATCTTGCAACCGAATGTGCAATTGTCATCTCAATTTGGACAACCCTTGGTTTCTGGTTCAACCCAGCAACCTGTCCAGTCTACTGTTCAAACTTCTGCACCTTCTGTAGTTTCTCAGCCTGGGCCTAGTTCGCCTAGAACTCCGCCTCAAACAATGGCTGCAACTGCTGCGACATCTGTTCCATCTACCCCACCTACTTCTGGAGTATCGACAACTCTAGTTTCTACTGTTCCTGTATCAACTCCTCAAGCATCTTTACCTCAGTCTGGATCCACAATTCAGACTTCGGTTCAAATGCCTGTAGGACAACCTGGTCCAAGTACGGTTGTCACAAGTCAACCTCAATTTACTTATCAATTGTACCAGGGACAGTACCAATTCGGTCCTACTGTGCAACAGCCAGTCTATCAGTATCAACCGTACCCTGGATATACATATCAACAACCTTAACAACCCCAGTATGGTCCGGTTAATCCTGGTTTTCCAGGATGATATAATATCCCAAATGCAATTCCAATTCCTAGTTATCCTGGATATCCTCCTCCTGGGGCTGGTCTCATGACCCAGAGTTTCAGGGACCCTAATCGTCAGTTACCGTTCATTGCAACTTTGGACTTGCATGATTTGTCGCGCCTTACGAACGATCCAATTAACTATCTTCCGTTTTGGCCGCCAATGCCGAATAAGTTGCCTAGTGATATTCCTAAGTTTGAAGGCAAATCAGGAGAGGATCCGTCGAACCATGTGATGACTTATTACCTCTGGTGTGCATCTAACCTCATTTCAGATGATTCAATTCGTTTAAGGCTTTTTCAACACACTCTAATTGGTCTTGCGGCCAAGTGGTACATTGAGTTACCGCAAGCCACTTTTTATAACTTTAGTCAGTTAACTACTTCGTTTTTAACTCATTTTTAGTTGTCAGTCAGATATGACAATGGCACGAAATTATTAACTTCATTAAAACAGTCAACATCCACTTACATTTCATATCACATTCATGAATGGAGATGTCAATGGCGTTTAGTGAAAGTTTTTATTCTGGATCAGATCTTAGCAGAATGGTTTGTCAAATCTTTATTACCGAAAATCACTAAGGATGTAGCTAAGGCAGGAGTCGTTACTGAAGAGCAAGTAATTGCTCAAGCTCAGTACCTTGACCTAGTTTATACGCAGTCAGGTACGTTACACGAGAAAATCCCCGACCTTCCTAAACAAAATCAAATAACTGCAACTCCTTCAGGGTCTCATGCCGCTGATGGTATGTTAGTACAGTTAATACCAAAGTAAGAAGAAATCTTCCAAGAATTCTTCTCCTATCATAACTTTACCAGATTCCCCAACAGGAGATTCTTCCGCGGAAATTTCTGCCGATATTCATGTTGTAGAGTCATCTACAGCCAAATCAAAATCCGGCGGTAAAAAGAAAGGGAAGAAGAAAAATAAAACAAATAAAAATTCGAAAGAGAAAACAGAAAAAACAGAATCTACTGATGAGAAACGCAAACCTCATTATCCTTGTCTCATTTGTGACGAAGAACATTTTACAAGAGACTGCCCTCATCGTGCTGAGGTTGCGAAAATCATCAAAGGTTCCCAAACGCCTGTTGTTTTGAAGGATCCTTTTCCTATTCAAGACAGTAAGATGATAGGTTCTTCCTCAAATGCCTCAGAAGAACCCATAATGATGATGTACCATGTTAGGATTGCAACACGATCGCAAGATTATGGAAGTAAAAGTCTCGTTGGTGGTAAGGAAGCAGAATCTTCTAATTCGAACCCATCAACTTCAACTCCCAGTTCCAATCCACTACAGATCGAGAAACCTAACCCAGACTTAGTAGTCAAACCGCCTACCAAGGGTATACTTCGAAAGTCAGCTTTCAATCCACATGCGAGAGCGGCTCAGGACTATAACATTGTTGAAGATTTGGCTATTTCACTTTCAGCAATGTCAGCTTTGGAGGTGCTGAAATCATGTCCAGCACAGCGTAAATTGCTATTGTCGGCTATAGGAGCTGTTGAAATTCAGGACTCGAACCTTATAATTTTCGATCTAGAAAACAGTACACCTCACTTACCTCATCAAATGGCTTTCCAGATTCCAGTGGTAGTCAAAAACAGACCTTGTTATAGGACTGTGATTGATGAGGGAGCCTCAACGTGTATTATGTTGATCCAGTGCTGGAGATCGCTTGGTTCTCCTACACTTAATCAATCCTCGACGATTCTAAAGGCCTTTGATGGCTGTGGATTCCATCATTTTGGCATTCTACAGGATTTACCTATAGGGGTTGAAGGCAAAACTATTAATCTAGATGTGGAGGTGGTTGATGCCCCTCTAGATTACAACCTTCTCTTGGGTCGCAGTTGGTCTTACGCTATGACAGTTGTTGTTTCATCGGTCTTTCGGCTTATAAAGTTCCCTCATAATGGAAAGATCATAGCTATAGACCAGCTAACTTACTTTTCATCCAACCCAACCTCTTCTGAAAGTATCCAGCATGTCGGCAAAACAACTATCCCTTATAAGGATGTTGGAGTAGGACTAGTTAAAGATTCTGGTTTACTGGGAACATTTTCCTTTCTTACTCCTAACGTATCGCCTTCTACTGCAACCATTCATATGATTTCATCAGACAGTATTGTTTATGATGATCCTTGGATCGTACCTTCCGAATCTGAGATAGATTCATTTGGTGATGCTATGCCTTTGAATCCATATGAAATTGCGTATCAGGCCGTACATTCGTTTTCCAACCCTTCTTCAACCGAAATTGACTTAATAAATGTGGTCCATAAAGAATCATTTTCAACATCAAACTCAGATTCAACAACGTTTTCCGAACTTGTTCACGCTGATGAGAAAATTCGTGAAATCCTGTGTGCTGATGGTTTACCATGGGAAGATCTTCATCATAGATCTTCGTTTTTACCTGAGATTGATCGCTTTGAAAATGATTTTTCATCTATTTTTACGACTGATTATGTCAAGGAACCTCAGAATCCAATGAAAAATCCTGATTTTGAGTTAAATTTGGGAAACATTTCTCGAATTATTCCTATTGACATTTTGGTTAAGCCCGGAATTGTTGAAAACATTCATATAGGTGCCTCTTGTACGGGAGATGAAATTAAAACAAATAAGGCCCTATTTCAAGAATTTTGCGACATGTTTTGCCTGGTCATATGAAGAAATGCCAGGAATTGACCCAGCGATTGTTGTTCACGAAATCAAAACTTACCTGGATGCTAAACCCGTCCGGCAACGTTTGCGTCAGATCCACCCGCGAAAAGCTGCTGCTATTAAGGCAGAAGTTGAAAAATTACTCAAAGCAGGTTTCATTTATCCAATTCCGTTAACGGATTGGGTATCAAATATTGTTCCTGTTAACAAAAAGCAAGGAACAATAAGAATATGTATCGATTATAGGGATATTAATCGAGCATGTCCAAAAGACAATTACCCAACTCCCTATATCGATCAAATCATTGATGATTGTGCCGGTAGTGAAATATTCTCCTTCATGGATGGTTTTTCCGGATACAATCAAATAAATATTCTACCTGCTGATCAACCAAAAACGACTTTCATTTGTCCATGGGGGACATTTGCTTATTGCAAATTACCTTTTGGGCTCAAGAACGCCAGGGCAACTTTTCAAAGAGCCATGTCTTACGCGTTTCATGACATCAAGCACATTGTGCAACCTTATCTCGATGATTTACCTGCTCATTCATTACATCAAGCTGATCATCTCATCCATTTACGAGCAATCTTTATGAGGTGTAGGCATTATCGAATTAGGTTGAATCCACATAACTGTGTTTTTTGTATAGAAACGGGTCGGTTACTGGGGTTTGTTGTTTCGAAAGCCGCCATTCACGTCGATCCCTCGAAGGTTGGAGCTATTGTCAAATTGCCTCCTCCTTCGAGTCTTCGCCAACTCTAAAGTTTGCAAGGGAAAGAAAACTTTTTACGTTGATTCATTCCTAACTACGCTGAGATCACAAAGGGTTTTACCAGGTTGTTGAAACAGAATACTCCATTCTTTTGGGATGAGATAGCTAACAAATCTTTTGATGCACTAAAACACGCGTTGACCCATGCACTGTTATTGCATCCTCCCAGCTACAACCAGGACTACTTCTTATATCTCGCCGCCTCGCATCCCACCATTGGAATGATGTTAGTTCAGGAAGATGAATTCGGTAGTGAACATGTGATATATTACCTTAGTCGAACCTTAAATCCTACTGAGCTAAAATATTCACATGTGGAGAAATTGGCATTGGCAGCTGTTCAAGCTGTCCAAGGTTTTCGTCATTACATTTTACTACGCAAAACTACAGTAATTTCCGATTGCAACCCTATGATCTATATTTTGACCAAACAATTGCTAGGAGGCAAGTACTCCAAATGGATAGTGATCCTGCAGGAGTTTGACTTGGAATTTGAAAAGTCTAAGTCAAAGAAATCTTTAATTTTTGCGAAGTTGATGTGTGACTTCCCGCGTGCTGACACTGAAACTGTGGCGGAGGAGCCCATTGTGGACGAATCCTTGTTTCTAATCAGCACTTTAGATCCATCGTATGGAGATATCATCGTTTATCTCCAAACCCAATCCTTTCGGCCAAAAATTTCAAGATCAGAGTGTCGGAAAATACGATTCCGGTCCCAACAATTCAAAATTCTTGGAAATACACTTTATCGTCGTGGGGCGGACTCTGTTTTCCGACGTTGTTTAACTCATGAGGAAGATGAAAGGGTTCTAAATGACTGTCACTCTGGAGCATGTGGTGGTCATATGCTTGGTTTGCCACAGCCCAAAAGATATTGCGTGCTGGCTATTTCTGGCCGTCTTTGTTTAAAGATTGTATTAACGCGGTCCGAAAATGCCACAACTGCCAAATTATTGATCGAAAGATGCGCGCTCCACCTACTCCTCTCCACCCTATAATTGTCGTCGGTCCTTTTGCGAAATGGGGTATCGATTTTATTACATGTAACCCTCACTCGGCCGGAGGGCATGCGTATATCATCCTTGCGGTAGATTATTTTACCAAGTGGACCGAGGCGATGCCAACATTTGAGTCAGACGGAAAAACTGTTGCGATTTTCATGTTCAATCATATAATTGCTAGGTTTGGTGTTCCACAAGCGATTATCACTGATCATGTGCGTCATTTTCGAAATATTATGATGACTGAACTTACAGACCAACTTGGCTTGCGTCACGATAGTTCAACTCCATATTATCCACAGGCTAATGGTCTGGTTGAAGCCATCAACAAAGTTCTAGTCATCATGATCTGACGAATCATTGGGATTCATAGGTCGAATTGGCACAACATGCTTTTTTCAGCGCTTTGGGCGTATTGAACCTCAGTAAAAACATCAACCGGTTTCACTCCTTTCCAACTAGTTTATGGTTTGGAAGCTGTGTTACCCATTGAATGCGAAATCCCGTCATTGCAAATAGCCATAGAATTACTTCCAGCCACTTTCGAAGAGGAAAAATGTTTGTTGTACTTGGCTCAGCTAGATGAGAATCGACGTGATGTTGCATTGGCAATCGAAACTCATGCCAAACATATTAAAGCTCAGTATGATCAAAATGTTACACCTCGTAATTTTTCGAAAGGAGACCTAGTGTTACTGTACAATCAAGCAAATGATAAATTAGGCGCTGGAAAATTCGTACCCATGTGGCATGGTCCTTATGTTGTTAAGCGAAAGCTGGAAAAAAGGGCCTATGAATTGGTAAACTTTGAGGGGGTCTCTTTAGGTAAACCCAGAAATGGTCTTTACCTGAAGAGATATTATGCTTAAATCTGGGTGTGGAGATTTTTAGTTAGGTTAGTTTTCTTTCTAGCTGGTGTGTTTTAGATTAAAAAGTGTGCTTAGCTTAGAGAGTGTTTTTTGTCATTATTCCTGCTTATCTTGATTTTACTCTTGATATTGCAGATGTCGACGTCTCTCCAAACATACGTTGGTTTTGTTGATGGTGCTTGTCGTAATACACGGAATATTTCTTCCGCAGCTTGGGTTATCCATTCGCCCTCTGATGAGTTGGTATCTATGCATGGGGTAAGCCTCAGTCAAACAATGAACAACATTGCAGAGTATAGTGCAGTGATTGAGTTATTATCTGAATCCATCTCATTTGGGATTCGGAGTTTGATTGTGAGGTTAGATTTTGAACTCGTTGTATTATAGCTTAATAGAGTGTATGCCATTAGAAATCCAGTGTTATTGAGATTATTTTTTAGAGTTTGTCTCTTGGAACGTGAATTTGACTATATTGAATATCAGCATATTCCAAGATATTTAAATACATTAGCAGATGCAATTATTTCTCGAATGTTAAGTAGACATTTGCAATAATCATACAAGTAAATTTAAAAACATTCCATAATATGTTTTACAAGATAAGCCGATAATAGTGATATAGTATAGCATACAAGTGTGTCAAATATACATCGTCTTCGATCATAGGTTGAAAAAAACCTTATGATCGGCAAAAATGATAGTACAAAAAAAAAAAATGTCATATGAGTCTACAACAGGCGATCATCCTATCACTGGTGATGATCATAATAAGAAACCACTGTACGGGCCACCCTACAAAGGAACCTCCTGAAAGGTCCTGGGACCCCAATCACATAGCATTGTAGCTTAAGAGGAATGTCATCTATGTTGGTCTCTAGAATGTCTGCTGTCAAACGCTCTAGATGGCTTTCCAATTCGGCCACGGTCTCTGTAGATTCGTCCTGTGGGGCTGGTGCTGCTACAACTGGTTGTTTCCTCTCATAGGGCCGGAGAGTGGCTGGTCGCCGTGGACCTACATCTGCATTTGAAACTTTTTACTATCAATTTTTGGGACAGTTTAAAAAAAAAAAAAAAAAAAATTAAATTAGAAAATGTTGAAGATGATTTTACCTGCGTCATCCCATTGCTCTCCTGGTGGAAGAGACATGTCTAGGTCACAACGATAATCTATCCCAGCATAAGGAAAATCCTGAATAGCAAATACTTGGTTCTCCAACCAATGAAAATACTCAGGAGTAAATCGAACGACTTCTGTTCCCTCCTCAGGATGGCGGGCCATAACTGCAACCCAACGCATCAGTTTGGGCTCTCGGGGAAGTCTAGCTTCAACGGTAAGATGCTGTGGGACTAACATTGGGACCCTCTCTAGACCAAAGCTCACAACTAAAGCACCATATCCAAAGTTCTTCAGTTGTCCGTTCTTTGCTCTAGTCAGTTGGCCTTTTACATTAGCTAACACAGCCTCACACCAACTGAAGATGGTGCCTCGAAAGCAGTCTACTGCCATCCGCTTTTGGGATCCAGTGGCCACATGTAGTGTTGTGCTTCCGCAGATCCTAGTAATAGTAAATGTAATCACTTTGAACTCAGGACGGGAGATGGTTTTGATATCAATCCCTTTGTTTCTAGTTTGGTCGTTACAAAACTCTAGCCGGAGGCTATCTACAGACTAGCCACCTGGCCTAGTCCTGAATAGAGTCAAATGTTCACCTCTCTTAGGCAAACCAGTCAGAAAGTAAATATCTTCCGGCTCCATTTCGAGCTGGTGGCCACCAATAAAAAAACACTGGTCCTGCATGTTCCACCTGTCTACCAGCCACTGCAAAAAGTCCACCTAGGGCCTCATGCCAGGTATGGCCCAGAATTTGTATAAACCGCATGCCTTCAATGCATCAATCGAAGGTTGATGATTAATTGTGGCAAGATCCACATCCTCGTGCTCCCGTTCCCACTAGTCAAGCATGATGTATACCCTAAATTCAATAAAAAGGCGGATTAGAATATTAAAAATCAAAATTTTTGGGTGAAATTTGAAAATTTTAAGTTTGAAAACCTATTCTATGGCGACCGCACCCTCTATGTTAGAGACAGTGCGTAGGTCCGCACTCTGCTTTCACAGCAGGTGCGAGGCCCTGACTTTTTTCCTTCTACGAAAAAGTTGGGGTCCGTAGGTTTCCTATGCTATGCCTGCGGACCCCCACGCGCGGGTTTTTAACCTAGAAATTTCCTAAAAAACAAAATAAAGCCCTAAAAACAAATTTCAAACTGATGAAATGAAAGAGTAAGATGATGTGGATTACCTGGAGGAGACGGCGTTGGATTCCAACAGAGGGATTTTCCGCAATCTTCACTGGAAGTTTCTGACCAAAAGCTCTCTTTTCTCACTCTAAAGTCAAATGGTAAAAATGAATTTACAAAAACCCTTTTTATAAGTTTTTTTGAATAAATGAATTTTTAATTTGTTTATTTTTCACTTTAAAGAGGTAACTTTTGAAGCATTTTTATCTATTTCAAACAGGTATGAGTAATGTTTGAGTTTTTGTGCAGGATAACGGATTTTTCAGGCAAAATTGGTCATTTTTTATGAAAAACATTAGAGTCACCTTTAAGCTCGTTTCTGACTCCTAAAATATGAAAAGATTGCCGAGTTTTTCTTTTTAAGCTCATTAAAAAGGAACTAAAAAGACGATCCACTTACAGCCCTTTTCTGACCGTAAAAACATGAAAAGATTGCCAGGTTTTTGTGGTTTCAAATTCGATATTGGTTATAAAACAACATGTCATTGGTCGCTTTTTTACTTTTTCGGATCAGAGGCACTAATTATGAAAAGTACTCCTTGGTCGTAATGATCAAGCGGTTCTCTCAAGTATTATTTTATACTTTTTCGGGCTTGGGAGACATAAATTTACGAAAAAGGACAACCATGGAGTTTTCTTAAGTTTTTTCAGACTCTCTAAAATTGAAAAACGACGAGTTTCTCCTTTACTGGACTCGTTAAAATTTAACAGTAAAGGACATGTTCAATTACAAACAGGAACGGACCACTCCTTCTTAGGGTTCGAAGTTAAACTAAGTTGGACTCATCCGAAGGATGAGCTTATAATCAAGCAAATGTTATCCTCCTCAAGCTTGTTAAAAATAAAGAGGTACTTTCCAGAAATGGTGGGGGAAAAGAGAGAAAAATGAGCCTGTTCGTCATACCTTGTGTCTCAGAAAACATTTAACCACTCTTGAACAAGACACTTTTTATTCACCTGGGTTGGGAAATCCTTTGCATAACAGTTGATCAAACCATATTGAAAGTCTTCAGCCAGTTTCTGGGTATTAACTTTGGGTCAATTGTCACCAAACCATCTGCTGTGTCGTTATGTGTTCAAGAGGTCAGTGCAAATAAACAATTCATCTGCAAAATATCTGTCATTCATCTTGACCATCCTTGAGTCAGTCCTTGCAACTATATTTCTTCAAACTTGATCTATGATTTCGTGTTGTGGGCTTGTCTACGACAGATCGCTTTCTATCGACTTCAGCTCATTATCTAGAAAGATGATCTAGAAATCGTCAGTACCTTGGGATCTGCATGCCTTAATGGCAGGTTTCTCGCCTTCGATGATAGGTTGCATCATTGACCTTCAATCAAAGGATTCCGTGACATGTTCGACATCAACACATCTATTCCCATATCATGGATTATACTGAGTACTTTGAGAGCCATTGACATTACTGGTGGTTTCTCTCACACTTGTTAACAGTTTACATCATTGACTAGTAATCAAATGGTTTCTACCATATTTGACTTCGACACATTCATTCACATGGATAGAATCGTACTATTTCGGGAAGTAGAAATCAAGACCTTGGATCTAGTTTCCACCATCCAGGCTGTGAGGAATTTTGTATTCATTATACAGTAGACTATTCATAAGCAGATGGTTGCATCCATACTGTGTCTACATGTGTCTATACTTGTGATGTATTACAAGATCATTCCTATATCAGAGCAGTAGTTAGTTTTCTAATCAGTTTTGATCTGAGTATGGGAATGCCTACCTCAGCGATGATATGATCTCATATATATATTTTGTATTGAATGTTTTTACAGGTTCCAACCGGGCTCTCCACAAGATGATCCTCGAAATGATGAAGTACTTCACTCTTCTTAGATGATAAATGAAATCCTCATCTACTACAGACTTCGCACTTTAGGGGGCAATCTGTTACACAAAATATTGTCACCATGACTATTTGCAGTCAGTGTGGTCTATCATCATTCATACTGTCCTCCTTAGTAAGTCTCAAACCTCAGCTCTTCATGTCAAGCTTTAAAAATGAGAGAAAGTCCTTGTAAATCAATAAAGCTCTGGTTCCGCACTTTCTCTTACTGTTACCTGCGGTCCCGCACCCCTTGGTCATGTTACCTGCGGACCTACCCGCTCTGTCTCTAAAGGAGTGGGTGCAGCCCCCTGTGAAAGTAAAAAAGGCGCAAGTTTATTCTTAAAAACTCACTTGTGGTTAATTCTGGATGCTTCTAGAAGGAATCTTGATGTGGATGGTTCGCTTCTAGGTGGTTCATGCATGCCATAACTAAAGGAGCTAATCCTTTGATGAGAGGAGCTTATCCCTTTGAAGGAGGGCTTTATCCCTTTGAAGGTGGACCTAATAACTTCCCTCCATTGCACTATAAATTAAGGCATTGGGCTAGTTGCTAGGGAGGTTAGAAGCTGAACATTTTTTAGGGTAAATGCATGTTGGAATTGAGACTTCCTAGTTAATCTTAAGAGGAGAGATTACATACCTTTTGGCTTCATTGGGAAGAGAGTGAAACTTGTCAAAGTAGAGGATATTCTCGCTGGACCCTGGGAGGAGCTTGTACAGCATCAAGGCACCAAGGTTGTAAAGTTCTTTTTTGATTAAAGTTAATACGATCAGATTCATTTTTCTCAATAAATTGTCTTATATGGTTTGTTTCATGAATTCCTTAATCATCATGATAAATATGCTTTATTATATTGGCTTTTAGGTGCTATTTAATGTGTGTGCTTGTTTGTGTTTGTAGATTCTTTACAAGGGAGCTCATTTGGATCAACGGAGCGTGGCTTCCACAAACTAGCACTGGACCCAAGGTAGGCCTAAAACACCGGTTTGTCTTTATTTATAAATTGCATATTTAGAGAAAGATAGAATTTGTTTGGTTTTCTTATCGCTAGATATCATTAGATACTAGGGAGGTCGGTCTTGTCCGCAAGAACGACTCATCATGCCGGCAATATCAATCCATTACCCTTTCTTAACAAGTGGGAGAAGCAAGACGTAATGTTTACTCCACAACAGCAAAACCTCCACAAAATTAATGTAAATTTGGACCAAGGACAGACATCTAAAGCTAAAGCAGATGTTAAAGGTAAAGGAAAAATTGAAAAATCTACTTTCCAAGCTTTCCAAGACAGCTATCCAGATGCATAGGATCCGAGTGATTTCAGCTGGGACAAAGAATATGAAAATATGGTGGAATACAACTATCTCGCGAATCTTGAAAAGAAAGCATTTGAAAGACAATTTTCCTCTAGTGATGATGAGTTTGATGACTACGATTCTGACCGAACTCTGAAAGGAGACTGGTAGAATCTTTGTACAATTAGCTAGCAATGTGATAATGTGGTCACATGTTGTAGCTAAATTATTGTACTAGAAAGGTTGAGTAGACACCGTCGGTGAAAGAAATACCGACAAAACCCTCAATTATTTCCACTTTTGTGTCATGTCTTAGATCGATTTAGATTCCTTAGAGAGTTATAAAAGGAGGATGAATGAAAACTGAGAGGCATCGGTCTAAGGGCTTCTCAATATGATATTGTAATATTTCAAGCTCTGTAATTTTTTATTTTGAATTAATATTGAAGCCTACTAGGCCGCCTGTCTGAGGACAGTTTCTGTCATCCGAAATAACTTGGAACTGTAAGGCGAAGGCGTTTTGAAGATCTGAAGAGAGAGGTTGTAGTGCTCGCATGTTCGATTGAGGAAAATAAATCTTGTGTTTCAGATCTGCTGCTTAATAATCTTCATACTAAATTCGAAGTAAGTCTTACTCTGCTTGACTCTGCTTGAGTTTCCCTATTTTGGTATCAGAGTCCCATTCAAGTCCTAAGTCTATAAACTATAGATAGAGCCTAAAGCCCTCCAGGAAGCCTTCGAAAATCTCTTGTTTTACAATTGTTGAGTAGATAAACACTGCTTAGTCAATCTCTGGTCCAGTTTATAATCATGGCTAACTTCTTAAGATCATTTTCAAATATTGATAGACGCACTGTTACTGAGGTAGATTCTTGTTCTGTTGAAACTGATTTAGATGAACATGAAATAGTTGAAGATCCTGAGAATTGGAACCCCCCTGTGTTAAGTTCAAAAGAAATATATCAAGTTCCATCTTTGTTCAGTTTATCAAAGAAGAGTTATTTGAAAGAAGTTGAGCTAAAAATTAAGATTTCTGGCCCTTCTGTCCAGATTGTTGGTTTAAGTCTATTTTCCAAGGATGAAATTAAAATATTCAAAAAATATGTAGCTGAAAAACGGTTTTATCATTTGCTTTTTGGAGGGATAAGGATAGGATTAGCCCCACTGTTTCGTCATGGCCTTAACACTCCATGTATATCTGAGGTATTTGACACCCGACATCAGATCTATGATCATGCTGGTATTGGAACAATATTAGGAAATCTATCTTCTGGTTGTCAACATGGCACCATTTTCCTCGATTATTCTATCAATCTGTCTGATCCTCATCTAAAAGACTGTTGGAAATTATTAGTTGGTGTCCAAGGTCTTGAAATGGTAGAAGATAGTGAAGTCCTTTCTGTGTTAGTCCAAGCATCTTTCCAGCTTACAAATACTATCCATCCCAAGTTAAAGCAACCAGTGCTAAAAGATTGTGTCATCGTTGGAGTTAGTAATGCTCAAGTAGAAGGAGTTCCTTATGATAAAGAATCTCTTCCCAATGACTGGTATATTCAATACAAATCTTTGGCATCAACAAACACTCCAAGAAACAAAATAAGAAGAATGTCTATAAGCAATGGTCATGTCTGAATCTTACCTGATAGTTCATCAGTACCTCGACCTATTTTTATGCCTAAGAAACATGTGTTACCAGCCATCTCTAAAACTGAGCAACTAGTAACTAGCAGGCGTAAATCTGTTTCAAAAATTGTATAAAGCCATCCATCTACAAATTCCATTGTATCTACTTCATTAGACCAGTTGTATATTCGAGAAGAAAAACCATTCCTTGCCATTAATAAGATGTTTAGAACATATGTATCTAATTTCTCTCCTGTCGAAGAATTTCAATATGCAAATCATAGATATGTCAAAGGTGGAAACTGGCCACCGAAAACAAAGTTCTGTACTTCTTCCTCTCAATCTAGACAACCACCAACCCGAGCTGAATGTGCACCACTCCTTGAACATAACTCTCAAAGCCCCACTGATCTTGACAAATTCCACCAGATAGGAAACTATCTTACCACTTGGTGTGCACATGCAGAAGATGTCCTTGATGATTTGGGTAGACAATCAGAATTAATTAATGCAAATCTTAGACTACTATATGAAGAACAACAGTCTGAGAAATCTGCAAAGGAGGAAAGAAGAAGAAGAAGACAAAAGAAAAAAGCACAAGAAGTTCCAAAGTTTACTTTTGATATGAGCACTCCCAATTATTGGGATAGAGAAGAAGAGGATGAAGATACCGAAGGAGCTTTTACAGCCAAAATAGCGAAACTCAAGCAGAGTCAAGCACAGTAAGACTTACTTCGAATTCAGTATGAAGATTATTGAGCAGCAGATCTGAAACACAAGATTTATTTTCCTCAACCGAACATGCGAGCACTACGACCTATCTCTTCAGGTTTTCAAAACGCCTTCACCTTATAGTTCCAGGTTCTTTCGGATAACAGAAATTGTCCTCAGACAGGCAGCCCAGTAGGCTTCAATATTAGTTCAAAATAAAAACTTACAGAGCTTGAAATATTACAATATCAGATTGAGAAGCACTCAGATCGATGCCTCTTAGTTTTCATACATCCTCCTTTTATAACTCTCTAAGGAATCTAAATCTATCTAAGACATGACGCAAAAGTGGAAATAATTGAGGGTCCTATTGGTATTTCTTTCACCGACGGTGTCTACTCAACCTTTCCAGTACAATAATTTAGCTACAACATGTGACCACATTATCACATTGCTAGCTAATTGTACAAAGATTCTACCAGTCTCCTTTCGGACTCCGGTCAGAATCGTAGTCATCAAACTCATCATCACTAGAGGACAATTGTCTTTCAAATGCTTTCTTTTCAAGATTCGCGAGATAGTTGTATTCCACCATCTTTTCGTATTCTTTGTCCCAGCTGAAATCATTCGGATCGTATGCATCTGGATAGCTGTCTTGGAAAGCTTGGAAAGTAGATTTCTCAATTTTTCCTTTACCTTTACCATCTGCTTTAGCTTTAGATGTTTATCCTTGGTCTGAATTTACATTAATTTTGTGGAGGTTTTGCTGTTGTGGAGTAAACATTACGTCTTGCTTCTCCCACTTGTTAAGAAAGGGTAATGGATTGATATCAATATCTAAAAAGGAATCTTTAAAGACTTTTTGGAACGCTGGAGAAGGTTGAACTGCCAACTCAACACCATCTAGAAGTTCCCATTTGAATATTTGAAACATATTAGTAACCGATTCCACCAAATGTTGCACCCAAGATTTACAGTTTTCATTAATGATGCTTTAGATTTCCATCTGAGTTCAGAAATTAATGAAGTACAAGTTTTATTTGACATCAACAAACTGATTAGATGAACGACATTAGTATTCCAGTTTCCTAAAATAATGCTGACCGTGATTAACGCAGTGCGGTTAATCATAAAGCGTAAAACCTTGGGTTCTCCTTCAAGTTCATCTAGTTGTTGCAACACCTGTCTTTTCTTAGTCAGTTTTAACATCCCAAAATCTTTAAACCAAAGAGCCAGTTGTTTAATTCTCTCAATATTATTACTGGTCTTTACTTCTCCTATAGTTTCTTGACAGAAAACCTATGAAAATGGATTTGGAGAAAGTTGTTCTCAAAATCGTAAACTCTGATAATCCCAAGGAGATGAGAAAGTCCTTAGTTATTGTAGAGTTCATTGAACACATTGGGATGTTCTTATCGATGGCCTTTTTCTACAAAATCCTCATTTGATTTCCCAATTAGCAAAATTTTCAAAAATTTCATATTGAGGGAAAGTATCATTGGGGGCATAATTTTCATCATTTCGCTGTAAAAATGATGCTTCTAGTTCTTCAAAAATATCAGGAATCCTTAGCGACCGAAGATATCTTTCTAAGTCTGCTTTGATTGGGATGGCTTTTAAATCTAGCATTTGAGCTCCTGTATATATGCTTAAAGCAAAATCCACCCCTCGAATCAACTAATAATAATTTAATGCCTTTAAAATCCAAATCATATTTTCAGTGAATTGGGATAACCACATATCAGTCAAATGTTTAAAATAAATCTTCAGCTGCATATTGGGCAAAGGATATATATTAACCAAATCAATGTCTAATCCCAAAGATATGCCAACATTATTTGAAGTCCATGCTTGACATCTTCTAATACACTGATTTCTTCTCAGTCGCAGACCTACCACTTTCTTAATTTCTTCTGTCAAATGGCTTGCATGATTTTCCAGAATTATGAACCTCTCCACAAATGTGCTAAAATTGTCATCCTGAGGCCCCTTTCCTAGTAAAATAAAATGACTTTGCAGAGCTGAAACAAAGGCTTTATTCATGTCTCTGGTTACAGAGTCTGCTAAAAAATTGGAATTGCCGGGTATCCACTCGACATCAAAATCAAATTGCTGGAACCAAATCTGCCAAGAGAGTAACCTTCCTCTAGCAAGTTGTCTTGAAATTTTAGCAGATAAGAAATATTCAAATTCATAGAATCAGTCCTTATGAGAAATTTCACCGGTTCCAGATATAATTCAAATTTCTGTATTCCATTAAATATTGCTAACGTTTCTTTTTCAGCCATATAATAATTCTTTTGGCTAGGAGAGAATTCACCTGATGCATATGCACAAAGTATTTCTTCTTCCTTTCCATCTTCATTCTTCCTTCGCTCAAAAAGAACAGTTGCCCAGAATTCATCAGAAGCATCTGTTTGTAGAATCAAAAGGCCATTACCTGGTGGTTGAAGCTTGGGAAGCTTTTGACATTTTGATTTGAGTTCCTTAACTGCTGCAGTGGCTTCGGCTGACCATCCTTCTCGAAGATGCTTTCGGATTGGGGTTGTTTTTTCTGACAATCTGGGAATGTATCTGTGCACATAATTCAAGACACCTAAGAATCTTTGAATAGTTTTAGTGTCTTTTAATTCATCTGGAAACTGAGACAGTTTTGTAAGAATATGGGGTTGCATCTGAATTTGTCCATTAACCACATTAATCCCCAAGAAATCTATACTTTCTTGGAATAAAACCATCTTTTTCTCAGACAGGACTATACCATGCTTTTGAACTTCAGTGATAAAAATTTCTAAATGCTTTACATGAGTCTCTAAATCTGGACTATGTACAAGAATATCATCAATATATGTTACAATAAAATCATATTTCCCAAAAATAAAATCCATTCGTCTCTGAAAGAATGCAGGAGCATTTTTTAGACCAAAGAGAACCACCTTCCACTGATAAAAACATGCAGGACATGTAAATGCAGTTTTGTGTCTATCCTCTTCCTGGATCTATATTTTGTAGTATCCCAATTTCATGTCGAATTTACTGAATACTCTGCTATGCTGAATTTTCTGCATGATTGTTTCTGGTCTTGGTAGAGGGTAATGAAAACCCTGAGTTATAGCATTCAGAGGTTTATAATTAATTACCATTCTTGGTTTACCTCTGACTATTTCTGAGTGATTTCTAACCAGAAACGTTGAACAAGAATAGTGAGACATACTAGGTTCAATAAGGTTCATACTAAGCTGCTCACTTATTTGTTTTCTGATTTCTTGTTCATCTACAGGGGTGCATGGGATCAATTTTCCTTTGACTCCATTATCGTATAAAGTCACTATTTCTTGTTTTTGACTTTCAACGGTCCAAAACTGTTGAGGATTATTTGAACAGCGTTCCATCAATCTTTTATGTATATCAATCTGCTCTTCAGACCATTTTGGGTCAATGCAAGCCTTTTGTTTTGACTCCACTCATTTCTCATATAATTGCAGAACCTCTTGCCAATTGTTGGAGTCTTTAATGGGTTTGCGTGCGCCTACTTTCTTTTGACTATTCTCATTTCTTGCCTCAGAATTTGCTATGGATAGTCTGGGCACAGCAACAACCTTCTTTTTTAAATTAATTATCAGTTTATCTTCACTGATAGTAACTGGTAATACAGAATTGATAAAAGGCATGCCAAGCATTAAACTTGCAGATGGATCAAAATGTTGAATAGCAGAAATTTTAACAATACTCCCCCCAACTTTTAAAGGAATATTATCCACATAGTATGTTAACTGAACAGATCCTCCAATGGTTTCAGAGACTAGGATGTTTTGTAGTGGCTTCCAAAGAGATTTAACTAGAGAGGGTTGAGCCAAATTATTAGATCCACCAGTATCAATAAAAGCATCTACATTTATCCATTCATGGCGAACTTGGACTTGGACTGGAATGTAGATCAGACTATTGGTTTTGATGATCTTTTTTAATAGAGCATTTTCTTCGACTCTATTAACTGTTGGGACTGGACAACTGGTAGAAGCAGCAGTACTCTTTTTATATGGACAAAAGGAATTAAGTTCAGGTAATTTCTAAAATCGCTGCTTACCTATTGGCTTTTCATCAACAATTGTATCCTGAGAGTCGTCTTCAGAAACATATGTAGTTTCTTCTGTTTCTTCAGTTTCACTGCTGTTAGTCTGATCACTGTAGTGTAGTTCTTCAGAAAAATCACTATCTGTACAAGAAGGGCAAATATTCATTTTTTGTACAACAGGCGGATTGTCTTCTTCATCTGAAGCTTCTATTAAGATATATACATCAGAAACTTCATCGTCTGACGCAACTAAAGACCAATCATCTTGAAATTCCTCTATATCAACACAGGCTTTTAGCTTGGAGGAGGAATTGTTAGGACATTTTCTAGCAAAGTGGCCTTCCTGCTTGCAAATGAAACAACAATTGTTGTTTCTTGGGTTCTTTCTCTTTTTCAAAAATTTAAATTTTTGGAAAGGCTTCCGGGGATTGGAGACTCTTTTGGGTCTAAATTTTCCATATCTCTTTGATTTCTTCTTCTTTCTAAATGGTGTCCAGGGCAGCATTGTTTTGCAGACCTCTGAACTAGGTGTAATATCATGTGCTTTCTTCTGCCAGCACAGATATTTAACCTTTTCAGTGCATCTAAAGAGAAGATCAACCCAATAGATTTGGTCTATCCTTTTATTCTGAACATCAAGATCTTTCATAATTAGATCTCCTAAATTTCCGGGAAGCTTGGACAAAAATGCAATTTTTTGAGCTATGTCATTGGAAAGATTTGCTTTAAAGACTTTTGCCATAAAATCTTTTCCAAATTGATCAAGATATTTCAAATCTTTTAATTCCATACGGCTTAAGTCTGTAAGCAATTGTTTTTTCTCGTCTACTGGCTCAGGGACAAATTGTGTCTTTAGTAAAAGCTCTAGAGTGGCCAGTCCTGCTTCCATGACAGCTCTCCGTTCTTCATCCGATGGTCCTATCCACCAATCATATACAATGCCGGCCATTCTTTTCTCTACTAGGACCATGATAGAAACATTATCTAATTTGGTGGTGACCTGCATCTGATACAGAGCACCAATCCATATCCTGATTGATTCTTCAGGATTGGAAGAATTATCTAAATCAAGAATATACCCACTGGTATATGCAGCATATAAATCGTACAAGAGCTAGGGGGTTGTAGCTCCCTTCCAATAGAAGCTAGAGAACGAGAGAAGGTTGTAACCTTCTGTAGGTATAAGCCTGCGTACTGGTATGAGTCTTCACAGGTACAAGATTGTAAACAAATTTTCTTATTATTAATTGAAGACAGAGACGACAACAACAGGTGGTTTTCACCCACATTGGGTTTCCACCTTAAATCTTGGTGTTCATGTGTGTTTCTTATGTGTAATGATTTATTATGTTTATATTGCACATGGTTACTGTTTAATGATTGATCAAGTATTGATGCACTGATTAAAGATCAACATATGATGAATTAACTGAATCATAAGTTTACTGCATAAACGTTGGTTGCCTTAAAGACAATTGTGTGTACACACTAGTTCCCCTCTCTAAAGTAGCGTATATAAATCTGATTATGAAAAAGAAAAGTTCTTGATCTGATAATACGGATTCACCCCCCCCCCCCTCTGAGTATTATTTCCAACACACTTCATACGTCTTCCACATACCTACTTCTTGCCTTGAATCTTCCTCACACCTTCGTTCACACACATATCCTCTTTACACTTGATCCTCACCTCATATAACATTGCTTCTTCTATTTGGTCCACACCTAATGTGCTCACCAATCCTATTACTTTTAGAACTTTGGTGCAAACCTTTGGTTAATCCAACTTAACATGTGCTCCTTTTAATTTTACTCAGTCGACTTGAAACATGATTGGGATGACATGTAAAAGGGTCCCACCCCCCAACTTTGACATCAATGGCAACATTACGACAATCTCCCCCTCTAAAATATAATAAAATATTCCCAACGGTTAGATCTTTATTTAGTCTAATAGTTTTTTATTATTTTCTAGATCTAGATCTGTCCTAATATTTTATTATAAATAGATGGGCTTTCTTCTCATTCTACAAATGAGCATTCTCATCGTCCTCATTATCATCTTATGATATTTGAACTCCCATTTTCGAGTTCAAGCCACCATTAGCTCCATTTTTGCATTGCATCCATTAGGAGAGAGATAGAATTGAAGCTTAAGAACAGGGTATCAAATAACCCATCCCACAAAGGGGGATTTGTAGATCCAAGTCTGCATATTCTTCTCACCAGGTGTACACATTCTCGTTTTTAATAAATTTCAATTCCTTTAAATTTCCATTAGGTTTCCTTAATATTGTCCATTGTTATTTGTCTCTTTATTTTATGCAAATGGTATTTTGCATAGGGTTTTCTAACTTTTTCTACAGAACTGAAGGACATTGATATCTATCTGTTGTTGTTAGGGTTATTTGTCACCAGTAGCTTAAGTGAAGTCTTTTGGTATAGTTGCTAAGAATTTTCACACTAACAAATGGTGACTCCACTGGTCTAAAAATTCAAAACCTTGGTGACTATTGTTTCAACATTTTTTCTCTCTCACTTTCTATTTCTATTTTTCGATTTTTAGTCTTTGGTGGAAAAATATTTGTTCTTCTGGGTTTTCGTTTCTTTATTGCAGGTCACAAGTACCATCTGCATAAGAGACGAAATTGTCTAGAATAGGTCTATGAAGTTGGAGCCTCAGAGGGCTAGCGCACTTTTTCACACAGAAATTGTGATAACCAATGCATCTTTTGGGCCGATATATGCACCACGGTGCAAAAAACAGGTCAGAACTCATGTTGTCTATTTTCTCCAATTTTTTTTGCATTTTTCATAATTTTGTTGAGTTTTGTTCATTTTTCGGGAAGGGTTTCTTCACTGTTCCTATTCATCCCTAGGCATGGATTCTCTTAGTATTTTTTTTTCTCATTTAGAGGAAGGAAAAAAACCCTTAGGGTTTAGAGTACACCTTTGTCATTTAGTAGAAAATTTGTTGAGTTGAGGAGTCTAGTTTGCAAAACTTTCCTTCACTATTTTCCAACATTGTTTCCATCATTTATTATCCCTTTTTAGACCATATTTATAACATTTTGTTTCTCTTTGAGCCTTGTGTTGCTTTTCTTTTTAGGGATCCTCTTGAGTATCCTTCTTTTTGGCATTTTATTGTCTTTTATTTTCCAACACTTCGCTACTGGCTTTTGTTGGTTTTTTCTGCATCATTTCAACAAATTTGACCTTATATCCTAGTCCCTTTAGACATTAGGTATTTTGGTCTTTTAGTTTCTTTGGGTTTCTTATTTTGTCCTCATTTTTTCTTGTTGCTTCATAGCCTTTTTGGGTGGGGAATTGTGTGTTTAATCTTGTTGTTATATTACTGTTCATTTTCAGTGTCCTTTACAAATTTTACACTTTATTTCTTTGTAGCACTGGCATTGTAAAACATGCTTTAAATTAACCCATTGAAACACACATTTCTACACACACTCACACCCTAAGTGAACGAGAGCTTGGTTAGCACTGCCAAGCCAAGACTTTAAACACTCCACATTAATAACTTAACTCACATAGATTTAAGTCCACTTGGGAACCAAAGAAATGCAATCTTGTAGTTAGGTTTAGGATCAGTGGGATAGACTTCTAATAACACGCATCGATCTCTTACATCAAGACATAGAAGTTGTCCTTATAGGGAGCTTGAAAATCCTTCATTATCCCATAGAAAAAATAGAGTCGCTTCAGAAACCCGTTTGAGAGGGGGTTAGGCTTAGGTCATGGTGTGAGCAGTTCTCCTCAAGGCTACCCAATTTGGAAGCATGGAATCCCATACCGGCAACTAACTACCCAGAAGCCCAAGATTTGTGCGCACCATGGAACAAAGGTAACATTAGTGGCTTATCTTAGAAAAACACCCTATAGGGGTGGTTGTGGACAACAACAATCCCTCTACCTTACTTTCCCCTAGACAACTCTTCTTGTGGACGCAGGGCCCCATCAAGTAAGAAGTCTTTTGGAGGGCCATCTAAAACAATAGAAATAGGATTTGATTTAGGAATAGACAACCTTTAAGCTAGAGGTCATTTTTCTTTTATAGAACATGTTTTCCTAAATTATAGTAGCATATCATGATAGCTAGTTTTCACTTGGCACCATTGCACTAGGTGTTTTATTCTTGTTTGTTACTCTCTTTTTTTATCATTACCATTTAGCCTTCATAGTTTTATCTTTTCCTAGCACCATTGCGCCCCTAGGTGTTTTTCGCACAGACTTCATGGCCTTTACCCACAGTTTTCTTTAGGACATCCTCTCACCCCTACTTGGCGAGTCAAGATACCTCCACCCAATCCTCCACCTAGTCCACATACGAAATCTAGTTCATCTGATTCCTCTAGTTCATCCTTTGATTCTGCATCCTCCCAACCCCATAGTGCTACTGTGTCAGGCGCTAATGTGGGTGGTGGAAACACAGGTGGTAACACTGGTGCTAACTAGGGTAACCCTCAAGGAGGTCATATCAAAACCTATTCTGGTATGGCCATTAATCAATCCTTACTACCGTATATTGTTGGTCTTAGCCTCCCCAACTCAAACTAGCTTATTAATGATCCCCTTTTCCATGAACAAAATTGGTCTCCCATGCCAACCAAACTTCCCTCAGATATCCCAAGGTTTGAAGGGAATTCCAGAGAATATCCTACCAACCACAATCACTCTTTCCATGTGTGGTGCTCTTCCAACTCCATCACCAAGGACTCCATTCATCTTCGCCTCTTCCAACACACTCTAACTTGAGTTGTTGTCATGTCGTATGTTGATCAACCGCATAACTCTCACTCCACGTTTACAACTCTCGCCAATGCCTTCCTATCATATTGCCAATTATCTCTTCGATATGCCAATGGTACCGAACTTTTGACTTCCTTCCGTCAAACTTCTACCACTCTCCTTTCTGACCATGTACAAGAATGACGCATAATGAGGAGCCTCTATAAAGATCCTGAATTCAAGGAACACGTCTAAATGGACTGGTTTTTTATATCCAAATCCGCTCTTTGGTATGGTGACACCATATATGAGAACCCAACAATTTAGTCCAATTGACTCATATATGTAGTGCCAAGTGATATTGGAACTCCACCATTTCTTTTCTCCTACTGTATCTATACATTCTTCCCATAAGAAGACAACCATAACGACAAATGGAAATGACATTACAAAATCATGCATAATCACATTATGTATCAAAATATCCATAATAAGTGTTTAAAGTTCACTATTCTAAATACATACAGCCAATCCATAACATGCTATAACCATACATTCAAAAGGGGGCACATATGCTCCTACATCTACTCATCATCCTCTGGAGGATCTTGTGCCGGTAGGGTCGGATGCTCAAAACCCTTATTCGAGCACTTGGAACACAATGGCACTCCAAAAACTCATCCAGATGTCCACCAATCGGTTTTTCCACTATGAGCTCGCAAATATTGGGGGCAAGAAGCCCTTTTATAGGACAACCCCTAATTTTTCCCTTGACCATTATGATAAAATCGTAGCTCAGTTTGAAGAACCATCTACACCATTAGAATGTTCTCACTGAGTTTTATAATGGGTCTCTCTTCATTTTTGGTGATTTGATACTTTGCCAGGAAGCCATTTTTTCCATGAGGTCTCGCTTTGCCACTTATTAAAATCAAATCTCTTCGTATGAGTCACTCATACTTTGGCACCACTTTTCCTTTGAACCTGTTGACTTATGTGTCGAGTTTCATCATGAGTAACCAGTTTTTACTCATGTTTTCATGGTCCCATTGGGCCTCTACCCTATGGCAGTATTATTGAGTCACCCTTGTTCAGAACATCAGAGATGACTCACCCTTATATCCCATGGAGTTTTTTCAATGTTCCATTGAGTCTTGTTATAGTATATTATCCCTTCGTTGTCGCATTCATCCTTCTTGCTCATATTTGACCTCCAACGATTTTTATTTTCCTTTGAAAAGCCTTCGTCTGAGTAATTAACCATCCCCTCTAGAATTGTGTCAATCACTGCCAGGTCAACTTTGCATATTATGCTCTGACAAGGGAACTCATACGTCCACCACTCCTCTTATTTCCCCATCATCATCCCTAGTGTCAATCCCTATCAATCAACTTACTATGATCCTCATTCCTTTGTTGAGGGATCCTCATTGCCTCAACTTTGGTAGGCCCTCTTCTGTTAACTTCAACACATTTATTCTAGGAGAGAGGCCTAGAGGGTGTTGAACCTTGGTTCAACCCTTCATCATTGTCCAGTGCCTCAAATCAAGCAAAGGGAATCATCATTTCCCTTTGACTTGGTTGTTTATCATGTGCTCGACTCAAACTCATTATCACACAATCGAGAATCATTCACTTGATGGTCCAGTTCTCCAACAGATATTCCCAACCTTCACTAGGTGTGTTTGATAAGTTCCATACCTCATGAGGGGGTGGCCCTTGAGGTAGACCCCCACATGCCCGATAATCAGTAAATCATCATCCAAACTCAAATGTAGTTCAGTAGATTTTACTGTCTCAGTTTATGTCGATCACTCTAAATCTTCGGCTCTTATTGAACATTCTGCAAGTCGATCACTCTAATTCTTTGGCTCTTGTTGAACATTTTGTAAATACTAAGCATCAAATTTATATAAAGGATGCTTGTGTCCTACCTAACATTTCTCATTATCGTCACAAAAAGTTCAGGGACGCCATTGAAATTGAGAAGTGTTCAACCAAAAACCTTAACAAGGATGATAGCTGGAGAATTAGTAGAATTTGGATCCTTGCTCTTTCCTCAATACATTCTTCTTATTTTACCTCCCCGATTCTTTGGTTTCTTCATTTTTTTGTTCCCCTTGTTTTTGTTGCTTATCCCCTAGCCTTTTTTTTCTTGTTTATTAATATTTATTATATTTTAATACTTATTATTGTTTCCCTATTTATTATTTGTGACTTCAGTATTTATTTTTAATTATTTTGCGACTTTTATTTTTATTAAGCTTAATTATTTATAATGATTTATTTACTTAATTCTTGCCCCATCACTCTTTTTATGTTTTATTTAGCTTATCTATTTTAATTTTTATTTATAATAAATTATTTACTTAATCTTACTCCTAACTCATTTCTATATGTATGATCTATTATATTTCTTTATAATTAATAAATGTGATCCCTTATTATATTTATGATTTGTTATTTATATATGATTTATTAAGTTTAAATTTAAATTTATATAATTATAATTCTTATTTATTAAAGCAATAGTTATTTATTTAATTTGATTTTCTATAACTATTTATTTAAAATAATATTATTATTTATTTGCAATTTACTTAACCTTTATTCCCTTAACTTAGGATTTTCATTCCATCATATTTTATATATATATATATAGATGTAGATATAGATGGGGTATTATTTTATTTAATTATTATTTATTATTACTTTTTTTTTTAATCATAATTTTGGCCCCATATATATAATAGATTATTATTTATTTACTCCTAATTTACTTACCCCTAATCTCCTTATTATGCTATTTATTTACTAGTGTTTACTTTTATTCACTTGACTTATTATGATTATTTCAATTATTTATTATTATTTTTCTAGTTGTTGATATCTATTTTCTAATGGCTAATCATTTTTTGTTTTCTTCTTTACCTTGCATTCAACCTAGCTCTTTTTATAGCCATGTCACATCAAAATCTTTTCATCTATTTTGTCTTGATAATGAACCACATTAGATGGTTTGAAACACGTTTTCAATTATGTGATGGATTCGGAACACAATTATCTAAATATCACAATTGTTTGTCCAATTTGGGTGAACTCACTAATATAAAGTTGAAACAAGAGGTTACACTCGCGAGTTCTTCCAAATTACTGGCCTGCAGGTTACACTCGCGTTGGTTAATGTGAGATGCCTTAATTTCTTCCTTACAACAGATCGTTTCCTATCGACTACAACTCATTGCTTTGGGAATAAGATCTAGAATCCTTTTTTCAGTACCTGAGTGTTTGCAGACTCCTTCACTATCGACAGTGAGAAAACATCAATTTCTCCTTATCAATAAATTCTCTCAAGCGTTTGACTTCAACACTTTTATTCGCACTTGTTAGATTGTACTAGGGTACCTTGACTCTCATCATCATTATTGATGAGTTGTCTCGTGTTTGTTAATGATATACATCAATGACGGTAATAAAACGATTTCTCACATGGTCGACTTCAGCTCATTTATTTCCATCATGTAGAAATGTACCATATGTGGTCAGTGAAGGCCTCGAGTTGTGTCAGCATCCTGGTTCGCTTGTCAGTCCTTTCAGTTTTCTGCTAGTGCCGTCAATCACCCTTATATGTTGCAGTTCAGTTTAGCAGTATTCTATATGTTGACACCCAATTTTTATGCAGTACCACTCTTCCACCTATATGATATCGTACTTTTATGAGGATCAGTTATGTGATATCAGTGATCAGACATTCTTCGAGCATGATCATTGATTAGTTCTTATTTACGTGATATTGAGACATAGCACCATTTTGCTCCTTTGCAGCTATGATCAGACGATCCACTATGTATTCTCCAGTCTTCTTTGTACACTTATGTATACATGATGGATCTAATTTGTACTTGATCATCAGACATGCTTTATTATCTCTGAGCATGGGTATTCCTGCCTGACACATGCGTCTTCTTTCTAATTCCTTCTACAGGTATTCAGCTGGCCGGAAACTGGTGATCTCCTCTTAGGTTCTCAAATAATATCTCTTTGTACTTAATATATTTCGACAATCATGTACCCCTTCTGACCTCATATATTAGGGGGCATATGTTATAGCATTATTCAACACTCTTGTAGTTATGATGCTCTTATATGGTGTTGGGCAGCCCTTTCCCATTCAAACTTGGTCATTTATTAAAAAACAAATTTTTAAATTCCATACGCGAATATACCCTTATAAAAGCACGTGTACACACGGATACCATAATACCAAACCCGCATACATAATTTAAGATATGAAAAAAAATCCTATTTCTCAGGCGGGGTTTACGGGTTTCACTGAAAGCCCACCTATAGGAGTTCGTGGCCTAACTGAATCGACTGATTTTTGGTCGTATTTATACACCTCATAGGAAAGCCTAAAACATAGAAGAAGATAGGATATCGACATTATAATCCTTTTGTCCCCATATCAAGTCTGATTTTAGGCATCATGGAAGCATTAAAAACAAGAGCTCATGACATCACCATGGGAATCATGAAGGATAAAATCCATTGTAAACAAACATGAAGGATATAGCTCTTGGGAACCTCAGTGGAGATTAAAGGAAATGAAGGAGTCATCCAGGACAAGGTTCATCATACATCAAGTCAAAATGGAGACATCTGTCAAGTGGGGATATACAAGATCCTTGAGATTCTCTAATGAAATCCTCATTGGAGAGTTCACTAATCTAGAAAGGAAGCAAGTGTTTTATCAGAAACTCCAACTTGTGGAATTCATGGATGATGATGGCATAAGAAAAGAAGCAGATCAAGGGATTGAAGACACATTAATCAAGGAAGCTACTGAAAGAAGCCTAGATGACCTAAAGGTAAAATCAGGTATGTATACTTGCGTTTAATATTATAATGTCATGTCGTATGGTCGCAGGTAACAAGGATAATTACTTCTACCTTGAGAAGCATGATCAAGTGAAACACAATCTCCTCCTTTGAAAGGATGCAGGAAGGCATAAGTCACACTGGATGAAATCAACATAATATGTCCTCATATGAAGTATGAGGTGGTTGACTACAATTAAGAAACTCTGATTGAAAACTCCTAAGAACGGAATGTGTGAGGTGTAAAAATTTCTCATTTCCCACCCCAGTTTTTAGTTTCACCTTATTTATCCAAAATAGTTAAATGCCCTTTCCCATATCAATACATTCAACAACTGAAAAATAAATTTGCTGAAAACACAAATTCTGGAAAAATTACAAAATGCTGGAAAATGCATAAATAAATATCAGCACATACAAACAGCCATTTAACTCATTTAAATACAGTGATTTTTGGTCAAGGTGACCCTGGAAAAACCCCTACAACTCTTGGGGAAAACCAGTTCGAAATCTCTTTCTTATTTCTGGAAAATGCTTTTACGGTGAGAAAAATATTCAGCAAAAATCAGCAAGCAAACTTTCACAACTTATCTCGTTTTTTTTTGTTTTGTGCCTCACAGCCAACTGGAAACTGCTATAAAACTGTTGTACAGCCTGCCTCCTCCAAAACTGCAGTATGGACTGCTGTACGGCCTGTTGTATGGCCTCCTCTGCTGTACGGACTGTTGTACTGTCCAGAAATCTCCCTTGCTCTCTTGCTCTCCTTCTCCCAATCTGCTCATGAAAGAATGAATGACCTTTTCCTCATTTTCCTCCTTTAATTTAACCCTAAGTGACTTTTGGGGAATCCCTAAATCCAATGGCTGAAATAGATTGAGATCTAGGGCTAAGATTAAATGCTCATTTAAATCTCACTTTCTATTTTTTAATTCTCCCCACTTTAATAAAGACCCACTTAGTCATTTATTTCCAAAGCCACTTTTCCTTTCTAATTTTACATTGACTTTATTAAAGTCACTTTAAAATTAGACTTTAGTAACTTTATCACTTAAAGTCACTTTTAAATTAGATTTGACTTTATAAAAATTATAAAGTCACTTTAGAAGAAAAATTAAAGTCTTTTGGACACTTTTCCCTAGGCCAAAGATCAAAGCCTTAGGGAACCACCTGTCCTCCAGTACCAAATTTCAACACTCCCTCTTACCGAGGAAAGTGTTCCTCACCACACCCATCTTGTCTCTGAAGTAGTCATGCTTTCCCTATGGTAAGGCTTTGGTAAGAATACCTGCAACCTGCTCATCAGTGGGAATATACTCAAGCTTCACAGCGACCTTCTAAACACAGTCTCTGATGAAATGATATTTGATCCCGATATGCTTTAACCTATCATGAAATACTGGATTCTCCGTGAGTTTAATGCAACTCTGATTATCACAGTAAATCACTAAAGATCTCAACGGCTGACCAAATAAGCCAAACAACATCTTGCGAAGCCAAATGGCCTCACAACTAGCTAGACTAGCTGCCATATACTCTGCTTCCGCTGAACTCAATGCTACTGACTGCTGCTTCCGGCTGAACCATGACACTACTACCGAACCCAACCCAAAACAGCACCCTGAAGTGCTCTTCCTATCAAAAACACAACCTTCCCAATCAGAATCAGTATAGCCTTCCAATCTCACTCCATCCCCTTGCCTGTAGTCCAGACCATATTCCACTGTCCCCTGCAAGTACCGCAAAATGTGTTTTGCAGCCACCCAGTGAACCTTCCTAGGCTCACACATAAACTGACTCATCGTGTTGACTGCAAAACAAATATCTGGTCTAGTGTTGACCAAATACATCAAGGAACCAATCAGCTACCTGTACAATGTGGGATCCACCAACTCGGAATCCGAAGCATGAAGCTTCTTCGAGTTGGTGATCATCAATGTCAACATGGGTTTACAATCCTCCATGTGGAATCTGCCAAGGATGTCCACAATATACTTCCCCTGCCCCATGAAGAAATTCCCCTCCTCCTGCCACACCTCCAAACCCAAAAAGTAATGCATCAAGCCGATGTCCTTCATCTCAAACTCCGCTGCAAGATCTCTCTTGCAGTGCTCTATGAGTCTCTCTGCACCTGTAATGACCAAGTCATCCACATACAGCACCAGAATGAGAGGCTCCTCACCTATCACAATATAGTAAAGGTTCGGATCTGCCTCACTCTTTTTGAAACCCATCCCCTGCAAGTATGTATCTATCCTGGAGTACCAAACTCTGGGAGCTTGCTTCAGGCCATAAAGGCCCTTCTTTAGTCTGCACACATGGGACTCCTACCCATGCACCTCAAGGCCCTGTGGCTGCTCAATGTACACCTCCTCTTGTATGAAGCCATTAAGAAATGTAGTCTTCACATCCATCTGGTGGATCTTCCAACCCATCTCTGTTGCTATCGATATAATGGAGCGGATCGAAGTATATCGAGCCACGGGAGCGAAGGTCTCCTCATAATCAACTCCCTCTACCTAGGAGAACCCTCTAGCCACAAACCTCGCTTTGAATTTCTCAATGCTGCCATCTGCAGCATGCTTTACCTTGAAAAGCCATCTGGAAGTAACCACGGATTTTCCCTCAGGCCTCGGCACCACCTCTCAAACATCATTCTTCATGATAGAAGAATACTCCTCCTGCATGGCCTCTCTCCAAACCTGCTGACTAGCTACCTCCTCATAGCTAGAAGGCTCAGAGTCAAGGATGCTAGTAGCCATTGCCATATAGCTACAAAACCTCTCAAGTGGTCTACTATCTCTGACCGGCCTCTTAGACTCAGCAACAGATGTGGCATCTCTCAAGGTGTCCTGAAGCCACTTGGGCTTCCTTTTCCCTGAGCGTACTTCTCCCATTGGAGAATGAAACTCCTCCTCCTCATCATCATCAAGAGCCTAAACTCCTGACTATCTGTCTGCTGTCCTTCTACCTGCACCTAAACCTGTAGAAGCTGACGTACCGTGTGAACTGTCCATCAATGGACTCCCTAGTGAACATCTCTGTGAACTGCTCTGCATGCTGCCCGGAGCACCACCCCTCTAGCTCGGCAAGCCACTGCTCACTGACAGACCTGACATCCTCATAGATGTACCTCCGAATCCTCATGATCCCTGCCCACTGGATCCTTGCGACTGACTCAACTGCTGCTGAGAGTCTAGCTGATCCAGATACTCTAACTCCCGTGATCTCCTAAAGGCCCTGTCCTCCTCGAACTTCACATCCCTCCTGACAACTTTCCTTTGTGCAGGAATGTAAATCTGAAAGGCCTTTGAGGTCTCATTGTAGCCCACAAAGATACCCTTCTCTGCGGTGGGCTCTAGTTTGGTCCTCTTCTCCTTGGGTATTTAGGAGTATGTAATGCACCCAAAGATACGAAGATGGCCAATATCAGGCTTCTCCCCAGAAAAAGCCTCCTCTGGAGTCATGTGCCCCAAGGCACAATGCGGACTCATGTTCTGCAAATAAACAGCTGTGTTGCAGGCCTCTGCCCACAAGAACAATGGCAACCCCTGATTATGTAACATGGCTTTGGCAGCCCCTCCAATGGATCTATTCTTCCTCTCCGCAACCCCGTTCTGCTGGGGGTTGTAAGGAACAATGAACTCCCTCCTAATGCCTGCCTCTGCACAATAGTCAACTAACTCTCCAAGGGTGTACTCTCCCCCATTGTCCGACCTCAGAGACTTGATCTTCCAACGTGTCTGTGTCTCCACAAGAGCTCTGAACTCCTGAAACCGCTTGAAGACCTCGCTCTTAGTCTTCAAGAAATAAATCCAGGTCCTCCTGGAGTGATCATCAATGAATAAAACATAGTACTCATATCCACTCAAGGAAACATGAGACATCTGACCGCTCACATCGGAATGAATCAAATCAAGTATCCCAGTCGCTCTGTTGTCACTGCTAGGAAAATGGGATTTGGCAAACTTGCCCATCGCACATCCTCTGCAAGTATCAAAGTGATCAGTACTAAAATTTGGCACACCTGTAGTGATCTCCCGCAAGGTCCTCAAGGCTCCATGATACATATGCCCCATCCTGCAGTGACAAATCTCACACAGCTCAGAACTGCTAGCTCTGTTGTCAGTACTACTGCTCAATGCCAAAAGGGTCTAGAATGCAAACTTGCACACCTTTGCATGGCATACACCTATCGCTCTAGCTAAATCAACTGGAGTGCCCCTGGGATATATCAACACCTGTCCTCCCCTGAACAGTACCTCATATCCTTTGTCCTCCAAAGTTGAGACGGATACGAGGTTCTTCCTCATCCCTGGCACATAAAGAACATCTGACACTTTCAAGGGAGGTTTAGACTCCCTCTGAAATGTCAGTGTCCCCACACCGACTGCTCTAACAACTATGTCATCACCGAGTACTACCTCTATATCAATGCCACTCTCTGAAAGCTCTGAGAAGTACTCACGGACTCCTGTCATGTGACGTGAAGCCCCACTGTCCACATACCAGACACTTGAAGATGCTCCGCTAATCAAGGGAAAAGAATGCTCCTTCTGAACCTGTGTGGCAGGTGATACTACACTAAAGGACTTACACGCAGTGAACGCAAACTCTCGGTCAAAACGATTTGCAAAGTCCTCAACCTCTGCTGAAGTTGCCATGCTCTGGTTCTTCCCCTTCTTCTTTTTCTCCTCCGGACACACAACTTCATAATGACCCATATTTTGACAATTCCAACACTTCACCTTGGAATAGTCCTTCTGTGTGTTACCCTGTTTACCTTTACCTTTGCCTTTGCCCCCACCATTGCTTGTGGAACCCTACTTCTTCCCTTTGCCTTTCTTGCCTCCTACCAACAGTGCTACATACTCATCCTGATCAACTGGCTTGGCTGCCCCAAACTGACCTTTCCTGATCTCTGTCTGAATGCAATCATCCCAAAACCTCTCCCATGTGGGAAGGGTCTCACGTGCACAAACTCCATCAGCAAAGTTCATCCATGAACGGGGGAGGCCATTCATTGCAATCCGCACCAACTCAGTGGATGGAATGACCTCTCCAACTACTGCCAACTCATCTCTCACATTAGTAATCTTTGTGAGATATCCAACTACACTATCATTGCCCATCTTAATGGTCTTCAGCTTCTCCTTCAGGACCATTTTTCGGTTCTCATTGGTACTCTGGTAGAGATTGGACAATGCTGTCCACATCTCATGGGCATTTCTCTTTCCTCTCACATGAGGAATGCAATGGTCCTTAACTTCGTCTAGAATCAGTCTCTTACCCTTGTTGTTCTTTTTATTATAATCAGCCAACTGAGTAGCATCAGTAGGCACAACCACAGGGTTTTGTGTGGTATGCACCATGATGTCCCAGACTTCTGCCTCCTCAAAAATACTCTGCATTCTCTCCTTCCAAACGTTGTAATTGGAATGCCCATCCAACCTATCCTCCACCCTCAATCCCAATGACATCCTGTTGTCCTAAAACTAAAAAATAGCACTGTTGTAGTAAGGATAAAACTGTTGTTTGTGAAAAATCAGCTCGCTGGAATTTTCTGAGTGAAAAACCAGTAGGCTGTAATTTTCCTCTTTGCTATCCCAAACTGCACTTCAGCACTCAAGCTCTGATACCATGTAAAAATTTATCATTTCCCACCCCGGTTTTCAGTTTCATCTTATTTCTCCAAAATATTTACATGCCCTTTCCCATATCCATACATTCAACAACTGAAAAATAAATTTTGCTGAAAACACAAATTCTGGAAAAATTACAGAATGTTGGAAATTGCAGAAATAAATATCAGCACATACAAATAGACATTTAACTCATTTAAACACAGTGATTTTTGGTCAAGGTGACCCTGGAAAAACCCCTACAACTCTTGGGGAAAACCAGTTCAAAAGCTCTTTCTTATTTCTGGAAAATGCTTTTACAGTGAGAAATATTCAGCGAAAATCAGCAAGCAAACTTTTACAACTTATCTCGTTTTTTTTTTGGTGCCTCACAGCGAACTGGAAACTGTTGTATGGCCTGCCTCCTCCAAAACTGCAGTATGGATTGTTGTACGACTGCTGTACGGCCTCCTGTACGGCCTCCTCTGTTGTACGGCTGTTGTACGATCAGTTGTGCTGTACGGCCTGCTGCACTGCCTCCTCTGTTGTACGGTTGTTGTACGGCCTGCTGTGCTGTACGGACTGTTGTACGGGTGTTGTACGGCCTCCTATGCTATACAAATGATGTACAGCCTCCTCCAAACTGCTCTAAAACTGCCTTGGAATTTGTGCCAAGCTGTTGCCTCCTTCTCCTCACTGTCCAGAAATCTCCCTTGCTCTCTTGCTCTCCTTCTCCCAATCTGCTCATGAAAGAATGAATGACATTTTCCTCCTTTCCTCCTTTAATCTAACCCTAAGTGACTTTTGGGGAATCCCTAAATCCAATGGCTGAAATAGAATGAGATCTAGGGCTGAGATTAAATGCTCATTTAAATCTCACTTTCTATTTTTTAATTCACCCCACTTTAATAAAGACCCACTTAGTCATTTATTTCCAAAGTCATTTTTCCTTTCTAATTTTACATTGACTTTATTAAAGTCACTTTAAAATTAGACTTTCCTAACTTTATCATTTAAAGTCACTTTTAAATTAAATTTGACTTTATAAAAATTATAAAGTCACTTTAGGAGAAAAATTAAATTTTTTTAGACACTTTTCCCTAGGCCAAAGATCAAAGCCTTAGGGAACCACATGTCCTCTGGTACCAAATTTCAACATGAGGAAGAGATCGTAACCCAAATAAAGGCGATCAACATCCAAAAGACCAAGAAGACTTAACTATGAAATCTCCTGAAAATATATGAAGACTCTGATGAAAAAAGATGAAGACCCTTGACAATGGATATATTTGGGAGATATGTCAACGTGTATGCAGGATGTTGATACCTACAAAAGGATGTGATGATGAAGTGCCATCTCGTAAGGTATGATTTCATTTAATATTATGTTTTGATTTATGGAATAATATCTAGATAAGTTCATGCTGGGCTACTTACAAGTACAACTAGCATTCATGTGGTGGATGGAAGAAGCATGATGAGAAGGAAGTAGTCATATGACGAAGGTTCCAAATATGAAGAAGGCCACTTTCCATGAAGAAAGGAATGGCATGACGAACTAAGGAGGAAAGTGATCGATGGTTATTTCCCTACAAGGAAGAAGCTCAACTGAATTTCATGACATCTAGGAGAGAAGTTAATCAAGCAGCTAAAGGACCCATGAAGAAGAAGTTGTTGATGTGTAGAATAGTCCCTATCTAAGAATGATCTCTCACAAGTTACCGATTAAAAGGGAGCTTGAGCAAGTTCTTGATCAAAGGGAGCTTGGGTACATTCCTTCAAGGAATAGGCATATCTTCCCCAGTTGAGAGGGAGAGATAGACACAACATTCTTGTCTTCACTTTGGACTTGGTGGAGAAAGGAGTCGATTATTAAGAATATCATGTTACAACGGTTCCATCACAAATGACATGGGACCACATATATATCTGCATGGCCCCACGCCTTGTGCTGATAGCTCGTAGCTCTCTGAACTCTGTATAATCGTGGACTAGCCCTCACATCGAAGCTCCTCTCCCAACAATTCCAATCAGCGGCTTCATTCGGTGCACACATTACATTTTGTCGATTGCGATCGTTGATCACAATTTGCGTGTGGCCCTTGGTCATGTCACTCTTCATGTGCCCACGTTCTGCCCTCTTATCAGAGCCCCTCTCAAAGCATTTTCAATTGTAGGTTTCATTATACTACACAATAAGCCTCAACCTTCTATCGTTGATTTGCGATTGATGATGTTATCACGGCCACATCACTACCATGTGTCACCCTGTGAGTGGTGACACGTGCCACCTGTTATACTCCTATAGTTATAGGTGTCATATTTCATGATTGATTGGTTGAGCTCTGTAATATGTCCATCCCTTTAGCAACGGTTTTCCATATTATCAAAAATTCAAAACAAAAAATGTAAAGAGGGTATACCCTAAAAGAAAAATCAAAGGGTGAGAAAATAAATGGTCAAAAGAAAAAATGAAAAATGAACCCCAAATAAAAAAGACCAGGAAAGTGTGCAAGTCCAAATGCCACTACTTTTTCATTTTCTGCAAATAGAGCATCATGTACAGCTTGTTGAAACTTTTTGCCACAATGGATGAATGGCCAAACAGCTTAATCTTGGCAGATAAGTAAATAGGTAGAGAAGCAAAGGAGCTCAACAGTTTAATTTGAGCCCTTGGAAGAAATAAGTGCAGACTTAGATAGGCTTATCATGAAAAGAAACGAAAATTGATGAGGGTTTGCCAGTCTAAGTGCACCCAAGCAACAAGAAAAAACGCTAGGCAAAGTAGGTTGGGTAGGCAGTTTTGATGTTGCAGAATGAGACTTGTGATAAATTTTGTCTCTCAAAGTGTTAAATTTACCTCTATCACAAGTGCAAAGCAGATACTCTTGGAGCAGCTCAAGCGAGGCATGACTAATCTCCCATTCACATTCTGTCCCCAATCACTTACTAATTTGCCCCAATGATATTAAGATCTGCTTAATATCACTAAGCCACTCATTCCGTTTCATTCATTACCTAAGTGAATTCCTACTTTGCTTAGGACAATGGCCATACTACTTATATAAACTCTTTTTGCCCCTTAAGTCTAAGTTTTTAAACTTTATAAATTATCGCTTGTTTCATATCATTTTTCATATTGACAAATTAACTTTTATTATTTAAATTCCATATATTCACCCTATCCCGTATTGTATATAAATATAAATCCCGCATTATTAAATATCCCCGCCCCAGTTAACTATAACCGTAGTCACTGTATGTAAAGCAGGGTTAATGGTTCATTTGGAGCCCATTAATAACCTCCCACCGCGCATTCATGGGATTGATTAACCTCACATTAATTAATAGCCAACCCTGATGACCAATAAAACAAGCCCCGATATGATTAAGACATGCTTTAATAAATCGGGCCCCCGCGCATTAACCTCCCGCCATCTCCACAGAGCGCCCACTGTCAGATCAATGGCCCCGCATCCAACGGTCCATAATCACATTGTGCCCCCATTATCTGCCGCACGTTATGTCCTGGGAAATTGGTGGTTTTTGCGCTGTACCCCGGACACGCGTCGTGCTCCCGCGTGATCGCTCCCTCCCAGCTTGAAACCGCCCTAGCCCGAAAGCAGTGCGGGGAAAACCATTTACCGCCCTCCCGCTGACCCCTCACTGACGTCATCTGCTGACGTCAGTTGTCCTCTGCTGACATCACACTGCCATGTCACCATCCGTACTGCCACGTCACCTATTCCGTACCCCCCGCTGACGTCATGCTAACATCACCTGTCCGAGAAATCAAATTTTCCCCCCAAAAAATATTTTGTTCAATATATGGTAAAAAAGTCATTTTTGTTATAATTTTGTTGCCGACAGCGCTCCAGGTTTTAAGGTCGGCCGAGGTCGCATTTCCAATGTTTTCACCGCCTCCCGACCACAAAAGCTCCACCAATGAAACTCGCGCCCTCAACAAACCTGCTCAGTACAATTTTCTTCCTCTTAATACAGTTTAAAGTAAACCGAGGGATCTCCAAGATCGTAGAAGTAGAAAAAACAGAGATATATGCTGCCCCAGCCAGTGGAGACCCGTAGAGACATCAATTGTAGAGAAAGTCGGTGTAAGGACACATTGCAGTTTCATTTTTGCCAAAAAGCGGTGAGCAGGAGTCAGATCAGCGATAAAGAGTATCATAGGAGCATTAAAAATGATCCAAACAAGTCAAAGAGTATCAGATCAAGCTTTAAAGAGTATCAGTGTAGAAATAAAGGCAAGTCAAGTCAGAATTAAAGAGTATCTGAGTTGACTAAGAGAAGCAAGTCAGAAGTTAAAGAACAGTTAATGCAAACAGTCGCCACACAGCTACTTCAGACATCTGCAAGCCGAACCCTAAAGAGCCAGCCTCCAGCACAGCATCAGATATCTTTTCCAAGCCGTTTCTATCTACTTTGATTGTAAATTACTTTAGGTTAAACTTAGATATTATCTCAGAGCTTTAATGAGATATTTTTGTACATATTTTGTTGTATAAATACCCCCTTCATCAGAGTTTTGAAGAGGTTGGGTCTGTGTAGGTTTCTTAGACTTTGCTGTAACTCTGAACATTGGAATAAAAAGCTGTTGAAACCAACTGTTGTCTGGCCTACTGGATGAGGAATTGATGCAGAAAACCTGTCACAGAATTCTTGAATCAACACATGGATCAATGAGTACTTTCTACCTTGTGTTTTATAGTTTCTTGTCTGCTATATCATCTGTGTTTCATAATCTAAATAGTAAAGAAAAAGATTAATCCAGAATTTTCTTAGCTACATTCTGTTTTCAGTCTTTACTATTCTCTGTGTTTTCTTCAGAATTAGAATAAACAGTGAATTCTTAATTGCTCCTGTTTCCCCTGATTCTCTCATGTTGATTATTTGATAAAGAATTCTTAACTTCTCTTTGTCGGTAAGCTTTCACTTTCCCTCTTTCAATATGATGAAGGATTCTTAACTGCCCTTCACCCATTTGAGTCCATTCCATCTGATTCCAGCCTTTAATTGTTCCATTGTTTGACTACCTTGCTCTGTGATGCCATCCTCTGTTAAGAAACCAAATCCAAGAAGCCATTCTCCTTTTGACTCCATCATGCCCAATGGACTGAACTTTTCAGTTTTTCCTCACTATTCTATTGAATTTCACCACCCAAACTCAAAACAAAACTCTTGTACTTCATAACTAGCCTAAAACCTTTAAAAAACAAAGCTAAATCATAAAGAGAAAGCCCTCTCTAGATGCAGATTGGCTAGAATCTGTATCTAAAAGATTGGTCTGTGGTTACCTCGGCCGTATTCCCTTTCTTACAAATTTTGGGAACAACCTGAGTGATAACATCATTGGCGACTCCGCTGGGGGACGAACAATTGTTTGTTGATACCATTTTCTGTATAAGCTACAGATGGACCCTGAAGTTAGCCAGGTAGTGTTTGAAACTGCTTTTGCCTTGCAAATGCAGAAGTAAATAAATGATGCTTCAGTCTATCTCCAGTCTAGCTTATGGTTTGAACAATTGGTTTCAAATGCTTGATCAGTTCCTCTTGTCAAATAAAGTCTTTAAGAAAGTTTAAATCTCATATCTAAAGCCTCTTAAAGAAATCATAAAAGTTGTTTTGAAAAATCAAAAAAATTGAAATAATCATAAAAAAACTCGAAAATTTTGTTTCTTGGAAAAACTGAACCTTTTCTTCAGAATTGTTTTACAGGTTTAGATCTGATCTATGATGGTGGCCAGGGATCAGACACACAAAGGTTAAAATCATCCACCTGGCGAATCCACATCATTTTCACAATCAAGACTCCACTAGAGAAATGACCCTGAAAGAACTGTATGGAAAGATCAGCCTTTTGATTTGGATTGTTATCCAAGACATTATGTTCTTTCTCATTGACAAGATTTTTCAATGTATATTGTATTCTAGAGATGACTTTAGATTAAATTTTTATTATTTTCCTTCCAGAAATATAGATGCAAATTCTCCTTACACATTTGAACAGCGGTCTTCTAATTCTTATGAAGATCATTTTTCAATTAAGGAGAATCCAAAAATCAAGACCAATCATCCAATCCCTGAACATATTCTGGTACCTCATAAAGTTCCTGATAGGTATAAAACACTCATTTTGCCTCCTACACTCCATGCTTTCCCTAACGATTATCCCAAGTATCTCCCTAGATTTGATGGAGAGAATGGTATCACTGCCGAAAAGCATATCCAAATTTTTGAAGATTATCTTAACTTATTTGAAGTTGATGAAAAGGATGTGAGTATTAGGCTCTTTGCTCTTTCTTTGCAAGGCAAAGTCAAGAGTTGGTTCAAAACCTTGCCTAAGGCAAGCATCTCAATTCTTGAGCAGTTTCTCAAACTCTTCCTTGATAGATGGATAATCAAAGTCAATCTCCTCATGATCATAGAAGAATATAATCAGTTAAAAAGACATCCAGATGAAACAGTACAACAATTTTCAAACAGATTCAATCAAATGTATCATTCAATACCATTGAATATAAAACCTCCCCCTGATTCAGCTCTACTGCATTACCCAAGAGCATTTGATTCAGAGATAGAATTTCATCTGAGAGAAAGAAACCCCTCCACTATGGAACAGATGCAGAACATGGCAGTGGATGTAGAGGTTAATCTGAAAATTAGGGAAGAAAAGCTGAAAACAGAGAAAGAGGAAAAACTTAATAGTTTCATAAAGAAAGCAGAGGAAATGATGAATAATATCACAATGAAAGTTGAATGTTTTGTTCAAAATCATCATGACACATTTGTTTCACAAGAAGAAAAGGTTGATATTCATGAACAAATTTCTACCAACTCAATCTACCATAGATCAGAAGACAGAGTCATAGAGCAATATGTGGAGGAGAAATCTCCTGATCTGATGTGTGCATTTGATAACATGGCTTCTTCTGATGGCTCACCCAAATATGATGAATATGCTGATGATTATGTTTCTCAAATCCAAATTAACCTTGCAGAGGAATCAGAAGATAATTTGGGGAACAAGGAAACTCAGGATCAACAGCTTGAAGGTATTGATCAGCTTGTTCAGTGTAGCAGGGAGGATGAGGAGGAAAGTGTAGAGAATTTTGTAATCCAGGAAGGAACTTTACCATTTTGTTTTGATTCTTTTCAGTTTATCAGAGATAACTATCATGCAATTAAAAATCAAATGCCAACAAGCCCTGATATTAACCATCTAGAGGGCAATCAAATCATTGTTCAAGACTAGTCATATCTAGATTTGCGGCCCCAAAATACCATTAAATTTCAGGTGGCAGAAGAAAACCTAGAACCATAATCATATGATCAAAAAAATCCAAGTTGATTGCCTGCCTCTTTGTTTTAAATCATGTGAAATTTTTAAAGAAAAAGAGGAGCAGCTTATAGAAACCTATGAGATTCCATTTCAACCTATATGTAATGAGTTGCAAGAATCCTTCCAATTTCTTTATGATCCATCAGCTGACAGGTTGAATGATGAAAGAAATCATAATTCTTCTCCATTAACAGACTGTGAGAGTCAAAATCAAGGTGATAATGGTTTTACAAGACAGGTATTACAATCAATTAAAATATCACCACAAAGAACAGTTGAAAACATACATGGTGATAAAGATGAGGGTGATATTTCGGTTTCATGGCATGAGAGCTATCCAGTACAATTGTACAGTTGTTGTTTGAATCAGCTCAAGAATAGTGTATATAATTTACAAGATCCTTTTGTACAGTTTCTAGATTCAGCAAAGGAGATCAGGAATTTCCTTATCTTCTCACAGGTTAATAAATCCAAATTTGATTGCAATATCTCAAATTTAAACACCATCAAACACAAGCAACACAGGTCACTGATGTATATAATGCTTAAGTGGTTGCATTGGTTATTTCATTTTACCTAACTAGCAGTCAGAAGGCTGATTAGAGTAAAGTAGGTAGGATTTCAGTTTTTTTTAATTCAGTTTTCCATAAGTTAGAAAATAAATCCTTAAATGTTTGAATCCAAGATTTTGACGATTTACTAATTTGGTTTGAAAGTTGCAGCCCTCTTTGTTTCAAGTCAGATGTCAAGTTGTGCAGGAAAAGATTAAGAAGATTTTGATCAAAAGGACCAAGGCTACAAGTTCCTACCCAAGTGATAAGGTGCTCAAGTACGATTCAAGGAGGAAGAAAAAATGAAAAAATGTGTTTAAGTGTTGATTGCATAGTAACTTGTTGCAGTTGAAGCCCGAAGAGAAGTCCCTAAGCTCCACAAGTGTGCTGTCATACATACAAATAAAGAAACCAGCAAAGGAAAATTTCATAGCAAAGCAAAAGTCATGTAGAAGGCCATCTGACCTGATGTTCTTGACTTTCCACAAGGGAAAGCCATCCCCAAGTGGAACCAGTGTTATACTCCTATAGTTATAGGTGTTATATTTCATGATTGACTGGTTGAGCTCTGTAATATGTTCACACCTTTTGCAAAGGTTTGCCATATTATCAAAAAATAAAAAATGTAAAGAGGGTATACCCTAAAAGAAAAATCAAAGGGTGAAAAAATAAATGGTCAAAAGAAAAAATGAAAAATGAACCCCAAATAAAAAGACCAGGAAAGTGTGCAAGTCTAAATGCCACTGCTTTTTCATTTTCTGTAAATAGAGCATCATGTACAACTTGTTGAAACTTTTTGCCACAATGGATGAATGGCCAAACAACTTAATCTTGGTCAGTTCATGTTTGAATTTCATAATTTAGAAATAGAGAATAAAATCTGTCCAAACAGCTTAATCTTGGCAGATAAGTAGATAAGTAGAGAAGCAAAGGAGCTCAACAGTTTAATCTGAGCCCTTGGAAGAAATAAGTGCAGACTTAGATAGGCTTATCATGTAAAGAAAAGAAAATTGATGAGGGTTTTCCAGTCTAAGTGCACCCAAGCAACAAGAAAAAATGTTAGGCAAAGTAGGCTGGGTAGGCAGCTTTGATGTTGTAGAATGAGACTTGTGATAGATTTTGTTTCTCAAAGTGTTAAATTTACCTCTATCACAAGTGCAAAGCAGATACTCTTAGAGCAGCTCAAGCGAGGCATAACTAATCTCCCATTCACATTTTGTCCCCAATCACTTACTAATTTCCCCCAATGATATTAAGATCTGCTTAATATCACTAAGCCACTCATTCCGTTTCATTAATTACCTAAGTGAATTCCTATTTTGCTTAGGACAATGACCATACTACTTATATAAACTCTTTTTGCCCCTTAATTCTAAGTTTTTAAACTTTATAACTTAGCGCTTGTTTCATATCATTTTTCATATTGACAAATTAAATTTTATTATTTAAATCCCATATATTCACCATATCCCGTATTGTATATAAATATAAATCCCGCACTATTAAATATCCCCGCCCCGGTTAACTATAACCGTAGTCACTGTATATAAAGCAGGGTTAATGGTTCATTTGGAACCCATTAATAACCTCCCACCGCGCATTCATGGGATTTATTAACCTCACGGTAATAGCCAACCTCGATGACCAATAAAACAAGCCTCGATATGATTAAGACATGCTTTAATAGATCGGGGCCCCGCGCATTAACCTCCCGCCATCTCCGTCGAGTGCCCACCGTCAGATCAATGGCCCCGCATCCAACGGTCCATAATCATATCGCGCCCCCCCCCTATCTGCCGCACGTTATGTCCCAGGAAATTGGTGGTTTTTGCGTCGTACCTCGAACACACGTCGTGCTCCCGCGTGATCGCTCCCTCCCTGCTCGAAACCGCCCTAGCCCGAAAGCAGTGCGGGGAAAACCATTTACCGCCCTCCCGCTGACCCCTCGCTGACATCATCCACTATCGTCAGCTTTCCCCTGTTGACGTCACATCGCCAAGTCACCATCCGCACTGCCATGTCCCTTGCCACGTCGCCTATTCCGTACCCCCCGCTGACCTCATGCTGACGTCACCCGTCCAAGAAATCAAATTTTCCCGCCAAAAAATCTTTTGTTCAATATATGGTAAAAAGGTCATTTTTGTTATAATTTTGCTGCCGACAGCGCTCCGAGTTTTGAGGTCGGCCGAGGTCGCATTTCCAATGTTTTAACCGCCTCCCGACCACGAAAGCTCCACCAATGAAACTCGCACCTTCAACAAACCTGCCCAGTACAATTTTCTTCCTCTTAATATAGTTTAAAGTAAACCGAGGGATCTCCAAGTTCGCAGAAGAAGAAGAAACAGAGATATATGCTACCCCAGCCAGTGGAAACCCGCAGAGACATCAATTGCAGAGAAAGCCGGTGTAAGGACACATTGCAGTTCCATTTTTTCCAAACAGCGGTGAGCAGGAGTCAGATCAGCGATAAAGATTATTAGAGGAGCATTAAAAAGGATCCAAACAAGTCAGAGTATCAGATCAAGCTTTAAAGAGTATCAGTGCAGAAATAAAGGCAAGTCAAGTCAGCATTAAAGAGTATCCGAGCCAACTAAGAGAAGCAGGTCAGAAGTTAAAGAACAGTTAATGCAAACAGTCAGCACACAGCTACTTCAGACATCTGCAAGCCGAACCCTAAAGAGCCAGCCTCCAGCACAGCATCAGATATCTTTTCTGAGCCATTTCTATCTACTTTGCTTGTAAATTAATTTAGGTTAAACTTAGATATTATCTCAGAGCTTTAATGAGATATTTTTGTACATATTTTGTTGTATAAATACCCCCTTCATCAGAGTTTTGAAGAGGTTGGGTCTGTGTAGATTTCTTAGACTATTTTGTAACTCTGAACTTTGGAATAAAAATTTGTTGGAACCAACTGTTGTCTGGCCTACTGGATGAGGAATTGATGTAGAAGACCTGTCACAGAATTCTTGAATCAACCAATGGATCAATGAGTGCTTTCTACCTTCTGTGTTATAGTTTCTTGTCTATTATATCATATGTGTTTCATGATCTGAATAGTAAAGAAAAAGATTAATCCAGAATTTGCTTAGCTGCACTCTGTGTTCAATCTTTACTATTCTCTGTGTTTTCTTCAGAATTAGAATAAACAGTGAATTCTTAATTGCTCCTCTTTCCCCTGATTCTCTCATGTTGATTATTTGATAAAGAATTCTTAATTGCTCTTTGTCGGTAAGCTTTCACTTTCTCTCATTCAATATGATGAAGGATTCTTAACTGCCCTTCATCCATTTGAGTCCATTCCATCTGATTTCCAGCTTTTAATTGTTCCATTGTTTGACTACCTTGCTCTGTGATGCCATCCTCTGTTAAGAAACCAAATCCAGGAAGCCATTCTCTTTTTGACTCCATCATGCCCAATGGACTGAACTCTTCAGTTTTGCCTCATTGTTCTATTGAATCTCACCACCCAAACTCAAAACAAAACCCTTGTACTTCATAACTAGCCTAAAACCTTTAAAAAACAAAGCTAAATCATAAAGAGAGAGCCCTCTCTGGATGCAGATTGGCTAGAATCTGTATCTAAAAGATTGGTCTGTGGTTACCTCGGCCGTATTCCCTTTCTTACAACTTTTGGGAACAACCTGAGTGATAACACCACCCATTTTTGGCCTCTCTGACCCTTGAAAATACCATATCTCCCTGCCATGTGTCCACCCTACCACCACGTCATTGCTGACATCATATTCCACGTGGCATAATCAGAACCAATTACTAATTGCCATACGTCCCTTTGGGAGGAGAGACAAAAGGCTCGACCTTCTCTATTTTTTCAAGCAAATCCTTTGTAAATCAGAAATTAACGTTCTCGGCACTTTAACACTATAAGCCCATTTTATTGCAATCCCAACGAATACAAAACGTGACCACCCTGCCTCCATTGTGAATTGCCGATTGCCAACCCCTCTGACTGTCAACTAACCATAAACGTTCGGGATGCGGGATGCGAGGTACTTGGGACCTTTAGTCGCCGATATATCCATGCACCTCTGAACTATGGGATGCGAGATTTTGGGACCCATACTTACGCATTTTTCCTCTGTTTTCTAGTTTTGAAAGGGGAACTTCAAACTGTTATAACTTTTGATTCTGGGGTCCCTTTTGGGAGTTATATATACCGTTGGAAATATTCTTCAGAGCACTTTCCAATGGAAAGGGTCTAATGAAGCTTTGAGACCATCTAATATTTGAAAAATGACCTCAAACTTCCCTGTTTATACCACAAGATATCAAGCACTAAATGTCCCCTTGGATAAGCAAACCTTTAGGCTATGACACCTAGTGATTCATAGGCTAAATTGACCATAATGAATAGTGAGAGGTTAACAACATTGATTCCTATTATAGGACTAACATTGGCTCCAATGGGGATGGCATCCTCCCCATGAGATGCCAAGAGCAAAAAGCATACTTGTAGCCTAACCATTGGGAAATGGAGTCAAAACTACAAACTGACTAACTACAAACCAACTGACAAACTTACATAACTATAAACTTTAAAAGAAATAAGAAAAGCTGACAATGCATCACTGAAGTATTAGGGCCTTCTCCTTGGGATCCAAACCTCAATGAGAGTTTTCTATTGCTGTTGAGAATATATACACTAAGTGATCTCCTCCTCCTAAAGTAACCAATCAAGCAAATGGCTACTTGACTGTGTTATACTCACAGTTCTCATGAGCAGGCAGAAGGAGAAAAAGAATGGGAACCCAAAATTCAACTGATCCTAAGAACCAACATTGATAAAGAGTACAAGCTCCCATAACGCCTGTAACATACAAGCCATAGGATAACAAAACTCTTCTTTTGATGGTTCCGAAAAGCCAACAAAAGAGTCCTCAAAAACATAACTAGTTACCTCCACTTGTTGATCAGTAAGAGGACTATGTTTTGGAGAAAAGGGAACATTCAGTTCATTAATCTCGCCCTCTTCAACTAAGGCAACCACCTGATCCACAACACTGATGTCTTCATCTATAGGATCTTGGACAACCTGATCTTCTTTAGCAGACTCTTCATATTTTGTAACTGGAGGCAGATCTTCAAGTGCAAGAAGCTCTAAAATAACCCCTTCTCTTTCAGTGTTCTCCTCTTCTTGATCTGGCTCGGTCTGTTAAATTTCTTCATTAATCCTTGTCTGATCAGTTTCATCTTCAACTGCAAAAATTGTTACCTGTTGGGAATCTTCAAGAATATATGGGTAATAGAGCTCTTTGTTTCTTCCTAAGGAAAAGACAACTCAAGCAAGGCTTCTTCAATTTCATCTATCATTACATTTTGATCATAGACGTCAATTCCCATGAATTGAAACAAATCATCTAATTTTCCACAAAAGCTTTCTATCAGCACTATAGAAGGATAACTCTGTTTAAAATTTGTACAAAATGTTGAATAGAAATCCATCAAAGAACATATACTTGCAGCTGGAAAACCTTCATACCATATTTTGGCTTTATCCCCTAAGTTTTCCATGAACATTTTCATCAATGAATCCTCATGAAATTGAACTTCAAGTCTACATACGTGCATGTGAAATTTAATTAAATGCAAAGCATCATCTTCTCCCTTTCCATCTCTGAATATTGGGAGATAGGATGACCAATTAACAAGAGGCATAGGATTCAGAAAACTAGGAATACAAGATCTATCCATAGGATCATACCTAGTATCCGTTCTTGCAAAACCCATTTTGAAAACAATCACCAGCAATTCTTCAAATTACTGACCTTTAACCAATGAAGGCATTGTGAACATTTGATCTTCTGGATCCTTTGAAAATGGAGTCGTCGGGTGAATGATTCAGCCTTTCTATGTCTCACTCTTCTCCACCATCAACAATCAAATCCGCAACTTTGATAATCTTTCCCGGGGAAGATTAAAAATTTCGTTTGATCCCTAGCAACAGCACCATAATGTTAGCACTCTGTAAATCCCTCAAGGCTGAATAAAGGAATCCCAGAGGTAACCAAAAAATCACTTACAGGTTAAGGTCCAATCCCCCTAACCTTGGAAAGGGCTCTCTCGTTGGATCAACTATTAATCTAACAAGACTGATAGGATTTTCATTTAGACTGGTTATTAAGCTCAAAGGTAGATGATATAGGATTTGATGGAAATGTTGAAAGTGAGGGCCACTGAAGAATAGGATTATAGCACATCAAGGCATACATTAGCCAAGAAGACAACAGAGGCAAGGTAGGCACATATCTGAAGTCATTTGTCGGTGGTAGTATACCGAGGAATGAGCGAAACACATAAATATTCAATTAAATGTAACAAAGCATAAGGTTATGAATTCTGCTAGATGACTTATAACCAAATAAAGAAACACGACAGAACAATAAATAATTCTATCATGTATTATATCCGCAATTATCTTGAGCATACAGGAATGAATTCAAGACAACAACTTCAAAAATGGATATTATATTAACATAGGCGAAACACATACTTGAAACCACACACCACAGGAATCTCTGAAAAAAATAACTAAGTATGCTCTGAACATTATTAAAATGTTTACATACAATGCCTCTTCCTCTCAACAGTAATCCCTTCCTTGTTACATTGAATATTTAGCCTTTAAATACTATTTCGGCCAAAAGCCAGATACATTGCATTTCATCCAGCTAAGTGGATCAAAGGTGTGTTTGATCATTTATAATAGAAACAACAAGATTCAGGTTAATTACAAAGATAAAATTAACTTAGAAAAATCATCTTCATTCTCATCTACCCGTAGTCCTCTAAAAAATCTCGCATTTCCTGCTATGATGCCAAAAATCCTACTAAAAATCCTCCTGATGCATTTGGTTCATCCCCCTTCTGCTTATCGATGACTTTCGATCAGTCCAAACCATAAAAATATAGCGGAATATAAGTTTTGACTATATGCTCAGTCCTCCGGGGCTAAGCCCCTTTAGCTTAAGGACAGGGGAGCGATTCCTTGAAAACTGCATTAATGCTCCTTTAAAATAAGACTTCAGGACATGGTGGAAAAAGGGGTCGATTATTTAGAATATCATGTTATAACAATTCCATCACACACAACATGGGACCACATATATATGCGCCTAGGCCCGCGCCTTGTGTTGATAGCTCCTGGCTCCCTGAACTCTTTATAACCATGGGCTATTCCCCACATCGAAGCTCCTCTCCTGACAATTCCAATCAGCATTTTCATTCGATGCACACATTAAATTTTACCGATTGTGATCCCTGATCACCTTTTGCATGTGGCCCTTGGTCCTGTGACTCTTCCTGTGCCTACATTCAACCCTATTATTAGAGCGCCTTTCTCGAAATTTTCAATCGGATGTTTCATTATAATACACAATAACCCTCAACCTCCGATCGTCGATTTGCGATTGTTGATGTCATCATTTCCACGTGTCACCTTGTGAGTGGTGACACGTGTCTCCCATTTTCGGCGTTTTCTAACCCTTGAAAATACCAAATTTGCTTGCCAAGTGTCCACCATACCGACACATCATTGCTGACATCATATGCCATGTGGCATAATCAAAACCAATTACTAACTGCCACGTGTCCCTTTGGGAGGAGAGAGAAAAGGCCTAACATTCTTTGTTTTTGCAAGCAAATCATCTGTAAATCTGAAATTAACCTTCCTAACACTTTAACACTATAAGCCCATTTTATTGCAATCCCGACAATTACAAAATGTGACCACCCTGCCTCCATTGTGAATCACTAATTGTCAACCCCGTCAACTGCCGACTGACCATAAACCTCCGGGATGTGGGATCTGGAACCTCCGAGATGCAGGATGCGGGGTACTTGGGACCTATGGTTGTTGATATAGCCATGCACCTCTGAATTGCGGGATGCGGGATTTTGGAACCCATGCCTAGGCATTTTCCCTCTATTTTCTGGTTTTGAAAGGGGAACTTCAAACTGCTATAACTTTTGAATCTGGGGTCCTTTTGGGGAGTTCTATATACCGTTGGAAAGCTTCTTCAGAGGAATTTCCAATGGAAAGGGTCCGATGAAGCTTTGATTCCCTTCGATATTTGAAAAATGACCTCAAAATTACCTGTCTAGACCACAAGACCTCAAGGACTAAATGACCTTTGATTCCCTTCGATATTTGAAAAATGACCTCAAAATTACCTGTCTAGACCACACGACCTCAAGGACTAAATGACCCCTTGGACAAGCAAACCTTTAGGCTATGACACCTAGTGATTTATAGGCTAAATTGACCACAATGAATAGTGAGAGACTAACACCACTGATTCCTATTATAGGACTCCAACAGACCCAATGATATTTTTCTTTCTCAAGGAAAATATGTCATGAAACTGTTGGAAAGATTTGGAATGGTAGAATGCAAGTCCTTCAAGAATTTATGTGGAGATGTTATTGGACCTAACTTGGAAAACCCCTCTACATATCGAAAGTTGATTGGGGAATTGATGTTCCTTGGGAACACCTGTCTAGACATATGTTTTGTTGTTAACACTTTAAGCCAATTCATGACTAAGCCTCATCATGCGCACTAGGTTGTTTCCAAGTACATGTGAGATATTTGCATCAGATGATCAATCTTGGTCTGAGATATACTACCAGATTTGTGAGCCTACATGGATACATTGATGTTGGCTAGGTTGGAAATGTTATTGACAGGAAAATAACACCAAGGTGTTGCTTTAGTTTGGGTTCTGCCATGATATCTTAGATGAGAAAGAAGCAGACGTCTATAGCTTTAAGTACGACAAAGGTAGAGTATATTGCTGCTAGCATGGCTAGCTACAAGGAAGTTTGGTTGAGGAAGCTATTTACACGATTGTTTGGGTATGTCCTAAATACCATAGTGATATATTGCAACAACAAGAGTGGGATCCAATTAATAGAGAATCTCATGTTCCACGACAAGTCCAAGCATATTGATATTAGGAATCCACTACAAATGAGACATGGTGCAAAGACGCATTGTAAGACTCCATCATATTTCAACTGATGAGAAAATAGAAAACGTACTCATGAAGGCTTTGCAGAAAGGAAATTTCTTGATATTTAAAGAGAATCTTGGATTGATGGATGTGACCCTCCTAGCTAAGGGTCCTGAGGACATTGAGCTATGATCTTCCCCCCCTATTTGAGCTCATAGGGAAAGGAACTGAGTCGGAGAGCTGATGGGGTTGAGGTAAATCTAAACTATAAGATAGTTGTCATCCTTACCTCACGGTAAGTTGTATCATACCTATTGTCTGACAATAGGATAATTGAGAACCTTACCACATGGTAAGTATCATCCTGCCTATTGTCATCTTTGGGACATGATAGAGTATACCCCAGTAGGAATCCTACCTACAAGTTAAGCCTATTGGGATTGTTTCTCCCCATCTGGCCAATGGGTGAGCATACTTGGGATAATTGTGATCCTTACCTCATGGTAAGTAGTATCCTGGCCAAGTGAGAGGATGCAGTTGTTCTACCACTGACTCTTGAGGGTCAAGTTGGGAAGATCAACAAACAATAAGATAGTTTTGATCCTTACCTCAAGGTAAGTGGTATCTTGGATATTGTCCCGACAATATCATAATTGTGATCCTTAGCTTCCATGGTAAGTCGTATCCTACCTATTTGTATTTTGGATAAAGGGTGGTAGCTTGAGCTCCCCTATGATGTCAAACTTTTCTTCTTTTAGATTCAAGAGTGTTCAACATATGAGCAGAGATGAGAAGAGACAACATTTGACTTGAATATGATGATACATTTGAGATGGGACATTTGATGCGGTCAGAAATTTCTCCCTAACAGAAGGGAGTGTTAATTTGATAGCTCAAGGACAAATTCCCTCCTTTGAAAAACCTTCCTCATCCATAGAAGACCCTCTCTGTCCTCAGAAGAATTTAATTTGGTTAAGGAAAAAAATATTTTTAATGTGAAAACCCACATGTGCACAAAAGTTTCGGTCAGCCTAAAGATAAAATTGGGTCTCTTAAGAAGCATATAAATACAAGACAAGGCAACTTCATTTGGACATCACATCAAGCATCTTCTTCTTCTCACTCCCTCTTGGATTGGTTTGTACAGGTCTGAAGTAGGGCAGTTGAGTTCACACGTGCGAAGGGATATAGGCAACTCTGAAATTATGTGTGGACTTTTTACTAGGATGATTGTTGACCAAGTTTGAGTTGGAGTTTTTGGCTTGCTTTGACTTGCATAATTATGATTTTTAGACGTTGAATTTTTCTGTGGAGTCGAAATTTTTTGCCAATTTTTTACTATTGTTGATAGTTGACATTGACCTTTAAAATATGAAGTTTGACTGTACAATTTTCTCTCTCTATTGACTAAGTTTGACCAAGTCGTTGGGGACTATTTTGATTGAGGTTTGACGAGCAACGAAGGTCGAGTATTGTGACTATTGACCAATCTCTTTTGGAGGAGTTTGACCATTGAATCATGGATTGGATAAGGCACCTTTGACTGTCGTTGACTTTGATAGAATTGCAGACTTGACTTGTTGACTACGTTTGACTTTGAGGCTCATATTTTGGATATTGGTTGGTTGATCTCTTGGATGCTCAAAGAATTGACTTTGACTTTGTTGTTGATGAATTGAATCATTGTATCTCTCTACTGGACATTTTATGACAATCTAATAAAAAGAAGAATTTGAAACGGTTTTCCCCCTTGTGGGGTTTTTCCCTAGTCTTTGACCAAATATTGTGTCTCTTGTTATTGCTCTTTATTGTCTTCTATTTTTCATTGCATTTATTGTTCTATATACAATTGTTGGAAGATTAAATTGATCTAAAAATGATTGCTAACTGAAGAAAGATTGGACTAAATTGATTGTAATAGCATACAATAGAGGAAAATTAACAAGAAGTGCTCATCTTCTTTAGGTTAGTGATCATAGATGTAGACATAGGCCTACAATCCTCCATCCTGAATCTCCTCAATGTTGAAATTGTAACTAGTTTCGGTCTTCATAATGTAATGTAATTTCATCATCAATATATATATATATATATATATATATATATTCATTATTATTATTATTATTATTATTATTATTGTTTTATTTTTGGTCAAAGCATGTTTTCATGCTTATAGAGCCAAAATAGTCAAAAAGAATTTATTATGAGTCAAAAAGAAAATTTATTTGAGTCAAGCCACATTTGGACTTTTGTAAGAAAAGAAAAATAACTTGTATTGAGTCAGAGTCAAAGAAAGACCAAGCCAGCCCTCCTTGGACAAATTGGCCTATGTAGCACCTATTCGACCCTCCTTGGACAAATTGGCCTATGTAGCACCTATGCGACCCTCCTAGATAGCTATATATACAAGTCAACTTGACCTCTTGTAAGATCATTCATTCATCATTACATCATCATCATTTATGCACTTTATCAAGAAGAAAAGACAATCGAAATCAAAGAAGAGAGAAGACAAGTTTTCTGACCTAGTTCTGCTCACACATGCAGATTTTTTTTGGTTTGATGAGGTCATTATAACGCTGAAGTTTGGCCTCTACTGCGGGCCCAAAATTTTGTGATTTGACCATATTTTAGAGGGTTTGACTTGGGTTGACTTTTGTTGACTTTGACTTGATTGGAGGAGACTTGAAGGAGGGTTCACTTGGGATCTTTATGGCAGTTTTTAGTCTTGGATATCTCATTTTGATATGATTGTATAAGAGAATGATAGTTGGGTTTTCCCCCTTGTTGGGTTTTTGTTGGATTGGAGCCTAATTTCTAGTTTTCTTTGCTTCTTTGTGATTTTTATGCTTTGAACATTTGTATAATATCTTGATGAAGATAACTTAAAAATAATAAGAAGATACCTAACATTCACAAGTAATTATCAAGAAAGAGGAAGCAAGCACTAAACTATCTAGCACTTGGTTTCTCAACATCGTTTCAAAGCTAAGGAGAAGGAAGGAAGCTTGAAGATCACATTTTGTTGACAATCTTGATAAAAGACATCTTTGTAGCAGTTATATTATCTCTCTCTTTTTAATGGCAAGGTACATGAAGGAAGGTCTAAAGGCACTAAGGACTCTCTTTGAATCCATCAAAGGCTACATCGCCAACTTCAACTCTAAACTATCTAAAGAAATCAAGGATGGAAGTCTCTATTGTGCACTTACATATTCATTTGAAGATGAAAACATGTGGGTAATCAATAGTGGAGCTTCAAGGCACATGACAGGGGAACATGGACATCTCTATACCCTATCTAAATGAAACTTTGCTCACAAAGTTGAACTTCGAGACAAAAATAGCTATTTGGTCAAAGGGATTGGATCTACCTCCATCGAGTCACAATCTGGTGGGAACATTTATCTCAGCAACATCCTCTATGTTCCAGGTTTGAAAAAGAATTTTCTTTCTATTTCTTGTTTAGAAAATAAAGAACACATGGTAGCATTTATTAATGGAAAAGTAATTGTTTGGGCAAAGGGATCTAGTATAAAAATGCAAGGACTATTGGGATTCAAGATGGGATATTGTATAGACTTCTAAATCCTCCTCCTTAATATTTAGTACATTCGGACATCAATCCTTGTGAGTTATGGCATAGAAGGTATGCCCATATCTATCACAAAATATTTCCATCCTTGAGTCAAATGGTTATAGGTATGCCTCAATTGAAGGAAGAACATGGAGTTTGTAAAGGGTTTTCTCTTGGGAAAAATGTCAAGAAGCCATTTCCTAGCAACGAATCGACATCCAAGGAAATCTTTGACCTAATTCACTTCGATGTTTGTGGGACCATGTCATCAATTCTATGTAACATTTATTGATGATCATTCTAGAAAGACTTGGATATATTTTCTGAAGTCTAGAGATGAAGTATTTGAAAAGTTCCAAGAGTTCAAAGCAGAAGTTGAGAATATGATAGAAAAGAAGATCAAGACCTTGAGATTAGACAACGGATGTGAATTTACATCAAAATAACTTGTGGCCTTTTACAAAGAAGATGAGATTAAGAGGGAGTTGATAGTCCCTTATAATCCTCAACAAAATCATGTAGCTGAAAGAAAGAGTTGATTTATTGAAGAATGTGTGAGAGCCACACTACATGACCAAGGCCTTCCCAAATTCTTATTTGGAGAAGCTTCTATGACAACAATCTACATTCAAAATAGAAGTCCTCACAGAATTCTTGACAACATGACCCCAGAAGAAGCATTTATAGGAAAGAAGTTGAATGTTGATCACCTCAAAATTTTTGGATGTCCTATCTACATTCATATACCCAATGATAAGAGGAAGAAATTGGACCCTCCAGTTATGAAATGAACATTTGATGGTTATATCACCTCATCCAAGGAATATAGAATCTACATCAAGGAACAATATCATATTGAAGTAAGCGATGATGTCCCATTGACTCTAATGAAGAAGAAGGACTTATCTTTCCCAATGAAGAAAGTCCAAGGAAAGTCAATTATCCATGACCTACAATTGATCACATGAAGAACCAGAAGGACTAAGCAAACATGTACAACCTGTCATTATTCCAAAAACTCAAAAAAGACTAACTTGGTTAAGAACAGCTCTACAAGAATTTGAAGGACATACAACAACAAAAGGAACATTCAGAGAAAGCAAGAGACCCAAAATATATTTGGTTTATGCAACATATATAGCCAAACTCATTGAAGCAAAACCTCTCTTACGAAAAGGAAGTTGACCATTAAGTATGGAGAAATGCAGTGTTAGAAGAATACCAATCAAAAATGAAAATTGATGTTTGATAAATCGTTCTTAGACCAAAGGACAAATCAGTTATGACTTCCAAGTGGGTGTACAAAATCAAGCATGTAGATGATGGGAGTATTGGCAAATACAAGGCAAGAATTGTGGCTAGATGATTCTCTCAACAAGAAGGAATTGATTATGATGAAACTTTTGCTTCTACAACCAGACACACCACAATTGCGTCTCTCATCTCTATTGCAACTTCTATGGGATGGAATATACATCAAATGGACGTAAAGACAACTTTTTTAAATGGCACAATTGATGAAGTCTACATTGAGAAACCTCAAGGATTTGAAGCGCATGGAAAATAAACTCATGTTTGTAGGTTAAAGAAGATTCTATATGGCTTAAAACAAGCCCCTAGAGCATGGTATGCCAAAATGGATGCTTGTCTAATAAGACTTCGTTTCACCAAAAGTACTGCAAATCTAAACCTCTACATCAAGGTAATAAAGAATGAGCTCGTGATCATATTGTTATATGTGAATGACTTATTGATAACAATTGGGAATCATCATATTCATCAATGTAAGAAGGAACTAACTGTTGAATTTGACATGAAAAATGTTGGACTAATGATCAAGATCCTATAGAAATTTCGGATGGTGGATAGTAAATCCATGACAACACCTATGATCACAAATTTGAAGAAGCTAAGGAATTCAAATTCATTTTTTGTTGATCCATCATCTTATCGACAACTGATTGGTTCTCTGATGTATCACGTGAACACTCTATCAAATATATGTTTTGTAGTAAATTCTCTTAGCTAGTTTCAAATGGAGCCTAAACATGATCATTGGATATCAACAAAACACATATTAAGATATCTCCATGGGACCATACATCATTGTTTGAGATACGTCGCAATAAATGAGATTTAGTTATTGGGCTACACTAATTCGAATTGGGAAGGCAATGTTGAAGATGGAAAAACTACTACAAATGGTTATTTTTGTTCGGGATCCTCTATGGTTTCTTGGATGAGCAGAAAACATGACTTGGTTGCATTAGGTACTGCTAAAGTTGAATATATGGCAACTAGTGAAGTTAGTCGTGAAGCAGTTTGGCTTTGTAAGTTGCTTGTTGATTTGTTTGAAGGACCTTTAGATTCGACCATCATATATTGTGATAATCAAAGTTACATAAAGCTATATCAAAGAACCTATTTTTCCAAGCGAGGACGAAGCACATTAATATCAACTATCACAGTATTCGAATAATGATACATGATGGAGCCATGAAGCTACAACATATCTCCATTATTGAACATGTAGCAAAAGTATTGATGAAGTCCATTACCAACGAGAAGCATGAGTATTTGCGATATAAGCTTGGCATTGTGCATATATCCTCCTAGGTTGAGAGGGAGTGAGGATCTCCTCCCTGGTTAAGTGGGAGTGGGGGTGGACGCCATGTTCTCCATGTGTCACATACTATGGCCAAGAGTAATAGTCATAAGCCTAGTGCATGAAAATTGGTAGGGAGAATGGTCAATTGGATAACCATCAAGGACGTACATTCTTGAGCCATGTATTGTGGTTGACTAGGATTAACATCCTAAGTTTGATACATAGACTTGGTAAAGAATGGTCTAGAGGACATACTTTTCCTTGGATTAGGAAATGGTCCTATGAAGTCATACATTGGGAACACCAGGGTGTGGTATGTTCCTTGAGAGGTAGTGATGTCCAAATTTTATGCCTCCCAACATTGTGCTCTGATATAGTGGAGAGATAAAGTGTACTTGTCAAGGCCTTGGTATTTTGACAATGTTGGCTATGATGATGTAAATAGTCATTGATGTTTATCAATCTGAATCCTTTATTATATGAATAATCCAACTAGAGAATATTGTGTTGTGGCATTATGAATATATCCCTAGTAAAGAGGGAGTGTTGAAATTGTAACTAGTGTTGTTCTTCATAATGTAATGGTTTCGTCATCAAAATATTTATTATTCTCATTATTATTATTATTATATTATTTTATTTTTGGTCAAAGCATGTTCTTCATGCTTATAGAGTCAAAAGAGTCAAAACTAATTTATTATGAGTCAAAAAGAAAATGTGTTTGAGTCAAGTCCCATTTGGACATTTGTAAGAAAAGAAAGAAAAGAATTTTTATTTTGAGTCAAAGAGTCAAAGGAATACCAAGTTAGCCCTCCTTGGACAAGTCAACCTATGTGGCACCTCTTCGAAACTCTTAGAGAACTATATATGCAAGTCAACTCAATTGCTTGGAAGATCATTCAATCATCCTCACATCATCATCATTTCAATGCTTAATCAAGAAGAAAAGGCAGTTGAAGTCAAAGGATAGAGAATGAAGTCGAACAAGAGAGATAGGAGTATGTTTCCCTAGTTTTTCTCACATGTGTGAAGTTTTTGTGTTTTTTAAAGGTCATTATAGGGCTGAAATTTAGTCTCTATTGTACAACCTTATCTAGACAACAACAATCAAACCCCAACAACTGGATCTGATCTAGAAGAAAAGGTAGGGGGCGGTCTTCAGATAGTTGAGGGAACTAAGGTCACAAAGGAGTCTCAGGTGCTACAGATCACAATATATGCGAGTGTCCAACAATAGTACTCGACCCAATCTTTCAGGACACCAACTAAGGAGGATCGACCGTACCCTTAGTTGTACTACCTGACTACCCTATTGTACATGCGGGTAATCTCCCTGATTGTTGTTCTCAATGTATTGTAGCAACAAGACAATCGATGGCTTATCTAAGGTTAGGTTTCAGGTTATCCTAGGGGACTTCCGATATACCCAAGGGTACATGGAAGCGCAATCTGTGTGTGGTTTTGTCTAATGCGCTACTACTCGAAGGGGTAACAACAAGAGTTACAAGGGAGTCCAAAGGGTGTGACCACCTCTTGTAGTTCCTGCGTGCATGCCTCCCAAAATCCACAGGTTTATGTGCTCAACGATAGATCTTGTGGTTTAAAGATATTCCAACATGTCTTTAGCCTAAAAACAATTCTGCGAAAATTGGAGGTACAGTCGGCCCTAGAAAGTTCTCTAATACCACATGTCATCCTCTTGACTTGCAAGACATCTAAAATGCTACAAATACATAATTATCACATGAAATGAGAAAAACTGCAAGATATTTGATTACTCAGAAGCATAATATAATATTTGAATTCAAGCTTCTATGATCCATATCATAATGTATAAAGAAATTTGCGGAAGAAATCACATTGAAGATTTTGGTCGACGCATTTCGAACCAACAAGTGTGGTTCATCATCAGGACACAATGAACAAACAGATCTAAGAAGAAGGTTAAATAGGGAGACAGGTCAACCTAACAGCTAGAAGACAACAACTATATTTCACTAGGGGAGGGAGAGGGGAATGTCTAATAATATTTAGATAAATTTTATTAATTTATTAATTGTTTATATATATATATATATATATATATATATATATATATATATATATATATATATATATAATATGGTTATTGAAATCGATATATGTAAATCATTATAATTAATTTTGATTCTTTATATTTAGAATTAACATATCAAAATTAATTATCTATATATTTCTTGGTTTGTTATCTATATATTTTTATTGTTTAGCTTTGCCTTAGTCTTTGCAATCTCCAGTGGTTTCTCCTTTTGTGCAAGGGCACGCTTGGAATTATCCAAATCCAACTGTACTTTCTTGAGTTCTCCTTCAAAGAGTTCTAGCTCAGTGAGGGTCTTAGTGAGTTGCTCAGTAGGATTTTGTGGATTCTCTAGTACAAGCACTGAACAAATATGAGTCAATTTTTTGTTGCAACTCTACCACTTGTTGCTTGAGAGACACTACTTCGTTATTCCAGTCTATTAGCTCCTCGACTAGAATCTTTTTTTCTTCTTACACGTGTTAATTCTCTGCACTGCACATGTTCACTAGAAGGCATCTTCATCTTATGCCTTATTTCTTGGATCTCATCCTGTGAACTCTAGATAAGAGTCTTTATAGTAGCTTTGTCTTATGGGTTCACTTCTATCTTGACAATCAGTTCTTTGATGATTGCACTCTGTAAATGTAGATCTCCAGAATTAGCTCTCTCTTGCTTTAGATTTTTGGCAACCTTCTCCAGCAGCTTCTCATCTTTGCTGATGGTCATAGCAGTTAATCTTAATTCATTGTAAAGCATCTCTCCCACTTGTCTATGAAAGTTAATTTTATATAGCAAAGGGACACTAGTAAGGTCTACAGATACATCCACGGTCCTAAATTGTGAGCTTGATGGAAGGGATTGTGCCAAGGGATGACGTAATTAAAATTTCATTTGGTTCCTCTCCAGGTCCATGGCAGCTAGGAGTATGGTCTGGTAAGGGACCGAATACAATGACAATTATTATTGCATATCTTTTATGATCTTCTTGTTACTTTCCTCTATTTCCTCCCCTATAGCCAAACTAGATCTTGTCATTGTTGAGTCCTAGCAAAAGTCAGAAGGGCTACCTCTGTAGATGAAGAGGAAGAAGCTTGAAGTGGGTCTTCTAAGGTCACCTGGAATCCTGGTTGATCCAGATTTGTCTCGGTCAAGCTGGTTTCGATCTCTTCGTCAGTTGCTTCTTAGATTTTGGCCCTTTCGATAGAGTGAACATCTTCCGTTTCCACATCTCTGCTCTCATCCACATTCCTTTTTTGTGCCTTGTCCTTTGCAGTTGGAGTCTCAATCTCCATCTCTATATTAATAGGCCAAGAATCAAAGTTAGCTTTCCACTCAACTTTTGGCCTATATTCATGATCATAGGCTGAGGCATTAATGCTTTTCCTTTTCTTTGAAATGATACCATGGGGGTCATAGTGCCAAATATCTCCCATTTCAAAATTCAGTTCCCTTAAAAAATCTTCAACTGACTGAAAATCTTGTCTGGTATTTACAATGAAAGAGCCTATAGGCTTTCCTAATTTAAACATATAGCCTTTCTTGGCGGGAAAAAAGTGAATTTGATCCACATGTAAACTTTGTCTGATGAATTCTAGGGCAAATATTCTCATGGGCATAAAAACAGGTAAACAGTAAGGAGGGAGCTCACACCCATAAACCCTAATTTCAGTGAAATCCTCAAATAAGTACTAGTCACCCACCCTGGTGTCTTTACTAAGTCGGAGGATTTCCTTTTGCTGAGGAAAAATCCTTGGGGGAGAGACATTATGGATGATTGTGTCTGCAGCAGACATATAAGTGGATACGAATTAAGAATAACCCGCATTGTTGGGTTTCTTCCTTACAACAACATCTCAGTCAAAGACAGACTTTCGTTGTTTGCACGAATCCACGAGACAAAGACCCAAGTATTCAAATTCATCTACATGGGTGTATAGGAACAAATAAAACAGAATGTAGTATCTAAAAAAACGAAGTGATAAGAAAATGGTGTAGCTAGAATTTGATGGATTCATCTAATAAAAGAAGGTATATCAAAAACATGGCCTAGATGGACCATCACTCTCAAAAACCCTATGGTAGCTTTGGTGACATTTGTGACATCACCCTCCCCAAACAATTGGGCAATCACCATGAGAATCAGTTGAACGAATTTTGTAAATGTAGGTACAGGAAAAGAGTCAACAACATGCAAGGATTGGTGTCCAAGAGCCAAAATCATCTATAAGAAAGTTTGTTGCTCCCTAGCTGAGAAGGCACTATAACTGTAGAACAGGGTCATTTTAGTGAATTGTTTAGAATTAGGGGAAACTGGGTACATCAAAGATTTTTAAATCAGTTCTAGAGTCATCTCTCGAATTCACTTTGGTGGATGATATAAAGAAATTTTCATCTTCGACATAGGACACAACAAGCTATGAAACAAACTCTGGAAAATGATAGACAGATGATGCAATTTGGTAGTACAATCCTAACTCCACTACTCTAAAGGGGTCTTCTCCCTTGATATGGTGGTCATATATGTCAAAACAGAGGTCCGACAGGTGGTAGGGGCATGGCGGGTCGTAGATTTGAGACTTTGTGTCCATGAGCGGCTCAATGTTGGATGAAGGTTTGTCATCCCATGCTTTAGTAGTTTTAGGAGCCGGTTTCTTTATTTTGAGCATGAGGATAAAATTATAAGTAGAAGACCTGTGGGTTACCTGATTGATTGGGTTAAATTCAAAAGAATGATGTTGAGGGAGATTTGGAGTTGTCTAATAGGCGAATGACATTGTAGATCAGTGGAGCGAAAGGAGGACTCAATTGTAGGAAATATAATTTTAAATTCAAATGACTAATGGCTCAGGCGTTTATAGGTGGAGGAAAACAGTAAAGTGACGTCAGGTGAAACCATGATGGGGTGGCACTTGGTGGAAGGTGATTGGGAGGGTGATAGGTTGACACATGGCGTCGATAGATTTACTGTTTACTTCAATGCTTGCTTGCTGACTTTGACGACACCTCGGTATATGGCATGGCGAGTGTGGTCCCCACCTCTTTCCGGTGGGTGGACGAGTGGGAGTTGGAATCAAGCCAAGAACCCCCCGGAGTTAATTTGGGTCGTTGATCTGCTTGTTCAGCTTTATTGACTTTTTTCTTCCAGGGGGTGGGTCCGACATATCGGTCACGCCAGTTCCCCCCCCCCCCCCCCCCCCCCCCTCTGCCTCTCGTAATGCCTCTGGGGTTTGGTTGGGCCGAGATGAATAGTGATCCGCCCGACACCTACTCCAATATTAAGCAAGGGCCACAATTTCCATATGCCTCCATCTCTTTAATTTTTGTGCCCACTAAGAGAAACGTTTTTCAGATGTTTCCTTTGGCCCAAGGGCATTTAGTGCACTGTGAGCACCCAATTTGTTCCCTTTTACCAATCTAGGCGTATTTGTCCATCTCTGCACTAGGGTGAATATGGGGCCATCCGACACGAATACAAAACAAGAAAAAGGTATGAAAGAAAACAACATGCCCCAACATCTTATGGTCTCTCTACTATCACATAATTTTCCATCTTGTGTACTGGCCATCATAGTACATTCCCTACAAGCTAGAATTCCTCATTAAAGGCATCCAAAAAAGTGGCTCAAGTTGGCAATGCGTTGAACATCGCAGACTCAACTTTGCGATGTCTCTCCTAAAAACCTTCCCACCAATCTTTGACAAAAGGGAATGGCTTTTAGTATCACGAAGCTGATCTCATTATTGAAAAAATATTAGGTAAAGTAATAGCTCTCTAATAGATTTAACCATTTCTCCAAAGAATTTGTGTCTGCTTGGCCTTTGAATAATGGATATCAAAATTAACTTGTACCTTGAAAGGTGTCACACCTCCAAAATCGTTGTTTGTTGAAGGTGCCTCGACTGTTGTTGTTAGTTGTCGAAGGATCTTGGTGTAATTACCCATCATCTCATTCCTATGTCACGCGAGTGCTTCCTTGAGCAACAACTTGATAGGATCTCTTGATTCATCATCTCGTTTTCTTCCACCATGTGAGGTCGCTTGGTTTTGCAACAATAATCATTCCCAAATGAAACTAGCTCGAGACCTAACTCTTTTTACCCTAACCTCGCCAATGACATTCACTGAGAAACAACAAGAAGTGGATTGCTCTAATACCATTAATCCAATTTGTACAAGGAATGAAATGAAATGCAAGAAAGAAAATGGAACAAAGCTAGAAATATAGCAAAGATTACAGTAATATGGTGAAAACTCAAATTATATTATCAAATGAAATAACATAATACTATATAACACAAACTGGCTAAAATGGTGGTAGTTATCTTTGAACAAAGAGAGATGGTAGCTATGTGTATCGTCAGGTGCTCAAAATTTAGCTCAAAATTCAAAGTTGTCGGATCGGTGTTGAACTTGAATGATTGTGTAGTGCTCGTCATACTAAATCTGGTGCAACATGTTTCGCGGAAATGGATACCATATTCTTCCATAATCATGCTCTGTTCACTTTCCCAAACAGGCGAATTTTTGAAAAAAAATAACATCCTAGTTAGCAATCCGTACTGTTTACATGGTGCTGACTGGGTAGGTGTATGTGGCAGGTTGACTGGTCAACAGGCTTGGCGAATCACATTGTGCTAAGTGACACATTCTCATGGTGCAATTTGGCAGTTTTTGAATGGTTGGTTGGTGGCCAACCACGGGCTGATGCGTGGCCCAACTGGAGGGTACCACATGGCAGCCCGGGGGCCACCAAAATTTGGGGTGAAGTCCGGGCAGTGGCAGCGGGGGTTGAACCCACGACCTCCCAACACAAGTCTAAAGCCTCCACCAATACGCCATCGCATTTAGTTCTTAACCATTATAGTCGCGGGCTTTATTTGAATTTCAATGGCGCGTTATTCCAAGTGAGGGGTCCGCCCCGCGGTATTTCGGGGGAGGGTCCAGCGCACAAGAGTCGGCCCTTGGACACGCCACATGCATGCGACCACCAATGGAGGGGAAGCGGGGGCCCGGTTGGCGAGCGGTGGGTTGTTGGCCTTAGCCCCGGGCACATGGCCCCCATATGGCCACGTTTTTTGAATATAAGGCGTTAGAGGTCATTTAACACGTCCGAAAAATTCGCCCGAAATTCGGCAAAATTGTCGCCCCACTAGGGCATTTTGGGGAAAAAATGTAGGATGGTGCCGTATTTGGGGAATTTGCGGTGCAATTAGCAAAATATTGGGAAAGGCCATATCTTCTTCAGTTTTTTACCAAACTAGGAGCATATAGAGGCTACACATAAAATTTTGGGCATTCTAGAGCCATTAATAGGTTTCAGAGCTTTATGAGCATTGTAAACTGATGCATTCACATTTTTTAGCATAATAGAGAGGGCCAAGACATTGGAAGCTGGACCAAGGAGATGTAGCCTAGGAGGGGTGAACACCTGCATCTTGTGCTGTTGTGATATTGTTTATGGTGATGTTTATGTTTGTTATATGTTGTTGTTCAGTCATTTGTTTACGTTAATTTGCACATAAAAATTAAATAAAAACACTCAAAACCCCATGTTTAAACTTGCAAATAATTTCATAAATCCTCAAGCACTTTTCATATATTCTGGAAAGGAATTTTAGCATAGCAAAACTAATTTTCTCAATTAGATCAGTGTATTAGCAAAAACTATTACATAAGGCTGAAAGAATGGCTTTTTAACATAAAAAATAACCCCAGAGGTCCAAAACCCTAATCCTAGAACATGAAACAGTAAAATCTTTGCGGGCCCTGAGGTGGTTAGTTGGTACACCAACTACTCGGGGTGCAACTTTCACATACAATATCTATTTTAGATGCACGTTAGCTCATTGGAAAGAACTGTCAGGACATGCCATACAACCCTTGCCCCACCCCCTGAATTGCCAAAAACAATTGTTTATGGCCTCAAAATGGCCTTCAAAGTTTTGGTACCCAAAATCACAAAAAAACTGCCAAAAAGATAGAAAACCGTTGAGACAATGGAAGAGATAGATGACCATCGATATCCACTTAGATCAAAAACAATATATGAAATGAAAATATTAACCACTAAAACATTAAAAACATCTCCTCAACTTTAAAAACATAATCCATTATATGGTTCTTTTTTCCTCTTTCACAATATACTTTTATTTTCTTTTAAATGAAACTACTTTTAAATTTTTAATACATATTTTAAAGCTATGTTTTATTCTCTTTTGATATAATCTCAAATAAATACCCTTTTTCTCCCATTTTATTAACAACATTTAGCCTATAAATTTAGAAAATCAAATCAATATAAAATTAACTTTTGAAATCCATTATTATCCCTAAATGTGTGGGGTTTTGAACTAATCATCAAATATTAAAAATTACTTTATAAATCAAAACTTTGTTAGGCAAAAGTGAGAAAAAATTACACTAGGAAGTTAGGAAGGCTTGGGTAGATAAAACTACACCTATAAAAACCAACTATTACATAAATAAATAATAAAAATAACATAAAATTGTTTTTTGGAAATTTAAATAATATCTTTCATATACTCCATAGTCTAAACAATGTCTAATTATCAAAGCCTTTGTATATTTTAACATGTAACCTATTTATAACCCTTTTATTTTTATTTATATGTTTTCCTTTCTAAAACTTTAAATACACTTTCCCATTAGAAGAAAAAAACAAATTATTTTCTTTCAATACCTTTCTACTAAAAGCTCCTTGCAAAAACATAAGATATTGTACTGGTTGGTCCTGCATTAGCGTTGGTAGTAGGCCTGAACAGTCTGACATTGTGATTGCTCCTCCCAACAGTACTTGGAGGCGGGATATGAGCCCTCACTTTGCTCTTGGGTTAGCTATTGGCTTGTTGATGTGTCTTGCTTTCTATGGCTATTGGCCCTACCGCTTCTGCTACGGCGGTGATCCACACGATCTAGGATCCATATCTAAATGAGAAAAACAAGTGGTGGGTCCAGATCTTTATTCTTTTAATGGGTTGGCGAGATCTTTGTTCAAGAGACGGGTTGGTAGATGGTTGTCTTGAGTGCACGCTATAGAGAGAGTTTCTTTCCTTGCATTTTAGAAATTCTGTGAAAATATACTTACTCCAGATGTATGGTAAATAAATAAAAATATAAATAAATTAGAGGTATGGTAAAAAAATAAAACCTGTTTTTATATTTACTCCATAAACCTCTTTATATTTAAGAAAACTCAAAAAAATGTTTTATTTAAGTGAAGCCTATTAACCAAATACCATACATTTTAATACTATGGGCCAAATACCATATTTATAAAAGAAGTATGGAAAATAAATAAATATAAAAGAGGTATGGTAAATAAATAAAAATATATCAAATAGGATTAGAAATCAACATCTAAACTCCTAGATCCAGCATAGATCAAAAATACCATATACCATGGTAAATAAATAAAAATATAAACGAGCTTAGATCATCTAACACCAGATCTATCATGGGCTAAGAGGGATAAAATTCTTGGAGATGCAAACTTTTACTCAAGTTTTGCACACCAAAAAAAATGTTTACACCTCGAGAGATTTAGTCCGCCATGATAGATCATGCAAACCTTTCCTCAAATTTTGCACACCAAAAAAAATGTTTACACCTCAAAAAATTTGATCCCGCATGATAAATCTGATGTTAAATAAATCTAAACTGGTATTTTTTCAATATCTTTTACTAAAAAACATAAAACTCCCTGCAAAAACTTAAGATATTATAATAGTGGAAATCCTATAAAAAGTCCTTATCATGTCGCCTATTTATAACTCTTTTATTTTTATTTTTATTTCTTCCTTTCTAAAACTTTAAATACACTTTAACCTGAAAAAGAAAAACAAGAGAATTTATACTCTTCCAGTACCCTTCTACTAAAAAACATAGGGCTCCTTGCCAAAACTTAAGATATTGTAGGTGGAACTCCAAAATATTCCAAATTCCTTGTGCTTTTCGATGACAATGCCAATCATCGATAGCACCAAGCACATTGGCTTACCTGGAATGATTTTTCATGGTACTAAATGCATGACGTTGAATTTTATCTTTCTTTGTCTTCACTCTGTCATTACGTTGTCAAGAGCAAAAGTCTGAGCCACAGGAATTTTCATAGCTCACGAATATACTTATATCATAATCTCCATCTAAATAACACATGTTTAGAATAAAACATTGTTAACTGATCCACTACGCATTCCATTATGCAAATAACAGAATATTCCAGTGAAAACGAGCCAATGAACAGGTCAGTAATTCTCAAAATTTCTTCATTTTCTGTATTGTTTAAAGACATAAGAAAAATTTTCGGTGCATGTAAATTCCAACAAGAAAGTTTAAAGGTGTAGTCAAACGAGATATGAAAATTGGGTTGAATTGGGCCACATAAGGATCAACGTCGGACACCGAAGAACTCAGAAAACTTTGAACTCCTAACTATGAATCATATTCATCAACAACTGACTCTCGTTATTAAACTCCAGACAACCCATAACACTTGCCTCTCTTTTGGTACGAAAAGTAAAAGTAACCAAGTAGTAAGCAAGCAAATCTAATCGCCATGGAAAGTGAAGCAGGGAACATAAAATGCTATATCTACAATCTAAGACCCAGATCTACCTGCGATCTACAGCTTAAGCACCGCAGCTCAAAATTTAAAATCTACTTCACCTACCGATATTTCCAAAGTGACATCGTATTTACCGAAATTGAAGACAAGTTTGCCTATATGACTGGGGAAATGCTATTTCCAATCCCATAGCAAAGTTAATGCGGCCCGATATGGTCGCTCTATAGCCCGCCGTTTTTTTTCCTAGTCATCACCGTTTTTTTTTCCCTAGTCATCACGGCGCGTGTGTTATATCTGGGTATCGAGCGGCCATGTCAGGCTGCATTAACCTTGCTATAGGGTTGGATATAGGAGTTGCCATAGGACTGGGGTCATTTGGTAGACCAATGGCAAAGCAAGTAATGACTTCACAGATTCCCACAATTTTGAGCATTAAATTAGAACTAATTATATCGTTCGGGGGTATAGATAGAATAATAAAAATCCTCCCATTTGATCTTAAGCATGAAGTAAAACAGAATTTTGCATCACACAAAGGTCACGAACTTTCATTGCTGAATGTTCAAAATTTCAGCATCAAACACAAAAACCTCGCAAAAATCCCGAGTGCTCTTTTGATATATCTGATGTTTTGACCTCATATAAATAATGAGATTACATTTCCATATTAAATGTGTCGATAGCCCAACCTATTTGAGATAAACACAAAAAGTTTTACCTCAACTGGTCACAAGTTCAAAACCTCACAGCCAATATGCTATATAGAAGAGCATAACATCTCATAGAGCACAATGCTGATATACTTTGCCATAATTTGAGCTATTTCAAAATATTTTTTTCATTAACTCAAATTCATTTTGAAACTAGTAAATTCCATAAACAACAAAATGGAGGATCTATTCTCAGCAATAGCCAATGCCAGGGATGAAAGAATTCTGAGAAAATTCTCCTAAGGCTTTTCCTGGGGCATCAAATCCTTGACCAGTACTAAAGAATCGCAATTATTGAACCAGTCAAGAAGGGCCAAATTGCTCGACTAGTCAGGGTTGGTAGGTCACAGAGCTTGAAGATACCTAAGGTATTTCCATCTTTCTTTCATGGGTCTAAATACAAAATAAGGATGAGGTTGTCCAGCTCCAGATCATTACAGATTTGTAATCTGAATCAATCTATTGGATTCGTTATGTCGTAGAAAAATTGAATAAGACCTGGTATGCATGACGATGGGGTCACTGGATTAGTGATACTATGTTTAAGAAAATTATTAACAATGGGATGAAGAGATCGACAAGAAAGGTTCCTCGTTACCACATCAAGGACTTTGAGAAGCATATTATGACTACAAGGAGGCACAAGAATAAAGAACACTCAGAAGAGCATGCAAGAAAGCTTAAATTCATTCTCATTAGAAAAGTTAGGATGGGTCTAATTGTATATAATTCTGAAATGGGCAATCGGTATAACGAATAGGCAAGACTATAGAGATTTATTGGTTGAAAGAGAACTGAACTGCTAGGAAATAACATTATCTTAACTGAAAATGGAAAATTAACACAGGCCATATGTATTAAATTTTTTGTCAGATTCAAATTTTGCTGTATAAACCCACTTAGGATCCATAGGTCCTAGAGGTTAAACCTGGGTTGAACCTAGCTCTGATACTTCTCTAAGGATTCATAATTAAATTAAACCACAATAAAATTTTAATTATTTCCTAACAAATTACCCAGTGGTTGCCAAGTGTAACTTACTTGCACTATGGTTGAAATAGATCTGACGCACCCCAGAATTGATCTTGCTGACTGTAACAAATATTTGGGGGATGATTCTCCACCCAAACTGTAGACCTTTCTATTCTAGTTCTCTTAGTAGGTCACTCTTAGCCCTCAATCCACTACCATACTAGCTCTTCTTAGCCTTTGTCCTCAATTTCCCAAACAAAAGAGATGATATTTTCTCTTTCATTGCCTTTCTCACAACACTAGTCTTTAGATCACTTTTTTACCATGTGTAGCACATTCGAAATAATAAAGCCGAAGAGGAGATCTGAGATAAATATACTGCGATAATTTTGTGAACTTTCCATCATGGTTAGTTTTGTAAAAGATGTTGAGTGTAGGAATTACACTTAAGCAAACTCCTCAACACTTAATTTGTCAACCCGGGGGATCCGTAAACTTAGAGACAAAGCACAGGCAATGCCAGAAATGGTATGAATCTACCTAATATAAATCCCTACTTTTTTTAAAGGAAAGATTGAGAATCAAATTAAAAAGACAAAAAAGCAACTTGAACCATCAAAATAATCTAAGACTGGAACAAGGAAGAATGCATTTGCAAGAGGGAATTAAAGATAAAGGGCAATCACTCTAGCTAATTATTGTTTAACTACTGAGTGTGTGTTTTTCTTTAGCAGAGACACTTAGTAGTCTCATCAGATGGGCCCATAAACCTACTCCTCTAAAGATTTCCTTCTTGCACTAATCTATCCTATACTATAGCAGTCTGCTTGCACTAGTGCAGGAACAGAGATTTATGCAGAAGGTATAAATGGTGTCTTTACTAAAGGCTTTTTACTTCCTGCAAGGGCTTGAACTTTTCCAGGTTCAAAGCACTCAGATCCCGTGGCAAGAAACTAGTTCTTGCACCGGATCAGAGCTTCCTGCACTTAGCATTTAATTCTTAAAATGAGTGCTTAATTATTGCAAGTGCTATTATACTGTTAAATCAAATTGCACACATAAAAAGTGAATGTTTCTTATCTTAATAGAGTGCAGGAATAAAGAAACAATCAATATACATTCATCCTGTCATGAGCATTTAATGAAATAAAGAAGATTGCACGAAGTACACTAAGAAGGCTTGCTGCATCACACCAACATGCACTGGTGCAGGTTCATTTCTCCTGCTTGGACCAGGCGGGGAAAACCAATCAAACAGAATTGCAGAAAAGGAGATATCACACCAACGTGCAGTGTGTAGGGTTATTTCTCCTTCTTGGACCAGGCGAAGGAAAACCAATATGAAATCAAGTGCAGGAAAGGGAATTTATCTACTTCACACAATGGATCCGATTTCACTCTGACAGGAATGCATGTGCTTAAAATTAAATCACACTTGACAATGTAAACACAAATTACAGGAAAATGGGAAATGGGGTAAACGTGCTGGGTTGGTTGGGCCCTAGCCAACCAGCGCATTTCCCCTTTAAATAAAAACGCTACTCAGTACCTTAATCAATTCATCAGCTCAAATGCAGAAACGCAATTTGTGAAACATGAGGCGGAGCTCCCTTTTATTAATTCACTAAGGCAAGTACATACATTAATACATCGTCCAGCCCAGATTCAGGTGATAACAAAATACAGCAACCTGTTATCGCCTCTCTGGCTGTGTCTCTGTTCTCTTCTACTATCAAAAACTTCTTCTTAGTCCTATTTACATTCTACATTATATAGATCTTTGGCCAAAGGCCAAAATAGATCATTCAACCGATTACATAACCAAACACAGAATTTAGCTTTTCAGCCTTCAAAATTAGACAGTTAGCAAAACTGGCTGTAGCCAATCTCCAGCTTTCGTCCTTCACAAATTCGATCTCGGCTACCTTTGGATTCGTTTTGTTGTCGTGGATGAAGCTGCTCAAAATGAGGCGGTGATCGTGGAGATTCGGATCTGCTGCAAGGATTTGTTGTGCTGGCAACAGTGTAAGATCCGATCCTGCACTAGGATCAGCGGTCACGGTAAGTACTCTAACTATCAAATAAACATTGGAGATATTGATAAGTTACAAAGAGTAATTAAAAGTAAGAAATCATGTAATAAATGATTAATTAATGCTAAGTTAAATTAAAAGTATGAAAAATAAAGTTTATACGAAATATGTCACCGTGCTTGGACTGGTGCAAGATGAGGGTGTATAAAAGAGGTAAAATAGTGGTAAATGGTTATGATTTAGGAAGGGGAAATGGCAAAAAGAGAGAAAATTAGGGGGTTAACATCCTCCCATCCCTAAGCTGTTGTGTGTCTTCACACAACTCTTTACCTTCGCAAAAAAACTTCAAAACTTTGAGCATTCCAGCTCAATCTTGCTCTTACATACTGACTTCAGCCTGCAATGTTTCAGACTTCTTCTTTCTGATGTTCTTTAGTTTCTTTGTTACCTTTTTAAGTCGCTTGAAACATCGCGCAACTCGATACTTCCAAACTCTAACTTCTCCTCTCTTTTTCTGGATCTCCGCAGTTAATTCTTTTTTTACTCTGTTCTTTATCCTCCTGCGCCTTAGCTATGAGCTGTTCTAAGTTCTGCACTTGAAGCTCTAGTTCAACTATCCAAGCAGCAGGAGTTACCAAATCTTCTTCTTCTTCTGGTTCTTCTTCGTGCACTAGTGCAGAAGGGGATTCAACGTCCTGTGGGGACTATGGTTCTTTGCCTGCACCAAATTCTTCATTCTTTTTCTAGGGCCTTTTAATGAAATCGGTCAACAGAGTGTCATCTTCGACCTCTACAAATTTTGCTGCATCCATAAGGACTGACAGGTTGTCTTCTTCGGGGGTTTGTGCTTGTACTGGTGGCGTAGAAGGAATCTCTTCAACAGGTGCAGTAGTTGTCTTCTTATTTGGAGATGGGGCCCTTTCTTCTATTGATTTTTCAGGTCATTTCCTTTTTGCACTGGTGCGAAAAGGACTCCCCTTTACATTCTTACTCGAACCCTTGCTTGTGCTGACGGGGTCCTCTGTCTCCTTTCCAGCAGTTATCGTTTTATGTAACTATTTTAACAATGCCTCCCAGGTCATGCCTTTCACTTCTAATTGTTTCTAGACCAAAATCTTTATCAGGTTGTGGTGATATAATTTTTTTTCGGCCCGGTTTGCCCGTCCATCCCGCACACCCTTGGCCATTTTTTCCAAGCTCTTAAGCAAAAAATGGGGAAATTCATCCTCTACCGGATGTGTCGGGCGGCTTTGAAATGCTGCAACATCCTAAAATGGTACACAAAAGTGAGGGAGTACCTTCCCTTACAGGTTACGAATTTCTGTAGGATGAAAAGGAGGTCCTGCCACTGTCCCAGCAGGGCACTGCACGGAATTCCTTTCTTCCAATCTATCTTCATCTTCTTGTCCACGACGAAACGCTGCCATCGCTTCCTTTTTAGTTTCTGATTTTTAAACCACTGCTCACCAGTATTTTCCAAGCCTGTCGTTGCTTCTATAAACTCTTTTGTAACCTCAAATTTTAGAGGCCCAATTTTTACTCGACCATTTTTGAAACTTCTGGCAAACTGTAAGGCCACTTCACTATTGTGCCCATCAAACTTTTGCAAGAATCGAAGAAAGACTAAGTCTTGCAATAGTGCAAGACTATTGCGATACTCAACAGTTTGTTCTACCCTACTGAGAGACGAAGGTTCACTTCAAACAGGCAGCATCGCTGCTTAACGGTTATGAACAGTCAAGAATTTACATGCAACACCGAGAAAATTGGTTCTTATAGATAGGGATCCAACCGTCAACCATCCCTTCCATCTTATCACCCATTCATTCCATTGAAATAGTCGTGGATGCGCGGCATCTTTGAGATCATGCCGAATTGGTACTTGCAGAAGCGTTTTAATGGCTAGGTGAGGTAATCATTACGAGTGAAGGACATCTTGGATTATGGCGGAAAGGGGAAATTATATCCAAGCAACGGTTAAACACTTTCTTACTCCTTCATAATTCAAAAAAGAACTTATCATATATTACAAAATGATCATGATTCTTAACTTAAAAACACCTTGTACTTTAAATAATTTTCTCCTAGTTAATATGATAGCACAAGTACTCATCAACTATGTGAAATGACTTCTTGTAAACTTTCATGATGACCACTTTCCTATGACATATGCTATGAAACGAACAAATTGTACTATGTTTCTGACAGGGTGCATGCTTGCACTACTTAAACTATGCTATTCTGCTGGTATCATTCTTCTTGCATTATTATATAGGATGACATGCTTGCACTAATGCAAGCATAATATCTGAAAAAAAGAACAGGGAATTTAAGTAAAATATAGGCTAGACTTCCAACATGGCTTTCTCAACTTATACTGGAAATTTGCTTCGCCCTTTCTTGACGCTTCAGAGCATATCCTTTAGCTCTTTGTGCGCGAGATCCTGCAATGAATTCATGAGGAAACAAAGAAGTGGGAAAAGGGAAATTTCAGAATGGGAAAGAATTCTGTTACAGAGATTCCAGGAATAATACCACAAGAGGGGATAAACAGAAGTGGGATAGGAAAAAATTCAAGGGTAAAGTGGGGTTTTTACGAAACGGACAGGGTAAATTCAAAAGAATATGGAAAGTTTAAACATTCTGGGATTGAAGAAGAAAATCGAGGGAATATTACAAAAGTGGAATATGAAGAAAGGCAGAAATTTTTTTGGAAGGTTTGCCTGCACTGGTGCAAGAAAAATAACTGTAGCGAAAATTAAGCATTACTTGAATAAAAATATCCATGCTAATTACCCCAATTGTATAAAGGTTGGTTCTGTTGAACCTGCGTTTACTTGGTGGTCGCTAGCATAACTAAAGATCAAGCAACATTCTCTTTTTATTAGAAATTTTTGATCTTCTTGCCAGCAAGCTAGTTTTCAAGTTGATCCTTCTGCAATCATGTTAGCGAACTGATTTTCATAATTACAGGAAAACGTTTTTTCTTTACTTTTTTTTTAAATTGTATTAATATATATATATATATATATATATTTTAAAGAAAAAGAAAAATTCATGTTTTTGAAAGGTTGGTATTACCATTCACCACTACCGTCCCGAATTGCTATTGGACTTGCTGTGTAAAATCTTTCCTAACAAATGGCTGAAAATACTTCTTTAATCTGTGTCCATTTATCAAGAATACTAAATTTTGTCCATCAATAGTTTTAACTTCTACTGCTCCATTCTCGAATACTAGGATCACTTCATAAGGTCCCATCCAACGTGTATGGAATTTCCCTTTAAAAATTTTAAATCTAGAATCATAAAGGAGCACCCAATCACCTGGTTGGAATTGCTTTTTCCTTAATAGACTTGTCATGCCACCTTTTGCGTTGCTGCTGAATTAGTATGTTCTGCTGAACAGCATCCCTACGAAATTCATCTAACTCATTTAATTGGAGAAGACGTTGTTGTGCCTCAGAGAGATCTAGTCCTAACTGAACTACAGTTCTGAAAGTTTTAATCTAGAATTCAATTGGTAACAGAACCTGTTTGCCATTTACCAGCTCATATGGTGTATGTCCTGTGCTATTTCTCCAAGCAGTTTTGTATGCCCACAAAGCTTCTGGCAATCTTTCAGCCTAATCTTTCCGATGCATATTTACTGTCTTTGTAAGAATCTAAGTTGCACGAAACGGGGAAACGGGGAAGCGAAACGAAACGCGGAAGCGAAACGAAACGCGACCTCCCCAAATTTTGGAAACGGGGAAACGCGAATATATATAATAATATATATATATATATATATATATATATATATATATTAATTAAAAACATTTAAAAATTATTAATATATATATGTGCAATCATAAAGCATTAATGATACATTTACTTAAACATTTTAACATTAAGATTAAATTTACATCACAATGATCACATTTACTCATGAGTCATCACATAATGAAAATAAAAATATAGGAACTGGAAAATCCAAAATCAGCCTTTATTTATATTAGTATATGAGGCTGCAAGTACAATAAAGACTATAAGGCTGCAAGAACTATAGAGACAAGTCACAAAAGACTAATCCTCATCATAACAATCCTCATCAAAAATAGAAGCAGCAGAATGCTCAACAGTGGATGGTGGTGTTGAAGAAGATGATGCACCAATTCCACTTCCAGAATCCTCCTCAATATTCAGGGCAGCAAGAGAGAGATCCAAATCAGGATTTTCTGCATCCACATCCCATTCTTTAGAAGGACCACTGTTGTATTCTGGACCCCTACGAGATGCAAGGCGAAGGTTGGAGTGCACATAAACAAGATCCTCTGCTTTCTGTGAGCCCAACCTATTGCGCTTCACAGAATGAATAAAACCATAAGTGCTCCAATTCCTTTCTGCTGATGAAGAGCTTGCCACTTGTGAAAGAATACGAATGGCAAGGCTTTGCAAATGTACACCATTTGCTCCATGACAAATCCACCACCTAACTGGATTCATGGTGCTTCTCTCCTCCAAAGCTGATATATCTGCATAATCATCTATTCCTGCAGCAAAACTGGCAAATTCCTCCTTTACCTCCCTATGTAGGTGAGAAGGAAACATTCTCATTAGTGCTTTTTTCACCCCAGTAGCCACCTCTCTATCCTTATGGGGTGCCTTCCTCTTCCCATTGCTTTTAGCAATAAGCTCCTCATCATAAAATTTGGGGTTCAAAGCATGTGCTAAAGTGTGCAATGGTGTATTGAAATTGTTCCACCTGTCAACAATGATTTTCTTGATCAAACCAGCAAAATGATCATCAACAAACAGAAGTTGTGGAGACTCCTGCGAAATGATTTCCATAGTTTTCTCAACCATGGAATCCATGCCATCATATACCTCTCCCAAGAAAGGTTGGTCAGTGTCAGCACTCCGGAGAAGCTCAAATGCAGGGGTTGTGAACTTTAGCAAGAAATCTACCTTGCTCCACCAATCCTCATCAAGGCACAATCTACGCACCATAGATCCTCGCTCTGAATCTGCTTGTCTCCACTCAATCCACAGTTGACTCACCACCATAGAAACTAATGCATGCTTAACCTCAACAAGGCGGCGCAACATCACGAAGTTTGAGGCATATCTTGTCTCAGCAACTTTTAACAACTCCAATTTGGAGTACTCTCAAAATATGGCCTGAGACTGGTGGTGGTTGGTGATGAATTTGATAATCTCCCTTGCATCCCCTGTGACTTCCTTTATCCAGGAAACTTTGTTTTCGATCTCCTCTAAGATCAGATTCAGATTATGGACAATGCATGGTGTCCAAAATATGTGGTCATACCTCCCCTCAATAATCAAACCTGCAGCTTTGCAAACTGGTGCATTATCCGTGATAACTTGCACCACCCTGTTAGCCCCTATTTGTTCAATAGCTTTTATAATAACATCAGCAATGAACTGTGCATCTTTCACCTCTCCTGAGCAGTGTTCTGCCTTGATAAACATTGCTCCTTTGGGGGAAGTGGCAATGATATTTATCAATGGTCTGCGCCTCATATCTGTCCAACCATCTGAGACTATGGTAACCCCAGAGCTACTCTAGGAAGAACGAATTGGAGCTAAAACGTCCTCCACAAGTTCCTTCTCATTTTTGAGAAGCTGGGTTCTGACTTTCTCATAGTTGGGCCCCTTGTACCCTTGAGGAGCTTTGTTAACTGCCCTTATCATATCTTGCCAGTAAGGAGAGCGAACAACATTGAATGGGATACCACATGCATAAATGCACCTGGCAACTCTGGAATCAGCTTCTTCTCTTGCTTGCACATTCACCAATCTAGCAATTCTGCTATCCTGAACTGATTGGGATGCCCCTGAGCCTCTGGTATGTTTGGGTGCTGCTTGTTCATGTTCTTGACTGTGACCACCTCTCCTCTTTCTTGCTTCAACTACAATCCTTGGCTCAATGTTAGATGTAGCCTGAGTATGCTCATCATGCCTCCTCTTAGTACCATCCGCCTCATCTTGCTCTCTTTGATATGCCCTCCTTACCAACGGATCTGTTGTTTTTGTGCAACCCAGAATCCCCTGTCCTCCTCCATGCAACAGATGCGCCTTCACTCTTGGGTAGGAGCCCTTGTACGTAATATTGCAAAGAGTGCATCGCCATTCCCATGAGCCACCACCTCCACATTTTTGAAGCTTCGTCACATGCCTCCAAAGAGGATAATATTCAGCCCTTGGGTTGGCCCTAGGGTTTGAAGTTGCAGCTGCACTTTGGCTGGAAGCCATTGCTGCAAAAATAAATTAAAAAAACAAATCTGTAAATAATAAATTTATAAAAACGTTTTTCATATTTTTGGCTGTATAAACCCTAGAAAAATTAAAGAAATAGTAAGAAAAAAACTAAGAACTAAATGTGGCTTACCCAAATTAATTATCTGTGGCTAAATCTACCCTAAAATGCCAGAAAAGAGGAGAAATATGGCTGTAGCTGAGCCAAATCTGCTGCAAAAATAAATTTAAAAAACAAATCTATAAATAAAAAACGTTTTTCAGCAATTTAGCTGCATAAACCCTAGAAAAATTGAAGAAATAGTAAGAAAAAACTAACAAAATGAATGTGGCTTACCCAAATTAATTTTCTGTGGTTGAAACTACCCGGAAATGCCAGAAAAGAGAAGAGAAATATGGCTGTAGCTGAGCCAAATCTACTGCTACAGAAATCTCTTGCTGAAATCTCCTTCTCTTGCTGCTGAAATCTCTTTCTCCCGCTGCTGAAATCTACTTTGCTCAATGCTCAAAACACCAGCTACTGAAACAACTGCCAATCTCCAAGAGAAACTCCTTGCTGAATAGTGTGATGAGAGAATGAGAGGCACTGCTCTTTTATAACTTTAGAAATGGTTTCTAGAAGTGATTAGAAACCCTAAAATAAATTAAAAACTAATTAGGAAAAAAAAAAATTAAAAAACAAGTATTTTTTTGTGGGAAACGGGGCCCGTACGGCGTGGAAACGAGTTTCCGTCCGTACGGGCGCGTTTCCATTTCGGGAAATGCGCCCGTACGGACGGAAACTCGTTTCCACGCCGTACGGTACGGGGAAACTCGTTTCCGTTTCGTTTCCGTACGGAAACGGACCCTCCCCCTGCGTTTCCTGCAACTTAGGTAAGAATGGACTCGATCACTTTGTTTGTGGATTCCACCTAGCCATTTGCTTGCGGGTGATACAGCGTGGATTTCCTGTGCCGAATCTTGTATTGCTCCATCACACCCTGTACCAGATTAGAAATAAACTGTGTACCATTGTCAAAAACAATTTCTCTAGGCACAGCAAATCTAGTAAAGATTTCAGTTAAAAGAAAATCAACAACTTTTTCTGTAGCAAAGGAAACAGCTTTAGCTTCTACCCAGTTTGTAACAAAATCTGTACAAACCAAAATATGTTTTTACTTAATGACGTTGGATTTATTGGCCCTATAAAATCAATAGCCCATTTTTCAAACGGCTCAATCATAACTTGGGGGCATAAACGCATTTCATTGGTTTGATTAGGCTGGCCCACTCGCTGACAGTTATCACATTGCCTGACATACTGTTTGGCATCCTTAAACAAGGAAAGCCAAAAGTAACCAGCATGCAATACTTTATATGCAGTCCGCTTATCAGCGAAGTGGCCTCCACAAGGTTCATCATGAACAGATTTCAATATGTCAAACACTTCCTCCTCTCTTACACACCTACAGATAATCAGGTCTGGACCAGTGTAAAAGAGATCTCCTTGAATCCAAGAGTACGCAACACTCTTTTGAATAATATTCCGCTTTTCACAGCGGACAAGTGGGGCGGTGTTTTCCCAGTAACCAAGTAATTAGCAATGTTAGCAAACCACGGAGAATCTATTGGCATAGCAAAAAGATGTTCATCCAAAAAATCATCATTACAGGAGTTGCTTCACCAAGATTATCTAATCTAGACAAAAAAAATCTGCTACAACATTAGATTTTCCTGGTCTATCATCAATAGTAATATTAAATTCTTGCAACAATAGTAACCACCTAGTCACTCTACCGCTAGTCAATGGTTTGTTCATCAAATATTTAATCGCGGAATGATTAGTATGTAGAAATACTTCATATCTTGTAATATAGTGCCTGAACTTATTAATTGCAAAAATTACAGCTAAAAACTATTTCTCTGTAACTGTTTAATTTAATTCAGCAGAAGAAAAACTTTTACTAATAAAATAAATAGCATAGGATTGCTTATTTTCCTCTTGTCCTAAAGTTGCGCCAATAGCCAAATCTGAAGCATCAGAGGAAATGTGAAAAGGTAGGGACCAGTTAGGACCTCTCAAAACTGGTGCCTGTACTAACTTTTCCTTCAATGTTTCAAAAGACTGTTGGCAAGCTATGGTCCAAGAAAATTCACTATCCTTAGCTAGAAGTCGGAAAAGGGGAGCAGCTATCTTAGAAAAATTTTCAATGAATCTTCTATAGTAACCAGCATGTCCTAAAAAACCTCTTACTTCCCTTTGAGTTTTGGGTGCAAGAAGATGCAGAATGATTTCAATCTTTGCTGGATCAACCTGGATACCTTTACCAGAAATCAAATGGCCAAGTACCACTCCCACATTGCACATTAATCTACATTTCTTGTCACTCAAGGCGAGATGGGCTTCCTAACAACGAAGAAGTACTTTCTCCAGATTTTTGAGAGCTTCCTGAAAGGAATCACCAAACCTAGAAAAGTCGTCCATATAAATTTCTACAAATTCTAGATCAGAAAAAATGGCCAGGACTGCCCTTTGAAAGGTAGCTGGGGCATTACATAAACCAAAGGGAAGCACTTTATAAGAAACTGTACCCCATGGACATGTAAAAGTAGTTTTATCCGGATCTTCGGGTGCAATATGTATCTGGTTATAGCCACTGAAGCCATCCAAAAAGGAAAAATATTTCTTTCCTGCAACGGTATCAAGCACTTGGTCAAAGAAAGGGAGAGGGAATTAATCTTTGAGAGTGACTTTGTTTAATTCTCGATAATCAATACAAATATGCCATCTTCCATCTTTCTTAGGTACTAGCACTAATGGAGAGACCCACAGACTGTCGGAAATAGGATAGATAAAATCAGCATCCAAGAGTTTTTGTACTTCTTCCTTCACAATATCTCTTAGAGTTAGATTCATTCACCTTTCGGGTTGTCGGATAGGTTGGGTTCCTTCCTGCAAGGGTATCAAGCACTTGGTCAAAGAAAGGGAGAGGGAAATAATCTTTGAGAGTGACCTTGTTTAATTCTCGATAATCAATACAAATATGCCATCTTCCATCTTTCTTAGGTACTAGCACTAATGGAGAGACCCACAGACTGTCGGAAATAGGATAGATAAAATCAGCTTCCAAGAGTTTTTGTACTTCTTCCTTCACAATATCTCTTAGAGTTAGATTCATTCACCTTTCGGGTTGTCGGATAGGTTGGGTTCCTTCCTGAATATAGATATGATGTGTACAAGTTTCAGGAGGAATACCCTTCATCTCTTCATAGCCCCAAGCAAACGCACTAAGATGGTTTTGCAACAAATTCACAAGTTGCTCCCGCTGAGATGAGTCCAAATCTGAACTAATATGCAAGGATTCACCAGGGCTAATCTCAGCAAGAGTGGTATCAGGCTCATGAGTACTCAAGGGAGTGGTCAAATGCAGCAGTACAGAAGAATGAGAATCATGATTACCTTGAAAATCTAGGCTGAAAATCTAGCTCAATGGCTCAAAATTAGGCATAGTGTTTAGATTATTTAGGAAATCTTGAATCTCATCTTCTTGTGAAGACCCAGTATAATGATGGATAAGGGAAATGGGTTGAGTCTCCTCATCACTGCTTTGATCCAACCATAAAGTATCTCGAAGGTCCTGAATGGATCTGGCAAGGGGGTTGTTGTCGCGCAGATTGACACGACAACGCTCAGACCGGGGGCTGTCACTCTGATTCCCGATCCCTCCGTTTAAGCCTGTCTCCCGCGGCTAAGGGGGGTAGACCCTGTGAGATAATGAAGACCAACTGCCAAACAGTTGGTTGGGAGACACGAGATACGATATAAGAACACTCGAATTATTTGATGAATTGAGGAGACCAGTGCCTTATGGAGTTAATGTTTAAATGATTACTTTTTAAATGATATAGAAACATGGACCATGAACAGCAACCATCTATCATCAGCTAAATCACATGACCAAAATGATATCCAGCAATTGAAAACTCCGAAAAGATAAATGCTTAAAACCACCACGAGAATTGTAAATTATTAACCAGATATCATATTTCGCATCTCGGCTTGAAAACTTAGATCCCAGCATGAAAGATATACATGAAAACCACTGAGACTGGTAAAAATAATTTCCCACAAAATTTTAAAAAAAAATTTTAAATTTTTTTTTTTTTTTTAATATATTAAAACTAAAAAAAACTAAACTATCAAAAACTAAGCCTAAAAACTATGAAAATTTTTTTAATATTTTTTTTTTTTTGAAATTTTTTATAACAAAATTTAAAAAAAAAAAAAAACTATTTTAAAATCTAAATAAATCCTAATAAAATCCTAAATTAAAAATCTAAGTTAAAACTAAAACTAAACTAAATTTAAATAAAAGCCCCTCTCTTAAAATCCTAAAAGCTAGATCTATTTAAAATAAAACTGAAACTTAATAATTAAACTAAGCTAAATTAAAAAAAATTGAAATTCTAAATCTAAACTAAACTATTCAAATTTTAAACTAAAGCTAAAACATTAAAATACAAACCAAATAAAACTAAAATCTAAAATCATTAAATCTAAAAAAAAATAAAAAAAATAAAATAAAACTAGCAAAAATTTTTTCTTTTTAAATATACAACGAAACTATAGTGAAACCTTTTTTGATTTTCATAAATTTAATTCCAACTAAATGAAACTATATCCAAAGGCGTACATGAAAACCTATGCTAGCCTACGCAAAGCTAAATCAAAACAACGCAGCCACTCAAATACGCATTATATGGACAGACGACAAAACATTTTTCGATTTTACCTGCTCCGTCCGCGTGAGGAAGGGAATAGGCTTGCTGCCGAAATAAGATTTGATGCCCATGCAAATGTTAGAGGAAACGGAATACGATTTCATGAATATCACCTGCCCGGAGAAACGATGAACACGATTTACAGTTATTTACCTGGCGTTTTTACCTGGACATTGATGTTGGATGGAAAAATACCTGCGTGACTGCTGCGGATTTCTTCGACGTCAAACTCGGGTTCACCTGACATGCTTGTTGAAAGAAAATCGACTGTTTAAAAACCCTGCATGATGGAGGCTTGGAACGGAATGATTTACGCCAGAAGTCTGGCATTTGATGCGTTTTCCCTTTTTTATTTGTGCGTGGACGAACCGGCGGAGGAAACAATCTTATGATAATGTGCTGAGCGAGATCACTGCGTTTATTTGAACGTGTTCATCCGCTGGAAACCGTAACTCCATACGAATGTGATCTATCTTCTTACGGCTTCAATACCCTGATATGCAGTTTGCAATTTCCGGCACCAGACGGAGGCACGTTTGATCAATCCGCATTTATCAATTTCGATTTTAAATCCAGCTTTGCTGCTCACTGATGGGACGATCTTGATTTATCTCCACGCTGGATTAGAATGCAAATATTGCTTGCTGTCACTTTGCATGGAGGAGTGCTATGATCCGGGCAGCCCTGATCTCCTTCTGCAACCCTGTGAAACAAAACCCTAAAAAAAAAATCTGTATAAAACAAAAATTTAAAACCCTAAATAAAAAAATTGTGAAAAAACAGAATTTTGAAAACCCTAGATCAACTGATTAATGTACAGATTCAGCCCCTTAACAGCCAGATTCAGCGATAAGCTCAGAAATATTATCAAAATTAAATGTAAAACGCTTCAGAAAACCCTGCATGCATTCATAAAAATATATTTCGAATAATAAGCCTGGGATCAAAAACTGGCTGGGCTCTTTCAGAAAACACAACCCGGGAGTTGGCTGGTTCAACCGAGAACTTCCCCTAACGCCCAGTAATCTGAAAAAGGATTTCCTGCACAACTTAAAATCAACCATCAACGTAGAAGGAGAAAACAATAGTGAAACCCTGATCAAATGGAGATACCTGCCAATGTATTTCAGAATCTAAACTATCATTCAAACCCCAAAGATCAGGCAAGATACCTGTGCCTAGATCAATCTTCGTTAAGCTACCATTAATGACTGAAAATAAAATTATGCAGAACACATAGAACAATCTTACAGCATTTTCAGAAGAGTAACACCAGCAAGATTTTTAACCCCAAAGTCTTCTTTATTGCACAAAAAATGAACTACAAGAGAGCTTCTTCAGCTTTAGACTCACAGATCCGATGACTTGAAATGACCCCCTAAGACCCTATATAAAGGAAATGATCCTAACGGCTAGTTCAAGTGATCCATGTAGAAATGATCTCGACCGTTGATGAAGATCAAGACATCTCTTGATCTCATCCGTCGACTTATTAACATTAAAATATTATTATTTTATTAGTTAGGGTTTTTGCTTGATTTTTTAATTTTTTTTTTTATTATTTTTCATTATTTTATTATTTTTATTCATTTTTTAATTTTTTAATTCATTTTAAAATGGATCACTGAACTAAACCTTCGGAAACATCACCTAGGACCTAGGACTTAGGACTCATGAGGGGATTTAAAACATTTCTCGACCCTCAGGACACATTACATCATGACTTTTACAAAATTACAACTTAAGGGACAAACCCATTTAATACAGACCCTCATAAAACACCCAGCTCTGCGACACAACGATAATCTAGCAGATCGACACACTAGGATTCTCCTAAAATTCTAATGACAAAATCAATCCCGGCTTTGGGGTTAGGTTTGAAGGAAAACTCTGCCGATCCGTGGATCGGTGAGACAAAAAACCTTCCGGGACGTAGATTATCATCAGAAAGTTAGGTCCACCTAGGCAAACTACATACATGACTCATGTCTGCTAAGATTATTTACAGTTAATACATGCAGACTGGGTTTACAATCAAAAAGATCAAACTGCTGATGATGGCAGGATGGCACGGACATGCTGATCAGGTGCTGCTTCTTTCTGTCAAGAAAAACGGGGTGCACTGCAGGGGTAGTTGACCAGAAGAGGTCAACATCTGGCTCTACTTGGGGACACGTTGCTGCTTGCAGGAATGTGAGAATCCAGAATCTGCATCCATACAACACAAAAATAAGTAGCGTCCATCCAAAAATCAGCATATACGTTAAGCACAATAAAGATAAAAGCTCTTCATTTATTAACTATCTAAAACAGAAACGAAAATGCGGAAAAAAAGGAGTAGGGTTAGAAATACGATACAAAGGATGCCCTACGGCATCAGATGTTTTCAATATAGTGCATACTGAGCATTTGCCTGCTTTCAGGCAAATCTGTGGGCTGCTTGTCGGATGTGCCATGTCCAATTTTGCATATGGTAGGACTTTTTCCTATTCGAAAATCAAGCTGCTCACGGCCGTCTGATGTATCAAATCTTCGTCTCATCTTCTTTCTCTTACGCTTTTTCTTTCTGGCAGGTTGAATTACTGATGACCTGGTACTTTCTGTTTCAAAGCTATCAGATGAAGTATGTAAGATATGCATGCTATGTCTTTCTTCATCTTGCATCTGATCTCTATCATTCTTAAGTCTGTCTGGATCACCCTCAATCAACCGTCTTTCAATCGAATCAACAACCTCCCAATAATAAGATGAATCTTGTTGCAGCAAATGAGAAGGCTCCTGATCTGTTGATGTTTGCTGGTTTCTCTCATCTTCCAATTGCTGAAACCTTTGAACTTGTATTCTAATGGCATCCATCTGACTAGAATGTTGAACCTTTATATCACTGATTTGTCTGGCATGGTGTTCTTGCATGTCTTTTATTACTTTAACATTCTTTTCCTTTATGTCCATCAAGCAATGCTGTATAAAATTTATTTCTTCTTTATGGTTCGCTTGCATGTCAGCCACTTGATTATTATGGTTGAACGTCATGATGGTCATTTCCTCATCCATGGTTAATAGCTTGTTTTGCATAGAGTCAATTTCCCTATCATGATCAGCTTTCATGGTCACCATATTTTCCTCTAAGATCGACAACCTGCTTTGCATGATTCTAATTTCTGTTTCATAATTAGTTTTTATGGCCTCAATTTCCTTAGCATGCTGGTTTTGCGTGACTTCAATCTCTCTATTACGTTTCTCCAGGTGAGTGCATAAAGTTTTCACATCATTGACATAATTAGTTTGATTCATTTCCATATTTCTTACCAACATCATTAGATCTCGTATAATTTGCTTTTGCTCTTCTTTTTCATTGTCATTTGTCCCTGCTTTTTCACTATCATGAACTTGATCTGCAATATTTTTGGTGGATGACACATTTTGACATGAAGAATCGTCCTGGGATCTTCCAGCTGGACCTCCTATCAAATTACTTACGTTCTGTTGCACAATTTTAGAGGAAGAAGGCAAGTTGTTTGGATAACCATATCTATCTTCAAAAGCATTGATAATATCAGCCAAAGAAGAGAAAGAATCCTTAGGAAAATTGTTAAACCAATTCAAAGCATCATCTTCTAAAGAAAGGACAAATAGACGCATTTTGATATCACCATGATGAAACTGAGGGGGTCTGCAATATATGATCATGAAGCGGATAAACAAGTCAATATGCCTTTTAGCAGCGATTGGATCACCATCTGAAAAAATAGGCAATTCAGGAAGGGCCTCCTCCGGAAAATCATGGAGACGGTGAGTAAAACGACATGGTTTAAACGAATAATCCATGATGAACAATAAGGGATGATAGAACTAGATCTTTGCTCAAGAAAATCAAAAGATGAAAGAAGTGGAGTCGCCACTTGAACAACAAATCTGATTCTAAGATCCGAGAAGCAATCAACAAACAGATATGCGGTAGGCTTCTTGTCTGGGAAAAATGAGAAAAGTGGAGTCGCCACCCAAACAAGAAACAAAACCGAAGAGATGCTGCTGATATATGATGAAAAGATGCCAAAATATTGAATCTGCCAGCTCAACCGAGAGATGAGAAAGATGAGAAGATGAATGATTGAAAGTCGTTGAAACACCAAGGACAGAAAAACTCTATCCCCGGCAACGGCGCCAAAAAATGTTGTCGCGCAGATTGACACGACAACGCTCAGACCGGGGGCTGTCACTCTGATTCCCGATCCCTCCGTTTAAGCCTGTCTCCCGCGGCTAAGGGGGGTAGACCCTGTGAGATAATGAAGACCAACTGCCAAACAGTTGGTTGGGAGACACGAGATACGATATAAGAACACTCGAATTATTTGATGAATTGAGGAGACCAGTGCCTTATGGAGTTAATGTTTAAATGATTACTTTTTAAATGATATAGAAACATGGACCATGAACAGCAACCATCTATCATCAGCTAAATCACATGACCAAAATGATATCCAGCAATTGAAAACTCCGAAAAGATAAATGCTTAAAACCACCACGAGAATTGTAAATTATTAACCAGATATCATATTTCGCATCTCGGCTTGAAAACTTAGATCCCAGCATGAAAGATATACATGAAAACCACTGAGACTGGTAAAAATAATTTCCCACAAAATTTTAAAAAAAAATTTTAAATTTTTTTTTTTTTTTTAATATATTAAAACTAAAAAAAACTAAACTATCAAAAACTAAGCCTAAAAACTATGAAAATTTTTTTAATATTTTTTTTTTTTTTTTTGTGAAATTTTTTATAACAAAATTTAAAAAAAAAAAAACTATTTTAAAATCTAAATAAATCCTAATAAAATCCTAAATTAAAAATCTAAGTTAAAACTAAAACTAAACTAAATTTAAATAAAAGCCCCTCTCTTAAAATCCTAAAAGCTAGATCTATTTAAAATAAAACTGAAACTTAATAATTAAACTAAGCTAAATTAAAAAAAATTGAAATTCTAAATCTAAACTAAACTATTCAAATTTTAAACTAAAGCTAAAACATTAAAATACAAACCAAATAAAACTAAAATCTAAAATCATTAAATCTAAAAAAAAATAAAATAAAACTAGCAAAAATTTTTTCTTTTTAAATATACAACGAAACTATAGTGAAACCTTTTTTGATTTTCATAAATTTAATTCCAACTAAATGAAACTATATCCAAAGGCGTACATGAAAACCTATGCTAGCCTACGCAAAGCTAAATCAAAACAACGCAGCCACTCAAATACGCATTATATGGACAGACGACAAAACATTTTTCGATTTTACCTGCTCCGTCCGCGTGAGGAAGGGAATAGGCTTGCTGCCGGAATAAGATTTGATGCCCATGCAAATGTTAGAGGAAACGGAATACGATTTCATGAATATCACCTGCCCGGAGAAACGATGAACACGATTTACAGTTATTTACCTGGCGTTTTTACCTGGACATTGATGTTGGATGGAAAAATACCTGCGTGACTGCTGCGGATTTCTTCGACGTCAAACTCGGGTTCACCTGACATGCTTGTTGAAAGAAAATCGACTGTTTAAAAACCCTGCATGATGGAGGCTTGGAACGGAATGATTTACGCCAGAAGTCTGGCATTTGATGCGTTTTCCCTTTTTTATTTGTGCGTGGACGAACCGGCGGAGGAAACAATCTTATGATAATGTGCTGAGCGAGATCACTGCGTTTATTTGAACGTGTTCATCCGCTGGAAACCGTAACTCCATACGAATGTGATCTATCTTCTTACGGCTTCAATACCTTGATATGCAGTTTGCAATTTCCGGCACCAGACGGAGGCACGTTTGATCAATCCGCATTTATCAATTTCGATTTTAAATCCAGCTTTGCTGCTCACTGATGGGACGATCTTGATTTATCTCCACGCTGGATTAGAATGCAAATATTGCTTGCTGTCACTTTGCATGGAGGAGTGCTATGATCCGGGCAGCCCTGATCTCCTTCTGCAACCCTGTGAAACAAAACCCTAAAAAAAAAATCTGTATAAAACAAAAATTTAAAACCCTAAATAAAAAAATTGTGAAAAAACAGAATTTTGAAAACCCTAGATCAACTGATTAATGTACAGATTCAGCCCCTTAACAGCCAGATTCAGCGATAAGCTCAGAAATATTATCAAAATTAAATGTAAAACGCTTCAGAAAACCCTGCATGCATTCATAAAAATATATTTCGAATAATAAGCCTGGGATCAAAAACTGGCTGGGCTCTTTCAGAAAACACAACCCGGGAGTTGGCTGGTTCAACCGAGAACTTCCCCTAACGCCCAGTAATCTGAAAAAGGATTTCCTGCACAACTTAAAATCAACCATCAACGTAGAAGGAGAAAACAATAGTGAAACCCTGATCAAATGGAGATACCTGCCAATGTATTTCAGAATCTAAACTATCATTCAAACCCCAAAGATCAGGCAAGATACCTGTGCCTAGATCAATCTTCGTTAAGCTACAATTAATGACTGAAAATAAAATTATGCAGAACACATAGAACAATCTTACAGCATTTTCAGAAGAGTAACACCAGCAAGATTTTTAACCCCAAAGTCTTCTTTATTGCACAAAAAATGAACTACAAGAGAGCTTCTTCAGCTTTAGACTCACAGATCCGATGACTTGAAATGACCCCCTAAGACCCTATATAAAGGAAATGATCCTAACGGCTAGTTCAAGTGATCCATGTAGAAATGATCTCGACCGTTGATGAAGATCAAGACATCTCTTGATCTCATCCGTCGACTTATTAACATTAAAATATTATTATTTTATTAGTTAGGGTTTTTGCTTGATTTTTTAATTTTTTTTTTATTATTTTTCATTATTTTATTATTTTTATTCATTTTTTAATTTTTTAATTCATTTTAAAATGGATCACTGAACTAAACCTTCGGAAACATCACCTAGGACCTAGGACTTAGGACTCATGAGGGGATTTAAAACATTTCTCGACCCTCAGGACACATTACATCATGACTTTTACAAAATTACAACTTAAGGGACAAACCCATTTAATACAGACTCTCATAAAACACCCAGCTCTGCGACACAACGATAATCTGGCAGATCGACACACTAGGATTCTCCTAAAATTCTAATGACAAAATCAATCCCGGCTTTGGGGTTAGGTTTGAAGGAAAACTCTGCCGATCCGTGGATCGGTGAGACAAAAAACCTTCCGGGACGTAGATTATCATCAGAAAGTTAGGTCCACCTAGGCAAACTACATACATGACTCATGTCTGCTAAGATTATTTACAGTTAATACATGCAGACTGGGTTTACAATCAAAAAGATCAAACTGCTGATGATGGCAGGATGGCACAGACATGCTGATCAGGTGCTGCTTCTTTCTGTCAAGAAAAACGGGGTGCACTGCAGGGGTAGTTGACCAGAAGAGGTCAACAGGGGTATAAGGTAACTTTCTTCCTAGAATCTCCACGCGAAATATACATATCACTGGAACGACATCCAATATATGCATTGGCTGTAGCAAGCCATGGTCGACCCAAGATCAAGGGATGTCCTCCTACTAGGTTCTTTAGTTGAAGCACAATGAAATCAACAGGATATTCCCAAGAATCTAATGAGATGATCACATCATCCAATACTCCTTTTGGCTTAATTTTAGATCTATCTGCTAATTCAAGCACACTGGGAGTAGGGCGAAGATGAGATAACCGAAGTTGATCCATGGTTTGCTTAGTCATGACATTAATGGCTGCCCCCAGGTCTATAAGAACATTAGAGACAAGGACATTACCAATCTGAACTGAGACAACAGGGTTTCCGAGATCAATATATTTTTCCATAGACACACATCCCGTCATCAACTCTACTACCCTACCAACAAATTGAATGGTTTGGGGTTCCAATCTCTTCCTCCCGGGTTTCTTGAGATAGAGTTCCTTAATAATCTTGGTACAAATGGGGATCTCTTTGATGGCTTGAAGCAAAGGTATCTTAATGAAAAGATTTTGAAGCTTTGATGCCAAGCTAGTCTCAGAAATAGGCTCACTTCTTTCCATTACTAGCCTCTCTGGGAAGGGAGGCTGGTTGGAAGAAGATGGCAAGGATTCAGAGGGTAAGGGCTACTTAGTGACAGCTTTCAGAGAATGGTTAAGAGTTTCCTCTTCTCCTTTCTTTTCAACAATCACTATAGGTTGCTTCTGATTTTCTGATGTTACAGTCCTTCCCGATCTTAATTGAATATCATGAACCCCAACTGGAATAGACTGGTACTCGAATGGTAAAGGTGGGTTTGTTACATAGATCATTTGCACTGCTTTATTATTGTTAGGATTGGGCATAGGTTGAGCAGGCAACTGAGGAGGTCGAAAAGGTAGAGGTAAAGGCAACGGTGGAGTAGACTGACTCGGAAGTTGAGGCATTGAATAATATGTATGCGTAGATGGATATGACTGCATAGGTGGCTGGTAGGAATATCGAGAATGAGTTGGCCCTCTCCAACCTTGTTGCCATGGTTGAGAAAGTTGCCCATGCTAATATTGATTCCCATACTGCCATTGTTGATTAGTGTTAGGATAAGAATATGCATGTGAATTATAACCAAAATAGTGTGGAGAAAATTCAGGAGCCATACCTGCACCTACCTGAGGCCAATTCCTTCTTGCTCCCATAGATAAAAGTATTCAGCTTCAGGCTTTCCCCCTGTAAATACAGCGTTAAGTCCTGGTATAGAGGGACATTTTTCTGTGACATGGTCTTCTACACAAATAGCACACTTATTAGTTTCTTTCAAATTAAGAGGACACTCTTTAGGAGGATGCTTGTCTCTACATTTAGGACAGAGAATACATAATGACTCTTGTTCCTTCATGAGTTTTTGCTAGAATTTTAAAAAGTCCAACTGTTTGGTAACAGTATTCATTATATCAATTTTCATGTTTTCCATTTTATTTTCTAGTCCAATAATCATAGCACCAGTAGATGCAGTTTTTCTATTTCTATTTCGACTTCCTCTACCAGATCTATACTGATTTCTTGAAAATTTCTTGCATAATTCACAAATTTGTTCAAAATTTTGCTAAGAAATATCACGTCCTCCTAATAGATTTAAATTATTTCTAGCATTATCAGTAAGTCCTCTTAAGAACAAGGTTCTAATAGTACTGGGATCAAACTTAAGTTTCAACCTTTGTAAAATATACAGAAATATTTCTAGGTAATCTTCAAGAGTTTCATCATCATCCTGTATGATTGTAAAAATCTCATTCTGCATGTCCCGAGTTTTGTAATATTCTTTATATTTAGACAAAAACACTCTCTTCATCTGATCCCAAGAGGTTATAGTGTTTCCTCCTAACCCCATAAACCAGCATAGAGCTAAGTCCTTGAGAGTAACAGGAAATAATCTTAACTTCTAAGCGTCAATTGAATAATCATAACTTCTACACAAAATATCAAACTCGAATAGAAAAGAGTCAGCATCTTCATAAATTTTACCATGGAAATGAGGGAGAGCTGATGGTGGAATATTCTTCATTTGCGCCACAATATCAGGGTCCACAATTGGAAACACAAAAATGGATTGTTCTCCACTTACCTGGTTTTCACCAATCCCTTCCACATGATCTTCATGGTCCACCATTGTTTCCCTTTTACTTGAACCGCTCTCAACAGGCTAAACCACACCTGAGCTGTTGTCACCAGAATCCAGGTGGATTGTTCCTACGTGATGGGTTTGAATTGGATTGGGCTTCCTGCTTATAGAAGGAGACCCAATATGAGAATTGTTTTCAAAATTATTTCGGCCCTTAGTGGGCTTCAAACCCTTACCTTTTCTAAGCATTCATTTCAAAAAAGAAAGAAAAATAACAAACAACTTCTAATAAAAAATGTTGTCAAAAATCAATTAACACCAGTAAAATTCCTTCAAAGAAGCTTTTCCAAACAATACTGCAAAAATAAAGGAAAAATTACCTCTATTGTATAATCAGAAAATTCTTACCAAATCAAATCGCCTCCCGGGCAACGGCGCCAAAATGTTGTGTAGGAATTACACTTAAGCAAACTCCTCAACACTTAATTTGTCAACCCAAGGGATCCGTAAACTTAAAGACGAAGCATAGGCAATGCCAAAGATGGTATGAATCTTCCTAATATAAATCCCTGCTTTCTTTAAAAGAAAGATTACAGAATCAAATAAAAAGAGAAAAAGGCAACTTGAACCATCAAAATAATCTAAGACTAGAACAAGGAAGAATGTATTTGCAAGAGGGAATTAAAGATAAAGGGCAATCACTCTAGCTAATTATCGTTTAACTACTGAGTGTGTGTTTTTCTTTAGCAGAGACACTTAGTAGTCTCATCAGATGGGCCCTTAAACCTGCTCCTTTAGAGATTTCCTTCTTGCACTAATCTGTCCATACTACCGCAGTATGTTTGCACTAGTGCAGGAACAAAGACTTATGCAGAGTGTATAAATGATGTCTTTACTAAAGGCTTTTTATTTCCTGGAAGGGCTTGAACTTTTCCAGGTTCAAAGCACTCAGATCCCGTGGCAAGAAACTAGTTCTTGCACCGGATCAGAGCTTCCTACACTTAGCATTTAATTCTTAAAATGAGTGCTTAATTATTGCAAATGCTATTATACTGTTAAATTAAATTGCACACATAAAAATTGAATGTTTTTTATTTTAACAGAGTGCAGGAATAAAGAAACAATTAATATACATTCACCCTGTCATGAGCATTTAATGAAAGAAAAAAGATTGCAGGAAGTAGACTAAGAAGGCTTGCTGCATCACACCAACGTGCACTAGTGCAAGTTCATTTCTCCTGCTTGGAGCAGGTGGGGAAAATCAATCAAACAGAATCACAGAAAAGGAGATATCACACCAACGTGCACTGGTGCAAGGTTATTTCTCCTGCTTGGAATAAGCGGAGGAAAACCAATCTGAAATCAAGTGGAAGAAAGGGAATTTATCTACTTCACACAACAGAACCGCATTCACTCTGACAGGAATGCATGTGCTTAAAATTAAATCACACTTGACAATGTAAACACAAATTACAGGGAAACGGGAAATGGGGTAAACGTGTTGGATTGGTTGGGCCCTAGCCAACCAACATGTTTCCCGTTTAAATAAAAACATTGCTCAGTACCTTAATCAATTCATCAGCTCAAATACAGAAACGCAATTTGTGAAACATGAGGCGGAGCTCCCTTTTATTAATTCACTGAGGCAAGTACATACATTAATACATCGTCCAGCCCAGATTCGGGAAATAACAAAATACAGCAACCTGTTACCGCCTCTCCGAATGTGTCTCTATTCTCTTCTACTATCAAAAACTTCTTCTTAGTCCTATTTACATTCTACATTATATAGATCTTTGGCCAAAGGCCAAAATAGATCATTCAACCGATTACATAACCAAATGTAGAATTTAGCTTTTTGGCCTTCAAAATTAAACAGTTAGCAACACTGGCCATAGCCAATCTCCATCTTTCATCCTTCACAGATTCGATCTCGGCTGCCTTTGGATCGATCTTGCTGTCGTGGTTGAAGCTGCTCAAAATGAGGCAGTGATCAAGGAGGTTTGGATCTGCAACAAGGATTTGTTGTGCTAGCAACGGTGCAAGATCCGATTGTGCACTAGGATCAGAAGTCACGGTAAGTACTCTAACTACCAAATAAACATTGGAGATATCGATAAGTTACAAAGAGTGATTAAAAGTAAGAAATCATGTAATAAATGATTAATTAATGCCAAGCTAAATTAAAAGTATGAAAAATAAAGTTTATACGAAATATGTCACCGTGCTTGGACTGGTGCAAGATGAGGGTATATAAAAGAGGTTAAACAACGGTAAACGGGTATGATTTAGGAAGGGGAAAATGGAAAAAAGAGAGAAAATTAGGGGGCTAACAAAAGATAGATGAGAAGATAATTGTTAAATTTGTGAATGGTTTTAATCTATCAATTTGAAAGAAAATTGAGGGTGAATTCAAGGGGCTAATGCCCTAGCATTAAGGGTTGAAAAGGAATTGTTGAGAAGACAACAAGGTGGGCACTGTGAAGGGAGAAGAAATAACATAAGGTGAAGTGATGATTAGTGGTTTTAAAATAAAATTAATAGTTAGGTATCTCCGGGTTAATGAGGAGATTAAAAAGTGTGTACATAACCAGCAAATATCCAAAGTGTGATATGATGTGACTAGCCATCTTAAAATAATTTTAGCTAGAGACATTTCTCAGATTCATGTGGGGTAAACCAACTATGAGCACGAATAAGTTGTGAATGACTAGATAGATGACAAGCATGTGATTGATTGCATTCAAGAAGAAACAATTGAAACAAAGAACATTACAACAAAAGGTAAAGTGAAAAAGGTGCAACTAAATAGAGTAGAAGAGGAGGTATCATTAGAGGAGCCATGAATGAGAAATTTTTATTCTCTTAATGCTTTTTGTGTTGATTTATGTGTAGGATAAGAAAAGAGTGTGAATAGCACCAGTAATGATCATGAACATGAGAGTCAATGAACAAAATAATGTGGGGTAGATCCTTGAAAGGGTGAGGAGGTCAACAAATTACAACCCAAGGTTATGGTTGGTTATTTGTTTGTAGTGATGGTAGCAACAAACAATGAAGGTATCTGCAAGGTTGAGGAATATTGGCCAAGGAAATCATGAGTATGTAGTTTTGCAACAACTTTAGGAGGTGATTGTGAACCCTAAGCATGATTGCATGGTAGAACATTACGATGTTTTGGTTCAATATTGGGTATTTAACGTAGACTTCACGATCAATGTATACAATTTTCTTCAAATGATGAATGAAGGACGCTATGATGAACTATAATTACCAAGGTTTAGGAAGAAGGTATAAAATATTAAACGGGTGTATATGCACACTAGATCCAAAGAAGAAGATATGATTATTATGAAAAGACATCCAAGGGACATGTGAAAACACCACCTGAATTTTTAGAAATTGTCATGGGAAATGTGGGGTTCTTTCACATAAGGCATCCTATCTAAAATATTAAGAAAACAAAAATACAAATAAATTAAAAATAATGACAAGCCAAAAGGATTTTATTTTTTCATGACTTTCTCCAAGGCTACTAGGCAAAAATCATGGAGGAACTCCCAAGAGACGCCATTTTTGGATATGGGATGCCCAAGAATCCCCCCACAAAAACATGCCACCTTGTGTTACCTTGAGTTTCCTAAAGGGGCTGTGGGGAAACATCCCTCATTGAATTTCCTCATCTAGACTCACATGGGAAGAGTTACCTCTCAAACCCTCACTTCTCAAGATAAAGTCATAACACTCAACCAATGACTCAGAGGAACTAAGATGGAAACACCATTTCACCTCACCAACCCTCTTCACACTTTAGGGTGGCTCTCCTTTGCCTCAATGGGGGATTCCTTATAATGGGATTGTTGGAATTTAAAGGAATTGATTCAATTCATGAAATCATGAGTTAAGTCGAGCAAAATAGTGTTCTTAGTTTTAAAAAAAGGAACTGGATAAATAGACTAAATATCAATGTATTATCACTAGGTGCATGGGATCAAAACAGAGTTTGCATAGGAGACTAACCTAAAGATGTTAACAAGAACAATATGGCTGAAAAGGCCAAGCTAATTGAACTCCTCCCTTGCTTGTCCCAAATTGCAAAAAAAAAAAAAGGATATTATAAGAATAATACATATGTGCACTTGTACAAACTAGAGAATCATGAAATGATAAACAATAATCCATTGATAACATAAAAAAAATATGAAAGGCATATACTAAATCATTGTTCCATGAGCATGTCTCAAAAAAATTCCAAAGAAAAACATAGCAATAAAAATCTAGAGGATATCCTCACCCACAAGATTGTTATGTTGATCCTCCAAACATGTCTATGAGATATTTCATTAAGGTAAAAAGGATTTATACCAAATCCAACCATACAAATGAGGGAGAATAAAAATCTAGAAGATATCCTCACCCACAAAACTGTTATGGTGATCCTCCAAACATGTCTAGCAGATATTTCATTAAGCTAGAAGGGATTTCTCCCAAATCCAACCATACAAATTAGGTAGAGAGTAAAAATTCATGTAGGTTTGAGACCAACTCCTTTCACAACAACAAAAAATAAATTGTTTTCCTTTTGTTCTTCCATGAATACAGTAAAGTATAGATTTTGACTATGTCGGTGTCCAACAAATGATAAAGTAATACTCACCAAGCATATTCTCCCAAAATCCTCCAAAAACAACGAGTATGGCCTCCTCAAGGTTCTCCAAGAAGAAAGGACCCTCACAAGTTGTGCAACAAACCCTCCAAAAGTGAGTCATCTTATGAATGATGTGTGAAATAGGCTGCAAAGGAGCCTCAACAAGGTGGATGCCTATGATATTGACCCCATCAAGGGTTGGAATGTGTTCTTAGAATATTCTACAAATGCCTCCAAACTATCTCTTTACATGTTGAGTGTTCTTCTTTCTTTTCCTTAATGAATATATACAAATCCCTTAATGTTGGAGAACTTCTTTTCCCTAGGAATATAGGTATTTTATGTTTGCCACTACCCTTTTATCTAATAAAGGAGTTGATGTTATTACCTCAGACAAATAGTTCTAAATAGGCCCAATGTCTAGCATACAAAAGATGTTAGATTGCCTAAGTGCTTGCTTGAGAGGAGTAAGTGATTATTATAATGTCTTTCCTAAGTTCAACTTAATAAAAGTACATTAATTATTTAATTAATTAATCTTGACTATGAAGCCAAGTTTTTAAGTATAAATAATTTAATTATTTAGGTGATTGTTACCCACCACTAGTGGTGACCCCTATAGGAGATTTTTTCTCCTAGAGTTGTCTTCAACCAGTAGCCAACAACACCTTGAAGCCACCAGATAGCTCGATGTGGCACCATTCTCCACCACCTGAGACAGCCATTATGTGCCATCATCCATTTGTCATGATCATGTGTTTGAAGGTGGGCTTTCCAACCTTGAAGGTATAGATTTTCATTATGTAATTGGGTGTTTACGCTTGCTTTTCTTGGTCACATTTGGACATAGATTAGTGGGGGGATTCAACAAAAGGAATGGGCTTGGACTATACTCTTGTTCCCTTATCCCAACTTGGTGGTTAATCTTGTATCCTAGTCTTGTGGGATCTCCTTTATGGGCTACGAGCTTTAGGAGTGGCACTACATGGGAAACCCTGATTTTGGTTGCTTGGCCCCGCTTCCCAACACCATATATCTCACTCCCCTCCACTCATTACAACCCCTTTTCACGCTTTTCCCATATGGGTCCACAAGGTGTTAGCCTCCCCTCCCCTCCCCTTGTCCACACATTGGGTCGGGCCTACAATGATGCCCTGAAGGTTGATGCAACTAAAAAGAAAGTTAAAAGCATAATTTGGTCACTTATAATAGGAAATGCACCATAAAATATAAAAGATGGCCAAGACATAAAAATTTAGCATGTGGGCAAAAGCCAAACATGAGTTTTACCCCTATTATGGCCATCACCCTGGTTCTTAGGGCCCCTACATCATCAAGGCACACATGATTGTACCAACCCCTAATGTGCAATGAACAGCCCAACCTTAAGGGGTTAATTACTGCTATATCATTCACATCATGCTCTCATCTCGTGGAGCCCTGAGCAGTAAAATAATGAAAAACCAATAAAGGGAAAAAGGCATATGAAGAAGGGTGGAAACACAAAGGCTGGGATAACTCATATACCACGAGCGCTCCCTCCTACATCCATACACCCAATTTGTGGGCTTCCCTCATTATAACTACCCTTATACCATGGCATGTGGCTTGGAGCCTTCCCTATTGCCCCACTTCATTCCATCAACATTTTTCAAGACACCTACCATTTGATGGAAGTAATTGTTACCCACCACCAATGGTGACACCCCTAGGGAAATTTTCCTCCTATATTTGCCTTCAGCTGACAACCAACAGCCCCTTGCAGCCACCAAATAGCTCAATGTGCCACCATTCTCCACACCTTGAGCCAGCCATTGTGTGGCCTTGCTGGTGGGCTCCAGTATTGCAGCAATAATACTGCAACTCCTGGGACTCCCTTCTTTACTTTTATCAACCCGGTAGTTCGTAACAAACTTGGAAGCGACGGTGTTGTATGCACAAGTACTAGCTCTTGCCGCAGCTGTCACTCGGTCAGCTGGCACAAGTCCGCTAGGAGCTTAAGCCAACTTCTATGAGCTCTTAGAACAAGCTTTTTAATTGATGGACGAAAGCTAACTCAAAGAAGGCTAATCTACTTGCAGAAAGAAACTAGAAAGCTGAAAGGAAACGCAAACCCTAGCAAACCCTAATTTTACCAGCTAGCCCTACTAATGCAAGAAAGAGGATGCAAGCTACTGAAAGAGATGCCATTGACTTCTAGAAAGGTAAAATGCATGTGTCTAAGCTACTTCTACAGTAACATCTGAAAAGAAAACATCTTTTTGTATTTTTGAATAAGTTGTCAGAATTATCATGCATGTGCTTTGACTGTTTTGACTGCGCAGAGGTGGATTGGCGAGAGGAAATGCTTGCAAACGGTTGGGAAGGTTCAAAGAGGGCCTAAGGGGTCCCTACCACCCTTCCAACGGGTTTCACAAAGTTTGGCTATCAAGAAACCACGTTCGTGAGCTTCTACAAGAAGTCTATAGGGGTTCTACAAGATGTTCTGTATTTTCTACAGGATGATCAGAAATGGGATTTTGGAGGGTGGATGGAGGGAGAAAGGTGGAGAAGTGAGTATGGAGGTAGGATAAGGGTGTGAGGGGGTCCAGGACTTGGTGGATGGAGCTGAGGAGAGATGAAGATGGCTGGATTTGTTCAAGGAGAAGTGGAGCAATGTTGCACAAAAATATGGAAACTAGGTCAAGGTGTAGCAAATATGAGGGAAGGATCAAAGGTAGGGGATGGAGCAACTGGGATTGATGGAGTACGGGTAGATAGAGAAGCGGTACGGGTGCTCTGCAAGTTGTTTCTCCAACAGAACAAACAAAGACTTGGAAAATCAGAGACCTAGTTACGTTAACTTAATCTGATCTAGCTAACAGTAAAGAGAATGAACATAAGTTTATTTGCAATGAAACCATGTATACTAACTATGCAACGAAACAATCAAGAATCTAAACATGTAACCAACTCCTGCAAATAAAAATCGAACACTAATGATTGCATGGCGAAGCAAAGACAGTGTTTTTGTTGGCAGCAAGGTCACCTTTGTCCCAGCTCATGATCCCACTGAGGGAGAGGTGAGATCAGAGGTCCTTGATGGCTTTTCTCTGAATATCTTCCCTGTTAATAACTTATCAACTCAGTGTGAACATAAAAATCCTTTCTAATCATCAACAATGACCTAGGTAATCAGCAAGATTTTAATCTACTTAACAGAAATTATTTTGCAAAGACATAAAAAACAAATAACAATACATAAAGGAAGCCTTGGCACTTGGGTTGGGCCCAACCCCAAGAGCTACAGGCTCCTATAAAGAACTCAGAGCTGATGCCAAATAGAGCTGCTTTTCATTATCCAAAAATAATCATGTCACAAGAAAGTTATACAGCAGTAGCTACAAAAACGAGCTGAGACAATGAGAGCACTATAGTGCAAAACCCAACAGTTCCAAAAGTAAACTACGAAGGCTGAGGCCTTCCTATTTATGCACTACGAGGGTCCTAGCAACCCTCCTTAACTCAAGGGACTCGGCTGTTCAAACTGCCAGTAAACAATCACTCTTCACAAAGCTGCTCGGCTGCCTTTAGGATTCGTTTTGGTGGCCTGCTGAGCTCCGAGTTGAGGGTGGAGATTTCGAGGAAGGGCCATTTAATGCAAGAGACAACCTCCCTACGAATCCTCACCCTTGCTCCCTCATGCTTGGCTTTGCTCCAAAATTTGTCCAAAAAACCTGAAATAACCACGTATTAGCCTCCTTGGTAAAGTGACCACCCTTATTCGTTCAAATAACATAAACATACTCAAAAAACATGCATAATCTATGAAAAATGGTGGATTGATCAAGAACAATTAGGCAAAATGAGCCCAATAAGTTACCCAATTTTGGGTTCATCATCACCGCCCTGCTAAATGGGTTGCTCATCCTCTAAACAACTAGTCCAGTTCCTCATCCTTGATTGCCTTGATCGCCTCTCCCACATCCCAAGCCTCCGCGGTGATATCTTCTTCCCGGTCGTGAAATCCTGCTTTCCTTTCCACTTCCTCCCACTATCTATTTTCCTCCTCTTCCTTAACTCCTTCTAGCAATCCCAAAAGCAAGGGAGGACTGAACTTCAGGCCGATCTAATTGGCCTGCAGATTTTGCATCAACTGTTTGTAGAGAGGTACCCTTGCCAAGGCCTCCCTCATCCTGGTGGGAGAGTGGTATTCCCTTATCTTCAAGCTGTAAGGTAGTGTGTTCCACCGCCTTATGCAAGCATGAAGGCAGTTATCCCCCAACAGTCTCTCCATGTCCTCAAAGTGGGCAATAGCTTGAGCCTGTTGCTCGATATATTCTGGTAAATCCTGAGGACTGTTGGACAACTGCTGGTGGGGGCTTATCACTGCTGAGGGTCATCCGGCTCTGCTCTGATCATTAGTGGCTCACTGAGTTCTCTGCCTATGATACTGCAGACCTCTGCTGCTCTTTTTTCCTCATGATTCATCCAAGAGGCCATGGCCATAAGTTGGAAGGAGAGGACCGGAAGGACGGAGTCACTCACTATTTTGATGGTGAGGGTGCGTAAGCACACTCGACTGTCCTATCACAGTGTTTGGATCCCATGCATTCATGTTTGGAAGGGCTAAGTTGTGCAAATAAAACTCTGATAATTTGGCCCTGTCCTCTGATGAACTACTGCCACATAAAGCTACAAATTGATGATAATTTTGAAATGGAGTGATGCCCCTTTGCGCCAAGATGTTAATCTGAAACTGTAACCACTAATCCTTAAGGTATAGGGCATATGATTTGGTAGGCTACCTACACTGCAGAGCTTCCATCGCCCAGTTGGCCATGCAGGCCAGTTGGGCCTCCTTTTCTTGTACCTGTTGTTTCAAAGACTGTATCTCCTGGCCTGCTTGCAATTCCTTCTCCTGTAGCTGTCTATTTAGTGTCTCAATTTCAGCCTGCAACCTTTCTCTTCTCTGCTGCTCATCAGGGGTTTCTTTGTCTGTTGTGGGCTCTTTCTGTTGCTGTTGTTCTCCCAGGATGTGAGGCATGTCTTCCTTCTTCTGTCCCTGTAGCTGTAGCTGCTGTTTAAGCAGCTCGTTTTCTTCATGTAGCTTGACCCGCTGGCTGCTCTCCACATGTCGTATCATAGCCAATTCCTTTCTCGCCTCTTTGAGTTGTTCCTCCAGGGGACCTATATTTGCCACACCCTTGGACTTAGCGATCTTCATCCAAGTGTGGGTCCTCACTCTCTCTTCTTCTAGTGCAAGGAAAAGTGGCATTGTTAATTTTTGGGGAATGATCTTTTCGGCCTCTAAGAAGTTATAGTAGGAGCCCAAGCTGGGCTAGGGGCTAGGTTCCACAATGTTCTCCACCTTTTCTTCCTCCTATGGTGATTTAGCTGCCTCTCCTTCCATTTCTTTGGTCTCCTTTAGCCTAGCCAGTGTTTCCTGTAGAACAGTCTCAGCATCCTGTAGAGAGGCCTTTGTGTCCAACATTTTCATTCTTTCTCTCCAGGTGGATGTCTTCAAGCTTCCCCGTTCATAGGTGATGGATGCCTTTGAGGGAGACCTCTCCTTTTGCGTAGCTGGGGTGTCTAAAATCGTGATTGGCTCTTTTGACGGTGGCTGGGGTCTGCCAGTTTTTATCTGCATGCTCCTTCTTGCCTTAAAATACATGGAAGGCTCCCTCTTTCGCTTCCCTTTTTGCTTTGGAGATGTGCTTAGGGTAGCCAGCACAGCTGCTGCCTCCCTGGCTAAAATCTCAGGCGATTTTTCCTTTTGTTGCCCTGTCTCCATGCTTCCTGTAGAAAGTCCTGTGTCGACTGCTTTTTGGCTTCCTGTAGAAACTCTTTTCTGGCTTCCTGTAGAAAATGTCTTCACTGTTTCGGTCTACTTGGTTGGGGGTGTCTTCCCTTTTAATTTTGGTGTGGTTGCCTTGGTTGTGTCCTCACTTTTTTGGACCTTTTCAGTCCTCTCTGCCTTGCTCTGCAATCTCGTCTCCCTGGGTGTTTGTGCCATTGTTCCTCCCACAGCTTTAGGCTTTGCAACATGGCCTTTTCCTCGTTTCTCTTCTTGTTCTCTCTGTGGTGGTCTGTCCTGTGTTTCTTTTCCACTGGCTTTCTCTTCTGCCTCAATGTGTTCCCTTTCTTCACTGCTGGATGAAGTGAGTTCCTCGGCCAGAATTCGAATATCATCATCCTTGGACATGTTGCGGAAAATCTCCCAGGAGAGAGGGACAGTGTAGGTATGGAGGGCATCTTCCACTAGAAGCTTGATAAGCCCATGATGGGCTAGCTGATCCGGTGTCCCTTCCTTCAATTTTGTGCCACACTCAATTAATGATTGTAGGAGGAAATAGGGGATGCTTAACTTTTGTTCTGGAGGTAAATCCATCCCATATCTGAGTTCGCTCAGCAACCGGAAGTGATAGCTGTAAACAATACTGAACCACCCCTCACAGGTAATGTATTTCATGATCTGAAAGCTGACTTCACTCCAAAAAGGATGTAGGCTGGCTCTCCGGACCCCATTCTTGTCTTCTGCAAACTGTTCCTCTGGTAGAAAGAATTCTTTCTTGGCTTTTTGGCCCAATGCCCTCTCCTCTTTGCTCCAGGGTATCCCTAATGGCAGATCAGTAACTCGACTAATGAGTTGTGGGGTAAGCTTTAGGGTCAACCCTCTGAAATTCACAGTGGCCAGTGTCTTTGATTTAGGCTGCAGGGACATTAAGAACTCTTCTGTTACCTCATCGTCATGACCTTGAATTCTATCACAAAAGGTCATCCAATTGGCACGGGTGAAGAGGTTCACCACCTCGGGATGTTCACGCAATTTCCTGGAATCCGAGGGTTCCTTCCTGATAAACCCCCCTGGCATGGTGAGAGTGCTCTGTTTTGTGCTCTGAGCAGAAAGGGGAATTCTGTTTATGGTGTCCTCCCTTGAACTTCAAGGAAAGATCTCTCGGGTGTTTAAATTTTTAACCTGCACCAATTCCCTGGTTCTAAAACTTTTGCTGCCCAAAACTCGGCTGTCCGTATGTAAAAGGAAGAATCAGGTTTTCACAGACAGGGCACAGAGCTCAATTTTCATCCTTAGCATACATACAATTATGAAAATTCAAATACTTCATACGCAGGTTAGCCCTCACGGTGCTTCATCTTTTTTTAGGAGAAAATTTTTTATCAGGGACCATGGAGGAGAGTTTTGACGCAGAACCGACTGAGTAATTCCGAGCAAAACACAGACAAACCACTATTTTCGACTCACAGGCAGACTTGTCTCTGACTTCCTTATTCAATATAGTTCAATTCATCACCTTTCGAACACACCATGCATGGAAGAGTGTTTTTCGAGCCTACCTCTTTCGTGACTCCAAATTTGTCAAAGAACAATCCATTTTCTCTGCTCTAGAAGGCTATGCTGTATTTCCTGTAGAGCCTCTTCCTGTAGAACGCTTTGCCGGCTTTTGTAGGATGTCACGGCGCTTCTGAATGAGCCTGGGACACGGGAGGATTTTTGAAACAGGCCGAAAAGCTCGGGCTAACAGACTACGGAGGAGGAGGACGTGTACTTCACCGAGAACGGTTGCAAATGTAAATGAGCAGCAGTTAACGTGAGTTATTCGGCCGAGCATTTTTTAATTACGGCGCAATTCATGGCGAGAGGGTGAGGTGGCCAGGCCGATCCGTTAGCCAACATCACGGCCATCATTCCCTTGCGTGTCTCTGACCGCCATTACCTTTCCTCTGCCATTAACCGCCGCCACTACTGCCAATCTTGTCGATTCTCCCCGACTGAACACTTCCCACGTGTCGGCTACACGTCTCTTTGGCGAATTCGAATGTAACCGAGCTTGTTCGGATCCCACGAAGCCATTCGACTGACTGTGGGTGGCCAGTTGACTGGCCACCGAATTCGTTCAATCCGAACCATTTCACAGACATGCAGTTTTCAGAATATAGTCTATGCAATTTGACGAATAAGGTTAGACACTTACCTGTGTGGCCGTGGACGTGTTCTGCAGGCTTCGGGACTTGGGACGACTGCTTCGCTTGCTGCTGCCTCGTGCACGGGTGCTAGAACCCATTCTTTCATTCGCTGATGTTGTATGCACGGCTTTGGAACCCGATCCTCTGGTTGTAAACGCTGCATGCACAGGTTCTATCTGATTTCAGCTGTCAAGGATGTGTTCACGTCCAAGCGGAGCTTTTTACATGTCCCCTGTGTCGATTTCAGCTGCTACTGACTCCAGAGTATGTGCTCCAAACGGATCAGTTGCTACAGGATTCCTGTAGGATATCCTGTAGCTGCTTCTCCTCCTGGGATGCAGGCTTAAATGAGCAGGGTTTTATTCGCTGATGAAGAGTCCTAATGGAGCTTTGACAGGTAGAGTGTGCGAGCCTTTGTGTGCTTGATTTGTCACTTGGAAAAAAATTCAATCTAAGGAAAACAGTATTTCTTGCATGACTGCAGGAACACATAACCAGATGGTTGCAATGGCGGTGGAAAGAGATGAAACAGGTGATGGATGGAAGAGAGGGGTGGCTGCAGGCCTAATCAACAGACTCCAAGCTTCAAATCCCCTTCCAAAATCGAATTTGGCCTGCCCGAAGGCTCTACAGGATGTTTCCTGTAGAAATACAAAACTTCCTGTAGAAAGCCCAGAACTTCCTGTAGGAGGTGGAATCTCGACCCGAATGTGATCAAATCCTGGGAAAAGTGAGTGGCTATGGAGGGAGTGTTTGTAAGGATGTCCTGTAGCCTGGTACGGACCCCTGTCCTCATTTTGCGCAACCTTCTTTATCTGCAATGTATTCCCTGCAACCTGCAACAATTTTACAGAGATTAGACCTGTTTCTTTTTTCTATTTTTTCTTTCTTTTTCCTTTTTTCTATTTTTTTGAGAGACAGCTGGGGTGCCTCCATGAGGTTTTCACCCCCACTATCTGCCCTGGGTGCCTCAGAGAGGTTTTCACCCAAGGATCTTTTTTCATTTCTTTATCTTCTGAGAGACAGCTGGGGCGCCTCCATGAGGTTTTCACCCTGACTGTCTGCCCTGGGCACCTCAGAGAGGTTTTCACCCAAGGATGTTTTATTCCTCGTTTTTATTTTTATTTTTTATGATCAAGGTGTGGGTGGAATAGAGGCAGAGCCCTGCTCTACTACCAACATTGATTTTTCCACAGTTTCAATGAACTCCTGCCTCGAAAAGGGTTTCTTGTAGATTTTCAATCGATGTCCATTGACAAGCATGGGGATGGCTTCTTCATCAATGGTCCTGATAAGGACTGAACCATTGTCATTGCATTTCTCCACTGTATATGGTCCTAACCATCTTGTCCTCAGCTTCCCTTTGAAATCCTTGTATCTTGAGTCATACAGCAGCACCCAATCTCTCGACTGGAATTGCTTTTTGTTAAGGTGCCGGTCATTCCATATCTTCCTCTGAAGTTGAACTACTTCTGAGTGGAGGAGGGCCTACATTCGCTGTTCATCTAATCCATTCAGCTACAGTTATCTTTCACGTTGAGCATGGCTGAGATCTAAGTCCAGCTGAGCTGCCACCCTCAATGTATTGTACTCGAACTCTATGGACAGCAAGGCTTTCTTCCCGTAGACCAACTCATAAGGTGTGAAACCTGTTGTAGTCTTCCAAGTGGTGTTGTAGGCCCAGGTGGCCTCAACCAGGCGATCTGCCCAATCCTTTCTGCTGCTGCTCACCACCCTAGTCAAAATCCCTTCCAATGCTCTATTAGTGACTTCCACCTGCCCATTTGCTTGTGGATGATATGGGGTGGAAGTCCCGTGCTTGATCTTGTGATGAGCGAGCAAGTCTTCAATCAGGTTAGAGGTGAACTGGCTTCCTTGATCGGTGACTAACTCTCTTGGGTAGCCAAACTTGTAGAAGATATTTTCCCTTAAAAACTCAGCCACCTTTTCTTCTATTGCTGCTTCGACTGCCTTTGTTTCTACCCACTTTGTCAGATAGTCAGTGCACACAATGATATAAGACCTTTGCTTTGAAGGAGGGTTGATAGGACCCACAAAATCCATGCCCCACTTCTCAAATGGCTCGAAGGTCACTTGAGGTTGGAGAGGCATTTCATCCCTTGGAGTCGGTTTCCCCATCCTCTGACATCGGTCACACTGGCTGATGTATCTTTTGACATCTTGGTGAAGAGTAGGCCAATAGTAGCCTACCTCTAGAATTTTGAAAGATGTCCTTTTTGCTGCAAAGTGGCCTCCACAAGATCCGTCATGACAGGTTAGGAGGATGTCAAAGACTTCCTCCTCCCTAACACAACGCCTCAAGATCTGATCTGGGCCAAGTTTAAACAGGTTGCCCCCGATCCAAGTGAATGGGGCACTCTTCCTTACAATTTTTCTCTTCTCCTTTGAGGATAGATGTGGAGGGAACTGTGCTGAGACCAAGTAATTTGCTATATCAGCAAACCATGGAGAGAGTACTAAGATAGCAAACAGGTGTTCATCTGGCATCTGGTCATCCACTGTCCCTTCTTCACCTGCAGGCAAATCCAATCTAGACAAGAAGTCAGCAACAACATTTTCTTTACCTGGCTTGTCGACAATAGTCAAATCAAATTGCTGCAACAAAAGTAACCATCTAATGATACGAGCATTTACATCAGGCTTATTCATTAAGTATCTAATCGCAGCATGATCAGTGTGTACGAATGTTTGATAACCAGTGATGTAGTGTCTGAACTTGTTTAGGGAATGGACTATAGCTAGGAACTCTTTCTCGGTTACAGTATAGTTCATTTCTGCCTTGGACAAGTTTTTGCTGACGAAGTATATGGCATATGGCAGTTTCTCCTCAACTTGTCCTAAGGCTGCCCCTATGGCTTTGTTCGATGCATTAGTGTGGATGTGGAAAGGTAGGGCCCAGTTTGGACCTCTTAAGATCGGGGCGGACACCAGCTTATCTTTCAACTCATCCAGAGCCCCTTGACAGTCGTCAGTCCATTTAAATTCAACATCTTTCCCTAAGAGGCCAAACAATGGCGAGGCTAGCTTACCGAAACCTTTAATGAATCTTCGATAATATCCTACTAAGCCTAGGAAACTCCGAACATCTCTCACCTTTTGAGGAGGTGGGACCTTTTGGATGATAGCAATCTTGTTAGGATCCACCTGTAATCCTTGCCGAGAAATGGTATGACCTAGCACGGTCCCTTCAGTCATCAGGAATTCACATTTTTCGGGACTGAGGGACAGGTTCATCTCAATGCACTTGGTTAGAACTTTTCCCAAGTTAGTCAATGCTTCTTGGAAGTTGGACCCATAAGGAGTAAAGTCATCCATATAGATTTCTACCGAATCATGGACCAACTCAAAAAATATGCTCAATACTGCTCTCTGGAAAGTGGCAGGAGCATTGCATAGCCCAAAGGGAAGGACTTGATAGGCAAAGGTACCCCATGGACAAGTGAAGGTGGTCTTATCTTGGTCCTCCGGGCTGATTTGGATCTGATTATACCCGCTGAACCCATCTAGGAAAGAGAAGAACTTCTTCCCTGCCAGTCCATCCAACACTTGATCTATGAAAGGCAAAGGGAAATGGTCTTTCTTGGTGGCTTTTTTAAGTTCTCGGTAATCTATGCAGATTCTCCACTTCCCGTTCTTCTTGGGCACAAGCACTAGAGGTGAGACCCACTCACTATCGGAGATGGGGTAGATGAATCCTGCATCCAACAATTTTTGCAATTCTTCTTTGACAATGTCTTTAAGGGCTGGGTTCATTCTCCTTTGAGGCTGCCTGACTGGTTTACAATCTTCTTTAATGTAAATGTGATGGGTACAGACCGAAGGATGGACTCCTTTCATCTCCTTATAGCTCCAAGCGAAAGCATCCAGATGATTGTTCAGTAAGCTACACAGCTCCTTCTCCTGGGAGGGAGATAGGGAGGAGTTGATCTTTAAGGTTCTTTCGGGGCCAAATTCCACATTCTTAACTCTGGGAGAGGTCGGATCAGTCACACGGAGGTCCATTAAAGTGCTGGCTTGGGTACCCTCCACCAACTCTTCTAAGGGCAGTGCACTGGGAGGTGGATTTTGAATCAAATTCTCAATCAAGTCATCCTCAGTTTGAGGGCCTCCCCTGGTGGTTTCTACTGTGCACAATGGTGCAGAGTAGACCTCATCCTCATCTCCCTCTTCCAACCAGAGTGGTAAGTCATGTTCTAGCAAAGGTTGGGCAGGCGGGTATAGGACTAGCTGTTTGGACATAGGACCATTCTTGATGGTCATGCTTCCAACTCGACAGCTGATGTAAGCATCCGCAGTGGCTAACCAAGGCCTTCCCAAAATGAGGGCGTATCCAGTGAGCTTTTCCTTTGGTTGAAGGACCAGGAAGTCCGCAGGGTACTCCCAAGAGTCAACAGAGACCTAGACATCTTCCACAATCCCTTCGGGAGCCAGGTGGAGCGATCTACTAACTGTAGGACTGTCGAGGTCTTCTTTAATGAACTCTGAAGGTTGAATTTAAGCATGGTGTCCCTGGTCATCACATTAATGGCAGCCCCTAGATCAATCAAGGTATGGGAGATTATGGTGCCGTTGATGTGGACATCAACTACAGGACTCCCAGGGTCCAAATACTTTGGACAGATTACTTGCCCCAACATTAGATCGAACAGTTGTCCTATGACATTGGTAGTTGGGGCATCTCTCTTTCGCCTGCGTGGGTGCCTGAAACACTTCTCCTTAATCAATTTGTTGTATATTGGTACATCTTTTATGGCCTGGAGAAGTGGTATTTTTACACACAACTGTTTAAGTTCTCCCAGAAGTTTAGTCTCCTCTGGGTTTGGTTGCGTGGTTACTATTAGTCGCTCAGGAAAGGATGGAATGGCTTTGGGTTCACTTTCCTGTTTCTCTTCCTCGTCCTCCGGGGGAGGAGGTTGGTGATCCGGAAGGGTCTTCCCAGATCGCAGGTTGATCTCCTGGATCTCCACAGCATAGGTAGGGCATGTTGTCTCCCCAGTGTATACCTGCTCGGCCTATCGGTTGTTGGGGTTCGGGTTCGGTTGAGCAGGCATCTGGGATTGTTTTGGAGGAGCAGGAGGTAATGGTTGTGGCTGAGCCGGTGGTGGAGGCATAATGGCGGGAGGAGAGTTGTATTGGGGCCTCCACCCCGGTTGAGGTGCATTCCATTGAGGTTGTGGCTGGACATGTGAGTGAAACGAATGAGCAGTGGGTTGAGTATAGTATTGAGATGGATAAGACCACGGAGGAGGTGCGGACCAGGAAGGATGAGCAGGGGGACCCCAAGAAGGTATGTGAGCAGATTGGTTGGGGCTATAATAAGCTTGGGATGTCCCTTGCATCCCTTGCTGGTAAGGTTTGGGCCCATGCGGCCTCCTTTGGTTGAGGAAGTAGAGAGGTTCAGTGATTGCCTCAGTCCCTTGGTACATGGCTTTAAACCCAGGCAAGGTTGGGCATTGGTTTGTGAGATGGTTTTCCTCACAAACGAAACATACCTCTACTGAGTGCAATGGACACTCGTTCTTAGGGTGCTTCCTCGTACATCTAGGACAAAAAATGGCCAAAGCCCTCTCAGCTTCCTCTTTCTTTTGTTGGATCCGAAAAGTATCAAGTTGCATGGAAATGGTCTGACTCATCTCACTTTTGAGGTCTTCCATCTGATTAGAAAACTCATGCTTGGAGAAGGTGGTACTAGCTGAAAGTGGATTCCCCCTACCTATTTTCCGGGCTGCCCTAGAATGGTTTCTAAACACAGTCTTTATGTCTTGATAAGGTAGTTGGTAGATGTCTCCTCCAGCTAGCATGTGAAGGGTATCTAGAAGGTCTTCAGGTACTCCTCGAAGCAGAACCAGCTTCAGAGATTCAGGGTCAAGTGTGCACCTGGCCTGTTTATAGCTGAGTTGGAACCTTTCCTCGTAGTCTTCTAAAGACTCATCATTTCCCATGGTCATCCGAAAGATTTCTCCCTTTGTTTCCTTTGACCTATAGTAGTCCCGGTATTTGTTGTTAAAGGCTTGCTGCATCTAAGCCCAAGTGGTGATACTGTTTCCAGGTAACCCCATGAACCAGCGTAATGTTGCATCCTTGAGGGTAGAGGGAAAGAGTTTCAACTTTTGCTCGTCTTCTGCATAGTCATAAGTTCGACAAAGGACAACAAACTCAAACAAAAAGGTATCAGGGTCTTCAGTGGTCAATCCATGGAAATGAGGTAAGGCTGAGGGACTTATGTTTTTCATTTTCATGTCCCCGTTGGTCTCTCAGATAGGGAAGGTACCTTCTACTCTCTCATCATCTTCTCTACCGTTTCTGTTTTCAGCCATGGTCTCAAAAGGAATGTTTTCTTGCTCTTCTTCTGTTATAGAATCTTCGTATATCTCAGGAGGTTCACCTATAGGTTCTTCTAGGTCACTGCCACCAAAGAAGAGAGAAGGGTGACTCAGTGAAGTAGTGGGGGTATTGGGTAGGAATTTTCCAGTATTATCTCTGTTCCTGCGAGGCATGAAAAGATTTTTTGTTGCTTTTTCTTTTTTGCTGCTTGTACCTGCAAAACTGAAACAGATGGAATTGCAACTAACTAAAATCTATCTTGCGGAAATGAAAATGCGGAATTGAAATGAAAGCAGGAAAGGACTAATCTATTTTGCTGAAATCAAATTGCAGGAATGAAATGCTAGACTACGCTTGCAGAATTGAAATGCTATTCTACGCTTGCAGAATTGAAATTCTATTCTACGCTTGCAGAATTGAAATTGCGGAATTGAAAGGCTAATCTATGAAAGCAGGAAATGTCTAATTTACTTTTGCAGAAATGAAATTGCAGAATGGAACTGAAATAAACTACTTAGCAGAAGATTGGAGTAGAAAAATAGAAGAAAAGCAACAATCACAAATAGTTTGACGCTTCCCCAGCAACGGTGCCAAAAAGATGGTGGGCTCCAGTATTGCAGCAATAATGTTGCAACTCTTGGGACTTCCTTCTTTACTTTTATCAACCCGGTAGTTCATAACAAATTTGGAAGCGACGGTGCTGTATGCACAAGTACTAGTTCTTGCTGCGGCTGTCACTTGGTTAGCTGGCACAAGTCTGCTAGGAGCTTAAGCCAACTTCTATGAGCTCTTAGAAGAAGCTTTTTAACTGATGGACGAAAGCTAACTCAAAAAAGGCTAATCTACTTGCAGAAAGAAACTGGAAAGCTGAAAGGAAACGCAAAACCTAGCAAACCCTAATTTTACCAGCTAGCCCTACTAATGCAAGAAAGAGGATGCAAGCTACTGAAAGAGATGCCATTGACTTCTAGGAAGGTAAAATGCAAGTGTCTAAGCTACTTCTACAGTAACATCTGAAAAGAAAACATCTTTTTGTATTTTTGAATAAGTTGTCAAAATTATCATGCATGTGCTTTGATTGTTTTGACTGTGCAGAGGTGGATTGGCGAGAGGAAATGCTTGCAGATGGTTGGGAAGGTTCAAAGAGGGCCTAAGGGGTCCCTAGCACCCTTCCAGCGAGTTTCACAAAGATTGGCTATCAAGAAACCGCGTTCGTGAGCTTCTACAGGAAGTTTGTAGGGGTTCTACAGGATGTTCAGAAATGGGATTTTGGAGGGTGGATGGAGGGAGAAAAGTGGAGAAGTGAGTATGGAGGTAGGATAAGGGTGTGAGGGGGTCCAAGGACTTGGTGGATGGAGCTGAGGAGAGATGAAGATGGCTGGATTTGTTCAAGGAGAAGTGGAGCAATGTTGCACAAAAATATGGAAACTAGGTCAAGGTGTAGCAAATATGAGGCAAGGATCAGAGGTAGGGGATGGAGCAGCTGGGATTGATGGAGTACGGGTAGATAGAGAAGTGGTATGGGTGCTCTGCAAGTTGTTTCTCCAACTGAACCAACGAAGACTTGGAAAATTAGAGACCTAGTTACGTTAACCTAATCTGATCTAGCTAACAGTAAAGAGAATGAACAGAAGTTTATTTGCAATGAAACCATGTATACTAACTATGCAACGAAGCAATCAAGAATCTGAACATGTAACCAACTCCTGCAAATAAAAATCGAACACTAATGATTGCATGGCGAAGCAAAGACAGTGTTTTTGTTGGCAGCAAGGTCACCTTTGTCCCAGCTCATGATCCCACTGAGGGAGAGGTGAGATCAGAGGTCCTTGATGGCTTTTTTCTGAATATCTTCCCTGTTAATAACTTATCAACTCAGTCTAAACATAAAAAGCCTTTCTAATCATCAACAATGACCTAGGTAATCAACAAGATTTTAATCTACTTAACAGAAATTATTTTGCAAAGACATAAAAAAACAAATAACAATACATAAAGGAAGCCTTGGCACTTGGGTTGGGCCCAACCCCAAGAGCTACAGGCTCCTATGAAGAACTCAGAGCTGATGCCAAATAGAGCTTCTTTTCATTATCCAAAAATAATCATGTCACAAGAAAGTTATACAGCAGTAGCTACAAAAACGAGCTGAGACAATGGGAGCACTATAGTGCAAAACCCAACAGTTCCAAAAGTAAACTACGAAGGCTGAGGCCTTCCTATTTATGCACTACGAGGGTCCTAGCAGCCCTCCTTAACTCAAGGGACTCGGCTGTTCAAACTGCTAGTAAACAGTCACTCTTCACAAAGGTGCTCGGCTGCCTTTAGGATTCGTTTTGGTGGCCTGCTGAGCTCCGAGTTGAGGGTGGAGATTTCGAGGAAGGTCCATTTAATGCAAGAGACAACCTCCCTACGAATCCTCACCCTTGCTCCCTCATGCTTGGCTTTGCTCCAAAATTTGTCCAAAAAACCTGAAATAACCACGTATTAGCCTCCTTGGTAAAGTGACCACCCTTATTCGTTCAAATAACATAAACATACTCAAAAAACATGCATAATCTATGAAAAATGGTGGATTGATCAAGAACAATTAGGCAAAATGAGCCCAATAAGTTACCCAATTCGGAGCTCATCACTTGCCCATCTATAATGATCATATGTTTGAAGGTGGGCCTCCCAACCCCGAAGGTATGGCTTTTCATTATGTAATTGGGTGTTTATGCTCTCTTTTCTTGGACACAATTGGACATGGATTAGTGGGATGATTCAGTGGAAAGAATTGACTTGTATTGTACTCTTGTTCTTTTGTCCCAACTTGGTGGTTAATCTTGTATCTTAGTCTCGTGGCATCTCCTCTACTGGTTGCTAGCTTTAAGAGTGACACTACATGGGAAACCCTGATTTTGGTTGAGTGGTCCCACTTCCTGACACCACATGTCTCACTCCCTTTCGCTCATTACAACCCCTTTTCAATTTTTTCCCATCTGGGTACACAAGGAGTTAGCCTCCCGCTCCCCTTGTCCACACTTTGGGTCGGGCTCTTAACGATGCCCCGGAGGTTGATGCAACTAAAAAAAGAGATAAAAGAAAAATTTGGCCACTTACAACAAGAAATGTATCACAAAATGTAAAATATGGTCAGGAGATAAAAAAAATTAGCGCGTGGGCCAAAGCCAAAACATGAGCTCTACCCCCTATCACTATGGCCATCACCTTGGTTCTAAGGGCCCCATGAGTGCCCCATGCATCATTAAGGAACTTCTTGTCGCTCGGATTGTACGAGCACTGCAACAATGCCTCAGGTCAGGGGATGTCTCCCTGATCCCCGACCTCTCCGTTCTAGCTTGTGAAAATTTTATCTATTGCAACAAATGGAAATTATTCTTCCAATTGTTAATGCAATTTAACAATTTATTTGCCCACACAAGCAACAAATAATTCTCTACTTCAATTTTCACAAATAAATCGCGGAAGAAAATAGCGTTCGAAACTGAGAAAATCTAGCACACACATAAATTTTACATAGTTACTTTTGGACAATTGTCCCCGAAAACACCCAACTTGGGAAAACTGATGCAACAAATAAGGGTTTTACTATTATGCAGTAGTGAATTTTGATTACAATCTATGGATGCCCAACTGCCAATCCAAACAGCAAGAAAATCTTGCCAAAATTATTTAAGGAAATTACCCTTCTTCCACAGTAACCCCGGCACAACTTTCCTTCAGAAAAGGCATCCTCCTAGACCCTATGCATTAGCCTCTACGCAGTGCTTGCGTAGGTCCTATGACGTCTAACTCTGAACTGCCTCTGATGAAGTCGTTCTACCTATCCCTACTAAGGAAAATGATTCTCCGACCCTCTAGAAGACTTTCCTGGCCTCTAGAAGTTGAATCGATTTTTCCACTAGCCAAATCGAATTTCTCTTCTGAAGCAACTGCGCATTCCCCTGTGTTGCCTCACTGGGAATAATTCGGCCTCCTTGCTGTCACCTCTCCAAATCTGGAAAACTTCCTCCAGATCATTGTCTCTACCCCTCACTATCTCTGCTTCGATCTTTGGCTCTCTGGAAACTACTGCTGCTCTTAGGAAATTGATCTGCGAACTGTTTAAGTGTATTCTCTATCACCATATTGATCCCTTATATCTTTCTGTTGGTTAATTAACCAATTCTCCTTAATTAATTTTGATTAATTAACCAATTTTCCTAAGTTTAGACTTAGGAAACATTACAAAAAATATATTAATAATCTAATTAAGCCATCTCTAGGTGGAATTTCCAAAAAACAATTTCTGGGTTTTGGAGATCTCATGCATTCTAGCCCCTCCACCAAATTTTGTGACTAGAACACATCCAATGCTACAAAAACTAACATAGTTGTCTCCCAACATCAAGCTGGGGGGGTTAGTCCCTATGGAAATGTGAAGTGAAAGACAAGTTGGCAATCAACGAGTCTGGGAGACACGATTGAATGGCCTAGCCACTTGGCTGATTTTAGCAAGTCTCAAAGGATTAGTTTTAATTAGTAATGGACCAGTGCCTTATGGAGTCAACTAACTTGCTTTTAGATCAATTAGAGACCAAGTAACCATATGAACAATTACTGCTTGGATGCTTCACTAACTTATATACTATGCAAATCCAAACAGCTAGGTTATCTTGGTTGATTTTAAGTTAGATACCTATTCTAAGTGTAACCTTCCTCTTAAGTGTTTTGGAATTAGTCTCTAGAGTAGGTTATGGGATGGAAGCCAACAAGAAGCAAGCATATGCTTGATTAACAAGACCCCCCCACAGTGTTCCAACTACCCGATGCCTCCGGCGCTACAAAGATTGTGGCTCTTATGACTGCAAAGTCACTGTGTTAACCACTAAAGAGGGTCTAAGTTCCTCAAGCTAAATTGAGAAAGGGTGGCCCTAAATATCTATCAACAAAGCATATGCTCGGAGGTAAGTTATTAATGTTGTTGATTTTGGGTAGCATCGGATGTGCTCTGGCACTGAAATTTTGTGGAGGGGCTAGAACACATGAGATCTCCAGAACCCAGAAATAGTTTGGAGAAATTCCACCCATATGAGAAGTTATTAAAATAATTAATATTTTTAATGGGTTCCTAAGTCTAAATTTACGAAAATAAAAATATTAATGGGTATTAATAAGAATATGGGTGAGAAACTTCTAAGTGATGAGGATCAAGTCTCTTTTAATCTTAGGCATTGATTAGGGACTTAATCTCGGCCATTGATTCAACAACAGGAAAAGTATAAGAGGAAGCTTGAGGGTCAGTTGGAGATACACTTGAGAGATCAAGAGTTCGATTTTTCCGAGGTGAGGTTAACTGAGAAAATCGAACAAGTGATTTTTTGCAATGATAGGGGCAATTCAGCAAAGGGACTTCAATCCAAGGCCAAGAATACATAGCAGAGAAGCAGAGAAGCACCAGGAGAGCTCTGACGCAGTGACACAGAGGGAGAGCTCTCACATAGTATCGCAGTGACGCAGAAGGAGAGCTCCGACACAGTGACACAAAGGGAGAGCTCTGACGCAATGTCGCAGTGATGCAAGGGAGAGCTCTGATGCAGTGACGCAGAGGGAGAGCTCTAATGCAGTGACACAGCTCCTAGAGGAGGTGACGCAGTTCCAGTGCAGAGCTTGGAGCCGCCACCGCTGCCCAGCACTGGGAACAGCACAGTCACCTGTGGGGTTTGTTCATCTATCTCAGGATAGAGGTACTTATGTCAGGTTTATTCTCTGTTGGGTGAGCCAGATTTGGCACCCTAATTGTATTTAGAAATATTCTTAATAATACAAACCCTCTATATGCTGCACCAGTTTTCCCGCATTAGGTTTTTCCGGGGACGATTGTCCAAAAATAATAGTGTCCCTTGTGTATTTGTCTCGTTCTATTTTTAGTTCATGACCTGTATGTATGTGTAGTCTGCAATAGTGTTATCATCGTTGTTTAAATAATTAAACAACTTGTTGAATGTAAAAACAAGTAGGAGATGGTAAACTAGTGATTGCAGTAGGAATTTTGATGTGTAGATTCAGAAATTTTCACAAATGCAACTAGACTTAGAATGTTTGTGGAAGGGTGATGAGGTTCTTAGGTTAAGATTGCTTAATGTTTAAGTACTTTAGATATGATTAGCCTTCAATTATGACAATGAGTACTTAATAATGAAAATCAAGATGCAATCTTTTAACCACAAGAAAAATGTGTCAACAAGATACAACAATACCCAAATCCCATAATAACTTGTTCAATGATAATTAAATCTCTTAGAATAATTTGATCAATGCTTAACAAGATACCATAGTGCTTAATGATTCACCAAAATAGAGATACCAGAATAGGTATCTACTTGCAATAATTAGATTAATCAGAACAACACAAGATGCCAATTTCTTAATGTATTAGGACTTTTAATGATGCAAATGTCACTGTTATATCAGAGTTATTATGCAGAAAACGACAGAGATGACAATAAAAAAAACTAGAAGATCTAAGCCAAATACTTAATGTCCAAATGCTTGTATGACTCATGTTGTCGCCCAAAGTGTACAACTAAGGTGCAACGCTGAAGGCAGGGGTTGTCACTCTGATCCCTGCGCACTCCGTTTAGACTCTCTCCTAGATAAAAGTCAAGGGGGGGAGTCCCTAAAGATGATAATGAGGATAAAACTTGTTGGCGCAACAAGTTCTAGAAGATTTGAAGGCAAGGCAATTGTTATCGATATGACTTGATTAAAATGAGCAAGAGATATTATTAGAGGGGATGAGATTGATTTGGTGAGATCATAAAGACACTTAATGAGATAATTTGTTTAGAGACCAATTAATAATAATGCCCCAAAGGTAAGATACTTGCACAAATTGGAGATCATAAGTTATAGAGACAACAATGCTGCCCAGAAAGGTTGGTACAAGGTACAAGGTTGATATATGAAGAGATAACTTGCAAGAATGACAAAGCAAGGTACTTCTGCAATATGGCAATATCACATGATAAAAATGAGTGGCAAGTACAAGAGAAATGTAACTTTGCAAGTAAAGTTAAGCATGCTCATAAATCAATGATATGCTAATGAGATGCCAAGAATGCAAGATTACAACAGTAAGTATTGAAGCACTGAAAATAATGACAGTAATATCAAATGCCTCTAAAAATGTGCTCATTTGAATGTCTACCACTTATGGCCAAATACTTCAATGTAGGAAATGTTAAATCATTTGCAACCAAGCTTATGAAATATCACATGAAACACAAGATTACAAGTCTTCTTACAATGATATGCCAATGAAGCATGACAATGCCATATACCTTTAACTAGATTACTTGTTTAGGGTGTTCTTAGGCCCTCTTATTATTTTTTTTTTTTATGAATAGGGTCCACCACAACTACTTCACATCTGAAGTATGTGACAGTGAGTAAATAGGCCACAAATGTATAGGATTTGACTCCTTTAAAGCTTGCAGCCTAGCCTCAATAATATCGTGCCAAGGTGAGGCTTAAAGTTGCAATGTTTGAGCCATAAAGGTGTCAAAACCCGACAAAATCCTCTCACTGTACCTGCAATCACAACAGAGATTATCCCTAGACTGAAAACAATGTAACCAGACCTCAAGATATTACTGACAACAAGTGATCACTCTGTTGTAGCTACTGCTGAAGTATATCAGCCCACTGCAAAGGACAGGAGTTGATCAATTTCGATGCTAGAAGAAAATACATCAAACCCAGAAATATCACTGTTTAAAAGAAAAAATCAGACCCCTGTAGCTCAAGATCAGTCAACCAATAACCAGGTTGAGGGAAGATGAAGGCTAGAAAAGTTTAGATCAGCAAATGTGAATGATTAATTATTCTTGTCAATGCTTCACTCACAAATCAAAAACCCCTGTAAACAGAGAGAAATCAAACCTGCAGCAAATGAGGTTAGAGGATTAAACACTTTGCAACCAAGTTGTATAAGGCTAATAGGCCTAACAGATAGCTCCCTCCAGATCGACCTTTGATTTCCTTCTGCAAAATGATTTCAAAGCTTTAGCTGACCTTAAAAAATACCCAGTGATAATCCTTCGAGTGCTCAAGGTTAAGAGAGAATTAGGTTCATAAAATTTATTTAAAATTTAAACCTTATGGAGTTTGTGCAGGTTTCCTAATGTGTAAGGCTTGAAATCTTTCGAAAATTTTTATCACTATCCTTCTACAGAAAGAGTCCTCAGCCCAGGCGAAAAAGAGGCTTCAGAGAACTAGCGGTTTTGAATAAAGGGAAACTCAAAAGGCTTATGGCATCCCTTAAAACTCGATTTGGATCTCAAGATTTGCTTCTATGCATAAACTTTAAAGTATCAAGGACAGGTTCTCAGCCTTGACAGAGAGGGCACAATATCCTTGCGGTTTTGCCAAATGAGTATTCAAGTACCTGTAAAACAAGTGTTAGGGAAACTACACACAAAAAAAGTGATACCACTGGCTTTCAGAAGTTAACAAGGGCGACAGAGTAGTTAGTCCTGCCACTTAGTTTAAATATAGGTAAATTACAATAAAAATGTTGAATTGAAATAAGTGTTAAGGTTTAGAATTCCATCAATTTGAATTTTATTGATTGTTAAAGTCCTCATCTGTGCAATTAAAGATCAAGGCTTTGATCTCAATGGCTATGCAAAAATAGCTTTATAAAACTATAATATGTTGTTCTTGCACGCACATACATTTGAATTAGTAGTCTTCTAAATCAAGGTTGTTTGTCGAAGTCAAGAATTATATATTTTACTTCTTAAAATTTGAACTAAAATATTCAATAGAAAGTTCTTTTAATATAATTATTAGTTTATAAAAATACATATATTTTATTTTTTAAATTCTAATTTATATTTGAAAAAAATAATACTAACACTGATTTATTATTTAATTTATAAAAATTCCATGTTTTCTTTTATTAAAATTTGAATTTAGTTTTTAATCCACATATATATATATATAATTTGAATTAAAATATTCAAAATGTTTTTTAATGATTAGTTTATAAAAAATATTGATATGACAAGAATGTACATTACATTAATAAAAGGTAATGATTGCAAAATCACAATTCAGGGTCTAGCAAATATGCACTTATAAATCTGCGAGGAGCTTCACTTAAGAAATTTATTGTGATACTGTCAAACCAATTCTTAGCCTTCCCCATGAAATTTATGCACTTAGAAATCTGCGAGGAGCTTCACTTAAGAAATTTATTGTGATACTATCAAACCAATTCTTGGCCTTCCCCATGAAATTTATTCTTATAAGTGAAGCCCCGACTTTTAGAGTTAACAAATATTTATGTGCCCCCAAATATATAAATTAATGCAAAAAATATTTAGTTTGGAGAACCTTCTTAAGAGGCTATGGGTCCCACAAGATTTTAAAATTTAAATAAATAAAAAAATCAAGAAGACGAAGTTTCAAACCCTTTGCATCCAGAAAAGTTTAAACTCTTAAATGAAAAAAATATTTACAAAAATCTAAAAATAAAAAATAAAGCAAAAGATATTTACAATTAATTTACAAGTGATGGATCAAAGAATTATGAATCCAACTCCAATTCTTGATCTAATAAACCAAGTGATTTGTAATAAAATAATTTAACCAATTAGCTAAAATCATTCCCAAATCACTTTTAAAGAGATTCAACTAGAACACTAGGACTTACTTAAGATCTGGACGACAAAATCCACCCTAGCTTTGAGGTGAGGTTGGAGGGAAAAACTTTGCCGATCATCCGTGTTTAGAAACACATATGAATCGGTGAGACGAAAAACCTCCTAGATAGAAATCATCACCAAAAAAATAAGACTACCTAGGTTGTTACATACACAGATGGTCTTACTAGGATCATTTACATTAAAAACATGCAGAATGGGTTTACAACTTTTACAAAATAATGACTAAACATGATGATGAAATTTGGATAATCTTCACTACCCGAGCATGATGGAATCTTCTTGCGAAAATGTACACTGCTATAGGGTAGTCGATGCGGAGTGGTCAACAACTCGCTAATTATGCTATGTTACTGGATCCGGCAGCAGAGGGGCAAAGATCTCTGTATCCTCGGATCTGATCCGGATCCGGATCTGGATCTGCAAGAATACGTGCCAAATACAACAAGTGGCAGAGGTGTAATTTTTGGAAGCGACGACTCCTCGCCAGAAACACATCTCTATTTTAAATCCGAAACCAACATAACTTTTGTCCAAATTCCGAAACCCGAAAAAGTTAAAAATTAAAATGGGTGTATGCGTTGGAGTTTAGGGTTTTCATTTTTTACGCTAGTTAAAGTTAGGTGGTCCCTCTTTGGTCAGCAGTGCACCCAACACGCAGAATAGAACAGACAATGTTTAGCATTTAGCGTTCCTTCAGGGCCCAGTGTTTGTCGTTTAGCTTTCACTTTCAACGTTTCTTTAGGGCCCAACGTTTGTCGTTCACTGTTCAGGTTCAAGTTTCAACGTGTGTGTCGGTATTCAGTGTTCACATCATCAGCTGGACCAAGAAACCCCGCAAGGTATTTTAATTTTTTTATTATACCGCCATTTCAATGTGCCATGAAATCTTTCCCATGGCCGCAATTTTTTAAATAACCACAACTGCATTTTTTACATACAATAACCATGACCATATGAATTTGTTCATTTGAAACTTGAAAGCTCCCATGTATTTAATATTTATTAAAATGTTCCATAAGTTTAAATTAAACTGTTTTAAATTTTAATAATGAAGAAAAATATAGTAATGGTGAGATTTCCTTTCGTTTAACGTTACTATTAAAATTTTAAATTTGTTTAAAAATAATATTAAATTTCAAAGTGGCTCAAGAATTTTGATTTATGTCGATGGTCATTAATGTAAATTAACTCAACCCATATGGATAACATAAAGTCTAAAGATAGGGTAATGAATTATATGCCATATGGTGATATAGGTGATATTTTAGTTTTAACTTTTTGTGTATTGATAAGTTGGTATATATATAATATAAATATATATGGATCTTTCAAATGAACATTTAAAATTTCATATATATTTTAGTTTTTGTGTATTGATAATTTGATATATATATAGCTTTCAAATGAACATTTAAAATTTCATATATACTTTAGTTTGTGCGTGTATATATGTGTGTGTGTGTATGTTATTTAATTCAAATTGTGTATTGATAATTATTAAAATTTTATATGTAGTATTGAGTAACGTAATCTATATATTATTATGGAGCCATCACAGCATGAGCAAACTGAAGGAAAAATCATCAAAACAGAGCAAAAATCTCTTCTATGGCAGTATGTGCAGATTATTGGAAACAATTCCGGAAGTGGTTCATTTAAATGGAAGTGCAATGAATGCCAAGATATAAAAAATGGCTCATATACTAGAGTGAAGACCCATCTCACTGATCAAACTAACACAGGGGTGCAAGTATGCATCGGGCCAAAAGATGCAAATGGCAAACTTGACAAAGGTTTGAATCCTGGAAAAATGCAATTCTATGCATCTTTGCAAGACGTCGCTGATAGGAAGCATGCTAAGGGAAAACACCCTGTGCAAAGCTCTACAACTAGGCCTCCATTGCCATCTAGACCCACTACCACAACTAATAAAAGGCCCACTTTAGGCTCTCTTGAAGCAGCTTTCAATAATAAAGGTAGAAACATAGTCGATGAACATATAGCTCGTTGCATTTATGCAAATGGGCTAGCATTCAATTTGGTGTGTTCCCCTTATTGGCAACAAATGATTAAGGCAGTTAATGAAGCGCAAAAAAGGTACAAAAGCACTGGATATGAAAAGGTCTGCACTACTTTGTTGGCATCAAAAAGACAATCTGTGGATAGACAGCTACAGGCAATTCAAGATACATGGGCAGAAAGAGGGGTTTAGGGTTTAGGGGCAATGTTTTTGAAGGTCGTTGATTGCAGTAGAATAGAAAAAAATGCATCTTTCATATCCACAATTATTATTGAGGCAATAGAAAGTGTGGGGCCACATAATGTTGTCCATGTCATTACGGACAATGCACAGGTTTGTAAAGCCACAGGTTTGATTGTGGAGGGTCGATATGATCACATCTTTTGGACTCCATATGCAGTACATTCATTGAACCTTATGGTTGCCAAGATTGGTGAGATTGAATGGATTAATGAAATATATGTAGCAGCAAAGGAAATCCAAATGTTCACAACCAATCATTCAATGTCCCAGGCCATTTATAGAGGTTTTGCAAAGTTGGGGCTACTAAAGATATTTTTTTTAATCAATATTATTTGTATTGGAAATTCTTTTAATTGCACATTTATATATGATTTCTCATTTCAATTTGAGATTTGACTTTTGTATTTTTTGAAACTTGTAGGTTGCTGAAACTCGTTTTGCCTCCCACACTCTAGTCATAAAGAGGCTTGTGGAGGTGAGACAAGCATTACAAGCAATGGTCATTGACTCTCTTTGGGAATCATGGAGAACTTCCACTTCTGATAGAGGGCAAAAAATCAAGTCCATCATCCTTGATGATGCATGGTGGGACAAGGTCCAATACCTTCTGCGGTTCAATGAACCAATCTTGACCTTGATTAGGGCATTTGGTACAGATACACATTGATTTGGGGGAAGTTTATGAAAACATTGATGGTATGTTGGAGAGGATAAGGGAAATTATCAGAGGAAGTGAAAATAACCTTTATGAAACATTCTATTATTTAGTGAAGGACATAGTAACAGAAAGGTGGAACAAAATGACCACACCATTACACCTTCTGGCATATGCATTGCACCTTAAATACTATCATTCCAAAATTTTGTCTTTACCTGATAGAACAACGCCAAAAAATGATTCTAAAGTGGTACAAGGATACAAGACAACTTTGAGGAAAATTTATAAAGATATGGGAGTTGCAATGGAAGTCCGCCTAGAATTTGGAGGGTTTGTACAATCTACAGGTAGTGTTTCAGATCCATTAGCTATGGACGATCGAGGGCATCTTGACCCTATTACTTGGTGGGGCTTCCATGGTGGGGATAGCATTCATCTCTCTACTCTAGCCACCAAGTTATTATCACAGGTTGCTAGTTCCTCATCAGCTGAGAGGAATTGGAGTACATATGGCTTCATCCATTCAGTGAAGTGAAACATGCTAGGAGCGGCAAAGGTTGAGGATCTTGTTTATGTTCATTCCAACCTCCGTCTTCTATCACATGTTGAACCAGAGTATAAAAAAGGTCCGAGCAGGATGTGGGATGTGGAGCCTAAGATCTCTGACTTGAACCTAACACTAAATGCCATGACTCACCTCAACCTACTTGAGGATATTGTTCCACCACCAATCCAGCATACTGATGCAACTTCCTACATTTCAGGACCCCCATCATCTATTCATGATGTAGAGTTGCAATATGTAGAAGATATAGATCCATTTGAAGATATGTAAATGTATTTACTATTATCATTTATGATATTATGATCATTTTTGTTACTTTGTATGACGGATGATGCATCATTTCAGTGTTTCAGTCTTCATATTTATAATATATCTAATGGTTTCGGTTCTAAAAGTGTTTGATGGTTCAATGGAGTATTTGATTTTTGAACTCTAAAGTGTTTTCTAAATATTTAAAAATATTATTATATTTTATTTTTTTGTACGTGACGTATCCTTGCCATATCCAGATCCTGGATTTTCAAAAAACTAGCGAATCCAAATCAAAATCCGTAGCCATATCTGTATCCGTATCCGAATCCTGGTAACATAGTAATTATGTTAGATGGTTCATCAATTGATTTTAGAGCATTTAGATGTGTCTGTTATCACTATTATAAAAGAATATGAATGTTGTATCAAATTATGAGGAATAATGAGGATTAGAAGCCAAATTCTTAGGCCTTAGGCCTTGAAGTTCACTTGCCCAATTTGTCCTATGTCTAGAACACCTGCAAACACCAAAATTATGCCAAAAGACCCCTGAAAAACCGACAAATATTCAGTCCAAAAAAAATCAAATGACCAATTAGAGACGGAAAGAGGGTAATGAGGGAAGGGATCAACCCTCCTAGAAGTTGCGACTAGGGCCAAAGACCTATATAGGCCTGTGACATAAGGAAGGAGCCCTAAGCAGCTACTGTGGACCCCACAAAGGGCTAGGACCTAGGAGAAAAAGACCTTAGAGCCCTGTCGTAAGCCCTTAAGGGCTGCAGCAATGTTACTTGGGCGTAGGGGCGAAAACGGGGAGCAGGAGCGAAAACAAGAGCAAGAGAAACATTTTCAGAAACTCCCGATTTGGGAGCGAATCCCGAAGCATTTTTTATATAATATATATTTTTTTATATTTTTTATATTTTGATGCATATATGTCAACAAAAACATGTAGAATGATGAATTAGATATAAAAAACATAGATTGAACCATATAACAGCAATCATCTAGAAGTTATAATCTTCATCAACCACGTCCACAAGTTAGGAACATAATAACATACAACATATTGAGTCTCATGATTCATCAATCTTAAAGTTTTTAGCTTTCAAAATTCAATATATGACATTTATCATCATTGATCACCAAAGTTGTACTTGTAAGCTAAGTGTAACCATTACAACAAATAATATCTAACATGAAATGAAATGTTATAAAATGAAATGAAATGAAACAACTTTCAACTTTCATGAAGCATCATATTCATAATTCATTACTAATGAGTTATAATTGACAACTTCAAACTTAAATTGTCATATATTGTTTACAAAAAATATCATAATAAATATGAAAGAGTCCATAGTTATAAAAACTATTAAAAACTAGAAAATACAAGTAAATCTATTATCTATTGCTAATGCTTGGGCCTCTTGCCACCATGAGAAATGTCTAAATTTTTAGTCTTGTTGGAAAATTAGGATCTTTGTCATTAATATTGTTATGCTCTTATACCAATAGGTGTCATATTTCATGATTGACTTGTTGAGCTCTGTAATATGTTCGTTCCTTTCCTTGTTGCAAAAGTTTTCCATATTATCAAAAAATGTAAAAAATGTAAAGAGGGTATGCCCTAAAAGAAAAATCAAAGGGTAAAAAGGAATAAAATGGTCGAAAAAATGAGTAGAAATGAACTCCAAACAAAGAAAGACCAGGAAAGTGTGCAAGTCCAAAATGCCACTACTTTTTCATTTTCTGTAATAAGCATTGTGTGCAGCTTGTTAATTTATGCCACAATTGATGAATGGCCAAACAGCTTAATCTTGACTAGTTCATATTTGAATTTCCTGTTTTAGAGATAGAGAATAAAATCTTACCAAACTGTTCAATCTTGGCAGATAAGTAGATAGGGAGAGTAAATAAAAAGGAGCTCAACAGTTTAATCTGAGCCCTTTGATGTAATAAGTGCAGACTTAGGTAGGCTTACCATGAAAAGAAAAGGAAAGTTGATAATGGTTTGCCAGTCTAAGTGCACACAAATAAAGAAGAAAAATGCTAGGCCAAAGTAGGCAAGGTAGGCAGATGGTGTTGCAGAATGATACTTGTGATAAATTATGTCTCTAAATGTATTAATCTTTATCTCTATCACAAGTGCAAGGCAGACATTATACCTGATGTAGCTCAAGCAAGATGAGGTTAAATAACTAACTCCTCTTCATACTTTTCCCTAAAGATTTCACTAATTTCCCCTAAGTATTAAGGTCTGTGAAAAGACTAAGTGCTTAATATCACTCATAAACCACTCATTCCATTTCATAAAGATTGCCTAAGTAAAACCCTATTTTACTTAGGAAAATGGCCACCTTTCTCATATAAACCCCATTTTTCCCCTTCAAAGCCTAAGTTTAAATATATATGCAAAAGGTTTTGACTTGGCGCTTTTTCATTACACAGTCATATTAACTTTAACCCGTAAATATATAAATCCTACCTTATTACCCTTCCCGTATTATGTAAATATAATACAAATCCCCGAAAATTATATATCCGCACCGCGGTCGAATACGACCATAAACGTTGTTTAAATAGGAATTAACGATTTCATTTGAAATTCGTTAAGTAGCTCCTCGGCCGCACAAAACACGGGATTAATAAACTTATCCGAAGTTTTTAAATAACCTTTCCCCACACGACAACGGAATTAATTAACCACCGGTTAATTAATAACCATTACCCCAACCAATCAAATCAACCCCGAAATGATTAAAAAGTTTATAAATAAGTCGGGCCCACTGCATTAACGCCTCGCCATGTCCCTTGCCCGTCCGCCGTTCGATCAATTCATTTTCATCCGACAGTTGAAAACAATATCGCGACCCCCCCACACCACCACGCTTTAACTCGCGATCGCCAGTGGTTTTTCGCCCGTACCTCTGCCACGCGTCGCCCGTTTAGTATGTTTGCTCGCCCTCCATCCAAAACCACTAAGCTCCAAAAGCAGTGCGAGCAAACCGCTTACCACCCTCCGCAAAACGACAAAAGGTCTGGTTCGCTTACGTCATCTGCCTAATTAAATGAAAAACTCCCGCCAACCTTTGTTTTGTTGAATAAAACAGATGAAGAAGTATTTTCACTGTAATGCCCTGCGCCCCGAGCTCCCATGCAAAAATAACGACCATTGTTCCAGTTTCTCGACGCCACCCGACCAGAAAAACTACAGCAATGAGCTCGCAGCCTCAACCAACCTGCCATTTTACAGTTTCCTCCTCATTAACACAGGTACCATTTGAACCTTCTCAACAATCAGGAATTGGTGCATCAATTACCGTGGCTTCTCAGCATATCTCCACAGGACTTGACATACCAGCCACAAAAAAATCTACTGCGCGGTTACCTTGGGTAAAAAAGTGAATTTTGGGCAATTAACCACAGTAAGGTAAACAAAGATGAACAGAGGTAAATATGGTCAAACTGTATCAGATCAGGGTTAAATAGTATCAGTAAAAGACAGAGCAGCCAGCACAGAGTTACTGAAGAATACAGTTGCAAGCCGAATCACAGGGCCTGCCTCCAGCACATTCAACAAAAACAAGACCAGCACAACATTAGTTTATCTTTTTCCTATTTTCGAGACTAGCTGTTTCTATTTTCTTGTAAAACTATTTTTAGTCATCCTAGATATTATCTCACTCTATTATGAGATATTTATTGTATAATTTTCTGCGTAAATACCCCCTCAATTGGAGTATTGGAGGTGGATTCCTAGACTTTGCTATAATATTGATTTTTTGGAATAAAGGGCTGTTGGAATCAACTGTTGCATGGCTTACTGGATGAAGAATTGAAGCAGAGGACTTGTCACAGACTTCTTGAATCAACCACCGGATCAATAAGTCCTCTATATCTTGTGTCTTAAAGTTTTCTTTGTTTATTATATCATCTGTGTTTCACAATCTGAATGATAAAGAAAAGATTTAATTTCAGAATATGCTTGACTGCACTCTGTTTTTAGTCATTATTGTTCTCTGTGTTTTCTTCAGAATTAGGATAAGCAGTGAAATCTTAATTGCTCATGTTTCCTAATTCTTTCATGTTGATTATTTGCTAAAGAATACTTAACTGCTCCTTATCAGTAATCATCCAATTTCCCTCTTTAAATAGGTTGAAGGATTCTTAACTGCCCTTCACCCCATTTGAGCTCATTCCATCTGTTTCAAGTCTTTAATTGTTCCCTGTTTGACTATTTTGCTCTGTGAAGCCATCCTCTATTAAGAAACCAAATCCAGTTAAGCCATCTTCCTTGACTCCATTAGCCCAATGGCCTGAACTACTCTGTCTTACCTCTCTTCTCTATTGAATCTCACCACCCAAACTCAAACAAAACTCCTAAACTTCATAACTAGCCTAATACCTTTAAAAACAAAGCTAAATCATAAAGAGAGATACCTCTCTGGATACAAATTGGCTAGATTCTGTATCTAAAAGATTGGTTTGTTGTTACCTCAGCCTCCTTTCACTTTCTTACAACTTTTGAGAAAACCTGAGTGATAACAAATATCACCCTCTAAGAATTAATATCCAGAGGTATCTTTGTCATTACCTTTGGATTTGTATAGGGATCTTTGTTAACAAGGGTATTTTGGAGTGATTCCACTTGGAATGGAGTCCTAAGACATCCTATTCAATAACAAAAAATTTTCTATCCCATTTTCATTTGATTTACTTGGTCATTTGACAAGTTATCTCCTCCCATATCCAAATAGGGACTCTTATAGCACCTCCTGTAGCACTCTTGTAGCATGTGTAAAGTTGACAAAATTTTCTCCAAAAGCTTGGTTTTTGTCTCTTAGACTTGAATAATGAAGCCTAGGTTGTGAATCTATGATTAGGGAAGAATAAACACCACTTAGGACTTTTTTTTTTACAAAGTAGATTAGGCCTATTTCTTTGAATTCATGCTCTTAAGATTTCAATTACAAATTGTTGTTTTTGCATAGGATTAGTTTCTTTTCAAGGAAACTTTTCACATTCTGCAATTAGACTAATGATTCACATTGTTGCAAGTAGCACAAGGTTTACATTTTGCAAATAGACAAGTACTTTTCATTCCTGCAAATAGCATAACCTTTACCTTCTTGCAATTAGGATTAGTGTTTACATTTGAGCAAGTAGCATTTCCATTTCTTGCAAATAGAGTAACATTTACATTTCTACAATTAATTTAAGCTTTGATTTCATGACATTCACTCCATTACAGCAAATGAACGAAAAAAGAACACATTGTATGCTGCACATATAGTGCCAACACCTCTTAAGTTTATACGAACCCTGGGTTGATAAATTAAATTGGTAGCCTTAGGAGTTGCAGCATTGTTGTTGCAATACTGAAGCTCATCACTTTTTGGCACCGTTGTCGAGGAGGTGTCAAATTATGCATTGTTTTCTTCCCTAGCTAATCCATTTATACAAAAACAAAAAAATTGCATTAAACATATTTCATTTCAGAAAATTGCATTGCATTAGCACTCTTATTCAAAAAAAATTATAAAAACATAAAATAATTTACTTCTCCAACACCAAACCCCCTGATTTGATCACGTGGTGCAATAAGAACCACATCACCATCCACTTTTGCAGATATAAGAAGAAGATGTGGCAGAGAAAGTCAGAGAAATGGATGGGTATGATGACAATGTGGCAGATCCTCTTGGCTTTCCCATTCAAGATACTAATAGCAGTGTTCATATGAAGAACATCCCCTCTATCTTTCCTTCCCAACTTCCATGGTATGACCTCAGAGGATCGAGAAACCTTTCTCTTTGAATTTGAAATTCTTTGTATATCTTATGGTTACTTACTAAACACTCAAAAATTGAGATTGTTTCTGACAACATTGAAGGATAGAGCTTTTAAATGGTTTATGAGTTTAGGGACTAATTCAATAAGATCATGGAATGATATGCAAAAGATATTTCTAGAAAAATATAAAGATCGTGATCTTAAAGAAGAAACCTTTAGAATGAATCAAAAAAAATATGAGAGACTTGAAAATCTAATAAAGAGATTTATGTATAACGTTAAGAGGGAAAAATTACATCATTTAGGATTTGATACACTAAAACCCTCTTACTTAGAACAACTAAGAATAAGTGGATTGATCTCTTTGATCTCATGAGTAGAGGTGATGTATACCAATTATCATTTGAAGAAAGTTGTGAAACATGCAAACACATAACGAGAGGAAAGACAAGAGTAAGTAAATCAACGTCAAGATTGGTAAGTCAAGCTAAACTAGGAAATTTGTTTGATAATTTTAAAACAAAAATTATTAGCAATATAAGCGAACAAATAGAAAGGTTAATAATGCAAGATGAGAAAAAAGAAGATGTTGATATTTGTGTTGTCCATGTAGAATCACATGCTACTAAATATTGCCCATCATTACCGAGGTTGAAGGAAGTTTACCCAGAGGACAATGAAGCAAGTCAATCACCAAAGAAATTATGTTATGTAGCTCCAAGGACATGGAAGCCTAGTCAACTTGATATGATGCAAGAACCTAATTCACAATTTAAAGTTTATGCATATTCATCTCAAATGAATTGGAACACACTCTTTCCTTGGCAACCTTCGCTATCTCAAACCAAAAACCAATATTGGCAAAAAGGTTGGCGAGGAACTTATGGGAGCAATCCACAGTATCCTCCATACCCAACTCCATGTTATTCTACCATTCACCTCCACCACAACCACAACCTCAACCACATCCATCTCAAAGATCCACTCCCACTCACCTACCTGTACCACCATTTCCAAACCCAAACAACGAGGTAGCTCAACCCACTTACAATGTTGAGGTACACCACTACCAAACATCTCCTTTTGACCTAAATGGTATTCATCTTAGCTCAGAAAAGGTATTGCAAAAAAGGATTCTCTTGATGTCATTGAAGGACAACATATAGAAGAAGAAGATTCAAATGAGGAGACCAAAGAATCATTGGTTGCACTTGATGGAGAGAAGACATTAGAATCAAAAATTGAGGAAGTTCGATCATGTTCACCATCAGATCCTCTATGTGTTCAAGAGAATAATCAACCAAAAGAAGAAGATTTGATTGCCATGGTATAAGAGGACACAGAAAGTGATCCAGATGTACAAGTGAACCAAGGGCATCAAAACCATATTGAAATCTGGTTCCAGACAATCAGTAAGTTGCAACAACACAATCTTCTTCAACAATTCTTGATCTCATCTCAGTCAAAGCAGCGGGCCTCTCACATTCAGGTACATGTCAAAGCATATATTTCAAGCCTAAACATGAGTTTATTTGTCATCTTGATGTGAACATAGCTCCATTGGAAGTATTTCTACACTTGAAAGAGATTTTGTTTTTTCAGGTAGAGTAGGATAGAAAAAAATTTTAAAAAATGGAAAAAAAAAAAAAAGAGAAAAAAGAAGAAAAATAAAATCTCAAGTGAAAAGCTCCTTTGAGACGCCTAAGATTGGTTCACTGACATAGTTATCTTGAAAGGAGTAAGTGGCTTTCTCCATCTTTTTTGTTTTTCCATACCTCTGCATGGACAATTATGCTTGAATTAAGTGCCCTGTAGCAAACAATTGTGCAGTAGCTCCCTTGGAAATTGTTATATGTGAAGGCAAGATAAAGTCAGTGGAAAGTTTGTTTCAATAAAAAATTATTAGCATCCTTCTCCCCCTCTGATAAAAAAGAAAACTTGACATTGCCTCTACAACCGAGATTGCTCTAAGGCCGAAATTTGAAATACACCTAAGTAACCTTGAGAAGGAGCAGTAGGAGAAATAGGGGAAGGTTTTCACAGAATATAGCCCACATACACAAAAAGGAAGATGTGGGAAAAATTGAAAATTTTATCTCTCCTAAGGCGGAAACCAAGCAACTTTTGACACCTATGAGAAGGCCAACCACTAGAGCATCCACAACTAAGCAGCTCAAAGCACAAACTTCCCTGCTACAAGAGAAAACAGAGCTGATACAGGAGAAACAGAGTAGCTATAGGAGAAAAAAAACTGCTACAAGAAAGGACAAATTTGCTACAGGAGAAGACATTGTGCTATAGGAAAGTCTAGAGAGCTACAAAAAGCTTGATTTTGAACAACTTTACCCTAGATTTGAAGAGGGACATCTAAGAGAAGGATTGGGAGTATTGGTTTGCCAAACTTTGGAAAATCGCACTGACAAATCATTGGGGAGTAGTTTCAATTGAAGAGAGTCCACGGACTCATCAAGGATGCTAATTATCACATATGCTGTGGAGAATATTTGAAAACTTGTATCATGGGAAAACACTATAAACATTAACATGGAGACTTTTTTTAAGACACAAGCGCAAACCTAATTAGAATTTGGGGAAAAAGATGGATCTACAAAAGAAGGAGCTAGAGAAGAAGAGGAAGAGGATGGACCAAAAGAAGATGTGCCAAAACTCCTTCTGAGGTATCCTGGGATGTTAAGGAGGTGACCATGGCCATGAAAGAGGCACAATTAGGTCACTAAGTTGCTCAGAGGATGGGCAACACTTTCAGCAGGAGGTATGATATGTCTCCAAATTAAACATAAATTAAGGCCCATCTGATCATCCTTCAACACATTAAACCTCTATTTTTTGCATTATATGACATATTCTTAGCTTTAATTTGTTCATTAGGAAGGGTTAGAGATAATTGCATATTTGTGCCTAATATTATTTATTTTTGTACAATATTATGAGAATATTGGGCAGATTATGACGATTAGGAGGAGAAGATAATCTAGGGACTTGCTCCCTACTACAAGAGAACCAAGATTGGATAATAAATGAACAAGATATCATGAAATTATTCACAAATTTTGGAGCTCCACTAATTGAGAAAATCTAGGAATGTGTTCTATGTCATTCAATGTAAGTTTTTAGTGTTGGGAACCAAATCTACTATTTGAGGGATTTTGGAGGGGAAAAGTTCCCCATCAATTTGTATAAGTAACAATTCAAATTTTCCTCTAGGGGCATGTATCTTTTAGTCTTCTTGACGAGAAAACTTGTTATTTAGCAGCTTCACTTTCATTTCTAGTAGGGATGTACTTAGATTGATTCAAATAATGAAGTTTGGTGCCATTTTTAGCTTATAAAGCTTATTTTCCTTCATAGGACTCTGAGTTTCCTTGGGCTTGGTCATCCCAAGAATATTAGAGCCCTCTTGTACAATTTTTTGGTACTTTGAATGTCTTTTTCACTTGCATCTATTATTTCTGCATTTACTATTCATGTTTCTTTTGTTGTAGGTTACATTGGTTAAATGATTGAAGTGAGTTGTTTTGCAGGTTATTTACAGAGTCGCAAGCATGATGCATCCTCAGAAAAACTTTGAAAAGTCATCTTCATCATTGAGACACTTCGATTGGTTTACTAGTTTACAAATCTAAAATATTTGGAGTCCCTTGTAGCAAAATAGTAGTAATTTTGTGCTATGTTTTAGAACATGTTAATGAACTTCATTTGAGTTGATTCCACTTGCATTAGGCTATAAGAACATTCAAGTTAATAACAAAATTTACCCCGTAGAATTTACACTTCATTAGGTTAGGCATTTGGTAGGTTAACTAGCTCATTAATTCGTGAATTTCCTGTTTTTGGAGTAGTAATTCTCTACCATTTTTAGCATGTGTTAACAGGGGTATTTTGGAGTGATTCCACTTGGAATGGAGTCCTAAGACATCCTACTTAGTAACAATTTTTTTCTCATCCCATTTTCATTTGATTTACTTAGGAATTTGGCAAGTTATCTCCTCTTGTAGAAAAACAAGGCCTCTTGTAGCACTCTTGTAGCACATGTAAACTTGACAAGATTTGTTCCAAAAGCTTGGTTTTTGTCCCTTAGGATTGAATAATGAACCTAGGCTCTAAATCTATGACAGTGTTACTTGGGAGCGGGAGCGGAAGCGGGGAGCGGGAGCGGAAGCGGGAGCGGGAGCGACCCTTTTCAGAAGCTCCCGGTTTGGGAGCGAATCCTGGAGCGATTTTTTAAAAATATATATATTTTTTATATTTTTTAATTTTTGATACATATATGTCAACAAAAACATGTAGAATGATGAAATAGACATAAAAAACATAAAAAAACATAAATTGATCATTGAACCATATCACATCAATCATCTAGAAATTATAATCGTCATCAACCTTAGTAAAATAATAAATTAAAATAACATTCAATTCAATAACATTTATCATCATTGATCACCAAAGTAACAAGTTGTACTTGTAAGCCAAGTTTAACCATTACAAGAAGTAATATCGAAGATATTTCTAAGTCCTAACTTCTAACTGTTAACATGATATGAAATGTTAAAAATTTATAAAATGAAACATGAATAATGAGATGAAATGAAACAACTTTAGTCTTTCACAAAGCATCATATTCATAATTCACAATCATTACCAATGAGTTATAATTGCCAAGGCCCAACTTCAAACTTCAAATTTTCATTGTCACAGTGATATAATGTTTACAAAAAATATCATAATGTCATAATGATATGAAAGAGTCAAGAGTCAAGAGTCAAGGACTCAAAACTCAACACTGAACAGTTATGAAAACTAAAGTGACAAGTCTAATAGAAACTAAAAAAGACAAGTAAACTGTAAATCTACAAGTGGCCCTTGCCACGAGAGTCTCCAGGAGTATAAGTAGGTCGTGGTGGTCTTCTAGGAGTCTCCCGCCCAGACCGACGACCAGAACTAGAGCCTCCACGCGAGGGTGTCGATGGAGGTGGCGACAGCAATGGAACAATACTCGGGCCCCGAGAACTGCTACTGGATGGTGGAGGTGGAGGTGGCATGGCTGCTGCAGCTGCTTCAGCTTCATCCCGTACAAGCTCATCTTCTAGTTCTTCCATATGTACAATGCCATCCTCCAAATTGTCGTCCTCAGGGTGATTGTCCCAAATTTTATATGTGGGATCTTCATTAGCCCGATCACAGTAATGGCTCAACAACCTCAAATTGTAGTGCACATAAACCAAGCTTTCTGCTCGGTTTTCGTTGAGCCTGTTTCTTTTCACATTATGTATATAACTGTAGGTGCTCCAACACCTCTCTGCAGAAGAAGAATTTACAACCTGTGCAAGAACTTTCAATGCCAATTTTCGCAAAAGTCCGTCGCCGCCATATGTTTCCCACCATGTGAGAGAATCAAATTTATATTTGTCGTCCATTGCATGGAAGTTACCATACAAACCACTGCCAGTGAAGTATCTGCCTATTTCAAGGCGCACAGCTGCACATTCCTCCATGTCAGGCACCAACTTTTCTAATGCATCCAGATATCCTTTAGTTACCTCTCGATCTAAATGGGGTTTGGTCCTAACACCACCCCCTGCTGCAGGTTTGCCCAACCAAGAATCTGAGTAGTATTTTGGCGTAAGGATATACGCCAAGCAATGTAGTGGAAGGTTAAGCCTTTTCCACTGTTCACACACACAATCGTGAATCAGATTGTACAAGTCGGGATCTCTGTTATTAACAATGTCTTTTATTTCCCCCAACATGGTATCCATTTGCTCATACACCTCGCCAATCACTGGTTTGTCTGTATCTGCAAACCGAATCATGTTATAAATTGGCTTGGTGAAATCCAATACCTGTCTCACAGTTGTCCAAAACTGCCCATCAAGAGCGGCCTCCTCCACCGTTTCAAAACCTGCAATGTCAGCTACATTTGTAGCCCTTTCCTTTAACACCTGCCAATTTGGACTTGATACCATGCTAGCTAAACCCTCTCTTACCTTCAAAAGGCGCCTGAAGGTGAGGTAATAGCTACCAAATCTAGTCCTCGCAATCTTCAGCAACTCCAATCTCGAGTGACTGCGGAAAAGGCCATGGGTATTGCTATGATTTGTAATAAATTTTATCATTTTTTTTCCTTTCTTGTACAAATCACCAATCCATTGGTATTGTTCATTTTTGTTTTTGACAATATCATGCAACAGAAGGTTCAATGTGTGAACCAAACATCCAGACCAAAATATGTTCGGGTATCTATCCTCAATAATTGCTCCCGCTGCCTTACAATTAGGAGCATTATCAGTGATGACTTGGATGACATTGTATGGGCCAATACGCTCAATTGTTTCAAGCAATGCTTCTGCAATGTTGATAGCGGTCTTGAACTTGTCTGAGTAATCATGTGCAGCTAGAAAAATGGGACCACTTCGGGACACAGCAAGAACACTTATCAATGGCTTGCCTTTTACATTTGTCCATCCATCAGATACAATGGACACCCCATTGTCAGTCCAAGAACTTGTCATTTTATTCAAAGAATGTGATATTTTTGCTTTTTCATGATCAAGGCCAACAGTTCTTGCCTTGTCATACCCAGGGCTCTTGTATCCTTTAGGGGCATCATTTATGGCAGAAACCATTTCGTGCCAATAAGGTGAGCGTAGAACATTGAATGGTATCCCATTTGCATAGAGGAACCTGTAAATTTTTGAATCCACATCATTCCTACACCCCTCATCAAGGAAATCTGATATGTTTCTACAGCGTAAAGATGATGACCCTGAGCCTCCATGTCCATATCCACTGCCTTGGGAGGATGCTGAAGGAGTTCTTTGTGAGCTTTCAAAGAAACCCCTTGATCTTTTTGCTCTGTATTGGGCGTCCTCCTCTTCCTTTATGTATTTGGCTCTATCTGCTGTTGACACCGCGTTGCAAGTTTTGATTCCTATTTGTTTCTCTCCATCCCATGCCCTTTTCCCGCAAAGGTGTCTTCTAGCACGGGTGCATGAGCCTGTGTAATCAGTGTTGCAATGGGGGCAATGAAATTTAGTGGTTCCACCCCCTCTCCCTGTTTCAGCCCTCTGAACATATTTCCACAATGGAGTTTGGTCTTGTTTAGTTTTTTGACCCTCATGTTCACCCTCCTCCACATCCTCCTCACTGGGGTTTTCACCTATTTGACTTCCTCCGGCTTCTTCATCCACCTCTTCAGTTTCAGGCCCCCTCCGTTTCCTACTCTCCACCACCATAATAACCAGAAAAGGGACCAGGAAGAGGAAAATGCCAATAAAAATCCCCAGGTCCATCGTGTTTGATGTTTGTAGGGTTTGAGTCTTGAATCTGCAAATTAATTTAGTTTATTGGGATTAATTCATTTAATTTATTAATTTCATTTAAATTAATGATCTTTAAACTCAAACAGGTAAATTAAACTAACCAAACTAACTACCTAACCAACTAAACTAACTAAATGATTAAGTTACTTACCTCTGCAAGCTTGCTCCTCGCTCCTTGGCACTTGCTCCTCGCTCCTCAGCTCTGGCTCCTTGCTCCTCAACTCTTGCTCCTTGCTCCTTTGCTCTTCCTCAGCTCTCAAGCTCAAGCTCAATCTCATTGAAATGATTTTTTTTTGGCCCATTGGGCTTATAAACCAAAAAAAATTAGTTAAATTTTTTTGTTTTTTCGGGTCCGGCGGAATTTTTTTCCGCCGAACCGCTCCCGGTTTTTTAAAATTCGCTCCCGGAGCGTTTTTTAATGCCCGGGAGCGATCAGGGAGCGATCGCTCCCCGATCGCTCCCGGGCATTAAAAAGCGCTCCGGGAGCGCGGGAGCGATCGCTCCCTGAAGCGCTCCCTCACAGACCAGGGAGCGCAAATTTTTTTATGGGAGCGATTTGGGGAGCGCGCTCCCGACCCGCTCCCGAGCCACTCCCGCCCGGAGCGCGCTTCGGGAGCGGGTTCGAAGGGGGGGGGCGCTCCCCCGCAACACTGATCTATGATTAGGGAATAATAAACACCACTTAAAACTTTCCTTTCTACAAAGTAGATTAGGTTTATTTCTTTGAATTCATGCTATTAGGATTTCAATTAAAAATTGTTGTTCGTACATAGGATTAGTTTCTTTTCAAGGAAACTTTTCACACTCTACAATTCGACTAATAATTTACATTGTTGCAAGTAACACAAGGTTTACATTCTACAAATAGACAAGTACTTTTCATTCCTGCGAATAACATAAACTTTACCTTCTTGCAATTAAGATTAGTGTTTACATTTGAGCAAGTAACATTTCCATTTCTACAATTAGTTTAGGCTTTGATTTCATGACATTCACTCTATTACATCAGATGAAGGAAAGAAGGACACATTTTATGTTGCACATATAGTGCCGACACCTCTTAAGTTTGTACGAACCTAGGGTTTATAATTTAAGATGGTAGCCTTGGGAGTTGCAACATTCTTGTTGCAATACTGGGGTTCATCAGAGCAGACCCCACATGGGGCTACTGCAAGCCCTAGAGGGGTTGCGACTAAGGGATAGATCCTCAAATGAGGCTACGACAGGGGATTGAGGAAGACAAAGGGCTTTAGGAGGAAGAGGAGGGTTGCCACAAGCCAAAGATATCCACAAAAAAAACTAAAGAAATAGGTCGAGAGGGATATGAAGGAGGTAGAGGCCTTTAGGCCTCACGACCAGGACTAAAGGGGCCAAAAAAGGCTGACGCGGGGAGTAGGAAGGATGGACGGCTAGGTTAGAAAAGGACGCTAGGCCTTGAAGCCCTAAAAATTTCAAAGCCCTCGCCCGAAAAATTATCCTGCTTCAGATCTTTGACCTCACTACAATTTCCTCAATAGCTGGCCCAACAAAAATTGTAGAGGCTAGATCTTACCCTCTAGGGCTTAGATCTATCTCTAATCCAACAAATTTCCTTTGATTTCACCTACACAAATGAATTTACAAATACCCAAGATCCCAATATATACAAAAAATCAAAATTTCCAAAAACCCAAAAAAACAAGCTGCAAAACAAGGATTAGAAAATAAAATAATTTACAAGAATTACTATACAAAATATACAAATGTAAAATGCTTAGAAAAAATTCGAAGAATAAATTTTTCATAGATCTTAACAATGGTTAGATGTATTTTGAAAAATAAATGTTAAACCACAGGGTTAATGAAGTTAGAAAATCACATAAATATTTAAAATCCAAACATAGTCATCTTGTGCCCATAGATTTCCTCAATAGCTAGCCCAACAAAATTGTAGATGCTAAATCTTACCCTCTAGGGCTTAGATCTATCTCTAATCCAACAAATTTCCTTTGATCTCACCCGCACAAATAAATTTACAAATACCCAAGATCCAAATATATACAAAAAATCAAAATTTCCAAAAACCCAAAAAAAACAAGCTACAAAACAAGGATTAGAAAATAAAATAATTTACAAGAATTACTATACAAAATATACAAATGTACAATATTTAGAAAAAATTCGAAGAATAAAATTTTTGTAGATCTTAACAATGGCTAGATGTATTTTGAAAAATAAATGTTAAACCATAGCTTTAGTGAAGTTAGAAAATCACATAAATATTTAGAATCCAAACATAGTCATCTTGTGCCCATAGTTTGTGAACTTGGAGCCCAAGGGTTAGGGAACCTGCAAACTTTATATATTTTCTCAAGAAGAAACCGTTAGAACATACAATTAATTGAATCACCTAAGATATACTCAAAACTTACCAATAGAATGTTCCTATCATCTACAATGAAATAACGATTTAATTAATATTTTAAGCACAATATAAGAATGCACATACCCATCACATACCACAAATCAGCGAGACAAAGACACCATGAACTGCACCCCAAAGTCTTTTATTATGGTGATCAAAACATTCCCAATAGGACAGCGGCTTTATACCAAATTTTACAAAGTTTCATCAGCGTAGAGCTCAATGTCAATATGAAAATAGAAGCAAAATGTCCTCTATTTATAGAGAAATTCCTCCAAATGGAAAATAACTGCTAGTTGGCTTGATCTCCGTCAAAATAATATTGACCGTCGATAAATCTTTTAATCTCTCTCATCGAAAATATTTATTTTTAAGGAATTTTCGAATTTCTCATTGAAACGATTTTTTATTAGCTCAAAAATAATTAGTTTGAGCTAATTTACTCAAAATTTTGACGTTGAATTAACCAACAAGGTGCAAGGGTCCAATTTTTCTTGAAATATCTAATATTCCCTTGGTGGGGGACCTAAAAAAATTAATTTCTTTTAGACCCACGAATTTTTCTACTTGGAGAAATTAATTTCTCTAGCATTTTAATTTTGACTCTAAATTAATTAATTTTTTGACTTAAGATTTAATTTATTTTTGCCAAAAAAATTAATTAACTAACTCATGAGGGAATTAATTATTTTTCCACCCTCAAATATTTTAGCCATGGTGTCTAAATATGAGGGACCATGCACTAAAATATTTTTTTACATAAGATTTTACAAATTCAACCCTCTAGGGATACCCGTTCATTATAAACCCTCGTAAAACTTACCCAATTTTGCGACACAATATGATCTAATAGACCAAGTGATCTGTAATAAAACAATTTAGCCAATTAACTTAAATTATTCTCAAATAACTTTTACAGTAGACTCAACTAAAACATTAGAACTCACTTAAGGCTTCAATGATAAATTCCACCCTAGTTTTGGGGTGAAGTTGGAGGGAAAAACTCAGTCGATCATTCGTGTTGAGAAACACAGATAATCAGTTAGATGAAAAACATCCTAAGATGAAATTCGTCGTCAAAATCATAGGCTTAGCTAATTTTTTACATAATTAAACAATTGTACTAACATCATTTAAATTACAAATTTGCAGAATGAGTTTATAATGACATAACAAACTACTGGCAGATGATTCTTATGTTAGGATATTGCGACACATTGGAAACAGTTAATTATAACTTGGTCTAGTGTAGAGTTAGTGTGTTTCTTTACTATTTACTTTTGTAACTTACAATCTGACGGTCACAATATGTTCTAGACATGAAGTGATCTAACGGTTCATTCTCTCCTTGGTATTACCGACACTTGATCTGTGGCTTAACCCTTGATTGGTCCATGATCTCTATTTTAAGAGCATGGAGGGTCATTTGTAAAGTGACCGTTCATGAGAGAAGCTTATGTAAATTTTCTTTATTTTACATTAATAAATTGCCTGAAGTTGGCTCGAGTCGTGGAGTGTTCCCCTCTTTGAGAGTTTTAACCACGTTAAGAATATTGGTGTACTGATCTGTGATCTGTTTGTGAGCAGTGTCCTTTGGTGTTCTATCTAAGGAACATACCCTATAAATTCCTACATGGCATCATAGCTATTTAAGGGCCGCATCCGTTGGTGATCCAAATCTAAAGCCGGTACAACTGCATCCAGCTATCGTTTCCTAGATCTATTATTTCTGACCGCTTTAGGGCCAAGAGGACTGCTCTATTGTGTTAACAGCATTTGTTCCAGTGAGGAACCTCTTTCATTTCACGCGAAAAGGTTTCTGGTAGCCCTAGCTAGGTTATTTTAAGATCGGGAGGTATACAGTCTTTATTTGCACTTTTAGTTATTTGTCTCTCTATTTATTTTAGTTTATTTCTCTCTCTGTTTTTTTATTACCGGATCTATACCTTTCATTTCTGCGTATGCTCTTTGCCTCAGGACTTTGTGTGATCTAGGCAAAACAGAAACAAAAAAGAAAGATTTTTCTCATGTGTATGCTCTTTTCCGCTGCGCCTTAGTGTGATCTCGGAAAATCAAAAACATTGAGGAAAATATTTAGTTTCTGACGAAAGCTAACTTCAAACCATAAGGTTTGGTTTTTTTTCATGTCCGTGTTGGGTTGTGTGGTTTTTTGTTATGTAGGCACAAAAGGGTTTTTTTCAGGTTAGCACGCACTCCAAATTTTCAGTGACTAAAAAAAAAACCCCTTCCTCTTTTACAAAAATTACTAACCTTTTAAACTAGCTCACTTGGTCCAAAGTTACGTTATGAGAATAGAGGTCTTGGGTTCAAGTCTTTCTTTTTGTTGAGTTACTTTTTCAACAATCACATGTACCTTATGTTTTAAAGTTACTTTATGTAAAAGTGTTCTCGCCCATTATAAAAAGTGAGTCACTTATAATTCTAAAGTCGCTTTATCTTTTATTTAAGTTACAATTTAATAGGTAGTTCATAAATTACTATTGTAAAAATGCATCACTTATTTATAAAAGTGGGTCACATAAAATCTTTTTCTTAAGTGAGCTAATTAAATTAAGTTTGGAAGGGGGGGGGGACTTTTTTTAAAAATATAACATTATCGTTCACTTCCGCACATTCACGTACTTCGTCGGCATCTTAAATAACTTTTCTTCAAAAAGCCATAACTTCTTCATCCAAAAGTCGTTTTCAGAGCGGTTTTTTTTAATCGGCCTAATTTTTCAAGATCTTTCCATTGGAACACTTAAATTCAACATCTATAACTTCAATTTCTATTAAAATGGAATTTTCATGCCAAGTTATTTTTGACAACAACAACTACTTCCAATGGGTGTCCTACATAGAAGATTTACTTAGAAATAAAGGTCTTTATAGAATAGTCTCAGGCCATGAGTCTAAACCTAAAAATGAAGATAAGCAAGCCAAATGGGAAAATAAGCAAGATCAAGCACATGGGTTGATAGGGATGTCTATTTCTCCAGACCTTAGATTCCATATCATAGAACTTGATACCCCTGATGAAGAAATGAAACAACTCAATAAAGTTTTTGGAATTAAAAATGAAATTAGATCCCATCAACTCGAAAATGAGTTGCTTACGTTGGACCCCAATAATTTTTCTTCCATTGAAGATTTTTTGTCCAAGTTCAACACCCTTAGACTTCTCTTGGAATGGGTTAAGGTTAAAAGAGAAGTTATCTATTCCATTCTTACTAAATTGGGACCATCCTACTCTATGTTTGTTTCCAACTTCTATTCTATTAGAGAAGCCTTTATTTCTCAAGGACAAGACTACAAGTCCCCCTCTTTTGATTCCTTTTGTGATTCTTTAATAACAGAACAAGAAAAACTTTTACATTATGGTCTTCTTAATCTTGGAAACTCTTCTAAGAAAGCCTTATCCGCCCAGAAACAATCAAGTTCAAAGAATCTTAAGAAGCAGCATACTAAAAAGAATGGTCCTAAACCAACCAAGGGTCCTAAGGACTTTCAGCCTCAAAATGAAAAATCAATTCAATAAAATGATAAGGAAAATAAAAACAAAGGGAAGAAGACTGATGGACATTGCAACTTTTTTAATCAAGATGGCCACTTAGAATCCAAATGCTTTAAGAAGATGGAATCCTTGGAAGCAACAATGAAGAAGCATAACATCCATTTGGAACACTCTTCAACTTCAACTTCATCTTCAGGAAGAACACCTTCTGCATGTGGTTTTCAAGCATCTTGGTCTGATTATGCACTAAATGTATCTTCTTCTTCTCATTCTCATGAGTGGCTCATTGATTTTGGAGCTTCTTATCACATGGCCAAAAACAAAGCCATGTTTTCTTATTTAAATGATTGTAACACCAAAAATATATATGTTGGTGATGATAGATCTGTTAGTGTTGTAGGGACTGGAACTATTCATCTAGACAATGGTCAATTTAATGATGTATTATGTGTTCCTACCTTATCCTGCAACCTTCTATCTGTATAGAAGATAACTCATTCAAGTGAAGGTAAAACCATTGAATTTTCACCTCATGATGTTGTAATTAAGGACTTAAGAGATCCTAGACATATTTTAGCTACTGGTATTGTTGATGATTCTACAAGGTTGTATAAATTTAACAACTTTGGGTCATCAACTCTTCCATCGGTATTTGTTGCTCATAATGATGAAGTGAGCAAACTTTGGCATGAACAATTTGGTCACTTAAACTATCACTCCCTTCAAAATCTATGAAAGGAAAATATGGTGACATGTCTACCTAGGGTATCTTGTAGAGATGGTGTTTGTTTCGGATGTGTACTCAGAAAACATCATCGAGATAGTTTTGAAAAACGTGCCTCTTGGCACGCCTCAGCCCCTTTACAACTTCTGCACAGTGATTTATGTGGTCCACTTCCAATTGTTCCATTCTCTGGCTACAAGTATTTCTTAACTTTCATTGATGATTTCTCCATAAGCACTTGGGTATACTTCTTAAAACTCAAGAGTGAAGTCTTTAACATGTTCTTGGCCTTTAAGGCCTTTGTTGAGAAACAATTTGGACATCAAATTCTTAAGCTAAGATCTAATAATGGCAGAGAATATGTTAACAACAAATTCATCAACTTTTGCACTGAGAATGGAATTCAAATGCAACATATTGTTCCATATACTCTACAACAAAATGGTGTAGCTGAAACGAAAAATCGCACCTTAAAGGAAATGGCTAATTGTATGCTTCAATCTAAAGGACTTAGTCTTAATTTTTGGGCAGAAGCAATTAACTGTGCAAATATACTAAATCGCACTCCTACTAAGGTTTTAAAGAATATAACTCCAGAAGAATCATGGAGCTCAATTAAACCAGATGTAAGTCAATTTCGTGTTTTTGGAAGTGAAGCATCAACCCATATTCCTGAGTGAAAAATGTATTTTTGTTGGATATTCTAAAGATGTCAAAGGATATAGAATTCTTCCACCTAAATTGTTATCATTTGAAGAGATGTAAAGTTTGTTGAAAATATATCGGCCTATGAGCCTAGTTTGGCTGATGTGCCACCTCTCTCTATCCCTTCTACTTCTGAAAATATTTCTTCTTCAGATGATGACAACAAGGATGACAATCCTCCCCCACCTTCTTAGGATCCTCCTTCAGCTCCTCAGCTTCCAAAATAGGTCTGTGCTACTCGGGATGCAACAAGTACTCTTGCAGCTGATCCTACAAATCAGCCACGTACACGTTCTCAATTCGATAGAGCCTCTTCTCTACTGGCTCAAGCTTTAGTGAATTATGAGCCTGACACCTTTGCAGAAGTTTCAGGCCATCCAGATTGGGACGTAGCTATGAATGAAGAATATCGTTCATTATTGGAGAATGATACATGGGATCTTGTTCCTCTTCCAAAGGGATGAAAACTTGTTAGATGTAAATGGGTTTACAGAACCAAGTTTGGACTAGATGGAAAATTTGATAAACATAAAGCTTGTCTTGTTGCTAAGGGTTTTTCACAAGTTGAAGGCATTGACTATACTGAAATCTTCTCCCCTGTTGCCAAAATGAACTCTATCTGCCTTGTTCTTTCCCTTGCTACCTCTTTCAAATGGAAGTCCATCAGATGGATGTTAAATCTGTCTTCTTGCATAGGGACTTTCATGAAGAAATCTATATGGAACAACCTCTTGGCTTTATACAAACAGACTCCAGCCTTGTATGTCAGCTTAAGAAATCCCTTTATGGTCTCAAGCAACCCCCTCAGGCTTGGTATGCCAAAATGGATAGCTTTCTTTTAGATACTGGCTTTTCTAGGTGTCATTCTGACAATACTGTCTACACCAAGAAAGTGGGTAAGTCTCTTATCATTCTTGTTCTTTATGTTGATGATCTTATCCTTACTAGTAGTGATACCAACCTTATAAACCATGTGAAGTGCAGCCTTAAAAAGCAGTTTGAAATGACAGACTTAGGACACTTGCATTATTTTCTTGGTCTTCAAGTCTTGCAATCCAAGGAAGGTATTTCCCTTTCCCAGTCCAAGTATGCCTGTGATCTTCTATGCCACTTTCACATGGAAGACTGTAAGCCAGCCCCGTCTCCTTTTCAGTCTGGAGCCAAAATTTTAGTCACTTGTACTTCCCCTAAAGTTGATGCTACCTTATACTGTCAGCTTGTAGGAAAACTTTTGTATCTGACCCATACCCATCCTGACCTTTCCTTTTTTGTTGGCCTTATTGTTCGGTTTATGCAAAACCCACATGAAAGTCATTAGAAAGCAGCTAAGAGAATACTTTGTTATGTTCGAGGTACAGCTCAGTTTGGGATTCATTACAGTGCAGAAGCATCTCCTTATTGGTTGGTTTCACTGATTCCGATTGGGTTGGTGACCCTGATGATCGGAAGTCTACTATAGGTCATGTCTTCACTCTTGGTTCTGGACCTATTACATGGATTTGCAAGAAACAAAGTGCCATTTCTCTTTCTTCAGCAGAAGCAGAGTATCATGGCACCGTAGAAGCTAGTGAATAAGCCCTGTGGCTTCGTCAGATCCTGTCAGAGTTGGGCTCTCAGCAACAACATCCGAATACACTTTGGTGTGATAATCAAAGTGCCATTCAACTATGCAAAGATCCAGTCCAACATCAACGCAACAAACACATTGAACTACACATCCACTTCATCTGAAAGCTCATTCATGACCATGTTCTTGAAGTGTAATAATTTTCAATCGATGATCAAGTTGCAGACATCTTTACAAAGGCTCTCACAAAGGCGAAGTTTACTAAACTTTGATTTTTGGTTGGAGTTCAGGAAGTTGTCACTAAGGGGGGGTAGGCTCTAATGCCTCCTTCCTTCTCCTATTGTGTCATATTTGTACATCCTTAAATCATATCCCAAGTTGTTCTTAACAGGAGATGTTAGGATATTTTGACACATAGGAAACAGTTAAGTATAACTTGGTCTAGTGTGGAGTTAGGTAAAGTGTGTTTCTTTACTATGTACTTTTGTAACTTACAATCTGACGGTCACGATATGTTCTAGACATGAAGTGATCCGACGGTTCATTCTCTCCTCGGTATTACCGACACTTGATCCGTGGCTTAACACCCAATTGGTCCATGATGTCTATCTAAAGAGCATGGACGGTCATTTGTAAGGTGACCGTTCATGAGAGAAGTTTATGTAAATTTTCTTTCTTTTACATTAATAAATTGCCTGAAGTGGCCGCGTTGGCTCAGGCCATGTATTGTTTCCCTCCTTGAGGGTTTTAACCACGTCAAAAATATTGGTGTACTGATCTGTGATCTGTTTGTGAGTGGTGTCCATTGGTGTTCTATCTAAGGAACTCACCCTGTAAATTCCTACATCTTACTTTGAAAAGATTTTTTCAAGATCTTGGATCTTGCTTCCTTGTGAATAGTTGAGAAAATGGGAACAACATAACCCATGATTGTCCCAACCCTCGATTGGTGATAAACTGCCCCACCTTAAGGGGACAATCACTACTACATCATACACATCATGTTCTGATTCCCTGGAGCCCCGAGCAGTAATGAAAGAAAATTAAATAAAAGGCAAAAATCATATGAAGAAGGATGGAAAAACAAAGGCCGGAGTAACTCATGTACCACAATTTCTCCCTCCTACATCCATATACCCAATATGTGGGATTCCTTCATCATAGCTACCCTTTTACCATGGCATGTTGCTTAGAGCCTTCCCTTTTCCCCCACTCCGTTCCATCATCATTTCACATGACACCTGTCATTTGATTGATATACAATGGACCTGTCACCCCCTTAGAGGTTGAAACCACCTAATAGGGTATTTTATTAACCTCTCTTCTCGAGCTTGGTAACACTTGTACATTCTAAAGCCCATTTGGACGAGTATGCCACTATGAAGTGTCCACTTGTGCCCTTGATTAGTAAGTTTATCTACTCAATTACACTAATTAATTGTTGTATTGGAAGGTGAGGAGGACGCATTGTATCTTATACAGGATTGTAGGTGGGTCTCCATCTTGGACTTGATCTCCCTATATGGTATCCAAGCCCTCCAGAGAGTCATAATAGCACTTGTAGGGTGAGCATTGAGAGCCATGGGCTTCTGCTATTGCAAAGCATTGATTACTACGCCATGAGTTTCCTCAGCACCATAGATTGTTTTTCGTGCCCCAGCCATACAAAGATGATGATGCACATGGGCCACGTTGCCTAGCTGGCCACACCTTGACACCCGACACTTGGTAGTTGATCCTTGGCCCAGAAGAGGTTTTGTCTCATGCACAGAGACATCGGAGGGCTTGTGTCATCTTCTTGCCCTCATAAATGGAGCATCAACTTGATCTTGAGCCTTTTGGAGACCCACTTGGAGCCCACAAAGCCTAAATAGGGGCTTGGAGATGTTTTGCAGCATTTGGAGGACATGTCCCTCTTCTTTATTAATTTTGAGGCCTGTTGACCACACTTTGTCAACAGCCCAAGAATTTGAGTATAAAGAACCAAACATTTTTTCAAGGATCAATATCATCATTCAGCATTTAGTTTTTATCATTGTAAACCCAATTTCTACAAATTATTGTAAATAATGCTAGTATGACCATTAAGTCACGTAACAACACCTCGATACGCCAATGATTTTTGTCAAAGGGATTTCATCTTAAGAAGTTTTTTAAGCTCCCAGAATTATGTGTATTTATAAACATGGATAATCGACAAAGTTTTTCTTCCAGTTATAACATCAAAGCTAGGGTGAAATTTGTTAACAAAGTCTTAGGTGAGTCCTAGTGTTTATCAAGTCTATGTAAAAGTGTGTTTAAGAATAATTTATTACATGGTTACTCATAGTTAGACACCATGGCTAAATTATTTTATTATAAACACACTTGGTTTCATACTAGATCATATTGTGTCGCAAAATGTGGTAATGTCTTGAAGGCTTATGTCTAAATGTGTTTTCCCCTTATAACGGTTGATATTGTAATAATTTGATGTAAAAATTGTTTTAATGCATGGTTACTCATAGTTATACACCATGGCTAAAATATTTTAGGGTGGAAAAATAATTAGTCCCCTCTAATCAATTAATTAATTTTTCTGGAAAAATTTAAAAAAATCCTAATCCAAAAAATTAATTAATTTTAAGTCAAAAATAATTTGACAGAAAATATTTTTTTCCAAGTGGAAAATAATAAAAAGTTTGTAATTCAAAAAGAAATTAAATTTTGGAGGTCCTCCACCAAGGGACAAATGGATCTTTTAATAAAATTTGACTTGGACCTTGGTGGTTAAGTCAAAGTCAAATTTTTGAGGATATCAGTGCCAAATATTAATTTTTCGATTAATAAAAAATGGTTTCCAAGAGAAATTCAACTTTTTCCTCAAAAATAAAAAATCAATGGTGGAGATTAAAATAAGATCAAGTTATTTTCGACAAATGAGATTCTTTTGATGAGGATCAAGCCAACTAGCCATTATTTTCCCTTGGAGGGGTTTATATCTCTCTCATTTTCTATATAAGGAAGTTATTGAGCTTCTCATCCCATCATCTTTGGATGAAGTAAAATTCGACTGATGTACTGAGCTTTACTCTGTTGGAATTATTTTTTCCAAAATAGAAAGACTTTGGGGTTTCAATTCACGGTGTTCTTCTATCTGTTGATCTATGGTATGTGCTAGTATTTTGCTCTTTCAAGCTCTATATTGTGCTAAAATTCATAATTGTTATTTCGTTTGCCAGTGATAAGAAAATTATATTAGTACAATTCTCTTACCTTAGTTGATCTGATTCACCTCATGATCTCACAATTATTTTCAAGATTAAATAGAGATCTATAGGTACATTATCCATTGGACTCCAAAATCACAGACTGTGGGGAAGGGTCGACCTTGTTTGAGCTTTGGGATTTCATTTTAACGAACGATTTGGCAGGAGGATTTTGGCCTGTGACTTCTCGAAATATTCATCCATATTATCTAGTCTAAAATCTCAAAATTTTATTTCTCTAATTTTGCGCTAAAAAGATTTAACTGGGTAATAAGAGAAAATATTGGGGTTTTATTTCGATTTTTGTATATATTAGGGTTTTGGGAATTTTTCTCTACATTTGTACAGGTGAACTCTCAAGTTCTCAAAGGAAATTCAAATTTGGTTGAAGGAACTAGCCCTAGGGCTAGGGTTTTAGGGGTTTCTCACCTCCAAAAGGAGTCATCCGACATATTTGTCCAATTTTCTCAAAGATGGAAAGCTAATCCAAACCCTAGAGGCCTAGATCTAGCCTCCTAGGACCCTAGAAGCTCAACACACTATTGAAATTTCTAAGTCTAACCGTTAGAAATTTTATCTGTATTCTTCTGGTTTATTTATCCTACTTGTTAATTACAAACAAGTTATTTAAACATATAAATATCGAAATAAACACAATACAGTCTCAACCATTTAAATATCGAAATAAAAACAATACAGTCTCAACCATCTACAGATCGACAGCTGAAAGAAATAGCAAACACACAAGTGACATCGTTATTTTTAGACAACTCATCCCTGGGAAAACCCAACATGGGAAAACCGGTGCAGCAATTCTGAGGGTTATTTATTATGTAGTATATCCTTGAGTACAACTGGGTGCCAAACTGGCTCACCCGACAAAGAAAAATAACCAGTTGTAACACCTCTCTATTTGGAAGCAGATATTCAGAAAATCTGCCCCACGAAACCCTCTCCAGCACAACTGAAGCAATGTGTCAGCCCTCTGAGGCACTGCGCAGACTCTACAGTGGTCTCTGCATCACTCCTACTGCCCTCTGTGTGGAAGACGCAGGCCCACTAGCCTCTGCGCTATCTTAGCTAGCCTCTGCGTGGCATGCTCTGGCTTCTACATCTACCTGACTGCCTCTGCGATGGTATCTCGACACTATCTCTGCTTCTCTATCCAGCACTCACTGCCCCTCACTGCAAATTGATCACTGATTCAACTTTTCTTAGCAAACCCCACTCTAGAAAATCGAATGACTAATCACTCTGGTGTATTCTCCAACTGACCCTCAAGCCTCCTCTTATACTTTTCCTGTTGGTCCTTCAACGGCTGAGATTACTTCTCTAATCAAAGGATAAGATTAGATTTGTCTTGATCCATGTCTTTTGGAACCTTCTAACCCAGTTTTATATTAATACCCATTAATATTTTATTTTTCCTAATTTAGACTTAGGAACTCCATTAAAAATTTAATTACTTTAATATCTCGTAAACCGGGTAGAATTTGCCCAAGCCATTCTAGGTCTTGGAGATCTCATGTGCTTTAGCCTCTCCACCAATTTTCATGGCTAGAGCACATCCGATGCTACCCCAAATCAACACTCCCTCTTAGTGAGGATTGTGCTCTAGTAATACTCCACACTGAGCATCACGTTGATTACATGACATTGGTACATGTGTTGATGCTAGGCCTCCCCACCCAACATCCTTTGCACTGCTGCATCCTATACTGCTGCCCATGGCTCTGCCACTGCCACTGCTGCATCCGTGCGGCAGCTCCCTCTGCATCCATGTTGTTGCTGGTCCTTTCTCCCCACACTGCACCCCCTCTCATCATGCTGCATCATGCTACTGCACTGCGACTCAGTTACTGAGAAGTAAGTAACTGATCCACCCAACAGCTAACATCCCTATCAGGCTAGAAACGCTCCCGATGTTGAAGCTCTCTCTATCGCTATTAAGTGCTCCCTCTACTGCCTCTATGCTGCTGCAACGACTCCCTGCCTCTCGCACCGTTGCAAACCTCTCTGTCCCATCCTGCACTATTGCAACCTCCTCTGTGCCTCTCGCACTATTGCAGCCTGCTAGCTCTGCGCTGCCCAGGACACCTGCACTCTAGCACTCTTTATCGCTTCATCTGCATCTGTTTCTACTTACATCTACTAGTCTTGCTACTTCTCTCTTCAGGGCTCCCGCAGCAATGTATGATCCAAGAGTTTGGGTACCTCAATGATCCTGCCCCTCATCGCCTGTAGTCCTCTTGACTATAGCTCGATGTCTCGCCACCTCTTCTCTAGAGGTACATGAGCACTCATGGCACAATCGTCATCCTTCTCTACCTCCTTTTCCACCTTCATTAGTGCTACCTTGGAGTTAGACGCCTCTCCCTTAAACTTCTTCCTCAGACACTGGTTCGCATAATGACCCAGATCCCCACAGTTGAAGCACTTAACCTTAGAGAGGTCCTTTTTCTTCCTCTTCTCCTTCCCAATTTGGAAGATTCGCCTTGCCAGTAAAATGTCTCCCACTCCTCGGAGACTGTGTTTAGTGCAGTCCTCACCATCAACCCCTGATCCGGCGTGGCCCTTATGGAAGTCAGTTTGTCCCAGATCTCCTTCAACCTCCCGAGGAAGTGATCTATCTTCTCCCCCTTCTGCATCTAGTATGACCACAGTTGATTCTCAAGTAACATCTTCCTCTGCATAGAAGTATGCTGGTACAATGTGTTCGGGGTGTCCCACATTTCCTTTGTAGTCTCCTTCTCGGCAATATGTTGGACCACATGATCCTTGACCCCATCAAGGATGATGCATTTCGCCTTGGCCATTCCCTCCTCGTACTTCTCATTATCAGTCGAGTCAACTGTGTTAGCCACAGTTCTCAAGGCGAAAGCCTTGATGCGAAGTCTATCTAGAATGGACAAGATCTTGGCCTTCCAAACCACAAAGTTGGACGCCCGGTCGAGCATGTCTTGATCCCTCCGTCCATTCATGGCCATCTCTCTGCTCTTCCTATCGACTCCTCCGAGTCTCTACTTCTCTCTGGAAGTTCTCTCTTCAACTCCCTTTGAGTCGCTACTTCCCATCTGGAAGTTCTCTGCTAAACTCCCTCTGAGTCTCGATTTCCCTACAGGAAATCCCCCTGCCAACGGTCGAGTTGCACCTCTCCGATCTCCTATGCACCTGCAACACTGATTTGGATTCCTTGGCTAGAAATACACCTTGGTAGAGACTCTCTCTACCTTGGTTTTGCCCGTTAGGTACTGTTCTGACTTGGCAGCAACAACACCCCACCAACTTCACTCCCCGCAATTTGCCCGCAGCTTCCTATGCCCCAACAACTGAAGGACTGAGCTTCTAGGCTCTGCACAATCCTGACACTGGCTAAACTGCTCCCCTAGCCAACTACGTCAACCCTCCTGGTCTCTGCGTGGCTCTTCATGAGCCTTTTTTCCCACCTCGGCCTCTACGCTCGCCTCTCTCTAGCCCAAACTGATGATGCAGTCAATCTGTGTGAACCCTTCTTCTATCGCTTTCTGCAAGGAACAACTTCTGTCACTCGGGACAGTTGTTTCTGCTGCAAATGCTCTGCTTCAGCTGGTGCCTTCATCTTTCCTATGATCTACAACCACGCTCCAATACCATGTTGAAATTTCTAAGTCTAACCGTTAGAAATTTTATTTGTATTCTTCTGGTTTATTTCTCCTACTTCTTAATTACAAAAAAGTTATTTAAACAAATAAACATCGAAATAAACACAATACCGTCTAAACCATCTACAGATCAACAGCTGAAAGAAATAGAAAACACACAAGTGACACCGTTATTTTTTGACAACTCGTCCCAGAAAAAACCCAACTTGGGAAAACCAGTGCAACAATTCTGAGGGTTATTTATTATGCAGTATATCCTTGTGTACAACTGGGTGCCAAACTGGCTCACACAACAAAAAAAAATAACCAGTAGTAATACCTCTCTATTCAGAAGCAGATATTCAGAAAATCTGCCCCATGAAACCCTCTCCAGAACAACTGAAGCACTGTGTTAGCCCTCCTGGCCTTTGCTTCAACCTCAAAACCCTCTGTGACAACCCTTTGAGGCACTGCGCAACCTCTACAGTGGTCTCTACCTCACTCCTGCTACCCTCTGCGTGGATGATGCAGGCCCTTTGGCCTCTGCGTTGTCTCAGCTAGCCTCTGCGTGCCCTGCTCTGGCTTCTGCGTCTGCCTCTCTACCTCTATGTTGGTCTCTCATCACTATCTCTGCCTCTTTGTCCAGTACTCACTGCCCCTCGCTGCAAACTGATCATTGATTCAACTTTTCTTAGCAAACCCCATTCTAGAAAATCGAATGACTGATCACTCTAGTGTATTCTCCAACAGACCCTCAAGCCTCCTCTTATACTTTTCCTGTTGGTCCTTCAACGACCGAGATTACTTTTGTAGTCAATGGATAAGATTAGATTTGGCTTGATGTCTTTTGGAACCTTCTAACCTAGTTTTATGTTAATACCCATTAATATTTTATTTTTCCTAAGTTTAGACTTAGGATCTCCATTAAAAATATTAATTATTTTAATATCTCCTAAACCGGGTAGAATTTGCCCAAACCATTTCTGGGCCTTGGAGATCTCATGTGCTTTAGCCTCTCCACCAATTTTCATGGCTAGAGCACATCTGATGCTACCCCAAATGAACAGACAACCCCAAGGAGAGAAGGTCACAGAGCTTACATAGTAAATTTTGAGGTTTTTATGATTTTTTTTGTGTTTTCCTAACTCTCTTTGTGTTTGCAAGGGTCCGAAATTTTTTTGAGGCCTCCAAGGCCTAGCCGAGGGCGACTCTCTTACCCTTACAGTAGCCCTATTCTTCTAATTTTGGTGAATCGCAGGCCTGTTCACCTTTTTCTTCTTGGTGCCGCAAGCCATAAGGCCTCTTCTCCCCTCTCAACAGCCACCCTCCTTTACTTTTTTTGGTGTGTCACTGGCCTATAGGCCTTTTTCCTTCTTGTTGTAGGCCTTCTAGGCCTTGATCCCTTGATTTGTGGCCTTATTACGCTTTGAACCCTAGGTCGAGACCTTATCCAAGCCTCCTATCCTCATCGCTGCCCTTTTCTAGCCCTATTCTATACCTCCTTGACCGCAATTGATCATAAGCATTGGTTTTTGGCACTAACACTTGTTTTTGTAGGTGTTTCAAGTGGTTTTTGAGTTAACATTTGTGGTTATAGGTGGACATACCCATTGGAGGGTCCCTAGAAGTAAAGTTGGTCACCAATAAAGGCAATGAGACCTAGAGGTTTGCCTCCTCAACCTTTCTTTTCTCATCATTGTTTCATTACAGCCTCAAGATACATTTTTACAGTGGCATAAAAGGCATAGCAGTGGCACCTAAACTTATTGGGCATTCACTCTTAGCATCCCTTGCATCTTTGGTAATGGTCTTGTTGTTGGCAAAATAATTTGATTGGGTTGCTTCTCTTATTGTTGTGATCAATGGTCTCTAGATTTGTTTGTTGTGTCATATCACTCTTGCATTGCATTGCATTGCTAGCTCTTGCATCCATCTATTGCACGCTTGCATTCATAAGTATTTCATTGTTAGCAATCTCATCTAATTGACAAAATATGTGTGTACTCATTGGTAAAAGATAATTGGTTTACTTGGACTGAATTGGCATTCCTTACATAAAATAGGCTTGCTGCTCTCACAAGTTTGTTCTTGATCTTTTAATGTCATTAAAATCAAGTAAAGAATAATATCGTTGAGCATATCATCATTCCCTAAGTTTCCTAGTAGTTCTAATTGCAAGCATTCATGCATGTCACTGGCTATCAAATTAGTGAATTTTTCGTAGCTTGCTCTCTTCTTTTCATTGTCATTGAATATATCCTAAAGGATCGCTGGCATCGTGAAATTTGGGTGCTTTTTATTGTCATTGCTATTAACCAAAGGAGTTGAATATTCTCTTTTCATTTGAAAGTTAAATTTCTTTCCGTTGTTATTGTCATAATTAGCATTATAAATATTTCTTGTGAGTTTACTTTTTGTAATAAGTGCACTAACATGTTGTTTTGCAAGTGAGAATCACATCTAAGAATCATAATCTTGCAAAATTGAAGTTAACTCACTCTTGAACCACTTGATTGATCACCATATTGATATTGTGAATAGAGAAATCTTTAAGTCATCTAAGTAATCTCAAGAATTGCTAATTGTGTTGATATCTTGTCGAAGGATTCGACATTGTCTAATTGGCACATTAACATTGTTAAGAGAAACATTAGACTTGTGCACTTTATGTTTATTGTCATTTGATAAGCAATCGTCCATTGTGATATTTCTAATCTTGAATTTCCTTACACTCCACTTGTCATTAGGTAACATAATTGGTAGTTAAGGAGTTCATTGAGCACTCTTTCGGTGAATATTATCCTTGTATTTGTTAAGTACTTTCCTTCATTTCTCTAAATCGAGTAATATTATTTAGATAATTTGTCTTAAAGTACTTAAAACATTTAATGATCTCACCTAAAGCTAATCACTCATTTTGCACTTGCATTCTAGGAGTAGTAGTGCATTAATTAATTTACTTCCAGGCATAAGCTTGGTTGAAAGACGATATGACAACCTTTCACACCCAACTTGTGAAGTTTAGACCCTCACTTGTGGTTAACACAGTGACCTTGCAGTGATCAGAGCCACTGTCTCTGCAGCGTCGGAGGCATTCAAGTACTTAGAACTCCAGTGGAGGTATCATTAATATAGCCATTGCTATCTTTCCCTGTGTTTCTCTCCACAACCTACACTTGAGACTAACTTCAAAACAATTGAGAGAAATGACCCACTTAGATAGGCATCTAATATAAAATTAACCAAGAATTTTCATCTCACTTAGTTCTAGGTGTTGCATCTCATCTGGTAACTTGGTAACTAATTGATATTGTGCAAGTGATTTGACTCCATAAGGCACTGGTCTCTCAAATAATCGAATTAAATCGTGCTAATAATTAAACTTGCTAATCATCATTAACCAAGTTGCTAGGTCATTCAGTTGTGTCTCCCGAACTTGTCGGTTCCTGACAAGCCTTTCATCCTCACATTTCATAGGGACTAACCCCCATAGCCAGTTGTAGGGAGACAACTAGAACGAAGAGGTTGGAGATCAGAGTGACAACCCCCGCCATGACCATTGCCACAATTCACCTGTACAATCTAGGTGACAAGATTTTCTAGCGTCATTATTGGAGATAGGTTTATCTTGTTCTCGACGCTTTGACGACATCCTCTCCTTTTCATATTTTTTGGTTTTTCATCCTTCCTTAATTGGGCAACTCGACAACATTTTTTGGCAGCATTGTCGGGAAGAGGTTTATCTTTTTCTCGGTGCTTTAACGATATCTTTTTATCTTATCATCTTCTTCACCCGTCAAGTGCCACATTTTCTGGCGCTTCGACATCATCTCTTATGTTATCATCATCCTTTGACCCGACATCGCAACAACATTTTCTAGCACCAAGGTATGATCTTTTTCATCCTTTATATCGCTCATGTTTTTAATCTTATGTTATCATCATCCTTTGACCCGACATCGCAACAACATTTTCTAGCACCGAGGTATGATATTTTTCATCCTTTGTCTCGCTCATCTTTTTCATCTTCATCAATCCATAGATTCCTAGCACCTGGACGTTCGGGTTAATTCCTTGTTTGGGTGGTGACTCCACTTATTCATCCTCTCACAAGAGCTTACACTAGAAGAAATCCTAGTAGCTTGCTTAACCCCGCTATTGATCCTAAAAAGGCTCTTTGAGCTCGGTTAAACAAATTAAATTCTAGTAAGCATTTATTTTTCTCAGACAAGAAGCCCTCGATATCCACTTGATATTCCCTGACCTCGGGGTAGATTTTTTTCTCTTCCTAGTTCTCGACTAAATTTTCGATTTTTTCCTTTTGGATTTTAAAGTTAGATTAATGTTCAAGTGGCGACTCCACTTCTTTCATTTTTTGCCAGAATTTTTTCTAGAAGCTTGCATCTTGTAGACTTCTTGTTTTTATTGAACAAGGATCTCTCTCTGACATCAACTAGCTCCTTTTGAGCAAGTCATCATCAATGACTTATTTTCCCCCTGTTGTTTTACTAGCATTCAAGACTATCCTCATGATATTCCAAAAAATGCAAATGATAATTTGCCTTCTTTTCAAGGCAATAACGCAATTACTGCTAAATATCATCTCTTGAAGTTTAGTATTTGTTTAGCAAAGTGGTTTTCTGCACATTACAATCATAAAGACATCAAGATGCATCTCTTTATCCTTTCTTTGGAAGGCAATGCAACGAATTGGTTTTATGACTTTCCTGGCGATTCTTTTGATTCTCTACAAGCCATCATCAATGCTTTCAAAAATAGATATGGAGATCAAAGGGATTCACCTTGTGCCATTGAAAATATAAAGAAATATAATCTTGTAAGGGACCTCACTGATGTAGAAAGGGTTCAAGAGAATGCGTTGCATCAATCTCTACCATATTGCAGAACTTGTAAGAATTTTCATGATGAATCCACTTGCGTCATTGCAAGAAGAATTCTCGATAGCAGAAGAGCAGGGACAAATGATCAAAGGGAAAATGATAAGCAGCTTATCAATGAATTGACTCAAATGATTAAGGACATGTAATTCAGTCAAGAATAGTTGATGAAAACAATGGAACTTAATTAGGAACTATTAATGGTAGATCACGCCAAGGAAATCAGATCCATGCATACCAAGTTGTTAGCTATAGAAGAAAAACATGCTGAAGAGATGAAAATCATTGAAGTTAATCAATATAATTAGATGACCATCATGGAATCCAGTCAAATCTCTCTTCAGAACAGGGTGTTGACCATGGAACAAAATAAAGCACGATTAATAAAGACCATGGAATTAAATCATGCTAAGGAAATGAGTTCCATGGAGGACAATTTACAGAACATGATGGAAACCATGGAGACTAATCACATACAGCAAATGAAAAGTATGGAATCAAAGCACACCGAAGAAATGACTACCATGAGGATCGAACAAATCACTCTTCAGGGCAGACTGCAAATGATGGAAAAATCAGAAGTTCTAGAACTCCAGCTCAAACCAGAGGATCCAGGAGACAATCATAAAGAACTTTCAACAAATCATAATCCACCTAGTTCACTAAAGAAATTACCATCTCATTGCGAAGAGCTCTCTTGTCCCATCGAAATGGGGTTGGTTGGCAGTGGCATAGTTGGGAGAGAGACTGATAGAAATCAGGTTATTGAGGTCAATCACAATACATGTCGGAATTATGTGTCACCTTCGACAAATTATATTCAAAATAAAATTGGGTATGCCTTAGATATTTCAAATTTTGCAGTCGAGCATCAAGGCAAAAAAACCTACCCTAGCCGCATTATTGGCATCAAAGCCCACCAAGAAGAAAAGTAAAAGGCAAAAAAGAAAGAAGAAGTTTGATGCAGCGAATGGTTGGGAAAAACATGATATTCGGATAATTCATATTTCAAAGTCCTAGCATCTTCAAAATCCAGCAGGCACATAAGAGAAGCAACCCATGGACCTGCCTGAAAGTCGCCAAATGCTCAGTATGCACTTCGTTGAAGACATCTGATGCCATAAGGCATCTTTGTATAGTATCTCTTACCCTACTCTCTTAAATAGGACTTCATTTATGTCATTAGTTAGTTTCCATTTCATACATTTATATTTTACGTGTTATGTTTCATTGTTAGAATATGATTTCTATTCCAGCAGAGGTTCAATATATTTTATGATGTATACATGATGATTTTGATTTTGAGCAAATATCTATTTGATGTTACTTTGTTTTCTTAGATACGGGATTTTGAATTCTCAAATTCCTTCAAGCGAACAATGTGTCCCCAAGAAGAGCCAAATGTTGACCACACTTTGTCAACAATCCAACAAGCAGAGTACAAAGCACCAAACAATTTTTTTCAAGGATCAATGTCATCATTCAGCTTTCAGTGTTATCATTATAAACCCAATTTCTGCAAATTATTTTAAATAATGCTAGTATGATGATTAACTGTTATGAAACCAGCTCAAGAAAAGATAGAAAAGATAGATCAACGCCTTAGAATTCAGCCTCTTCGAGGGGGCAACCTCCTTTACATTACATAAATGAACAATTCTTGGATGATACAAATGACAAAACCTCCTTTCTATATATAGGAGTCTAAGGAGTCACAATATAATCCAGCCGACCTAACAATAATAATATAAAGCCACAAAAATAACAATAGAGGGATTCTATGGGGCACAGAAATAACAATATGGGGGTAATAGGGGCACAACAATATAAATAAGGGGTATAACTACAATAGTAATGGGGTAATCACTAGTATTATAGGGACCCAACATGCCCCTCTCCTTCAAAAAAGTGTTGTCCTCAACGCTTGAGTAGTTCTGGATACTTCTGCATAAAATTCTCATCCTCCCATGTGGAATCTTCAGCGGATAAGTTCTTCCACTTGATAAGATACTCTGAAATTGATCGATTTCGTAGCTGTCGAGTTCTTGTTTCTGTGACTGCTTCCGGTTCCAATATAATTTTTCCTTCCTCGTCAAGTTCTGGCAATATTGTTTGAACTGGGAGCTTGTCGCCTATAACCTTCTTTAAACATGAAACATGGAAAACTGGGTGCAATCGAGAAGCTGCAGGAAGCTCCAATTTGTATGCCATAGTACCAATCTTTTCCAACACCTTGTACGGACCATAATACTTTGGTGATAATTTATTATCCTTCTTAGCTTGCTTTAGGGACATTTGCTTATATGGTTGTAGCCGTAGGAATACCCAATCACCTACATCAAAACTTCTTTCACTGCGATGTTGATCTGCCTGTTGTTTCATTCTATTTTGTGCCAACACGAGGTTATCCTTTAAGAGTTGGAGGACTTGTTGTTGATGTTCGATGTGATGTTCCACTGCTTGAACCTTAGAATTTTCTCTTAAATATGATGTGATTGATGGTGGTTGATACCCATAAAGTGCCATAAATGGGGTCATTTTTGTTGCTGTATGGAAGGAAGTGTTATACCACCATTCAGCCAGAGGCAACCATTTGACCCATTGTGTCTGTTTATCAGATACAAAGCAACGAAGATATCCTTCCAAACATTTGTTTACTATCTCAGTTTGCCCATCAGATTGAGGATGATAAGATGAGCTATGAGCTAACTGAGTACCAAGACAAGAAAATAATTCTGTCCAAAAATTTCCAGTGAAAATGGGATCTCTGTCACTTACAATAATCTTTGGGTTTCCATGTAGCTTTTGAACTGTTTCCATAAATGCAGTAGAAACTGTACTGGCTTTAAATGGATGTGATAATGCACAAAAGTGTGCATACTTGGTAAGTCTGTCAACTACCACCATGATGACACTCTTTCCCTCAGACTTGGGTAAACCTGTGATAAAATCCATTGAAACCTCCTCCCAACGTTGGCTTGGAATGGATAAAGGTTGTAATAGACCTGGTGTCTTAATTGTTTCAACTTTATTTTGTTGGCAAACCAAACATTCCGCCACAAACTTTTGAATATCTGATTTAAGGCCATCCCAAAAAAATTCCTTCTTAACCCTGTGGTAAGTTTTTAAAAATCCTGAGTGCCCTCCTAAGGGAGAAGTGTGCAATTCCATAAGAATCTTTTGTTTTAGCTGGGAATTCTTACAGAGGTATAAGCGATCTTTGTACCATAACGAATCATTTTGCCAGCTAAATGTATCAGAAGTACTGGAATCTTGTTGTAGCTTTCGAATAAGTGCCCACACTTCTTCGTCATTCTTCCATTCCTCCTTTGCTTCGTTTATCCAATCTGGTTGGATAATAGAAATGGCACACAACAATGCTTCCATATCCTCATCCTTTCTTGAGAGTGCATCTGCCACCACATTTTGCTTCCCTTTTTTGTAGATGATTTCAAAGTCATAACCCAACATCTTTGTGACCCACTTTTGTTGCTCTTCAGAGGATAATCTTTGTTCTAAAAAGTATTTAAGGCTATCATGATCCGTTTTTACCTTGAAGTGTCTTCCCATTAGGTAGGGTCGCCATTTCTTAAGTGCATGGAGTATTGCCAACATTTCCTTCTCATAAATAGCTTTGCTTAAAAACTTTCCCTTGATTGGACGACTTTCAAAAGCAATGGGTCTTTCATCTTGCATTAGAACAACACCAATTCCATTTCCTGAAGCATCACATTCCACAATAAAGGTTTTTGTGAAGTCTGGTGTAGCTAAGACCGGTGCTTGGCACATTGCCTCTTTAAGATGTTTAAAGGCCTTTGTTGCTTCCGGAGTCCATGAAAATGAATCTTTCTTCAATAATGTTGTTAGAGGTGCTGCTATTCTCCCATAATTCTTAACAAACTTGCGATAATACCCTGTCAACCCAAGAAATCCTCGCAGATGCTTTATGGATGTGGGGATTTTCCATTCCTTAATGGCTTTAATTTTGCTAGGGTCTACCTTAACTCCTTCATGAGATACAATATGACCCAAATATTCCACCTCCTGGACTCCAAAGAAACATTTGGATCTTTTTGCATATAATTGTTTCTCCTCCAATAGTTGTAGCACCTTGTCAACATGTTCAACATGATCCTTCCAAGACTTGTTGTAGATTAGTATATCATCAAAAAATACTAACACAAATTTTCTAAGGAATGGTTTGAAAATTGAATTCATCAAACCTTGAAATGTTGAAGGTGCATTGGTAAGGCCAAAGGCATGACCAAAAATTCATAATGACCCTCATGAGTTCTAAATGCCGTTTTCGGAATGTCTTCAATCTTCATTCTGATTTGATGATATCCCGAACGAAGATCCAACTTGGTGAAGTAAATTGATCCATGCAATTCATCCAGTAATTCATCAATGACAGGAATGGGGAACTTATCTTTAATAGTGAGCTTGTTGAGCTCCCTATAATCTGGACACATGCGCCATGATCCATCCTTCTTGTGCACCAATACTACTGGAGCTGAGAAAGAACTTTGACTCGGTTGAATTATACCAGCCTCTAGCATTTCTGCAACCATACGTTCAATTTCACTTTTTTGGACATATGGATATCTGTACGGCCTGATGTTTGGAGGAACACTTCCTGGAATCAGATGAATAGCATGATCATGATCACGCATAGGTGGGAGACCTTTGGGAGTCTCAAATACCTTGGAATGATTGTCCAGGACTTTTTGGAGATCTGGAGAAATAGATGATTCCAATGTGGAAACATCTAGCGAACATAATTGTGCAATTACACCTCTTTGCTCCTTTTTTAGAAGCTTTGTCATGCCATTAGAGCTGATTATCTTTCCTGGTTTCCCTGCAATACCCCTTAATTCAACTTCCTTTCCTTCCACAGAAAATTTCATGAAAAGTTCTTGAAAATTAAAAGCTATTGTACCCAAGGATTGTAGCCATTGGACTCCTAGTACAACATCAGCACCTCCCATTGGAATGGAAAGCATTGGGCTAGTCAATACATATTCTCCCATGGATAGCTTGATATTATGGCACTTTCCAGAACAATTTATTGTTCCTCCATTTGCAATCATCACTTGACACTCTGGTGCTGGATATAGGAAGCAATTCAATTCTTTTGCTACCCTACAATGAATAAAATTGTGGGTGCTTCCTGAATCAATCAACACTATTACCTTTTTCTTCTTGATTTGTCCTTCTATCTTGATGGTTTGAGGAGTGGTAATTCCCGCCAATGCATTACAAGATATGGTCGGATTTATTTGTTCTTCATCTAGGCTTTGTTCCTGGAATATATTCTCTTCTTTTGACCTTTCTTGCTCCTTTTCTTCTTCCTCTTCACAATCTATGTAGAATAATTTCTTCTCAGCACACTTATGACCTTTTGTGTATTTGCTATCACAATTGTAACAAAGCCCTTTTGCTCTTTTTTCTTCCAATTGTTGTGGTGTCAACCTTGTAGGTTGTGGAAGACTATGGGCAACAACACTTCCGTCTTTATAGTTGTGAATGGTATGCTTCCTAGTTGCCATAATTTTGCTTTCCATTTTTCTTGCTAACCTGAATGCCTTCTCTAATGAATCAGGTTCCCAAAGGCGCACATCATGTTGGATATTATCCTTTAAAGACCCTATGAACACATCAATCCTATGCTCCTCTGGAATATCTTTTACCCTTATGTTCAATTTTTGGAACTCCTCAATGTGCTCCATTATTGAACCCTTTTGTTTGAGACTTATCAATTGGCTAAAAAAAGTGTTGCTTTTTGTATCCTCATAATGTGCTATCAATTCTTCCGTAAAAATTGCCCAAGTGATAAATTGTTTACGAGAACAAAGCCATTGATACCATACAAACTGATTTGGTTCCAAATATAAAGTTGCCATACGTACCTTTTGTGTGTTTTGCACATTATTGAGATCGAAGAATTGCTCCATCTGTAATATCCATGTGGCGGGATCCTTGCCATCAAACTTCCTCATATCGATTTTTGGAATGTGGTGATTCTTCGATCCAACATTAGCATCTATGGAATCATGATTAACATTTCTTTTGTTCTCATCATGAGTTTCCTTTACTACCTTTTCACCATTAGTAAGTATTTCTTGTAGAAAATTAGTCAAATCTGTCTTCAAATCTGCCATGCCTGTCTTCAAATTTGTTTTCAAATCTATCTTCAAATTGTCCATCTTAGATTCCATGCCATTCATCTTAGCTTCCACGCCATTTATCTTAGCATCTGTTAACTTTTGTGAGCGTGACATTTGTTGCACTTGTTCTTGTAATTTTGATATATCATGTAGCATTTCTTCCTCTTCTTCATGAGTCATGCTAGAGCTTTCAGGTTCCTTACTAGGTGTTTGTATTTTCTTTCCTCGGGGCATCAGTTACCGATAATAATGCTCTACTATGCCCTTTGAATTCCTTCAAAATAAATTTTCAAACCAAGCTTAAGCAAAAATTTAAAAAATCTACACACCTTTTTTCACTTTGTAGGAGCTCGATATTGCCTCTGATGTATCTCTGTACTTTCTAGTCATCTAGTTCTGAACTTGTGACCTGTAGTAGCTCTCTATGTCCTCTTTCCAATGCCACAAGTCTGACCCAAATTGGATTCTCCAAGGAAGAGTTATGCGAAATCTCCCACAGTGACTTGATTATAGACTAGTTCAGTAGAGCTAACTTGTACGACGTGCCACGAGTCACTGTTTCGACCTTTGGATCTAAAAAACACCCACAAGAAACTTCAGTCCGTCCTCTTTCTGTACCTTTTTACAAAATTTCAATCCGATCCTCAGAGAGAAAGTTATGACGATTTTCCCCAGGTCACCTGTTTTGAATGTAATTCAGGAGTCTGCAAAAATACCAACTTCCTCAGATCATATCTCCGAAAATATCGCGCGAAAAGCTCTGAAATTCGGACCCAAGGTTCAGTGCCATTTCTTCTCAAATGGGTTTTTTTTTAGACTTCTGAAACGTCACAGAAAAAAAGTTATAGCAAAAATGCCACGATGACCTGTTTGGAGCAGCGAAACCTTAGAATCCAAAGCTCTGATACCAAATGTTATGAAACCAGCTCAAGAAAAGATAGAAAAGATAGATCAACGCCTTAGAATTCAGCCTCTTCGAGGGGGCAACCTCCTTTACATTACATAAATGAACAATTCTTGGATGATACAAATGACAAAACCTCCTTTCTATATATAGGAGTCTAAGGAGTCACAATATAATCCAGCCGACCTAACAATAATAATATAAAGCCACAAAAATAACAATAGAGGGATTCTATGGGGCACAGAAATAATAATATGGGGGTAATAGGGGCACAACAATATAAATAAGGGGTATAACTACAATAGTAATGGGGTAATCACTAGTATTATAGGGACCCAACATTAACTCATGTAACAACACCTAGGTAAGCCTATTATTTTTGTCAAAGGATTTCATCCTAGGAACTTTTTTAACCTCCCTGAATTTCGTGTGTTTGTAAACACAGATAATCGACATAGTTTTTCTTCCAATTAAAATCCCAAAGCTAACGTGGAATTCTTTAAGAAGGTCTTAGGTGAGTCCTAATCTCTATCGAGTCTCTGTAAAAGTGTGTTTAGCAATAATTTAGTGCGTGGTTATTCATAGTTAGACACCATGGCTAAATTATTTTATTATAAACACACTTGGTCTCAGATCATATTGTGTCGCAAAATATGGTAATGTCTTGAAGGCCTCTGTCTAAATGTGTTTCCCCCTTCTAACGGTTGATATTGTCATAGTTTGATGTAAAGACTATTTTAATGAATCGTTACTCATAGTTAGACACCATCACTAAAATATTTAAGGGTGGAAAAATAATTATTCCCCTCTAGTCAATTAATTAATTTTTCTAGCAAAATTAAATAAAAAACCTAAGCCGGAAAATTAATTAACTTTGAGTGAAAAATAAATTGATAGAAAATAAATTTTCTAACCCACGAATTATATATATGATATAATAAATTAAAAAAAATAAACTATACCCATCTCAGACTTTGGTCATAGACTTATCATACAATACAGAGTTATTAATTGGATTTATTATTATTTCTGTAGACTGAACAACCCAGAGGTTTATAATGTGTGAAATAATCTACACAGATTGCAATGAGGGTGTATATAGATTGGTTTTTAATGCAACTAGTACGCAAGATGACCCCTCCGTTCTTGCCCAAACTTTGATTTGTTGTCTCTTGTACCTAGAGACACGCGGCAAAGAGTTGTTGTAGGAGACTGTATGCACTGGCCAGCTAGTTCAAGTTGCTCGAGCCATCTGTTTGGCATTACACCCGTTGATCTGGTTCACGCGATTCGATGACTGAGGAGACTAAGGGTTCCATCCCCTAACTAACTCTTCATGCTCGGTAGCTGTTTGGCTCATTGTTACTACTTCTCTTGGTGTTCTTGCTGCTCTGCGATGGTTTGCACTACTAAGGGTTTCATTCCGTCCTCTGTATATTATGAGGGTTGTGATGGCAATGGCATCAATTCCTACGAAGTCAGGTAATCCCATTGGGTTTTTGGTCCATTGTTTTGTTGACCCGCACCGTAAGAATGCTGTAAAAATGGGTTTCGGTCTGGTGCCATGCTTAACGCTTCGCCTTCGCTTCTCAAAGTCCCATCCTATTTTTGTACAAATAATATAAGATCTCCCCAAGGAGACACGCTGGTGCAGATATACTTCTTGTCTAGAAGCTCCTGCAGCTGCATATTGAGTTTTGTTAGCTCAGGTATGCTCATGCGATAAGGAGCCCTAGATACAGTGGCTACACCAAGAATTAGCTCGATGGTGAAGTCAATGTCCCGCTTCGGTGGTAAGCCTAGAATTTATTATGGAAATACATCAACAAATTCCTGCATAACAGGAATATTTCCCAAAGAGGTCATTTTATTCTTGGTGTTTAAATATTAGTTTCAAATTAATGTGAAGGGTGAATAGATTCTTAAGATACAATAGAAGGATTTGGAATTCAAGCATAATATAGAAGCTTGAAAGTTGATTCAGTTATAGTGTGAGAATGATTTGATTTCATTATTGAAAATTGTTTTGTACCTCTTTACAGTCTTGTCACATTGAGAGGATTGCAGTGATTGTTAGGAATAGTTTGAGTGCAAATTATTTTTGAGACAGAATGGATTGACTAAAATAGGAATTTCAATAGTAATTTATATTGCTTGGTTTATGATCAATTAGAGTTAGTTTGCACAGTGATTAATATTTATTATTTGTTTGAACATGTTTTCCTCAATTGATTAGTTTCAAACTATAAAAAACAATTACGTACTTAGACAGCAAATTGATTTCATATCCTAGTTTAGATGCTCTGATCCTGCGTTAACTACGCTTGGCCCTCGAAGCTTACGAGTCCTAAGTTGATAATTTAATGTTGGAATTATTACACATATAGTTTCCCCAACATTTTTGGTGTCATTGTCGGAGAGGTTCTAAAGGGATCAGAGCATAGTTTCTTTCACAAGTTTTTGTGTGAACTTACAGGGAGGTGCTAAAGGGATCAGAGCATAGTTTCTTTCACAAGTTTTTGTGTGATCTTCGCTGCAGGGCAATCAGAGGGCAGAGATGACGGTAAGACGTGAGTGGAGAGCCACGCATCCGCTTTTGTTTGGGTCACTCCAAAGTCTGGTTGTCCAAGTAAGCGAGGAGTTCAAGTTTGGTGAGTTTTATTACAATCAGTTTTTATTCATTAAAAATTTCAAACTCTTAGACAACAAAACATTTTGGGGGTGCTGTAAGAACCCCCAAGTACTAATCTGTGTGTGGAGATAGGGATTTCTAAACTAGCAAGCATGATTAAGAATAATTAAGAATTTGAAGGAGTTATCTCAAATCCTAGCAGCAGCTGGGGTCTCTGCCTCTCAGGAAGAGCAGATCTTGACAACAGTCAAGAACATTTCTACCTCTCCAGAAGTGATCAAAGAACCTCATTTCCATCAGCCACAACCACATGAAGAGCTAGAATCCTCCAATAATCGTGTTTTCCAATATTTAGAGGAAACAGAGGACTTATGGACAACATCTATTGGAGATAAGCCCCTAAAACTAGAGATCGAAGAGGCCAACAAAGAGGACATGCAACATTGTCCAAATGAAGAAATGAACCAAGACCACTATGATTACATTGAGCATTGGTTCCAAACCAGTACTCTAGCAAGGCATCATTCTCTTCTTCACACTCTCTTAGCATCATATAATTTGCAGCTGCTAGTTTCACATGCTCATGTACACTGTAAATTTTATATGTTAAATCTGAGCATGAATGTATCCTTGTACCTGATCCGCACATGGCTTCACTGGAAGTTCTCTTTCACTTGAAGGAGGATATATTTTCTCTAGTATAGTAGGAAAGTTAGTAAATAAATAAATGAAAATAGTAAAGAGAAAAAATAAGTCCTTTTGTGAAAACCAGATTGTCTGGCACAACTGGACAGGGAGTTTGCTTGAAAACCAGGTAACTGGCGAGCAAGGTTCCCAATAAAGTTTGTAAATTTGTATGAGTTCTTCAAATCATGTATTTCATTATGTCTTGTACTTGTGTTGGTTGATGTGGGATTCCTTAAGGCCCACCTACCAACAAGCCTTATCCCATCGACATCATCACATTATCTGGGATTACGGTTAGGGTTCGATAAAGTACCTGGGAGCCTACATGCCTTAATGGCAGATATCCTTGTCATCTACTAAGGAAATACATTAATGTTTCTTAGTGGATGAATTATGCAATCCATTCGACTTCGACAAATCTATTCATGGCTAGTAGAATGTACCTGGTGCCTTGATTCCCATTGGCATCAAAGGTGGGATATCTCGCATTGGTTAACGACTTCCTCAATGGTCGGTAAATCAATGATTCTTGCATATGTTCGTCATCGACACCATTTATTCACATAAGCAGGATTTCACACGGTGTGTAGCGGTTGAAGACTATATGGTTTTGTGATCTCAATACAGATTTGCAGCAGTGTGGACATTTTTAGCAGCATTTCCTTCTCTTGTAGCAGTCATCTTATTTCAATAAAGGTTGTCATATAGCAGCTTGATCATCATTTGCAGCAGTGATCTTCCTTCTTTGTTTGGGGACATACAAATCCTCAAGCATGGGGAGAAGAGGACCTTCATTTTCAGCCTCCTTTACTATTTCCAGTTCATCCTTCTTCAGCAGATCCATATACACATCAGCAACAGTGATTCCAACTCCAACTTTCAACCGTGTTCCAGTTCATCTTCCACTTCATCTTACAACAACAAGTACATCAAAAGTAAAGGTAACTTGAGGTAAAGTTGGCTTAAGATTCTTTGATTCATTAGAGATTTAAGGAAGCTTTAATGATTAACCACCATGTATTCCATTCTCCATATACCTTTCATTTGCAAATTCCTCATTCATAATAAAATGTATGCCACTCTAATTAGGTCATAATCATGAAAAAAAAAAGTATATCGGTTCATGTAAAAGAAAAGCAGCAACTATAGTGTCTTCCCCTCCTAAATTCGCACATATTATCAATTGAATGTATCCAATAGAGAATGAAGTCATTGCTGCCCTTTGTAAAGAAAAAAATCCATAAGCATTGGCCTCACAAGAGTAGTGTATGCAACCACTCACCTCATCCACTATCACTATCACCACCTCATCTCATCCACCATTTTCATTGTCACCTATCATCTCATTCATCATCACCTCCTACCATATCTATTGCTTATCCTCAATTTGTATCACTCTCACATTTAAATCTATGGCAGTCAAATAAGCATGGTGTTGCTCCACAAGAACCAACACCCCAAATCTTCATGCAGCATTACTCCACAAGAACTAACCCTGCCGAAAGCCATGATGCCATAAGAACCTGTATATGAGCAAAGTATTTGTTTGCATGAGGACATGCAAAACCTCAGGCATCGGGGGATGATGAACCTCAAAAATGCCCATGTTTTCATCATGCAATATCACCATTCATACCCTAAAAACCCTAGGTCTTTAACCCGTTCCATACCCTAATTCCATCAACTTGCCACCAAATCACATTTTATGTCTTGTGGTTGACTATCATTAGTTTTCTTAGATTTTCTATGATTAAAGATGATTATTCCATGTTTTAATAATGACGGTTTCGCTAAGCTCATCTTTCCATAGGGTTCCATCGTCAAGTTTCTTTACAAGCCAATAGAGTACAAAAATGACCAACTCAGGGCTTTGACACTTTCGGCATGCATCCGGAGAAACCAAGAGAGATTATTATCAAAAATAATGTTTTAATACCTTTCCATAACCTGGTTTGCACCCAGGTCACTCATGTGGGTCTCTAGAAGGAAATTCACAAATTTGCCCAAATCTGCAATAAGTTTCAAACTTCCAACTTCCACCTCGATTTCTGTGTAGGTGAAGGCGAAAGAAGAAAATCTGGCACATGGGTTTTGGTCTCAGTATAGCCAATTTACTAACCCTGAAACAGTTTTCTAAAATTCCTTACAGTTTGGAATATATGCAGAGTTCTCTGAGGCCAATTTATATAAAATATCCAGATTTGTACTTAACAGTCAAATTTGGATCTGCCTACTTTTATGTCACAGCTACGGTTTGGATAAAACACTTATGCTCAACGAGGAGTTGGTTTCATTGCTCAGATTGGGACCATGCTAATGTTAGTGCTTGGTTTAAAGTAGTTACGCCATGAAAATCAAGAATGTTTTCGCAATCAGAGTGTGAATTCTAAGATTAGTTTTAGTTTTCTGAGTTTACCATGTAAATGAATTCACTACTATTTTATGTATAACGATATTGCCTATAAAGGCCAGCAAAGGAATAAGTTAGGGGAGATAGGAATTATCAGTTGAACGCAAAGCTTTGAGCTGTTGTAGATCCTTTTTATTTTAATTAAAGACCTCTGTTCCAGTGATTTAACATGGGCATGTGTTAATTCAGATTATTGTGAGTACAGTGACAGTGAGTTTTTAATTCGAATGCATTAGATTTCTTTTTTATTGCAAGTTTCTTAGGCTTAGCCAGGTGTGGCAAGGGCCCACCACAATCTGGGATTGAGCTCTTTGTAATTCATAGGTAGATCAGCTATATTACTGTGTTAACTTTCATTCCAGCAACGTGTGGATTGATTAGAATTTTAGTGTGATTACATAGATTTTGAATTGATCTCAGTGTGTTTATAATCCTTTCTGATATTGTGTTGATTTGGTTTTGAAACTACGCTCTATTCATTGCATTGCATGCCTGAATTCTTCCACAGAGCAGTGCTCTGTATCTCATAAAAACGCTGTGTTGTTTTAAGTATCAGTGAAACATATAAACACAAAACATTATTCGAACGATTTCGTGCATGCATGTCATCAATTCGTGAACTGCAGTAAGAGTTTCTCCGTGTGCTTTCGTTAGCCAGCAATGGATTTGATTGAATGTGTGAAGTGTGAATCCATAGATACATTCAGGGACTGTGTGTGAATGAAAAAGGGTGTGTTTACATTTACAAATAGCATACATATTGACTAGTTTCATAATTCTTTTGAGATTACATTCAAGATTTGAAAGTTTCTTTTATGTGCATGAATTGTCTTTTGAGCATTTGCAATTTTAGAGTCATAGGACAGTATAGTGGAAGACGGCCCCTTAGTTAAAATTTGAATCCAGCAATTGTGATTTCATCTTTCTAAGCAATAGCATTTTAGGATCAGAATAGAGTTACCTAGGTTGTTTGAGAGTGGGAATTTCATTCTTTAGCAGTGTGAGTTCTACTTGATCAGCAGTGTGAATCTTTGAGGAAAGAGTGATTGAATTTCTTTTGAAAAGCTTTCTGTGTAACCTTAGTTCTCATTATTCAGCCTCTAAATTAGACAATGAAAATTCTTGTGTACAGTAGGATTTCTTTCCAGAGATTTGACTTAAAATGCTTTGATACCTCAAGGTTTCATCTTCATAATTTTCTTTAGAATATTTCTATCCTTGTTAGATGTTTCGAATTAATTGAAGGTTTGAGGTGTGATGTTATTTAGTTTTATGTACAGTAACAGTAATATTTTCCCCTGTTTTGTTAGTTTGAATCCCTTATCAGAACAGTGTGAATTCTTTCTGAGAACGAGTTTGCTCGGCATGTTAGCATACAAGCATTAGTTTAAATATTAGTTTCAAATTAATGTGAAGGGTGAATAGATTCTTAAGATACCATAGAAGGATTTGGAATTCGAGCATAACATAGAAGTTTGAAAGTTGATTCAGTTAGTGTGAGAATGATTTGATTTCGTTATTGAAAATTGTTTTGTATCTCTTTACAGTCTTGTTGCATTGAGAGGATTGCAGTGATTGTTAGGAATAGTTTGAGTGCAAATTATTTCTGAGTACAGAATGGATTGACTAAAATAGGATTTTCAAAAGTAATTTATATTGCTTGGTTTATGATTAATTAGAGTTAGTTTGCATAGTGATTAATATCTATTATTTGTTTGAACATGTTTTCCTCAATTGATTAGTTTCAAATTATATATAACAATTTCGTACTTAGACAGCAAATTGATGTCATATCCTAGTTTAGATGCTCTGATCCTGTGTTAACTGCGCTTGGCCTCGAAGCTTACGAGTCCCAGATTGATAATTTAATGTTGGAATTACTACACATAATTTCCCCAACAGCTGCCCTGAAATCATTATGGGACAACATTCTGTTTTTACGATTACCCTCCTTTTTGTCCCAGTGGCTAATTCAACTAGCCATGGTTTTGAAAACTTAGTGCTCTGCAGTTGACACTTTTCTACCACCTGAGGACTAACATAACTTAAGCTAGCACCTGGGTCGAATAAAACAGAGACAGATTGCTTAGCAATCATACCTTCACATTCGATCATGGTGGGCTGAAATTTTCCCTGATGATTATCCAGAGCAGTGTTAATTTTGGGTATACTACTTGCCACTTCCCCAACTATGGATGCTTCTTGCATATTTGATCGCTATTATGTCCTTCCCTTATGCGAACAATCTTTTTAAGAGTGGGGTTCTCCACAACCCCAACATTGTAGCGGCAGTTTTGATTGTTGGTCATTAATGGATTTAGTATTTCCTTCCGACTGTCAATTTTCAAAATATGCAATTCTGGGCGGATTCCTGGCTGGAAATTTGCTGAGAGGTTTTTGTTGTATATTTTTGTTATTAGCAAATTTTGACCTATTCAACCCCCCCTTTGGTCCTTCGTTCTTTTGTTTCATTTGCAGGTAGCAAATGTGGGCTTTTTGCACAACATCATCCATTGTCTTGGGGTAGTAAAACTTTAGCTTTTCCTTCAGAAAGTTGGGTAAGCTAGTGATGAAGCACTGAATTTTAGCCTTTTCATGTTGCATGTAAGGCACATAACGCAGCAAGGAGGTGAAGAGTGTCACATAATCATCTATAGTTAAGGTTCCCAATCTTAACTCGTGAAACTCTTTTGCCTTTTTGTCGTAATAATTTTCAGTTAAGTACTTGTCTCCTAAATTTTTTTGGAATTCTTGCCATGTAACCTGCTCTTCATCGATTTTTCTCATTGTTTTGATTTCTTCCCACCATAGGATGGTCTAAGGGTGGTCTTACCCCTTGACAGATAAACTGCCAATTGTGCCTTCAGTTTTTCTGTGTATTCATAAATCTGATAATATTTGCCCATCTCAATTAACCAAGCTTCTACTGCCTCTTCTGATTCCACTTCAAACAGTGATGGCTTAATCTTTTTAAATTCGCCTTGCAATTCAGTTTTCTGCCTTTCGGTTTTGTGCTGGTCGGAAAAATGGTCTGAGTGTCCTTCTTCGTCTTCCCCATGTCTTTTTGCTTACTCAACATTTCCTTCTCCATGCTGAGTCGTTGGGGTCTTATCCCGGTCCTCAGTCCTGGGATCTGGATGTCGTTGATTCTGTCGATTGGACAGACTTAGGATTTTCTCTTGTTCTAAGCACAATGTTTCATTGTCTATTCTTAGAATTGTCATTTCAGCACGCAACTGCTGAACTGTTTCAAGTAACACCGCATTAGCTTGACGAGATTCATCGCCCAACTACATCCAAATATTAGGATTAGCATTCACATATGTTGTTTCCGACGGATTGGGTGGTCCTCGGTTCCCTTGCATTCAGGCCTTTTTCTTTTATCAATGTGATCTTTGTGTTCACACATACCTTTATTTAGTTAAAACAAAAAAAAATCATATTTTTGTAAAATTCAATACACAACTATTCCCAAAGAGTCTCAGTGTACGAACCTGAGCTCTAATACCACTTGTAACAGCTAAACTCTAACCCACGAATTATAGATATGATATAATAAAAAAAATTAAAGTAACTATACCCATCTCAGACTTTGGTCACGGACTTATCATACAATGCAGCGTTATTGATTGGATTTATTATTATTTCCGTAGACCGGACAACTTGGAGGTTTATAACGTGTGAAATAATCTATACAAATTGCAACCGAGGTGTATAGATTCGTTTTTAATGCAACTAGTATGCGAGGTGACCCCTCCGTCCTTGCCCAGACTTTGATTTGTTGTCTCTTGTACCCGGAGACACACGGTAGAGAGTTGTTGCAGGAGACTGTATCCATTGGCCAGCTGGTTCAAGTTGCTTGAGCCATCTGTTTGGCATTACACCCGTTGATCTAGTTCACGCGATCCGACAGTAGAGGAGACTTAGTGTTCCATCCCCTAACTAACTCTTCGCACTCGGCACCTGTTTGGCTCATTGTTACTACTTCTCTTGATGTTCTTGCTGCTCTGCGAGGGTTTGCACTGCTGAGGGTTTCATTCTGTCATGTGTATCTTCTAAGGGCTATGATGGCAGTGGCATCAATTCCTACAGAGTCAAGTACTCCCACTGGATTGTCGTTCCATTGTTTTGTTGACCCACACTGTACGAATGCTGTAAAAATGGGTTTCGGTCTGGTACAACGTTTAACGCTTCGCCTTCGCTGCATAGGGATGATTCATGGGACTTCCAACGCTACAAGAGATAATCAGTTCCAAGATTTAGCTGTGGAAGGTGAGGTTAGATGCATTTTCTGTTTCATAGCTTGCAGAGTTTATTCCTCATTTTACGTTTTACTAATTTTTCACTTCCCTTATCATTGTTCGATGGATGGCAAACAGGAGGGCTACACCACGCGGAAACCTTCAACTCTCAAGTAAGAGCTCCCCATTTGGTTTTATTCTTTGGCTTTTACAGTATTCTCATTGAGGTTTTACTGACTTAATGTCTTGGATATTTATGCCAGGTATTTACACAACGCTTCTCGGTTATTTGTTTGATAATGGCCACTACCCTCAAGAGCTTAAGCGCTTATGGCGATGCTATTGACTCTTCCAGGTTGGACTCTTTACTTCTAGGTATGAATTAAGTTATGAGAAACTACTACTCATGTGGTCGTGAAAATAGACTAAGTCTCTTACTGAGCTTTTAGCTGACAAAATGGCTTGAGTTTATTTCTTTGTTTTGGGTTTGTAAATAATTAGTTAAAGAGTATATGATTGATGGAATACTATGTAAGGCGTTTTTGAAGTTTTTGGGAGAACTCTCATTCTAAAGTCGACATCGGGTTTTTAGGGGTTTTTCTTCCTACAGAATGGACATAAATTTGCTATACAGTCCTTTAAGTGAACCTGTTCATGCCGACCGATACTGAACACTGAATGTTTAACTTATTGTATTAGAACCTACTTAACTTATTCTGTCTGTTGTATATCTTTCGAAAGGCAATCAAATTATCTTTCTTTGTTTTTGGTTTTCATTTTGGGTCGAGAATACCCTTCATTTACTCATTCAAGCATTCGCTATTTTCAATTGACAATTTTCGAAAGTATTCGATCAAGAATGAGTTTAAGATGATTATACTATTTTGAGCAATCGCTCTGCTATGTTTTCATGGTTGTTGTAGTTTGAGTGATGGTATCCTGAACCTACATCAAAATAATAAATGAATACTATATTTAAATTCCTACCAAAGTCTGTAAGGGGTGCACAGATTATTCTACAGACTCTCTATTAAAAAAGATGCATTTCGCTTGTCTTACTTCTGTACCGTAATAGTTTTCCCTTGATATTCAGGAACAAGTGAATGATAATGATTGAATGAGCACTTTCTTCCATCTTTTCTATGTTATTTGGTAATTCCACGGTTACTATAATAAACTGTCTAAAATTTTCATATATGAGAAAAAGTACTTCTATTTCCTGTAATCATGCATTTTTCAAGATATTGATATCCTGAATATAGTTTGCTATTTAAGAAGTTATTCTAATGTCAGTTCCGGAATAACAAATTTTACTCTGTCATTAAGTTTGAATTTCACAGTCTAGTATTAATCTAGAAAGAAACTACCTATAATATTTATTTGTTCAACCTGCAATTTCCCAATATTTCTAGCAAGTCTCTCCTCCCAGCCATGAATCTGGCAATGACGTCCAGACTCTCCCCCGAGCACTTTGGTTGGTTCACAATTAATCTTTCCAACTACAGTCAAGTACCTTGGGCTGCTGAACTCTTGTCTAACCTCAAGTCCTGTACTTCTTCTGACTGTTCCTGAGAATTATCCCACTGGTTTCTTTCACCCAGCTCTAGGATCTCCCCCTGGATTCTCTTTTTCCTCATCCAAATCTCCCTACAGGGTAGATGGGTAATTGTTTTTCCGTAACTATTTCTTTTAATTAATGTAACAGTTTCTCTTTTTGTTAAAGTATCATTACCAATAATTTAGGTAACCATAAATATATGTTTCTTGGCCTTTTAGCCTCAATCACTTTAATATTTAACACCATACTATAATAAAACTTTAAACTAACAAATAGTAAATATCCACTTAGTAACCTCAGTAATTTTATGCATTTTGGGGGTGTTACATCTCCCCCCCACCTCCATAAGAAGAACACCGTCCCTAGTGTTCTTTCCACCTTCAAAAAACTGTGTTGGATAAGCTATCTGCTTAAATTCCTCTTCCTCCCAGGTGGCCTCTTCTGGGCCGAAGTGCTACCATTGCACTTTAACCTAGATGATGGCTCGCTTCCGCAAAGTGGTTTCTCTCTGATCGAGAATACGAAGAGGTTCTAATAGGAACTCTCATTCTGGTTTGACCTACATAGGGGAAACAATTCATAGTTACAACCCCTTTTTAATTTAAAGAAAAAAAATAATCTATCCAAGTCATGTATCTCACCCAACCGTTTACCTGAATATTTTCCCAATTAATGATGTGTTGAGGATTATACACATATTTTTTTAGTAAAGACACGTGGAACACATTGTGGACTCGAATGTGGCTTGGTAGCGCAAGCTTATAGGCCACTGGCCCAATTCGTTCCAAGACTTGGAAGGGTCCACAGTATCGGGGTGCTAACTTAGCACAACCTCACCACTGTAAGGAACTTTTCTGGGGCTTTACTCTTAAATATACGTGGTCTCCCGGTTGAAATTCTCTATATGTCCTCTTTTTTTCTGCATACACTTTCTGTCTATCTTGGGCCGCCCTTAGATTTTGTCGAACCTTTTTGACAATTTCCTCCATCTCTGCTAGCATGTCAGGACCCAATGCAAGTTTATTAACTGGATTATTCCAGTCTATGGGCACTCTGCACTTTCTTCCATACAACACCTCAAAGGGACTCATGCCCAGTGATTCATGATGTCCATTATTATATGCAAATTCCACTAAGTGGAGATAATCTTCCCACTTCTGTGGCTGCTGCATCACAAACATGCGTAGCATGTCTTCTAACACCTGATTTACCCGTTCGGTCTGTCCGTCCGTTTGGGGGTGGTAAGCGGTACTGAATTGAATTTGAGTGCCCAATCCTGAAAAGAGGGTTTTCCAAAATGTGGATGTAAATTTTACATCCCTATCGGAAATTACTACCTTGGGCATCCCGTGTAGACGAAATACTTCCTTCATGAATATGTCTACGATTTCCACAGTCTTATTAGTGGACTTCACAGGTATGAAGTGAGCAGTTTTACTTAATTTGTCTACTACCACCATAATTGAGTCATGCTGCTTTCTGGTGCGAGGTAGACCGGTGATGAAGTCCAATGATATTGTCTCCCATTTCCATTCCGGAATGGGTAATGGTTGCAACAAACCTGCGGGGTGTTGGTGTTCTGCCTTCACTAGTTGACACTCCAAACATTTGGACAAGTATTCTGTAACATCCTTTCTTAACCCCGGCCAAAAATACCCTTTTTTGATGGCTGAAAACAGTTTCTGATAACCTGGGTGGCCAACACATGGTTTCCGATGAAATTCATCCAAAATCAATTGTTTAATAGAGTTTTGGTTAGGAACATAAATTTTGTCTTTGAAAGTGAGGATGTTGGAATTTATATTGAAATCTGACTGTTCCCTTTTTAATAACGCTTCCTTTGTCTGCTGCCAAAGGAAAGTGTATTCTGGATCCTTAACAAATGCTTCCTTTATGATCTCAGGAATGTTTGAGTGTACTTGACTGATTTGGACCTCATAAATACAATGTACCTTTTTGCTTAAAGCATCAGCTACTCAATTTTCCTTTCCTTTAAGATGTTTCATGTCAACATCGAATTCACTTAAAAATGCGGTCCATCTGGCCTGTCGCGCATTTAAGCTAGACAGGTTGAAGAAATTCGTCAGGCTTCTAGGATCTGTTAATAGCAAAAATTTCTTCCCCAATAAGTAGTGTCACCACATTTTAAGTGCATGCACTACTGCTGTTAGTTCAAGGTCGTAAGTAGAATATAGCTACTCGTATTCTCTTAACTTCTGTGATTCATAAGCAATCACATTTCCTTCCTGGGTCAGCACTCTGCCCACGCCTTATTTACTAGCATCCACACAAACTACGAATGGCTTTTCCAAATCTGCTACCTTTAACACAGGTGAAATGGTAAGCAGGTGCTTTAATCTTTCAAAACTCTGCTGACACTCAGCTTTCCATTGGAAGGCACACCCCTTTTTCTGTAAGGAGGTCATTGGAAAGGCAATTTTTGAAAACCCCTCAATAAATCTACGGTAATATCCAGCCAAACCCAAAAACGACCTGATATCTGCGACATTCTTTGGAGCGGTCCATTCCATGATTGTTTTGATCTTCTCCGGGTCTACCACTATTCCATCCGCTGATATAACGTGGCCCAAGTACTGAATCTGATCTTTGAAAAAATCACACTTGCTGAATTTAGCATATAACTAATTTTATCGTAGTGTTTGTAATACTATTCTCAGATGTTCTTTATGTTCCTCCTGATTCTTAGAATATATTAGAATGTCATCAATGAAAATCAGCACAAATTTATCAAGGTAAGGCTGGAAAATACCATGCATCAGACTCATAAATGTGGTTGGGGCATTTGTGAGACCAAAAGGCAGCACCATGAACTCGTAATGACCATAACAAGTACGGAATGTCGTCTTGCAAATGTCCTCCTCTTTTATTCTTATTTGATGGTAGCTAGATCTTAGATCGATTTTCGAGAATACTTTAGCTCCTTGCACTTGATCAAATAGATCATCGATACGTGGTAAATGATATTTATTCTTAATGGTTAGTTTGTTTAATTGGCGATAATCTATGCATAATCTCAGAGTCCCATCCTTTTTTCGTACAAATAATATAGGATCTCCCCAAGGAGACACGCTGGGGCAGATATACTTCTTGTCTAGAAGCTCCTGCAGTTGCATCTTGAGTTTTGTTAACTCAGGTATGCTCATGCGATAAGGGGCCCTGATACAGGGGCTGCACCAGGAATTAGCTCGATGGTGAAGTCAATGTCCCGCTTTGGTGGTAAGCCTGGAATGGATTTTGGAAATACATCAACAAATTCCTAAATGACAGGAATATTTTCCAAAGAGGTCATTTTATTCTTGGTGTTTGTAAACCCCACCTGGACAGCATATATTTGGCAGCCCTTTCTAATACATTTTCCTAACTGGTTAGCAGTAATAGGACGTAACTTGGTATTGGTTTTAATTCCTTGGAGTTCCTTCCTTTGACCTGATTCAGCAATAAAACTAACAGTTTTTTGTTTGCAATCCACAAGGGACCAACACTTTTCCAACCAGTCCATTCCGATTAGGATGTTGTAAGAACCCAAAGGAAGTATATTAAGGTCAACGTAAATAGGCTGCCCTGAAATCATTATGGGACAACGTTCTGTTTTTCCGATTACCCTCCTTTTTGTCCCAGTGGCTAATTGAACTAGCCATGGTTTTGGAAACTTACTGCTCTGCAGTTGACACTTTTCTACCACCTTAGGACTAACATAACTTAAGCTAGCACCTGGGTCAAATAAAACAGAGACAGGTTGCTTAGCAATCATACCTTCACATTCGATCATGGTGGGCTGAAATTCTGCCTGATGATCATCCAGAGCAACGTTAATTCTGGGCATACTCCTTGCCACTTCCCCAACTGTGGATGCTTCTTGCATATTTGATAGTTGTTCTATCCTTCCCTTATGCGGACAATTTTTTAATAGTGGGGTTGTCCGCAACCCCAACATTGCAACGACAGTTTTGATTGTTGGTCATTAACAGATTTAGTATTTCCTTCCGACTATCAATTTTCAGAATATGCAGTTCTGGGCAGATTCCTAGCTAGAAATTTGCTGAGAGGTTTTTGCTGTATATTTTTGTTATTAGCAAATTTTGAATGTCTGTTTGGAATCAGGCTTGTACCCTTCCGATTCAAACCCCCCTTTGGTCATTCGTTCTTTTGTTTCATTTGCTGGTAGCACATACGGGCTTTCCGCACAGCATCATCCATTGTGTTGGGGTATTCAAACTCTAGATTTTCCTTCATAAAGTTGGCTAAGCTATTGATGAAGTGCTGAATTTTAGCCTTTTCCTCTTGCATGTAAGGCACATAACGTAGCAAGGAGGTGAATCATGTCACATACTCATCTATAGTTAAGGTTCCCAATCTTAACTCGTGAAAGTCTTTTGCCTTTTCGTCATAATAACGTTCAGTTAAGTACTTATCTCATAAATGTTTTTGGAATTCTTGCCATGTAACCTGCTCTTCATTTATTTTCCTAATTGTTTTGATTTCTTCCCACCATAGGGTCACCTTACCCCTTAACTGATAAACTGCAAATCGTGCCTTCAGTTTATCTGTGTATTCATAAATCTGATAATATTTGCCCATGTCAATTAACCAAGCTTCTGCTGCCTCTTCTGATTCCCCTTCAAATAGTGATGATTAATCTTTTTAAATTCGCCTTGCAATTCAATTTTTTGCCTTTCGGTTTTGCGCTAGTCGGAAAAATGGTCTAAGCATCCTTCTTCGTCTTCCCCGTGTCTTTCTGCTAACTCAACATTTTCTTCTCCACACTGAGTCGTTGGGGTCTTCTCGCGGTCCTCAGTCCTGGGGTCTAGATGTCGTTGATTTTGTTGATTGGACAAACTTCTAAGGATTTTCTCTTGTTCTAAGCACAGTGTTTCATTGTCTGTTCTTAGAATTGTCATTTCAGCACGTAACTACTGAACTGTTTCAAGTAACACCGCATTAGCTTGACGGGATTCCTCGCCCAACTATATCCAAATATCAAGATTAGCATTCACATATGTAGTTTCGGGTGGATTGGGTGGTCCTGGGTTCACCTGCATTCTGGCCTTTTTCTTTTATTGATACGATCTCTGTGTTCACACATACCTTTATTTAGTTAAAACCAAAAAAAAATCATATTTTTTTTAAAGTCAATACATAACTATTCCTGGAGAGTCTCAATGTATGAACCTGAGCTCTGATACCACTTGTAAGAGCTAAACTATAACCCAGGAATTATATATATGATATAATAAAAGAAATTAAAGTAACTATACCCATCTCAGACTTTGGTCACAAACTTATCATACAATACAAAGTTATTGATTGGATTTATTATTATTTCCATAGGCCGGACAACCCGGAGGTTTATAACGTGTGAAATAATCTACACAGATTGCAAGGAGGATGTATAGATTGGTTTTTAATGCAACTAGTATGCCAGTTGACCCCTCCGTCCTTGCCCAGACTTTGATTTATTGTCTCTTGTACCCGGAGACACGCAGTAGAGAGTTGTTGCAGGAGACTGTATGCACTGGCCAACTGGTTCAAGTTGCTCGACCAGCTGTTTGGCATTACACCCGTTGATCTGGTTCCCACGATCCGACAACAGAGGAGACATAGGGTTCCATCCCCTAACTAACTCTTCGCGCTCGGCAGTTGTTTGGCTCATCGTTACTGCTTCTCTTGGTATTCTTGCTGCTCCGCGAGGGTTTGCAAAGCTAAGGGTTTCATTCCATCCTTTGTATCTTCTGAGGGTTGTGATAGCAATGGCATCAGTTCCTACGAAGTCAGGGAATCCCACTGGGTTGTCAGTCTATCGTTTTGTTGACCTGCACCGTAAGAATGCTGTAAAAATGGGTTACGGTCTGGTATAGCGTTTAACGCTTCGCCTTCGCTGCATAGGGATGACTCATGGGACTTCCAACGCTGGAGCATATAACCGGTTCCAAGATTTAGCTGCGAAAGGTGAGGTTCGATGCATTTTTTGTTTCATAGCTTGAAGAGTTTTATTCCTCATTTTAAGGTTTACTGATTTTACACTTCCCTTATGGTTGTTTGATGGATGGAAAATAGGAGGGTTGCCCAATGCGGAAACCTTCAACTCTTAGGTAAGAGCTCCCATATTGGTTTTATTCTTTGGCTTCTACAGCATTCTCATTGAGGTTTTACTGACTTAATGTCTTGGATATTTATGCCAGGTATTTACACAATGCTTCTCAGTTATTTGTTTGATAATGGCCACTACCCTCAAGAGCTTAAGCACTTATAGTGATGCTATTGACTCTTCTAGGTTGGACTCTTTACTTCTGGGTATGAATTAAGTTATGAGAAACAACTACTCATGTGGTAGTGAACAGAGACTAAGTATCTTACTTACCTTTTAGCTGACAAAATGGCTCGAGTTCATTTCTTTGTTTTGGGTTTGTAAATAATTAGTTAAAGAGTATATGATTGATGGAATACTGTGTAAGGAATTTTTGAAGTTTTTGCGAGAATTCCCATTCTGAAGTCGGCGGAGGGCTTTTAGGGGTTTGCTATGCGAAACTCTTAAGTGAACCTGTTCATGTCGACCAATACTGAACACTAAATGTTTAACTTATTGTATTAGAACCTACTTAACTTATTCCGCCTGTTATATATTTTTGGAAAGGCAACGAAATTATTTTTTCTTTGTTTTTGGTTTGCATTCTGGGCCGAGAATACCCTTCAAGCATTCGCTATTTTCGATTGACAATTTCCGAAAGTATTCGATCAAGAATTAGTTTAAGATGATTATACTATTTTGAGCAATCGCTCTGCTATGTTTTCATGGTTGTTGTAGTTTGAGTGATGGTATCCTGAACCTGCATCAAAATAATAAATGAATACTATCTCTACATTCTCACCAAAGTCTGTAAGGGGTGCACAGATTATTCTACAGACTCTCTAATAAAAAAAAATGCATTTCGCTTGTCTTACTTCTGTACTGCAATAGTTTGCCCTTCATATTCAAGAACATGTGAATGATAACGATTGAATGAGCACTTTCTTCCATCTTTGCAATGTTATTTGGTAATTCCACAGTTACTATAATAAACTGTCTAAAATTTTCATATATGAGAAAAATTACTTCTATTTCCTGTAATCATGCATTTTTCAAGATATTGATTGCCTTAATATAGTTTGCTATTTAAGAAGTTATTCTAATGTCAGTTCAGGAATAACAAATTTTACTCTGTCATTAAGTTTGAATTTCACAATATAGTATTAATCTAGAAAGAAACTACCTATAATACTTATATGTTCAACCTGCAATTTCCCAATATTTCTAGAAAGTCTCTCCTCCCAGCCACGAGTCTGGCAATGACATCCAGACTCTCCCCCGAGCACTTTCGTTGGTTCACAGTTAATCTTTCCAGCTACAGTCAAGTACCTTGGGCTGTTGGACTCCTGTCTGACCTCAAGTCCTGTACTTCTTCTAACTATTCCTGAGAATTCTCCCACTGGTTTGTTTCACCCAGCTCTAGGATCTCCCCCTGGATTCTCTTTTTCCTCATCTAAATCTCCCTACAGGGCAAATGGGTAACTGTTTTTCCATAACTGTTTCTTTTAATTAATGTAACAGTTTCTATTTTTGTTAAAGTATCATTACCAATAATTTAGGTAACCATAAAAATATGTTTCTTGGCCTTCCAACCTCAATCACTTAATATTTAACACCATACTATAATAAAACTTTAAAGTAACAAATAGTAAATATCCACTTAGTAACCTCAGTAATTTTATGCATTTTGGGGGTGTCACATCTCCCCCCCCCCCCCATAAGAGGAACACCGTCCCTTTTGTTCTTTCCACCTTCAGACATGTTGGATAAGCTTTTCGCATAAATGTCACTGTCATCACAGCCCTCAAAAGATACAAAGGAAAAAATGAAACCATCAGTAGTGCAAACCCTCGCGGAGCAACAAGAACACCAAGAGAAGCAATAACAATGATCCAAACAACTGCCAAGCGCAAAGATTTAATTAGGGGATGGAACCCTAAGTCTCCTCTATCGTCGGATTGCGGGAACAAGATCAAAAGGTGTAATGCCAAACAGATGGCTCGAGCAACTTGAACCAGCTGACCAGTGCGTACAGTCTCCTGCAAAAACTCTCTGTCACGTGTCTCCGGGTACAAGAGACAGCGAATCAAAGTCTGGGCAAGGACGGATGGGTCACCTCGCGTACCAATTGCATTAAAAACCAATCTATACACCCTCGTTGCAATCCGTGTAGATTATTTCACACGTTATAAACCTTCGAGTTGTCCCGTGTATGGAAATAATAATAAATCCAATCAATAACTATGTATTGTATGATAAGTCTGTGACCAAAGTCTGAAGTGGAAAATAATCAAAAACTCGTGCATCAAAAAGAAATTAATTTTGGAGTTCCTCTTGCATCCATCTATTGCACTCTTGCATTCATAAGTATTTCACTGTTAGCAATCTCATCTAATTGACAAAATATGTGTGTACTCATTAAGTAAATACTCTCAATAAGAAGATAGATGCTCTAAAAGATAATTGGGTACTTGGATTGAATATGCATTCCTTACATAAGATAAGCTTGTTTCTCTCACAAGTTTGTTCTTGCTCTTTTAATGTCATTAACATCAAGTATAGAATAATATCTTTGAGCATATCATTGTTTCCTAAGTTGCCTAGTAGTTCTAATTGCAAGCATTGCTACATGTCATTGGTTATCAAATTAGTGAATTTCTTGTTCCTTGCTTTCTTCCTTTCATTGTCATTAAATATCTCCTAAAGGATTGGTAGCATCTAGAAATTTGGGTTCTTTTACTTGTCATTGCTATTAACCAAAGGAATTGGATATTCGCTTGTCATTTGCAAGTTAAAGTGCTTTTCGTTGTTATTGTCATAAATAGGATTATAAATATTTCTTGTGAGTTTACTTTTTGTAATAAGTGCACTAACATGTTATTTTGCAAGTGAGCATCACATCTAAGAATCATAATCTTGCAACATTGAAGTAAACTCACTCTTGAACCACTTGATTTCTCACCATATTGATATTTTGACATGTGTAATCCTGAAGTCATCTAAGTAATCTCAAGATTTGCTAATTGTGTTGATATCTTGTTGAAGGATTAGCATTGTCTAATTGGCACATTAACATTGTTAAGAGAAACATTAGACTCATGCACTTTACGTTTATTGTCATTTGATAAGCAATTGTCCATTGTGATATTTCTAATCTTGAATTGCCTTACACTCTACTTGTCATTGGATAACCTAATTGGTAATTAAGGAGTTCATTGAGCACTGCTTTTGGTGAAGATTATCCTTGTAATTGTTAAGTACTTTCCTTTATTGCTCTAAATCGAATAATGTTATTTAGATAATTTGTCTCAAAGTACTTAAAACATTTAACGATCTCACCTAAAGCTAATCACTCATTTTGCACTTGCATTCTAGGAGTAGTAGTGCATTAATTAATTTACCTCCAGGCATAAGCTTGGTTGAAAGACAATAGGACAACCTTTCACACCCAACTTCTAAAATTTAGACTCTCACTTGTGGTTAACACGGTGACTTTGCAGTCGTCAAAGCCACAGTCTTTGCAGAGCTGGAGGCATTCTGGTGGTTAGAACTGCCGGGGATGTATCATTAATATAGCCATTGCTATCTTCCCCTAGGTTTCTCTCCGCAACCTACACTTGAGACTAACTTCAAAACAATGGAGAGAAAGGACCCACTTAGATAGGCATCTAATCTAAAATTAACCAAGAGTTTGCATCTCACTTAGTTCTAGGTGTCGCATCTCATATAGGATAGTGTGCATCCTAAGCACCAACTGTTCATCTGGTACCTTAGAAACTAATTTATATTGTGCAAGTGATTTGCTTCCATAAGGCACTGGTCTCTCAAATAATCTAACTAAATCGTGGTTATAATTAAACTTGCTAATCATCATTAACCAAGTTTCTAGCCCATTCAGTCGTGTCTCTCGAACTTGTCGGTTCCCGACAAGTCTTTCATCCTTAGATTTCATAGTGACTACCCCCCATAGCATGTTGTAGGGAGACAACTAGAACAGAGAGGACGGGATCAGAGTGACAACCCCTGCCCTGAGCGTTGTCACAATTCACCTGTACAATTTTGGCGACAACAAGGCCCTCTCCCACACTTTGAGCACAAGAAGCCTCAATGCTAGCCTTGGAGAAGCACTTTGCACGGATGAAATCATCCCTACGCAGGTTGCAAAGGAGATTAAATACTGATTAATTGTTAAGCTATCTTGGTTGGCTTGTAACCAAGGGTCTTCACATCATTTTTTATGTTTTAGGGGCTTCATAATTAGAAATTCGAATTGCTAGAACTTGTATATATACATGAGACCTAGTCTCATTACAAACTATCACACTTGGGATTTTTGCTAGCCTCATTAGAGGGTTCGGACCTCCAATTTTGGAGAAGATATGGATGTTTTTTGGATGCACTTTGATGTATGGATATATTGCTATCTTTTCGGAGATTCTAAATGCATTATTGATGGATGGATATCCTTCATATTGTCTAGTAAGTGAATTTTTTTGTTGAATATATTTATGTAAATGTCTAATGCATGGAATTATTTCTCATAGTGAATATTTATTAGCTAATTTACTTGATATGGCACAAAATTGTGATCTTGGGAATTTTCATGTGTTACTCATTGACGGTATGAAATGAATGTTCATAGTGGGAAAATTATTATAATTTACCATGAAACTCCATTAATTAATGCTAATGAAGGTAATTGTTGGAGCCAGATGTTACCCACCACCAGTGGGTGATACCCCTAGGAGAAATTTTTCTCCTAGATATGTCTTTAGCCAGCAACCCCTTGCAGCCACCAAATAACTCGATGTGTCACCACTCTCCACCATCTAGGCCAACCATTCTTTGCCCTTGCCCATCTGTTATGATCATATGTTTGAAGGTGGGCCTTCCAACCCCAAAGTTATGGATTTTCATTATGTAAATGGGTGTTTATGCTTTCTTTTCTTGGACACATTTGGACACGGATTAGTGGGGGGCTTCAGCAGAAAGAATAGACTTGGATTGTACTCTTGTTACTTTGTCCCAACTTGTTGGTTAATATTGTATCCTAGTCCCGTGGGATCTCCTCTACTGCCTGCTAGCTCTAGGAGTGGCACTACATGAGAAATCTTAATTTTGGTTGTGTGGTCCCGCTTCTCGACACCATATATCTCACTCCCTTCCGCTCATTACAACCCCTTTTCACATTTTTACCATCGAGTTTCACAAGGAGTTAGCCTCCGGCCCCCCCCCCGTGTCCACACTATCGGTCAGGCCTGGAACAATACCCTGGAGGTTGATGTAGCTTAAAAAAGATATAAAAGCATAACTTGGCCACTTACAATAGGAAATGTACCACAAAATGCAAAGATGGCCAGGCCATAGAAAATTTAGCACATGGGAAAAAGCCAAACATGATTTGTACCCCCTATCACGATCGCCATCACTCTGGTTCCTAGGGCCCCCATCGGTGCCCCCTCTATCATTAAGGAACCCATGATTGTCCCAATCCCTAGCAGGTGATAAACTACCCTACCTTAAGGGGGTACTCACTGCTACATCATACACATCATGGTCTCATTCCTTGGAGCCTCGAGCAATAATGAAAGACAAAAGAATAAAAGGTCAAAGGCATATGAAGAAGGGTGGAAAAACAAAAGTCGGGGTAACTCATGTGCCACAATTTCTCCCTTCTACATCCATATACCTAATGTGTGGGCTTCCTTCATCATAGCTACCCTTGTACCATGGCATGTGGCTTGGAACATTCCATTTTCCCCCACTTTGTTCCATCATCTTTTCACATGACACTTGCCATTTAATGGATGTACCATGGACCTGTCACCCCCTTAGAAGTTGAAACCACCTAATAAGGTCCTTTATTAACCTCTCTTATTGAGATTGGTAGCATTCGTACATTTTAAAGCCCATTTGGAAGGGCATGCCATTATGAAGTGTCCACTTGTGCCCCTAATTAGTAAGCTTATTTACTCAATTACACTAAAGAATTGTTGTACTGGAAGGTGAGGAAGAATCATTAGATCTTGTTGACCACTACGTGTCAACTACCCATAGCAGTACACCCCCTTTTTTCGCAAAAGGGATAGCGCTTGATTGACGTGTCTGTGCCATTCGACAGCTTGATCATATTATGTTGTAAACCCAGTCTGCATGTGTGAATTGTAAATAATCTAAGCAGAGCTGAGTCATGTATGTAAATTGCCTAGGTGGACCTAATTTTCTAGTGATAATCTACGTTCTGGAAGGTTTTTTGTCTCACCGATCCATGATCGGCAGAGTTTTCCTTCAGCCTAACCCCAAAGCCGGAATGAATTTTGTCATTAGAATCTTAGGGGAATCCTAGAGCGTTGATCTGCTAGATTATAGTTGTGTCGCAGAACTGGGTGGTCTATGAGGGTCTATGTCAAATGGGTTTTCTCCTTTGAGATGTAAAATTGTAAAAGTCATGATGTAAAGTGTCTTGAGGGTTAGAAAATGTTTTAATCCCCTCATAAGTCCTAAGTCCTAGGTCCTAGGTGATTTTTCCAAAGGCTAAGTTCAAGGATCCAAAAATAAAAATTAAAAAATTAAAAAAATTAATTAATTTTAAAAATAGATAAAAATAATAATAAAATTTTAAAAATTTTAAAAATAATTAAAAAAATAAAATATAAAAAATAAATTAAAAAGTTAAAAAAATAATAAAATAATAATAAGTCAAATTTTTGAGTAAATAAATGCAGAATTTTAAATGAATGTTCATAGTGGGAAAATTATTATAATTTATCCATGAAACTCCATTAATTAATGCTAATGAAGGTAATTGTTGAAAGGGGTTGTTAGGGCTTCCGCTTGTAGCCTCCTTGAAAGTCAATTTTACCCAACTATAGGCACCCATGACTCCATACTCCCAATGGTATATGCACTAGTCAAGTCCCTTGGTGGCCAAACTTGGATCTAATCCATAAAATTTTCTTCGTTTCTCTTCCTAAATCTATCCATTTAAGGATAAGGAGGTTCTCTACGGCTTGTTGCGAAATTTTAGGGGGGAATTTTGGATTTCGTCCAAACAGGATTCTTGTTTATGGTCTCCTGTAGGCATCCTCCAGTTTTAAACGAATTATGACAGTGGAATTTCAATATAATTGATGTTGTCGCTATCACACCAAGAGGGAACCCTAGAGGCTAATCCTTCAACTTGGAGATTCCTTGAAAGCTTGAACTTTAGTATTTGTTGAAGTATATCATTCAAAGCCTTATCTCTTGTCTACCATGACCTTCAATGAACCCTTGTATCATAAAATATCTCAACCCTTTGTCTCGTGTAGATATTCCTTCAAGGGGTTTTTCTTGGAAAGTCTTCCTAGCTCCTCCCAAAGCTTGCACTTTCATTGAACTTTCCATTGAATGAGCCACCTTGCCTCACTTCATAACTTCCTTAGACATACATTTATCTCAAGTGAGGGTTACTGGGACTCCTCCCATCAGTGAAAATCCGAGAAGAGAATGGGACATAGGTTGTGGTGACAGTGGGCCCTTGTCTCAATTTGTTGTTGTGCCCTCTATCTTTAGCCTATTTGCTAGGTCTACTAGTTGGTGCAACAACATTTTTGGCATCGTTGTTGGGGACACGAGACGTGTTTCTTGTTCCCATGCGACATCTTGATATATCATTTTGGCAACTACATTGGAAGAACGAAGAACTAGTTCTTCATTAAAATTCAAGGTCAATGCTTGTAGGGTGAAGCAAGCATCTCTCTAAGCGTCTTTTCATTCACCCTGGCGAATCCCATGTTATGTATATGTAGGAATCAATGGCTATCAAGAAACTTCGTTAATGGTTCCCTACTTTGGATATCACATGGATCCCCAGATACCCAAATGGCTTGGATAGAACTCTTATGCAAAATATGCCATGTTTTGATGGTGACCCATGTTCGGTAAATGATCACATAGCAGATTCATCAAATATTATTTGATGAATGTGACTCATTTGGATAGCCTCATCTAGTTATTTATCAATTATATTGGATATAAACATAGGGGTTGGCCTGATTCATGTGAATCTAAACGCATTTCTTCTTTCTCTACCTTAGTTGTATATTTCCGCATACAAAAAGGCCCAAATTCTCAACCTGTTGAAGAAGAAATTCAAGTATTGGACCGCGCCTTTGAGGAAACCAGCAATAAACATGGAGAAGGTCAAGAGGAGGAAATGGATCCCATTCCTTAAAGCATTCATGAATATCATGAACTTGAAAGCATCTCCTCCGAGGATGAAGATGAGGATCTTGATCCTGAAAGCCTCCAAATACTGCAAGAAAGAATGAATGAATATCGCAAGTCTTGCATGGAGCTGGCAGAGAAAAATACACACAAAGATCTCAACTTTCATTTTATTGAGCAAGGAAATAAGCTTTATGATTTGAAATGTGAATATAAGATTAATCATACAAATGCCCTCCTCCTAGAAGTTTATTACTAGAATTATGTGGTAAATACTTTGGGTGATACTCTTCAAAGAAAGGAGAAAGAGGAGTCGTCCTCCCTGCCTAGCAATGAAGAAAAGAATAATTCTAAAGAAGATCATGATGACCAACCAAATGAGGAGTCTATAGATGACTTTTGGACTGCGGATTAGGGGATTGGGTATGAATATAGTATAAATGAAGGCTGCATGGAAGCCCAGGTCCAAAACGATAAACTTGATGAAGTGGGGCCTCTCATTCAAGAAGGCATGCTTAATAAAGATCTAGAGGATATGAACATTGTGGCTCCTTGTGGGGTTGACATCTGTGATTTCTTCCACATAAATTAGGGAAATGAGATATTAACAATCATCATTTCGACAAAGACACTATTTATGACACCGACAAGGAAGATGAGGTTGAGATTGGTTTTCCCTTTCCTCAGGGAATTAATCATAATGATATATCTTTTCAAACCCTTGAAAGGAAGGATCATTATTTTACCTTGCATGAAGAAGGGCTTTTAGAAGTAATGGATTGTCATTTTCACAAAAGCCCCATTTATGACTCCGATGATGACATCGACAAGAGCCCTAATCTTACTCACCTTCTTTAGGATCCCAGGGTTGTAGCTGCAATGTCCATGAGCCATAGCCTCACCTTTTCTCATGCCATCACTAATGTTGATGAGCCCTTTCCCCATCCTGAATATGATATTAAGGAAGATCTAGTCATTAGATGTATCCCTTCTTCCTAATCATGCTCTCAGGATCATGAGCACACAGTGGTTGCCCATTTTCAATGTGATTATTCTATAGATCAATCTTCTTGTTGTGTCTGCCCATGTCATCGATCCCCTATTCCTTCCCATCATAACCCTAGGGTAACCATGAAGCAAGGCATTATCAAGAACGATCACGACAACGAGTTCTTGAGCCTGGTCATTCAATATTCCATTCTCAACTTGATAGAAAGGCTCTGAATCTCCAAATTGGTATCCTTCCCCTCATCCAGAACTACCTTCTACAACAAGTAGAAATCATATTTTCTTGCCTCCCACCCACATCATCTTCCATATGATTGTTTCTATGTTAGTTTTTGGATTTATTTCAGAAGTAATCATATAGGCTGGTATTCTCACATTAATCTAATGATGTGTTGGTTGCATTGGCTCTATGATTACGCTTACTACTTGCTTGATGGAATATGCATGTTAGGGTAGGATGCATTGCATATTGTTTTTTTGCATTAGAGTTTAATATCATATTATCTTATCATACTAGATTAGGTGCATTTAGACTAAAATTTCATTCTAGAATAGAATTTATTTCTTGTTGATTGTACGGACTAACAAAAGCATGGGCAATTAAAGGATGCCATAAAAAGCATGTTTCCTTGTTTGCTTCATTTTTTATGTGCAAGTAACAGGTTTGCGGTCCCAAGAGCTTGTTGGTGTTCTCATGACCTCACCATTTGAGTACATGGTTGGTGCACTATACTAAGAGCTCATGTCCCAGTTGGAGCCAGATGTTACCCACCGCCAGTGGGTGATACCCCTAGGAGAAATTTTTCTCCTAGATATGTCTTTAGCCAGCAACCCCTTGCAGCCACCAAATAACTAGATGTGTCCCCACTCTCCACCATCTAGGCCAACCATTCTTTGCCCTTGCCCATCTGTTATGATCATATGTTTGAAGGTGGGCCTTCCAACCCCAAAGTTATGGATTTTCATTATGTAAATGGGTGTTTATGCTTTCCTTTCTTGGACACATTTGGACACGGATTAGTGGGGGGCTTCAACGGAAAGAATAGACTTGGATTGAACTCTTGTTACTTTGTCCCAACTTGTTGGTTAATCTTGTATCCTAGTCCCGTGGGATCTCTTCTACTGCCTGCTAGCTCTAGGAGTGGCACTACATGAGAAATCTTGATTTTGGTTGTGTGGTCCCACTTCTCGACACCATATATCTCACTCCCTTCCGCTCATTACAACCCCTTTTCACATTTTTACCATCGAGTTTCACAAGGAGTTAGCCTCCCCCCCCCCTTGTCCACACTTTCGGTCAGGCCTGGAACAATACCCAGGAGGTTGATGTAGCTTAAAAAAGATATAAAAGCATAACTTGGCCACTTACAATAGGAAATGTACCACAAAATGCAAAGATGGCCAGGCCATAGAAAATTTAGCACATGGGAAAAAGCCAAACATGATTTGTACCCCCTATCACAATCGCCATCACCCTGGTTCCTAGGGCCCCCATCGGTGCCCCCTCTATCATTAAGGAACCCATGATTGTCCCAATCCCTAGTGGGTGATAAACTACCCTACCTTAAGGGGGTACTCACTACTACATTATACACATCATGGTCTCATTCCTTGGAGCCTCGAGCAATAATGAAAGACAAAACAATAAAAGGAAAAAGGCATATGAAGAAGGGTGGAAAAACAAAGGTCAGGGTAACTCATGTGCCACAATTTCTCCCTTCTACATCCATATACCTAATGTGTGGGCTTCCTTCATCATAGCTACCCTTGTACCATGGCATGTGGCTTGGAACATTCCATTTTCCCCCACTTTGTTCCATCATCTTTTCACATGACACCTGCCATTTAATGGATGTACCATGGACCTGTCACCCCCTTAGAAGTTGAAACCACCTAATAAGGTCCTTTATTAACCTCTCTTATTGAGATTGGTAGCATTTGTACATTTTAAAGCCCATTTGGAAGGGCATGCCATTATAAAGTGTCCACTTGTGCCCTTAATTAGTAAGCTTATTTACTCAATTACACTAAAGAATTGTTGTACTAGAAGGTGAGGAAGAATCATTGGATCTTGTTGACCACTACGTGTCAACTACCCATAGCAGTACACCCCCTTTTTCGCAAAAGGGATAGCGCTTGATTGACGTGTCCGTGCCATTCGACAGCTTGATCATATTATGTTGTAAACCCAGTCTGCATGTGTGAATTGTAAATAATCTTAGCAGAGCTGAGTCATGTATGTAAATTGCCTAGGTGGACCTAATTTTCTAGTGATAATCTACGTTTCGAAAGGTTTTTTGTCACCGATCCATGATTGGCAGAGTTTTCCTTCAGCCTAACCCCAAAGTCGGAATGAATTTTGTCATTAGAATCTTAGGGGAATCCTAGAGCGTTGATCTGCTAGATTACAGTTGTGTTGCAGAACTGGGTGGTCTATGAGGGTCTATGTCAAACGGGTTTTCCCCTTTGAGATGTAAAATTGTAAAAGTCATGATGTAAAGTGTCTTAAGGGTTAGAAAATGTTTTAATCCCCTCATAAGTCCTAAGTCCTAGGTCCTAGGTGATTTTTCCAAAGGCTAAGTTCAAGGATCCAAAAATAAAAATTAAAAAAATTAATTAATTTAAAAAATAGATAAAAATAATAATAAAATTTTAAAAATTTTAAAAATAATTAAAAAAATAAAAGATAAAATAAAATAAAATATAAAAAATAAATTAAAGAATTAAAATAATAATAAATCAAATTTTTGAGTAAATAAATGCAGAATTTTAATTTTTTAATATATTAAAATGCATTTAAAAATTCGATGGATGAGATTAAAAGAAATCTTGATCCTCATCGACGGTCGAGATTAGTTTGACATGGATCACTCGAACCAGCTGTTGGGAATTTTTCCTTTCAATAGGGTGCTAGGGGTCATTTGAGATCAGGATTCGATCTGAGAGTCTGGTGCTAAAGAAAGCTCTCTTGTAGTCATTTTTTGTGCAATAAAGAAAGACTTTGGGGTTAAAAATCTTGATGGTGTTCCTCTTCTAGAAATGCTGTAAGATTTTTTATTTTTTCTGCATAATTTTATTTTCAGCCATTGAGGATAGCTTAATGAAGATTGATCTAGGCACAGGTATCTTGTCTGATCTTTGGGGTTTGAATGATAGTTTAGATTCTGAAATATAGTGGTAGGTATCTCCATTTGATCTGGGTTTCACTATTGTTTTCTGCCTCTATGTTAATGGTTGATTCTAAGCTGTGCAGGAAATCTTTTTTTCAGATTACCGGGCGTTAGGGGAAGTTCTCGACTGAACCAGCCAACTTCCGGATTGTGTTTTCTGAAAGAGCCCAGCCAATTCTTGATCCCAGGCCTATCATTTGAAATTTTTTATGAATGCATGCAGGGTTTTCTGAAGTGTCTCACGTTAAAATTAAATTCTGATAATACTACTGTGATTATTGACAAATCTGGCTACTAAAGATCCTTAGATCTGTAAATGCTGTAAATTGTTTAGCTGGTTTTAGCGTTTTCAGTTTATTTTTGGCACATTTTACTTCTGGGTTTTTTTTTGTTTTTTACAGGTTGCAGGTACAGTTTCTGAGAAATATTTCAGGGTTTCATTTAGGCAATCTGGAGCGGGATTTTAAATTTTGATCAAGTTTCTACAGGTTTAGAAATTCTTCTTTGCTGTTGTAGCCATCCTCAAACCCGCAGAGCTGTTGGCTGCCAGCTTAGCCTCCGCACTACCATCTCTCAGCTCTCAGCTCTCTCTCCTCCGTTTTCATCACCATTTCTCCCTCATGCTGACCTGCAGTCATTTTTCTGTCCTGAGAACCACATCCATGCAGCCTCACGTCCCTCTCATTCTACGCACAGTTCAGTCCATAAACCACGCTCCTCAGACCTGCCTGTTGCCCTTGTGCTATTCCTACGCTACCACCATCTCAACGTCGTTTGGTTCTCTCTGTCACACTCTCACCACCCTTGTTCTCTTCTGTGGCATTTCTGAAACCCTCGCCTGCAAGCTCAATTCTCTGCCTGCGTCTTCTTTCCAACCTGCATCCTCACGCATCCTTCTTCTCTTGAACCTGCAAGCCAACAAAACAACAACAACAACAAAAAAAACGTGGCCCCTTGCTGCCGTCAAACTTTCTCCAAACGCTGCAAACAGCAAGACAAACGTGAATCTTCCGCCCCTGCATCTTCTACCGTCTAGTATCGAACTTTCCAGGTGCAACAATAAATAAAATTTCGATTTCAAATTTTTTTGTGCATGGTAAATGTAATATGCGTAGAGATATAGATTAGTTCTGTTTCATATATGCGTAGAGGTATAGTTAGTTCTATTTCATATATAGGTTAGAGTTAGATTTTGTTTATATAAAGTATGTTTCAAATAATAAAAAAATAAACGTAAAAAATAAAAATAAAAAATAAAAAAATTCGATTTTTATTTTTACCTTTAGCTGTTAGCGTTATTTTGAATTCCCGTTTCATTTCTTTTAGTTTTAGGATTAGTTTAGTTTAATTTTATTTTTCAAATAACATTTAAAATATATATATATATATATATATCCAAAAACATAAAAAGCTTTAGTCCTTAGTTTTTACTTTTGATTTTATTTAGTTTAGAATTTAGTGTTTTAGATTAGATTTCAATTATTTCACGTTTTGTTTACTTTAGTTTTAGTTTAGATTTTAACTTCAAGTTTTGTTTTAAAAATATAACAATAAAAAATTCATAAAAATCATAAAATTCAAAAAAGGCATAAAAAAGGTTGGTTCCTTTAGTTTCTATAGATTAGGTTAGTTTTAGATTAGATTTTACTTTTTTTTTTTAAGTTTTGTTTCATTTCGAATTTAAAATTTTAAAATCATAAAAAAATTATAAAAATAAAAAAAAATCATAAAAAATATGAAATATAAAGACATGAAAAGTTTCCTTTTTTAGTTTAGAGTTTGGATTTTAGATTTAGTTAGTTGTTTGGATTTTTTGATTTAAATATAAAAAAATAAAAATGTTTCTTTTAATTTAGTTTTATTTAGATTTTTGATTCAAAATTTCATTTAGTCTTTAATTTTCTTTTATTTGAAAAATATAAAAAATATATATTTTTTTTGAAAAGTTTTTGCCAGTTTGAGTCTTGGCTCAGGAATTGGTTATGTTTTATCTTTACTGCTGAGGCTAAAATTTTGACGTGGGAATTAATGTTTATCATTTTTAACATGCTTAAATGTTCATTCGAAGATTAACTACATGAATGTAATCTCTGGCTAGCATCTTACGTGGTTGTTTAAAGCACTTTATCTTTCGAAATTTTAATTGCTAGAGTATCTTTAAGCCATTAAGCATTTATTGATTATCTCGCATGTGGTAAAAGTTAATCTTTGTTTGTTTGATGGTAAAACGATTGTTAATGAGTTCATATCTTTGCAGCATTTGATAAATAATCGTTTAATCAGGCACTGGTCTATTATCTTCGTAAAATCAATTTAGTGTTTGTTTCCACGGGTCTCCCAACCCAACTGTTTCACAGTTCGTCATTCATTTTCCCATAGGGTCTACCCGCCTTAGCCGCGAGAGACAGGCTTAAACGGAGAGATCGGGGACCAGAGTGACAGCCCCCGGTCTGAGGGTTGTCGTGACAATCTGTGCGACAACATTTTTTGGCAGCATTGCCGGGGACAGAGTTTTTCTGGCCCTGGCGTTTCAACGACATTTATCATTCTTTCATCTTTCGCATATCTCATTTGAGCTGGCAGAGTCAACATTTTTTGGCACCATTTGGATCTTTTCATCAACTTATCTTTCGTCATATCAGCAACTTCTCTTCAGTTCTTTTCTTGTTTGGGTGGTGACTCCATTTTCTTATTTTTCCCAGACAAGAAGCCTCCCTCATATCTGCTTATTGGTTGCTTTTTGGATCCTAGAATTAGGTTCATTGTTCAAGTGGCGACTCCACTTCTTTCTTCTCTTGATTTTCTTGAGCAGAGATCTCTTTCTATCATCCATTTGGTCCCTTGTTATTCATCATGGATTATTCGTTTAAACCATTTCATTTTACTGATGATCTCCATGATATTCCGGAAGTGGCCATTTCTAAATTACCTTTGTTCTCAAGTGGTGATTCAGTCGCTGTTAAAAGACATCTAGGCTTGTTTACTCGTATAATGATCATATATTGTAGACCCCCTCAGTATAATCATGAAGATGTCAAAATGCGTCTTTTTGTCTTTTCTTTAGAGGGTGATGCTTTGAATTGGTTTAACAATTGTCTTGAAGATTCTTTCACTTCTTTACAAGACATTGTCAATGCTTTTAAAGATATATATGGTTATCCAGATGGCTCGCCTTGTGCCCCTAAAATTGTGCAACAGAATGTAAGTAATCTTATAAAAGGTCCAGCTATCGGTGAAAGATTCCAAGACAATTCTTCATATCAGAATGTGCAATCCACCTGTACCATTGCAGATCAAATTCATGATAGTGGAAAAGCAGGGACAAATGACAATGAAAAGGAAGATCAAAAGCAAATTATACAAGAACTAATGCTGCTGGTAGAAAATATGGAGATTAATCAAATTAATTACGCCAATGATGTGAGAACTTTATGCACCCACCTGGAAAAACGTAATAGGGAGATGGAGATCATGGAAAATCAGCATACTAAGGAAATTGAGGCCATGAAGATTAATCATGACACAGAAATTAGTTTTATGCAAAGCAAGATGTCAGGCTTAGAAGAAAATATGACGACCATGAAAGCTAATCATGATAGGGAAATCAATTCTATGCAAAACAAGTTATTAACTATGGATGAAGAAATGACTATCATGACATTCGATCATAATAATCAGTTAGCTACCATGCAAGCAAATCATAAGGAAGAGATAAACTCTATGCAACATTGCTTGATGACCATAAAGGAAAAAGACGATAAAGTAATAAAAGATATGGAAGCTAATCATATATGTCTTCACAAAAAGTTATTGACCATGGAAGAAGACCATGCCAGGGAAATCAGTGCTATAAAGGTTGAACACTCTAGTCAAATAGATGCCATTAAAATCCAAGTTCAGAAATTTCAACAATGGTCAGAGGATGAAAGAAACCAGGAAACGTCAATAAATCAGGAGCCTCCTTATCTGTTACAGCCAGCTCCATCATATTATGAAGTCCTTTGTTCCATTTAAAAGTGGATAATTGAAGGTGACTTGGATAAAAGGGAAATTAATAATCAGGTTGATGCTCACATGGTTAATCCACTAGTCATTGAAGATCAAGTTATAACTCATGACACTTGTGAGATTGGTCCATCATCTTTGACAGGGCAGATGCAGGATGAAGAAAGACATGTCACGCATATCTTACATACTTCATCTGATAGCTTCGAAGCAGAAAGTTCCACGTCATCAGTGATACAGTCTGCCACAAAGAAAAAACGCAAGAGAAAGAAAATGAGAAGAAGATTTCATGCATCAGACGGCCGCGAAAAGCTTGATTTTCAGATAGGAAAAAGTCCTACCATCTGCAGAATTGGACATGGCACATCCAACAAGCAGCCGACAGATTTGCCTAAAAGCAGGCAAATGCTCAGTATACACTATATTGAACACATCTGATACGATGGGGCATCCTTTGTATTGTATTTCTAACCCTACTCCTTGTTTTTTCAGCATTTTCATTTCTGTTTTAGGATTAGATTTACTTTTCTAGATAATTAATAAATGAAGAGCTTATATCTTTTCTGTGCTTAATGTTATATGATGATTTTTGGATGGACGCTACTTATATTTGGTTGTGTGTTGCATGGATGCAGATTCTGGATTCTCACATTCCTACAGTGCAGCAACGTGTCCCCAAGTAGAGCCAGATGTTGACCACTACATGTCAACTACCCATAGCAGTACACCCCCTTTTTTGCAAAAGGGATAGCGCTTGATTGACGTGTCCGTGCCATTCGACAGCTTGATCATATTATGTTATAAACCCAGTCTGCATGTGTGAATTGTAAATAATCTTAGCAGAGCTGAGTCATGTATGTAAATTGCCTAGGTGGACCTAATTTTCTAGTGATAATCTACGTTCCGGAAGGTTTTTTGTTTCACCGATCCATGATCGGCAGAGTTTTCCTGCAGCCTAACCCCAAAGCCGTAATGAATTTTGTCATTAGAATCTTAGGGGAATCCTAGAGCGTTGATCTGCTAGATTATAGTTGTGTCGCAGAACTGGGTGGTCTATGAGGGTCTATGTCAAATAGGTTTTCCCCTTTGAGATGTAAGATTGTAAAAGTCATGATGTAAAGTGTCTTGAGGGTTAAAAAATGTTTTAATCCCCTCATAAGTCCTAAGTCCTAGGTCCTAGGTGATTTTTCAAAAGGCTAAGTTCGAGGATCCAAAAATAAAAATTAAAAAAATTAATTAACTTAAAAAATAGATAAAAATAATAATAAAAATTTTAAAATTTTAAAAATAATTAAAAAAACAAAAGATAAAATAAAATAAAATTTTAAAAATAAATAAAAAATAATTAAAAATAATAAAATAATAATAAGTCAAATTTTTGAGTAAATAAATGCAGAATTTTAATTTTTTAATATATTAAAATGCATTTAAAAATTCGACAGATGAGATTAAAAGAAATCTTGATCCTCATCGACGGTCGAGATTAGTTTGACATGGATCACTCGAACTAGCTGTTGGGATTTTTTCCTTTAAATAGGGTGCTAGGAGTCATTTGAGATCAGGATTCGATCTGAGAGTCTGGTGCTAAAGAAAGCTCTCTTGTAGTCATTTTTTGTGCAATAAAGAAAGACTTTGGGGTTAAAAATCTTGTTGGTGTTACTCTTCTGGAAATGCTGTAAGATTGTTTTATTTTTTCTGCATAATTTTATTTTCAGCCATTGAGGATAGCTTAATGAAGATTGATCTAGGCACAGGTATCTTGTCTGATCTTTGGGGTTTGAATGATAGTTTAGATTCTGAAATATAGTGGCAGGTATCTCCATTTGATTTGGGTTTCACTATTGTTTTCTCCCTCTATGTTAATGATTGATTTTAAGTTGTGCAGGAAATCCTTTTTTCAGATTACAGGGCGTTAGGGGAAGTTCTCGGTTGAACCAGCCAACTCCCTGATTGTGTTTTCTGAAAGAGCCCAGCCAGTTCTTGATCTCGGGCTTATCATTTGAAATTTTTTATGAATGCATGCAGGGTTTTCTGAAGTGTCTCACGTTAAAATTAAATTCTAATAATACTACTGTGATTATTGACAAATCTGGCTACTAAAGAGCCTTAGATCTGTAAATACTGTAAATTGTTTAGCTGGTTTAGGGTTTTCAATTTATTTTTGGCACATTTTACTTCTGGATTTTTTTTTGTTTTTTACAGGTTGCAGGTACAGTTTCTAAGAAATATTTCAGGGTTTCATTCAGGCAATCTGGAGCGGGATTTTAAATTTTGATCAAGTTTCTATAGGTTTAGAAATTCTTCTTTGCTGCTGTAGCCATCCTCAAACCTGTAGAGCTGTTGGCTACCAGCTTAGCCTCTGCACTACCATCTCTCAGCTCTCAGCTCTCTCTCCTCCGTTTTCATCACCATTTCTCCCTCACGCTGACTTGCAGTCCATTTTCTGTCCTAAGAATCACATCCATGCAGCCTCACGTCCCTCTCATTCTACGCACAGTTCAGTCCATAAACCATGCTCCTCAGACCTGCGTGTTTCCCTTAAGCTATTCCTACGCTACCACCATCTCAGCGTCGTTTGGTTCTCTCTGTCACACTCGCACCACCCTTGTTCTCTTCTGCGGCATTTCTGAAACCCTCGCCTGCAAGCTCAATTCTCTGCCTGCGTCTTCTTTCCAACCTGCATCCTCACACATCCTTCTTCTCTTGAACCTGCAAGCCAACAAAACAACAAAAAAAAAAACGTGGCCCATTGCTGCCGTCAAACTTTCTCCAAACTCTGCAAACAGCAAGACAAACGTGAATCTTCCGCCCCTGCATCTTCCGCCGTCTAGTATCGAACTTTCCAGGTGCAACAATAAACAAAATTTCGATTTCAAAATTTTTTGTGCGTGGTAAATGTAATATGCGTAGAGATATAGATTAGTTGTGTTTCATATATGCGTAGAGGTATAGTTAGTTCTATTTCATATATAGGTTAGAGTTAGATTTTGTTCATATAAAGTATGTTTCAAATAATAAAAAAAAAAAAGTGAAAAAAAAAAAAATCTATTTTTATTTTTACCTTTAGTTGTTAGCGTTATTTTGAATTCGCGTTTCATTTCTTTTTAGGATTAGTTTAGTTTAATTTTAACTTTTCAAATAACATTTAAAATATATATATATATATATATCCAAAAACATAAAAAGTTTTATTCCTTAGTTTTTACTTTTGATTTTATTTAGTTTAGAATTTAGTGTTTTAGATTAGATTTTAATTATTTCACGTTTTGTTTACTTCAGTTTTAGTTTAGATTTTAACTTCAAGTTTTGTTTTAAAAATATAACAATAAAAAATTCATAAAAATCATAAAATTCAAAAAAGGTACAAAAAAGGTTGGTTCCTTTAGTTTCTATAGATTAGGTTAGTTTTAGATTAGATTTTACGTTTTTTTTTTTAAGTTTTGTTTCATTTCGAATTTAAAATTTTAAAATCATAAAAAAATTATAAAAATAAAAAAAATCATAAAAAATTATGAAATATAAAAAGACATAAAAAGTTTCATTTCTTAGTTTAGAGTTTGGATTTTAGATTTAGTTAGTTGTTTGGATTTTTTGATTTAAATATAAAAAAATAAAAATGTTTATTTTAATTTAGTTTTATTTAGATTTTTGATTCAAAGTTTCATTCAGTCTTTAATTTTCTTTTATTTGAAAAATAAATTAAAAAAAAAATATATATATATATATATATATATATATATATTTTTGAAATTTTTTTGCCAGTTTGAGTCTTGGCTCAGGAATTGGTTATGTTTTATCCTTTCTGCTGAGGCTAAAATTTTGACGTGGGAATTAATGTTTATCATTTTTAACATCCTTAAATGTTCATTCGAAGATTAACTACATGAATGTAATCTCTGGCTAACATCTTACGTGGTTGTTTAAAGCACTTTATCTTTCGAAATCTTAATTGCTAGAGTATCTTTAAGCCATTAAGCATTTATTGATTATCTCGCATGTGGTAAAAGTTAATCTTTGTTGTTTGATGGTAAAACGATTGTTAATGAGTTCATATCTTTGCAGCATTTGATAAATAATCGTTTTATCAGGCACTGGTCTATTATCTTCGTAAAATCAATTTAGTGCTTGTTTCCTCGTGTCTCCCAACCCAACTGTTTCACAATTGGTCATTCATTTTCCCATAGGGTCTACCCCCCTTAGTCGCAGGAGACAGGCTTAAACAGAGAGATCGGGGATCAGAGTGACAACCCCCGGTCTGAGCGTTGTCGTGACAATCTCTGCGACAACAGATCTTATACAGGATTGCATGTTGGTATGCATCTTGGACTTGGTCTCACTTACCGGATCCAAGCCCTTCAGAGGGGCATAATAGCACTTGTAGGGTGAACAATGAGAGCCATGGGCCTCCACTATTTCAGAGCATTGATTACTACACCATGGGCTTCCTCAACACCACATATTGCTTGTCCATGCTCCAGCCATAGAGAGATGATGATCCACTTGGACCACATTGCCCAACTAGCCACACCTTGACACCTGACACTTGGTAGTTGATCCAGGGCCTAAAGGAGGTTTTGTCTCATCTGAAGAGACAGGGGAGGGCTGGCATCATCTTCTTGCACTCATTAATGGAGCATTGACTTGATCTTGAGACTTTTGTAGGTCCATTAGAGCCATTTGGAGCCCACAGAGCCCAAATAGGGGTTTAGAGATGTTTTGCAGCATTTGGAGGACATGTACATATTCTTTATTAATTTTGAGGCCCTCTCCCACACTTTGTGCACAAGAGGCCTCAACGCTAGCCTTGGAGAAGCACTTTGCATGGATGACACCATCCCTATGCGAGCTGCAAAGGAGATTAAATATTGATTAATTGTTAAGCTATCTTCGTTGGCTTGTAACCAAGGGTCTTCACATCATTTGTTATGTTTTAGGGGCTTCATAATTAGAAACTCGAATTGCTAGAGCTTGAACAAACACGAGACCTAGTCTTGTTACAAACTATCACACTTGAGATTTTCGCTAGCCTCATTAGAGGATTCAGACCTACAATTTTGGAAAAGATTTGGATGTTTTTGGGATGCACTTTCATGTATGGATATATTGCTATCTTTTTGGAGCTTCTAAATGCATTATTGATGGATGGATATACTTCATATTGTCTAGTAACTGCTTTCTCTTGTTGAATATCTTTATGTAAATGTCTAATGCATGGAATTATTTCTCATAGTGAAGGTTTATGTCCTAACATACTTGATATGGTTTGAAATTGTGATCTTGGGAAGTTTTGTATGTGTTACTCATTGATGGCATGAAATAAATGTTAATATTGGGAAAATTGTCATAATTTATCCATGAAAATCCATTAATTAATGCTAATGAAGGTAATTTTTGAAAGGGGTAGTTAGGGTTTCCTATTTTAGCCTCCTTGAAGGTAAATTTTACCCCTACTATAAGCACCCATGACTCCATACTCCAATGTTCTATGCACTAGTCAAGTACCTTGGTGGTCAAACTTGGATCTAATCCATAAATTTTTCTTCTTTTCTCTTCCTAAATTTGTCCCTTTAAGGATAAGGAAGTTTTCTAGGGTTTGGTGCGAAGTTTTAGAGAGGAGGAATTTTTGGATTATGTCCAGACAGGATTCTTCTTTGTTATCTCCTCTAGGCATCCTTTAGTTTTGAACAAATTTTGATGTTGGAATTTCAATATAATTGATGTCATCGCTATCACACCAAGAGGGAGCCTTAGACGCTAATCCTTCAACTTGGGGATTCCTTGAAGGCTTGAACTTTAGTACTTGTTGAAGTATATCATTAATAGCCTTTTATCTTGTCTACCTTGACCTTGGATGAACCCTTGTATCATAAAATATCTCAACCCTAGGTCTCATGTAGATCTTCTTTCAAGGGGTTTTTCTTGGAAAGTCTTCCTAGTTCCTCCCAAAGCTTGCACTTTCACTGAACTTTCCATTGAATGAGACACCTTATCTCACTTCATAACTTCCTTAGACATATATCTATCTCAAGTGAGAGTTACTGGGATGACTCCTGTCAGTGAAACTCCAAGAAGAAAAGGGGAGTAGGGACATAGGCTATGGTGACAGTGGGCCTTGTTGCCACACAATCTACTAGGGTTCGTAGGAGGGGTACCTAGGGGACAACTACGAGAGAAAATGACAACAATGAGACATTGACACACTATCACCTTAGTCAGTGCCCTCTGCTCTTCACAGACTTTCACCGATGGATCTCCAAGAAAGGGTTATGAGGAGGCCTAAATCTACCAAGAAAGGATACTCAATACAAGGGATATAACTAAATCAAGGGTTCCTAAGGGAATGAGAAAGACCTCTCTTAGGGTTATGTAATATGACTACGATATAAAGGTTTGGGAGCACAAGAGAGACCTAGGAGAATCTAAACGAGGCCTAGGGTTAACAAAATGATCCTCGAGGAGATGTCTAGGTCAAGCAAGGATGAGAAAGGTCACTGAATAATTAACTTCCTTTGAATTTTCAAAAGCATGTGACCTTTGGGATGCCACTAACCAAAGAAGTCTAAGGGCAGAACTGATGTTGGAGTTGGGGCTCGATATTTCTCTTAATCTATCCACAAGATTTCTCTTAATCAAACATGTCGATGCTCCATCAATGAAGGTTGGAATGATGATACAAGCCCTCCCATGTCTCTCCAATTGAGCATTTGGGCCCTCGATCAGCTGCCAAGTCTCTGGGGTAAGTATATGGTTGGCTAGGCAACATGGTCCAAGTGCATCATTATCTCTGTATAGCTGGGGAATGAGCAAGTAATATGTGGTGCTGAAGAAGCCCATGGCGTGGCAATCAACGATCTGTTTTGGTGGAGGCCCATGGCTCTCAATGCTCACCTGTACAAGTGCCATTATGAATATATAGATGGCTTAGACCCCGTATAGGGAGACCAAGCCCAAATGGAAACCCACTTGCAATCCTGTATAAGATCCAATGTGTCTCCTCACCTTCCAGTACAACAATTCATTAGTGCAATTGAGTAAATAAGTTTTGAAAACCAAGGGCAAAATTGGACACTTTATAGTGGCATGCCCTTCCAAATGGGCTTTAGAGGATATAGGTGTCACGAGGCTCAATAACAGAGGTTAAAAAAGGATGCTATTAGGTCGTTTCAATCTTTAAGGGAGTGACAGGTCCATGGTACATCCATCAAATGGCAGGTGTCATGTGAAATGATGGTAGAACGAAGTGGGACAACAAGGAAGGCTCAAAGCCACATGCCATGGTACAAGGGAAACTATAAAGAGGGAATCTCGCACATTGGGTGTATGGATGTAAGAGGGAGTAATCGTGAGACATGAATTACCTCAGCCTTTGTTTTTCCACCCTTCTTCATATGCATTTTTCCTTTTATTGATTTTTTTTCCTTTTAACTGCTCGGGGTTCTAGGGAATGAGCACATGATGTGTACGATAAAGCAGGGAAAACCCCCTTAAGGTTGGGAAGTTCATCGCCCACCAGTGGTTCGGACAATCATGGGTTCCTTAATGATGTAAGGGGCTCACACATAGGCCCTAGAAACCAAGTTGATGGCCATGATGATAGGGGGTAGATCGCAAGTCTAGATTTTTCCCACACGCTAAAGTTTATGTCCCAGCCATCTTTTGCATTTTATGGTAGATTTATTGTTTTTGGTGGCCAAATTATGCTTTTAACTTTCTTTTTAGCTGCATCAAGCTCTGAGGCATCATTCCAAGCCCAACCCAAACTGTGGACAAGGGGAGGGGGAGGCGAACTCCTTATGGACCCAATGGACAATGTGGACCCAAATGGGAAAAGTGTGAAAAAGAGTTATAATTAGTGGAAGGGAGTAAGATATGTGTGTTGAGAAGCAGCACCACCCAACCAAAATCAAGGTTTCCCATGTAGTGCCACTCCTAAAGCCAGTAACCAATAGAAAAGATCCCACGAGACTAGGATACAAGATTAACCACCAAGTTGGAAAAAGGGAACAAGAGTACAATACAATCCTATTCTTTCTACTGAATCTGCTCACTAATCCATGTCCAAATGTGTCCAAGAAAAGCAAGCATAAACACCCAATTGCACAATGAAAATCCATACCTTTGGGTTTGGAAGGCCCACCTTCAAACATACAATCATAACAGATGGGTGACGGCACATAATGGCTGGCTCAGGTGGTGGAGAATGGTGGCACATCAAGCTATCTGGTGGCTGTAATGGGTTGTTGGCTGTCGTCTAAAGACAAAAGGAGAAAAAATCTCCTATAAGGGTCACCCACTAGTGGTCGGTAACATCTGGCTCCAACTGGGACATCAACGCTTAGTAGAGTGCATGAATCACGTACTCAAACAGGGAGATCATGAGAACACCAACAATCTCTTGGGACCGCAGGCGTGTTACTTGCACATCAAAGATAAAGCAAACGGGACAACTTGCTTTTATGGCGTCCTTTGATCGCCCATGCTTTTGTTAGTTCATAGAAATCAACAGGAAATAAAATCTTTTTTAGAATGAAAAGCTACCTAATCTAGCATGATAAACATAATATGATGTTAATTTCTAATGCAAAAATTAATATGCAATGCATCCTAGCCTAACATGCATATTACATCAAATGCTAAGTGTAATCATAAAGCCAATGCCACAGAAATTTCATTAGATCAATGTGAGAATACTTGTCTATATGATTACTCATGCAATAAACCCAAAAGCCAACATAGAAACAATCATATGGATGATGACGCGGGTAGGAGACGGGAAAATATGATATGCATATGTTGTAGAGATGAGGAGAAGGATACCAATTTGGATACTCGGAGCCTTTTCTGCAGTTAGAGAATGGAGGATTGAACGACCAAGCTCAAGAATTCCCTATCACGGTCTCTCTTCATCACGTTATGCCTCATGGACACCTAATGATCATGATGGGAAGGAAAACGGGACTGATGACATAGAGAGACACAACAAGCAAGTTGCTCAATATGATGGTCACATTGAAAAGGGGCAACGATTGTGTGCTTACAATCTTGAGGGTATAATTGAGAAGAAAGGATACATATAATGAGTGGCTTTTCGTCAACATCATACTCAAGAGGGGAAAGGGTTTATCAATATCAGTGATGGTATGAGAAAGGGTGAGCTGATGGCTCGTGGACAATGCAACTATATGCTAAGGATCCTGGATGAGGCAAGGGAAAGAAAGGCTCCTATCAGTGTCATCATCTGTATCATAAATGGGGCTCTCTCGATCTAGTTCCAACGATCCTTCTTCATCTATGGGAAAATAATGATATCTTCTTTCAACGGTGAGAAGATGTACACCATTATGGGTAATGTCCTGAAGAAAGGCAAAACAATTCTCAACCTCATTTTCGTTATCAGTATCATAAATAGGGTCACTGTCAAAATGATGGTTGCCAACATCCCATTTTCCTTTGGTAATGAAGAAATCACAAATGTCAACTGCACATGGAACCAAAATGTCCATATCTTATAGATCTTTATTAAGCATCCCCTTTTGAATGAGAAGCCCAACTTAATCAGATTCATTCTCATGGAGCCAAGCTTCTATGGGGCTCTCATCCTTACAATACTCATACCCAATTCGCCACTCAATAACCCAAAAGTCATCCATAGATTCTTCATCTGCTTGAGCATCATGATTTTCTTTAGAATCATTCCATTCTTCATCATCTATCTCATGTTGGCTAGGCTACAAATCCTCCTTTTCCATCTCTCAAACAATATCATGCAAGGTTTCTACCACAAGTTAGTTTTTGTAGCATCAGATGGTGTTCTAATCTCAAACTTTGTGGAGATGCTAAAACACATGCAATCTCTAGAACCCGGAAATCGTTTCTAGAAATTCCACCTAGAGACGGCTTAACTAAATTAATTGATCGATAATTAAAAACACCTAAGTCTAACTTTGGAAAATCAATTAATTAATGGGAATTAATTGAGAAAGGTGAGAATTCTCTAGAAACTCACATATATGGACTTAGAAATGATCTCATCCTTCGATAAGGATTTAATAATGGTCGTTGATGATCAAAATGGATATTCTAAAAGGAGGTCGATGGGGTTGGGGAATAACAATCTTAGTTGTCAAGGAGATCAAATTTCTCAAGGAGAAAAGTTTAGCGAAATAAGAATTCGCGCCAGTGATTGAGTGGCAATAACTGAGGGAGGAGCGCACTGACTGAGGGAGCAGCAAAGTCATTTCCAGCAGAATTTCTCAATAGTAGAGTAGCAATAGTTGGGAGGCCGAATTATTCCTGCAGAAAGGTCGAGCAACCAGTGCAAGCAGCCAAAACCTCAGTTCGAAGTGTCAGAAAGTGCTTGTTTCAGTTGCAGGAGGTTGGGAGATCATCTAGAAGGCAGAGCGAATCACTTCCGAAGCCAAAGGGAGGAAGGATGGCTCATCTAGATCCAGCTAGCAGGCAGTGCAAATTATCTAGGCCAAGCAGTGCGCATTTCTGACCAAAGTGAGTTGCTGGGAAGAAGTGTGAGCAGGGCCAGAGGGGCCGAGGTTGGCTGCCAAAGGGAGGAACTTACTCCAAATCATTTTGGAAATATATTTTGCTGGAAGATACCCAATTTGGAATCCAGATTTGTACTCAAAATTTTTGGTGTTACATAATAATAATAAAACCCTTATTTGTTGCATTGGTTTTCCCGCATTGGGTTTTCCTGTCAACATTTGTCAAAAAATAACTATTTCATATTTTTATTGTGTGTGTGCTAGCATTTTCTCAATTTCCAGTTTATTTCTGCAGCGTTCTATTGTGAAGAAATTGTAATGTGATTAATTCATTATTTTGTCGTAACAAAATAAGCTACATAATTTATTCAGTTAGAAGAATTAATTTCAGTGGCTACATTTCAAGCGATTTTTCACATGGTACAAGAGCAAGTTTGATGAGAAAGGAAGCTCAAAGATAAAAGGAGGAAATCGTTCAAATTTAGAGGGAATTTGGCAGCTCGATTCCCAGGTCCGCGCAGGACCTAGGAAAGCAGTGCAAATTGTTGGACAAGGAGTCGAAATTTCCAGTTGCAGGTGCAAGAAGGGTCAATTTGTCCAAGAAGTGATTCCAACAAGAAGCTGGTGCGAAAATCAGTTGTTTCCCAGAGAAAATTCTTGATTTGGTGCAATTGTTTTTGCAGCACTTTTGCAGTTGCAAATTCAACACCGAGTGGAAGAGAAAGTGCACACTCTGAGGGATTTTCTCAGAGGGTTTTTAGATCTAATTCATTGGAGGAAATCTGAAAATTTAAAGTTATAGAGCAAAAAATAGCAAGCAGGATTGTGCATTCCAAAAAGGAGTGTGAATTGCAAAGCATATAGCCAACTCGGAGAGGAGTAGATTCTTGTTTATACCCCAGTTGTGAGTTTTGCAGAAATGGCCTCAACAGGGTTTAGAGATCAAGATAGATTAGATGGTGCATCCAACTATATTATTTGTAAGGCCATGATGTCCTTTTTGCTGGATGAGTTTGGTCTAAAACGTATGCAAAATGAGCTATAGTCATACCTACTGATCAACAACAGCTAGAAAACTATAATAAATAGTTGGCCAATACAAAGTTGTTCATTTTAATGGAGTTTGGGATCATGGATCATATAGTCTCACACATAGCAGCCAAGAATATAGCCAAAGAAATGTGGGATGCTCTCGCAACACTATACCAAAATCCTTTAGAGAATCAGAAGATGTTCCTAAAGGAAAAGTTGAGAACAATTAGGATGCAGAAGGGAGAAGGAGTGACCTTACCAGGATTCAGGATACTCGGAATGAGTCGTCTGCAGTTGGAGAGATGCCACAAGAGGTTGAATCGGTGTGTGTAACCATCAATGGTTTCATCGAGGAGTGGGCTACTTTCGTCCAAGGCATTCCTGGACGAGGTCAACAACCAGGGTGGGATCGATTGTGGGAAGATTTCACACAGGAGGAGATAAGACTTGCTCTAGTCAAGAGTAGTCTCGATGGCAGCAGCAGAGGATCGAAGAGCATGAAGGAGAACGAGGACGTAGCCCTTGCATCGAAGGAAAAGGCAAAGAAAGGTCCATAGTCTTAAAAACCGGAATCGGTGACCAGACCGCTCCACCTAATAAACCGGGTTTCACCTCAAAACTGGTCAGATCTCAATGAACCGGTCTTTAAAAGAATACATGAAATAATTAGTTTTTAATAATAAAAAAATAAGTTTTAAAACCATGATTCCAAAAAAATAGAGACAAAATATGCAAGGTTCTCTCATCTATATACCATGTAAAGGTGCATATATCAAAATGACACCGAATGCCATACAAATTAGCAACCAAATGCATAATCAATGAGGTTCTAAATCGCCTCTAGAGTCCGAAAAATAATGCTCTAAGCTATGGAGCCACTGACCTACTACAAGTCTACATATCAATGATCAAAAACTTGATCACTCCTCATAATGATCAAACTCATCACTAGTACCACTACTAGACAAGAGATCCTCAACATAAGCTACATAAATAATATGGCTCAGAGTTTGAGGACTCCTAAAACTCCTCTACAACTTTAGTAGTAGTAGCAAAAATATATATCAAAACTACAAATCACTGATCAACATGGTCACTCATGAAACTCATCATTGATTTGGCGCTACTAGAGATACATAAACATCATCTAGCTCAAAGTCTTCATACATGGATTGCTTAACCTTATAACATTATAGAAATTGAAAAGGTTTAACATGCCTAACCAATGATTTTAGTTTGAGTGAAGAGTTCATCTCCTCAACCTTATAATGTGATAGAAAAATATTAGCATGCCTAACCAGTTTTTTTGCTTTGAGTGAAGGGCACATTCTTGTTAAGACCATGGTAGAGGAGTTCAACAATCAATACCACCAACATGAAAAAAGTTCAACAATCAGTGCCACCAACATCAAGGTTCTTAAAGGGCTTTATGCTCTTGATCAAATTCCAATCTCATACCCTCACGCGTGATAGAATCAAATGGAAACATTGCAAACCCCAAACCAGCAAATCCTGAAAACCATTAAGTCTACTGAATTTTGAGTGAAATCTAAAATTCTAGTTTCTCCATATCAAATCCAATGAGGTCGAAACCACTCTGAAGCATCCTAAGTCATTTCATGGTAATGTTAAAAATTTAAGTAAAAGGATGCAAGAAAAGCATGCCTACCCTCTCATTTGTCTGGCACATCTCAACCCTAGCAATGTTGGCAATTAATTGTAATGTTAAATTCTTAAAGTAAAAGGATGGAAATGACAAATAAAGGAAATTTCACTTTTACTTTAAGAATTTAACATTACCATTAACTGCCAACATTGCTAGGGTTGAGATGTGTTAGGCAAATGAGAGGGTATGCATGCTTTTCTTGGAGGGACTATTTTTGGAGTAAAAAACCCCAAATTTTGCCTCAAAACAGCTTCAAAACTCACAAAACTGCATTCTGTGGCGTCTCTAGCTGCCCTGGCAATAAATTGACTGGTTTATGATGGAACGGCCGATTTGACCATAAACCGGTTGGTTCCATCATAAATTGGTCGATTTGGTCTGGCTTTTGTGAAATTTAGGCGAAATGGACCTTGCAACCAGTTTTTTGGCTAGTTTGACCTGATCTCCCCATGCACTGGCCTGTTTGACTAGTTTCTAGTTCAAGCCGACCGGTTTTTAAAACTATGGAAAGGTCCCATTCAGGGACAACGCTCACAGGGAGGATTAAAGAAAAAGGACATATCGAAAGTCAAATGCTTCAAGTGTGGTGATTTTGGTCACTATAGTAGCCAGTGTCCTCAGAGGAAGAAGGACAAGAAGGAGAACGAGGAACAGGAAGCAACTTTGGGAGAGATAAATAAGTTTTCCACCAGGTTGGAGGAAGATTTCTCTGTATGCATCTATACCTCCAGGAGAGAGTTAGGGAAACATTGAGCTCTAGAGTCTAGATTTGCACAGAGTTGTGTAGGGTCCAAAGAGGTGAGCATAAGGTAGGTGTTTCTTCTTGAATCAATACCTTGCTACAGGAGACCACAGTATTCAGTAGAAGATGGATCAGTGTCTGATGGCACCATCAATTCTTGAGGGATAGTTGCAGTACTAGTTGCAATCAAATGTTGAGGAGCATAGAGCAACTGCAGCACAGGCATTCTCAGTGGAAAATCCAGAGACTAGTAACAACCATTCACTCAGAAGACAGTTACAGTCCATAGATACAGTTGATTCAGTACTCTGGATTTCAGTTGTAGTAGTTGCAACAGCAGCAGGACCATGAGATCAGTTGCAACGCAATGCAAAGTTGGCAGCAGTACAGGGTGTACAGTGCAGTGTCAACAATAGTGTAGATGTAGGGTGCTTCAGCTACAAGGTGGCAGATGAATCAGAGTTGGACAGTAGTTGGTGGGAAGTTATAGTTAGTCAAAGTTTTCAGTTATCAGTAGTGTGTATGGAGGATGTTAGAGAGACTAGGTGAACACCTTATTGGCTAAGAGGGAGCATTAATTGGGAAAGATGAAAATTCTATAGAAATTCACATGGATCGACTTAGAAATGATCTCAGCCATCGACAAGCATTTAATTGTGGTCGTTGGTGATCCAACTGGAGATTATAAGAGGAGGTCAATGGGGTTGGAGAAGAAAACACTCAGTGATAAAGGCAGATTGAATTTCTTAGAGAGCAGAGTTTAGCTAGAGAAATATTTGAGCTAGTGATCGAGTGGCAGTGATTGAGGGAACAGCAAAGTCATTTCCAATAGAGTTTCTCATAGCAAAGCAACAGCAGTTGGGAGGCCAAGTTCTTTATGCAGAATGGCCGAGCAGCCAGTGTGAGCAGCCAAAACCCCTAGTTCGAAGTGCCAGAAACTGATTGTTTCAGTTGCAGGAGGCCATGAGATCACCTGGAAAGCAGAGCAAGTCACTTCGAGGGCCAAAGGGAGCCAAGACGGTTCATCCGGAGCCAACTAACAAGCAAGGCAAATTATCTAGGCCAAGCAGTGCGCATTTCTAACTAGTGCGAGTTGTCGGGAGGAAGTGCAAGCAGGGCCAGAGGGGCTGAGGTTGGTTGCAGAAGGGAGGAATTTCTTCCAAATCATTTTGGCAATATATTTTGTTGGAGGATAGCCAGTTTGGCATCCAGATTTGTACTCAATTTTTGTTGTTGCATAATAATAATAAAACCTTCACCTGTTGCATCAGTTTTCCTGCATTGAGCTTTTCGAGGGACATTTGTCCAAAAAAAACTATCATATTTTTATTATGTGTGCGCTAGCCTTTTCTTAGTTTCCAATTTATTTCCATAGTGTTTTATTGTGAAGAAATTGCAATGTGATTAATTTGATATTTTGTCGTAACAAAATAAACTGCATGTTAAGTTATGGTATGTTCTATGCTTATAACAGTTTACTTATCTTTCTTTATTATTATCCACAGACTAGCAATCACATGTACATAAAGTAAAGTGCAAAGAGAACATTAAATGATCGACAGAAAACAAGTCAAGACAAGAGACACAAGATGTGGCGGCTAGCCAGGGACAAACCCCAACGTGGGGAAACCCTTTGATCAAATCTTCCTTTATCTTCAATAATCCAGCAAAGAGAAATAGTACATAAATCTGATTTACATCAGCAGCAGCAAACCCTAGATCAATCCCAAACTAGGGCAAACAATATCTCGCAAACCAACCGTCGGATCGACTTGATTCCACCACCAAAAAATGCGGCCTTCAGAGGAGATCCAAATGGACCTACAGCACAGTTCTGAGGAGGGAGTCTTCTGGTCAACGCTGGTCAAACTTTGGTTCTGCAGTTACTGCCCCAAAACTGCGTCCTTCCTTCCACGTGTAAGAGAGAGTCTTTTTTCTGCGCAGTAGAGAAGAGCCTCTTTTCTACGCAGGAGAGAGAGAGAGAGAGATGTGATGAGATGAGTGAGTCCAAATGAGGAAAAGACCTCCTGCATTTATACACAACTGTTGATGTTTGAATAGATGTGACTGTTGGGCTTCTGAGCCTACATGAGTTATAGGTTGGCTTGATAATTATTCCATAATCAAAATAAATTCATATCTCCATAAATACTTATCGGAATCGGATGATCTTTAGATCAATCCTACACCTCTCGACGAGAGGAATCTAATAAAAATATTATCAGCCATGAATAAGATGACCCACATGGAGTTTGGCCCTAGTTGCCAATTTTAACACTCCCTCTCAACTAGGGAGAACTCCATCTACAATCTATCTGTCGGTTGCTACTATTCATCCATCAAATGCACTGCCCTGTACAGCTTGACCCCTACTATGCTCTGCTCTATCTTGCCTGCACTGCTCTATTTTGTTCTGCCCTATTCTGATCTACTCTACTCTGCTCTGTTATGTTCTGCTCTACTCTGCTTTGTCCGAATTATGAAGAGGAAGAAATGATCGAGGATGTATCATACTGACTCAAAGTCAGTCTCATAGTATGTACCAATGGTCCCAGACCAATATCATCCTCCACTGACTCAAAGTCAGTCTCAGAGTGCATGCCACTAGTCCCAGACCAGTATCAACCGACCAGAAGTCAGCATCATAATATGTACCACTCCTACCACTGGTCCTAGACTAGTCCTTCACTGACCCGAAGTCAGTCTCAGAGTGCGTACCACTGGTCCTAGACCAGTCTCAACTGACCTGAAGTCAGCGTCATAGTATGTACCACTCCTACCACTGGTCCTAGACCAGTCCTTCACTGACCCGAAGTCAATCTCAGAGTATGTACCATTGGTCCCAAACCAGTCTCAACCGACCCGAAGTCAGCGTCACAGTGGGTACAACTCCTACCACTAGTCCCAGATCAGTATCATTGATCCCATATCAATGAAGGTCATCCTAGCATAGGGAGTACAATAGATACAGCGATGCGTCCATCGATACTACTATGGTACCATCCTCATTTCCCTACTTATTGATCAGATGAGAGGTACTTCCCATGAGTCCCAAACTGCATGGGTAAGATGCCTTGACAAGAGAACTTAATCAATCCTGTCCTCACAGGAGAAATAATCATCTTGCTACATAAACGCCATGGAGAACACATCATCCAGGCCTCACAGGAGAACTAATCATCCTACTACATAGTCACCACAAGGTGTACATGTATACCACCAGGGTATGGTGAATCACCCTGTGGTCATATGTCGCTCCAAGAAGTACCCCGCACCCCCCCTCGGAGCTCCTAGAGCTCAATGCATCATACCGGTCCCTCATCAGAGGGTCTTTGAACAACACAAAGTTGTTCTCTGAAAGTCAGGAATTTGGCTTTCCCTAGGGGCTTTTTCAGAATGTCGGCAACCTGTTCATCTGTACCGATATGTTGGAGCCTTATAGCTCCCCGCTGCACCATATCTCGATTATAGTGATACCTGATATCGATATGCTTGGAGCGATCATGAAGTACGGGATTCTCTGACAAACGAATCCCACTCTGGTTGTCACATAGGATCACGGTGGTATCCAATGTAAATCCAAACAGCTCACTGAAGATCTTTCGCAACCAGACTGCCTCACAGGAGGCCATGCTAGCAGCAATATACTCTGCTTCGACAGTGCTCAAAGCCACCGACTTCTGCTTCTTGCTCATCTAGGATATCGAAGCAAATCCCAAGAAGAAACAGCACCCAGAAGTGCTCTTACGGTCCTCCACATTGCCTGCCCAATCAGCATCATTGTATCCAAGTAGTCTCACATCTCCGGCAGTGTATCTTAACCCATATGTAATTGTGCCACGAAGATATCTTAATAGATTCTTGGCACCAATCCAATGTATGTGGTGAGGTTCAACCATATGTTGACTGCGAAGCATATATCTGAATGAGAGTTCACTAAGAACATTAATGCACCGACGAGTTGCAGATACTCGTTAGCATTTCGTAAAACAGGTCCATCAGCAATACCACTTAACTTCTTGAAGTCAAGCTCCATCGGGGTAGTTACAGGCTTGCAGTCTACCATACCAAATCTTTCCAATATCTTCACCACATATTTTCCTTGAGATAGGAAAATTTCCCTTGGCTTCTGCCAGACTTCAAGTCCTAGGAAATAGTGCATCAATCCTAGATCCTTCATTTCAAATTCAAAAGCCAACTCCTTCTTACATTTGTGAATAAGAGGGTCTGCACCTGTTAGAAAGAGATCATCCACATACAGCACTAGTATGAGAGGCTTGTCATCTTCAACCTTAAAGTAAAGGTTGGGATCGACTTCACTCCTAGTGAATGCCAGCTTCATCAAGTAGCTATCGATCCTCTCATACCATGCTCGGAGTGCTTGCTTCAGCCCATAGAGAGCCTTCTTCAACCTGCATACATGAGATTTTCGATCATAAATCTCAAATCCTTCTGGTTGCTCCACGTAGACCTCTTCTTTGATCGAACCATGCAAGAACGCAGTCTTGACATCCATCTGATGTAGGTTCCATCCTTGTGAAGCCGCAAGGGCTATGACCGAGCGGATGGTCGTATATCTAACAACAGGTGCAAATATCTCATCATAGTCTATACCTTCCTTCTGGGAGAAACCACAAGCAACAAAACGAGGCTTATACTGTTCTGTACTTCCATCTGCTGCATGTTTTATCTTGTAAAGCCATTTAGAAGTGACAATTGTCTTGTCCTTGGGTTTGGGAACTACTTCCCAGACATCATTCTTCATAATAGACTCATATTCTTCGGTCATAGCATCCTTCCATACTTGATGCTTGACGACATTTGAGAATGATGAAGGCTCATTTTGTATGATCGTGCTCATGATGGTCAGGTATCCCTAATACCTGTTAGCTTTCCTACTTTCACAGAAGGTTCCTCGGGGTGTAGCATGTCCTTTAGCATCATCAAGTAGCCCCCTAAGCCATGAAGGACTCTTCCTAGAAGAGGAAGGCTCACGTGGATAAATAGGATCCATGGGTTCCTCCACATCAGGCATTGTTACATCATCTGCCCATAGAAACTTCGGAAGTCTTTAATCATGGAGCATGGCAAAGACAGCTTCCACAAGCGTACAGTTCTTCCTTTCCGCCACACCATTCTGCTCAGGAGTATATGGTGTAGTAGTCTCCCTCTTAATGCCAGCCTCAGATATACCTGAGTGAACCAACTGTAATATATCGAACGTCTTGCTTTGGCTTGAGGGGAATGGTCCCCTTTTGAGCTTTCCTTTGGCACATCCTGGACATACACCTTCTTTCTCTATTTGGAATTTGGGCATCCTTGTCACCATTTGTCTTACATCGGGTAGAGCTCTATAATGAAGGCGGGCAAACCTCTGATGCCAAATTTCGAACTGAAGAGATGTGTCATAAGACATGACACCTAGCGAACTTCCACCGACCTGAAATAATGAATCAACACAAAACCCAAGAGTAAAGGCATTTTTAACATTATTTTTTCATATACATACCTTGCCATCGCTAAAGGTTACCTTGTAGCCTTTGTCTTCCATTGCCGAGATGGACACCAGGTTCTTTTTGAGGTCAGGTACATTATTTTTTCATATACATACCTTGCCATCGCTAAAGGTTACCTTGTAGCCTTTGTCTTCCATTGCCGAGATGGAAACCAGGTTCTTTTTGAGGTCAGGTACATATAATACATCCTGTAAGTGGATCGTATTACCTTGATTCAATTTGAGAAAGACATTCCCTATACTTTTCACAGGATATTTCATATTATCTCCAAGGACAATTTCAAGGTTAGTTTCTTTCTCTATCAAATTATGGAGAACTTCTTTGTAACCAATGAAGTGCCTTGAGGCACCACTATCAATGAGCCAAATTCCCATTGAGTCCGAAGGAGCAGAGGTAGATAGAGCAGCTGGTAGATAATATTCATCCTGCTTATTTCAACAATGTTGGATTCATCCCTGGAATTTCTGGCCTTCTTGAAGGTTGTCCTCTTCGTTGATTTCCAGCACTCCTTTTACCTTTTCTATTGAATTTTCCATTCCTTTGATTCCCATGAGAGTGATTTTGATCATCGTCCCGCTGTGAGTCTTTCTATCAGGGCACTCCCTTGCATAGTGACCTGCTTTATCGCAAATGTAACATCATCCTTTTCTTCCACCCTTAGGTCCAGCCTTTCTTTTTTATTTAGTCCCGGAAGTATTTCTTTTCTTAGCATTAGAAGAAAAGGCAGCAGGAGGACCTTTAGGCATGGGCATTTCTTGCTCTTCTACCCTTTTTTCTTCTTGGATGCATCTAGCCATTAATTTCTCGAAACCAGGAATTACATTATTGTTCAGAAGAGTAGTCCTGAACACATACCATTTACATGGTAATCCTCTAAGAGTCGTCAGTGCCTTTTCCCTATCAATAATAGTCTCCCCAATAGATAGGAGATCGTTCCTGATCTCGGTGATTCTTAAGAAGTATGCTTGCATACTCTCATCTTTACCCTTCTTAATTTCCTTCAGCTTATTTCTAAGAAACAAAACTTGATTTGCATCATTAACTTTAAATAAACTCACCACTCTATCATAGATTTCCTTGGAGGTGTTCAAGTTAGAGATGTAGGCCACCAATCTCACTGATCTCTCAATTAACTGGTCAATTTACTAAAAATAGTCCCAGTCATTCATGTAATTCAAATTTCCTAATTGGAGTGGAGGAAAAGGAACATTGTGTTCATCAATTGTATATTAATTGAGTGTATAGAGTTTTTGCAATAAGCAAGTGGTCAATTCCTTCAAGATTTGCGCAAGGAAATAGGGAATTCTCCTTTTTTTAGCGGTTAATTTCCTCAAGTATTGCACAAGGAAATAGGAGGATAATAGAGGCATATTTTGGCTAAGTGTTGGTCAGAGCAGGTCAGTGAGCAGGAGATCGGTATTGCAGTGTGTGTGGTGCTTCATGTGTGAAGTTGTAATTGTAATAGGTCCATATTTCTCATCTAAATTAATGTAAAGCAGCAAGGGGTTTTTCCCTAGTTGGGTTCCCCTGTAAAATCATTGTGTTCCTTGTGTTTTATGGTTGCATGTTATTACATGTGTTTCTATTATGTGTTTTCCTTTCTGCAGAATTATAGAAGAAATTTGTGTCTCTTGTTTTCAGCTCGAATTCATTAGCAGTAGAAAATTTCTTGCCATTTCTACATGGTATCAGAGCTCCAGAAGACTACAAAGAAACCTTGTTCCAGATCTTCTCTTAGAGAAATTTCGATTTAAAGAGTTTTTGTTGTAGATTTTCTGCAGTGCAAGAAAAATGTCTTTTAATGGATTGAGGCTTGAGTATGCATTGGAGGGCACCTCGAATTTTTGTATTTGGAAAGACAGGATGAAAGTTGTCCTAGATGACAATGGTGTATGGGAATACACACAAAATGTTATTCCAAAACCAGCAGCATCAGATGCACAAGAACTTTCTCAATGGAAGAAAGACACAACAAAAGGTAGGAGGATTATTCTAGAGGGTGTCAGAGATCATGAGGTTTCGAACTTGCATGGAAAGAAGAATCTTTTTGCAATGTGGAAAACTCTCACGTGTCTATTCCAGAGCAGCGGTGATGTGAGGAAATTGGCAATGATAGATAAACTAAGGAGCATTCGAATGTAGAAAAATGAAACCATTCCACAATACCGATCCAGATTCACTCAAGTTTGAGATGAGAAAATGTGTCATCATCTGAACTTGTGATCTTAGCTCTCCTTTGCCTTCTGAAATCCTAGCACGACTATCAAAATTCAATTAATGGAAGAGACAAGCTACTAGATTGGGAGAGACTTTGGTCTGATTTGGTGCAAGAGGAGATCAGAAGAAACACTAGAGATGGCATCACATTCAGAGTTGAGGAGGAAGAAAACCTTTCCTTGGAAGGAAATGGAAAGAAAGTCAAGGGCAAGAAGGCCCAAGGAAAGGGAAAATCCAGCCAGAACCACGGCAAGAAGAAGGACCTCAGCAAAATTAAATGTTTTCACTGCCATGAATATGGACATTATGCAACCAAGTGTTCGCACAATAAATTCGGGAAGATGCCTACAGGAGGAGCAAGAGGTTATGCTCTCACATCACATTTCAAATTAGATTTCACCCTCATTAAATGCATGGAAAGTATTGTACGAGGTAGTGTATAGTACTTGGACTATGGAGTCTCATTTCATATTACAGGAAGCAAGGAGTTCTTCAACATCCTAGAGGAGAAGGACCTACAATTACACAGAACTTGGAGATGATGGGAGGTATAGTACCAAAGGGATTAGTACTGGTCTAGGACCAGTGGTAGGAGTGGTACATTCTATGACACTGACTTCGGGTCAGTTGAGACTGGTCTAGGACCAGTGGTACGCACTCTAAGACTGACTTTGAGTCAGTGGAGGATGTTACTGGTCTGGGACCAGTGGTATGAGTTGTACATACTATGACACTGACTTCGGGTTAGTTGAGACTGGTCTAGGACCAGTGGTACATACTCTGAGGCTGACTTTAAGTCAGTGTTGAGTCCCAAACCTGCACTTCCCTATATACCCTTTCAGCCTTCTTTTTCCATTTACTTCATCCACCAAGCTGTCAAATCATTGCATATTAGTTTAAAAAGAGCTTATGAAATGGTTTCCTAACTATGTTTATGACTGTTGTTTGATTTAGATTTTTGTTCAAACAACTGCGGAAACTTGTCACTTTCCGCAGCCAGCCCAAGTTTCTGCAGCCATTTTGTTAAAGGCTATGTTACAGGTGTCCAATGGAGAAACCGGCTACATGGGCAAGCTGCAAGTGACATGTACATGGAGTGTGTCCCCTCAGTTCAGCCAAATCACTCATAAACGATCGTGGTCAACGACGGTCAAAGGAAGGGCCAAACTAGGAGTTTTGCGGTGGCACGGCTCTGTTTTGCCCACATGAAGGTTTGTGTGGCACGATCCTTAGTTTCTGGAGGTACTAGCACACTTGTAGATTAGCGCGTGAACTGAATCGAGCAGCCACCATTCCATGGATTCAACTGTCATGATGACCATAATGCTAGATCTCAGGCCAAGGAGATTTACGTGTCTCTTGGCAGCATAAAAGCTAGGAATTAGTTGCAGCACTTTCACTTATAAATAACGCGTTGATATACGCTGGATAGTTAGCTTTTGAGATGTAATTTTGACTGTTGTTATCAGCCCACTGTACTGTGCTTTACTTTGTTTTATTACTGCACTTTAAATACATGAGAAGACAGCATTCCTGAATTTGATTTGTGACTAAGTGATTGACTGGCCGAGGTTGCAGAAGGCCCCTGTACACCAAAGCTTTGTATAGTTTCTTACTTGCTTTCATTTACTATTTTTATAATCATTGCTTGTATATATATATTGCGCTATTCTGATGTTCATTGCTGTCCATTTTTCCTTTATGTTTTCTTTTATAACTGTTAGCTGATCAGTGCTTCTTTTACACGTTTTTGTAGGCAGCCCCGAACAAATTTACATATTTTTGATAACTACTGACATGAGATCATCTTGTCCTTTCTGCTGATTTTCATTTCCTGAGTTTAATTCCAGCACTGTCATTTCTTTCAAGTTTTGTTTTGCTTATTTACTTTTCTGCTACTTAGACATCATATTACTCATCTGTTTATGATTTCCTTTCTATAGCCAAGCGACTCAATTAGTAAGGAATCAGAATATTACTTGTAGTATGATTTAGTTTGCTTTCCTGCAAGTTAGAGATTGAATTACTTATGTCATTCTCAAGAGTTGAAATATGAATGAGTAGTTAAATCTTAGTTTCTTTTTATGCAATTTAATTTCCTGCAATTTAGATATCATATTACTCAGCTTGTTTATGATTACTTCCTATAGCCGGAGTGAGTCGAAAGGTGAAGGGTCAGAATGTGGGTTGAAGTAGTGTGATTTAGTTTGCTTTGCTTTCAGTCTTTGAGTTGCTTTAAGTTCAGTTTTTATTTTCTTTTTCATACAGCAGTAAGGATACTGGGCCATTGTCACTAGTTCACTGTTTTGGTACATTTACTTCCTTTTGAGAATTGATTTTATTACAGTCAGTTTGAAACTTCCTTTTTGAGAACTTTTAAGTTTGGAAAATCACTGTAGAAATCACCATTACCATCCATACTTAACTTTCAATTTCGCCATCTCACACTAGGGAATCCACAGAAGATAAACCCAAAAAAATAAACTAAAAAACTCAAAAACGACAAAAGACTAAGAAAATGGTTATCTTGCACATATAGTGCACTTCACTTCATCAGTTTACGAATCCCGGATTGATATTTTAAATAGCAATTTAGGACACACTAAATTGACCAAACATTTTGGCGCCGTTGCCGGGGAAGTGAAACTAGGTAGCCAATTTCTTAAAAAAATAAAAAAAATAAAAAAATTTCAAGGAAGGAAAATTGATAACCTCTCAGAGTATGCTCTCCTCTTGCACTTAGTGTGACCTGGAGGATCAGAAAAGAGAAAGTTATTGGTTTAATAGTTTCTTGAGTATGCTCTCTTCTTGCACCTAGAGTGACCTGGAAGATCAGAAAGAGAATTATTAGCCCAACTTGAAGAAAAATAAAAAAGACATGCATAGAGCAAGAGATTCTAGGGGAAGGTTTTTAGCTAGAGCCAAGAGTTCGATTTTCACAACTCCATCTACTTCAAGGAATAGACAAGAGACACCTCCATCATCTCCAACCCACACTCCTAGCCTTAGGATTCCTAGAATTCAAGAGGCAGTAGTTGAATTAGGAGACTCTCCCACACCATCCATCGAATCTGAATTAGGAAAAGATCCTTTCTTTCCTTCTACAGGGAGACACATTGTAATTGAAGAAGTAGAATCACCTGAGGAAGAAGAGGGAGAAATTCCTCCTCGTTTGCCATTAGTAGAGGAACCAGAGGACTCTGAAATCTCTGAGGAAGCTATCATGACAGAAGAGGTAGTTAACAGATTTGGTAGAGGTAGAGGTAGAGGAGGGGGAGGAGGAAACAATGGAGGAGGTAGAGGTAACAATGGGGGAAATAGGGATGGAGATAACTCATTCGGATTTCCTATAGTCGATGAGGATTCTCGAGCAACAATGAAAAATATTTCACCATCTGTCCTCCCAAACTTTCATGGGTTAAGAAATGAGGATCCTGAAACATTTCTATTTGAGTTTGAGGTCGTGTGTCGAACTTATGATTATCTGGAAGACTCTCAAAAACTCAAATTGTTTCCTTCAACATTGAAAGGAGCTGCTTTGAAATGGTTCATGGGACTACTCACTCAATCCATTAGGACTTGGAATGATATGAAACAAACATTTTTGGATAGATACCTGGACTATTGTATGCCCACCAATCACAAGGATGAAGTATTCAAAATGGTGCAAAGAGAAGATGAAAACTTGGAGGATTTACTTGAAAGATTCCAATACAACCTGAAAAGAGCAAAAATGAGTAACTTAGATGAGGAAACCCTGAAAGCCCTTCTATTAAAAGCCATTAGAGATGAATGGATAGATATTTTGAACATGATGGGAAAAGGAGATATATCTCAACTTCCACTTCATGATATAGTAGAGCTATGTGTCCATCTCTCAAGGGGAAAATCTAAAACTGGAAAAGGGCCTAGAGATCCTTCTCTCATCAGAGCAAACAAATCTGCAACTGGATCAGTAAGTAGGGCTGAGATTGGCAATATGCTTGATGAATTCAAAACTGATATCTTAGGGAGTCTTAGTGAGCAACTAGACACTCTTAAGATACACAATAAGCAGAAAGCAGAAGCTGAAGCTTTGGCCATCTTTTGCCCAAAATGTAGAAAGAAACATGCTCTAAGGGAATGTCCCTTGGATGCAAAAGTTGTAGAAACATGTGTGATTTGTTCAGAGAATCATGAGACCAAGGATTGTCCTTCAATTCCTGGGCTCAAAGCTGTCTTTCAAGAAGATCCAAATACAATTGAGTCTCTCTGTTTTGTTGCAAGGAGACCTTGGCAGGGGCAACAAAACCAAGGGTTTAACAACTCTATGAACTTTCAAACCCCACCAAATTGGAATCCTTGGCAACAACCTTGGCCCCAACCTCAAAATCCTTTTCAATCATGGGTACAAGGCATGCAAAATCCTTATGGGAGATTTGCTCAATTTTATCAATATCCTCCATCTTTTCAAAACCAACAAGCTCCACAACTTCCAAATCAAAATCCACAACTATCATTTCCATTTCCACAACAACAACAACCTTCTCAACAGAATCCAAATTCTCAACTCTTGCTTCCATTCCAATAGAAGTCAAATCAACTTCCTTCCCAGCCATTGCCAAACCCCAATAATAAAAACCCTCAAAATGCTTACATGGTAGAAGGTCAACAATTTCCTACCTATATGATTGTTCCTCTCAATGATGTACAACTCAGATCTGGTAGAGTTTTAGATAAACCTTCTATAGATGCCCAAAAGCAAAGCATTTCTGAGGAAGATTCTCTTGAAGCCAATAAAGGTTCTGAAGCATCTCTTCAAAACCCAAGCACTCAGAAAGAAAAAGAAAAAGAGTTAACCCCCACAACTCCTATAGTTGAGCAACCTGCATCTTCATCCACACCTCCTTTTCCTGAAAGATTACAAATTGACAAAGGGGTGGAAAAACAAATCTTGTTGCCTGACTATGATTTTCTAGATGAATTGAAGAATGTCTGTATCAAGATTCCCCTGTTACAGGCCATTAGAGAGATTCTTATTCTAGCAAAAACAATAAAGGAGTTGAGTCTTAAAAGACCAGGAAGGAAACCTAGAGATACAAGAAGAATCCACCTGGTAGGAAAAATTGCAGATATCATGATGGGAAAAATTACTATGCAAAAGTATGTAGATCCCGGTAGTCCAATTGTCAAAACACATATCAATGGGGTAGAAATTCCAAATACTTTGATTGATTTAGGGGCTGCTATCAACATTATGAGTAGAAAGACTATGGAACAACTGAAACTTCCTAATCTTCTTTTTACACCTACTTTACTGCAACTTGCAGATCAATCAATTATCAAACCAGATGGTGTATTAGAAGACATTTCAGTCTCCTTAGACTCTTGGGAATATCCAGTAGATTTCATGATTTTAACTCCCAAGAGTAATTTAGGAGGACACCCTCTCATCTTAGGAAGACCTTGGCTAGCCACAGCTGATGTTTTTATCAGTTGTAGGTCTGGGGATATGTATATTTCTTATGGTAATTCGACAAAGAAATTCAATCTGTATCCTCCAGCAAAAGCAATTACAAAAATAGGAGATAATGAGTGGGTTGATGATGAGGATACTATACAACCTGTCTTTACCATTTCTGAAGTTAGTGAAGATAGTCAAATTCTGAACACATTAGAAAACTTTGAAACATCTTCAGAATATGACCACACACAATTTCAGTTGGATTCTGACATCGAGTATCTATCATCTAGACAAATGTCTCTTTTCTCTATGGAAGAGTTTGGTAGTTCCGCCATTGAGATCTTTCCAGGTAAAACATTGAATATCAACAAAAACTTGGAAAGATCACAATAGGAAGAGCTAACCAAAATCTTGCAAAAACATTCTACTTCATTTGCATGGGAGTATACTGATATGAAAGGTATTGACCCTAAGACTTGCATTCATCACATCTACATCGAGGAAAACAGTAGACCAATCAGACAACCTCAGAGAAGGATGAATCCAAACCTTAGGGAGATAGTGAAAGAAGAACTCCAAAAACTACTCAATGTAAACTTCATTTATCCAATTTCAGATAGCCGATGGGTTTCTCCTTTGGTTATAGTACCTAAAAAGAATGGTAAATGGAGGGTATGCATTGATTACAGGGAATTGAACAAAGCAACTTTGAAGGATCACTTTCCTTTACCCTTTATTGATCAGGTATTAGATACTTTAGCAGGCAAAAAGTATTTTTCATTTTTGGATGGTTTTAGTGGCTATAATCAGATTCAGGTAGCACCTGAAGATCAGGATAAGACCACATTTACCTGTCCATGGGGAACTTTTGCTTACCGAGTACTTCCTTTTGGATTATGTAATGCACCCATAACATTTCAAAGGGCAGTACTAGGAATCTTTTCTGATCTAATCCGTGATTGTGTAGAGGTTTATATGGATGATTTTACAGTTTATGGTAATTCGTTTGAAGAGGCATTAGAGAATTTGGAAAAAGCCTTATAAGGTGTAAAGAAACAAACCTATCGTTGAGTCATGAAAAATGCTTTATGATGTTTACTGAAGGGATTGTTTTAGGACATCATATTTCAGGGGATGGGATTAAAGTTGATTGATCAAAAGTTGAAGTCATCTCCAAGTTGCCTATTCCAAATTGTCAAAAAGATGTTAGAAGTTTTCTTGGATTTACTGGATACTATAGAAGATTTATTGAAAACTTCACCAAAATAGCATCTCCACTCTTCAAATTACTTACAAAAGACTGTGAATTCAAATGGGATCCTGATTGTCAATCTGCATTTGAAACTTTGAAAACAAGAATATCTAAAGCACCCATTTTGAGAGGGCCAAATTGGAAACTTCCTTTCCATATTTCCACAGATGCTTCAGATACAACTCTAGGAGCTGTGTTGGGTCAAAAGGATTTAGTTCCTTATGCCATTTACTACACCAGTAAAAATTTGACTCCCGCCAAGTTAAACTATACTGTGACTGAAAAAGAGTTCTTAGCTGTTGTTCATGCAATCAATAAGTTTAGACATTATATAACAGGCTATGAAACTTTTGTCCATACTGATCATTCTGCAATTAGATATCTAATGAAAAAACCTGTTACTAATGGCAGAGTTACAAGATGGCTCTTACTTTTACAAGAATTCAATATTACTGTGTTGGATAGACCAGGGAAACAAAATACAGTAGCTGATTCCTTGTCTAGAATCCAAAATACTAATGAAGATTCTCCTGTAGAGGATAAGTTTGCAGATGAATATTTATTTGCAGTAACTACTAAGACTCCTTGGTATGCAGATATTGCTAACTATTTGGTTACAGGAAAGTTACCTCCACATTTATTTCCTAGTGAAAAAAGAAGAATTATTCAGGAGAGTTCAAATTATTCATGGATTTCTAATGAATTGTTTAAAACAGGGCTAGATTGTGTGATCAGAAGATGTGTTCGGGAAGATGAAATGCCTGACATCCTCAAGGCATGTCATGATGAACCATGCGGTAGACACTTTGCTGACAAAAGGACGGCCTATAAAATCCTTTCTTTAGGATATTATTGGCCTTCCCTTTTCAAAAATGCAAAACAATATGTCAGAAGGTGTGGCAGCTGCCAAAGAGTTGAGAGACCGACTCTTTCAAATGAAATGCCATTACAACCACAGGTACTCATCAAACCCTTTGAAAAATGGGCTTTAGATTTCATTGGACCCATTAATCCACCATCTAAACAGAAAAAGTATATATTGATATGCACTGATTATGTCACTAAATGGGTAGAAGCCAAAGCATTGCCTTCTGCCACTGAAAATTCAGTTGTTCAATTTCTTTTTGAGGATATTTTTACTCGTTTTGGTGTCCCAAGAGAAATTGTGACAGATCAGGGAAGTCAATTTACATCTAACTTGATGGAAAAGTTGATGGAAGAATACAAAATCAAGCATAGAAAATCTACTCCTTACCATCCGCAAGCAAATGGCCAAGAGGAGTCTACAAACAAAGTTATTGAGAGCATCATCACCAAAACTGTTCATCTACACAGAAGAGATTGGGCAGAAAGGCTTCCTGAAGCCTTATGGGCCTACAAAACTACATGGAAGAATACAACAGGACATTCTCCCTATGAACTTGTTAATGGGAAAGAAGTCCTGCTCCCCATTGAGTTTCAAGTCAAGACTTTCAAGATGGCAGTCCAGTTGGGGATGAATCTATCAGAAGCCCAAAAGCACAGAATGGAGCAACTGAATGAGCTAGATGAGATCAGACAAGAAGCAATTTTAAGGACTGATCTAGTTCAACATCAAAGAGCTAAGTGGCATGACAGATATATCAAAGAGAGAAAGTTTCAAGAGGGAGATTGGGCGTTACTATTTGATTCCAAGTTTAAAGACTTCAAAGGTAAATTTCAGACCCATTGGCTTGGGCCATATGAAATTGACGAAGTCTTTAACAATGGAGCGGTAAGAATCAAAACCATTGATGAATTTCAGATTCCTCTTATTGTGAATGGCCACCGATTGAAAATTTATCATAAGCCACTCTCAAAAGAAGAATTTGTCAAGATGTTCCAAGAGAATTCTGCAATAAGGCTGGTGGAGAGGAATCCTTCTTCCCCACCAGCCTAGCCTTTGTTTCTTTCAGTTACAAAAAAAAAAAAAATTGTATAAGCCTGAAAACCAATCATAGATTGGCAGTCTTATACAGAAAATATAGAGTGAAAATCAGGGACACCTGACACTATATTTTCCAAAATAAATCTCCTCTCCTTCTTTTTCCATCTTCATACCACCTCATTTGCCATTCCACTCCATCTCCATCTCATTCACATTTTCGCTTCACTTCACTCCGCTTCATTTTCACTCCATTCCACTCATTTCATTTTCATTTCATCAATAAAAGTTCCTTTTAGGACTATTTTCACTCAGTTAGTTCTTTTCTAACTATCTTTGTTCAGCTAAGTGGGTGTTGTCCCATTTTCCGCAGCTGGAAGCAGTTTCCGCAGCCAGAAGCAGTTTCCGCAGCCAGAAACGATTTCCGCAACTACCACCACTCTGTTTTTCAAATTCATAGTCAAAATGTTAGTGCAATAATCATGAAAATGCAGGTGTAAGTGAGCAAATTCCATGAAGACATGGAGCATCTCCAAGACATCAAGAAAGAACAGTTAGTTAAAAGCTATGAGCAAGAAATGACAAAGTTTCCAAAGGTATGAGCAATTTTTTTTATCAAATAGCAATTAAAGTCATGATTATGCATAGTTATCAAACCATAAAATGTTCTACTATGTGCAATGATTCGATATGATAGCTCCATTACCCACTCCTATTCCACGATATTACTCCATACACCATGCATTCATTTATTAACGGTCTCATGATGGATTTTCGAGTTTAAACTCAAGTTGACTGCGCTTTCATTTGCCACCTGCGCTCATGAGATGTGACCAATCCCTTTACAGCTCCTCTCCACCGCATTTCCCGCAGCCATCTATCAAAACGTGTGATCTCCGTACGCAACCGTTAATTCAAAAAAAAAAAAGATCTCGCCTCCACTCTATTCACTTACCATTTCATTAAAGATATTCCTTTTCATACACACGCATTTCAATTTGTGAACTTATCTGCGACTGCTTATCTTCTGTTCCGCCTGTACTCTGAAGCATTCCCATTACCTGCTACCAATTGCAGCCACTACATTTTACCATAAACCCTGCAACCGAGCTACCTTCCCCCTGCTAAATCCTCATACGCAATTGTATCCTCAGTTGAAATTTAAAACAAAGAAAGGAATGGGAAAACTACTAAGGGCAGAGCCAGAAGGACCAAAATATCTAGAAGGTTACCCTCAAGCCAAGGATTTGCTGAAGAAAGCCAAATGGTTACGCTTCATCCAAAAGTTTAAAGGCTATAACAAAGAAGTAACCAAGGCTTTTGCACGGTCTTTCGATGGTCAAATGGTGGAGATTGGAGATTTGAAGCTCACGGTGACCGAAACAACAGTAGCAGCTGCCACAGGCTTACCCCAGGAAGGTGAGCAATGGTTCAAAAACAAAAGCGTGGATGAACAGGCATGGAGAATTATGCTAAGAAACCCAGGTATGGACACCACTGTGTTTACTAAAGGAATTCCTGTTCATGCATTGAAGGAAGAATGGGCCAGTCTGCTGTTAGTTATCCAAAAATTTGTCACTTATGAAGGACGCTTTGGTTCGATGTACATGTACCATGCTAGACTGTTGATGAATTTCTTAGAGAATCAGACTCTTAATTTGCCTTATTTCTTACTGTTGAGTTTGAAGAAGATGAGTATTACAGTCCAAAAACACATAGGCAATATAGAACCTCATCTATATCATCATGGAATTACAAAAATTCTTATTGAAGACCAACTAAAGAAAAACAAATATACCTGGGAACAATTCTTGATAAGAAACTACTTCCAAGAGCCATCTGAGGCCTCTTAAAGTAGTACACCAAAGACACCAAGAAAAAGTAGGAGAAGAGAAAAGAGCACCATATTCCAGGACTCCCCTACTACAGAAACTCAAGAAGATGGTCAAAAAGAAGAAGAAAACAGAACTAAAGACAAGAAACAGAGGAAAGAGAAAGGAAAAAGGACCATCCAAGAAGTCTACCAATCACCTGAGCCATCCATAGAGGAGGATTATCAACCACTGTCAAAAAGATTAGTACATCTTCAGGCTGCTATAGCAAAGAAAAAGAAAAAAGGGAAACATAGTATACAAGAAAAGAGTACTAGTCCACCATACTTAAGGAGAAGCACCAGGCTAAGAGGAAAGGGGAGTAAAACACAAATAAAACGGCCCCACTTCATCGACTTGGGTGGAGAGACACCTGAGAAAACTCCAGCTGGCCATAGTCCACCTCGTCCTCAGCCAAACATTGAAACTAGTCCTCCACATGATGAAAGCCCTTCTCGGCCAGAGCTAGAGAGCAGTCCTCCTCCTCCACCAGATTTTGAACTCAGTCCAAGAAAGACACCTGAAGTAGATCCCAATCAACAGGAGGTATATGACTACTTGGAATCATTAGAAAAATCAGCTGCAGGTCCGAGTACCACTCTGCCACTAGATGCACAAGTTCAGTCCTTAAAGCAGGAGGTATTTGAATTAGAGGTCCTAAACAAGCATATCAAGCAGGAAAATGAAGCACTCAAAGAGCAGAGCAAAGTAGATAAAATTATTCATGATAACACTATGCTCCATTTGGGACTTTGGCAAAAGAAAAACAAGAAACTGAAGAAAAAGTGCAAAAAGTTGAGCAGAGCATTGATCAATCTCAAATTCAGATGTCTAATAAGGAAACCAAGGATGGTGGTAGCACCAAAGAAGAAGAAAAGAGGGCTAGATGTCCTAGCAGAAGCATCAGAACCTATGGATTAGAGGGGAATGACTAAATTTTGGTTGCATGAGGACATGCAACACCTTCACAGTGGGGTTATGTTGAGTCCCAAACCTGCACTTCCCTATATACCCTTTCAGCCTTCTTTTTCCATTTACTTCATCCACCAAGCTGTCAAACCATTGCATATTAGTCTAAAAAGAGCTTATGAAATGGTTTCCTAACTTTGTTTATTATTGTTGTTTGATTTAGATTTTTGTTCAAACAGCTGCGGAAACTTGTCACTTTCCGCAGCCAGCCCAAGTTTCCGCAACCATTTTGTTAAAGGCTATGTTACAGGTGTCCAATGGAGAAATCGGCTACATGGGCAAGATGCAAGTGACGTGTACATGGAGTGTGTCCCCTCAGTTCAGCCAAATCACTCATAAACGGTCGTGGTCAACGACGGTCAAAGGAAGGGCCAAACTAGGAGTTTTGCGGTGGCACGACTCTGTTTTGCCCACATGAAGGTTTGCGTGGCACGATCCTTAGTTTCCGGAGGTACTGGCACACCTGTAGATCAGCCCGTGAACTGAATCGAGCAGCCACCACTCCATGGATTCAACTGTCATGATGACCATAACGCTAGATCTCAGGCCAAGGAGATTTACGTGTCTCTTGGCAGCATAAAATCTAGGAATTAGTTGCAGCACTTTCACTTATAAATAACGCGTTGATATACGCTGGATAGTTAGCTTTTGAGATGTAATTTTGACTGTTGTTATCAGCCCACTGTACTGTGCTTTACTTTGTTTTATTACTGCACTTTAAATACATGAGAAGACAGCATTCCTGAATTTGATTTGTGACTAAGTGATTGACTGGCCGAGGTTGCAGAGGGACCCTGTACACCAAAGCTTTGTATAGTTTCTTACTTGCTTTCATTTATTGTTTTTATAATCATTGCTTGTATATATATATTGCGCTGTTCTGATGTTCATTGCTATCCATATTTCCTTTATGTTTTCTTTTATAATTGTTAGCTGATCAGTGCTTCTTTTATAGGTTTTTGTAGGCAGCCCCGGGCAAATTTACATATTTTTGATAACTACTGACATGAGATCATCTTGTCCTTTCTGCTGATTTTCATTTCCTGAGTTTAATTCCAGCACTGTCATTTCTTTCAAGTTTTGTTTTGCTTATTTACTTTTCTGCTACTTAGACATCATATTACTCATCTGTTTATGATTTCCTTTCTATAGCCAAGCGACTCAATTAGTAAGGAATCAGAATATTACTTGTTGCAGTATGATTTAGTTTGTTTTCCTGCAAGTTAGAGATTGAATTACTTATGTCATTCTCAAGAGTTGAAATATGAATGAGTAGTTAAATCTTAGTTTCCCTTTATGCAATTTAATTTCCTGCAATTTAGATATCATATTACTCAGCTTGTTTATGATTACTTCCTATAGCCAGAGTGAGTCGAAAGGTGAAGGGTCAAAATGTGGGTTGAAGTAGTGTGATTTAGTTTGCTTTGCTTTCAGTCTTTGAGTTGCTTTAAGTTCAGTTTTTATTTTCTTTTTCATACAGCAGTAAGGATACTGGGCCATTGTCACTAATTCACTGTTTTGGTACATTTACTTCCTTTTGAGAATTGATTTTATTATAGTCAGTTTGAAACTTCCTTTTTGAGAACTTTTAAGTTTGGAAAATCACTGTAGAAATCACCATTACCATCCATACTTAACTTTCAATTTTGCCATCTCACACTAGGGAATCCACAGAAGATAAACCCAAAAAAATAAACTAAAAAACTCAAAAATGACAAAAGACTAAGAAAACGGTTATCTTGCACATATAGTGCACTTCACTTCATCAGTTTACGAATCCCGGATTGATATTTTAAATAGCAATTTAGGACACACTAAATTGACCAAACGGTCAGTATGATACATCCTCGATCATTTCTTCTTCTTCATAATTCAGACAAAAACAGAGCAGAACATAACAAAAATAGAGCAAAACAAAACAAATCAGAGCAGAGCAATACAGATCAGTACAGGGCAAAACAAGACAAATCAGAACAGATAGAATAGAGCAGAGCAGGGCAAGGGTCACGCTGTACAGGACAGTGCATTTGATGGATAAATAGTAACGACCGATAGACAGATTGCAAATGAAGTTCTCCCTAGTTGAGAGGGAGTGTTAAAATTGGCAACTAGGGCCAAACTTCATGTGGGTCATCTTTTTCATCGCTGATAATATTTTTATTAGATTCCTCTCGTCAAGAGGTGTAGGATTGATATAAAGATCATCCGATTCCAATAAGTATTCATGGAGATATAAATTTATTTTGATTATGGAATTATTATCAAGCCGACCTACAACTCATGTAGGCTTAGAAGCCCAACAGTCGCATCTATTCAAACAACAACGTTGTGTATAAATACAGGAGGACTTTTCCTCATTTGGAATCACTCATCTCATCACATCTCTCTCTCTCTCTCCTGCGCAAAAAAGAGGGTCTTCTCTACTGCGCAGAAAAGGGTCTCTTTCTCACACGTGAAGCCGGAAGCTGCTGAAACTGAAGCTGCAACTGCAGATCCAAACTTTGACCAGTGTGGACCATCAAACCTCCTCTTCTGATCTGCGTTGTAGGTTCATCTGAACCTCCTCTGAAGGCTGCAACTTTTGGTGGTGGAATCAAGTTGATCTGACAGACAGTTTGTGAGATATCGACTGCTCTAGTTTGAAGGAAGCTGCTAAAACTGAAGCTGCAACTGCAGATCCAAACTTTGACTAGCGTGGACCATCAAACCTCCTCTTCTGATCTGTGCTGTAGGTTCATCTGAACCTCCTCTGAAGGCTGCAAGATTTGGTGGTGGAATCAAGTCAATCCGACGGACGGTTTGCAAGATATCGACTGCCCTAGTTTGAAGGAAGCTGCTGACACTGAAGCTGCAACTGCAGATCCAAAATTTGACCAGCATGGACCATCAAACCTCCTCTTCTGATCTGCGCTATAGGTTCATCTGAACCTCCTTTGAAGGCTGAAACTTTTGGTGGTGGAATCAAGCCGATCTGACGGTCTGTTTGTGAGATATCGTCTGCCCTAGTTTTGATGATGAAGCCGCTAATGCTGATGTTGTTGATCTAGGGTTTGCTACTGCTGATATACATCAGATTTATTGTACTATTTCTCTCTGTTGAATTATTGAAGATAAAAGAATATTTGATCAAAGGGTTTCCCCACACATTGTGGAGTTTGTCCCTGGCTAGCCGCCACATCTTGTGTCTGTTGTCTTGGCTTGTTTTTTGTCAACCGTTTAATGTTCTATCTGCACTTTACTTTATGTACATGTGATTGCAAATCTGTGGAATATAATAAGAAAATAAGTAAACTGTTATAAGCATAGAACATACCATAACTTAACATCACCACTCATCAAGACAGGGCTTGGATATATTGGTGAGTCCTTACATTCCAATGATGAAGAGCAGCCACATGTCAAAGAAGATGAAGAGAAACCACAAGAAGAGAAACCTCATTCCAATGATGAAGATTAGCCACAAGAAGAGAAACCTTATCCCAAAAATGAAGAGCAATCACACATCAAGAAGAAGTCTTATGAAAGGAAGTCCCATCCCAAAAATGAAGAGAAGCCTAAAATGAATGTCCTACACAAATCAACCAACACAGAAAGTTGGAAGACCAATGCCTTCAATCAAGATGATGCAGGATGATGCAGGATGATGCATTTAGGAAACCAACTCATGATAGAGCATTCAGGAGTGGAGAGCAGCAAAAATATTCTAAAGGACAAAACATCTTCAGCAGATCCTCACCCTATACACCCAGGTATGCAAAGAAATTTCGCAGTTACTGCTACACATGTTCAAATTATGGACACAAAGCTCGATATTGCAGGGGATATAACAGGAATATTGATAGAGTGTTTTATCAAAGCCCTACAAGTAGATTTCTTTTGTAGATAAGACAGAGTCCCAGATACCTATGAGAACAGGAATTACAACTCTTTTGATTCACCATTGAGACCCAACGTAGAGTGTCATTTATGTCGTAATCTTGACCAATTTGCACGAGATTTCAAAAGTGGATTGAAGCAGACCCCGCAAAACCTGGAAGGAAGGAATGTTGAATGTTATCTATGTCACAACATTGGCGATTTTGCACGAGATTGTAGAAGCGGTTTGACGTGGACCCCACAAAATCAAGAAGGAAGGTCATTCACTAGGCAGGAAGACAAGACCACTAGGGTCTGGGAGAGAAAACAAGTTTCTCCATGATCTTTTAGATTGATTGATAGATGCACGAAGACAGGGGGAGTCGAGACCACTTACAAGTCCATAGGAAGCAGCTAGATTGCCAAGGGATCCTGCTACACAGGATCCGATGTAGCAAGAAAGTATTTTGACAGGGGGACTCTGTCAAGGAGAGTTAGATCACAGGTCTGCAGGATCAGGCAGATTGTCAAGGGAAGCCTAGATGATGCAACATTTTGTCAGGGGGAGTTTGCAGAGATGATACAAAGAGCATGTTTTCAAGGGGATCCATATCACTCGATGTGCTAGTCACCCTTTTCCAGTGATGTCAAAGGGGGAGAGAAACTTGGAAGGAACAAGGGGGAGAGAGATTCTTGATACAACATGCCTTGGTATGTTTGGTGTGTTGACATCAATGAAAAAGGGGGAGATTGTTGAACAAGTTGTCATTCATGTCAAAGTAGGAGTAGTTGCAAGATGTACAGCAGGTGTGCAACACATCATTGACGTCAAAGTAAGAGTAAGAGCAGTGGATGAGATGATGCAGTTGAAGAAACCCTAGCCCTAGGGTTTGGTTTCTTGGATGATGGACATACCCCGCTTTCGTTGGCATTTTTGGAGTAGTATATTAGTGTGTTTGACCTCATGACCCTCGCCATCAAATTCTCCTCATCACGCTGATTCTAGTGGTATTTGGAGTGTCCCATAGGCTTTCACGGTTTGTGAGTTATACTTTGTCAAAGTTGTGCACCCGATTTTTAGCTCACAACCCCATGGGTTGCTAATGTGGCAGATTGCCTTGGACGAGGTGGAATCATATGATTGAATGGATGATTTGGAAATTAAATCAATGCCTCAACCTAATTTTGTGGCAATTTCCTCACAGCGGGCAGCCATAGCATAAAGTGGAAAACCCTAATTGACTAGGGCTTAGACCAAAATTTTTAAGCTAAAATTTAAATTAATTTTGGGCTCTAAAATAGTTTTAAATTTCAAATAATAGATTGGGCCAAATCGTAAAGGAGTTCACCTTTGGTCCAAGGCATATTATTTTTTATCCAAAGTCATGGAGGAATTTGTTTCTTGGTCAAATGGTCAAAATATTTGAGAGGGCCAAATATTCAAAATCGTTTGGCACCAATTAAAATTATTTCAGCTCCAAAACGAATTTAAAATGAAAAATAAAAATTCAAAATTATAAAATATTTGAATTTTCCCCTAAAGTTTCCAAAAAGGACTTTCACATATCTATATAAACCAAGGTAAATTTTTCTGCGGCTCTGTGAGAAGGTCGAAATTGTTGAAAGGTTCTGGGTGCATTCTCGGGCCTGTGGAGAAATTCATTCCTGCGGCTAACAAAGTTCTAAGAAGGCAACGAAAAATTCTGGAAATTTTCTTTTGGCTTGGGTTTGTTTTCTCTATTTTTGCGATTTCTATTGGGCTGCACAGGGCCTTGAGTCCTCTCTTTTTGCAAGTGGTTTTCTGCTGAAGTTCCTGTGCACTAGTATTTGTTTTTATAGCTTGATGGTGTGATTGGTCAAACGTGGAGGGTAGAATGAGTTGTGTGATGGCCTGAGGGTTTTAAGGCAATGTGATTGTATGTCCTGAGCATTTTGAGTCTAGTTGAACCCCGAGCTCTTAGACATCGAGGCACTAGCAATGCATTGTGTGCAGTTCAAAGGTCAAATGCAATATGGTGTGATTAGAACAATGAGCTATTAGATCACATTTGTATCTCCAAGAGAATGTTCCTATAGGCACATATAAATTGGATTGATTTTTTATCAGTCAATATTCATGAACTAACTTTTAAGTGGTTTTATGGCATATCTGGGAAGCGGCTTATTTCAGTCCCATGGTTGTTATAAGTCACCTAAGAATGGGTGCGTAGATCAGATTCACTGATGTTTTTTTATCTGGCCTTGGAAATTCAACAATATGCTGACTCGTTCAAATTGTATGGCATGCAAATCGCAGGTGGAAAGACTGATTTACATACACCATAGAAAATGACTGAGTTCTTGAATATGTTTGGGTGTGACAATGCCTCATAATAGGAACGACAAACCTATGGGCCTGATAAAATTTCGTGGTCATGCAATGATATAGCAGTAGTTACTTCAATCTACAGTGTTGCAACCCTTGACTTTTGTGATTGCATCCTTGTAGAGCAATCACCTTGTGATTACAAAATTCCATAAAACAACCCTATTGATCAGAAGGTTGTGATCTTGACCTTAGCATTACAGTGACTGGCAGAAAGCTTGCATATGACACTGATTCTCTTTGGGACATGGTGACTGTTTTTATTATGAGAACAGTAATAATATTTCAGTGATCTTAAGTGTAACTTACCCATGGCATGACAGTAACCTACAAATTTGCAGAGAATCCCTTATATGTTGCAGATTTGGCAGAGCATCCTTTATATGCTACAGATTTGGCAGAAAGGCAACTGGTGGTAAAGCCAAAGTTTGATTACATGATTGATTTGAATATGAAAGTGAATCTGAGACGTTTGACAGAAGGAGATTAGACAATATATTTGACATCACAATGACCTTGATCCTACATGGAGGTGATGACATATTCCTGATGACAGTGTGACCTAAAAGTGTTGATGTGAGCGCGACAGAGGTAGAAGCAGGAAACTGATGTGGCGGAAGCAGCAGCTTGGACAGAGGAAGTAGTAGTAGTGAAGAAATCCTTGGAATTATATTTTTCCATAAGATGCTTGCAAGATTCTTCATATTCCATCATCCTTTCTTGCGACACCTGGAGGCTCTCGGGGTCCAGATCTTCTTTATTATACTTGGAAGACATGCTTTCCAATTCATGAGTCTCTTTTTTAGGCCAATCCTCAAGGTCTGCATCAATAACTTGATCTTGATGATTTAGAGAAGAATTAGGACACTCTTCCTCAAGCACATAACCATATTCAATAACTTCCTCTTCCTAGAGGGCCATGTCCAACATTTGGCATATGTCTACATCAGTTTGTAAACCTGGACCTTTATGCAAAAGGAAGTGCAAAACCAATATTGAGAGAGAAGAAATGCTTTTAGTTTCACATAATTCAAGCCAATCGATATTTGGGGCCAATGGATATGACGAACAATTTCATTTGGTCACATGGTTAAGTTATATTTTTCCTTGAAACATTCCTTATGAACCTTACAATGTGTTTCGCTGCAAAATGTGGATACCCATCAAACATTGGCATGTTCTTCATGCATTTCAATGTGGTGTAATACGAGGTCCCTGTCATATCTAGGGCAGGAATATCTGTGGTCAACATGTTATTGGGCTCTTAATGACATGGAAGTCACCAGGGTGAATGAAATTGCCTTAACAAATGCTTGCTTCACCCTACAAGCATTGACTTTAAATTTCAATGAAGAATTAGGGCTTCGTTCCTCAGATGGAGTCGTGAAAGGATATATCAATGATGTCGTAAGCGAAACAAGACACACATCTCATGCCCCTAACAATGACGAAAACAATGTTTCTAGACAATCTAGCAGGGGTCCTAGGAGGGGTACCTAGGGGACAACTACTAGACCAAATGACAACAATGGGACAATGACCCACTATCACCTCAGTCAGTGTCCCCTGCTCTTTATAGATTTTCACCTATGTTGCAGGAAACGTGGTACGGAGGTCCGTTTCCGTACGGAAACTGGTACGAAACTCGGAAACGCGTTTGGTACGGCCGTGAAACGTGTTTCCAGCCGTACTGCCACGTTTCCTGAAACGGAAACGTGACCACTACGGCCGGAAACACGTTTCACGGCCGTACGACCCACGTTTCCCAATTAACTTGTGTTTTTTTTCAATTTTTTTTAATTTGTTTTTTAATTTATTTTTAGGGTTATCTAGTGACTTCTAGTTGCTTCTAGAAGCCTATCTAAACTTATAAAAGAGAAGTTTGTCTCATTCTCTCATCACACTATTCAGCAAGTCGTTTCTCTTGGAGACTAGCAATTGTTTCAGCTAGGGTGTTTTGAGCAGTAAGCAAAGTAGATTTCAGCAGCAAGAGCAAGAGATTTCAGCAGCAAGAGAAAGAGATTTCAGTAGCAGATTTGGCTCAGCTACAGCCATATTTCTCCTCTTTTCTGGCATTTTGGGGTAGCTTCAGCTACAGAAAATTAATTTGGGTAAGAAATATTCATTTTGTTAGTTTTGTCCTACTATTTCTTCAATTTTTCTAGGGTTTACGCTACCAAAAATATGAAAAACGTTTTTTATTTATAGATTTGTTTTTTTAATTTATTTTTGCAGCAGATTTGGCTCAGCTACAGCCATATTTCTCCTCTTTTCTGGCATTTTAGGGTAGCTTCAGCTACAGAAAATTAATTTGGGTAAGCCACATTCATTTTGTTATTTTTTTCCTACTATTTCTTCAATTTTTCTAGGATTTATGCTGCCAAAAATATGAAAAAAGTTTTTAATTTACAGATTTGTTTTTTTAATTTATTTTTGCAGCAATGGCCTCCAGCCAAAGTGCAGCTGCAAGTTCAAGCCCTAGGGCCAACCCAAGGGCTGAATATTATCCTCTTTGGAGACATGTGACAAAGATTCAAAGATGTGGAGGTGGTGGCTCATGGGAATGGCGATGCAATCTTCGCAATAATTCATACAAGGGCTCCTACCCAAGAGTGAAGGAACATCTATTGCATGGAGGAGGACAGGGGATTTCAAGTTGCACAAAAACAACAGATCCATTGGCAAGGAGGGCATATCAAAGAGAGCAAGATGAGGAAGATGGTACTAAGAGAAGGCATAATGTCCTTACTCAAGCTCCATCTAAATTTGAGCCAAGGATTGTAGCTGAAGCAAGAAAGAGGAGAGTCGGTCCCACTCAACAACATGAACAACCAGCACCCAAAAATACCAGAGGCCCAGGGGCATCCCCTTCAGTTCAAGATAGCAGAATTGCTAAATTGGTGAATGTGCAAGCAAGAGAAGAAACTGATTCTAGAGTGGCTAGGTGCATTTATGCATGTGGTATCCCATTCAATGTTGTTCGCTCTCCTTACTAGCAAGATATGATAAGGGCAGTTAACAAAGCTCCTCAAGGGTACAAGGGGCCCAACTATGAGAAAGTCAGAACCCAGCTTCTCAAAAATGAGAAGGACCTTGTGGAGGAAATTTTAGCTCCAATTCATTCTTCCTGGAGTAGCTCTGGGGTTACCATCATTGCCACTTCCCCCAAAGGAGCAATGTTTATCAAGGTAGAACACTGCTCAGGAGAGGTGAAAGATGCACAGTTCATTGTTGATGTTATTATAAAAGCTATTGAACAAATAGGGCCTAACAAGGTGGTGCAAGTTATCACGGATAATGCACCAGTTTGCAAAGCTGCAGGTTTAATTATTGAGGGGAGGTATGACCACATCTTTTGGACACCATGCATTGTCCATAATCTGAATCTGATCTTAGAGGAGATCGACAACAAAGTTTCCTGGATAAAGGAACTCACAAGGGAAGCAAGGGAGATTGTCAAATTCATCACCAACCACCACCAATCTCAGGCCATATTTTGAGAGTACTCCAAATTGGAGTTGTTAAAAGTTGTTGAGACAAGATATGCCTCAAACTTCCTGATGTTGCACCGCCTTGTTGAGGTTAAGCATGCATTAGTTTCTATGGTGGTGAGTCAACTTTGGATTGAGTGGAGACAAGAAGATTCAGAGCGGGGATCTATGGGTGTAGATTGTGCCTTGATGAGGATTGGTGGAGCAAGGTAGATTTCTTGCTAAAGTTCACAACCCCTGCATTTGAGCTTCTTTGGAGTGTTGACACTGACCAACCTTTCTTAGGAGGGGTATATGATGGCATGGATTCCATGGTTGAGAAAACTATGGAAATCATTTCGCAAGAGTCTCCACAACTTTTGTTTGTTGATGATCATTTTGCTGGTTTGATCAAGAAAATCATTGTTGATAGGTGGAACAATTTCAACACTCCATTGCACACTTTAGCACATGCTTTGAACCCCAAATTTTATGATGAGGAGCTTATTGCTCAAAGCAATGGGAAGAGGAAGGCACCCCATAAGGATAGAGAGGTGGCTAATGGGGTAAAAAAATCCCTTATGAGAATGTTTCCTTCTCATCTACACAGGGAGGTAAAGGAGGAATTTGCCTGTTTTGCTACAGGAATAGATGATTATGCAGATATATCATCTTTCGAGGAGAGAAGCACCATGAATCCAGTGAGGTGGTGGATTTGTCATGGAGCAAATGGTGTACATTTGCAAAACCTTGCCATTCGTATTCTTTCACAAGTGGCAAGCTCTTCATCGACAGAAAGGAATTGGAGCACTTATGGTTTTATTCATTCTGTGAAGCGTAATAGGTTGAGCTCACAAAAGGCAGAGGATCTTGTTTATGTGCACTCCAACCTTCGCCTTGCATCTCATAGGGGTCCAGAATACAACAGTGGTCCTTCTAAAGAATGGGATGTGGATGCAGAAAATCCTGATTTGGAGCTCTCTCTTGCTGCCCTGAATATTGAGGCCGAGTCTGAAAGTGGAATTGGTGCATCATCTTCTTCAGCACCACCATCCACTGTTGAGCATTGTGCTGCTTCTGTTTTTGATGAGGATTGTTATGATGAGGATTAGTCTTTTGTCTCTATAGTTCTTGCAGCCTTATAGTCTTTATTGTACTTGCAGCCTCATATATTAATATAAATAAAGGCTGATTTTGAGATTTTGTCCTTGGATATATAATAAAGGTTGCTTTTGGATTTTCCTATATTTTTATTTTCATTATGTGATCATTCATGAGTAAATGTGATGTAAATTTAATCTTAATGTTTAAATGTAATAAATTATAATGTATCATTAATGCTTTATGATTGCACATATATATATATATATATATATATGTATATATATATATATATATATATATATATATATATATATGTATATATAAATACATGTATATATATTAAAAATATATATATATATATATATATATATATATATATATATATTTTTAATATATATACATGTATTTATATATACATATATATATATATATATATATTCGTGTTTCCCCGTTTCCAAAATTTGGGGAGGTCGCATTTCGTATCGCTTCCCGTTTCGGAAACTCGTTTCCGTTTCCCCGTTTCGTGCAACCTAGATTTTCACCAACGGGAGGAGTATCGGTATACGTAAATCAGTTAAATGATAGGGTTAGTAATATGGTATAAGGTGATTTACAAAGCCCATTCAAAGAAGAGACTCAGATAATGGCTTGGTTGCTTCAAAAGTAAGACAATGCAAACCAAGAAAGGCTTCTGAGAAGGCCAAGATCTAGGAGGAAAGGATACTCAATACAAGGGATATACCTAAATCAAGGCTTCCTAAGGGAATGGGAGAGACCTCTTAAGGATGAGAAAGGTCAATGACTAATTAACTTCCTTTGAGTTTTCAAGATCATGTGACTTTTGGGATGCCACTAACCAAAGAAGTCTAAGGGCAAAACTGATGTTGGAGCTAGGGCTCTAGATTTCTCTTAATCTAGCCAAAAGAATTGCTTCAAACTTTGAGGACGCCTAGAGGAAATTCCAACGTAGTAGCCTACCAACTCGCTCTAGAAGATGACCTCCCTAATGATTTTTTCACTTGGCCCTAGTTGGCCTTCTAGGGTTAGGGCAGAAAAAATTAAAACAGAAAAAGAAAGTATGTCAGGGTTGATCAACTAGGATTAGGACCAGCGCCTTGTCAATTGGGAGAAATGGAGTCAAGATTAGCTTTGATGAGGAAACTTCGCTCTTCCAAAGAGTCCTATGTAGCTTTCGCTAACCCTAGGTGGCAACAACTCGACTACAAAGGAATTTATACTTTGTTTGGCAAGGAATGATGGAGTTTCAAGGATGCAACAAGCACTAGCCTCAAGGAACATCCATTCGCAATATCTAACATGCAATGCATGCAGCACTTCAAAATCCCAATGTTTTCATGAATTCACATTTCAATTAGGACACCTTAAGATTGTGACAAGATATTCCATACATTAATCGTGTAACAAAGTAAGGAAATAGCATCAAAAATAACACTTACAATATGAGCGAATATATCCATCCATCATATTTGCAAAATAGAAGCTCCAAGACAAGAAAGCAACAATACAAACATCAAAATGCATCAAAAACTTCCAATTTCATCTGTCAATTGTAGGTCAGAATTCTTTTTACAAGAGAAATCCCAATCCAAATGATGATGAGTTACAAAAGAGGCTTACTTTTATTTATATGAGCCTTCACTACTTTGATTTGGTCCAATTAGCCTAATAAGCCCCTAAACATGACTTTAATGTGCAAAATAATAATCTTATTGGTGACAACCCACAAATAGCTCAAAAGTACAAAATAAGCCTTCCTAGTGAGGCTGAAAAGATAAAATAATGGTGCATAAGGGCCATTGGAAAGCCAAGATAAGTCCTCCATTTTCCAAGATGAAGAGGAGGGAACTCAAAATGATGACCAAGGTGTTGGCCCCTTGGTTTCCAAGCAAAACATTTGTGGTGCTCCCAAGTGGCTATGGGACACAATGAATGGTCTCATGGATCTCCAACTAGATCAAACATGTCGATGTTCGATCAATGAAGGCTAGAATGATGATACAAGCCCTCCCATGTCTCTCCAGATGAGACAAGACACCATCTGAGCCCTGGATTATCTTCCAAGTGTCTGGTGTAAGTATGTGGCCAACTGGGCAACGTGGTCCAAATGCATCATCATCTCTGTATAGCTGGGGCATGAGAAAGTAACATGTGGTGCTGAAGAAGCCCATGGCATGGCAATCAATTCTCTGTTGTGGTGGAGGCACATGGCTCTCAATGCTCATCCTACAACTACCATTATGACCTTCTGAATGGCTTAGACCTTGTATAGGGAGATCAAGCCCAAATGGTAACCCACCTGCGATTCTATATCAGATCCAATGCATCTCCTCACCTTCTAATACAACAATTCATTATTCCAATTGAGTAAATAAGCTTTGTAAACCAAGGGAAAAAGTGTACATTTCATAGTGTCATGCCCTTCCAAATGGGCTTTAAAGTGTATAGGTGTCAGCAAGTTCAACAAGAGAAGTTAATAAAGGACCCTATTTGGTGGTTTCAGCCTCTAAGGGAGCGACAGGTCCATGGTACATTTGTTAAATAGTAGGTGTCATGTGAAATGATGGCGGAACGGAGTCAGACAACAAGGAAGGCTCCAAGCCACATGCCATGGTACAAGGGTATCTATAATGAGGGAAGCCCGCACATTGGGTGTATGGATGTGGGAGGGAGAAATTGTGGGACATGAGTTACCCCAACCTTTGTTTTTCCACCGGTCTTCATATACCTTTTTCCTTTCACTGATTTTTATATCTTTTAACTACTCAAGGTTCGAGGGCATGAGAGCATGATGTGTGTGAGAAATCCGTGAATGAATACTCCCTTAAGGTTGGGCAATTCATCACCCACCAGGGGTTGGGACAATCATGGGTTCCTTAATGATGCATGGGGCTCACATAGGGGCCCTATGAACCAAGGGTAGAGCTCATGATTGGCTTTTTCCCACCTGCTAAATTTTTATGTCCCGACCACCTTTTGCATTTTATGGTATATTTCTTGTTGTGAGTGGCCAAATTAAGCTTTCAACTTTCGTTTTAGTTGCATCAATCTCCAAGGGTTTGGAAGACCCACCTTCAAATATACGATCATAACAGATTGGCGAGGGAACATAATGGCTGGATCAGGTAGCAGAGAATGGTGGCACATCGAGCTATTTAGTTGTTGCAAGGGATTGTTGGCACTCTACTGAAGAGAAATCTAGGAGAAAAGTTCCCCTATAGGGGTCACCCATTGGTGGTGGGTAACAGGACCTTGACCTAATTTGTTGTTGTGCCCTCTACCTTTAGCCTATTTGTTGGTCTGCTAGTTGGTGCACCAACAATACCATGGACCTGTCACTCCCTTAGAGGTTGAAACCACCTAAAGCCCATTTGGAAGGGCATGCCACTATGAAGTGTCCACTTTTGCCCCTGATTAGCAAGCTTATTTACTGAAATGAACTAATGGATTGTTGCCTTCCTCAGCTTGAGGCCAAATTCGAGCGCTAACAGTGTGGAGACGCATTAGATCTTATAAAGGATTGCAGGTGGGTATTCCTATTGGACTTGACCTCCCTATACGAGATTCAAGCCCTCCACTAGGTAATAATGGCACTTGTAGGGTAAGTGTTGAGAGGCATGGGCCTCCACCACAATAGAGCATTGGTTGCTTCACCATGGGCTTCACTAGTACTACACATTGCTTATTTGTGCCCCAGTCGTACAAAGATGATGATGCACTTGGACCATGTTGCCCAACTGGCCACACATTGACTACTAAAAAAACCAGGGCGTAGGGGCATCCTTCCAGTGGGAGCTGGAGAAGAATGCCTTTCTAGAATTCTACGAAATTGTAACTTTCATTTCAGTTGGGGCTGAAAATTAAAGAATTTTTTAGAAAAGTGTTCGGTGGTTTTTGACCCAGAGGGCGTTTTCCACCTAAAATTCTTGTGCCTATTGTGTTTTATTGTTTACTGTTGTTATTGATAAACATTAATAATAATTGAAGATTAATTAATTCTCTGAAAAGATTTAAAAGTGATAATTGATAAGAAATACTGTTTCACCCCCCCTCTCAGTGTTTCACACAGATTCGGCTCAAACTCTAGCCTCAATCTATGACTTGCAGAATACTCTCAAACTCTTGGCTAGACTGTGAAGAATGTCTCTGCAAAAGCCCGAAATCCTCAACCAATTGTGGCTACTTCAAATGGGTAGTGCAAATTATATTTTGCGCTCAGGTAGCACGCCAAGCTGGGTAAATCTTCTGCAATAAGCTCAAGGGAAGACCAAAATTGGACTCCCAAAATTACTCACTAGGGAGACACTCGAAATTCTCCTAAATGAGGGTGGAATGTATGCTTGGGATTCATTGTGCTAAGCAACACTTCTCTTATTGTTCTCAACAGCTCCAAGAGAGTTTGATTTCTAGAATAAGATAGGCAAATATGTCAAATGAAGGCCTCCATATGATCTTTATAAGTGTTGATTCCTGCTCCCTTGGCAGGCCCCAACTTCGACCAACTCGCACCTCTTTTTTCTCTATCTTCCTTCTTCTAGTGCGAATTGCCTCAAGTGGTTTGAGCTCCCTCTTTGTGGCCCCCACATTCCACTAGCAAACCGATTTCCTCCTCTCTCTCTAATGCGCATGGCTTTCTTGTCTCCAAAAATTAAAGTGGTGTTTACTCAACCCACTTCTCCTAAGTATTTTAGTCATCAAAATCCTCTCCTAATGTCAAAATTGCAAAAATGGAAATATACTTAGCAAAATTATTTAGTGGGGATATCAAGGTCCTCCCTGCCCAAAGTTTTCTTTTCCTCAAGCAACTACAATACCGAATGCAGTAACACCTATTCATGTGAAAATTCCTTAAACCCGGGAATTCCCACTGCAGCACTGATGATATTTCTTCTACTTGTTAGATTTACATGAACAAGTTATTTGCAGTTTCCTACGGCGAACATCAAAATACATACACTACGGCCTAAACCATTTAAATAATATGCCGAAACAAGAAACTGAACAATAGAGAAAGATACACACAATTGACACAGTTGTTTTTGGACAAATGTCCCTGGAAAAACCAAATGTGGGAAAACCAGTGCAGCAGATCTGAGGATTTTTATTATTACGCAGCAGTTTTCTGATTAAAGCTTCTAGATGCCCTCCCGGCAATCCAGTTACAGAGCAATATGACTGGCAGAAGAAATTTGTGAGATTACCTCACTCTACCTGGCAAGTCTCGACTAATCCAGCAGCTGAACCAACGTGTCCCCGGCTATTTTTGTGTTGCCCCTGTGTGGGCCCTGCGTCGGCCTCTAAGGCACTGCATCACCTCAGCACTAGATCGATTTTCTCTCCTGAAGCTCTGACGTCAACCCTCCCAGCTCAGAACATCAAACCCCAACAAATTTTCAAACTTCTATTTGTGAAGATTCGAGAGCCAAGAGCCATCATGTGGCCTCTCATGCTCACATATTTTTCTCATTCTCTCATTATTAAAATAATGTTTATGATACATATAAATACATGAGCAAGTTGTCTCAAGATAGTGCATCTATCTTGGACCAACTTGGTTGAGACAATTTCTCAACTACACACTAACTTAGGAGAACTAGTTGGAGAGAATCTCTCCTCCTAACTAAACTCCTTAGTTTGAGAAACTAACTCTCATGATTTAATTTAATTAATTATTTTATTTGGATTTATAATTGTTTTTAAGAGAGTGAGGCTAACATTCCCCCCCTCAATGATAAATCCAAAAAGAACAAGGAACCATCTTCCAAGTTCTCAAGTTGCTCCTCAAAAATCATTTGCCTGAAAAAAACCGCCAAATGTGGATGCTGAAGAAACTGCAATATGAAGAGACTATGAGTCAACTGCATGACTGATTCATCTCTGAATGTCGCTTGACAACTCCATCATGTGCCAAGCCACAAAAGGATCCAACTGTCCTTTGCTTGAAAACGACATCCGGTCTCCACTGACACAATTTGATGAACGTCCACTGGTGTATTTGCTGATGACAATTGCCCACTGGTTGATGAAGATGCCCATTGGCTGCTTCGCTGATGTTGTCGAGACTTTCAGTCTGACAACCACTTGTCAATTTCATTGACATTTCCCCCCTTTTTCAGCTGAAAGGAGAGACAATCTTCTCCAAATTATATCTGAACTCCCCCTGTAGGTGTAGGAGTATTTCACAAGTGTACTCCCCCGTTCAACTGCACGAGAGTACCATCATTATGTTGGCTGCAATATGTGTGAGTGAATGCGATTGTAAAACTTATACAATCTTCTGGCTGTGGATGACCATTCCCAGGGATCAATCCATGAATAATTTATCTTCAATCTGGCAGGTTGGTCGTGTTTGCAACATTTCTCTAATGAATGATTTGACTTGCCGCAATGGCTACAAGGATGGAGATCAAAACACTGATCTTCCAGATGATCGGTTCTTTGACAATGAGAACATTTCAGTTTGTCTGCAACTTGAGTTGGTGTGCATTTCTGTTTGTCTGCAACTTCATGTTGTGTGCATTGATGTCTGTCTGCAACTTGCTGAGAACTTGCTAAGGTGATTTGTTCAAGTAATCTAGCACTGACAAACTGAATGGGCTTTGAATAATCAAGGATATGTAAGTTGTCATTATCTTTGAGATATCCTAAGCCGCGTCGATTTCGATTACTTTGAATTTCTTCCCATGGCTTGATGATGGGTTTGGAAGAAAGTTGCACTGGAACAACTTCAACACTTGAAGCTGGTTGGATGAATGAGTTCGAATGAACAGCTGTATTTGGATTGGTCAAAGACTTAGAAGCAACATGCTTCTCTTGCAACTCTGTTCTCTGCAGTTGTGACTCTAGTTGAAGGAACTCAATCGTTTCATGTGCATGTTGAAGATGCACTAGAATGTCAGCAAGAATGGTTTTGCTGATGTGCACCATGTCGCCAGCTGATGATAACATCAAATTGTGAAGAATTTGAGACAGTTGAATGTGTGTTGCCATGTTAGCTTGCTCACTTTGAATTCAGGCTCGCTTGTACTGCTGCTTATTGTTGATGCTTGAAACACTTGCTAGAGTTTTATAACTTGTTTGCTTGAACTCTTGATTTCACGCTCGCTTGATGACGATCGCTTTGCTTGAATGAAATGTTATGAATGCTTTAATGAACTTTACACAGGCTCGCTTGTTTTGTTGGTTGAATGACACGCTCACTTGCTTTATTGCTTAATGCACTTGCGTTAAACACTGGCTTGATTTGATGCTCACTTGAAGAATAGAATACTAGATTTCACACTCATTTGATGATGATTGCTTGCTAGATGGCTTGCTTGAACTTGCTTGATTGATTACTGACACTTTGTGCTTTCTTGAATGTACTCACTGAATGTGTTGATTTTAAAAGAGGAAGGGTGTCGAACACTGTCGAAAATGCACCCAAGAGACAAATGACGAGTTCAATATTGATGACTCAATTGCAGACTTACTTGACTGAATGTATTCGCCTTAACAATTCAAATTAGGGTGTCAGTTACAATAAAAAATGCACCCGGGCAATTCAACTCAATTTGTCTTTGATTACAATCCAACTTACAAATGATGATTTGCAAGTTACAGTTTTGTATTGAGCTTATTAAAAAAATGGTGCAAGTGCAATTGCCAAAAAATTGTTGTTGAATTGCTCCAATTGTTGTTGATGTAGATGACAACTTGATTGAATGTTGATGTAGAATTGTCTTTGACAACTTGATTATGTAGTGTCCTTAACTTGATTGCTTTGATTACATGATGTGAAATGTTGTTGCAGAATATTACTTGTATCAAGTCGATGATGTGACGCTTTGTGCTTATGAACTTAATTGATTATGGGAGCTTTGATTTCAGGAGCTTGATCGATGATTTGTATATGTAAGCTTTCTTATGTGCATGTGGTTGTTTTGTTTAAGAATAATAAAAAGAGCGTTTTACAAACTTGACACAAGTCATGCAAACACATCCACGACAAAGTGTTTACCTATGATCCCCTTATCAATTTCGAGCGGATCTAGGACACAATCACCACAAAAAGATATGTTTTTATTAACCTTCAAGATACATCATCATGACAATGCCTTCAGTGAGGCGTCTCAAGCACAAACTAAGAACTCCTTGGCATCAAATTGGCTTCAAAAACTGACTCTAAAACAATGATAATGCCAAGCTCGCAACCCTTTGAAGCAACTTGTCTTCAAAATATGGATGTTCATGGACTAAATCTCTCAAAATAAAACATTACTTTGAATTACAATAATGACTTTCACTTATCACTCCAAATACTGAATATGCATATTATAACTTCACAAAATCACTTATGACTCCAAAAAATTAGAAATACTCCTTATCCCTCCAAAATGTACAAAAAGAATTTCATTACGCCATTTGTTTTCTGGGCCTTGAAAAAAATCCTATCAGGGGCAAAGAATAATGACCAGTGAACTAAGTTCGTACCCCCTCTGGTGAACTTGATTTTATAGCTGCAGCGATGAAGTGTTCTTTATCACAAAATCACTGCTACGAAAACGCTGGCAAAACACCGAGACAGCATGAGGACTTGGAGAAGCCAAGTGGAAGAGTCATCTATACAGTAGTGCTTGAAGGCTTGTGCAGATTCAGCGTGCAAGAAATGAATACAAAGGGCTCTTATAACACTGCACGGGTTTCACGTCTCTGCAATTTTTAGAGCAGAGGCACGTTCAATTACGGCACCCCTGTTTACCATTATCGACTCACCAACCGTGAAGAATTTTACAGTGCCGGAGAGCATTTGAAATCGAATTCCAATCACTTCTCTCAGATTAAAGGCATCCAGAAGAAACAATGGGATCTGGCACAAATACAGCTACCGATGCATTAAAACCAATAAAAACCCATAACAAAACTTCCGCCTCTGCAATAATTTTTTGTAATATCATCGAACGACATTCTGTATCCTTGCATTACTGAGTAGAATAACAAGCTCCCACACCATAGTTCATTCAAATACGGACAGCTAGCTCATCAATTTTCCTGTAACAATGGCCGCTAAATTATATAGCGCGGTGTTAGCAACCGCAGTGGCATCGGCAACTGTGTTTGTGAATCCTGCATATGGTGACAGTTTGTTTCAGTTCCCGTCAGCAGACTCGAAGACACCAGCGTGGGTAGCAACGTTCAGGAATCAGGAATGTTCTCCAGGCAGCAACGTTTTCATCGCTTTCACCTCTTCTCAGTTGCGTTCTGTTGTAGTTGCCCAGTTTCGAAAGCAGGAGCAGGTTTGGATATTTCTTCGATTAAGGCAGACTGCGATAAGGCCTTTTTGGCATTCAAGAGAGGAAGCCATGATAAATCCCTGAGGGCTCATGAAGGAAGCATGTGTATGGAATGATAACTGCGCTCTGTTGCACCATGTGCAGGGTACGATTAGTACGAAAAGAGCAGCTCTTATCGAGGATCTGAGTGTGAAACAACGTCACATGAAAACTGCAATTGGATCTACGATCCAATATAGTTTCGGTTAATTCCAATGAGGAGACTTTCAGAGAATCCAGTGGAGTTGCGCTGCAACAAAGGAATGATGTCCCAACATCAAATTCTGATGATAAATCAAATCACCGCTCTGATACCAATTGAAGCGCCGAGAGAAGCGCCGAGAGCCATCATGCGGCCTCTCATGCTCACATATTTTTCTCATTCTTTAATTATCAAAATAATGTTTATGATACAGATAAATACATGAGCAAGTTGTCCCAAGATAGTGCGTCTATGTTGGACCAACTTGGTTGAGACAATTTCTCAACTACACACTAACTTAGGAGAACTAGTTGGAGAGAATCTCTCCAACTAACTAAACTCCTTAGTTTGAGAAACTAACTCTCATGATTTAATTTGATTAATTATTTTATTTGGATTTATAATTATTTTTAAGAGAGTGAGACTAACAGTTTGGAGGACTACGCTGCCTCTACATGAGCCCTTCTGGCTCAGCGTCAACCCCTCCTGGGTATTGCGCTGCCTCCTTCTAGTGTCTCTCTGCCTCTCTGCTGCATATCCTTGGCTCAGGAGAAGATTCTCCAACCAAACTATCCCTACCCCTCACTGCAAAAGCTCACTATCGAAACTCTGTCGGCAGTGGCTATGCTTCAGAAAATCGAACTTGTGAACTCACTCTATGTGTCTTCCAAATGACCCTCAAGCCTCCTTAAATAACATCCTCATTGACATTTAGCGGCCTAGATTAGAAGCTAATCAATGGCTAAGATCGTTTCTGCTTGATCCTTGTCTTACTCTAGAAGTTACACCCACAGTTAGATTAATACCCATTAGTTATTTTATTTTCCTAAGTTTAGACTTAGGGTCCCATTAAAAATAATTAATTATTTTAATAAAATTGTTTTTGTGTGGAATTTCCCAAAACGCTTTCGGGGTTCTTTGACATACATGTGCCTAAGCCTCCTTGCAACACTTGAAACTTAGATCACATCCGATGCTGCCATAAATCAACACTCCCTCTTAGCGAGGAATGTGCTCTAGCAATGTCTCCCACTGAAACATCACCCTGACTTCATAACATCATCCTCTGCGCTGTTGATGTCTGACATGATGTCCACCAACCACTGCGCAAATGTTGCATCTGTACTGCTACTGACTCTGCCACTGTCAACACCGCATCCGTACTGCAACTCCCTCTAAATTTCTACATTCGTGTTGTTGCTGGCACTATCACTGCCAATTGCCCCTGCACTCCAAACTACTGATGTTACTGCATCAACAACAGAAAAACATCCCAAATTACTGAACAAGTGTTTAGCATAGATGCATCTCGATGCTGAAGATCTGACTGCTGCTAGTCCCAGGTTGTCCCTCTAAAGCTGCTGCGTTGTTGTTGCTACTCCACTGTGCCTCCTTGCACTGCTGCAACTCTGCACTATGTTGCTCATACTTGGCGTTCTAGCCACTGCATCTGTCACTCCAACACTCCTCTGCATCATCTGACACTTTGTCCATCTTGCTATTACTGATCTGGGCTCCCGTAGCAAGGTATTGATCCAAGAGGTGGGCTCATCAAGGATCCTACCCATCTGTAGCTCTTTCGAACTACAACTCTAAATCAGCCAACCTCCCTACTGGAGGTATCTCGGTTGTCGTGGCGAACTTCTCCTCCTCGACCTTCGCGGGTATAGCTTTCGGATCATGCTTCTCATCTTTGTTCTTCTTCCTGATAGGACATTGTGTTGCGTAGTGACCCATCTCACCACATATGAAGCACTTCATCTTCGAGACATCCTTCTTCTGCCTTTGTTGCTCCTGTTGCCCCTTTGATGCAAGGGCTTCATTCTCATCCTCCTCCTTGGGCTTCGAACAACTGATGTTGCTTCCGTCAAGCTTGCACTTGACTAGATCTCTCCTCAACTCTTCCTGCTTAAGAGTTTCCCACATCTCATCCCAATTTGACAAAGCCGCCCTGCCCAAGATACTTTGGACAAAGACTTGCCACTCATCTGAGATAGAATTGAGGGCCATTCTAACTAACTCGGAATCTTGAGATGTAGATCCCACAGCTAATAACTCATCTCGGGTCTCCTGAAGCTTCGTGAGGAACGGATCTACGCGCTCCCCCTTCTGCATCTGTGCAGATCTCAGTTTCTTCTCTAAGTATATCTTTCGCTAATCGAAAGATCCTTGATACAGCGTAGACATCACATCCTACATCTACTTAGAAGTCCCTCTGCTAGCGATGTGAAAAACTACATGATCCTTCACTCCGTCAAGGATCATTCTCTTTGCCTTCGCCATTTCTGCTTTGTACTTCTCAGCGGATCCTGATCTGCAGGCACAACCACCATGCTGTCGACATATGTCCTGAGAGCATGCTCATCTAGAAGGAATGACATCCTTGCCTTCTAGATGACATAGTTGGATGCTCCATCCAATCTATCCTAATCCCTCAAACCACTGGTTTCCATTTCTTCCACGAAAAATTTTCAAAATGCTCCTCTCTGCTTTTTACTGCTGCTTCTCAGCCAATAATAAAACGGACTTCTTGGCGAGAAGTATTCTAAGGAAAAATTCCCTCATAGTGATTCTCTTCTCTCTTCTGACTCTTTCTGCCCAGTAAAATGGCCTGCAGAAAAAACTGCATCCCACTAGCTCTTCATCACGCTAAGGCTTCAGCGCTGCTCCCTCTGCCACGATGAAATTTCTACTGGAAGCCCTTCCTCTATGTTGACTCACTCAGAGAGAGACTGCCTTGAAATTCAGCCCTCTAGCTTGGACTGCGCAAACCCCTCTGGGGATTCGAACTGCTACCTTTTGTAGCTATTTCGATCTCCTTCTCTGCTCGGCGTTGGATTCTCTGGCACTGTTTTTCTTGCTTCACCTGCATTGCTATGATAGGATGTGAAAATTCCTTAAACCCGAGAATTCCTACTGCAGCACTGATGATATTTCCTCTATTTGTTAGATTTACATGAAAAAATTATTCGCAGTTTCCTATGGCAAACATCGAAATACATAAACTGCAGCCTGCACCATCTAAATAATATGTAAAAACAAGAAACTGAACAATAAAGAAAGATACACACAATTGACACAGTTGTTTTTGGACAAATGTCCCCGGAAAAACCCAATGTCGAAAAATTGGTGTAGGAGATCTGAGGGTTTTTATTTTTATTCAGTATTTTTCTAAATACAGCTTCTGGATGCCCTCCTAGAAATCAAGTTACAGAGAAATATGACTGGCAGAAGAAATTTGTGAGATTACCTCACTCTACCTAGCAAGTCCCGGATGATCCGGCAACTAAACCAACGTGTCCCTGACTATTTCTGTGTTGCCCCTGCGTGGGCCTTGCGTCAGCCTCTACGGCACTGGGTCTCCTCAGTGCTGGATCAATTTTCTCTCCTAGAGCTCTGATGTCAACCCTCCCGGCTCAGAACATTAAACCCCAACAAATTTTCGGACTTCTGCTTGGAGGACTGCGCTACCACTACGTGAGCCCTTCTGGCTCAGCATCAACCCCTCCTGAGTACTGTGTTGCCTCCTTCTGGTGTCTCTCTGCCTCTTTGCTGTGTATCCTTGGCTCAATAGAGGATTCTCCAACCAAACTATCCCTACCCCTCACTGCAAAAGCTCACTATCAAAATTTTATAGGCAACTGATCTGCTACAGAAAATCGAACTTTTGAACACACTCTGTGTCTTCCAAATGACCCTCAAGCCTCCTTAAATAATCTCCTCGTTGACATTCAACGGCCCAGATTAGACGCTAATCAATGGCTAAGATCATTTCTTCTTGATCCTCATCTTCTTCTAGAAGTTACACCCACAGTTAGATTAATAACCATTAATTATTTTATTTTCCGATGTTTAGACTTAGGGTCCCATTAAAAATAGTTAATTATTTTAATAAAATTGTTCCTAGGTGGAATTTCCCAAAACTCTTTCTGGGTTCTTTGGAATACATGTGCCTAAGCCTCCCTGCAAAATTTGAGACTCAGAGCACATCCGATGGTACGAGAAATCAATAGTTCATTCTCCCATGTGGCATCTTTCTTTGGCAAGTCCTTCAATCTAACAAGAAACTTTGTGATAACTCTATTTCTAAGTTTTCTCTCTCTCACCTCCAAACTAGCCTCCGAAACTAGTGCCAAATGCCCCTCATCATCCAAAGGTGGCAGCTTTGTGGCAGTTGTAACCTGTTGTCCCAAGGCCTTCTTTAGGCAAGACACATGGAACACATTGTGCACCTTTCTCCCTAGTGGGAGCTCCAACTCATATGCTACCTCCCTTACTCGCCTGATCACCCCTGTACAACCCATAGAAGTGAGGCTTGAGCTTCTCGGCCCCTTTTTTCTTAAGTGTAGATTACCTATACGGTTGGAGCATAAGAAGACCAAGTCCCCAACCTTGAAATGGCTCTCAACTCTGTGTCGGTTTGCATACATCTTCTGTTGGTTCTGTGAAGTCTGTAAATTATCCTTGAGATCCCAAGGATCTCTTGGCTTATCCAATACCCAATCTTTGGCCCCTGGTGCCTGACTATCTCCAAAAACCACGTTAGCAAAAGACAAAGCATCATAAGCATAGATAGCACGAAAAGGTGACATACCAATGGACATATGGTAGGTGGTGTTGTCACAGTACTCCCCAAGATGCAGCCACTTCCCCCACGTGCATTGTTGCCCTGTAGCATAGTTCCTCAAGTAGCCCTCCAACCACTTGTTCACTATCTTTGTTTAACCGTCGCTTTGGGGATGGTAACTAGTGCTAGGTGTGAGCTCGGTCCCCACCAATTGAAAGACCTCCTGCCAAAACCTGCCCATGAATCTGTTGTCTCGGTCACTGATGATGGTCTTAGGAAGACCATTTAGTTTGAAGTTTGAACACCTCCTTGAAGAATAACTCAACCATCTGCGAAGCTGAGTATAAGTGGGCAAATTTGGTCAATCTGTCCACTACCACATAAATGCAATCACTCTCATGGACGGATGGAAGTCCTATGATGAAATCCATAGAAATGGTCTCCCACTTCCTCTCTGGAAAGGGGAGAGGCTAGAGCAACCTAGCAAGATGTGTCTTCTTGCCCTTGTTCCTCTAACAAGTACTGCACTCTCGAACATGTCTCAAGACGTCCTCCATAAGGCCTCTCCAAGTGAGACACTCCATGATAGTCCAATAAGTCTTGAGGAGTCCCTGATGTCCTACCATAGGTGAATCGTGGGTTGCATGCATGATTTTCTTCCGACACTGTGATCCTGGCACCAAAAAAATCTTGTCTTTGTAATATATCACCTCGTCCATCTCCATGTATCGGTCATCCCCAAATGTGCCATCCAAGATCTCGCATGCCTGATGATTCTCTAAGTACTCCAACAACAACTGCGCCCTCTAATCTTGGGTGATATCCATGAGTGAGAGTGTAACGGGTCTCTTGGATAGTGCATCTGCCACCACATTATGCTTCCCCTTGACATATTCAATCTCAAAGTCGTAGGACTGGATCTTATTGACCCACTTCTGCTGCCTCTCGAGGAGCTCCTACTCCAAGAAAAATAGAAGACAGTTGTGATCGTGTTCACCCTAAAATTGTTTCCCAATAGATACTATCAGAACTTAGCCAAGGCGTGCATAACGGCCAACATCTCCTTGTCGTATATAGAATACAACCTCTCATAATCCTGGAGTTTCTAGCTTTCAAAGGCTATAGGATGTCATCCCTGCATCAACAGGGTCCCAATGCCCTCACCAGATGCATCGCACTCCAAGACAAAGCGCTGGGAAGAGTCGGGAAATGCCAACACTAGACAGTTGCTCATCACTCTCTTGAGGCATTCAAAGGCCTCCTGCACCACATCTGACCACTCGAAAGACCCTTACTTCGTGAGATCAGTGAGAGGTGCTGCTAGCTGTGAAAACCCCTTCACAAATCTCCTATAATAGGTACATATACCCAGGAACCCTCGCAGCTTTGTCACGTTCTTGGGAATAGGAAAATCTAGAATGACCCTAATCTTCTCCTGATGTACACGTACATCGTCCTCACCAATCACATGGCCAGGATATAACTCCTTTATCAGCACAAACTCACACTTAATCATCTTGGCGTACAACTACTGCTCCTCTAAGATGCGTAACAACTCCTCTAAGTGTTGAAGATGCTCCTCCCAAGTCCTATTGTATATCAAGATGTCGTTAAAGAAGACCAGAACACATCTACGCAGTTGCTTGCGGAAGCCATGGTTCATGCAAGACTGGAAGGTAGTTGGAGCATTGGCTAGCCCAAAGGGCATAATCAAGAACTCAAGGTGTCCATAGTGGCACCTGAACGCAGTCTTTGTGATGTCCTGCTCCCTCACTCAAATCTGATGATACCCGGAGCGCAAGTCTATCTTAGAGAAGTATTTGTTTCCTCTAAGCTCATCCATCAAGTCGTCAATGTGTGGTATAGGGTATTGATTCTTCAATGTCCTCTTGTTCAAGGCCCAGTAATCTATGCACATGCAAAGGGTCCCATCTCTCTTCTTCACCAGCACTACCGAAGAAGCAAAGGGACTGGAACTCGACCTAATGTGGACCAAAGCCAATAACTCATGTATAGCTCACCCAATCTCATCCCGATAAGCCTTTGGATATCTATAAGGATTAGTAATGACTACATGTACTCCCTCCTCCAGCTCAATTGTATGCTCAAACCCTCAATCTAGCAAATGGCCTAGAGGAATGTCCCCAAATACTTCCTAGTGCCTCTCTAACAATGTTAGAACGTTTGGGTGTGGTTGTTGTCCCTGAGTCCTTGCCTATGAAATCCTTAGCTCAACTGCCCATGCTATATGTCCATGTCGTAAGTTAGCCTCCATCCAGTTGGTTGACACTATCTATGGTGGATAAGAATGCATTCCTCTCAGTACAACCGGCTTCCCATCTAGCCCTATAAACTCCATCTCCAGTGCCCTGTAATTTATAGTGACACACCCAATAGAGTACAACCACTGAACACCCATCATGTGACTGAATAGTTCCCCATAGTCAATGTTAACTTGGGGACGTATCTTGTCCACTGCATAGTATGGTTCGTTGGTACCAGTACTAAGAAACCCTCAAAAGTTTGAGTGGGTATCCCTCTCCGCTCTGCCTCCAAGATCAAGTCTACCACGACCTCTAGCTGCAATACCTTCGACCTCCCAATAGATCCGAAAACTATGCTCCCCAGCAACTGTTGCAACTATTGATGCTCCTCTAGGAGACTTTGATCTCCCTCTAATAGCCTTCCTCTTGACTTTGCTTTCCTTGACTTGAGTCCTAGGGCTAGTAGGATACCCTAAGAGACCTTCTCTTCCCTTCCCTTCTCTTCTCCTTCAAAATCGAGCCCCAAAAGATCCAGCGCAAAAAAACCCTAGCTTCAACCTTCCTAGAAGAAAAGATAAGGCCCAAAAACTTCGACTTCTTCGCACTTCCTTCTTAACTTCTTCTTCTTCTTATGCTTCTTCGCATAAGAGATAAGTGAGTGAGTGATCCAACTGGAGGATGATTTCCTCTTATATATAGGCTTCTTCAAGGTTGGACGTGGCTCTTCATTTAGGCCGACTTGATCTTGGTTGTATTTTGACACTTTAAAGACAAAATAATTTTTCCTTTACACTTTACAATGTGCCCATAGGGTCTTCACTATATGACAATGACTCTTATACCTAGGACAAACCCTAGAAGCACTCAATGGGTGCTTGAAGTATAAAATAAAAGAACTTGAGCATGAAGCGCATGCTCCAATAATGATAATAATTTCTTTTTGATTTTATATTTACAAGAATACATTTCATACTTATGAAGACCGAACCTAGATACACATTTTTCAACACTCCCTCTTAACTAGGGAGGTATTCGTAAGAGGTACATGGTCATTCTCAATCTTAAGAGATCTCATAAGAAGAGTCGGATTGGTAACCCAACTATCTAGCATCATATTAACCAGCATTGTCACATGGCAAGGCCTTGACTAACAGCTCTATCTCTCCACAAGATCATAGCACAATGCTGGCAAGACCAATGATATATATAGACACCATCACCATTGTCTCCCAAGGTACATACCCCACCGGGGTGTTCACAGAGTATGACCTCTCATTGGACTATTCTTATCTTGGGTGGCTAATCCTCAAAGAATAGTGGTCCACGACTACTCTTCTCTTGAATGCCCTACCACATTCTCAAAGAGTATCGAATGCCAAATGGTTACCCAATCCTCCATTCTTTCTTCCCAAGTGAAGACAAGAATGTAGTGTCTATCTCTCCCTCTCAATTAGGGAGGAAAAATCTCCCAAGCCAATCTTGTCCCTTACGTATACAAGCTTCTTGTTCGAAAGTGATTTCGTCAATATGTCAGCTACCTACTCATCAGTGGACATATACCGTAGCTGCAACACACCATTTTGTACTAGCTATCAAATATAGTGATACTTGTTCATGAAACACTGGATCCTCAGGCAAACGAATACAACTGGTGTTATCACAAAGTATCATTGTAGGGTTCATAGGTCCTTCAAACATGTCAGATAGCAACTTCCTTAACAAGACTACTTCTCTTCTTACTTCACATGTTGCGACATATTCAGCGTCAACACTACTCAAAGCAATGGTGTCTTGCTTTCTACTCATCCATGAGACCATGGAGGACCCTAAACTGAAACATCCTCCTGTAGTGCTTCTTCCATCTTGTTCACTACCTCCCCAGTCAGAATTTGTATACCCAATCAATTGGACATCATTCCTTCTATCATATTTCAGACAGTAGTTGATGGTTCCTCGCATATATCTCATAATATGCGTTGTTGCTATCCAATGATCATGCTTCAGCTCCACTTGGAATTGATTGAGTATATTTACTGCAAAACATATGTCTGGTCAAGTATTCACCAAGTACATCAATGAGCCAATAAGTTGTCTATACCTAGAAGGATTCATAAGGCTTGATTCGAAACTCCTCAGTCTCTTCAAGTTTGTGATCATTGGAGTGTTCATAGGTTTACAGTCCATCATGTCGAACTTCTTTAGAATCTCGATCACATGCTTTCCTTGAACCAAATACACTTCATTTGGTTCTTTCCAGACTTCTAGTCCCAAATAGTAATGCATCAACCCAAGATCCTTCATGTCAAATTCTGCTGCCAATTGCTTCTTACATTCTTCAATTCGACCTTCCACACCTATCAAGATAATATCATTTACATACAGAAGAATAATTACAAGTTCATGGTTTACAACCTTAATATAAAGGTTCAAGTCAGCAGAACTTTTTGTGAAGCCTATTCTCCGTAGGTATGCATCCATTCTAGCATACCATGCCCTTGATGCTTGCTTGAGGCCATATAATGCTTTCTTCAATCTGCAAACATATGCCTTCCTATCTTTGACTTCAAATCCCAAGGGTTATTCTATATAGACTTCCTCATCTATAGTGCCATTCAGAAACGCAGTGTTGACATCCATTTGGTGGATGTTCCATCACATCGATGTTGCTAGAGAGACTAATGATCGAATCATCGTATATCTTGTTGTTGAAGGAAATGTTTCTTCACAATTAATGCCTTCAAGCTGGGAGAACCCTCTAGCCACAAATATTGCTTTATACTTATCTATACTTCCATCAGTTGCATGTTTTATCTTATAGATCCACTTGGAAGTAACCACTAATTTGTCTTCGGACCTAGGTACGATCTCCTAGACTCCATTCTTCATTCATGGCATCCTTCCATTCTTGATGTTCTACTGCCTCTTCAATGGTGGATGGTTATGCTTCTGTTAATTTTGTCATCCTTCCAAAATACTTCTTGAGTCTCTTAATTTCTCTAAATGATCCTTGTGTTGCCCCATGACCGTCTGCATAAAGTAGTGTGGATTTCAACCAATTAGGTCTGTTTCTTATTTCGGGAACGACCACGGGTTTAACAGGTTCACTTGGCCATTCTTATTCATGGTGTGATCCTTCTCCTTCCTTGTCAACTTCTTCCTCAAACATCGAAAGTTCTTCGTCAACAAAATATATGGAAAGTTCTTTTGATTTCTTGAATGCTATACTGTCATCAAATATGACATCACGACTAACTTCAATGTCATGTCCATCTCTCATATAGATTCTATAGGCCTTTGATGAGTTACTATACTCGACAAAAGTCCCCTTCATACTAGAAGGATCCACCTTCTTTCCTTTATCCTTGGTATATGAATATACATAGGACACCCAAAGATTCGGAGATGATCTACAGATGGCTTTTTCCCAGTGAACACTTCTTCCGAAGTCTTATTATCTAGATATCTGTGAGGACATCGATTTTGAATGTAGACCGATGTCTTGGTTGCCTCTCCCCATAGAAACTTAAGTAGATCTTGATCGTTTCATATTGCTTTTACACTTTCTTCAATGGATCTGTTCTTTCTTTCTGCGACTGGATTTTGTTTGGGATTGTAGGGGACTATTAGATCCCTCTTAATCCCAGATTCCTTACAAAATGCTATAATCTCTTTAGATGTATATTCTCCTCCACTATCATATCTTAGTATCTTGATTCTTCTTTCTGTAAGGTTCTCCACTTCAACTTTGAATTCTTGAAATTTTGTAAATACTTCAACCTTGGTTTTCATCAAGTAAACCCAGGTCTTTCTTGAATGATCATCTATGAATGTGACATACTATAGATGGCCTCCAAGTGATTTTGGAGTCATAGGGTCACATACATCAAAGTGAATAAGATCCAAGATTTCTTTCGACCACGAAGCACTGCTTCCAAATGGTCTCTTGGTATTCTTACCCAGTGCACATCCCTTGCAAACACCTTCATGATCTTCCTTTAGATTCGGGATTCCATCTACTATGGAATTTAGAGTTGGAAGAATTTTGAAATGTAGATGACCAAACCTTCAATGCCAAAGTTCACATGGACTAATCTCAATGTGAACTAGAGCTTGGTTTACAGGAGATATTAATCCGTAAATCCTTCCTTCTCGGATACCAATAACTTTAGCTTGATCTATGCTTGAGTCCTTTCCCCAAACAACTACCTTTCCATCAATGAAGGCTACTCTATCTCTTTTATCTTCTAAACTTCAAATAGAAATTAAATTTTTGTGCAAACCTAGAACAAATAGAATATTGTTGAGGTGGATGTTGTTTCCATCCTTGAGTTTTAAGGAAGTTGATCCAATGCCCTTCACCGGATAGCTTTTGTTGTCTCCAAGTTCCACAGAGTAAGCGGATTTTCCTTTTGATAAGGTCTTCAATTGGTTGGAGTGACCAGTCATGTGCCTTGATGCACCACTATCAATTACCCAGATGTCTTCGTCTTGGAATGTACCAGAGAGAGCCGAAAAGAGACCTTCATCTCTTTCATTGATTGATGCCTTCCTTTAAGAGAATAAGAGACTCCATGCTTCCTTGACACCTTTCTTGAGATGGCTTGCAATCTTCTTGATGAACTTCTTCATTGTAGAGGAGATCTTCATGATGCCCTTAGAGAACCAAAGCTCTGATACCATGTTGAGAATTCAATAGGGCAATGAATATGTTAATTCTCTTAACTTGATAACTGTTTGTGTTACCTTTTTACTTATTAGCTTTGTTTGTTATTATTCCAATGTTCAATACATCAAACAACTACCAAAATAGTAAGAACAATGACACAAAATATAAGCTGCAAGCCAGGGCCAAAACCCCCCCTCTCTTGAGGGGAAAACAGGTAAATCTCTTCTTTATCTTTCAGATATTTTCAATTCATGAATGCCATGAACTAGACTCAGACAAATACCCTCCAAGATCAAGTCTACCACGGCCTCTAGCTACAATATATTCGACCTCCCAATAGATCCAAAAGTTATGCTCCCAGCAACTGTTGCTGCTCCTCTAAGAGACTTTGATATCCTTCTAATAGGCTTCCTCTTGACTTTGCTTGCCTTGACTTGAGTCCTAGGGCTCGTAGGATACCCTAAGAAACCTTCGCTTGCCTTCCCTTCTCTTCTCCTTGAAAATCGAGCCCCATAAGATCCAGCGCAGAAAAACCCTAGCTTTGACCTTCCTAGAAGAATAGATAAGGCCTAGAAACTTCGACTTCTTGGACTTCCTCTTCTTCGCACTTCCTTCTTGACTTATTCTTCTTCTGCTTCTTCGCATAAGATATGAGTGAGTGAGTGATCCAAATGGAGGACGAGTTCCTCTTATATATAGGCTTCTTCAAGGTTGGACATGGCTCTTCATTTAGTCCGACTTGACAACTCATTAGGCTGACTTGATCTTGGAGGTATTTTGACAGTTTAAAGACAAAATAAATTTTCTTTACACTTTACAATGTGCCCATAAGGTCTTCAATATATGACAATGACTCTTATACCTAAGACAAACCCTAGAAGCACTCAATGGGTGTTTGACCTATAAAATAAAGAACTTGAGCATGAAACCCATGCTCCAATAATAATAATAATTTCTTTTTCATTTTATATTTACAAGAATACATTTCATACTTATGAAGACCGAACTTAGTTACACATTTTTCAACACCTCTTTAATGAATAAGTTACACTTCTTTCCTAAATGCATAAGTTACACTCCTCTCCTTTGTGGCATAAGTTACACTCCTATTTTGGCATATGTAACTTCTCCTCAGGGCATAGGAGTTACTCCCTCAAGAATTCGACCTCCTTTCTCTTCCTATATATTTGTGCCTCTCATCCTCACTTGACACACTTGTGCTTGTGACAGGAAAATTCGAACATGAGAAAGAGAGACTTGGAGAGCTAGAGGAAGATTGAGAGAGAGATTCTTGAAAAGCAAGAGCAGATCTTGGAGAGCCAAAGTGATTCAATGTTTTCATCAGCTACTGCTATCAAAGATCTTCTTCAGATTTGGGTGAACTTCTTCATTCTCTCATTGTACTTTGTATCTCTGTTGAACAATTGATTTCTAATAGAAGAAGAATTTGGTTGGGTTTTCCCCTTGTGGGTTTTTCCTTGGTCATTGACCTAACTTCTTTGTGTCTCATTGATTTCTTGGTTGTCTTCCATTGTGCATATGGTTTATATGGTTTATGTTCTATCTACAATTACTTAACTTATTTTGCAGCGTAAAGAAGTTATAGATTTAAGTGATTATAACAGCATAGAACATTAAAATTTCAACCAACTGATGTTAGAATTGTAACTAGATCTTTGCCTGAAGGAATGCTCAAAAAATTCTTCAAAAATAAATCCAGACTCCTCTCAATGAAGCCTCTAGTACTTTATTTGTAAGTGAATTGTGATTCTATCTTTTGGCAGACATTCTATATGGGGATTGTTTTATTATAAAGGATGTTAGCATTATATGATCATGCCTAGATTGCCTCATAATATGCCTATCTAGACACTTGGGCCGGTTCCTTGTGAAGGGTCTTTGTGGGAGCCTAGCCATTGAGTATGTTGGATACTCAAGTATTCGAGATACTCCCATGGATAATCAAGTATAAATTATTCAAAATAGGCATTTATTGGTTGAATAGGGATCACTTTGTGACATAGTTGCATTTTATCTTTGTATTGTGATGATATGCATGATTTGATATGGGATATTGCACCCAGGAGTTTGTGATTGTTGGCTTTGGCAATCCTTCAGTTTTAGAAGCATTGTATATCTTGGGCATTCAACTTAAAATAATGGTAACTTGCAAATGGTGTTTTTTTTGTAAGTTTACCAGTGAAATTGCATTGTAAATGGGTGTATTTTCGGTAGAAACCGACACCCTTCTTGAGTTTCCCGCATGGAGGATCATATTTATTTAATCTTCATCCATGTGAACATTTTATAAACATATTCATCCTCTCACTTTGTATGGGATAAGAGGGGATTGACAATGAGGCTTCTAGTTTTGAAGCCTTATCAATCAAGCATGTACAAGTGAGCTTGAGTAACAGTGATATCATCTTCTCACCTTGTATCTGATAGGGGGGAATTGATGATCAGCTACTAGTTTCAAAGAGTTTGAACAACAACTAAAACCAGAGCCTCAAGCCTAAACCATAATCAAAGTTACAACCAGAGTCAAAGTTATGAACATGATTCAGTTTACAGTCATCATCAAACCAGTATCAAGAGCACTTCAACTAGCAGAAGTCTTAAGCTTCTAGCCAGATTCGAAATTGTTCCAAGAACTACACTAAGCTTTCCAAAGTTGGTGTTTAACCTTGAACCACCGCTGGTTGAGACATCAATGGTCGCCCTTTTCCAAGAAATAGGGAGCACTCCCTCTAGCAAAAGATTTAAGCTTCTAGCTAGATTTGGAACTGTTCCAGGAACTGCACTAAGCGTCCCAGTGTTGGTGGTCAACCTTAAACCACCATCATTTGAGACCTCAAGTTCTCCCACCTTATACCATCATTTTATAGAGCACATTTGGCCAATTATTGCCATGCAATTTCTTGCATTTATGTATTTCAGCGCTCTTCTTGGACTCATATATACCCATTCGGATTAAGGGGGGGAATGTTGGACACCTAATCCAATAAGGGTTATGGTGTGGAAGGTGAACATTCATAGGTAGTGCAAAATACCTTGGAAGATGAATCCAACGGTCACACAATGTATTTATATGTAACATCTTTGTGAATAATAAAGTAATTCATGCTTATCATTCATTTTGGTTGTTCATTCCAACATGGAGTATAGAAAATCATTGCTTTAGCTTGCCAATGTATTTGTAGGCATATGGGGTCAAGAAGCAACACCACTTCTATACAATCTTCAATGATGAGATAAGGGAGTGTGCTCCACTTAGGTCATCTCAAAAGATCTTGATGAAAGTGTTAAAGAGGCTTGGAGTAGATTTAACTTCAAAAACTAGGGTAGACCCACCCGTGTACCCTAGAGTTTTGAGCTAGGTGTCTTACAATCTTTCGAAATGGGATAAGGGAGGCGGCTCCAATTAGGTCATCTCAAAAAAACCTTGGTGGAGGATTTGTTCAAGAGGGACAATGAAATAAAATAAAATTACCAGGAGCACTTTGGTGAATATTTAATAACCCTCATCCACAACCATAACCAAGATGAAGAAACACCACTTAAGCCACCATGCATCCATTCAAGTTCTACCAATATTCACCTATGAAAATAAGACTATCCACATTCAAAAGGCCTTCCTCACCAAAAATCTACCAATATTCATCCAAGAGAAGAAGACTATTCACGTCAAAATAATCCACCAAGAGGTCACTCTACTTATTCTTCCATAGCCAAAATTAAGAAACAACAAAAAAAATCAGAAATTTCAAACTTGCTAAAGGATTTTTCCCCCAATCCCACCATGAGAAAATGAGATGAAGAGCACCTCTATTTATAGAGTAGGTGCTCAATTTCGTTTACATTACGATATTATTTTCCTAGGCTAAAAATCCCTAATATATCTTATGAAGGAGGTAAAATCCCTCTTCACCAATTAAATAATCTAAAAAAACAAAATAGGGGCTTTGTCAAGCCACTTATACAATGATAAAGGGGAAAAGTCCTCAAAAGTAGTTCATCTCCTTAAATGAGGGGAATAAGGGGATTTGGCATAGCATCCAACCTCCAAAGGCTCTAAAAAACTTCCTCTTCCTCCACAAATTCAGAGGGTACAATCTCCGAGTGTGGGAAATTGGGACCTCAATGTAAAGAAACCTCCCAAAGTGATGACAAATGAGGGCTCCATGGTGCCATGATGAGCCTCCAAATATTCTCCAACGTGTCAGCCATATCCACCAATCCACATGCAAAATTCCCTTAAATATCATGTCCACAATGATCTTTTGTCCAATAAAACAGGGGCACACAGCATTCAAAATCCAGCCACCTAGACTAGCAAATTCCCTTCCAAGTGGACAATACAGTCCTTGATGGAAGAGGACTCCCTTTAATCATCAATTAAATCCTTCAAAGAGGTCAGCCCTTTTCAAATCCACGTCAGCATTAACATTTTACCAAGGTATGCCCTAATCAGCACTCAGAGGTCGGCTTACCTTAATTTTGTATGTTGTAGGTGAACCCAGTCCCAAAAATTGCAGCACAAATATGTATATATATATATATATATATAACAAACCATTGAGGATTCACCATTTAATCGTGTCTTAAGTTCAATACACAGTCTGTGCTCCCAAACAGACCACAATTCAAGAACAGAATGACCCATAAAGTCATACATGTCATAGCCCATTTAAACAGAGACTCCAACATACACTATGTTATGAGCACTTGCCTAGTTTAATATCAGGGATAATTTCCACTTCAGTTACTATGTTTAGATTTCCACTTTCCATTGGAGACACTGCCTATAATTATTGCAAAAAGTTGCCCAGAATTTTTAGAAATGTATGCCCTGCTGTAGCTTTAGGCTTTGTATATCAACTAGATTCTGACCACCAAACAAATCTTAAAGCATTGGACCCCTGCACTTGTTCATCAAAGCAATACAAGATCTGGGTGCGTCTTATAGCATTTTAACACTTCTCAACTATTGTTTTCTTGACCCCGCAAATGAATCATGACTCTGAGGTATACACTGTATATTTTTTTTCCATATTTTCCTCAAAACAACAGGCCAATAGCTGCTTGATTGTATTTTGTCTACTTGCTAGATCAATGACCTGATTTGCCATAGAAATCATGGCAAATAAGGTCAGACTAGATCCTTTGCATGCTGGTATGCTTCTGAAAGTCCAATGTTGTTCTTCTAAATAGGGTCATGAAGCTGGAGATACATCCTATTGTCGGATAATGGACCTGACATAGAAGATATGTAAATCCTACCCTATGATCTGCACTTTATCTCCTTAAATTCTGATTGAAAATTGATGATCTGTAGGCATCGGTTACAAGTAAAAAATGGCAAGAAAATGCCTTAACTACCAGTTGATGCTACAAGTCTCCAAAATGTGACCACTCAGTTTGTTTTCTTTGGATCTCCTGGCAGCAATGCTCTCATATTGGATATCTACATAGGCATGAAATGAGAGGGCATTCAGCCACACATTAGTTTTCAGGCCTTTGTAGCCATAAAGCTTCCCACGTTCCCCAATCAAACGTTCCATACATTTCGCATTGCTCACAAGATAAAGTAGCTCAAGATGATATTTCAATCTAATTTCAGGTGGCCAGCCTTCCAACAAACACTTTCTCGTTGTCCTAGAACTCAAAAACATGCAAACAGTGGTACAAATTTGTAAACACTTCCACATGACAAAATGGAAGGTAATTACTAATAGGTCCTACATATCATGGTTTTTACAATAGAATTCTATCTGATAGTGATGCTTTCATTAACAACAGGTATAACTACACAAAGTTATAGAAATTCTAAAAAATTATTTTTCATACTACAGCATTAGCTGTTTGAGGATTAGGGTGCCCTAACATACTTGTATAAATTCCTCACCCTATTATGAGAAAAAGGGACGACTAGCATGGAACATCCAAAGAATAAGGGAGAATTGGGATGAGGGAAGGGGCAACATATCACTATGTGATCATGGCTCTTAAACATCGGCACTGTCAACCTACCAACCCCCTAATGGTAATTACATCATTGATTCAAGTTCCTTTATACCCCAACCCCTATTATTAACAAAGGTCTCAATCAAAACTTAGGTCAATTAGGTGTAGCTATCTGTCAAGAGTGCGAGAGGGGGAGGTAGAGACGTCGTTTAGACAACATCTTTAGCACACAACCAAATGAGTGACGCATAAAGCTACTAGAGAGCAATTCCGAATCAATTGGCATTGTTGAAATTTCTAAGTATTACCCCCCTAGAAATTTTTCTGTATTCTCTGGTTTATTTCGCCTACTTGTTTAATTACTAACAAGTTATTTAACCATATAAATACTGAAATAAACACAATACAGTCTCAACCATCTACAGATCAACAGCTGAAAGAAATAGACAAACACACAAGGGACACCGTTATATTTGGACAATTGTCCCCGAAAAAATCCAACTTGGGAAAATCGATCCAGCAGCTCTGAGGGTTTTATTATTAAGCAGCTTTTCTTGAGTACACTAGGTGCCAAACTGGCTCACCTGACAAAGATAAAAAAAATCCGGCAGTAATACCTCTCTTTGGAAGCAAATATTATGAAAGTCTGCCCCACGAAACCCTCTCCAACGTCTCTCTAAGGCTTAGCGTCAGCCCTCCTGGCCTCTGCGTCAGCCCTCTGAGGCTCTGTGCAGTCTCTCTGGCCCTATGCATCACTTCTGCAGCCTCTGCGTTAGTCACGCAGGCCCTTCTGGCCTCTACGCAATCACTGCTGGCCTCTGCGTGGCTTCCTCTAGCTCTGCGTCTGCCTCTCTACCTCTGCGTTGGTCTTCCGGCACTATCTCTGCCTCTCTACCTTGCACTCACTTCCCCTTGCTGCAACTCTGATCACTCGTTCGATTTCTCTTAGCAAGCCCCGCTCTAGAAAATCGAACTGACTGATCAATCTGGCGTGTCTCCAACCGACCCTCAAGCCTCCTCTTATACCTTTTCTATTGAGTCTTCAACGGCGAAGATTATATTTGGCTTGATTCATGTCATTTAGAACCTTCTAACCCAGTTTTATATTAATACCCATTAAAAATATTAATTATTTTAATATCTCCTTCACCAGGCAGAATTTCCCCAAACCATTTCTGGGTGTTGGAGATCTCGTGTGCTTTAGCCTCTCCACCAATTTTCATGGCTAGAGCACATCCGATGCTACCCCAAATCAACACTCCCTCGCAGCAAGGAATGTGCTCTAATAATACTCCACCACTGAGCATGACCTTGATTATACGGCACCGGTACCTGTGTTGATGCTAGGCCTTCCTACCCAACATCCTCTGCACTGCTGCCCATGGCTCTGCTACTGCCCTGTTACATCTGTACGACAGATCCCTCTACATCCGTGTTGTTGTTGGTCCTTTCTCCCAACACCGCATCTACACTGCAATTCTCTCTCATTATGCTGCATCGTGCTGCCCATAGCATTACCACTGCTACTGTTGCACTACAACTCAGTTACTGAGAAGTAAGTAATTGATCTACCAGACTACTAACATCCTTGTCAGGCTAGAAACCCTCCTGATGCTGAAGCTCTCTCTGCTGCTATCTTGTGCTCCCTCTGCGCTGCTGCAACAACTTTGTGCGTCTCGCACTATTACAAACCTCTTTGTGCCATCCTGCACTGTTGCAACCTCCTTTGTGCCTCTCGCACTGCTGCAAACCTCTCTGCGCTGCTTGGGACTATTGCACTCTAGCACTCTTTGCTGCTCCATCGACACCCACTCCTACCAACATCCGACATCCTGCTACTATCACTTTGGGGCTCCCGTAGCTAGGTATGATCCAAGAGTTTGGGTACCTTAAGGATCCTACCCCTCATCGCCTGTAGTCCTCCTGACTACAGCGCGATGTCTCCCCGCCTCTTCTCTAGAGGTACATGAGCACTCATGGCACAATCGTCATCATCCTCTACCTCCTTTTCCGCCTTTGCTGGCGCTGCCTTATAGTCAAACACCTCTCCCTTATTCTTCTTCTTCTTCCTCAAACACTACTTTGCATAATGGCCCAGCTCCCCACAATTAAAGCACTCAATGTTGGAGACGTCCTTTTTTTTCCTCTTCCCCTGCTGCCCCACAGATGCCAGAGTTGCATCCTCTTCCTCCTCTTTCTTGACCCGGGCTCCTTTGCTGCTACTTCCCATCTTGGTCAGTCGTCTGATCTCTTCTTGGCAAAGAGCTGCCCACAGTTCTTCCCAATCTGGAAGATGTTCTCTACCCAAAATGCTTTGGACAAATGTCTCCCACTCCTCGGAGACTGCATTCAGGGCGGTCCTCACCATTAACTCCTGATCCGGCGTGGCCCCTATGGAAGTCAGTTGGTCCTAAATCTCCTTCAATCTACTGAGGAAGTGATCTACCTGCTACCCTTCTGCATCTGATACGACCACAACTGATTCTCTAGTAGCATCTTCCTCTGCACGGATGTTCCCTAATACAATGTCGTCAAGATGTCCCACATTTCCTTTGTCGTATTCTTCTCGGCAATATGTTGGACCACATGATCCTTGACCCCATCAAGGATTATGCATTTCGCCTTGGCCATCGCATCCTCGTACTTTTCTTTGACATCTGGGTCAATTGGGATAGCCACGGTTCTCAAGGCAAAGACCTTGATGCGATGTCTATCTAGAACGGACAGGATCTTGGCCTTCCAGATGACAAAGTTGGACGCCTCGTCCACCCTATCATGATCCCTCAATCCATTCATGGCCATCTCTTTGCTCTTTTTTTCGACTCCTTTGAGACTCTACTTCCCTCCTGGAAATTCTCTCTTCGACTCCCTCTGAGTCTCTACTTCCCTCCTGGAACTTCTCTGTTAGACTCCCTTTGAGTCTCGATTTCCCTCCTGGAAATCCTCTTGCCAACCGTCGAACCGCATCTCTCTGATCTCCTATGCACCTGCAACACTTATCTCGATTTCTTGGCTAGAAATCCGCCTAGGTAGCGACTCCCTCTACCTTGGTTTTGCCCTGTTAGGTATTGTTCTGTCTTGGTAGCAACAGTACCCCACTAGCTTCACTCCCCGCAATCTTCCCACAGCTTCCTATGCCCCAGCAACTGAATAACTGAGCCTCTAGGCTCTGCACAATCCCGGGAAGGTTGATTTGCTCCCTTGGCCAACTGTGTCAACCCTCCTGGTCTCTACGTGGCTCTTCATGAGCCTCTTCTGCCTTCTTCTGCCTCTGCGTTGTTCTCTCTCTGGCTCGAGCTGATGATGCAGGCCCTCTGCGTCAATCATTATCTACTGCTTTCTGCTTAGGAGCAACTTCTGTCACTCGGGACAGCTGTTTCTACTGCAAATTCTCTAATTCAACTAGTGCTCTCCTGTGATCTGCAACGCTCTGATACCATGTTGAAATTTCTAAGTATTACCCATTAGAAATTTTTCTGTATTCTCTAGTTTATTTCGCCTACTTGTTTAATTACTAACAAGTTATTTAACCATATAAATACTGAAATAAACACAATACAGTCTCAACCATCTACAGATCAACAACTGAAAGAAATAGACAAACACACAAGGGACACCGTTATTTTTGGACAATCGTCCCCGGAAAAACCCAACTTGGGAAAACCGATGTAGCAGTTCTAAGGGTTTTATTATTAAGCAACTTTTCTTGAGTACACTGGGTGCCAAACTGGCTCACCCGACAGAGATAAAAAAAATCCGGCAGTAATACCTCTCTTCGGAAGCAGATATTCTGAAAGTCTGCCCCACGAAACCCTCTCCAGCGTCCCTCTAAGGCTCATCGTCAAACCTCCTAGCCTCTGCGTCAACCTGAAACCCTCTATGTCAGCGCTCTGAGGCTCTATGCAACCTCTCTGGCCCTCTGCATCATTTCTGCAGCCTCTGCGTCAGTCACACAGACCCTTCTGTCCTCTGAGTGGCTTCCTCTGGCTCTGTGTCTACCTCTCTTCCTCTGCGCTGGTCCTTCAGCACTATCTCCGCCTCTCTGCCTTGCACTCACTGCCCCTCGTTGCAACTCTGATCACTCGTTCGATTTCTCTTAGCAAACCCCACTCTAGAAAATCGAATTGACTGATCAATCTGGTGTGTCTCCAACTAACCCTCAAGCCTCCTCTCATACTTTTTCTATTGAGTCTTCAACGGCTGATATTACATCTCTAATAACGACTAAGATTAGATTTGGCTTGATCCATGTCATTGAAAACCTTCTGACCCAGTTTTATATTAGTACCCATTAATATTTTTATTTTCCTAAGTTTAGACTTAGGAACCCATTAAAGATATTATTTATTTTAATATCTCCTTCACTGGGTAGAATTTCCACAAACCATTTCTGGGTCTTGGAGATCTCATGTGCTTTAGCCCCTCCACCAATTTTCATCGCTAGAGCACATCCGATGCTACCCCAAATCAACAGGCATTTCCCCATCTCACTCTTTCATATCCCTATTCAACTTGGGATGGGAGGAAACCGGTGGCATAGGGACACGAAGATCAGGACGTGTCAATGGAAAATGTCGTTGCTAATCCAACACTGGGGAAATTGTAGGATATCAAAGATACCAACCAATCCATGATCCCAAGGGCTATACAACCTAACTTGATCTTACCAACTAACTTTGTTATGGATGTAAATAGAGTTTGGCCCATCTGTGTTCAGCCAGAATGAAATCTTGATCCTGATTTGTTGTGGGCCAAAGGAGGTTAGACCTAGGATCATCATCGCCTCACCAATTACTTATACCAACCTCAAACTAAAAATAATGTGATTCATTAAAGAGGGCAATGAAATACAAAATATAACCTGTGTTTTTCTATCCACTTTGAGACATTTTTCTAACGGGACTAAGAAACTTCTCACAAGTTGGATCACTTCTAATAGATATCTTTGGTCTTTTGATTAACAAACTTAACTGGATCCCTAGGTGCTTTCAACATAGAAAATAGTCCTAGATAACACTCCACTATTCTTCGTAGCAAGCCTTTGTGGACAATCTGATTGGACACACTAACGCCAATAATTGGCCCACACCATGTTTTGTGTGCCCGAATCAAAGAACCTATGAAGATCTTGTGTATGTTAAATTGATGTTTAAATGCAAATAGACAATGTTCTTCCCTTTCAATGCATCGCACCTCACAAACACATCACTTCTCAATATTGTCATTGATTCCATTACCAGATCCCCCACCAGCTTAAATAAATTGTACTTTCATGTCCCATAGCAACTCAACTCATGATCCCCAAAATTCTAAGTGGTCTCTTACTTTTATTTAAATAATATTGTTAGTTTTTGATAGCTCGGACAAGTGTTCTAGATTCTATTGGTATCTCTGAGGCTAGGGAACATCAGAGGATAATTAAATCCAAGACCCAAAAAAAGTTTATGAGGAAAATGTATTAATTAGGTTAATTAGTCAATTATTAATTATTTTCCTGAGCCTAACTTAGGAAAAGTAGTTAATTAAATTATATTAATTGAGACAAATTGATTTTGCTCTAGTGACTTCTAGAAAACTCATGAGAAAATGATCTTAGCCATCGATTGGAGACAAATCGTGGTCGTTGATTCCTCAACGAGAGATTATAAAGTGCAAATCAATGGGGCTTTGTAGATCACTTAGAGATAGTTAATTGTAATGATAGCAAGTGCGCAGTGGAGGACATACTCATATGGAAGACATGAAATTCTTAGAGAGGACGTACTCATCTGGAAGACAGGAAATTCTTGCCTTCCAGATCACGTAGTTGGAGGCTCCGTCCAACCGATCATGATCTCTCAGCCCTGCTGATGCCATATCTACAAAAATGTCGAAGTCCTCCTCTTCTCCTCTGCGCAGCTGCTGCCCAGCGATTCGCACTCCCTTCTGGAGTGAGAAACTCTGCACACAACTATTGCTGCTCTGTTAGCAAAATTCAAACTTCTTGGCTAGAAGTCCCCTAAGAAAAGAATTCCCTTAGTGTGTGATTTTCCTTCCTCCTGACGTTATTTGCACTAGCAAACCGCTGCAAAAAACTATGTCCCAGCTGAAGATCTACTCTGCAAGGAGAAATATTGCATCTCCCTCTACCTCTGATAACCTCTGATCTTGGAAAATATATTCTCTGTCGACTCTCTTAGAGAAATAAATTTTCCTCAGACACTGACCCTCTTGGCCCATGAACTGCACTGCCCATTAAGGGTTTCGTGTTGAAGTTTCTAAGTCTAACAGTTAGAAACCCTCCATGCACTTTACTGATTTATTCCTACCTACTTGTTATGTTAATTAACAAGTTATTTACCATGTAAATACTGAAAATAAATACAAGTGCATGATCAACACATTACAGATCATCAACTGAAGGAAACAGAAACAAGCACACAAATGACACCGTTATTTTTGGAATAATGTCCCCGGAAAAACCCAATGCAGGAAAACCGATGCAACTATCTAAGGGTTTTATTATTAAGAAGCTCTTTTATGAGTACACTGGGTGCCAAACTGGCTAACCCGACAGAGATAAAAAAATCTAGCAACAATACCTCTCTTCGAAAACAGGTATTCAAAAAGCCTGCTCCACAAAATCCCTCTCTAGCATAATCTGAAGCTCAGCGTCAGCCCTGCTGGCCTCTGCGTCAGCCTGAAACCCTCAGCGTCAGCCTATTGAGGCTCTGCACAGCCTCTTTGGCCCTCTGCGTCACTCCCATAGCCTCTGTGTGGATGACGCAGGCCCTTCTAGCTCTGCACAGTCTTTGTTGCCTTTATGTGGCTCCCTCTGACTCTGGCTCTGCCTCTCTCTACTTTTGCGCTGGTCTCTCAGCACTGTCCCTGACTCTCTACCTCGTACTCATTGCCCCTAGCCGCAACTGATCATTGATTCTATCTCTCTTAGCAAACCCCGCTCTAGAGAATATAATGACTGATCACTCTAGTGTATTCTCCAAGTGACCCTCAAGCCTCCTCTTATACTTTTCTCGTTGACAAATCAACAGCCGAGATTAAGTCCCTAATCGACGACTAAGATTAGATCAGGCTTGATCCATGTCTTTTGGACCATTCTAACACAGTTTTATATCAATTCACATTAATATTTTAATTTCCCTAAGTTTAGACTTAGGGACTCCATTAAAAATATTAATTATTTTAATATCTCCCAAATTGTTTAGAATCTACCCAAACCCTTTCTGGGTATTGGAGATCTCCTGTGCCCTAACCTCTCCACCAAATTTTGTGGCTAGAACACATCCGATGCTACCCCAAATCAACATTTTGAACTGCTGCCTACGCAGGAATTCGAACCTCCTTCTCCTCTTCTGCTACTGAGCTCTCTGGCTTCTATCTGCTCATGTGGAAATTCAAAAACCCCGAATCCTACTGCAACAACTGATAAAGTTTCTTATATTTGTTAAATTAACTAAACAAATTATTTGCAATTTTCTACAACAAATATCGAAACATATACACTATAGCCTTCACAAAATAAATATTGCGAAAGAAATAAAAACACTAGAAGAATAGATGCACACACAATAATACATCGTTGTTTTTGGACCAATGTCCCCGGAAAAGCCCAACTTGGGAAAACCAGTGTTACTTCCTTGGCTCAAGATGAGTTGCCCCTTGTTGCCTCTGCGTCAACCTATGCAGATCTGCTTCACCCTGTTGGGACCAACATCTCTCTTGTTGATTGATCAACTGCTTCCTGGAAAATCGTTCTCCCTAGCCTTCAGGCAACCACTCCAGCTTCTAGCACTGAACTTCCACTTCTCCTCAGCAAACTACAAATCTCCCTCTGAAGCTCTGCACTGCGTCAAGCTCTTTGTGGAATTGTTTGTCTCTCTGCTATGCACTCACTGGACTAGAAAATCTTTCTTTCGGTCTTACTATCACTGCCCCTCTCTCACTGCTTCAAAACTACTAAATCACCTCCGGCAACTTACTGTTGCTACTCTAGAGTTCAATTTCCTAGCAATATCGAATTCCCGGTGGCTCCAAGTGTGTTCTCCAACCCCAATTGAATTTCTTCTTATAATCTCTCGTTGAGGCTTCAACGGCCAAGATTAAAACATAATCAATGCCTAAGATTAACTAGAACTCAATCCATGTCTTCTTCTAGAATATTCTCACCATGACTTAATTAATACCCTTTAATTAATCATCTTTCATAAGTTTAGACTTAGGAACCATTAAAAAGAGATTAATTATTTTTTGATTCAGTTATCGGAGAATCCACAGTATGAACATTTTTATGCCAACGTTTCAAATCCCAACTGGGATCCATCATCTTAGCGGCTCTTCTTTTATCATCATTCATAAGCCCTGATGATGGATCCCAGTTGGGATTTGAAATGTTGGCATAAAAATGTTCATATTGTGGATTCTCCGGTAACTGAATCAAAAGATACAAACCACAGATCTCTTAAATCCAGAGATTAATTATTTTAATTAAGTCGTCTCTAGGTGGAATTTCTAGAAACGATTCCTGGGTTTTGGACAATGCACGTATTCTAGCCTCTCCACCAAATTTCATGGCTAGAACACAGTTGATGCTACAAAAATCAACACCAATGTGAGTTGCAGGAGGAGGTGTGGGTAGCCTGGGAGAGGTCGAATTGTTTTTTGCAGAAGGAAACTTTGTATTTCCAGTTCGATTTTGCCAGTGGGAGTGGATGAAATATAGTTGTCGGAGCTTTGCAAGTGAGAGGCAATCCATTGTAATTCTCAATTTGTTGAAGATTTAATAATAGTAAAACCCTCATCTACAAAATTGGCTTTTCGGACACTAGGGTTTTTCTAGGGACTATTGTCCAAAAATTCCAGTGTCTAAATTTTATGTGTCCATTAATTTCTCAGTTCCTCTCATTATTTGTGAAAATTTGCAGTAGTGATTTTATTTGTCATTTGTGATAATTAATTTTCTAAGACAAATAATCTGCATAAGTTAGAAGAATACTTTTCAGTCATTGCAATTATGGAAAATTCACATGGTATCAAAGCAGATCTAAACAACAGGGATTTGCAGGAGTGAACGAGTGCAGGGCACAGAAGGAGAAAGCGAGGGTTTGTAAAAACCAGATCAAACCTCTCCATATTCAGTTGATTTTTGTCCTGATTCCGAAGAGTTTCAAGAGATGACCTCAGCAAGTTTGAGAGATTAGGACAGGTTGGATGGAACCTCTAATTTTGGCGTCTAGAAAGCTAAAATTCTCTTGTTGTTGGAGGAGAATGGTCTCAAGGAATATGCAACCAGTGTGATAGTCATTCCTACGGATCGATAGTAGCTTTCAACATATACAGAGGAGGATGCCAAAGATAGGAGGCTTATCCTTGATGGAGTCAAGGACCATATAGTTCCTCATATCGCAGAGTTAGATACAACGAAGAGGATGTGGAACGCACTTATGAATCTGTACCAGAATGCTACCACCAATAGGAAGTTGATCCTCAAAGAAAAGTTGAGAAACACAAAGATGTACAAAGGGGAAACCATTGTAAGTTATGTCACCAAAGTCAGAGCATCCAAAGGCGAGTTAGCACCTGTCAGTGATAAACCAAATAATGATGAGCTCGTGAGGATCGCATTAAATGGATTCTCAAAGCAATGGGACATGTTCATTCAGGTTATCAATGGACGGGATAAACTACCAATTTGGGATTGCATGTGGAGTAATTTCACTCAAGAGGAGCTTAGATTGAGCCTTGTCAGTCGAAGCAGCAGAGGTAAAACTCTGAAGCGTGAAGATGATGAGAACGTGGCCCTAGCAGGAAAGGGAAAATCCAAGAAGGGATCAAACAAAGGTTCCAAGGGAGAGAAGAAGAAAAAGGGCTTGAGTAAAATCAAGTTCTTTGGTTGCGATCAAAATGGCCACTATATCAACCAATGTCCTAACTAGAAGGGAAAGAAGAAGGGGAAGCAGAAGACAACAACTTTAGCATACATTGAGGATTTGTCTTCGATCCTAGAGGACGAATTTTCTCTCATAGCTTGCCTCTTTAGCTCTACATCTACAGGTGTCTGGTATATTGATAATGGAGAATCAACGCATATGATGGGAGTTAGAGAATTATTTTCCAGTTATCAAGAAGAGGAGATAGGCTTTCAGATTTAGATGGGGAACAAGTCCAAGTGTACTCCAATTGGGAGACGAACTATCAACATTCGGAGGGAGTCTATCAAGAACGCTAGTGTTACAGATGTGTTGCATGTGTTACGTTTAGGGATGAACCTAATTTTTGTTTCTGCACTTTAGGACAAGGGATATGATGTCTATTTTGTTGGGAAGGTGTACATTAAACACTAAAGTTGGAAGAAGGTGAAACAAATTGGACTAAGGAGCAACATGTTGTGCAAGTTGCAGTTCGAAGCCCCAAAGGCACTAATTAGCAGCAACAGTAGCAAGGACATGGGAGAATTATGGCATAGGAGGATGGGACACATACACCATAGAGCACGGAAGTTTCTCAGGAAGACTGTAATAGGAGTTCCAAAAACTAGCACAAAGCATGACGATCTGTGCAGACGGTGCATGCTTTGGAAATTTGCAAAACCAACATTCCCAAGGAGCGATAATAGAGCCAAGGGTGTGCTTGAGTTGATATATTCAGATATATGTGGCTCGTTGTCTACAAAATCTCCGAGGGGTTATCAATATTTTGCAACCTTCATCGATGACTTCTTCGAGAAAACCTGGATCTATTTCTTGAAGACAAAAGACGAAGTCTTCAATCGCTTCCAAGAGTTTAAGGCTCACGTGGAGAACACGACAGGCAGAAATCTCAAGGTTCTTCATATAGATAATGGAGGCGAGTACACAAATAAGGTCTTCATGGGGCTCTATGAGAAGGAGGGCATCAGGAGGGAGTGGACAACTCCATATAACCCACAACAAAATGAGGTCGCAAAATGGAAGAACACGATGATAGTTGGACCAGCCAAGGCAATGTTGTATAACCAAGATTTGCCTAAGTTTCTATGCGCAGAGGCATGTAGTACAACAGCGTATATTCATAATAGAGTTCCTCACAAGGTGCTGGGGAAGATGACGCTCGAGGAGGCTTTTACAAGACAGAAGCTAGAGGTTGGATACTTCAGAATCTTTGGCAGTATAGCTTATTGTCATGCACAATCTGAAAAACACACCAAGTTGGATCAAACTACGGGGGAGGGATATTCGTTGGATACAACAAAACGTCCAAGGCATAAAAGATCTATATTCCTAGTAGCAGGAAGATCATTGTGTGATGAGATGTGAAATTCCAAGAGGAGAAAGCCTTCAAAAGATCTCGCAAGTCACCAACAAATTATCAGAGTGGGCCAGCAGAAGCTCCAAGAGTTGAACAAGGATCTTAGTCTCAAGGCACTAGTATGAGTACAATGACAAGTACATATGTAGGTACAAGTGCAGAGGAGACTTCACAGCAAATCGAGCCACAAGACAGGATGAGGAGCATGAAGATCCACCCACCACCACAAGGAGAAGAAACAGAGAAGTGCTTAAGAGTCCAAACATTAAGAGATGCGCAGGAGTTCATGGGAGCTTCTAGAGCGAGCACCAGAGAGCACAGATAGCCAGACAAGTATAAGGCGTTGGTGACAGAGGTCATTGACAGAGAGCCTTCCAGCTATCAAGAGGTCATTCAGCATGAAGTGTGGCGGGATGCAATGGTGGAGGAGTACAACTCCATCATGTTGAATGATGTTTGGGAGGTCATTTCTAAACCGGTGAACAAGGTAGTAGTTGGCTCTCATTGGATCTACAAGATCAAGTATACTGCAAATGGTAGTCTGGACAAGTATAAGGCTAGGTTCATGGCCAAGGGCTTTGCTCAAAAGAAGTGCATAGACTATGAGGAGACATTTGCTCCATTAGCCATATAAACTTCTATCATGTTCATTATCTCTATAGCAGCAAAGATGGGATGGCAGATTCACCAAAGGGATGTCAAGACAGCTTTTTTGAATGGAGTAATAGAAGAGGTGTATATCGAGCAGCCAGAAGGATTTGAGAAGCATGGGAGGGATACTCATGTTTGCAGGTTGAAAAGGGCACTGTACGAACTCAAGCAAGCTCACAAGGCATGGTATGGTCGTATCAACAGTTACTTGCAACACATGGGCTTCATGGAGAGCAAGGAAGATTCTAACCTCTACTATTTGATTGTAGGAGGTGAGCCGCTCATTCTCGTACTCTATGCGCATGATATGTTTCTAACAAGGTAATTAGGGCTCATAGAGTACTACAAGAGGGACTTGGTAGCAGAGTTTGAGAAGGACTTGGGACTGATGCAATATTTCCTAGGACTAGAGGTATGGAAGACAGACGGAAGATCTTCCTTGGGCAAGGGAGATATACTATGCAGATCTTAAAGAGATTCAAGATGTAGAACTATAAACCCATGTTTACACCTATGATTACCAATTGGAGGAAGATAGATGCATTAAAGGAAATAACGGTGGACCCTGTTAGGATCAGTAGTTTAAATTTGTTGAATGTCTTCAAATTACTTAATTTTCAGTTTGAATAAATCGAACTTAATGTCATTGTCGTTGTCATAAGTTCGAATGTCACTGTCCAAAACATCGCCATGAGTGTAGTCGTCTAGAGGGTTAGTCGAAAGCATGAAATGGTCTTGAGTTATTGGGAAACATTGTCCAACAATCTTGAGTAATTGAGTCTTGGGGTATGTGTCAATAATGGCTTTGTTAGGAGGTTGACTTGAGTCAGTGATAGTAGAAAATCCTACTTCTCAAAGCAAGATGGCCACTAAGAGAAGCACCTTTCTTTTCCCCTCCTAGTCTATTCATTTTTTTCCCTAGATTATAACCCACATCCTACATTTTCCCATCTTCCATTATTCATTTATAAAGTCCCATACCCTATCCCCCTATTCATTTAATCATTCCCTATTCATAAACATATAACTTTCATAATTCCCATCTTCCATTATTCATTTATAAAGTCCCATACCCTATCCCCCTATTCATTTAATCATTCCCTATTCATAAACATATAACTTTCATAATTCCCTTTCCATCCTAAATCTTTCCCCCTAAAGGCTATGATTGCGTATCATATATGACACTACCCATATAATCTCTTCCACTACTCAAAGTCCTATAAGCAATAAAGCTTTCTAATGATTGCCATGCATAAACCATCATACTTTTCAAAGAGGCGCCTTGTGACATCACACTACAGGACAAATTAATAGCAAATTCAAATGGAATGAACTGGATACCATATTCTTCACATAGTTGCTTGCATTGTTGATTTCCAGTTTAATTTGATTGAATGAAGTTTAACTTGTAGACAATTCAAGCCAGGGATCGAAGGATACAGCTACAATGATCACAGAAGTTAGTTTCTACGCAGTTACCGCTGCACACAGAGCGCTACGCAACTGCTGTAGCATTTTCCCGAAGTCATACAACATCGACACAACTTTATTTTGGATTTTCAGAGGTAGGGTCATATCACTCAGATCTTAAAATTGTTACTGCCTAATGCCAATTTTGATAAGCCATGATTTGCCACCAGTATAAAGTCACTGTGCATACTCTGTTGCCAAGCAGACTTTTGTTTTCCTTTTAAAAATCAGATTCAGGGGTTTGTAAATAAATGATAGTTGTTGTTGAGCGTTGAGCTGGTCTAGGGTTGAAGTTTATGGAGTCATGAAACTAACCAATCACCTTTGAAGCTGTCAATGTACCCTTTCATCACTGCACATCGTGTCTGTCATAAAACCTTATGGTTATTGTTGTCCAAAGGCATGCCTGTCATTGTTGTTGCCCACGTAGTCTCTCACAAAATCTAAAAGTTTGCGCTGTGTAAAAAATTCAATGACTCTTACTGAAAATAAAAGAGGGGGGGGGATTTGTGCGTATAGAACCAAAACATCTGGCCCTCGTAAACTCTAATCCAACGATTAGGGTTTCTTTTGAGAACAATGGGTGCATTCATTTCCTATGAGAAGATTCAAACAATGGATCGTCATGTACAATTAGCCAGCCTTTTTGCTTTGAGTTTCAAGGATGGAAAGGTCAAGTTGGGAAACTTGGAGATGGTCATTACAAAGAAACTCATTTCTGATGCCACAGGCATTCCTTCAAATGGAGAAAAGTGGTTCAAAGGGGATGATCTTAATGCCTCATTCTTCAAGGAATTTGTCAAACTGCAGTTTAGAAATAAGTTTGATACAACCTTCCCAAGCACATACCTTCAAGATCATCATAGCCAGCTGCTTAAAGTCATACAAAGGTATTTTATTTGTGAGGGTAGGTTGAGTAGATTTTAAGAGTATCACCTCAAACTCTTGGTGCATTTTACAGCCAAGACGACCATGAACCTACATTATTATTTTCTTAAGAGTTTTGGAAGGATGGCAGATAAAGTCCAGCTTAAGAAAGACAATCACATGTCAAGCTTGTTTCATTTTTCCTTGATAAAAATCTTGGTCATGTTTGAACTTGAGAAAAGAAAAGTTTCTTGGTCTAGTTTTTTGTCAAATCTTAGTTTATTGCCTCAAGTAGATTCCTCACCAATGTATTTGCGTGAAGAAAAAGAAGAACCACATGATGAACCAGTGACCGAGACAGTGAAAAAAGCAAGTGAAGATGAGCAGCCAAGTGAGAAAACAAGAAAGAAATCCAACAAATGGTTAAGCAAGAAGCAAAGTGCAAAAGGAAAGAAGAAGAATCAGGTAGCAGAGGTTCATGAAGCATAGTTTCAAACAACAAAGGTTCAGTTGAGAGAAAAAGAGACAGTGAAGTATGAAAAGTTCTTGCTGAGACCTAGAACAAGGTCGAGGGTGAAGAAGAATGTTGAGGAGACAATTCCTCAGACAATTGATGTTATCCCGAAGAACAGGCAAGAAGAGAATGTGAAAGAGATTGAAACAGCCCAGGCAGAGGAAGAGGATCCAAGGATAACTAAGATGAAAGTCGCATTTGCTAAGTCACAACTAGAAATAGCATCTTTGAAAAGACAAAACCGAGAGCTCGGAGAGGCAGCTATACAACCATCTCAAAAAAACACAAAACCTAATGTACAGGATAAGGGTAAGCAGGTGGTTGAGGAGTCAATTCCAAAACCAAGTGGTAAAAATAAACAAGAAAAGGAAGATACTCATTTTGTGTTAAGGCCTAGAACCAGGTCAAAAGCCAAACAAGGTATTAAAAAAGCAATTGAAGATATAGTTGAAATAGATGATATCTCAATAAACAAACAAGAACAAGATGTTAAGGAAGAAATAGATGTCCAGATCAAAAAGGTGGATGATGAGGTTGACAGGTTGAAGGATGCCCTTGCAAAGGTACAACTACAGATGGCCTTTCTAAAGAAGCAAGATAAAGAGTTTCAACATATTGTTGCATAGGAAACTCGGGTAAAAGAAGAGCCAAAGACACCCCTCAAGCCTACTGCGTTGGATAAAGGCAAACAAGTTATAAATGTAGAGCAAGAGGAGGAGCCCAAGTTAAAGCCTAGAAGACCCATTACCAGAGCATCAAAACTCAACCAAGGATGGGTGCAACAAATGAAACAAATACCCCAATCCCCTGATAAATCAGATTTTGATCAATGGAGAGAATATCACAGGTACCTAGAGGAGCTTGAGGAATGCCAGATGCAGGTGTTGCAAATTTCACAAGACAATGAGGACTTCAAGAAGGTTGTTAATCAATTGATTTTGGATGCTGATAAAGAAGTGCTACAAGGTAGTAAAGCACTTGATAAAGCAAAACATTTTGTTAAGTGGACTATTCCTGTGAGGAAGCAAGTTAAACAATATTACATAAGAAATTTGGTTCTGAAGTAAAGGGCGAGGATAATGAAACAAAAGTTATCAAAGGCATGGAGATTGATTAAAAAATACAAGGAAGCTTCTGGAGTACCTTCACTTGGCAATGTTCCTAGGTAAAGGCCTAAAACGCAACCACAGTCAAAGCCCTCTCAACGAATATCAATTAAAGAAAAATATCCTTCACTCAAAGGCACTGGAGTCAAGGCATCCACCAACAAACCTTCATCCAACAAGAGAAAGAGGAGGTAACATTCTATTTGTTAAGTTTTGAAATTTTGATGATGGCTGAACACTGTTGGTGTTGAGTAGCATAAATTATTTTTCTCTTGCAGAAGCTCTAAATATCATTTTGTTGGCATTCTGAAGTGATCCTGGGTATTCTGAAAGTGTTGGTATGTGACTAGTTCATTCTATGAAGTTTTGGTGGGGGGAAAGAGACACGGTGAATTTAAATTTCAGATTACACAAACACTGTGCACATGTTGCATACAGGTCTACGTGTTTTTTAAGGATACCATTGGCAAGAGGAGGATGGTTCAATGTGTTGCTGAGTCAAAGGATGAATCATCAGCCAAGTGTTTTCGATTGTGTGGAAATTCATGCCAACAGGGCATGCTACCCAGCTGCTATGCAATTTTGATCTGAAGACTTTATGTTGTTTCTTCTTTTTTATATCAAAAAGTATGGTTTGATGTTTCGGAGGACTATTATGACTTTGGATAGTTTTTATGATAAGTTAATGTGATAAGATCTTGTCAAGTTTTTGTTGTTTTTTGTTTTTCTATGAAAGAAAAAGACTACAAAGTATGTTAAAGTTTCCTCTTTTGTGTTTAATTTGATCCACTTCATGGATAAGAGATGCATTGCATCTAGACATGGTATCTTGAATGTTGTATGGCTATTTAATTCCAATGTTTTAAAGAAAGAAAGGGTTGGATAGTATTGTGAATTGGGTTATATCATAAACTTGTGTATTGTGGTCTTGTTTTCATGAATAAAGGTGCTTATTGCTCAGTTATTCCAATGGACATTCACAGACATACTTATGGTATTGTACTTCAGATTCCGTTCTTGTGATAGCTATATTATTCTATTTCTTTTACAGTCCTTCAATTTATGAGTATAATGATTCAGCTGTATTAGAATTCATTCTCGTCTTGCTCTTAATTCATTCTCGTATCGCTCTAATTAAGTTGTGTCAAATGTTTCAGTTGCAAATGAAATATATTATACCCTTATTTTCTATTTTTTCTTCTTAATATGTAGTCTCAAATATGCAGCATTAGAGCTTCCTCTGTTTCTTTTATATGTGAATGAGCATTATTTATGTTCATCTCCCACTATACTACAATTTGTTTCCTTTATTTGAAATATGTGTCAGACAAGCCTATGTGTGTTTAATTGGTTGTTATATGCATAAGCATCATAAGCCAGTAGTTTTTGGATCACAAATATTCACTTTCCAGTAACCTTCATTTACTTTCAACAAACCTTTTTCAAAAAATCCTTTTAAATCTGGTCTCTGTGTACCTTATAATCCCAAAATCTTCAGTTAACAAAGAGAGGGAGCCCCCTCCAGCTAGAGAAGACCAGTTTCTAGATAGAAACAGTTTGTGGTTACCTCTGTGGCCCCTTCCTTATCCTAGAGGGATTCGTAGAGTGTTAACACAGTGGCGTTGTTGTCCGGGAACGAGAGTCTAAATTTTTCCCAGGAAGTTGTTTCATTTTGAGAGTTACATCATCGGCCGAAATTTCTATACTCACCTTGACTGGTAGTGAAATTGGCTGCATGCGAACCTATATGATAAGATCTGGCTTCTATGAGGTATACTAGACAAAATCATGATCCAAACCCTCCTATGGTCGTGAATGATCCTGAAAGACTGCTTAGGAAGGAGAGGATTTTTGTGGAGAGTCAAGCAAGTAGTATTCCTCTAAAGAGATCTTCTTCTTTACTAGAAATTTCTTCTATAACTGATAAATTACATCTTTCTTTTGAGGCTCCTTTGCCAAAAACTAGATCTGAGTCTTGTATTCCCGAAGTTCTAGTGGATCCATCCGTTGTTAGTCCTTACATCCCACTTCCAGAAAAAGAGTTTAGTTGAAATATATCACAACAATTTAGTAAACTCAAAGGTCTAGTCAGTAAAGTTCAGTGGACTGCTGAAAATACAGCCTTTTCTCAAAAAACAGTCCCTTCACAAGCTAGTTTAAATTTCAATTTAGTCATTACATCGTCCATGGGCCCTACATCATCTATTTCAGCGTCCATCCATCTAGTTATTCCATCATCTTCTGTTTCATTTACATCATCAACAAGCCTCTCAACTACCCAAGTAGTAGTTATGGCAACAAGATATGACCCTCTAGTTCTACCTGTTGAGCTGCATGATCTGCCTCTATATTATTGTTCGAGACTTCCCAAATATGATGGTATAGGGGAGGTTACAACTAAGCAACATCTGGATAAAGTCAATGATTTTGTAGATTTAGAGGAAGTGGACCATGAGGATGTTAAAGTCAGACTGTCTGATCAAATTTTTTCTGGTGATGTTAAGAAGTGGTTCAGGAATTCTCGTCCTGGAGCTTTTGCCAACTATCAAGAGTTGGGAGATGCTTTTCTCGCAAGATGGGGTGAGAAGAAGAATCCCTTGAAAATTCTTGCTGAGTATGCTAATTTGAAAAGACAGCCTGGAGAAACTGCCCAAGATTTTCTGTAAGATTCAATAAATTGTATAATTCCATTCCTGCAGAAAAAAAGCCTCCTCCTCTAAATCCACAAAATCATTGACCTTATCCAGATGTTGCTTAGTTGTAACCTCCCTATACCATCATATTGGGGAAGTCTCGAACAATAGTATAGAGGCAGATCATGCAACTCAACAGGTAGAACCAGAGGGTCATATCTTGCTGCCATAACTACTACTTGGGTAGTTGAGAGGCTTGTTGGTGATGTAAATGAAGCAAAAGATGATGGAATAACTTGATGGATGGACGTTGAAATAGATTATGTAGGGCCCACATACGATGTAGTGACTAAACTGAAATTTAAATTGGCTTATGAAGGGACTGTTTTTTTAGAAAAGGTTGTATTTTCAGCAGTCCACTGAACTTTACTGACTAGACCTTTGAGTTTACTAAATTGTTGTAATATATTTCGACTAAACTCTTTTTCTGGAAGTGGGATGTAAAGACTAACAACAGATGGATCCACTAGAACTTCAAGAATACAAGACTCAGATCTAGTTCTGGGCAAAGGAGCCTTAAAAGAAAGATGTAATTTATCAGTTATAGAAGAAATTTCTAGTAAAGAAGAAGATCTCTTTAGAGGAATATTACTTGCTTGACTCTCCACAAAAATCCTCTCCTTCCTAAGCAGTCTTTCGGGATCATTCACAACCATAGTAGGGTTTGGATCAGAATTTTGTCTAGTATACCTACTAGAAGGAAAATCTTATCGTATAGGTTCACATGCAGCCAATTTCACTACCAATCAAGGTGACTATAGAAATTTTGGCCGATGATGTAACTCTCAAAATGAAACAACTTCCCGGGAGAAAATTAGACTCTCGTTCCCAACAACGGCGCCACTGTGTTAACACTCCATGAATCCCTCTAGGATAAGGAAGGGGCTACAAAGGTAACCACAAACCATTTCTATCTAGAAACTGGTATTTTCTAACTGGAGGGGGCTCCCTCTCTTTGTTAACTGAAGATTTTGGAATTATAAGGCACACAGAGACCAGATTTGAAAGGATTTTTTGAAAAAGATTTGTTGAAAGTAAATGAAGGTTACTGGAAAGTGAATATTTGTGATCCAAAAACTACTGGCTTATGATGCTTATGGATATAACAACCAATTACACACACATAGGCTTGTCTGACACATATTTCAAATAAAGGAAACAAATTGTAGTATAGTGGGAGATGAACATAAATAATGCTCATTCACATATAAAAGAAACAGAGGAAGCTCTAACGCTGCATATTTGAGACTACGTATTAAGAAGAAAAAACAGAAAATAAGGGTATAATATATTTCATTTGCAATTGAAACATTTGACACAGCTTAATTAGAGCGATACGAGAATGAATTAAGAGCAAGACGAGAATGAATTCTAATATAGCTGAATCATTATACCCATAAACTGAAGGACTGTAAAAGAAATAGAATAATATAGCTATCACAAGAACGGAACAAATCTGAAGCACAATACCACAAGTATCTCTGCGAATGTCCATTGGAATAACTGAGCAATAAGCACCTTTATTCATGAAAACAAGACCACCATACACAAGTTTATGATATAACCCAATTCGCAATACTATCCAACCCTTTCTTTCTTTAAAACATTGGAATTAAATAGCCATACAACATTCAAGATACCATGTCTAGATGCAATGCATCTCTTATCCATGAAGTGGATCAAATTAAACACAAAAGAGGAAACTTTAACATACTTTGTAGTCTTTTTCTTTCATAGAAAAACAAAAAACAACAAAAACTTGACAAGATCTTATCACATTAACTTATCATAAAAACTATCCAAAGTCATAATAGTCCTTAGAAACATCAAATCATACTTTTTGATATAAAAAAGAAGAAACAACATAAAGTCTTCAGATCAGCACTGCATAGCAGCTGGGTAGCATGCCCTGTTGGCATGAATTTCCACACAATCGAAAACACTTGGCTGATGATTCATCCTCTGACTCAGCAACACGTTGAACCACCCTCCTCTTGACCAATGGCATCCTTAAAAAACAAGTAGACATGTACGCAGCATGTGCACAGCGTTTTCTTGAAGTTTCTAATTCTACCAGTTAGAAACCCTCCATGCACCTTACTGATTTATTCCTACCTAGTTGTTTTGTTACTTAACAAGTTATTTACAAGTAAATCCTGAAAATAAACACTAGTGCATGCTCAACATATTACAAATCATCAGTTGAAGGAAACAGAAACAAGCACACAAAATGACACCATTATTTTTGGACCAATGTCTCCAGAAAAACCCAATGCAGGAAAACCGTTGCAGCTATCTGAGGGTTTTTCTTACTAAGCAATTTTAGAGTACATTCTGGGTGCCAAATCCGGCTTACCCAACAGAGAATTTCCTTGGCAGTAGTACCTCTCAGTCTAAGACAAATGTCCTGGCTGAAATCCCGGGTAAACCTTCCGGCAGCTCCTCAACTCCAATCTGCCCCAGAAACCCCAGCGTCTACCTTTCTAGACTGCGTCAGCCTCTCTCTGCCCAACGATGGCCCTGCGTCACCCTGAATGGGCCTACATCAGCGTCTCTCTGCCCAGCGTTGGCCCTGTGTCACCGTAAATGAGCCTACGTCAGCCTCAAGAGGCCCTGTGTCAGCCTTCTAGCCCTCTGCATCAGCAACACTGGCCTCTCTGAAGCACTGCGCAGTTCCTAGTTACCTCTGCATGGCCCTGCATGAGCCCTGGCTGCTACTACGTCACTCTCTTTAGCTCCTACGCTGATCTCCCGGCACTATCTCTGCCTCTCTGTCTCTCTGTACTCAATGCCCCTCAGCTGCAACTCTGATCACTAATTCTATCTCTCTTAGCAAACCCCGCTCTAGAGAATAGAATGACTGATCATCTGGTGTGTTCTCCAAGTGACCCTCAAGCCTCCTCTTATACTTTTCTCGTTGACATATCAACGGTCGAGATTAAGTCCCTAATCAACGGCTAAGATTAGATCTGGCTTGATCCATGTCTTTTGGACCATTCTAACACAATTTTATATTAATCCACATTAATATTTTAATTTCCCTAATTTAAACTTAGGGACTCCATTAAAAATATTAATTATTTTAATATCTCCCTAACTGTTTAGAATCTGCCCAAACACTTTATGGGTATTGGAGATCCCTAACCTCTCCACCAAATTTCGTGGCTAGAGCACATCCGATGCTACCCCAAATCAACAGTTTGTGTAATCTGAAATTTAAATTCATTACTGTGTCTCTTTCCCCCCACCAAAACTTCATAAAATGAACTAGTCGCATACCAACACTTTCAGAATACCCAGGATCACTTCAGAATGCCAACAAAATGATATTTAGAGCTTCTGCAAGGGAAAAAGATTTTATGCTACGCAACACCAGCAGTCTTCAACCATCATCAAAATTTCAAAACTTAACAAACAGAATGTTACCTCCTCTTTCTCTTGATGGATGAAGGTTTGTTAGTGGATGCTTTGACTCCAGTGCCTTTGAGTGAAGGATCCTTTTCTTTAACTGATACTCATTGAGAGGGCTTTGACTATGGCTGCGTTTTTGGCCTTGACCTAGGAACATTCCCAAGTGGAGGTACTCCACAAGCTTCCTTGTATTTTTTAATCAATGTCCATGCCTTTGATGACTTTGTTTCATTATCCTCGCCCTTTCAGATTTCTTATGTAATATTGTTTAACTTGCTTCCTCACAGGAATAGTGCTTTGCTACCTTGTAGCACTTCTTTATTAGCATCCAAAATCAATTGATTAACAACCTTCTTGAAGTCTTCATTGTCTTGTGAAATTTGCAACACCTGCATCTGGCATTCCTCAAGCTCCTCTAGGTACCTGTGATATTCTCTCCATTGATCAAAATATGATTTATCAGGGGATCGGGCTATTTGTTTCATTTGTTGCACCCATCCTTAGTTGAGTTTTGATGCTCTGGTAATGGGTCTTCTAGGCTTTAACTTGGGCTCCTCCTCTTGCTCTACATTTATAACTTGTTTGCCCTTATCCAGCGCAGTAGGCTTGAGGGGTGTCTTTGGAACTTCTTTTACCTGAGTTTCTTGTGCAACAATATGTTGAAACTCTTTATCTTGCTTCTTTAGAAAGGCCATCTTTAGTTGTACCTTTGCAAGGGCATCCTTCGACCTGTCAACCTCATCATCCACCTCTTTGATCTGGACATCTATTTCTTCCTTAACATCTTGTTCTTGTTTGTTTCTTGAGATATCATCTATTTCAACTATATCTTCAATTGCTTTTTTAATACCTTGTTTGGCTTTTGGCCTGGTTCTAGGCCTTAACACAAAATGAGTATCTTCCTTTTCTTGTTTATTTTCACCACTTGGTATTGGAATTGACTCCTCAACCACTTGCTTACCCTTCTATTGTACAGTAGGTTTTGGGTTTTGCTGAGTTGCTTATATGGGTGCCTCTCTGAGCTTTCGGTTTTGCCTTTTCAAAAATGCTATTTATAGTTGTGACTTAGCAAATTCAGCTTCATCTGAGTTATCATTGGATCCTCTTTCTCTGCCTGGCCTGTTTCAGTCTCTTTCACATTCTCTTCTTGCCTGTTCTCTGGGATAGCATCAACTGTCTAAGGAATTGACTCCTAACCATTCTTCTTCACCTTCGAACTAGTTCTAGGTCTCAGCAAGAACTTTTCATCCTTCACTGTCTCCTCTACTGTCAACTGAACCTTTGTTGTTTGGAACTCTGCTTCATGAACCTCTACTACCTGATTCTTCTTCTTTCCTTTTGCACTTTGCTTCTTGCTTAACCCTTTGATGAATTTCTTTCTTGTTTTCTCACTTGGTTGCTCATCTTCACTTGCTTTTTTCACTGTCTCGCTCACTGGCTCATCATGTGGTTCTTCTTTTTCTTCACGCAACTCCATTGGTGAGGAATCTACTTGAGGCAAAAAGCTAGACCAATAAACTTTTCTTTTCTCAAGTTCAAACATGACCAAAATTTTTATCAAGGAAAAATGAAACAAGCTTGACATGTGATTGTCATTCGTAAGCTGGACATTCTCTGCCATCCTTCACAAACTCTTAAGCAAAGAATAAGGTAGGCTCATGGTCTTCTTGGCTGTAAAATGCACCAGGAGTCTGAGGTGATACTGATAAACTCTACTGAACCTACCCTCACAAGTAAAATAGCTTTGTATGACTTTAATCAACTGGCTAGGATGATCTTGAAGGTATGTGCTTGGAAAGGTTGTATCAAACTTATTTCTAAACTGTGGTTTGAAAAATTCCTTGCACAATGAGGCATTAAGATCATCCCCTATGAACGACTTTTCTCCATCTAAAGGAATGCCTGTGGCATCAGAAATGAGTTTCTCTATAATGACCATTTGCAATTCTCCCAACCTGACCTTTCCATCCTTGAAACTCAAAGAAAGAAGGTTGGCTCACTGTACATGATGACCCACTGTTTGAATCTTCTCATAAAAGAAAATGCACCCAGTATTCTCAAAATCAACCCTAATCGTTGGATTAGAGTTTACGAGGGCCAATTTTTTGGGTTCTATACGCACAATTTCCCCCCCTCTTTAATTTGCAGTAGGAGCCATTAACTTTTGTACATAAGGAAGACTTTTATACTTTGTGGGAGACTACGTGGGCAACAACAACGACAGGCACGTCTTTGGATAGTAATAACCAGAAGTTTATATGATAGGGTACATTGACAGCTTCAAAGGTGACTAGTTAGTTTCACGACTCCATAAACTTCAACCCTAGACCAGCTTAGCGCTCAACATCAGCTATAATTTATTTATAAACCCCTAACTCAGATTTTTAAAAGGAAAACAAAAGTCTGCATTGCAACAGAGTATGCGCAACGACTTTATACAGGAGGCTAATCACAGTTTATCAAAATTGGCATTAGGCAGTAACAGTTTTAAGATCTGAGTGGTACGACGCTGCCTCTAAAAATCCAAAATCAAGATGTGTCGACACTGTATGACTTCGGGAAAATGTTGCGCAGCAATTCTGTAGCGCTTTGTGTGCAACGACAACTGCATAGCACCTTTGCGTAGCAACCAACTTTTGCGATCATTGTAGTTGTATCCTTCGATCCCTAGCTTGAATTGTCTGCAAATTAAACTGGAAATCAACAATGCAGGAAACTATGTGAAGAATATGGTGGTCTGTTCATTCCATTTGAATTTGCTATTAATTTGTCTTATAGTGTGATGTCACAAGGCGACTTTTTGAAAAGTATGATGGTTTATGCATGGCAATCATTAGAAAGCTTGATTGGGTATAGGACTTTGAGCTGTGGAAGAGAATATATGGGTAGTGTCATATATGATATGCAATCATAGCCTTTAGGGGGGGAGATTTAGGATGGAATGGGAATTATGAAAGTTATATGTTTATGAATGGGGAATGATTAAATGAATAGGGGGATAGGGTATGGGATTTAATAAATGAATAATGGGAGATGGGAAAATGTAGGATGTGGGTTATAATCTTAGGGAAAAAATGAATAGACTAGGAGGGGAAAAGAAAGGTGTTGCTCTTAATGGCCATCTTGCTTTGAGTAGTAGGATTTTCAACTATCACTAACTCAAGTAAACCTCCTGACAAACCCATTATTGACACATACCCCATGACTCAATTACTCAAGATTTTTGGACAATGTTTCCCAATAACTCAAGACCATTTCATGCTTTCGACCGAAACTCTTGACGACTACACTCATAATGATGTTTTGGACAGTGACATTCGAACTTATGACAGCGACAGTGACATAAAGTTCGATTTATTCAAACTGAAAATTAAGTAATTTAAAGACATTCGACAAATGTAAAACTACTGACACTATCATTGGCTCCATTGGGGATGGCAGCCTCCCAGTGAGGTGCTAATAACAAAACACAAACTAGTAGCCTGTCCATTGGGCAACGAAATCAATTGATAAACTGAAAATATGATTAATAGACTGAAAATGACTACTAACTGACTGAACCTACTCAACTAATTGACTTATATATGGTAGCAGAAATGTTGGGACTTGTTGACCACTGAAGTGGCACCTGATGATTATATGAAGACTCCATGCCCAAGGATGATCCAGAGGACACTTGTACCATCAAATATCATCAGTCAACAGAGTTTTTTAACTCTACTTCTATCTTCTCATCATCTTTCTTGTACCCAGATTCCACACCCTGCAGGGAATTGTAATAAGTGATACTAGTAATGATGAGTTTTTGAGTCTGTAACAAACCTAGGATGTTGGGACTCGATCAACAAACGATTACACCTTGGAGTGTTTTTTTTATCCGATTAATTATCCCTTCTTTTTCAGAGGCGGATAATCTTTTGGGTTTTTCACTCATTTTTTACCCCAAAGTCGGGGTGACGGTTTGAAGGTTGAGCCTCTAACACATCTTAGTGTTTAGAGTCAAAGTGTATTACCATACTAGATCACACAAAAAATTTCATCGAATTTGGCTAGGTCTAAGTAGGATTTTTTAATAAATACAAATTTACCAAAAAACGAGATTTTTTAATTATTTTCTATGTAATGATGTAAATAAGTGGCTTTAGGAAATGTTTGGGGCGTGTGACTACTCGACATTCATCCTCAGAGACACGACATTTTCCGAGGACCCACCTTGAGGGTAAAAAAATCACTTATAGTCCCTCAAAAGTCAATTTTCCTAGTGACAGTGGCCAAAAATGAAAAAAAACAATTATTGGAAAATTTTCTAAATTTTTCCAAAGTCAAAGAAAGTCAGCCAAATGACATGGCAGTTCCAAATGAAATTCAAATATGATGTGGTAATTATGTGGGGCCCACCACATGAAGCCACATCTCAAGTCAAAAGCACAAGTCAAAATCAAAGTTCCAAGTGGCAAGTCAAATGGTCCAACCATGAGTTCACAAGGCACAACGAAAAAGTTTTTAAACATGTTGAAAATATGTGGTGCACATTAAAAGCTTAAAGGGGGACAAAATATATGACATGGCAGCCACATGAGGCCCACAAGTAGCGGGGAACAAATCAGCCAAGTCATCGATTAGTCTTGGAAGTCTATGAATTAGCAAAAAGGCTTCAAAAATCAGTTTTAAAATGTAACGGATTTGGAAAAGTTTAAGTGGGGACAAAACTGCCATATGGGAGAGTTCTTGTCCCCCACTTGCTCTCACTTGTCTCCCACTCACATACATATCAACCAATGGGTTCATCGCAGGCATATGTCACTGCCAGCTAAAAGAATGATACGCAGCAAATTAATACACAGTTAACCGCAGTCAAACAGCAGCTTATGGAGATTATGAACAGCAGTTTGTTAGAGGTGGCATAGCATGGTTCGTTGTTGAAGACTCATTGGGAGTGTGTCTCCCCTTCTTACCCACTCAATTGCACATGGCAGCCTCAATAGATTTGCACATGGGAAAAGGATATACTCTGCCTGTGGTGGCAGCCAACACATATTTTTAAGGAAGTTTGTCTACCACACTCTTCAGTTAAGTCTACACTTGACCAAAAGTTGAACTAGCACGTTGATACACAAGTGAAGTACGTACCAGCAGTTTGGGAACACCTGCAGCCAGTCATCTTGCCACTTGTGATTTGATTTTCTACATTGGGATTGTCAACCAACCCCACTTGCAATTGGAGTTTTCCTTGGGATCATCTCCCATTGTCTTATTTATATGAGCCTTTGGCTCTCATATTGTATCTTTAGAACGAGTTGTTAGGCATGTAGAGACTCTGCTGGATTTTGTATTCATCTTGCATGTAATAAAAGAGACTTTGGGGTACTATTGTGTTGGTGTTCTCCTTCCATTTCTTGAGGTGATGTTATTTCAATTTTTGTGCTTTACATTCTACATGTATGTTGGATTATGCTAGTTATCATTTTGCCATTTGTTTGGATTAACATATGCAAGCTATCTTGTATGGTTTTTGGGTTAGAAAAATACTGTAGGAAGAGAAGCACTAGAAGATTTTTGGTGAAATCTCTAACCTTCTCCTCCATTGTATAATCTAATCCCCTATGATTGCTGACATCTTTTTCCAAGTGTGTAGAGATCTTTAGATTTGGTTGAAGGATTTACTTGGGCGTGGGGTAGCTCTCCAATAGACAAACTAACTCCCAAGATCAAGAATAGAAGGACCCAATCGGTTTGCCTCAAGGATCTCATCAAACGATTTTGAAAGAGGGAGTTTCCTTTCCTCTAGCTTATTAAGATCACATAAATTTAAATTAAATATTTTTCTTGATCAATATCTTGTGCTTTCAAGGATTTTATTTGCTACCTAGAGCATTGTTTTAACTAGACAAGTATGGAGTTATACTTGCATGTCTTGATCTAGTTCTTGTACACTAATTGTAGATTATCATTTTGACTATTTCATGTCATCTTTGTCTTCATTTCAGGATTTCTTTGCTTGCAATTTTTGAAGCATTCTACTTTTCTTTTAAGCAAAATACAATTTCATTTCTTAAAGAGCAAATACTTGGAAGACACTGGTTGTTTATGTATTTCATGTTTATCTTATGATGATTATTGCTCATATCAATTTTTGCTTATAAATCTTAAAGAAATAATCTATTTAACTCTAACAATTCTCCTAGAAAATCACATCTCTTTTTAACTTAACTTTTCATTAGGGAACACCCCCCTTAGCTAACCTAGGAGATAGCTTAAATGGAAAGAGAAGGGATTTAGTGTGACAGCCCCTTCTCTGAGTTCCCTGCCACCAACCACACCTTGTGGGGTTGAAAGCTTTTCTCACTGACTTGTAGGTAGGTGTAGGCGGCAGGATCAACATCTTTGGCGCTGTTGCCAGGGACAAGCTTTCTTGTACCTAGGAAATCGACTAACCTTTTGGTGTTAGCATTTTTGAACTTTAGATTTAGGTTCTTGCTCAAGTAGCGACTCCACTCAATCCAAATTTTGCAAAAGTCTCTACTAGGAGAAATTCAAGTGGTCTAGTTAGCCCCTATCCTAATCCTGAAAGGGTTTTTAGAATAGACTTTCCCATAGTAGAGCTCTTACCAGTCTTGGGCAAGAGGCTATTTCTGATATTCATTTGCTTTTTCAAGAACAACTAGAGCCTAGAAGCATGAATGATCTTTTTTCTCCCACTAACATAAATGGCTCTCCTCACAATATCCCTGACAAGGCTATTGAAAAGTTGCCTTCCTTTCAAGGTAACAATGCCATTAGTGCTACATCACATGTGAAAAACTTTAATGTTTGTATCTTTAAATGGTGTAACAATGCTAACTATGAGGATGTGAAGATGACACTTTTTGTTTTATCTTTAGAAGAGGATGCTCTTGATTGGCTCACTGAGCAACCTGCTAACTCATATAACTCTTTACAAGCCATTCTAACTGCATTTTAAGATAAGTTTGGAGAGAAGAAGGAAAATAGGCATTGGATCAATGCCATTAGCAACATGAAGAAAAATGAGAATGAAACCATGGAGGAGTTTAACAAGAGATTCAATGAATTAGTAAAAAGCATGCCTACTACTGTTAAACCTCCTAATGAATTTCTTTTATGCTCATATCTAGATGCTTTGGGGTTGACATTGCCTATGAGTTGAGGAGGAAGGAGCCTACAAATCTGAGTGTAGCTCAATCTGAAGCCTTGAAGATAGAAAGGGCTAGAAAGCAATCAAGAAAATCTGAAATTCCTGGTTTCAATAAAGGGCCATCGAAACCGAATGATTCCAAAGGCAAGGCCAAGGAAGAGACTACACATGATCCTATTAAGGAGTTAACCCAACTCATCAAGAGTATGGAAGCAAATCACACCAGTCAAAGGAATGCTATCCAAAATCGATTAGTGGGCATGGAAAGAAATCAAGTGCAAAGATTCCAACCTAGGCCAAATGATAGATGGCAAAAGAATAAAGGCCCCCAAATGGAGCATAGGCCTCCAAATCCATTGGAATCCACCAACATGGTAGATCAAATTCCCCCTTTTTGTAGGCCATGTAATGAGTTCCATGAAGAAGCCACATGCCCATATGTGAAAAGAATCATGGAAAGTGGCATGTTAAGAGATGAATATGCAGAGACAACTAGTCAAATCAATATGTTCTCCATGGAAGATCAGATATACACCATTGAGAGAAATCAAGAGATTGATCATAGGCTTAATAATCTTGGGGTTTGCAATATGATTGCAAATTTTTGGGGAAAACCTACATCTGGACAGATTCTTGCTATGGAAAAGAACAAAGGGGTGACTTATCAGAGAAGGCATATCCAAGACCAAAATAATCACAAAAAAAATTCTCCTCCTACTTCAGAATTGAATTTTGACTTAGGCAATTGGGTGAATAATGCAAAGGTTTCTATTCCAGTGACAAAACTTTTAAAGCTACCATCTCAAAGGGCCAAGTTACTAAGTGCCATTGAAGTTACTCAAAGGGAAGAAATGCCTAGTGACGAACCAGAAGATGCGGAAATTGTATTGAAAAGTATGAGCTATTATGTGGGGAATGAAGATCATCTACCATTTTATGTTTCTTTGATAGTGAATGATCATCTTTTACACAACTGCATGCTTGATTCAGGGGCTTCATCAAATGTCATGACCAAGAAATTCATGGAGCAACTAAATTTAAGGGTATCTAGGCCCTATCACAACAGATGTTCAATGGATTCTAAAAGAATTGAAGTGTGTGGGATAATTAAAGATTTACAAGTTTTCCTAGCTGCATACACAGATAGAATAATGACTATGGATATTGTTGTGATAGATGTTCCTGATTCATGGGGAAATCTCCTATCAAGAAAATGGGCATCAGATCTAGGTGGCAGCCTTCAAATGGACTTATCATATGCCACCATCCCCATGCCTGATAATACCTTTGTCAGACTTGATCGAGAGTTAGAGAAAAGATATCATGTTTAAGATCCAAGGAAACCCAACAATGAGATTATCTATAGATCATGCCAGACAGGAACTGATGCAGTCTTGACAAATTTTCTTCCCCCATTAACAGAACAGATTCAAAACGAAGAGATTAGGCATAGCTCAAAAAGCTTGGGTACTTCAAATATTCCATCAAAGCATTTTCAAGACAAGGCGGTAGGATTGGAAATAAATGCATCATCATCACCATCGCAACTAACCAAAAATAAAATAAAAAAGCGAAAAAAAAAAGAAAAAAAGATATAAAAAATGAACCACTAGTTTGAGCAGGATGAAGCCTCAACACATCAATATTCGGAAAAGGAAAAGGAAGAGGTTTGGTATATCTGATGGCCACAAACATGTTAATATTGGGGCAAGTCATAATCCCAAGATAGTCAGAATTGGGAAAGGCACATCAAAGAAAGAACCTATGGACTTGCCTGTGAGTAGGCAAGTTCTCAAGATGGATTTCACCGCAGACATCTAATGCCATGGGGCATCTTTTTTATCATATTTCTAACCTTATCCCTTGTCATTTTTATTTAATTAGTTTTATTTCATGAATAAATTATCATTTATGCTCTTAGAATAAATTTCAATTTCTTCGTTTATGTACTAGATTTCATTTGATGATATTTTGAATGGATATTGTTGATATATGTCTTCTGTCGGTGGATGCAGATTCCAGGTTCTTGCACACTATCACTTTGTTCTCTAGCATGCATCCCCATATGGAGCCAAGTGTTGACCACTGGAGTGGCACCTGATGATTATATGAAGACTCCATACCCAAGGATGATCTAGAGGACACTTGTACCATCTGATATCATCAGTCAACAGAGTTTTTTAACTCTACTTCTATCTTCTCATCATCTTTTTTGTACCCAGATTCCACACCCTGCAGGGAATTGTAATAAGTGATACTAGTAATGATGAGTTTTTGAGTATGTAACAGGCCTAGGATGTTGGGAATCAATCAGCAAATGAGTACACATTGGAGTGCTTTTTTTATCCTGTTAATTATCCCTTCTTTTTTAGAGGCGGATAATTTTCTGGGTTTTTCACTCATTTTTTACCCCAAAGCCAGAGTGACGATTTGAAGGTTGAGCCCCTAAAACATCTTACTGTCTAGAGTCGATGTGTATTAACATACTAGATCACACAAAAAATTTCGTGGAATTTGGCTAGGTCTAAGTAGGATTTTTTAATAATTAAAAATTTCCCGAAAAACGAGATTTTTTAATTATTTTTTATGTAATGATGTAAATAAGTGGCCTTAGGAAATGTCTGAGGCGTGTGACTACTCAAAATTCATTCTCAGAGACCCAGCATTATTCGAGGACCCACTTTGAGGGTCAAAAAATGACTTATGGTCCCTCAAAAGTCGATTTTCCTAGTGACAGTGGCAAAAAATGAAAAAAAACAATAATTGGAAAAATTTCTAAATTTTTCCAAAGCCAAAGAAATTCAACCAAATGACATGGCAGTTCCAAATGAAATTCAAATATGATGTGGTAATTATGTGGGGCCCACCACATGAAGCCACAACTAAAGTCAAAAGCACAAGTCGAAGTCAAAGTTCCAAGTGAAAAGTCAAATGGTCCAATCATGAGTTCACAAGGCACAACGAAAAAGTTTTTTAACATGTTGAGAATATGTGGTGCACATTAAAAGCTTAAAGGGGAACAAAATATATGACATGGCAGCCTCAATAGATTTGCACATGGGAAAAGGATATACGCTACCTGTGGTGGCAGCCAACACATATTTTTGAGGAAGTTTGTCTACCACACTCTTCAGTTAAGTCTACACTTAACCAGCAGTTGAACTAGCACGTTGATACACAAGTGAAGTACGTACCAGCAGTTTGGGAACACCTACAACCAGTCATCTTGCCACTTGTGATTTGATTTTCTACATTGGGATTGTCAATCCATCTCCACTTGTCATTGGAATTTTCCTTGGGATCATCTCCTATTTTCTTATTTATATGAGCCTTTGGCTCTCATATTGTATCTTTAGAACGAGCTATTAGGCTTGCGGAGACTCTGTTGGATTTTGTATTCATCTTTCATGTAATAAAGAGATTTTGGGGTACTATTGTGTTGGTGTTCTCCTTCCATTTCTTGAGGTGATGTTATTTCAATTTTTGTGCTTTACATTCTACATGTATGTTGGATTATTCTAGTTATCATTTTGCCACTTATTTGGATTAACATCTGCAAGCTATCTTGTATGGTTTTTGGGTTAGGGAAATACTCTAGGAAGAGGAGCACTAGAAAATTTTTGGTGAAATCTCTAGCCTTATCCTCCATTGTATAATCTAATCCCTTATGATTACTAACATCTTTTTCCAAGTGTGTAGAGATCTTTAGATTTGGTTGAAGGATTTACTTGGGCGTGGAGTAGCTCTCCAATAAACGAACTAACTCCCAAGATCAAGAATAGAAGGACCCAATCGGTTTGCCTCAAGGATCTCATCAAACGATTTTGAAAGAGGGAGTTTCCTTTCCTCTAGCTTATTAAGATCACATAAATTTAAATTAAATAATTTTCTTGATCAATATCTTGTGCTTTCAAGGATTTTATTTGCTACCTAGAGCATTCTTTTAACTAGACAAGTATGGAGTTCTACTTGGATGTATTGATCTAGTTCTTGTACACTAATTGTAGATTATCATTTTGACTATTTCATGTCATCTTTGTCTCCATTTCAGGATTGCTTTGCTTTCAATTTTTGAAGCATTCTACTTTTGTTTTAAGCAAAATACAATTTCATTTCTTAAAGAGCAAATACTTGGAAGACACTAGTTGTTTATGTATTTTATGCTTATCTTATGATGATTATTGCTCATATCAGTTTTTGCTTATAAATCTTAAAGAAATAATCTATTTAACTCTAACAATTCTCCTAGAAATTCACATCTCTTTTTAACTTAACTTTTCATTAGGGACCACCCCCCTTAGCTAACCTCAGAGATAGCTTAAACAGAGAGAGAAGGGATTAAGTCTGACAGCCCCTTCTCTGAGTTCCCTGCCACCAACCACACCTCGTGCGGTTGAAGGCTTTTCTCACTAACTTGTAGGTAGGTGTAGACGGCAGGGTCAACAGGACCTTATGGCCTTCACCTCGGGCTTCAAATCCCAACCCCGACTACCCACACTCGTAGTATTCAAAATTAAAACGATATATACAATGAGATGATGAATCAGCTGTGACATCAAACAAGAAAATGTTTCAGCAGCCTGCCATTCACAGGCCCTGCTCTTAATTCAAGCAAATATGCATTTTTCCCCCTGAACACAACAATATTAAAAGGTCTTATCCACAAATTTTCGAACTTCCCATGCTTCCCCTTATCTTCTTTCCTAGCATCCCACTTCAATACTAAATCTCCTATTTGAAAATCATTTGCTTTAGTCCTTCTATCATAAATTCTTTTAATTCAGTCTTGTATCAGCTATGTATTCTTGAACACCTCTTCTCATGATTGATGAAGTTGGATCATTTGACTAATTCTTCGTGATATCATTAGGTTCTACGCGTTAGCTTCCTGCAATAATTTCATGACCGTAACTCCCAACGAGGAAGGAAAAATTTCATCTGTTCCATAAACTAACTGAAATGGTGACATATCTATTGACTTTTTGGTACTCAGTCGATCTACCCACAATGCATGTATCAATTTCTTATGCTAGCTTCTTTTGTTCTCCTGCAGCATTTTCTTAATAATGTTGATCAGACTTTTACTGGATGATTCGGCTAAGCCATTCCCCGGGGGGTAATAGGTTGTGGATTTGCATAAAACAATGTTATACTTATGACAAAAATCTTTCATTATCTTTGATCTAAATTCAGCGGCATTATCTGTAATATTTTTTTACGGGAAACCAAATCTGGACAAAATATTACCTTCCAAGAATGAACAACCATTTTACCTGTAGCTTGTCTAGTGGGAACTACCTCAATCCACTTGGTGAAATAATATGTCGTCGTCAATATCCATTTGTGTTGCCCTGATGAAGTGGGATGAATCTCACCGATAAAATCGAGTCCCCATTGCTGAAATGGTGACTCAACTGCTATAGGTTTCAGGGGCAGCAGGAGCAATTTCTTTCTTCCTTCAAATATTTGACATTCCCAACATGTAGCAACCTTTTTATACACATCAACAAACAAGTTCAGCCAATAAAATCCAGCCCTTAGGATTTTGTTTGTTGTGGTCTTCCAAAACAAGTTCCCACCACAATCCCCTTTGTGAAACTCCTCCATTGTCCTTTGAGCTTCATCTTCCAACAAACAATTTAACAATATTCCGTTGGGATCCTTCTAGTACAAAAATTGATCTATGATGCAAAATTTTACTGCTTTCAACTTAAGGAAACGAGCTTTGGTTTTAGGAAAACCTGGAGGTGCTTGTAGATGTTGCAACACATACAGAATATCAGCATACCATTTGGAGGCAGCAAACTTCTCCAGAACTTGTTGAGTTGTACTTGAGTCATCTTCTTCCGCCAAGACAACCAAGAAATTAATTTGCAGTGAACGCAGATTCGATTCAACCATCATTCTAGCCAATCCTTGTCCTTTAATCAACCTTGTGGGTTTAATTTCGATATCATATTCAAGTATGGAGGCAATCCACTTACCCCTCCTTCCATCCAGATCATTCTGAGTCAAAATATCTTTGACTGCGGCACTTGGTACATAAGCAACAATATGTGAATGCAGAACATAAATTCGAAAATCCTTCAAAGCTTTCACGAGAGCAAAAGCCTGTTTTTCCATAATATCATATTTAAGAGCAGCATCTCTAAGAGTTCTGCTGAAAAATGAAATTGGTTGTTCCACTCCTTGCTGATTTTTCTGCATTAAAACAAAAGCAATACTATGCTCTGAAGCAAAAGAAAAGATGATAAACTCACGTGTATAATTTCGCGCTGACAAGTGTAGGAGCACAGGACAATGCAGATTTAACTTCATCAAACGATTTCTTGCTTTCTTCATTCCATTTCACTTCATTGTCTTTCTTTAACATGTTTGTAATTTTCCTTAACATTTCTGCCAAATTGGGAAAAAACCTCCTTAAAAAATTTATCCTACCAATAAAAGACTAATCTCCTTCTTACTTCTGGAAATATCAATTTTCTGAATACCTGAAATTCTGCTCGGATCTATCTTAATGTCATCTTTTGAAATTATATGGCCTAACAACTTACCTTCCTTCAGCTCAAACAAAGATTTTTTAGGATTTAATGAAGTGCCATATTTTCTACAATTTTCGAAAATTACCCTCAAGTACTGCAAATGGTCCTCATCTAACTACAAATAGACAGTAATATCATCAAGATATATTATTAAAAATTTATCCTTCTCCTCTGCGAAAGCTATATCCATAGCTCGCTAAAATGTCGCTCCTGCGTTCATCAAACCAAATGGCATCTTCGCATATTTCAAGGTACCCCACGGCGTAGTAAATGCAGTCTTATCTTAGTCTTCCGGGTGAACCAAAATTTGGTTATACCTCGAAAAACCATCCAACAGTGACATTCTCCTTGCCCCCCTTACTTTCTAAAGGATGTGATCCATTTTTGGTAGTGGATAGTTGTCCTTAAGTGATACCATGTTTAAGTTTCTGAAATCCATGCATAATCTGGTTTCTCCAGTCTTTATTCTTACTGGTACCGAGTTAGATAACCAATTAGAAAATCTGAGAGGTACTATAATGGAAAGTTTCAGCTTGGCAAGCTCAGCCTCGAGATTGAAAGGATTTGTTGTTTTTCTGTTTCCTTATGAACATATTTCTTTTCTGTCGTGTCCTTAGAAGGATCCTCTCTCCTTTGCAGAATAGTGACAGGAAGCTCTTTCTTTGTTGTATTGTTGATTGCTACTTCCTTCTTTGCTGCATTGTTGCCCACATTTTTGTTTCTTAGATTATATTGTCTTTGAACTTGCATAATGGCATTTTGGTACCCTTTCCTGTATTCCTCAGATTCGGTCATCAACATGTCATTTTGGGATTGTGCAAGTACAATTCTTCCTCTTCTGTTACAAAATTTTTGAACTACTCTTGTTCTTGATCTTCTTTGGTTAAATACACAGCTTGTTGCCCATCACCAAAAAACAGAATTTGATCCTCCAGTAATTGCTCATCCTCCTCATCTTGTTCTTGGGCATAATTTTTCTAAAAAGGTGGTCTTACTTGCTATTGTGACTGCTCTGGACCCTTTTGCTCTCTTGGCTTGTTTGGCACTTGTGTCTACTTTCGAAAATTTGGATTTCAAATTTGTGGACCCACCTGAGGTTCTCTAATACCAACTCAATCAGTCAACGCCATCTTTTTCATCATCTTTTCCATTATCTTGAACAAAGTTTCCAACTTCGCATCAGAGGAAAAGGTAGGCTCCTCTTTTATGGTGACTCCTCTCTCCCACTATGTTAGCACTCTGTAATTTCCTTTGGTTGTAGGAAGGAAACCTAGAGGTAACCACAAACCACTTGCAGAATTGGAAACTAGCCTTTCCAACCCAGAGAGGGCTCTCTCTTTCAACTCAGTCACTAAAGATTGATTTCAATGAAGAACAATGGCTAGATTTTTGGCAAATAGCAGAGTTTATAGGTGTGGTGGTAGGGCAGAGAAAAACCAATTGGGCATGGAGTTAGTAAAAATTGAGATCAATGACATGGTGGGTGCTCAGTGAATTGGGAAAAGTTGTTCAGAGGCAAGATAGAAACACTTCCTTATGCCAATTAATAGTTGCAAATGTGAGAAGAATAAAGAAAGTAGATAACCATCTCAAGGCATCAAACAATGGATGAATCTCAAAATGATTATGGCAGAAAAAACATATGGAATGTCTAAATGACTGCAACAGAGCACCATTAAATAGATGAATTTTGAAACAAGTTTTTCATTTAAACATCATAGGAAGAAATATAACACACACAAAATAGGAAACACTCACATAAGAGAGTTGAATCACATGAATCTCTAAAGAGATTTAACCAGTTACTTCTGATCCACCAATTTCATTAAAACTCAGAAAAAAAAATTACAATATGCACAGTTTTTTTTCCTCTCCAATCTGACCAACCAACCCATTTCCCATATCTTTACATCATTATATACAATGAGGAATTTGAATTCACTTCACAAAAGTAGAATGGTCCAAATGCAATGCATCTTTACTTGCTATGCAAAAAAAACAGAAATTGCTATATCAAGACTAATATAATTTGGAAACATCAACCAAACAATGCATTTTTGTTTAACAACTCAAACTACATGATTTTAACTTATCAACACTTATCCAACAACTAGAATGACTTCTAGAAGCTCCAAATTTCGAAATTTTCCAAAATAGAGTTGACTGATATGTTTGCGCAACAGAGGGCACCGAATTTCTGGAAAAATTGGGTTCAAAGACGAGCTCATATATCCTGAATCCGGACAGATGTTGCAAAACTGAGAGAGGTTTTTGTAGATGAGAGTGTCCTTGAGAGAAACCTCTCTCAGTTTTCAAAAATTATTCTCTAGCTCCTCAAAATCTGCATCCAAACATAATAACTAAAACCGGAAATGCCAAAACCTGAAAAATAGTCTGTAAAGATGCATTCGATTCTTCCAATATATGACACCTGTGCAAAAACTGAAGAATGTTTTGTTCTTTGGCCCATACTTGGAAAAAACCTCTTTCAGTTTTCCAAAATTCAGCTCCATTTGGTCGGAATTAGCTTTTCAAAATGATGACAAAAACAATCAAATTCGTAGCAAGTCCAAGTAGCCCTCCATGTTTTGTATGTTTGCGCACCTTCTCTAGCAAAATGGATCAAATGGGTAGGCTTGAAATGTCTATGTGATGGTGTAGAACTCTTGAAGTAGTTTTTTCCAATGCCTGCAAACCTTCAAGATAAATAATAACAGGAAAAAACACTTTGATTCCTATATTATAGGATCCTAACAGACCCAACCTTGTATAGGCAACTTATAGGCTCTCTCATGCATCTGGTCAACACAAGACCAGACATTTGTTTTGTGGTCAACACTCTCAGTCAGTTCATGGTGGTACTGAAGAGAGTACATTGGACAACAACGAGACATGTACTACGATATCTATGAGGTATAGTCGAGTATGGTTTGAGATTTACTCAAGGTGATGGTGTTAGATTGATGAAATATACAAATGCAGACTGGGAAAGTAGTGTAGTGGATCAAAAAATCACCTCAGGGTGTTTCTTTAGTATTGGATTAGGGGTTGTCTCTTGGTGCAACAGGAAGCAGAAGTCCATGGCATTGAGTTCTGCAGAGGCAGAATACTTGGTAGCAAGCTTGGCTACATGTGAAGCTATTTGGCTTCAGAAACTGCTAGTGGCACTATTTGGTGAGAGGATGGATTCGACCATTATCTACTGTGAAAATCAAAGTTGCATCAAGCTCTTTGAGAATCCAGTGTTCCATGATAGGTCGAAACATATCGACATCATATACCACTTCATCAAAGAATGTGTACAACATGGATCAATTCGGCTATAGTATGTTTCCACAGATCAATAGGTTGTAGATATTCTGACAAAGGCCTTGGGAAAGGCAAAGTTTGTCTTTTTCAAGGATAAGTTGGGAGTAGTGGGGAACATCTTCCTTGCTAAGAGGGAGTGTTATTTTTTGGTAGCTCGAACAATTGTTCTAGTCTCTATTGGTGTCTATGAGTCTAAGGAACACAAGAGGATAATTATCTCCAAGACCCAAAAAAAGTTTCTAAGGAAAATGTCTTAATTAGATTAATTAACCAATTATTAAATATTTTCCTACGTCTAACTTAGGAAAAGTGGTTAATTAAATCAGATTAATTGAGACAAATAGATTTTTCTCTAGTGACTTCTAGAAAAATCATGATAAAGGGTCAAGATGATCTTAGCCATCGATTGGAGATAGATCGTGGCCATTGATTCTTCAACGAAAGATTATAAAGAGCAAATCGATGGGGATTTGGAGATCACTTAGAGAAATTGAATTGCAGTGATAGCAAGGGCATAGTGGAGGACACCAGCAAGAGGGTTTTAGCAAGGAAATTGAGGAGAGAATTTGCCGAATAAATTCTCCACAAAGATTCAAACATTTTGGGAGAAGGAAAGAGGTTGAATTATTCTGCAAGAGGGAGGTCAATTCAGCTAGTGCACATTTCTAGTTTCCTAGCGTGAGTTGTTGAGGCTATAGTTCAATTTCCAGTTGTTAAAATTGGCAACTAGGGCCAAACTCCATGTGCGTCATCTTATTTATGGCAGCTGATATTTTTATTGGATCCCTCTCATCGAGAGGTGTAGGATTGATCTAAAGATCATCCGATTCCGATAAGTATTTATGAAGTTATGAATTTATTTATGTTATAAATCAAATTGTCAAGTCGGCCAGCAACTTGAGTAGGCTTAGAAGCCCAATAGACGTGTCTATTCATCATCCATGTTTTAGTATAAATTGATGAGGACTTGAAGTCATTTGAGACATGTATTCTTGAGGTGATCTCCTCTCCACGTCTTGGGTTTTTGGAGAAGGAGAGAACTAAAGAATATGCTGGCCTAGAAGGAGCCCTAGCTGCAAGATGATGCCCTAATCCATCACAGACTTATACTGATCATGAGGAGACCTTATACGTTGTTCTCATACGCTGATCTAGAAGTCACTTATACGAAGGGAAGAGAGACTCCTTACACGCAGTGACATTCATGAAGAGCCGCAGTCATAACGCATGGAAGAAGCCGCAGTCATAAAGCATGGAAGATGCCGCAGTCATTATAATATCAAGGAGATCTGGTCGTTGTTAATAAGAAAACTGTAGTTGCCAAGGTGTGAAGGTTTACGCAGCCCTAAACTACCGCCAACCCTAAATGTTGTAGAGGAGAAGACTCTATACGTTGTCCATAATAAATGATACAACGCAGCAATAGCTATATATACGCAGGCTATGATACAACGCAACAATATATATATCTATATATATATATATATATATTCGCAGGCAATGGCAATATATATATATATATATATAGATATAGATATGCAGACAATGGAGATACAACGCAGCTATGGCAATATATATACACAGCAATAGAGAAGATATTTACACGTTGTAATGGAGATACCTTCCTACGCTGTCAGGAAGTCACCTTCTACGCAGTCATGGAGACAAGCCTTTATACGCAGTCAAAGGAGACTTGCCTCGGACATTCTCCTGCTCAATCACAGATAGACAAGACTTCAAATGGACAGTAAGCTACAGTCTTGTTGACAGTAAACCCTTCTCTGAGATCTCGATCAAAGGAGCAGATCTCGGATGCCATGAATGAAGGTATGATCTCAGATGTCATCTCTGATGGATGAAAAAGTAGTAACAACTTCAAAGGTACAGCAAGCATGATCTCAGTAAAGGTGCAGCAATGATGCAACTGTGATGGCATCGATGATATGAGCATGAGCAACATGATGATGAATGAGATCAAGAGCATGGGCAGCTTGATGATGAATAAGACCATGGAAGATGTAGCATGATAAGCAGCATGAAGATGAGAGCAACTCAATCATCCGGTTCAACACATGTGACAGTACAACAAGGTGTCACACGGTAATATGAACGAGAGGTAGCATTATGATAGGTGAAGGAGTCACCTTAGAGAATCAGTTGAAGCAATATGTCTTCAACTGATCTCATGCGATATCAAAAGTCAAGGATGGACTTCTATTGTAAATGTACTATCTCTCTCACTTTCTCTGCTGAACTTTGAAGAACATAAAAGAAGAATTGATCAAGGGTTTCCCCACATTGAGAGGTTTGTCCCTGCTTGGCACCACATCCTGTGTCCTCTTGTCTTGGCTTGTCTTCTGCGATTTATATTTATGTTCTATCTGCAGTTTACTTTAATGCTGATGTGATTGCTAACTGTGAAAATTTAAATAAATTGCTCTCGCATAGAACATACCTAAACTTAACCCCAGTTGTCGAACATAGCTATCGGAGGACGTGTAAGTAGCTTTAGAGTGTTGTTGGAGGCATTATATTTGTTGGAACGAATTTCCAGAGGCTTAGAGAATTTCCAAAGCAGGTCGTACGCATTTTCCAATTGCCAGTGAGAGTTGCAGGAGGAGGTGAGTAACTTGGGAGAGGTTGATTTGTTTTTTGCAGAAGGCAACTTTGTATTTCCAGTTCGATTTTGCCTGTGGGAGTGGAGGAAAATATTTGCCAGACCTTTGTCGGTGAGAAGCAAGCAATTGTTGTAATTCTGAATTTGTTGAAGATTTAATAATAATCAAACCTTCATCCACAAAACTAGTTTTCCCCACACTAGGGATTTTCCATGGACTATTGTCCAAAAATATCGGTGTCTAAGTTTTATGTGTGTGCATTACTTTCTCGATTCCTCTTATTGTTTATGAAAATTGTTGTAGTGATTTTATTCGTTATTTGTCGTAACTAATTTCTGATGACAAATAATCGTCATAAGGTAGAAGAATAATTTCCAGTGGCTACAATTAAGGAAATTTCACAAATATTGCACAACGAAGCATTAGCAGAAAGGAAATCGTTTGTCAATGGCTATGACATATATAAAACAATCTACAACCGAGGTCTTATGTGTTAGTGGAGATTTCTTATCTGATTTGGGGATCAGTAACAAGAAAATCGGGAACACCTCCAAGCTAGAGCGATATGATAGGATGAAAAGGATCTGTAGCATGGGAAGCAAATCCCCTCAATCCTAACAAATAGTGCAATGGAAAGTACGAATGTGTTACAGAAACCATCGATGGGGATGTAACATTATGGTTATGGTTTCATGATAGTGCAAGACCCTCGACACAACTTTCCTATCCGCGTTGACTCCAAAAGACAAGGGCTTATAAGAGTTTCTTATAAGAGTTTTTGGCATTGTTATATATTAAGTGTACAATCCTCATCTTAGGAACTAAAGAAATGATATTTTCCTCCTTTCACATTACCTGCTCTACAGTTGCGGACATATCGTTTTTGATTCGTCACTCAAATTGCAGGTTGAAAATTGTGCCATATTGAAGATCCAGAGGCCTTAGTAAAACAACCCCGTTATTTTGAATAATGCAAAGTCATCTAACATTAATTTGATGGTTTTAAAGGTGTTTCATTAATTTAACTTTTATATTCAGCAATATCTATAGTAGTATTGGTGAGGCTCTTTGCCTAGGGTTTCATGAAAGGTTGTATCTAACCTCTTAAAATCCCTAGTTAAATTTCAAAAATGATTAAATCGCATATTATCAATATTGTTTAAATCTGTCCTAAAGTGCTGCAACAGTTTTTACCTCGACCAGGATATCTTTTATCTTTGACCCCAAGGGGATTAGACCCCTTTCTCATGTAAATTTGGGTCAGATATATGTAGATTTACCTTTTACTTGCATTTTCTTCATAGTTGGCCTGGATTTTCGCTGTTATTTCAGTCTCCTAATTCAAGCATCTAAGAATCTATCATCCCAATGCATTTTCCACACTTCTGGGTTGCTTCAAGGACACTCCAAATCTAGTTTTCTGCATTTTCTGAGTTATTTTGCAGATATGGAAGTGTAGGATAGAAGCAAGCTTATCCAAATTAGGTTACAAATCAAGTGGTAATCAATGGTAAATCAACTCCACTTGAATTTTGTATCTTTCTCTTACTATAAGTCCGACAAGGTAACCCTTATTGACTAATTTGAGTGAGTTTGTTTGTTGGTTTGTATTTTCTGCACTAGAATGTTATATATCAGTGCCTAGCATTTATTTCATTTTTAACTCTTGACCTTCATCATATTGAGTGTTTATAGGTACAGGTCTTCGAAGATCACTAGTGAAGTGTGTGTAGATTGGGATACCCACCGTGGCAATCTAGGAGTTGGTCTAAAGTGAGTGGAGAGTGTGGTGAGGTGACAATGGCTGCATCTCTTGTGTGCTTACCATTTAGCACCTTGATCAAAAATTTCCAAGGCAACTAATTCAGGTAGTAACGTTTTTTGACATTGTGTTTGAGGAGGTGATCTTTCGCCATAGTCTTTTAAGTGACATTTTCCAGGTAAGTTTTTTAATTTCATATTGTATCTTGGTGAGATCTCATATAACTAACATGACAGGTCTCATCCGGCAACTTCACAACACAAAATACGAAAAGGACTCTACAACAACAAACTCCAAAGGAGAGCTTCTTCAAGTTGCTGATCCTAAACTCATTTATCAAAGTAGAAAAGTCAGCCAAGCAAATAATCAAGGTCCTGAATCCTCAATTGTTATGAGAAGAAGGTTTGAACATTATTTACTTAAGATACAATGGTTTCCCCATGGTTGACAAATTCATATAAACCTTTCAATTTCACAAACATTCCAGGTCAACCCCATGACATGCAGACTTCTTTAAAGAAAATGCCCACCATTAGTTGGGATAATGTTTTTGGGGGAAGAGAACATTGGGATGCATTTGTAGAATGCACGAATTTTCTTACTGTTTTTCATTTGGATATTTTACTTAATTGTTTCTCTTTTTCATTAAAGAAAGATGTTAAAAAATGAATTTCTCAATTTCCCTGAAAATAGCATTGATTATTTTGAATCTTGTGATGATACTCTTCTTAATAGATGGGATGATCAAAAAACATGTTTGTTTCCACTTGAATTCTTTATCTAAAATCAAAAGAAATCAAAATTAATCTATATTTGATTTTAATACAAGATTTGACAAGGTTGTGCAGGAAATCCCACAAACACATCAGTTGACCAAAGAAACTATCTTGATATACTACAAGAATGCTTTTTAGGGTGCTTTGGTTTCTTCTTGAATGAAATCAAGTCAAACACATTAGCTAAAACTAAATCCAAGACAAAAAACCATCGATTAAAGCTTGTTGTTATCAAGTAGACGAGATATTATGCTACCTTTGAGAGCAAAGATTGAGCACACGTAGAAAGTACAATTTACAACACCTCCTTAGTCTAGTCTTGATCCCTTAACTTTCTTGGTCGAAAAATTAAAAGAGCTAGATCTCAACGTCACCAAGAAAGAAGCCTCTATGCAAGAAAGAATCCTACAAATTGAAAGGGACCAACAACAACTCAAATTTACACCAAGAAATGGATTCAAAGTACCACCACCAAATCCGAGATCTCCTACCTCATTGGAACCAACAAATGTGGTGGAACATCCCCATCCACATTATTGCAGGGCTTTTGAGAATTCTTGGGATGTTTCAGTGTGCAACCTCATCAAATATTTATATTTGGTCACCAATCCAAATATATGCTTTACTAATGAACATAGTGGTACTTGATGTGCTGATTGCTCAAGGTATGCTTTTATCAAGAAAGTGGGTAGTTGATTTAGATGGAAGCATTCAAATGGATTTCTCTTACACCACTATCCCCATTGGCAATGAACAATTTGTAACTCTACATCAAGAGAAGTTTAGAAGGAGCCATGTTGAGGACCCAAGGAATCCAAAAAAGCAATTGGTATGTTTTACTGAGGGTTTTGGTTCATGTTACCCACCAAAAATGGTTGAGCTCATAGGAGAAAACTTTTCTCCTATCCTTCACATCCAGTCAACCAACCATGTAGCCCCTGATAGCCACCACTAGTCGATGATGTGCCATTATATCTTCGCCACCTACATCAGTAATATGCTTCTCACCCATCCAGCAAGAGCAATGGATGAAGGTGGGCTTCTGATCAAAAGGTACTTTATTCAATTTGCAATCGGATGCTTATGCTTTTTTGTATTTGGGCATTTGATATGTATTATGGGTTGAACTAGAAGGACAGGTTTTGACTGTGATCTTGTTCTCTCACCTTAAATGGGGGTTTATTCTTTTATCCTAGTCCAATGGGAACTCCCCTAATGGCCCAATGGGTATAGGAGTGGCACTAATCAAGAAGCCATGAAGTATTCTCCCTTCCATACCATCATTATTATTCACTAAGGAAAAGTTACTTCCCTTAGGGTTGGAAAACACCTAATAGGCTTGTCCTTCAGACACTCCTACTTAGGGAGGAAATACCACTGCAAGCTCAAGGCCCTAAATTTGGAATGGAATCCTCTTTTGAAGTATTAAATAGCCCATTAAATTCAAGCTTGGTTCACCTAGATAAAATAATGATTATTGTCACTGATGACTGGTTGCTTTCACTAGACTTTATGTTTTGATTCTCAGGTGGTTCAACAGCCCATGACCTAGGCACCTTACCCACAGGTAACCAAGTCCTCACAAAAGTATACTGGCCCCCACAAGTGAAGCGTTGAGAGCCTTGGGTCTCCGAGTAGCATTAGCGCATTGCATATGACCCTAGGCACCTCCTGCACCCAGGACATTCTGCCACTGTGCACTGCATTTGATGATTCTTCAAGATGATATACCTAGACCCACCATGCCCCCAGGTTGGCCTTAGCACCATATGAGGGATGGTAGTTGATTCAGGGCCACAATGAGGATGGTCTCACCTTCAGAGACTTGGGAGGGCTAGTACCACCTAGAAAGCCCTAACATTGAAGCAGAGATGGACCCTTTTTCACAGTTAGAGACCCAAGAGACCCCTTTATGGTGCCCAATTGGATTTTGGGGACCACAGAGAGCCATTGATGGAAACATGAGGGCCAACCCTCAAATGGTGATTTTAGATGCTACTACACAACACTTGGCACCCTATGGCATCAACGCTTAGCATGTGGAGCACTTTTAATTCATGACCTTAGCCTTATAGACCTCACAGCTCACACATGTGGACTTTTATTTGCATTTTAGGTCAAAGCTAGTGGGTTTGTTTGTAACCCAAGGCATTTTTATGATTGGACTTCTCATTAGGGGCTTGTAGGCTAATTATTAGAACTTATCCTCGTCATACAACTAGAGGAGAGAATCATTGTTATTCATCATCATCACTTGGACTATTTTGGCCCTCCTTAGGAGAATTTCGGCCCCTTATATCTTGGCAAGATGTGATCTATGGAGTTCTTGTGTATTGGAGCTATTGTCTTGGCTTTGGAGAAGTAGTCTTGGATCAATAATGGAAAGTTCATGCATTTTCATCTTGCAAGTGTACCTTGCTCCTGATAAATCTTTGAATTTTATGTTTAATGTATGGAATGCATTGATAATCTAGGGTTTTTCTATTGTGCCCTAATTTGTTGACTATTAATTGTATAGAATCTATATATCATCATTGTATGCATTACAAATACTGGAAATGTGACTAGCACTCCCCTTGGTGAATCTTGATTATAGCTCTCCCAAGTGACTTTGATCCCTAACAAAGGCAATAGTTAGGGTTTTGTTGCTAGGGAATCAAAATATCCTTACTCCTCGGAAGATCTAGCTAACCTTAAACATCCATAGACTCCATCAACCTGAGGACTAGGCACTGCCCTTGTCTAGTTGGTGATCAAGTCAAATTTTATCCATAAAGTCAATTTTGTCTTCACTCTCTTCTCAAATTCGACCCTCTTAAGGAAAAGCGGCCTAATTAGCGCATAGTGCGATATTGGCTAGGGAAGGGATTCTAGAGTTTGGAAGGATTCAACATCTAGGGTTGAGTGGATGCCTTAATAATTCCCTTGTGGCGGAAAATCTCTCCATTTTCTACCAAACTTTCTCTTGCCCTAGTTTTTTTCCCTAGGAGAAACCCTACTTAGATTAAGATTCAACTTGATGGCTTCTGGAAGGTTTATGTGCCATAACCTTGTTGAAATACATTGTGCAAAACTTTTTCTTGGCACCTTGACCTTAGGTCATCCCAAGTCACAACATATCAATCAAACCCTAAGTCTAATGTGCCCTATCTTTGGCTTGTCTAAGGGAAGTGCATTGCCTCTTCTTCATCACTTGAGCCTTGTCCTTAAGTGAGTCCTCACTTAGAATCCTTTTAGTCACTTTATACCTTTAAGCATAGAACATCACTTAGGTGACCTATCTACCAAGACTCCTCCCCTTGGTGAAAATCCATAGAGTGTAATGTACCCGACCACTTAGGAAGCTTATGACGGAGTCCGCTAGCCTAATGTGGTTCCCGTAGGTTAAAGCAGGTAGAAATTTAATATGGGGATTTAATTTGCCTAAGGAAACATTATAAAAAACTAAGGGGTGAAAAAGGGGACATTTCCCTAGGCAAGTGAAAAGTCACGCTAACTTTATAAAGTAAAATATTATAAAGTGACTTTATAAAAAGTTTAAAAGATTAAAAAGGTGGCAAAAGTGGCCACAAGTTTATAAAAGAAGGAAAAAAACAAGACTCTCCTCATTCGTGCATTTGATTTTTTGGAAAAAAGAGCTCTTGGAGAGTTTTCTTGAGGAGAAACTTAGGGTTTCAAAACCCTAGCTGCCATAATTAGTTTCATTGTTGAAACTAGACACTCTAGCTGATTTAAGGAGTGAAATCACTAAGATTCACTGCTGGAATTCAAAAGATAAAAAGATTTTCTAGAGATCTGAGCTAGAAGAGGTGTTATCAGTTGAATATCTGATTTATTGTTCTCGTTTCTCATCTTTCAGGTTAAAACCAAATTTGAAGGAGCCAAAGGTTCAAACCCAGGTCTGCATTTGAGCCACTACTGTTAGAAGAACGAGTTCCTCTCATTCTGCCATTCGAGCCATCAAAGGAGGAGGACTAGCTGAGGGATAAACACAGAGATGAGTTCTGGTCTTAGTACCATGAGTTCCAGACATTGTGGAGGACCAGGTCATTCTTTCCTTAGCTGGGTTGAAGTCTTTCCTGAAGAAATCGATTTGCAGTCAGAATAGAGGGACGAGTTGCCATTTCTCTGCTGACCGAAATTACTTTACAAGAACGCTGAATTGGGACAAGAGGAGGGCTGTAGCATTTCCTTGCTTGGCTGGGAAAAACACATTCCAGAGAGGGTATGATTTTGAAGAGTTACCAAGCTTGGTTGGACGTAGAACTTAGAAGTATCCCCTGGTGCACAATATCAGTCCCTGAATCATACATTTCAGATCTGCATGTAGCCTTAAGGAGCTGCTTTATTGTTGCCTGAAAAGAGGAATACGCTGAAGCTTTTATTGCTGGAAGAGACTCACTGGTTCAATTTCATCAGGAAGCTGTACAATCTCTTATATCATTCCAGATCCAACTATCTCACTGAGAACTGTCTTCCTGAAGTCATTACCAGGTCCATATCTGATTTTCCCATACTTTGTAACCTTGATCATATGACTGTGTGTTAATGTTCTCACTGTTGTCATGATCTGGGATATTTTAATGAAGGGTATTCAATCTGACTGTTATTTGGTGTATATCAGTGGTGTATCTATCATAACAGAGCTTATTTAATGTTATATGGCTACTTGAATAAAATCATTCAGTTCTGTGTTAATTATATGGACAAAAATACGCCTACAGCACATAACCAACAAAGTGTAAGAAGAAAGGTCTCACTGAAAAATGTATTCAAACTCAGGAAATTTTAAAGAAAAATTGGCAGTGTTCTTAGGTGGAACTTTACAAAGAGCAAGGGGTAGTAGCTGTGGTGACAGTGGGCTACTATCTTATTGTTATCACTTGATCTAGTTCTTGCCTTGTAGGGTGCCTCTCCACAAGGCCTGCTAGATTTTGCGGCAACATTTTTGGCGCCATTGACGGGGACGAAGCATGTGTTTCATCCCTGTAATTTGAAGATCTAACTTCATCCCTTTGAAGAGAATATCTCTAATGACAACATTGATCCTCCTCTGGTGATTCCATTGAAAGAACAAAACCCTTGTTCTTCATTGAACTTCAAAATTCAATGCTTGTAGGGGTGAAGCAAGCATCTCTCTAGGCATTTTGAATTCAACTTAGCAACTCCCCATGTGATTACCATGCAAGAATCAAGGTGATAGCTCCTTGGGATCCACATGAGATTAATATTTGTGAAATTTTGCATATAGAAGAAGGGAAGTGGGGCATGAGCATCCATCATTTTGACAAGGATCCGATCTATAACGCCGATAATGATGTTAAATATAACCTTGTCTTGCCGTGATCTTCCCATGATGTTGATGTCTCAGATATGTCCTCCTGGAATTTGCTGCATGATTCAGAGAATATCAATGAATTTGATTGCCTGAAATAGCCCTTGAACAAAAGTTCTTGAGGTTGATCATTAATTACTCCATACTCAGGCTGTGAGAAAGGATCCAATGGTTCAAGTTGGAATCCTCTTTTCCCTCTTCATCCACAACTCTTTCGCATAATACATGATCATCTTATTTTCTCACCTCTCATCCTTGTGATTCAACATGTCTATCTTGCAAAGGTGATTGTGATATTTTCTTGTTCTATCTCATAATGACTCATAGGGACAAGAGATGTTATGTTGATCTAATGATATGTTGGTTACATTGGTTATATGACTATACTTAGGTCATGCATTGTATGCTAGCATTGCATAGTAGTGTAGTTGCATTGCATATTGTGTGAGCATTCTAATATCATTCATATCATGTTTCATGTGGATTACATTGCATTTTGTATGGATATATATCTTCATACAAGACATGGGCGATAAACTCTGCTCGGTGCACATGCTCCTAAACAAGTTTATTGCAATGTGCAAGTTACAGGTCTATGAGCCTAGGGATTGCTGGAGTTCTCATGAACTCCCCATTCGAGCATATGGATCGTGCACTCTAAGGTGAGCTCAGGTACCCAAGTTGGCGCCAAAGGTTACCCACCAAAATGAGTAACCCCATAGGAGAAAACCTTTCTCCTATTCTTCACATCCAACCAACTAGCCATGTAGCCCCTAACAGCCACCACTAGCCAGTGACATGCCATTATATCTCTGCCACTTGCATCAGCCATAGGCTTCTCACCCATATGGCAAGGCACATGGATGAAGGTGGGCTTCTGATCAAAAGGTACTTTATTCATTTTGCAATCGGGTGCTTATGCTTGTTTGTATTTGGGCATTTGATATGTATTATGAGGTGAATCGGAAGGACGGGTTTTGACTATGATCTTGTTCTCTCACCTTAAATGGAGGGTTATTCTTTGATCCTAGTCCAGTGGGACCTCCCCTAATGGCCTAATCAGTATAGGAGGAGCACTATTCAGGAAGCCCTAATTAAAATAGCGTAGTTCCATCTATCCCTATTCCATATTTACCACTTTCCATCATACATTATAAGTCCTTATCTCACATCCATTCTCCAGGTTCAACTGACCATTGGTTCTCTGTGATTTCGCACCTGTTGATTTGGGGTAACATCGGATGTGCACTAGCGATGAAACTTGGTGGAGAGGCTAAGGCACATGAGATCTCCAATACCCAAAAAGGGTTTGGGCAAATTCTTAACAGTTTGGGAGATATTAAAATAATTAATATTTTTAATGTAATCCCTAAGTCTAAACTTAGGGAAAATGAAATATTAATCTGAATTAATATGAAACTGTGTTAGAATGGTCCAAAAGTCATGGATCAAGCCATATCTAATCTTAGTCGTTGATTAGGGACTTAATCTCGGTCGTTGATTTGTCAACAAGAAAAGTATAAAAGGAGGCTTGAGGGTCACTTGGAGAACACACTGAGGGAGACCAGTCGGTTCAATCTCTGGAGCAGGGTTAGCTGAGAAATTGAACCAGTGGTTTAATGAGCAGTCAGGAGGCAGCAAGTACAAAACAGAGAGACGGGAGATCAGTGCAGAGGTAGAAAAGGCAAACGCAAGGCTAGAGGGAGCCACACAGAGGCAGCAAAGACTGTGCAGAGCCAACAGGGCCTGCGTCATCCATGCAGAGGTTGTAGGAGTGACGCAGAAGGACAGAGAGGCTGCGCAGAGTCTCAACAGGCTGACACAGAGCGTTTCAAGCCACACAGAGGTCAGCAGGGTAGACGCTAGGTTCAGACGAAGTGCTAAAGAATTTGTCTATCTATGGGTAAGCCAGTTTGGCACACTATTGTACTACAAAATTGCTGAATAATGAAATCCTCCCTTGTTGCATCAGTTTTCCCACATTGGGTTTTTCCGGGGACATTAGTCCAAAATATCTGTGTCAATGTGTTGATTCTTGTGCATATGTTTGTTTCTGTATTACGGTGTGATATCTGCAGCAGTATTTATTTTAATGTTTGTTGAAGTGATTTCATGAATAACTTATGGTGGAATAAGTAGGAAAATTAAATCAGTTACTACGGTGATAGAATTTTCACATGGTATCAGAACGAGTAATCAGAGACAGAAAGGGAAAATCAGTTATGAATCGAGACCACGATGCAGAGGCATCCACCTCAGGGGACTCACGCAGATTTTCATAAGATTGCACAAGAGAAAGATATTTTGATTTCTCTATGTTGGCTTCCAGGCTGGAAGAAGAAGTGGCGTGCATGACTAGTGTTGCATCATCAAAAGTATGGTATATAGACAGTGGAGCGTCGTGGCATATGACGGGAATCAGGGAGTGTTTCTCAGAATATCGAGAAGAGAAGATGAACTTTCAGAACAACATGGGGAATAAGGAAAAGTGTTCTCCAGTAGGGAAGGGTACCATAGTTTTTCAGACAGAATCGAGAGACTGATTCCGTGCCACAAATGTGTTGCATGTACCAGGATTGGGGATGAACTTAATTTCCGTGGGCAAGGGCTATGACGTCTACTTCATCAAGGAAAAGGTATACGTCAAACACCCGAGCTAGAAATAGAAAGTGCAAATGGGATCAAAAGTAATTGGTTGTATAGATTACAAGTAGAATCACCAAAGGCACTAATAGGCAGTCATGGGGACAATGACTTGAATGGACTATGTCACAGAAGGATGGGTTACTTGCACCATGGAGCTCTGAGAATTCTCAAGAGCACTGTAACAGGAGTTTCGAATCTGAGTACGGAACGAGATGATGTATGCAGGGGATGCGCTCCAGGAAAGTATGCCAATGAGGCATTTCCTAGGAGCAAACACAGGGCCAAGAGTGTACTAGGATTGATACACTCAGATATTTGCGGACCTATGTCCGTCAAAGCTCTCAGTGGTGCCGAGTATTTCCTTACCTCATTGATGACCACTTGAGGAAAACTTGGATTTATTTTCTGAAAACCAAGGATGAGGTTTTTTGTCGATTCAAGGAGGTCAAGGCTCTGGTGGAGAATCTGACTGGGAAGAAAATAAAAGTTTTGCACTCAAATAATGGTGGAAAGTATGTCAATAAGGACTGCACCGATTATTGCGCTAAGGAGGGCATCAGAAGAGAGTGTACAACTACCTACAATCCGGAGCAAAATGGGGTAGCAGAAAGAAAGAACAAGACTATTGTAGAAGAAGCTAGGGCCATGTTGTACGAACAAGATATGCCAAAATTCCTGTGGGCAGAAGCCTGCAACATAGCTGTCTATGTTCAGAATAGGATTCCTCATCGGGCATTGGGCAAGATTACTCCAGAGAAAGTCTTCACTGGGAAGACGCCTGAAGTCAGTCATTTCAGAATATTTGGGAGTTTGGCATATTGCCACATACGCGAAGAAAAGAGGAAGAAGATGGATCAGACTGTGGAAAAGGGATATCTGGTGGGATATAGCGAGAACGCTAAGGCATACAGAATCTGTCTTCCAGGGAGCAGGAAGGTAGTAGTACGACGAGATGTAAAGTTCATGGACAGAGCTTTGAAAAGATCTTGTGAAATGCCTTCCGAGGAGCAGTCGAAAGAGGATCCGTTGGTCTTGCCTCTTCAACCAACAGAAGTGAAGAATTCTTCCTTAGGTCAAGAAGATTCTCAGGATGAGGAGGAGAAGTGAACAGAAGAACCTCCTGGCAGAGAAAGAACTAGCAGGGAACTTCTCAGATTCTGCGTGATGCAGAGAACTTCATCAGTGAGCCAAGGAATGGTAAGACGGAGCGAAAACATCCAGACAGATATCAGGCATTAGTAGCTCAGGATGGAGAGCCTGCCAGCTTCAAGGAGGCAGCTCAGCATCAAGTTTGGCTAGATGCGATGGTAGAGGAGTATAACTCCATAATGGTGAACGATGTCTGGGAGGTGGTTTTAACACCTCAACACAAATCTGTGGTAGGTTCGAGATGGATCTACAAGATCAAATATGTTGCGGACGACAGTGATGAGAAATACAAGGCCAAGTTTGTGGCTAAGGGGTATGCTCAAAAGGAAGGGATTGACTATGAGGAAACCTTCGCCCCAGTATCCAAGTATACATCTATTAGGACCGTGATATCTCTTGCAGCGCAGATGGGATGGGAGATCCATCAGATGGATGTCAAGACGACATTTCTGAACGAGTTAATAGAAGAAGAGTTATACATTGAACAACCAGAGGGCTTTGAAACTCATGAGAAGAAGTCTCATGTATGCAGACTGAAGAAAGCCTTGTACAGGTTGTAACAGGCACTGAGAGCATGGTATGGTTGAATAGATGGCTACTTGCAAAATATAGGGTTTGTCAAGAGTGGTGCAAATCCGAATCTCTACTATTTGGTCGTAGAGAATGAGCCGCTTATCTTAGTAATATATGTGGATGATCTCTTTCTGACAGGATCATCCAGACTCATTGAGGACTGCAAGAAGAATCTAGCCACAGAGTTAGATATGAAGGATCTGGAACGAATGCACTACTTCCTAGGGTTGGAAGTTTGGCAGCAGAAAGGAGAAATCTTCCTTGGGCAAGGGAGGTATGCTACAGAAATCCTGAAAAGATTCGGGATGGGAGATTGTAGACCTATGGCTACGCCAATGATCACCAACTAGAAGAGGATTGATGCATCAGAAGACAGGGATGTCGATCCCACCCTATACCGACAGCTCATAAGGTCCCTGATGTATTTGGTCAATATCAGACCAGATATTTGCTACGCTGTCAACACCCTTAGTCAGTTCATGGTGGAACCAAAGAGGGCACATTGGACAACACCCAAACACATTCTCAGGTATTTACAGGGAACAGTTGATTATGGGCTCTTATACACCAAGGGGAAGGATATCAGGTTGAATGGATTTACTGATGCAGATTGGGCAAGAAGTTCAGTGGATCGAAAAAGTACCTCTGGGTACTGTTTCAACATTGGATCAAGAATGACCTCCTGGTGCAATAGGAAACAGAAGTCTGTGGCTCTGAGCTCATATGAGGCAGAATATATGGCAGCAAGCACAGGTTCGTGTGAGGCCATATGGCTTAGAAAACTGTTGGTGAACCTATTCACAAGAAATATGGAGGCGACCAGGATCATGTGCGATAATCAGCGTTGCATCAATATCTTTGAGAATCTAGTGTTTCATGATAGGTCAAAGCAAATTGATATCCGATGTCACTTTGTCAGAGACTATGTCAACGAGGAGCTGTACTGTTGAGCTACACTCCTACAGGAAAACAGGCGGCAAATATTCTCACCAAGGCCCTTGGAAAGTCAAAATTTGACTACTTCATGGAAAAGATGGGGATGGTAAAGAACCCCTTTCAGAAGTAGAAATGAGTGTGCTAGCAGCACGAATGAAGAGGGAGTTGCAATGCAGATGCAGTGTTGGGAGAAAGGACCAGCAGCAACACAGATGCAGAGGGAGTTGTTTTACAGATGCAGCAGTGGCAGTAACAGTGGCAGAGCCATGGGCAGCAGTACAAGATATAGCAGTGCAGAGGATGTTGGGCAGGAAGGCTTAGCATCAGCACAGGAACCGATGTCAAATGATCAAGGTGATGCTCAGTGAGGAGTATTGCCAGAGCATAGTCCTCGCTAAGAGGGACTGTTGATTTGGGGTAGCTTTGGATGTGCTCTAGCCACGAAACTTGGAGGAGAGGCTAAGGCACATGAGATCTCCAATATCCAGAAAGGGTTTGGGCAGATTCTAAACAGTTTGGGAGATATTAAAATAATTAATATTTTTAATGTAATCCCTAAGTCTAAACTTAGGGAAAATAAAATATTAATGTGAATTAATATGAAACTGTGTTAGAATGGTCCAAAATTCATGGATCAAGCCAGATATAATCTTATTCGTTGATTAGGGACTTAATCTCGGTCGTCGATTTGTCAACAAGAAAGTATAAGAGGAGGCTTGCGGGTCACTTGGAGAACACACTGAGGGAGAGCAATCAGTTCAATCTCTGGAGCAGGGTTAGCTGAGAAATTGAACCAGTGGTCTAGTGAACAGACAGGAGGAAGCAAGTACAAAACAAAGAGATGGGAGATCAGTGCAGAGGCAGAAAAGGCAAACGCAGGGCCAGAGGGAGCCACGCAGAGACTGCGCACAACCAGCAGGGCCTGCGTCATCCACACAGAGGCTACAGGAGTGACGCACAAGGCCAGAGAGGCTGCGCAGAGTCTCAACAGGCTGACGCAAAGGGTTTCAGGCCACGCAGAGGTCAGAAGGGCTGACGCTGGGTTCAGAAGAAGTGCTAAAGAATTTGTCTATCTATGGGTAAGCCAATTTGGCACACTATTGTACTAGAAAATTGTTGAATAATAAAATCCTCCCTTGCTGCATCGGTTTTCCCACATTGGGTTTTTCCAGGGACATTAGTCCAAAATATTTGTGTCAATGTGTTGATTCTTGTGCATAAGTTTGTTTCTGTATTACGATGTGATATCTGCAGCAGTACTTATTTTAATGTTTTTTGAAGTGATTTCATGAATAACTTATGGTGGAATAAGTAGGAAAAGTAAATCAGTTACTACAGTGATAGAATTTTCGCATCGCATCAAAGTGAGTAACTAGAGACAGATAGGGAAAAGCAGTTATGGATCGAGACCACAATGCAGAGGCATCCACCTCAGGGGACTCACGCAGATTTTCAGAAGATTGCACAAGAGAAAGAGATTTCAATTTCTCTATGTTGGCTTCCAGGCTGGAAGAAGAAGTGGCGTGCATGACTAGTGTTGCATCATCAGAAGTATGGTATATAGACAGTGGAGCCTCGTGGCATATGACGGGAATCAGGGAGTGTTTCTCAAAATATCGAGAAGAGAAGATGAACTTTCAGATCACCATGGGGAACAAGACAAAGTGTATTCCAGTAGGGAAGGGTACCATAGCTTTTCAGACAGAATCAAGAGAGTGATTCCGTGCCAAAAATGTGTTTCATGTACCAGGATTGAGGATGAACTTACTTTCCGTGTCACAACTACAAGGCAAGGGATATGACGTATACTTCATCAAGGAAAAGGTATACGACAAACACTCGAGCTGGAAAAAGAAAGTGCAAATCGGGATCAAAAGTAATCGGTTGTATAGATTACAACTAGAATCACCAATGGCACTAATAGGCATTCATGGGGACTAGGACTTGAACAAACTATGGCATAGAAGGATGGGTCACTTGCACCATGGAGCTCTAAGAATTCTCAGGAGCACTGTAACAGGAGTTTCGGATCTGAGTACAGAACGAGATGATATATGCAAGGGATGCGCTCTAGGAAAGTATGCCAATGCAGCATTTCCTAGGAGAAAACACAGGGCCAAGAGTGTACTAGGATTGATACACTCAGATATTTGCAGACCTATGTCCGTTAAAGCTCTCAGTGGTGCCGAGTATTTCCTTACCTTCATTGATGACCACTCGAGGAAAACTTGGATTTATTTTCTAAACCAAAGATGAGGTTTTCTGTCGATTCAAGGAGGTCAAGGCTCTAGTGGAGAATTTGACTGGGAAGAAAATAAAAGTTTTGTGCTCAGATAATGGTGGAGAGTATGTCGATAAGGACTTCACTGATTGTTGCGCTAAGGAGGGCATCAGAATAGAGTGGACAGCTCCCTACAATCCGAAGCAGAATGGGGTCGCAGAAAGAAAGAACGGGACTATTGTAGAAGCAGTTATGACCATGTTGTACGATCAGGATATACCAAAATTCTTGTGGGCGGAAGCATGCAACACAACTGTCGATATTCAAAACAGGACTCCTCATCGGGCATTTAGCAAGATTTCTCCAGAGATAGTCTTCACTGGGAAGACGCCTAAAGTCAGTGATTTCAAGATATTTGGGAGTTTGGCATATTGTCGCATACTCGAAGAAAAGAGGAAGAAGCTAGATCAGAGTGCGCAAAAGGGATATCTGGTGGGATATAGCGAGAACGCTAAGACATACAGAATCTATCTTCCAGGGAGCAGGAAGGTAGTAGTATGACGAGATGTAAAGTTCATGGACGACAGAGCTTTCAGAAGATCTCGCGAAATGCCTTCCGAGAAGCAGTCGAAAGAGGATTCGTTGGTCATGCCTCTTCAACCAACAGAAGTGAAGAATTCTTCCTCAAGTCAAGAAGATTCTCAGGATGAGGAGGAGAAGCGAACAGAAGCACCCCCTGGCAGAGAAAGAACTAGCAGGGAACTTCGTCAGATTCTTCGTGATGCAGAGAACTTCATCGGTGAACCAAGCAACGGTAAGAGGGAGCGAAAACAACCAGACATATATCAGGCGTTAGTAGCTCAGGATGGAGAGCCTGCCAGCTTCAAGGAGGCAGCTCAACATCAGGTCTGGCTAGATGCGATGGTAGAAGAGTATAACTCCATAATGGTGAACGATGTCTGAGAGGTGGTGTCAACACCTCAGGACAGATCTGTGGTAGGTTCGAGATGGATCTACAAGATCAAATATGTTGCGGACGACAGTGTTGAGAAATACAAGGCCAGGTTTGTGGCTAAGGGGTATGCTCAAAAGGAAGGGATTGACTATGAGGAAACCTTCGCCCCGGTAGCCTGGTATACATATATTAGGACCATGATATCTCTTGCAGCCCATATGGGATGGGAGATCCATCAGATGGATGTCAAGATGAGATTTCTGAACGACGTAATAGAAGAAGAGGTATACATTGAACAACCGGAGGGCTTTGAAACTCATGAGAAGAAGTCTCATGTATGCAGACTGAAGAAAGCCTTGTATGGGCTGAAACAGGCACTAAGAGCATGGTATGGTCAAATAGATGGATACTTGCAGAAGATGGGGTTTTTCAAGAGTGACGCGGATCTGAATCTCTACTATCTGGTCGTAGAGAACGAGTCGCTTATCTTAGTATTATATGTGGATGATCTATTTTTGACAGGATCATCCAAACTCATTGAGGACTGCAAGAAGAATCTAGCCACGGAGTTCGATATGAAGGATCTGGGACGAATGCACTACTTCCTAGGGTTCGAACTTTGGCAGCAGAAAGGAGAAATCTTCCTTGGGCAAGGGAGGTAAGCTACAAAAATCCTGAAAAGATTCGGGATGGGAAATTGTAGACCTATGGCTATGCCAATGATCATCAACTGGAAGAAGATTGATGCATCAGAAGACGAGGATGTCGATCCCACCCTATACCGGCAGCTCATAGGGTCCCTGATATATCTGGTCAATACCAGGCCAGATATTTGCTACGCTGTCAACACCCTCAGTCAATTCATGGTGGAACCAAAGAGGGCACACTGGGCAGCAGCCAAACACGTTCTCAGGTATTTACAGGGAACAGTTGATTATGGGCTCTTATACACCAAGGGGAAGGAGATTAGGTTGAGTGGATTTACTGATGCAGATTGGGCAAGAAGTTCAGTGGATCGGAAAAGTACCTTTGGGTACTATTTCAACATTGGATCAAGAATGACCTCCTGGTGCGATAGGAAACAGAAGTCCGTCTTTCTGAGCTCATATGAGGCAAAATATATGGCAGTAAGCAAAGGTTCGTGTGAGGCCATATGGCTTATAAAACTGTTGGTGAACCTATTCAGAAGAAATATGGAGGCGACCAGGATCATGTGCGATAATCGGAGTTGCATCAAACTCTCTGAGAATCCAGTGTTTCATGACAGGTCGAAGCATATTGATATCCAGTGTCACTTTGTCAGAGGCTGTGTCCAACAAGGAGCTGTACAGTTGAGCTACACTCCTATAGGAAAACAAGTGGCAGATATTCTCACCAAGGCCCTTGGAAAGTCAAAATTTGACTACTTCACGGAAAAGATGGGGATGGTAAAGAACCCCTTTCAAAAGTAGAAATGAGTGTGCTAGTAGCACGAATGAAGAGGGAGTTGCAGTGCAGATGCAGTGTTGGGAGAAAGGACCAGCAGCAGCACAGATGCAGAGGGAGTTGTCGTACAAATGTAGTAGTGGCAAGGCCATGGGCAGCAGTAGAGGATACAACAATGCAGAGGATGTTGGGCAGGAAGGCTTAGCATCAGCATAGGAACCAATGTCGAATGATCAGGGTGATGCTCAATGAGGAGTATTGCCATAGCACAGTCCTCGCTAAGAGGGAGTGTTGATTTGGGGTAGCATCGGATGTGCTCTAGCCATGAAACTTGGTGGAGAGGCTAAGGCATATGAGATCTCCAATACCCAGAAAGGGATTGGGCAGATTCTAAACAGTTTGGGAGATATTAAAATAATTAATATTTTTAATGTAATCCCTAAGTCTAAACTTGGGGAAAATAAAATATTAATGTAAATTAATATGAAACTGTGTTAGAATAGTCCAAAAGTCATGGATCAAGCCAGATCTAATCTTAGCCGTTGATTAGCGACTTAATCTCGACCGTTGATTTGTCAACAAGAAAAGTATAAGAGGAGGCTTGACGGTCACTTGGAGAACACACTGAGGGAGACCAGTCAGTAGTCAGTTCAATCTCTGGAGCAGGGTTAGCTGAGAAATTGAACCAGTAGTCTATTGAGCAGTCAGGAGGCAGCGAGTACAGAATAGAGAGACGGTAGATCAGTGCAGAGGCAGAAAAGGCAGACGCATGGGCCAGAGGGAGCCACGCAGAGGCAGCAGAGACTACGCAGAGCTAGCAGGGCCTGCGTCATCCACACAAAGGCTGCAGGAGTGACGCAGAAGGCCAGAGAGGCTGTGCAGAGTCTCAACAGGCTGACACAAAGGGTTTTAGGCCACGCAGAGGTCATAAGGGTTGATGTTGGGTTCAGAAGAAGTGTTGAAGAATTTGTCTATCTATGGGTAAGCTAGTTTGGCACCCTGTTGTACTAGAAAATTGTTGAATAATAAAATCCTCCCTTGCTGCACCAGTTTTCCCACATTGGGTTTTTCCGGGACATTAGTCCAAAATATCTATGTCAATGTGTTGAATCTTGTGCATATGTTTGTTTCTGTATTACGATGTGATATCTGCAGCAGTATTTATTTTAATGTTTATTGAAGTGATTGCATGAATAACTTATGGTGGAATAAATAGGAAAAGTAAATCAATTACTGCAATGATAGAATTTTCACAACACCCATACATCCTCATACCTGGGTAGGGCCTGAAGAATTTCCCTGAGAGGTTAATGGCAGATGTAGCTAAAAGAAAAAGAAAGAGTATATCATGGCCAAAAAATAAAATAAAAAGAATATCAAACTACAAAAGATGGTTGGGACATACACATTAGCATGTGGACAAAAGCCTAGCTCATGCTCTACCTCGTTCATTATGTCCATCACCTGGTTGTCGAGCACATGTTGTTCTATTACATCATAAAAGAACCCTTGCCTGTCCCAACCCCGATGAGAAATGAAATGGATTATCCTTAAGGGGTGATACAAGTGTTAGAGATCATTCAAAGCAAGCTATCACGTTTGAGCTATGAGCAATAATACAAAGAAAAAATCAAGAAAAAGAAAAAGATGCATAAGAGGGATGGAAAAACAAAGGCCGAGTTGGTAACTCATGTATCCACGATTTCTCCCTCGTCACATATATACACTCAAGACGTGGATCCCCATCATGCTAGTCCCTTTGACCATGGCACTTGACCATAAAGTTTTCTCCCCTCCATACCATAATTATTATCCACTAACACCTATGAATTGAAGGGCGGACTAAAGAAATGTTACTTCCCTTTAGGGGCTAGAAACACCTAATAAGGTTGTCCTTTAGCCACTCCTACCTAGGGAGAAAACACCATTGCAAGCTCAAGGCCTTGAATTTGGACGGGAATCCTTATTTGAGTATTAAATATCCCATTACATTCAAGCTTGGTTCACTTAGATGCAATAATGATTATTGCCCCTAATGATTGGTTGTTTTCACTAGATTTTATGTTGTGATTTTCAGGTGGTTCAGCAGTCCATGACCTGGGCACGTTAGCCACAGGTAACCAAGTCCACGGAGAAGTATATTGGCACCCATAGGTGAAGCATTAAGAGCGTTGGGTCTCGGAGCAACACTAGTACATCACATATGACGCTAGGCACCTCTTACACCCAAGACGTTCTGCCACATTGCACTACATTTGATGATTCTTCAAGATGATACCCCTGGACCTACCATGCTCCCAAGCTGGCCTTAGCAACATATGAGGGATGGCAAATGATTTAGGGCCAAGATTAGGATGGTCCCACCTTCAAAGACTTAGGGCTAGTACCACCTGGAAAGCCCTCATTGTTGGGGAAGAGATGGACACTTTTTCACAGTTGGGGACCCAAGAGATCCCTTTGTGGTGCCCCAGTTGGATTTTTGGGACCACAGAGAGCCAGCAAAGACTGCTTGTTTTGGAGATTCGTTTGAGTATTTCCTTTGCAAATTCAAGTGAACGTTCAAACTGAATTATATCTGAAGTAAAGAATTTGGAGATAGAAGTCTAAATTTCGAAGGGTATTTATTACAAAATAGCGAAGGAGATTATGGCATAAAATTATTACAACTGGTTGCAAGGACGTAACATAATAAGGATTCAATGGAGGTGTTCTCTGTCACATCATTGTCTACACAGCACATCTAAGAATTTCTAGCAAAGAAATATACTGTCTACCTTCTGAAATTCTGTAACTAAAGTTGGATCCCAATCACAGTAAAGTGGCACCAGTTTTGGTCATAATATGCATCATTTTAAGGCTCAAATTATCACTGTAATGAAGTAACTAAAAGAATTGAGTCTTCAAGTGGAGCGAAGTCTGTTGTAGCCTTTCAGCATCTCATCTAGGGCACAAAAATAACTACAGGACTCAACTTCAGGACAACAAGTCCTAGGTTGATCGTAAAGTTGGTGGACAAGCCAAGAGACATCATAAGGGCAGTACACAAGGCACAACCTTACTTCAGGTACGTATCATTATCATTTAATTTATAAACCTTGCATATATATTGTTTTTGACTAACAAGTGTATTGCAGGCAGAGGTAAGTTTCATAAAAGGGGTAATTTTGTTTTATCTTTAGGTTGGGGTTTCGCTTGGATACGTCTTATTTGCAGGTGCAGTACTTCTCCAAGAACAGATCATCCACATCACCTACAGCTGTGAAGACATGACAAGAAAGGGAAGCAAGGAAGAGCAACGTTGTTGAAAGACAAATTAAAGTACCACAAGAAGCTAAGCCTTGAAAGAGCAGTCCATCATCCCTGACCACTTCTACAGCAATTTTGATCATCAGCATCAAGGACAAATTGTACAACAAGTGTCAAGTCTTGTAATATTTTGTAAAGAGTCTATTTGCCTAGAGTTGAAGGAGGCAATTTTTGGGGACAAGGGTTTTTGGCTTGAGGGTTCTTGGTTTGTCAAGACAAGTATTTAGGTCCTAGTGTTATTGATTAGTCAAAGAAAATCATTGTAATATCATTGGAATGTGGATCATTGTCCCGGGTACGAGAGTCTACACTTTTGTATTTAATTTTTGTCTTTATAGGGTGGTAGGGTGGTGCTAGGCAGGTGAATGAAGTCACCTACAAGTCAGGGCCTTTAAACACTTCAGGATGGTAGGGTGGTGCTGATTGGGGTGTCCTTACAGTGGGAGCTAGAGAGGAATGTTTTTCTAGAGTTCTAGGAAGTCGTAGCTTTCTTTTCAGTTGGGGCTGAAGATTAAAGAACTTATTAGAAAAGCGTTTGGTGGTTTTTGACCTGGAGGGGGTTTTCCACCTAAAATCTTGTGCCTGTTGTCTCTATTTGTGCATTGTTGTTTACTGCTCTTACTGAACAATAATAGTAATAACTGAAGATTAACTAATACTCTGAAAAGATTAATAAAGTGCTTATTGCTAAGAAATATTGATTCACCCCCCTCTCAATATTTCCAACAATAACTGCTTCACATCATTCATAACATATTCTCACTTCCCAGAGCCCCGAGCAAGTAATACAAAGAAAAAAAATCAAGAAAAGGAAAATAAAGAGGGGTGGAGAAACAAAGGTTGAGGTAACTCATGTATCCACAATTGCTCCCTCCTACATCTTTATGCACAATATGTGGACATCCCTCATCATTGTTATCCTTGTACCCAGGCATTTGGCCTTGAGACCAATGTTTCCCATCCATTTCATCATCAATTGCATGCCACCTATTAATTAAAGGATGTACCAGGGACCTATCTTCCCCTTAGGGGCTGGGAACACCTAATAGAGTTGTCTATTAAACACTCCTACCTAGGGAGGTAACACTATTACGAGATTAAAACCCTAAATTTGGAAGAGAAGCCCCATATGAAGTCTCAACGTGCCCTTGATTAATAAGCTTGCACTAAATAATTATTGTACCTGATGGTGAGGATGCAACACTAAACATTATATGTGATTGGCCGGCGGTTTCATCATGGACTGGGGAACTTAACTGGGACCTAAGTCCACTAGGGGAGCACATGACACCCTCCAGGTGAAGTGTTGAGAGCCATGGGACTCTTGTACTTGCAAAGCATCATTACTCCATTCCATGGGTACCTGCAGAACCACAGCAGTCTGCACCTTGCCCCACATTGTTCATGAGATGTTGCACTTGGACCAGCATGCCCCATTCGGCTTAGCAGTGTACATGTGGTTTGGCAGTTGATTTGAGGCCCAAATGAGGTTTGTCTCACCCTTGAGACATGGGAGGGCTAACACCATTCTCTGAGCCCTCAACGTTGGAGAAGATATAGGTTATTCTACAACCAGGTGAACCATGAGACCCATTTTGTGCCCCAAACACAAAATTGGGGTCCACTTGACGATTTGCATGGATATCTAAGGGCCAAACCCTAGTAGATGATTCGTGGAGCCCTCTTGACTCACTTTGGCATAGAGAGAGCTCAACACAAGCCTCCTACATTTTGACCCTCTTGTGGGTTTATCTTTATGATTTTACATTGGCTATGTGGTTGGCTTGTAACCGCAATTAGTTTTGCCCTCTATTTGACAACTAAAAGGGGCTTCTACGCTAAAACTAGACTTGATAGAACATGTGTAAATAGAAGAGACCTAATTTGAGTCTCTCATCATCACCACACTTGAGATTAGACTTCTTGAGAAGAACTCGCACTTGTTTCTTTGGCTATTGGAGATATTTTTGGATGCATTTCGACATTTGGAAGTTATTCTTTATTGTCTTTAGAGCTACTTCTTTGGATAATGGATGGATATACTACATGTTGTCTTGTAACTTCTTATTGTTGAAGATTTTTCTCTTAAAATTGTTTAATGTATGGAATTGTTGCTTCTAGGTTATGTTATTTGTGCCCTAATTGTTGAAAATTAACTTTGAAAGGCTATCTAATTGAGTATTGCATACATTATTCCTTGTACAACATGTAATGGGTGTTCCTAGTGGAGGAAATCTTTAAACTCTCCATCAAAATTCATTTTCTTTTGAAGTTGGTAAATGTTAAAAGTTGATACCTAAGGCATCAATTTTTAGCCTCCTTAGAAAGGATCTAGCTTATCTATTTCATCCATGACTCCACATACCCAAGGGACAACGGACTAGTCCAAGTCAATGGTGATCAACCCTAATTTTTCTCCATAATTTTCTCCCCTAAAATCAGTCCTTTTAAGGCTAGGGCAAAAATCTAGCGTTTGCAGCAAAATTTTGAGGAGAATTTTTTTTGTGATTTGAGAGCCTATACATCAATCTTAGGGTCTAGGCTACCTATTCTCCAAGTTTGGTGGGCATCCACTCAAATGTCATCCATAAAATCTCTTGCCCTAGGTGTTGCTCCAAGAGGGAAACCCTCGTTCTTTTCCCCTCAACTTGAGGACTTCCTTGAAGGTGGTATGAAATTAGTACTTGTTGAAGTATATCATAAGAAGCCTTGACCTTGTGAATACCTATCACCATCGAAAAATCTCAAAACCATAGGTCTTGAGCCTCCTTTTCTAAGACTTATCTTTAAGAGTGTTGTGCTTCTTTGAAGCCTTGAAGCATTATTGAATCTCTCTCGTGAATGAGTTCTAGCTTGATCACTTTGTGCCTTATACCTAGCATATCCTAGAGCTAACAACTGTGCATATCTTAGATCCAACTACTCTTCAAAGTATCTCTGATACCATGTTAGAATTCCACACACCCTAGGTTTGGTCTATGCTTTAACTAGAAAACATAAACACACTAAAAATCCCTAATTTTAAACTTTTGTGCAGTGAAATATATCGGCAATTAGATCAATGCATAGTACACAAGAATTAATGACCAAACTTGTTTTTTTATTTGTCCATTAACAAGAAAATCAATAGGGATCTCGTACCATGGAAAGTGACCCTTTACAATCCTCATACCATGCCAAAATATAATACAAAGCACTTTTTATAAACAACTAGGTTGAGGTTGAGTCCCTTCAGCTCTCATTTGCCTTCAACCAATGGTTGTCCTTTGCCACCAAAACCTACAGCCACTTGTAGCACATAAGGCACTTCTTGCCCTCCTTAAACTGCCCAACCAGCTCCCTTTAAGTCAGAGCAACCCTGGTGTTTCCTTTCAGCTCATGTTGCAGCCCTTCTTCTCCACCTACAAGCTTGTGGCCTAACTTCCATAAACTTGCCGCCACCTTTCCTTTCCTGCAGTTAACCTCCTTTGCCTATGAACCAACCAAACCTCGACTAGTTTCTTGTAGGTATGTCCAGGCCTCAGACTCCTTTCTCTAGTTGTCCAACAGTTGCAACCTACACTTAACCAATAGACAGATGCCCTAACACACTTGCGGCCAACCTTTCTAGGTCTCATCCTTCCTACACAAACCTCCACAGAACTTGCAGCCTTCTTCCCTAGATGTGGCCCTAGCTATCCTCGCTCAACTACAACCCTTCACACAAGCCTGTGGCCTTCTTAGAATAGTGTTGTGGCCCTTCACACAAGCCTATACCTTCTTTTTCTCTCCTAAGGCCCTTCACACATGCTTACAGCCTCCTTGTCTCTCCTACGACCCTTCACACAAGCCTGTCATCTCCTTGGTGGCACGCCTTGCCACTCCACTCAAATGATGACTCCTCACTTTATTTATAACTTTCCAAGGAGCGTGAAACCCCAAGAGGTGTGTCTCTTGGCTTTACTGACCAACTTGAGTCGACTTGACACCTTAAGACAACAATAATTAAATTTAAATATTGAGTGCTTTTCCTTGGGTGCAAAAGCCCAGCAAACACACTAGAAAGCCCCAAGGGCTTTTCCAATCGAAAATACATTTTGAGCTACCACATTTTAACATACTACACTTTTGGAGAACATGATGACCTTGCGGATTCAATGTTGCCCTTCTACAATAGTATTGGATAATTTGATGATCTTGGCAGTTGATAGACACCAAAGCACCCTTGGATGCCCAAATGTTGAGGTCATCTTGCTTAGCATTAAGGATTTTTGAAGATGTATTCAACAGACCTAGGATGACCTTGATAATTCTTGATGGGCATGGCTTGAGTTGAAGCCCAAATGATGATGATCATCCCCATAATGATTAGGGAGGACTTGTATTAACTGATGAAGCGCCAACGGTAGAGAGAGTAAACAATGTTGTCTAGATGGCACCCATGGAGATGATGCAAGGAACCGGGAGCTCGATTTTGGACACATGGAGATGTTTTGAGGCTTGATTCAAGGACCGTTCCTCAAATTGAGGTTGATCATGATTCTTGGGGTCACATCCAGCCCTTTCATTGCACTTTTGGAACATTTTGAGACCTAAAAGGGCATGGCATCATGCTTAGAGAGGCTTTACGATTACAAGTGTGGGAAAATGATGGAATATTTTATTTTGTTGAGCTATTGGGTTGGTTTGTGACCATTTACTTTATGTCAACTCAAAATTAAACTTGTACAGGGTCTTTAGTTAGATTAATGGAAGTGATGGACCTCTTATAAAAGGAGAATCACTACATTCATTTGTTTATCATCATGTTTGTGGGTTTCGGCCTCCTTAGAGAGAGCTCGACCTAACCTTTGTATTTCGTTACTTTTGGAGATGTGACTTTTTGTGGAGCTATTTCTATTGGAGACTAGTTTGTGTATTGGAGACATACTTTTGGTATTGAAAGAAGGCATTTTCTTGGAAATTTGAGTATATATTGCATATTTTTTATGGTTTTACATGTAATGAAATATTTATATGGTTTTTTGATGCTCCTTGTCTAAATGCAACTTTGTATTGGAGAGTCTTGTTGAATTATTGCATGTTAAATCTATTTTCCTTGAAATCCCTACAAGACCTCCTACAGAGCTTTTCTTCTAGTTCATTTCTCCCCTCATAAAAAGATAGCTAGGGTTTGGAAGTGAAAACTAGGCTCCATGCATGAATTTGATCTCTCTTAAATTTAGCACCTAATGTTAGTTTTTGGTAGCATCGGATGTGCTCTAGCCATGAAAATTGGTGGAGAGGCCAAGGCACATGAGTTCTAAAGAACCTAGAAACGGTTTGGTGAAATGCCACCCGGATTGTATTTTATTAAAATAATTAATATTTTTAATGGGGCTCCTAAGTCTAAACTTAGGAAAATTAAAGTATTAATGGGTATTAATCAAAATATGGGTGAGAATTTTCTAGAAAGCGGATCAAGTCTTAGTCGTTGATTAGAGACTTAATCTCGACCGTTGAAGTCTCAACGAGAAAAGTATAAGAAGGAGGCCTGGGGTTCATTTAGAAACACACACGGAGAGAACAAATTGATCTGGAGTTTCATTTCTGGGGCTAGGAAGCTGAGAATTCGAACTGAGTGATCATTCTGCAGCAGAGGGGCAGGGATAGTTCGAGAGTACTGGACAGAGAGGCGGAGAAAAGCTAGTGGAGGCAGCACAGCAGCTAGAAGGACTAACACTGGGCCAATCTGGGCCCACGTAGGCTTGACGCAGAGCCAGAAGGGCCAACGCAGAAGCAAAAGCTGCCCTCACACAGAAATCTGGAACTGTCGGAACAACTGAGAAGGTTGACGCATAAGGTAGAAGAGACAGCGCAGAGCTAACACAAAGCCTGTAAGTCTGAGGCAGGGATAGCGCAGAGATAGTCGGGGTTAGCCAGTTCTGTTGTCGGATCAGCCGGAATCTGCCGGGTGAAGTGAGGTAAAACTCAGTCAGTTTTCCACCATTATATTTTTTGTCACTGAATTGTCAGGAGGGCATCCAGCATTGTATTCAAAATTACTACTTAATAATAGAAAACCCTCAGAGTTGTTGCACTAGTTTTCCCGCATTGGGTTTTTCCGGGGACTATTTTGTTCAAAAATAATTGTGTCCCATTGTTAAAATTGGCAACCAGGGCAAAACTTCATGTGGGTCATCTTATTCATGGCTGATCATATTTTTATTAGATTCCTCTCGTCGAGAGGTGTAGGATTGATATAAAGATCATCCGATTCCGATAAGTATTCATGGAGATATGAATTTATTTTGATTATGGAATTATTATCAAGCCGACCTACAACTCATGTAGGCTCAGAAGCCCAACAGTCGCATCTATTCACCCACCAACGTTGTGTATAAATATAAGAGGACTTTTCCTCATTTGGACTCACTCATCTCATCACATCTCTCTCTCTCTATTGCGCAGATATGAGTCTCTTCTCTACTGCGTTGAAATGGGTCTCTCTCTCTCACACATGTGAAGCTGGAAGCTGTTGAATTTGAAGCTGCAACTGCAGAAGTAAAGATTGACTTGCGTGGCCTAGAAGATCTCTTTGGAACTGCGCTGTAGGTTCATCTGAACCTCCTTTGAAAGCCGCAACTTTTGGTGGTGGAATGAAGTCAATCTGACAAACGGTTTGCAAGATATCGATTGCCCTAGTTTGAAGCCGGAAACTGCTGAAACTGAAGCTGCAACTGCAGAAGTAAAGATTGACTTGCGTGGCCTAGAAGATCTCTTTGGAACTGCGCTGTAGGTTCATCTAAACCTCCTTTGAAAGCCGCAACTTTTGGTGGTGGAATGAAGTCAATCCGACGAACGGTTTGCAAGATATCGACTGCCCTAGTTTAAAGCCGGAAACTGCTGAAACTGAAGCTGCAACTGCAGAAGTAAAGATTGACTTGCGTGGCCTAGAAGATCTCCTCATCTGAACTGCGTTGTAGGTTCATCTGAACCTCCTCTGGAAGCTGAAACTTTTGGTGGTGGAATGAAGTCAATCCGACTGTCGGTTTGTGAGATATGGTCTGCCCTAGTTTGATAATGAAGCCGCTAATGCTGATGCTACTGATCTAGGGTTTGCTACTGCTGATATGAATCAGATTTATTGTACTATTTCTCTCTGCTGAATTATTGAAGATAAAAGAAGATTTGATCAAAGGGTTTCCCCACACATTGTGGGGTTTGTCCCTGGCTAGCCGCCACATCTTGTGCCTCTTGTCTTGGCTTGTTTTCTGTCGATCGTTTAATGTTCTATCTGCACTTTACTTTATGTACATGTGATTGCTAATCGGTGGAATATAATAAGAAAAAGAAGTAAACTGTTATAAGCATAGAACATACCATAACTTAACATGGTATCGGAGCTGAGGTGAAGACAAAGCCCGAGCAAGAGCAAGAGCAATCATTGAAGAGAAGATTGGCAAGGCTATCCTAAAAGAACTATGGGGTCCTCAACACTCTTTCCTGCCGAAGACAAGCTCCGTGAGAAAGCTGACTATCACGAATGAAAGATGTCCATCGATCTAACCCTTGAAGATCAAGGAGTGCTGGACCATGTAAGAGGCAATATTGTTGAGCCTTCATCAAATGCATCTGCTGCTGCCTGGAACAAATGGAAAAATGGAGAAGTCAAAACAAAAAAGATCATCCGGGACTCTATCGACAAGCGCTTGGTGGCCTACATCTCTGATCTAGACACCTCCAAGGAAATCTACAACAGACTGGTGAGTTTATTTAAAGTTAATGATGCAAATCAAGTTTTGTTTCTTAGAGATAAGTTAAGGGAAATCAAGAAGGGTAAAGATGAAAGTATGCAAGCATACTTCTTAAGAATCACCGAGATCAAGAACGATCTCCTATCTATTGGGGAAACTATTACTGACAGAGAAATGGCACTCACAATGGGAAAACTATGGATGAGATCATGGACATAAAGGGCAACATGAGATCATGGACATATAGGATAGCATGATGATGATGCACACTAGTTTGAGCAGCATTATGATGGATAAAATCATGGACATGGGCAGCATGATGATAATCATGATTAGAGAAGCATGGTATAGTATGCAGTGGTGCAACTCGAAATCCCTCTAATGACAATCAAAGGAATGACAAATTCAACAACAAAGGTAAGAGGAGAGCTGGGAATCAAGGAAGAGAACAAGCATTCAAGAAGGCTAGAAATTCTAAGATGTATTAAATGCACCTGACCTCAAAAGGAACCTAGTGTCCATCTTGGCAATGGAAGACAGAGGCTACAAGGTAACCTTCAGCAATGGCAAGGTATGTATATGGAAAAATAATGTTAAAGATGCCTTTACTCTTGGGTTTAGTGTTGATTCATTATATTAGGTCGATGGAAGTCCGCTAGGTGTCATGTCTTATGACACAACTCTTCAGTCCAAACTTTGGCATCGGAGGTTTGCCCACCTTCATTATAAAGCTATACTCGATGTAAGACAAATGGTAACAGGGATGCCCGAATTCCAAGTAGAGAAAGAAGGTGTATGTCCGGGATGTGCTGAAGGAAAGCTCAAAAGGGGACCATTCCCCTCAAGCCAAAGCAAGACCTCTGATATATTACAGTTGGTTCACTTAGGCACATCTGAGGCTAGCATTAAGAGGGAGACTACTACACCACATACTCCTGAGCAGAATGGTGTGGTGGGAAGGAAGAACCACACGATGATGGAAGCTGTCCGGGCCATGCTACATGATCAAAGACTTCCAAAGTTTCTATGGGCTGAAGCTGCAAACACTGCCATATATGTACAAAATCGATGCCCTCATCAAGCATTGGGTTCCAAGACTCCTGAAGAAAAATTCACCGGTAAGAAACCTGATGTTTCTCATTTTAAAATTTTTGGAAGCCCTGTATACTTTCATGTGCCGAAAGAGAAAAGAAATAAATTGGGAGCATCTGGAAAGAAGGGAATTTTCATGGGCTATGGTGAAAATACTAATGGCTATAGAATCTATGTAGCCGGTCAAAGGGAAGTCATAATTAGTCATGATGTCACCTTTGACGAAGATATGGCTCTCAGCAAGGTGATCAATCTTCCGACTTTGAGGAGCTCTCAAGAAGCCGACACCAGGGAACCGAAAGAAAAGGATGATGAATCAATGCCTGATGTAGAAGAACCCATGGATCCGATTGATCCTCCTCCATATGAGCCTTCCTCTTCTAGGAAGAGGCCTTCATGGCTTAAGGGGTTACTTGATGATGCTGAAGGACATGCTGCACCCTGAGGAACCTTCCATCAAAGTAAGAAACTTAATAGGTATCAAGGATACCTTACCATCATGAGCACGATCATACAAAATGAGCCTTCGTCATTCTCAGATGTCGTCAAGCATCAAGTATGAAAGGATGCTATGACCGAAGAATATGAGTCTATCATAAAGAATGATGTTTGGGAAGTAGTTCCCAGACCCCAGAACAAGACTGTTGTTACTTCCAAATGGCTTTACAAGATAAAGCATGCAGCAGATGGAAGCACGGAAAAGTATAAGGCTCGTTTTGTTGCTCGAGGTTTCTCCCAAAAGGAAGGTATAGACTATGATGAGATATTTGCACCTGTTGCCAGATATACGACCATCCGCTCGATCATAGCCCTTGCCGCTTCACAAGGATGGAACCTACATCAGATGGATGTCAAGACTACGTTCTTGCATGGCTCGATCAAAGAAGAGGTCTACGTGGAGCAACCCGAAGGATTTGAGATTTATGATCGAAAATCTCATGTATGCAAGTTGAAGAAAGCTCTCTATGGGCTGAAGCAAGCACCCCGAGCATGGTATGAGAGGATCGATAGCTACTTGATGAAGCTGGGATTCACTAGGAGTGAAGTCGATCTTAACCTTTACTTTAAGGTTGAAGATGACAAGCCTCTCATATCGGTATTGTATGTGGATGACCTCTTTCTAACAGGTGCAAACCCTCTCATTCACAAATGTAAGAGGGAGATGGCTTCTGAATTTGAAATGAAGGACCAACGACTTGAAGTGTGGCAGAAGCCAAGGGAAATTTTCCTATCTCAAGGAAAATATGTGGTAAATATATTGGAAAGATTCGGTATGATGGACTGCAAGCCTGTGACTACCTCGAGGATCTTAACTTTTAGAAGTTATATGGTAGTGATGTCGGACCAGACTTGGGAAATGCCTCTGAGTTTCAAAAACTCATTCGCATTGATGTTCTTGGTGAACCTCCGTCCGAACATATGTTTTGCAGTTAACATTGTGAGCTCATATTTGGTTGAGCCTCATTGGATTGATGCCAGGAATCTTCTGAGATGTCTTCAGGACACAATCTCTCATGGATTAAGATACACTGCCGGAGATGTGAGACTACTTGGATATACTGATGTTGATTGGGCAGGCAGTGTGGTGGACCATAAGAGCACTTCCGGGTGCTGTTTCACCTTGGGATCTGCTTCGATATCCTGGATAAGCAGGAAGCAGAAGTCGGTGGCTTTGAGCACCGCCGAAGCAGGATATATTGTTGCTAGCATAACCTCGTGTGAGGTAGTCTGGTTGCAAAAGCTCTTCAGTAAGCTGTTTGGATTTACATTGGATACCACTGTGATTCTCTATAACAACCAGAGGTGGGATTCGATTATTGAGGAATCCCGTATTCGTCGATTGCTCCAGCAGATAGACATCATCTTGGATATGGTAAGTTGATGAGCAAGGAGGCTCCATCACATTAAGATGATGTACAAGTTGATACACCTTGTCAAAGCCCCGAGGAAAGATCTAATCTGTGATTTTCCCAAACGACTTGGAGTCAGTAAGAAACCCTTGTACAAGGGTCCTGCATGTTGCATACATTGAGCTCTGGGAGCTCTGAGGGCTTGCGGTTATTACTGGAGCAACATACGACCACAAGGTGACTCACCCTCCCCTGGTGGTGCACACTGGAACAAGATGATTCGCTCTCTTGTGGGACAAGATGATTCGCTCTCTTGTGGAACAGGATGATTCGCTCTCCTGTGTAGCAGGATGATTAGTTCTCCTGTGAGGCCTGGATTGATGTGTTCTCCATGGCGATTGTAGCAGGATTGATGTGTTCTCCTGTGAGGCCTGGATTGATGTGTTCTCCATGGCGGCCTGGATTGATGTGTTCTCCATGGCAATTGTAGCAGGATTGATGTGTTCTCCTGTGAGGACAGGATTGATTATTTCTCTTGTCGAGGCATCCTACCCATGCAGTCTGGGACTCATGGGAAGTACCTCTCATTTGATCAATGAGCAGTGAAATGAAGTTAGGGACCATAGTAGTACCGATGGACGAATCGTTGTAACTACCGTACTCCCTACGCTAGGATGACCTCCATTGATCTGGGATCAATGATACTGGTCTGGGACCAGTGGTAGGAGTTTTACCATACTATGACGCTGACTTCGGGTCGGTTGAGACTGGTCTGGGATCAGTGGTACATACTCTGAGACTGACTTTGAGTCAGTGGAGGATGATATTGGTCTGGGACCATTGGATTTGTACTCACTATGACGAAAACTTTGGGTTGGTTGAGACTGGTCTGGGACCAGTGGTACATACTCTGAGACTGACTTTGAGTCAGTATGATACATCCTCGATCATTTCTTCTTCTTCATAATTCGGACAAAAGCAGAGCAGAACAGAACAATGCAAGAGCAGAGCAAAACAGTACAGATCAGTGCAGGCAGAACAAGACAAAGCAGAACAGGCAGAATAGAGAAGAGCAGGGCAAGGGTCAGGCTGTACAGGGCAGTGCATTTGATGGATGAATAGTAACGACCGATAGACAGATTGCAGATGAAGTTCTCCATGGTTGAGAGGGAGTGTTAAAATTGGCAACCAGGGCAAAACTTCATGTGGGTCATCTTATTCATGGCTGATCATATTTTTATTAGATTCCTCTCATCGAGAGGTGTAGGATTGATATAAAGATCATCCGATTCCGATAAGTATTCATGGAGATATGAATTTATTTTGATTATGGAATTATTATCAAGCCGACCTACAACTCATGTAGGCTCAGAAGCCCAACAGTCGCATCTATTCACCCACCAACGTTGTGTATAAATATAAGAGGACTTTTCCTCATTTGGACTCACTCATCTCATCACATCTCTCTCTCTCTATTGCGCAGATATGAGTCTCTTCTCTACTGCGCTGAAATGGGTCTCTCTCTCTCACACATGTGAAGCCGGAAGCTGTTGAATTTGAAGCTGCAACTGCAGAAGTAAAGATTGACTTGCATGGCCTAGAAGATCTCCTCTTTGGAACTGCGCTGTAGGTTCATCTGAACCTCCTTTGAAAGCCGCAACTTTTGGTGGTGGAATGAAGTCAATCCGACGAACGGTTTGCAAGATATCGACTGCCCTAGTTTGAAGCCGAAAACTGCTGAAACTGAAGCTGCAACTGCAGAAGTAAAGATTGACTTGCGTGGCCTAGAAGATCTCCTCTTTGGAACTGTGCTGTAGGTTCATCTGAACCTCCTTTGAAATCCGCAACTTTTGGTGGTGGAATGAAGTCAATCCGACGAACGGTTTGCAAGATATCGACTGCCCTAGTTTGAAGCCGGAAACTGCTGAAACTGAAGCTGCAACTGCAGAAGTAAAGATTGACTTGCGTGGCCTAGAATATCTCCTCATCTGAACTGCGTTGTAGGTTCATCTGAACCTCCTCTGGAAGCCGAAACTTTTGGTGGTGGAATGAATTCAATCCGACTGTCGGTTTGTGAGATATGGTCTGCCCTAGTTCGATAATGAAGCCACTAATGCTAATGCTACTGATCTAGGGTTTGCTACTGCTGATATGAATCAGATTTATTGTACTATTTCTCTCTGCTGAATTATTGAAGATAAAAGAAGATTTGATCAAAGGGTTTCCCCACACATTGTGGGGTTTGTCCCTGGCTAGCCGCCACATCTTGTGTCTCTTGTCTTGGCTTGTTTTCTGTCGATCGTTTAATGTTCTATCTGCACTTTACTTTATGTACATGTGATTGCTAATCGGTGGAATATAATAAGAAAAAGAAGTAAACTGTTATAAGCATAGAACATACCATAACTTAACACCCATGTATCTTGTTCTTTGCTCAATTTTATGTTTCATGTAATCAAATTTAAAGTAGTGTAGGGCCTAGGCTGCAGAAGTAATTTACTCCAGTATTCAGAAAATAACTTGATAATGTATATTAAAATCAAGTAGGAGAAGTAAATTCAATTCTTGCTGCAGTAGGGGTTCCTTGGACTAGGAATTTTCACATGGTATTGGAGCATTGATTTTGAAACAGGAAGAGCGGATCCAGCGCTAAGCAAAGAGGCCAATAGCTGCATTTGGCAGCAATTCGAATCCCCTTGAAGGGATTGCGCAGTCCTTGCCGAGAAGCAGAGATTCTGAGGAAATCTCTCTTTGGGAGAGTCGACAGAGAGGTACGATTTCTAGTTCGTGAGTTTGCAGAGACAAAGGGAGTGATGCAGAACCTCAATGCAATGAGGTCGCAGTTTTTTCCGGGGTAGAAATCTGTCAAAAAAGAGAGAAGACAGATAGAAGGGGAATTTTCTCCTCATAGAACTTTTCTTGCCAAAAGTTCGAATTTCTCACTTGTCTGGCAGCAATGCTAAGCAGTGACTAGAGGAGTCAATTCGACATTTTAGGTGAGATGGCATCACATGGGCTTAGAGATCGAGACAGGTTGGAAGGAGCTTCCAACTATGTCATATGGAAGACCAGAATCTTAGTTGTTCTAGAGGAGTATGATCTCGAAGCCTACGTCAAGAGTGTTGTGGTTGTTCCCACAAACAATGATCAGAAGAAGAAGTACAAGGCCGAGCAGGGGAAGGCGAAGAGGTTCATACTCGATGGAGATCATGTGGTCTCACACTTGCAGGGAAAAGATATAGCTCGAGAGATGTGGGAAGCTTTGTCTTCACTGTATGAAGGTTCTTTCGAACAGCGAAAGATGTACCTAGAACAAAAGTTGCAGCGGACATTGATGTAGAAGGGAGAAGGGGTTAACTCCTATCTTCAACATCTTCAAGACACCAAAGACTAGCTTGCTGCAATGGGGTCTACTCCTCAGTCTACCGTGATGGTAAGGACGGCCCTGAATGGAGTCTCTGATGAATGGCAAGTCTTCGTCCAAAGTATATTAGGCACGGTAAGACTACCTTCATGGGAGGAGATGTGGGCAGCCCTTCAATAGGAGGAATTAAGGAGGGAACTAGTAAAGGTCAACCTCAATGGCAGCAGTGGGAGTGGCACAAAGAACAAGGAGGAGGAGGAGAACACAGCTCTAGCATCAAAGGTATAGCAGAAGCAGAAGCGGAAGAAGGACATTTTGAAGGTGAAATGTTTCACATCTGGCGAGATGGGCCACTTTGCATCCTAGTGTCCTTTGAAGCAAAAGGATAAGGATGAGAAACATGATCCTAAGGTTGTTCCAACAAAAATTGACGAAGATGAGTTTGCCATGAGTGCCCATGCATCCCCAAAAGGGAAATGGGGCAATATTGAGCTGTAGTCGGGAGGACTACATGCGAGCAAGATCCTTGAGGAGTCCACCTCTTGGATCAATTCCTTGATACGGGAACCCGAGAATCAGCAATAGCGAGATGGACTTAGTGTCAAATGATGCAATGGATTATTTGGAGGGACAGATGCAGTAGCCTGAGACCATGAACTGATCAACACAGAGCAAGGTTGGCAGCAGTGCAAATGGCACAGTCCAGAAGTCAGCAGTAGCGCAGAAGATTCAAAAGGTCAAAGGCTAGTAGCAATCAGTTTCCAACATTCACATGGTATTATGCTTAACATTGTTAGTTTAGAAATTTCAGATGCTTTTCCGTTGTTGAGTAGCAGCAATTGGAAAATGTCGCAGTGCAGAGCTAGCAATGGAAGTGTTAGCAGCAAATGTAGAGGGAGTTGTAGTACAGATGCAGCAGTGGCAGTGTCATGGGCAGCAACAGCGGTGCAGAAAGGAGATGCTTTAGAGACAGAGCAGCATGCAGTTGGACATTGTTGCTAGAGCACATTCCTCGCTAAGAGGGAGTGTTAGTTTTTGGTAGCATCGGATGTGCTCTAGCCATGAAAATTGGTGGAGAGGCTAAGGCACATGAGTTTTAAAGAACCCAAAAACCGTTTGGTGAAATTCCACCCGGATTGTATTTTATTAAAATAATTAATATTTTTAATGGGGTTCCTAAGTCTAAACTTAGGAAAATTAAAGTATTAATGGGTATTAATCAAAATATGGGTGAGAATGTTCTAGAAAGCAAATCAAGTCAAGTTTTTAATCTTAGCCGTTGATTAGAGACTTAATCTCGGTCGTTGAAGTCTCAACGAGAAAAGTATAAGGAGGCTTGGGGTTCATTTAGAAACACACACGAAGAGAACGAATTGATCTGGAGTTCAATTTCTGGGGCTAAGAAGCTGAAAATTCAAACTGAGTGATCATTCTGCAACAAAGGGGCAGGGATAATTCGAGAGTACTGAACAGAGAGGCGAAGAGAAGCTAGTGGAGGCAGCGCAGCAACTAGAAGGACTGACGTTGGGCCAATCTAGGCCCATGCAGGCCTGACACAGAGCCAAAAGGGCCAGTGCAGAAGCAAAAGCTACCCTCACGCAGAAAGCCGGAACTGTCAGGGAATTGCTAGAACAACTGGGAAGGTTGACGCAGAAGGAAAAAGAGACAGCGTAGAGCTGACGCAAAGCCTATAAGGCTGATGCAGGGCCTATGAAGGGCTAGCGCAGAAATAGTCGGGGTAAGCCAATTTTGCTACCGGATCAGTCAGAATCTGCCGAGTGAAGTGAGGTAAAACTCACTCAATTTTCCGCCATTATATTTTCTCTGTCACTGGATTGTCGGGAGGGCATCTAGCATTATATTCAGAATTACTACTTAATAATAGAAAACCCTCAAAGTTATTGCACTGGTTTTCCCGCATTGGGTTTTTCTGGGGACTATTTTGTCCAAAAATAATTGTGTCCTATGTATCTTGTTCTTTGCTCAATTTTTTGTTTCATGTAATCAAATTTAAAGTAGTGTAGGTTGCAGAAGTAATTTACTTCAATATTCAAAAAATAACTTGATAATGTATATTAAAATCAAGTAGGAGAAGTAAATTCAGTTCTTGCTGCAGTAGGGGTTCCTTAGACTAGGAATTTTCACACCTAAGACTCCTTCACCCAAGTAGGGAAAGGCACTAGGATCCTTTGATGCTCAAAACTCATTAAAGATTTTATCTTTTTCTCTCTTTTTAAATTTTTTGGCCCTTTAAAGCAAGCCGCTAGACTAGTTCAATGGTCAAATTCAACTAGGGCTTGAGGAATCAAAACATTGGAGTTAATTTGGCTTGTTTTCACCTTGGTTGATCTCACACACACAAAATCTAACTTGTTTCATGGTGAAAATTGTGTTATTAGGACTGACATCATTAACTCTAGGTAATTAGTGCCCTAAATAAACCCTAATCCTATACAAGGCTTCAACATAGGGCTTGTTTGAAGGTTTACCATCTCCCATTGTTGATAATGTCTTTAAGTAAACCTTTTCCTTGTGTTTGTATGCCTATAAGGTTGTATGTACCTTTGTTAAGCTACTTCTTGAAACCCTGGGTATCAAGCACTCTTTTCTAGGTTTTGCTTATGGTACGTTGTTCCTCTTACATAAAGAATGGTGCCCTAATCTGTAGAAGTAGTACCTTGGTTAGCCACTTACAAACATCAACTTGACCCAGTTAACTTATAACATCCTTTAGGTGATAAACTGGGAAGCCTCCCATGTAGTGAAATTCCACTAAAGAGCAAGAGGTGGAGTCTTAGGGTGATAGTGGCAACCAACTCATTGTTGTAGATTGATTTGGATTTTGCCTTGTTAGGCGTGCTAGATTTTGAGGCAACAAGAAGCATAAACCAACACCCCCAATCGTCGTCCTAAAAAAAATTAAAAATAAAAATAAAAATAAAAAGTTTATGGTAGAAGACCCTACAAAAACCTTGAAACAAAAAGGATAGGCCTTTAAAATAGGAGAAAAATATCCATAAAGAAGCATAAAAATATAAGATAAAATTGGACAAGAAAGCCTACAAGGGGAGGAAGAGCTCCTAAGAGATGTTGAAGGCTCAAAGAGGAGACAAGGAATCCTAAAGTAAAAGAAGCACACAAAAATCATATAAAATGAAAATTCAAGTGTGCAAATAGGAAGATTCGTGAGATTTTAGAAAACAAAACTATTATTTGGGTAGCATAACGAATTTAGCAAGAAGCAAGCACAACCAACTTGTTGAATTTCCACGACCTTGGTGTCTAGGATAGAATCTTAAATCTCTGACACTACCAAACCAAGAATCTCAACAAAGCTACTTTGCACAGCAGAACAATATAATGCAATAAATCAATCATGTGCACAATAGGAACAATAACAACAATATTGGTAACCCAACTTTGTTATATTGTCAACATATAATACAATAGTCTAAGGCTCGCATACAAGGGATAATGACCCTCAAATATCCACAAGTACAAGAATACAAGATACAATGATAATCTCGCTGCTCTAGTGCACAATCATAGCCTCTACGTCATATCTCGTCTTGTAGGTCCTTCGCTTTTGATCTGCTCTCTAGTTGCCCCTTAGTCCATCAAGAAACAACATATAGAGATTCCAGGAGGGTTTCCTGTGATCACTGCTGCAAGTCGCTTCTGCTACAATGAACTTTGGCTCATCAATCTACTCCTCTAGGCTGGCCAATACCTGAGCTATCCAACTGCCAATCTAGCAGTCACTTTTGTCCATCAAAGTGTTGCACATTAGGCTCTAATTCTTCAACCAACACACAATTGTCAGCGTCCTTCTTGTCCACCTGTTCAAGGGCTACTTTGGACATCTACATGCTGCCCTCCATCAGTCCAAAGATGCCCAATACGTCATTGTGGAATTTTCTCTTAAGTTAGGGCTTCTAACCACCAAGTCAAGCCCAACCACTAGGCTTCCACAGGCTGCAAACAATTATGTCCGCACTAGGACTGATCCAACTAGCATCTACTCACACAAAACATATCACATAACACATACCTTGCTTCTTCATAGGTTGTTGCAGTCTGTTGTAGGTCTATACTACTGGTTATGACTGTTGACACATTGCACTAGCACTCTTCCTCCACGTCCGAATCGCTCCCACAGTTGCGGCCTACCTCCATATAGTTCTGCCCACAATTCTCTGTTGTTTTTGGCTAATACCAGCCCCAAATAAGCCCTCTCGGCCCCATATTCTAAGGAAGATCAAGTTCACGGCTTACTTGAACCATTGTTCCAGCCTTACAGCCCTCTGTCCAAGGAGTTTAGCCTGTGGCCCACCTGTACCAAGCATAGAAGAATTGCGGCCTGCTTTAAGGAGGAGAAAGACACTTAAACTATGCCAAAACACAGCCCAAAAACCATCTTATGTTTGCGGCCTCCACCTGAGCTAAACTCGGATTTGTGGTAGGGAGAAAATCATGCCAAACCAAGCCTTCTTCCTCCACGCCTTTGCTTCTCCAAAAATTCGTTGCTTCAGATGTGTTTACAAAGAGATAGATGCACATTTGGATGAGTAAAATGGCTCTCCATCACCTCCTATTTAGACACTAAAGGAGGGCTCCACGAACTCTCTAAGAAACATGTCTTTTGGCACATTCACTCTCAAGTCTACATGACTTATGTGCCAAAAATCCATCTTAAACTTCAAAAATTCATAACTTATCGTAGACAACTCGAAATTTGATGATTTTCATTGCGTTGGATTCTCCTACACGTCCTCTATCATCTCCATCCGTAAAATGCCTCATGGTTTTGGCCCAATTCCTTTGGGTACAAAACCCCAACCTTGGGTTCCAAGCCCACAATGCCCTATTGTGGCGATCCAACCTCCAAACCCTAAACCCTAGGGCTTGGAGTACCTCCCAATCTATCAAAAATCAACACAACTCACTATTAGGTGTGGAACTAGCAAATTGTTGCAAAAGTTAAAACAATGAGAGAAGCTTAGGGATGGGAAAAAAATATCTTGTTTCATGGATTTGAAAACATGAAAGAAACAAAATATGGGAATTTTCAAACAAAAAGGGCCAAGCCATAAAGAAAAGGACAAGGATGTGACACCCAAAAGATGAAAAAGGCACATGAGCCCCACCATGGAGGTAGTTCATTGACCAATGCCAATGCTAAACAAAGAAAACAGACCATCCATTAGACTAATTTAATAAAAATGGATGTGCCCTAGACATTAAACTAGGTTACCAAAGTCAACATCCTTTGTTGGCTCTGCATGGTACCATCTAATAAAGTTCCATAGTGAGAGTTGTATAGGAATGGATACTAGTTTAATCATTTGATGTGATAAGTCAACCTTGATAAGGGCCAACTATAAAGGAGGAGATCTATCAACTCAATTAAATTGAAGGTTGAAAAAGAGATGACAATTAAGGAATGAATAACAATGCAAGATCAAAGTACCTACAAAAAATCAGTATAGAACAAAGTAACATGAAAAATCAAGTTATTTGTGCCACTTTTTGCCCCTAAATTCCCTATGTATTGAAGGCATGGATGCTACCACAAATGAACCCAATTATTTGATTCTTCACCTTTAGACTATACATGCAATGAGATGATGAAGGACAAGGACAATTGGGGCAAGGCTCGCTTTTTACCAACTAATAAACTAGGCCTACAGAATAACATCAGTAAGTGTCTAAGAAAACAATCAATTATGAAAAGGAGAAGGGTCGAGATAAAAAGAGTCAAATGCTAGTTGAAAGGTCAAAACATTGAAGGGAGATCGAGAGGCCAAAAAGGGAGGTTGAGAAACCAAAAAAGATGGTCAAGAGGCTAAAAAGGGAAATGATGATGCTAATAGGAAGGAAAAAATGTGGGATGTCAATGCAAAAATAGAGTCAAGATGACAAAGTGGAAATAGAGAAGTCGAAGCGAGCAAGGGGAAGCACCAAGCCTAGAAATTTCTCCAAGCAAACATTTGAGAAAAGAGCCAAAGGATATGTCACTAAAAAGATAGTAAAAGGAAAATAAGGAGAAAAGAACTTAGCTCCAAGCACCCCTCAAGGCATTGTAGATGGGCTACACGAAGCAACAAGATAGCTTAGGGAATGAATAGTAGGAAGGATTATTCTCAAGGAACGAAGGGTGAGTAGTGTCAATAGTGACATAAAACAAAGCACTAAAGTAAGGTTTGGCACACATAAACCACAAACACATTGTCAACTACAAAGGAAAATGAATCATGGACAAGGAAAAGGCATGAAATTGCAATGGGAAATGCTACAAGTGAGATGGTATACATTATTTGCAACAACAAAAGCAGGTTGTTGGCAAGGATACAACAATTGTAAAGGAAGAGCATACAAATTAGGGATGTAAATAGGAATAAGAGGTAGGGGATAAAATGGTTTAGATATAAACACCATGCAAGGTATGAAAGAAAGTAAACGATTGCAAGAAAAGGAAAACCAAAAGAGGAACCATTCGAAAGGGAGAATGAGTGGATGGCAATATCTTGGAAAATATAGTTATACAAAATCCTAGGATATTAACAGTGACAAAAGGATATAGATCCTTATATATAACCTTTAGAGCAGCAATGCAATAGTAATGAACCAAGAGAGGGATGCATACTCGTAACTACATTTGCCATCATTCATCACACAGCCTCGAAATCCCACTAGGCCAATTAAGGGTATGTTGTCCCCAATTATGTGTAAAACCTCCACATTATGTAAATGGATAAGATATTTTAGTTGTGTCATTTATTGGATATTGAGATAAAGGAGTACTTCACCTTAAGGTGCCCCACATTTCATAATATCATATAAGATATAATTATTTATACCATGATTTAGGAGGGTCTTACTACCCTTTTCACTATCCAAATCAAAGATGTTTGGCTTTCTACATCCTAGATGAAATTACATAGACAACAACCCAATAAGACTCATCCAAGTTGAGGACTATTCGGTTGGTTACCTCTTCCCCCAAGCCCATATTGTCAATTGAAGGTGTGAGGTGCCATGGAAACACACCTACCATGTATAAAAGGTCAACAAGTAAGTGGGAAAATCCATGTCTTTTACTATGTCATGAAATGACGACCTTCTTACATGAAGCCATGGAGCTTTCCCCACTCCAGTTCGTTTACCTCTAACACAGATCAAGTTGTCAAGTATCCATTACCAGATTTCTCTTTGCCTCAGATACTAGGAAAGCTTTAATAGATTGTACCTAGACACCCCCAAGAATCCCCAACCAAGTCGTCTTAGCTCCAAGTATTCCCAAAGGAATATCATTACATTTTGCATTGATAATTTAATGGTAATTGATTATGATAGAGATAAATCCCCCACCTTTACATCTACATATGTGACAAAGTAGTTGCCCACTTCTTTTATTTGTTTTATTTTGCATTACAATGTACTCATCTTTTGTTTTCATATGGGTTTATCCCTTTTTACTCACGAATTTTTATGTACTTCTTTAGTCACTTAAAGGTAGCTTTCACAACCCCACATCACTATTGTGGCTTGTTGTACTCCTAATGTCATCAACTCATTTTGGCCACTTTTGGACATTCCTAAGTGTATCTTATCTTATTTGCTACTACATCTACCCAAAGGGAGTGTTCAATCGTTGTCAGAGAGGTTTCCAAAGAATGAGATGTTGATGGAGAATGAACCTATTAAAGAAAACAAAGAAAACACAATAAATTCAAGAAGAAATTAAGGAGAAAACAAGGTACTTAATGGAGAGAATGTCGAAAAGTAACATTGTAGAAGGATTCACGTTATTAATAGTTATGGGATTATGGAATCTTTCCTATGGAAAGGACTACCTAACTATTCCAATTCTCAAAGGACTTCTATGATAAGAAAAAAAATAGAGCAAAAGGTTGTGGTAGGGGGCTCCGTTGTAAAAGTGAAAAAACTACAACAAGTTAGAACTGAGGGGTAAGAGGGAACACTCAAAGGGTCAAGGCCAAGTTAGGAGAAGGTATTGCAATGAAAGCTACATAGATTTGTCTAATAAATCAAGACAAAGCCAAAGAGACTCCAAGAATATGCTTTTCAGTAGGCACATAAATTGTTTAGGCAACAATGATGCTAGTTAAAAGAGAAAAAGGCCACAAGAAATGTCTGCACCTAGGGGATATGAAAAAACATGGCCCCCAAATGACAAGGAACGAGAGCGCCTCTTGCCCAAGAGAATCCAATGCATACTTGATAGATAATCCATGGAGGAGCCAAGAGGTACCAAAGGTTTGACTAGTGGAAAAGGCTTTGTTGAAAAAGGAGAGTAAATGAACTAGGAATGGAAAGATAGGGAACAAAATGGGGAGGAGAATTCTCCAATGCAAGGAAAATAAAAATGAGGAGAAGGGGATTATAACTAAAGAAGTGTGAATCCAATTCACATATAGCGGGTTTAACCCATGAGGAATCACTAAAACAATGCACTATATTAGGATTTGATACAAGACCAAGGTGGAGTAACAAAAATGTAACAAATAGTTCAAAATCCAAACTACTTATCACTTTTCAAGGAGGTGGATGGCTTGAGAACTAGATTGAGCCACATAAGGTTCAAGGCTAATCTTGGGAAAAGGCAAAGTAAAACACTCGGGAAAAGGAGATATGTTCCTTCACAACCATTGAAAAATCCCAAAACAAAATTGAGTTGGTCCCTTAGGCCACTATCTCCAATGAGATAAGTGAATATATTATTTCCGATGAAGTCATTGATTTCCTTTTGGAAAGTATAAATAATTAAGTTGTGAAAATGAGTAAGGGTAAGAGGTATTTTTATAAGTTAGATGAGAATCCAACTTAGAAAGGAAAAATTATCAAAATAGTTGGCACACATAAAATAAAATAAACGAAGGGTTAGGGACCACTATGCACCCTATGATCAATATTGAGAGCCATGAGACAAGGGTGAGTGTTCCCAAACTCCATAAATTGCATGGAATGGTCCACAAATTCATAAAATTCAAAGGAAACAGAAGACAAGGATGTCCAAAAATAAAAAAAGTCAAGGTTAAAAGGCAAAGGATGGGATTTTAACCCATGAAACAAAAGAAGGCATATGGCCCTCACTAATGAGGGGTCCATTAGCAAAGACTAAGGAAAAAACAAGGCAAAGTATCATCCAATACATTAATTTTATTAAAAAATTGTCATTAGCACATTGAACCAATTCATTAAGTGCAATCTCTCTTTTGGTCCTATTATAGCAAAATCTCACACTTCACAACATAAAGTCCTAAAGTTCAAGTGTGAAACCTTGTGTAGCTCAAGAGGGGGGGAACTGTCACCTCATAAAACCTCTTCTCACTTCTAGTTGGATCTCCTCTAGCTCAAGGGGAGGGGGGGGGGGGTGTTCTCCCTAGTAGATCTTACACATTTAGTGACCCAGTCAAACAAAGTCAAGATCCCCATGAGACTTCCATTTCTATTACCACCAATCAAAGGATTGAACAATTAGAATTTAAGGTGGATCTCTAAGATAGGATTGTTAGGGATATTTTTTAGGTAACTTCAAAATTTGAGCTCAAAGGGAAGGTCCTCAAATACACACTAGCAAAGAATTACAACATGATTCAAGAGAGTGAACCCAAGCAAAATAGTTTAAAGGATTTTAAAAGAAGAGTGATGGAGTATAGAAGATCAATGCCTTAGATCGCCAATGTATTTTTGGGCATATGGGGTCAAGGAGCAAAACACTTTGAAATAAATGGACTAGATCTAGGTTCAAATACTTAAGGGAGACCCACTTATGTCTCTTAGAGGTTTGACCTAGGCATCCTACAATATTTAAAGATGGGATAAGGGAGTGACCTCCACTTAGGTCATCTCAAAAGAACTTGATGAGAGTTTTAAAGAGGCTTGGAGAATATTTAACTTCAAAAATTTGGGCAAACCCACTTGTGTACCCTAGAGGTTTGGGTTAGGTGTCTTACAATGTTCAAGAATAGGATAAGGGAGTGAGCTTGAGCTTCACTTAAGACATCTCAAAAGAACTTGGTGAAGGATTTTTTCAAGAGTGAAAGCGAAATAAAATTGCCAACAACACTTTGGTGAATATTTAATAACTCTCATCCATAACCATAACCAAGATGAAGAAAGACTACTTCAATCACCATGCATCCATCCACGTTCTACCAATATTCATCCATGAAAAGAAGACTATCCACATCCAAAAGGCCTTTCTCATCAATATCTACCAATAAGACTATTCACATCAACAAAATCCTCCCAGAGGTCACTCTACTTATTCCTCCATAGCCAAAATTAAGAAACAATAGAAAATTTCAGAAATTTCAGACTTGCTAAGGGATTTCTCCCCCAATCCCACCATAATAAAATGAGATGAAGTGCTATATTTATAAAGGAGGTGCTCAACTTCCTTTACATTAAAATATTATTTTCCTAGGCTAAGAACCCCTAATGTAGCCTATGAAGGAGGTGAAATCCCTCTTCACCAATTAAATAATCCAAAAATACAAAATATTGGCTTTGTCAAGCCACTTGTACAATGCTAAAGGGGAAGATGCCCTCAAAAGTAATACATCTCCTTGAATGAGGGGAATAAGGGAGTTTGGCATAGCATCCAATCTCCAAAGGCTCTAGAAAAGTTCATCTTCCTCCACAAATTCAGTGGGTACAATCTCCAAGTGTGGGAAATGAGACCTCAAGATAAAGAAACCTCCCAAAGTGATGGCAAGTGAGGGCTCCATGGTGCCATGTTTAGCCTCCAAAGGTTCTGCAACATGTCATCCATATCCACCAATCAGCACACAAAACTCCTTCAAACAACATGTCCACAATGATCAATTCTCCAATAAAACAGGGTCAAACAGTGTTCAAAAGCCAGCCACCTAGACTAGTAAATTCCCTCCCAAGAGGACAATACAGTCCTCGATGGAAGAGCACTCCTTTTAATCATCAATTAACTCCTTCAATTAGGTCACTTCTTCTCAAATCCACATCAGCATTAATATTTAATGAAGGCCAGCCCTAATCAGCATTCAAAGGTCAGCTAACCTTAGTTTTGTGTGTTGTAGGTCAACCTAGTCCCAAAAATTGCTGCACAAATATGTTATATATAACAAAGCATTGAGGGTTCACCAATTAATCATGTCCTCAATTCAATACACACTCTGTGCTACTAAATAGACCACAAGTCAAGAACAGAATGACCCATAAGATGAAACAAGTCATAGTCCATTTAAACATGGACTCCAACATACTATGTTATATGCACTTGCCTGGTTTGATATCAGAGACAATTTCCACTTCAGTTAGTGTCTTTAGATTTTCAGTTTCCATTGGAGAAACTGCCTATAAGTATTGCAAAAAGTCGCAAAACATTTTTAAAAAAGTATGCCCTGCTGCGGCTTTAGGCTGTATATTGGCTAGATTCTGACCACCAAACAAATCTTAATGTATTGGACCCCTGCGCTTGTTCCTCAAATCAATACAAGATCTGGGTGCATCTTATAGCATTCTAACACTTCTGAACTCTTATTTTCAAAACCCTGCAAATGATCACAACTCCAAGATATACACTGTATAGTTTTCTCCATATCTGCCTCAAAACAACAGGCCTACCACTACTTGATTATCTGTTTGTCTACTTACTAGATCAATGACCCGATTTGCCATAGAAATCATGGCAAATCAGGTCACACTAGATCCTTTACATGCTGGTATGCTTCTGAAAGTCCATTATTGTTCTTCTAGTTAGGGTGATGGAGCTGGAGATACATCTTATTGTTGGATAAAGGACTAGCATAGAGGATATGTAAATCCTAACGTACGATCTACACCTTATCTCCTTACATTCTGATTGAATTTGATGATCTGTACGGCTGCAATTACAAGTGAAAAAGAAAAGAAAAGACCTTAACTATTATTTGATGCTACAAGTCTCCAAAATGTGACCACTCTATTGTGTTCTTTGGATCTCCTGGCAGCAATGATCTCATACTGGATATCACATAGGCATGAAATGAGAGGGCATTCAGCCACACATTAGTTTTCAGGCCTTTGTAGCCATAAAGCTTCCCATATTCCCCAACCAAACATTCCATATATTTTGGGTTGCTCACAAGATGAAGTAGTTCAAGATGATATTTCAATCTATTTCAGGTGGCCAGCCTTCCAACACACACTTTCTCACTATCCTAGAACTCAAGAACATGCAAACAGTGGTAGAAATTTGTAAAAATTTCCACATGACAAAATGGTGGGTAATTACTAATAGGTCCTACATATCAAGTTTTTTACAATAGAATTCTATCTGATAGTGATACTTTCATTAACAATAGGTATAACTACACAACGATATAGAAATTCAAAAAAAAACATTTTTCATACTACAACATTAGCATTAAGTGCACCTTGAAAGAGTGTTTAAAATCACGTACTTAAGGATAAGTTATCACACTTTTTAAGTTCCTTAACCTATAGGAGCCAAATAAATATACGAAGTTAAAGCGCTTCTAATATATTCATCTTTCATAATAAAACATTAGCATTTTAGTGCATATTGAAATAGTAAATAACATCAAGTATTTAGGTATAACACTTTGTAAATCCCTTTAGTTAACAAATATAGAAACGAATGAGAATGACAATTACAGCTCAAACTATATTCAATGAGAATAGAGAACCGCAAATACTTTTGAAACCAGGTATGATCTGGCATATAGAAATGATCTAAGCAAGCCAAACAAATATAGAAACCAATGAGAACGACAATTACAGCTCAAACTATATTCAAAGAGAATAGAGAACCGCAAATAAGGTATGATCTGGCATATAGAAATGATCTCAGCAAGTCAAACAAACATGTGGAAGACATTGGGCTCTTACCTCGAAACAAAATTAATATATTATCATCTCATCTTCATCCTCAATGGAACCCTCCTTTTCACCTATTGCAAATCAAAGTTCCTTTCAACACTGAGCCAAAATCAATAAGCAAACAAAGAAATTAAATGTAAACGAGCTTTCCCACAACATGCCAACTCTTGAGAATTCCCACAATTTCAGTCTAAAATCAATTTAATAATGAAAAGTGTTTAACCTCTCCTATGAATAACAACTCCTAAGGCTCTATGTTATTCTCTACCAAGGCTCCCATTATCATTACTCAGATATACGTAGCTAAAAGTTTAAAACTCCAGTCTAATATATAAATTAGAAAAAGAAAAACAATAACATACAACATAAATAGCGTAGCCAATAAATAAATGAAAAAGAAAACAACAGCCAACGAAAAGCACCCAACCAAAACAATGTGCACCTACATGACGGAGGCTCGTGATATTCTTCATCAGACTTGTATCCATGACTCCTTTCAAAAGCTGGAACGGACAATAGTACTTTTAAGGCTCCATACATATTAATGCAGGGCATTATCCAACCCAAAAAACATATATCCAGCGATCTATCCTTTGCTGTACATCCTACCATAAAATAAAATTACCTGGAAAAAGATTGTGAACACCAAGGAAAATACTGAAGAAATTAATGTAAAATATAAGAGATTGGTTGTTTACGTGACAGAAGGTGTAGCTACATAGATTGACATTGTATGTGCCTGCAAAGACCATGACATACAGATCAGTGAATGCTTTTTCGTCTTTAGGAAAGCAAGATTAGGAAAGTCGGTGCTTCCCTTGCTTGTTAAAATGAACAAAGGGAAAAGGTTCACGACATTTCTTTCGCACGTTTATATTCTGTCCTAATAAGAGGATGGTTGCTTACCTGACCGAAGGTATATAGCTACATAGATTAACACAATGTGTACCTGCAGAGACCATGAGATACAGAGATTTTTGTGTCTTCAGGAAAGCAAGAGTGGAAGAGTCGTGTAGCTACATAGATTAACACGTCCCTGTAGCGACCAAGAGATACAGAGATCGGTGAATGTTTTCGTGTCTTTAGTAAAGAGTCGTACCTTCCGCGTGTCGCAATTCATTGCCTGTTATAGAAACAAGTCTTCGTTACGAAGTGAAAGGGCGTACGAATATCCTCTCGCACGTTTATATTCTGTCCTATCTCTTTTCGCGTGTTTAAAGTCCACTGCAAACCATTTTACCGAAATGAGTGAAAAAACAAATGGCGAAAAGAACAAAACGAAAATCCTCCTATTGTAACAGTTGGAGACAACTCTATACACCTGTTCCAATCTTGATTTTACTAAGTCAGCCTATCTGATCTTGAAGCGCTTCTTTCCTCAGTGATTATGGAGCGTTTTTTTCCTTCTTTATGGTGATCTTGGAGTTAAGATTTCGATGAAACTCAATTAAATTCATATTTTCTTTATAGTGATCTTGGAGTTAAGATTTTGATGAAACTCAATTAAATTCATATTTTCGTGATTTTGGAGTTAAGATTTCGAAGAAACTCGATTAAATTCATATTTTCTTATAAACCGCATTGGCCGTAGTATAGGTTAGTCAATATAATCATTTTTAAACGATAGAAACCAGATTAGTGAATGTTTTATTGCTCTTGGAAACCGAGAATTAAAGGATCGTCGCTTACCTTAACTAATGATGAGTCAAAAAGGTGTACGAGCATTTTTTGGCACATTCGTATCCTGTCCCGCGCGTCAACCTCATTTCCCCAAATTCACAGCAAATCACATAAAGAAAAGATTTGAACACCCTGTTGAGCAGACATTGTGACGGACAAACATAAGGCGCGTATAGAAACCTAAGCTTCTCATCTCATAACCCTCCCTTTCACCTGTTGCAAAATTATTAACCGCGTCAAAACCCATACGCAAGAACTGTCAAAGAAAATAAAAGCATTCCATGATTAAAGCCCTTGCCATTCCCATAGCTCCATTGTGAAGTAGAAATAATGAAGAAAAACGATTTAATGATTAGGGCTTTATGGAGCTAGAACTACAAAATGACTATTAACCATTCTCTACCAAGAAGCTTCTCACTGGACAGATTTATTAGTAAAAACTACATGAATAAATATACATAGGAAAATAAGTGCATACCTGCCCCTCCACCCCACTGGATAACATGGATTTCATCTCGAGCGTTTCTTTCTGCTCTACATTACAACAACAAAATAAAATCACCCTGGCAATTGATGCATACAGCCAGGGTAAAATAAAAGAAAGAACGACAAATTACAATTATAACAAAAAAGAAGCCCAAATTACAGTCAAAGCGGAAAAACAGATGAAAATTACGAAACTGCAAAATCCAAGATGCATGGCCATGCGAAGAAAACAAACATCAACAGCAAAGAGGCAAAGACAATGCAATGCGGAGTAGAGAAGAAGCTGAAGAGATGAAAGTCTGCACATGTTTGATATGCGAAAATGGCATATATATAGACTCCCTTTCAAACGGTCAAACCGCCCTGAACTGATAGCATTTTCTTTTGGTAAGCGGAGAAGGCATTCCATTCCCAACCGCATGCACTTTGAAATTTGAATTCGCTACAGCAAAGAGAGAAAAGCAACACTCTGCTTTTGAATTTGAATTCGCTAAAGAAAAACTGCACTCTGTTTTTGTAAATATCCTTTGGCCAGCTTTTGTAACTTTCCTTTTTTGTCTCGTATTATTTTAATTCGCTAAAAACAACCCTCTGCTTTTGTAAATATCATTTGGCCAGCTTTTGTAACTTTCCTTTTTTGTCTCGTATTATTTTTTGAGCAACTCTCGACTGTTATTTGTTTTTCAATATGTTTATATAGTTTTAGATTACATCATTAGTAATTTGGTTTTTAATATATTTATTTAGTTTAAATTATAAATATGTTTATTTAACTTTTAATTTATTTTAAATTATAAATATGTTTATTTAACTTTTACTTTATTTAAATAAAAAAAAAATATTTATTGAACTTTTAATTTATTTTAAATTCTAAATATGTTTATTTAATTTTAAATTTATTTGAATGAAAAATAAAGCTTTTATTTTTATTCAATAATCCACTACGAAAGTCAAATCACAAAGTTCTCTAAATCTCTTTCTTTTCTGGGAGGTTCCGTCTCCCTCCATTGTGCCTGTTCTTTCACTTCAGTCAGCCCGGCCGCCTGGACTGGGATATGGATATTCTTTAACCTGGGCTTTTCAATTATTAGTATTTTTATTTGATTTCCAATTTCTTAATTATCTTAAAAATTATTCAATATTTTATCTGGTTTTTTATATTTTTAATTATCAATCATCTCTATCTAGTTTTTAAAATTTTAATATATTTAATTTTATGTAAATTATTTAAAAAAAATTAATATGGATAATAGAGGAATATTGAGTGTTAAAGGAAGAGGGAATGGAATGAAGTTTTATTAGGAAATATTTTGTATAATTAATATATATATAGAGGAATAAGGTTTTGTTAATAAATTTATTTATTTGATTTTTAATATATTTATTTTTATTAATAATTTTGTTAATACGTATGTTTTTGAATGCTCGGACGGAGAGGAGTATGAGTTTTTGGATTTTTTTTATGAACATTTTTTATTTTTATTTATTATTTTTTTAATTAAATGGTGTATAAAATGGAATATAGTAAAAGAATGGATGGAAAAAGTATTTTTATTTGGATTATAAATATATTTTTAAATAGTTATAAATTAATAATAGCTTATTATATATATATATATATATATATATATATATATATTATATATTTTGTTAATATATGAAAAAAGGCGAAAAGAAAATATGAATAAGATTAATAGTTGTAATGCAGCATAATCTTTGTCTTTATGGCTAATAAATTGATTAAGGTAGTGTGGGGTTGTCATTGGAGAACGTTTTTTTTTTGCAATTTGTCATTATTCTTGTTTTTGAACATCCATATTTCGCACAATAAAAGCCACCTCCACACTCTGCACTCTGCACTTCTACTTTTCGCACAATGAAAGCCACCTCCACACTCCCCACTTTGCACAATGAAATCCACCTTTGCACTCGGCACAAATTCTTCCTTTGCACCTCTGAAGAACACATGATAGCACAAATAAGAAAAAACAAAATCATGAAATCGGAACATTTTATGGAAGGCATCCATGGTTGGTGGAAAACTTGCACATTAGGATTTTAGAACAGTTTAGTCATGAGATGAATTTATTAGCTATGGACTTTAGCATCTTGGACTCCTTAAAAAATGTCATATCATTGTTATTTCTTCGTCTAAATGAAAATGATATTATTGACATTATTAGGTTTGTTTTGTTTATGCTTATACAACAAGGGTACTAGTGCCCACTACCAGCTAGCTTCCACATCTTGAATGTGCACACATAAAGTGAGTGCGAAGAAAGCTTTCATTGTGCTTTCTCCACACTCTTGCAGCTCCACACTCCGCAAATTGCATGTGAAATTCTCATTTTCTTATATACAAATAATAATGTCAACGAATCCTTCATTACCATTTAATATCCAAAGACTATAAATTCATTTTCCCTTTCATTATTTGTGCTAAATTCTGCATGGTTTTTCTTGAATCTCAAGAGCTACCAACAAACGAACTTTATCTACACATCTCATGACCCTTGCTTTCCCTTCAACAAAACCGGCGCTAGGGAACAACTCTTGTAAGAGCTCAAGCAGTTGTTGGAATTATACAAGGACAAGAAGGAGACCAGCATCACCACCACTAGCCACTTTCTTCCGCAATGTTTTGTATCCTCACATGCATTTTTGCATATTACATATTAATTAATTTATTAGTGGGTTCTATTTGGAAATGCAGAGGTGCAGAAAAAGATTTCATTGTGCACACTGCCAAAATTCTATGGAGTGTGGATGTGTGATGAAGTTATGTGAAGGTGGATTTCATTGTGTAGAGTATGGAGATGTGAAGGAAAGCTATGTGAAAGTGGCTTTCATTATGCGAAGTACAGAGCTGCGAAGGCGAAAATAACAACAGATTGCGAAAATGCGAACATTCTTAAATAACAACAAAATGTGGGCCTCACACAAAGAGGCACTGTTAAATTGTAGCAAGGAATGGATTCATTTGACTTGTGCCTTAGTCAAATGGAGAAATTAGATTTTCCATATCAGCAAGATGACTTGGATGGCAGTTAGTTGGAGTGACATGGCTTTGTCTCCTAGTTAAATCAGTAAATTCAAGTTTGTAGGCTAAAGCAGAGTTGTACATTGGTTGATTGCTAAAATATAGCAATCTAGTGGAGTATATGTCAATTAAACTCAGTTATTTGAGTTTTATTCATTAGTAGAGTCAGTAGGAGTTCATTTGGGTAGTTATAAAAATTGTTAACTCACTGATCTCTCAGTTAACTGGTCAATTTACTAAAAATAGTCCCAATCATTCATGTAATTCAAATTTCCTAATTGGAGTGGAGGAAAAGGAAAATTTTGTTCATCAATTGTATACTAATTGAGTGTATAGAGTTTTTGCATTAAGCAAGTGGTCAATTCCTTCAATATTTGCGCAAGGAAATAGGGAATTCTCCTATTTTTTAGGGGTTAATTTCCTCAAGGATTGCACAAGGAAATAGGAGGATAATAGAGGCATATTTTGGCTAAGTGTTGGTCAGAGCAGGTCAGTGAGCAGGAGATCGGTATTGCAGTGTGTGTGGTGCTTGATGTGTGAAGTTGTAATTGTAATAGATCCATATTTCTCATCTAAATTAATGTAAAGCAGCGAGGGGTTTTTTCCTAGTTGGGTTCCCCTGTAAAATCATTGTGTTCCTTGTGTTTTGATGGTTGCATGTTATTACATGTGTTTCTATTGTGTGTTTTCCTTTCTGCGGAATTATAGAAGAAATTTGTGTCTCTTGTTTTCAGCTCGAATTCATTAGCAGTAGAAAATTTCTTGCCATTTCTACATGGTATCAAAGCTTCAGAAGACTACATAGAAACCTTGTTCCGGATCTTCTCTTGGAGAAATTTCGATTTAAAGAGTTTTTGTTGTAGATTTTCTACAGTGCAAGAAAAATGTCTTTCAATGGATTGAGGCTTGAGTATGCATTGGAGGGCACCTCGAATTTTTGTATTTGGAAAGACAGGATGAAAGTTGTCCTGGATGACAATGGTGTATGGGAATACACACAAAATTTTATTCCAAAACCAGCAGCATCAGATGCACAAGAACTTTCTCAGTGGAAGAAAGACACAACAAAAGGTAGGAGGATTATTCTAGAGGGTGTCAGAGATCATGAGGTTTTGAACTTGCATGGAAAGAAGACTCTTTTTGTAATGTGGAAAACTCTCACGGGTCTATTCCAGAGCAGCAGCGATGTCAGGAAATTGGCAATGATAGATAAACTAAGGAGCATTTGAATGTAGAAAAATGAAACCATTCCACAATACCGATCCAGATTCACTCAAGTTTGAGATGAGAAAACGTGTCATCATCTGAACTTGTGATCTTAGCTCTCCTTTGCCTTCTGAAATCCTAGCATGACTATCAAAATTTAATTAATGGAAGAGACAAGCTACTAGATTGGGAGAGACTTTGGTCTGATTTGGTGCAAGAGGAGATCAGAAGAAACACTAGAGATGGCATCACATTCAGAGTCGATGAGGAAGAAAACCTTTCCTTGGAAGGAAATGGAAAGAAAGTCAAGGGCAAGAAGGCCCAAGGAAAGGGAAAATCCAGCTAGAACCAGGGCAAGAAGAAGGACCACAGCAAAATTAAATGTTTTCACTGCCATGAATATGGACATTATGCAACCAAGTGTTCGCACAATAAATTCGAGAAGAATCCTACAGGAGGAGCAGGAGGTTATGCTCTCAAATTAGATTTCACCCTCATTAAATGCATGGAAAGTATTGTACGAGGCAGTGTATAGTACTTGGACTATGGAGTCTCATTTCATATTACAGGAAGCAAGGAGTTCTTCAACATCCTAGAGGAGAAGGACCTACAATTACACATAGAACTTGGAGATGATGGGAGGTATAGTACCAAAGGGATTGGTACTGTCACCTTTAAGAGGAGTCAGGCTCCCACCTTCACCCGAAAAAATATAATGTATGTGCCTAGGCTGAAGAAAAATTTGATTTTTGTAGTTGTATTGGAGGACAAAGGTTATGATGTGGTTTTGAGTAAAGGGAATTTTTTTTTGAAGCATGTTGCTACTAGGCAAGTGAAACAAATTGGTGTTAGAGTGAAAAAATTTTACAAGCTAGAGGTGGATGCATGCACTGCATTGAGTAGCAAAGCAGAAGATGTTCAAAGTCAAGATGTTGGAGAACTATGGCATAGGCACATGGGTCACCTACACCATGGAGCCTTGAAAATAATGCAGTAGATCACCACAGGACTTCCAAAATGCACCCTTGACCAACATGGTGTTTGTAAAGGATGCACTCTTGGAAAATATGTCAAAGCCTCCTTCTAGGGCCGAGATACTAGAGTTGGAGCAATCTTGGAGCGATTTCTCTCAGATGTGTGTGGAACATTTTCTATAGTCTCATTTGCAAAGCACATGTATTATGTAATTTTCAGATATGACTTTTCCCGCAAGTGTTGGATTTATTTTATGAAGAAGAAATATGAAGTGTTTACAAAATTTGTTGAATTAAAAGCATTAGTTGAAAATGAGGTTGGACAAAAAATTAAATCCCTAAGAAGTGATAATGGAGGAGAATTTGTGTCTAATTCTTTCAAAGAATTTTGTGCCAAGGAAGGTATTAGAAGAGAACTAATTGCACCCCACAACCCATAGCAAAATGGGGTGGCAGAGAGTAAAAATAGAAGCATTGTAGGGGTTGAAAGAGCCATGTTGCATGATCAGGGACTGCCACTATACCTATGGGCAAAAGCATGCAATACAAAAGTTTATTTACGGAACTAGAGCCCTCAAAAAATACTTGTCATGATCGCACCCAAAGAGGCTTCTCTGGGAGGAAGCCAGATGTCTTCTATTTTCAAATTTTTGGACCTACAGTCTATTTTCCTGTCTCCAAGGATAGCAAGAAAAATTTGGAGCCTGCAACTAAGATGAGGGTCTTTGTATGATACACAGAGACACTTCATAACTATCGGGTGTATTTTCTATGACTCAGGAGGACAATGATGAGGAGAGATGTCAGATTTGATGAGGAGAAGGTTATGAGAAGCTCTTTGGACAAAGAGCTGAGTATTACACTAGAGGAGGAACTTCTAGCTCTAAAGGAGGAGCCTCAATCAAAAACTCGGGATGTTGTGGAGCAGCCACATGTGGAGGAGTAGAAAGGAGGCCGAGTAGAGTCACCCACTTAGCCAGAATATTTCAGAGAGGGGAGGAAGAGAACTAGAGAGGTTGATAGGTTGGTGCAAGATGCATAGGAGCATGTGGGAACTCCTACATCCTTGTGTAGGTAGAGGAGATCACCAAATATATATACTGGTTATATGGCACTCATGATAGAACTCATTGACTATTAACCTTCTTCATTTGAGGAGGCAGTTTACCAACCTGTGCAGATAGATTCCATGGTGGAGGAGTATGACTCCATCACGAAGAAAAATGTATGGGAGATGGTGTCGAGACTAGAGAACAAGTTAGCGGTTGGTTCCGGACGGATAGACAAAGTGAAACATGCAACTGATGGCAGTATCAAGAAGTATAATGCCATATTTGTGAACAAAGGATTCTCACAGGTAAAGGGAGTTGGTTATGAGGAAACATTTTCCCTTGTGGCAATATATTCCTCTATCGGAACCATTCTAGCATTAGTTACACAGATGAGGTAGAATATCCACCAAATGGATGTGAAGACTTCCTTCCTCAATGGAGTGGTTGAGGAAGATATTTATGTAGAGCAGCCTGAGGGGTTTGAGACATTTGACAGGCATATACATGTGTGTAGACTCAAGAGAGCCCTTTATGGTCTCAAGAAAGCACCCTGTGTCCGGTACACTTAGATAGATACATATTTCAGTGGATTGGGCTTCACCACGAGTGAAGCAGATCTCAATCTCTACTACATTGCATTAGATGGAAATTTCTCATTCTAGTCTTGTATGTAGATGACTTGATATTGACAGGGGATGAGAATTTGATCTAATCTTGTAAGGAGGACCTTGCAAGAGAGTTGAAGATGAAGGACATGGGCTTGATGAACTACTTCCTTGGTTTGGAGGTGTGGTAGGGAGATGGAGAGTTGTTTGTGGGTCAGGGGAAGTATACCTTTGAAATACTTCAGAGATTCCATATGCAGGACTGCAAGCCTATGGACACTCCTCTAGCTACCAACTGGAGGAAGGAGGATGCTTCTACAAGAGAGGCAGTAGATGCCACCATCTATAGATAGATGGTGGTGTCCTTGATGTATCTGGTGAACAAAAAACTGACATGTGTTATGCAGTTAATCAACTGAGTCAATGTATGGTGAAGCCTACCAATCTTCACTGGAAAGTAGCAAAACATGTGCTTACAAACTTCATAGGCACAACATATTTTGGTCTATGGTACAAGAGAACTGATGGTGTGAAGCTCCAAGGCTTCACTTATGCAAATTGGGCAAGGAGTCCATCATACAGGAAGAGCACTTCGGGGGCTATCTTTAGTGTTGATTCAACAACTATTTCCTTGTATAGTAGGAAACAAATATTTGTAGCACTCAACTCAACAGGGGCTAAGTAAATGGTTGTTAGTCAAGCAGCATGTGAGGCCATCTGGATGAGGAAAATTATTGCTGGTCTCTTTAGTCAGGAGATGGATCCTACTGTGATTTACTAAGATAATCAGAGTTGTATCAAACTCTCTAAAAATCTAGTATTTCATTATAGGTCTAAGAACATTGATATCAAGTACCATCACTCGAGAGATTGTATGAAGAGGAGAATCAAGATGTTGCAGTACATTCCCACAGAGGAGCAGGATCCAAATATTTTGACAAAGTCATTGTCAAAAGGCAAATTTGAGTTCCACAGGAATAGCATATGGGTGATGCAAAACCCTTTTCTTGCTAAGAGGGAGTATTAAATTGTAGCAAGGAAAGGCTTCATTTGACTTGTGCCTTAGTCAAATGGAGAAATTTGATTTTCCATATCAGGAGGATGACTTGGGTTACAGTTAGCAAGAGTGACATGGCTTTGTCTCCTAGTTAAATCAACAAATTCACGTTTTTAGGCTAGAAGTAGAGTTGTGCATGGGTTGATTGCTAAAATCTAGCAATCTAGTTGAGTTATTGTTAGTTAAACTCAGTTATTTGAACTCTAGTCATTAGTAGAGTCACTAGGAGTTCAGTTGAGTAGTTATAACAATTGTAACTCATTGATATCTCATTTAATTGATCAATTTACTAAAAATAGTCCCAGTCATGCATGGAATTCAAATTGCCTAGTTGGAGTGGAGGAAAAGGCACATTTTTATCATCAATTGTATACTAGTTGAGTGTACAGAGCTTTTACAATGAGAAGGTGGTCAATTACTTCAGGATTTGCGCAAGGAAATAGGGAATTCTCTTAATTTTTAGGGGCTAATTTCCTCAGGGATTGCAAAAGGAAATAGGAGGATAACAGAGGTCTATTTTGGATAAGTCTTGGTCAGAGAAAGTCAGTGAGCAGGAGATCAACATTGCAGTGCAAGTGGCACTTCATGTGTGAAGTTGTCATTGTAATAGATCCATATTTATCATTTGAATTAATGCAAAGCAACAGAGGGGTTTTTTCCTAGTTGGGTTCCCCTATAAATCATTGTGTCCTTTGTGTTTTGACGGTTGCATGTTATTGCATGTGTTTCTATTGTTTGTTTTCCTTTCCGCAGAATTGTAGAAGAAATTTGTGTCTCTTGTTTTCAGCTCAAATTCATTAGTAGTGGCAAATTTCTTTCCATTTATACAGGCACAACCTTAATCAATTCATTAATAGCTGCAACACATCATAGTCCCTACCTCTTTGTGTGGGGTCTACTTTTGTCATTATTCGATAACGCTCTTTTTTCATAATCATTTTCAGCAATTGGTTGTATCACAAGTGTAATAGTTTGTTGGATTTCATTATGTGAAGCCATATATGCACTCTGCGCAATGAAAGCCAAGGAGACTTCCATGATAAAAAGAAATAATATGGTTGAATCAATGCTTTACTGCTACTACCTAATGACACTAATCGTGACTATTTCCTGGTGTTTACCTAGACATACAACAACTGAACGCTAAAGCCCATTAAAACAAAAGAGAAAAGATTTGATATTTCCAACATTGAAGGAGATGCTGAGATTATGTGAGAAGGATAAGAATTTGGAAATTGTGTTTTGTATAAAGTGGTCACAAATATAAACTTAGATTTCCATTCTCATAGGAGCATTTAGTCATGGCTTTATGGCACCATGTACATTAACATCATGAACTTTGATTTTGTAAAGGAAAAATTATTTAGAATATCAATATTTATAGTTATTCGGGAACCCTAATCATGCTGGTATACATGATACTTACAGGTTTATGCACACTTGGTAATCGTTATAGCAGTTGTCCCGAACTGCTAAAGATATAGAGAAATTGGCCATGTCCAACCTATTTGTGCAGGGTGTTAAATGATGTAACTAGGTTCGACCTTCATAATGACTCATGTATTCTTGATTTTGTATATTTGATGTAAGAAGTAAAAGAAGAGAAAGAATTACTATTTTATAAGGATGGGTTCAAGCTCAAGTTAATTAGGTCAAGCATGTTCTTCATGCTTCTAGGGCTTGTCAAGACTAGAGATTATTTGTCATAAATCAAGAGAATCATTGTCATGTATACAAGACCCTAGTGGGAAATTTGCAACAAGAAAGGATGTATTTTTGTGTCTAAAGTGTCAAAAGAGTCATCCAAGACCAAGTCGACCTATCCTAAAGAATTCCGCCTAGAAAGGCCTATTTGACCCCATGGAAAAGTATATATAGAAGTGAATTTCGTCCTCATTTGACATCAATCAATCACCAAGTTCGATCTTGAATAGAAACAAGAAGAAAAGAAGCGTGAAGAGATTAGAAGACAAGAAGAAAACCCTAGAGAAGGAAGGAAGACCTAATTCTTGAATATTTTTACTCACTGGAAGTTGTAGACCGAGTTACAAACTTGCAGTTGAAGGCTGGAACTCTGATTTGACCAAAAAAAGAGAAGTTTGAATTTTGTTGACTTTGTTGACTTGGGCTTATATGAAGAAACAATTCTTGGAAGGTTGACTTGGTGCTCAGAGGGAATCTTTATCTTGGTCTAAATGTCTTGAATGTCTCATTTTGTCTTGGTTCTATAAGAAGAAGAGAATTTTCAATGGGTTTCCCCCTAGGAGAGGGGTTTTGCTTGGGTTTAGAGCCTACATATTGTGTTCTATGGTTCTTTTGATTTTTGTGTTCTTTGTGATTTGATAGTTGCTTGATGAAAAGAAGACATGAGAAGACTGTAATATAAATAATGATTATCACAACCTATTATCAAAGTAAGAAAATACATTCTGCCTTTTGATTTTCTAACACGAGGTCCATGTTTTTTCATTATATTCCACCTTTTTCATTTGGAAATCCAACTAATGACCCAACCTATGAACTGGCATTACTGGTTGTTTATGTTGCATTTCTATATGCTTTTGTTACTTAGTTCATAGTCTTTCAAGTATTTATTTGTTGATGAAGTGCAAAAGTGAGGGAGTGAAAAGAATGGTGATTTGTCTATACTTCTCCATTCTCTGATTTTCGAAGTCTAACCAATGTTGCTCCAATTCAACTCTCCTTTGAGATTGCTTGAACCACAGTAGAATTGACTTTGGATAATGCCTCAACAAGTGTTATTTTGGCTTCCAATTTTTTTTATATTAGCAGAGGAGCTTTAGCTCAAGAATTAGTCCAAATGGCTAAAACTGAACAACTAACCCAAATTGCACAAGCCGCTAAGGTAAACCCAAGCCTCTCAACACAATATAGGATGCATTTTTTATGTTGCCATTAGCCCAATCCTAAACTTATTGAAAGTATAGTCTTAACACTCCACCTTTGTTAGGATATTCTGACACATAGGAAATAGTTAAGTATAACTTGGTCTAGGGTAGAGTTGGGTAAAGTGTGTTTTTTTACTATGTGCTTTTGTAACTTACAATCCAACGGTCATGATATGTTCTAAACATTAAGTGATCTGACGATTCATTCTCTCTTCGGTATTACTGACACTTGATCTGTGGCTTAACAATCGATTGGTCCATGATCTCTATTTGAAGAGCATGGAGTGTCATTTGTAGGGTGATCGTTCATGAGAGAAGCTTATGTAATTTTTTTTCTTTTATTAATAGATTGCTTGAAGTGGCCGTGTTGGTTCAGGCCATGGACTGTTTCCCTCTTTGAGGGTTTTAACCACGTCAAGAATACTGGTGTATTGATCTATGATCTATTTGTGAGTGGTGTCCTTTGGTGTTCTATCTGAGGAACTTACCCTGTACATTCCTACAGGGTATCAGAGCTATTTGAGGGCCTCATCTGTTGGTGATCCAAATCTGAAGTCGGTACTATTAGAGTCGGTCTTGAGCCCTCCATCAACGATCAAAACTCTTTGCATTTGCATATGTAGGTGTCTCATCAGTGTCAATTTTTGCATCCCATTAGGCATGCCATAACCCTGATGGAGGAGCTGGTATATTTTTCCCCTCTTCGCATTGCTGGCTCAGGTCATTTCAGTCATTAAGCTCTTTCAAGCTTGTCTTGTCTTGTCTTGAGGTCAATTTCCTAGGTCTAGGGTTTTGGTCAAAAATGTTTACAAGGTCATGTTTCTCAAGGTCAATAAATGTTCAGCAAGCCAGAGGGATGATTGTAAAGATGTTTATTCGAGATTTTTTATCTTGTACAGTTATTTTTTACCTTGGATTTAAAAACTCTGTTTTTTAAAGCCAAGGTCATTTTTCAATGTTTGTAAAAAGTGATGAAATTTCAAAAGACTTCAGCGGACAGCATGTAACCATGGTCCCCTTGCCAAGATCCCTCAGATGATATACCTGCAAAAAGAATCAAGAAAAAGCACTAAATGAGTCAATTTCAGGACAAAGGAAACCAAAAAAGTCAGTTTTATAAAGTGTCAAAGAGAAACATTAGAAAATGGGTTTGAGCATGAAATTTTTTCAAATGGAAATTATAAAGACCCAATCTCCCTCCTTTTACTCTCATTGTGCATCCAAAATACTTGCAAGAGAGATTGGGCGAGCTTCCAAGCGAATTTGGGCGAAACTGGTTGAAATTGGGAGCAGGACAGGCGCGCGACCCGTCAGGCCAGGCGCGCGACCCGTTAGAGGGGCGCGACCCGTCAGGAGGCTTCCCGCAGTTCAAATTTTCAACGGGCGCGACCCGTCAGGCCCGCGCGACACGTTGGGCGAGGTGCGCGACCCGTCAAGCAACCTTCCTCCCAACTCATTTCAAATTTGCTCAAGCGCCTTCTAAATCATCAAATCACTTGAGGTAGGTTCTCTAAGCTTGGAAATGGTTGCTGGTTAAGTTGAAAGACATCATGAGTGTGTTTTTAATGATCAAATTATGCAAGAAAAAACACTCCATATGGCTGTATGTAAATTTGTAGAAAGATGCTAGGGTTTATTGCTGTTTCATTGTTTTTCCCCTTGTAATTATTCTTTTCATTCCCATTTCATTTTCCCTATATTTCCATGTCAATTTCCCTTTTAAATTTGTAAAGAAAATAAACCCTACCCCTTTTCCCTTCAAAAATAAAAAAATCATATCCTAACCCTATCTCTCCTTATGCCCATGAAAACATATGAATTTGATGATGTATATGCAATGATGTTTACAGTGTATTTCCCTAAATTCCCTGCTGTATACATGTTTTCCCATTTTCCTTGTAAAAATGTCCCTCCCCTAACATTTCCCTCATGTTCCTTGTCCCCTTGAAACAGCATATAAAACAACTTTTTACAGGCAGAAACAGCAGTACAGTTTGTCCACTTTGCTCCTTAAACAATGTCAGAAACCGAAACTTATGAGCAAAGTGATGACCAGTCATCAGCTTCAGAGATTGAGGTACAGAGGAGGCCTCATAAGGGTGGAAAGGGTGGACATCATAAGCGAGAGGAGCCTACCTCTTTAGCAGAGTTATAGGCCTGTCCTATGGCAGTCACATGTTTCCAGTATATGTCTTGCTATGAGTTTTGTGAGAGGATCTCTCGGATTCAGCACCATAGAGAGTTGGCTCGCCTATTTGTTTTACACTTGCATGACGGACATGTCAACCTTGCAGGGGTGGAATTTACATTGACACCCGAGGTGATCTCACATGCCACAGGGATACCTAATGTTGGGGAGGTGTGGAATAAGCGCAAGGTGCTGGATAATGTTCACTTTGAGCCTTTTGTCCGGCCACCATTCATGAGACATTTGGCAGGTGTGTTTCCATTCAGGTTTCTCAGGAGCGAGTATGCTCCCATGATGAGGCTCATCATGCACTATTGTACCTGTGAGGGCAGATTTTTACAGGTGTATTCATATCATATTCGCCTCTTGATGCACTTCACCCGAGTGAGGATGATGAACATCCCTGTTTTCTTTTATCAGAACATTCAGAGGATGGTGCCATGTTACAGAGGAAGAGCCCGGCACAGCAGTACAGGAACCTTTACCATTATGGTTTGATTCAGCTAGTGGTATTACATCAGTTGGCTCAGCAGGGCATCTCATGGGAGGAGTTCATCTCTCGTGAGTTTTTCACAGCACCACCCTCGCCACATCCTGAGGTTGTTCATGAGGAGGGAGGACCATCACAACAGCATGACATCCCTGTCACTAGACATGTCAGCTCCTCACCTCTGGTTACCTATCAGAAAGGCCCGAGGGCCTTATTTGCAGCAGCTCGACGAGTACTATCTCCACAGCAGGTGGAAGGGGTCTCGCCTTCATCATCAGCTCAGCGAGTGTTATCTCCACATCAGGTGGAAGGGGCCTCGCTCTCTTCAGCAGCACATGCAGCACAGAGGGGCAAGCAGCCCAAGATTGATGAGGGGCCATCAAGAATTCCAGATATTGAGCTTGTTGATGTTGAGGCCATTTCTCCGAGCCAAGAGGCAAAGGAGGTCATTCAGCATCTCAGAGCTGAAAATGATGCCTTACAGAGGAGATTAGAGGGTGCACAATGGACCATCACATACCTGGAGCAGCGCAAAAAACAGTTGGAGGAGGAGAAAGCACTTGATGATCTATGGAGGATTCGTAGTGACCCAATCTTGAACCGAAGAAGACCCGGTGACCCATTGCCCGCTGACCGAGAGTCCATGCTCATCCGGGTAAATGCACACTTGGAGAGGCTGTTGGCTAAGGCCAACCAAGAAAAGAAATTGCTAAGGAACATGAAGAACCATTACTGGGCAAGAATGCATGTGTGCAAGGCAAAGATGAAGATGTTTCAAAGGCGGTTGACCGAGGCACTAAAACGGAGAAAGAGGCCAAATCCCCTCCCTATCTTGGTTGAGGCTTCACTCAAGGATCAAGGAAATAAATAGCCTAGCCATAGCACAAATCCCAATAAATTTTGAGAATTTTGGGTGAATTTTGGCATTTTTTGGCAATTTGCAGGTTTTTCCCATTAACGGGTCTCACCCCCCGCGCGACCCTTCATCATGGCAACTCCTTTTGACCAAAACTCAGCATTTCCAAATTTTTCATGCAAAGTTACATATGCTCATGGATGGACTTGAGATTTGGTGAAGTTTTGGGCCTCCAGAAAGTCAAAAAACTAGCAAAAAATGACTTTCTGCCACTTTTTTGAATTGCAGAAAGCAGTCTTGGGAGATTTGATTTTTGACAGGGCAAATGAACTCCAAATTCAAAAATTCCAATTGGGTTGGAAAGTAGACTCACAGACCTTTCCAACAAGCCTACTTTTGCTCAATTTGGCCACCTGCAAGTGCCCCAAAGATGGCTCCAAAGGCGCGCGACCCGTCAGGCAGGGGCGCGCGACCCGTCAGGCAGTTTTTTCAAAAAATGCACTGTACAGCCCAGAAAACGCAGATTTGACTCAGTTTGACTTTTTGGGATGAAATGTGATCCTCTTTGATGTAATTATTGTACTTTTTAGACACTTTTACTCTTATGTAACACTTCTAGAACATTCATTCATGAAAAGGGTAAATATTAAATGAATGAATTGGTTTCCAAGTTTATAGAGGCAAGTTGTTTTGACTGCCTAGTTTGTAGTGCTTAGTTTAGAAGTGGTTGAAACAGCTCCTAGGATAGTGAGCTCGACCCATGGAGGTAGGGAAAGAGGTTAGATCATCTATATTATGTACTTTCTTGCTCATTTTCATGGTTGGACTCTTGAGGGATAAGCTATCATTGTATTATTCACTGTATCTCTGCAATTTTTGGCTAAGGAAGACTAGGGTTTTGCAGTCCTCTTTGGGATTCTTGTGGACTCATGTGTTGATGGTGTGTTTCTCAATGTACTTGTAAGCTTGTTATGTGATTCATTTCCTTTCTTTTACTTCTGCACATTAAACAAATGAAGTGTTAAAGTAAGAATTCATGCTTGCCATGCTCTGCTTTTAAGTTTGTTTAATTTCAATGTTTTCTTCTGTCTAAAGAGAATTCAAAGTTATTGTTTGCTCTCTTTAGCTCTTCATCTTTCATTCCTAACCATCCACCTCAGTTAAAGGCATCAACGCTGTCTCCTACCTCGCCCCAAGGAACCCCCTGCAGAAACTGTGTCCAATCCCCGCACCCAAAATTGCCCTCTCCTCAATTTGCCACCAAAAACCCAAAAAACCCCAAATCAAACTCTTTGATCAGTTTACTAGCCTAATATCAGTGTTACCTTATTGGTCATCTCATCTATTGAAGATTTTACCGAGATTGACCGGAGAGAGCCTTCTCCTGCCTCGTAGGGCTAGCTACGAGGCTAAATGGTTTGATGTTGCCTTGAGGTTTACCTTTCTCAGCCTGAGGTGAAATTTCAAGTGCTAACATACTGGCGACCATACTAGGGAGAACAAACTAATCGTTTGCTCATTGACGTGTTATTTCATAAGTCCTAGACGGAGCCTGAAGTTACGCCAGGTAGCCTTCGAAAACGCTCTTGTTTTACATCAGCGTTAGTAGATAAACGCTGCTTCAGTCAATCTCCGTGAGCTTGTGAACGTAGCGCTTCATTGACACTTTATCCCAGTATAATTGTTAACTCTGAGCCGTGGATGATAGGTTGAGAGTTATCACAGGCTGAATGGTTTTTCTTTCCTAGTCTTTTTGAGAAAAACAAGCTGGCTACAGATCCTAGACCCATTTTCAGATCTCATTCATGCCCAGCTATTTTTGATTATCTTGAAGATTTAGATTTTGACGAAAGCTTTGAGTTATCTCTGTTTAAAGCCAAATCTGAAAGTGCGCTCGATTCTCTAGTCCTTGACCCTGATTTTGCAGCTGTTATTGAATTTGAGAAACATAACAAATTGGTTGAAAATTTCATCTTGAGACATCTCCAGACGCATATTCAAGCTACTACCCTTGCTGATTTTGTTGAGAATATCTCTGATCATATTGGATCCACTATCACGGCTCACGAAGAATCTTATCCTCCTTATGTTTCAGTTTCGCCTATAATCACCTATCCCGAATCCACAGTCGATTCTCCTTCTACACCCCATACTCCTCCTACTTCTCCTACCCCTCCGACTCCCCCGACTCCACAACCTCCTCTTATTATAGTCCCTGCTATCACAGCTCCTCCTCTTCATACTCATCCTACTCCCCCTCCTAGAGCAATGGCTGCTCGGTTTGCCCCACTTGCTTTGCCTGCAAACCTTCATGATATGCCAGCTGATTATCAAAGCAAAATTCCCATGTTTGATGGCACTCCGCAAAGTATTACTGCTCAGCAACATATCGACAAAATGACCACTTTCTTTGATCTATATGAGTTAGATGAAGAAGATGTTACCATGCGGTTGTTAGTGCAAACATTTGCAGGAGAAGTTAGAAAATGGTTCAGAGGGTTGACAGCTAACAGCATTGCCACTTTGGAAGCACTTCAGAATCAGTTTTTAGATCGGTGGGAAATCAGAAAGGATCCGCTTCAGATTAATGCTGAATACAACAACCTCAAGCGTAATCCGGGTGAGTTAGTTCAAGATTACATAATCAGATTCAATACAGTTTACAATGCTATTCCCGATGATTTGAGACCGTCAAGAAAATCAGCACTTCTTATGTTCCCGGATGGTTTTGATCCGGAGATGGCCTACTCATTGAGAGATAGAGATCCACCTACCTTGGAGGATATGCAGAAAATTGTTGTTAGTGTTGAAGCGAATTTGAATGACAAAAGAGCAAGGATGAAGGCAGAAAAGCGAGTCACAATCAAAGAGGAAGCATCCACTTCAAATCAGCTACTTCGTGATGTTGAACAGATAAAGAGGGCACTTGAAAAGGTTACTATTGACAAGTCGGAGCCTCAGATTCGTAATCCAAATTTCAGAGGTCAACAGTAGCAACAATATAGGATCAAGCAGCGTGAAACAAAGGCACAAGAGGCAGCAGTTCAGCAGCAAATGAAACCTCCTTTTCAGCAGAATTTTGTTAGCCAAGAATCAGAGGATGAAGGTGATAATGTTGGAGAGGAAAATCACTTCTTCACTCCTGATGACATGCCCACTTACATTACAGAAGAAGATGAGTTGGTGAGTAATTCCATCATTCCCCAAGATGAGCATTATATTTTGTCAAACGATGCAATACTTGAAGAAGAATCCGAGGAGTATCAACGAGGATATTTGCATGCTTTATCAGCCCAGCAAGGCCAGCAAAGGCAATTGAGAAACCGAGCTATTCCCATAAATCCCATTCAGAAAAGGAAAGATACATCAGAAAAGAATGATTCAGCTTCCTCACACGCAAAAGGAAAAGATATAATTGGTCCTTCAACAAGTCAATCATTACCAGCAGCTAAGACAGATCAGCCATCAAATGCACCAAAAGATAAAGCTGAAAAAAGAGATAATCCGGCTAAAGAAAGTGAGAAGGTTTCAGTTTTCAGTTTGGAGAATGAGATCGCAAAGTTGAAAGTGCCCATTCCTTTGACAGAAATCATGAAGAATAGCACTTACCGAGGCCATCTCTCCAAGATGTTGAATTTTGATCCAATGCTAAACACGGTGAATGTACAAGATGATCAGCCGAAGTTGATTTTTGGGCCAGCTTTAAATGGTGAGTCTCCTGAAAGTGATGTTCCTCCATTTTATATTAGTTTGCGATTGCATGAGTGTGTGTTGCACAATGCCATGTTTGACTCGGGAGCCTCGCATAATTTGATGCCGAAAACGATCATGGAGAAGCTGGGACTTGACATCACAAGGAAGTATCATGATTTGTATTCGTTTGATTCCAGCCGGGTAAGATGTATTGGTTTGATCAAAGACTTGGTGGTGAGTCTAGATCAAATTCCCGCGAAGAATGTCTTGATGGATGTGGTGGTGGCGGATATTCCTCCGCGGTTTGGCATGTTGCTGTCGAGATCATGGGGAGCCAAGCTCAAAGGTACACTTCAGCTTGATTTTTCTTATGCTACAATTCCAGTTTTCGGTCAAATGAGGAAGTTATATCGGGAACAAAAGATGAAATACATGATCACTAGTAAGGAAAAACCCGTCAATCATCCTGTAAATTATGTACAAACAGATTTAGAATCTTTTGTTTTGTTTGCGGATAATTTCAATGAGGTAGATAGTCAGTTAGTTCAAGTAGAAGATATACCAGAAATTTTAGAAAATTGCAGAGAAGTTTTGAGAAAGGAAAGTGAAGAAAGGTCTGCTGTCATAAGGCAAATTGCTGAAACAAATGGGCAGCAAACAGATCATGCATCAACATCAGATTTTCAGCATTTAGAAGATGATGAGGATGGTCTTTGGACCATGGATTTTGATGGCACAGTGGGCAGCGATGGTGCTGGTATAGGTGTGTGGATTCGAAGCCCATTTTCAGTCCAAAACCAAGTTCCAAGTAAGGTATGGGTATGTTCTTATAAATTGGCATTTGATTGTTCAAATAATGAGGCGGAATACGAAGCTCTTATTGCTGGTCTGAAAATCCTTCGGAAATTGAAGGCAAAGAAGATAGCGGTATATGGCGACTCCGAGTTGGTTATCAAGCAAGTGAAAGGTGAATTTCAGGCCAAACATCCTCTTATGCAAGCATATCGGAATGTTGTCCTAGATATCTTAAAGCGGTTTTCAGAACATACTTTGACATGTGTGCCCCGGATTCAAAATGGTGTTGCGGATGCATTGGCAAAGGCAGCAAGTAATTTGAAAATACCCATGAATTCCAGCAATAAGTTTGAGATATATGTGAAGCATCGTCCTACAGTTCCAGATAATCAAAGGTGTTGGCAAGTTTTCCAAGATGACGAAGAAATCAAAGATTTTCTGCAAATTGAGAGTAAATTCGAAGACATTTCAATAGACACGGAAGCTGAAGGAGTAAATCAGATGGATGTATTGCAGCTCAAGGACAATTACATTCCTAAAGGATTAATTCCTTTGGAAGAATTGTTCGATCAAGATGATGTGGCCCGCAAGCCAACTTTGAGGCCAACAGACGAAGGTGTTGAAGATGTCAATCTTGGGACAGCCGAAAATCCAAAGATGGTGAAGCTCTCGAAAGCATTGCCGCCAAAGGTAAAGAAAGAGTATATTAGATTATTGTCTTCATTTTCTAATGTTTTTGCATGGGACTATTCAGATTTGAAAACTTATGACACAAGTATCATTCAGCATACCATTCCCATAAAGCTAAATCAAAAGCCTTTCCGACAAAAGTTGAGAAGAATTAATCCTAAATTGCTGCCATTGATTGAGAAGGAAGTCAACAGGTTGTATAAGTCTGGAATCATAGTGCCAATCTGGTTTTCTGATTGGATTTCCAACTTGGTGCCCGTGAGAAAGAAGACCGGCGAGATTCGATTGTGTATAGACTTCAGAAATCTGAACAAGGTGTCATTAAAGGACAATTATCCGCTGCCCAAAATGGACCACATATTGCAGCGGGTAGTGGGGGCATCAAGGATGTCATTGCTTGATGGTTATTCCGGGTATAATCAGATTTTGGTGCATGAAGATGACCGTGACAAGACAGCATTTACTACTCCATGGGGTACATTTCATTATGCCAAGATGCCGTTTGGATTGAAGAACGCGGGTGCCACATTTCAGCGGGCAATGGACATGGCCTTTGCAAATGAGAAGGATGTCTTTTTAGTTGTTTATCTTGATGATCTGACCGTGTTTTCTAAATCAGATGAAGAGCATTTGTTTCATTTGACTAAGGTGTTTCAAAAGTGCAGAAAGTATGGTATCTCATTGAATCCGAAGAAGAGTCTTTTTGCTATGAGCGAAGGCAAGCTGCTGGGCCATATCATTTCTAAAGATGGCATTCGTATAGATCCTGCACGGGTGGAAGCAATTCAGCAATTAGAGCAGCCCCGAAGCAAGAAAGAAATTCAGTCCTTCAATGGCAAATTGAATTTTCTGCGTCGCTTCATCCCCAATCTTGCCGAACATCTTAGAGAGATAACCAATATGCTCAAGAAGGACAGCAAGCTCAAATGGACCGAAGAGGCGGTAAAGTCTTTTAATTTGTTCAAGGTAATCTTATCTTCAGCCCCAACTTTGATCAGCCCATATTATACACAGGATTTTATTTTATTTTCATTTGCTTCTGAGCATACATTGGCAGCCGTATTGATGCAAAAGAGAGATGGGGTTGAAAGGCCCATCGCTTTTTTCAGCCGTATCATAAGGGACGGAGCGCTGAATTATAATATTATTGAGAAGCAAGCATTGGCGCTGATCAAAGCCTTGAAAGATTTCCGGGTATACATATTGAATTCTCATATTTTAGCATATGTTCCCAATGTAGCTGTTAAGGATGTTTTAGTACAAATGGAACCGGAAGGAAGAAGGGGTAAGTGGATCGCTGCATTATTAGAGTATGATGTGGAAATTAAGCCTACCAAGTTGATTGCTAAGTTGATGGCTGAAACAAATCTTCACGTCCTTGATATTAACTTGATTGCTGCCTTGTCCGATGAAGATGAAGAAAATTCAGTTCTACAGGTATCCGATATCTTTGTGTCTTCTCCTTGGTATGCTGATATAGTTTATGTGCTTCAAAATTTGTCTTCACCCCCTGGGATGCCTAGAAACAAAGCTAGAACATTGAAGCTAAAGGCTGCCAAATTTTGCATTATCAAATCAACACTTTATTGGAAAGATCCCGGTGGCATATTGCTGAACTGTTTGGTTGAAGAAGATGCTAAGACAACAGTAGAAGATTTTCATAAAGGTGACTGTGGGGGTCATTTGTTTTGGAAGACCACGGCTAATAAGATCTTGAGAGCTGGTTTCTATTGGCCTTCTTTGTTTTTTGATGTGTATAAAGCAGTAAAGAGCTGTCACGAATGTCAAATTTTTCAAGGAAAGCAAAAGTTACAGCCGTTGCCTCTCAAGCCCATTGAAATCAGTGCACCATTTCAGCAATGGGGCTTGGATTTTATTGGCGAAATCCACCCAGCATCTTCCGGGCAGCATCGATGGATCTTGACTGCCACAGATTACTTCACGAAGTGGATTGAAGCCATTCCCACCCGGCAAGCCACGGACTCGGTAATTATCTCTTTTCTTGAAAGTAACATATTGTCACGTTTCGACTGTCCACATAAGTTGATTACAAATAATGCAACAGCATTCAAATCGAAGAAAATGGTTGATTTTTGCTATAAATATAACATCAGCTTGGGGCATTCGACCGCCTACCATCCGCAAGGTAATGGGCTGGTTGAATCTTCGAACAAATCTCTAGTGAACATCATAAAGAAATTGCTGGAAATAAATAAGAAGAGCTGGCACAAAAAGTTAGTAAATGCATTATGGGCTGATCGGGTAAGTCAAAAGAAGTCAATTGGTATGTCACCTTTTGAACTGGTTTATGGAGTAGATGCAGTGTTTCCTACTTCACTTAGTGTTCCAGTAGCCAAGTTGTTTCAAGAAGCTGGTGGCGAGGAGGATCCTATGCAACGGCGGATCAGTCAAATGATTCATTTACAGCAGACACGAGAGGAGGTTCATCAAAATTCCCTTAAGTTGCAGGAGCGCATAAAGAAAATCTATGACAAAAAGGCTAAATCAGAGGATTTTCAGATCGATGATGTTGTGTTGAGATGGGATGCCCAAAATGAAGACAAAGGGAAACATGGAAAATTCGACAACTTGTGGAAAGGTCCCTACAAAATTGCAGCATACCGTGGTCTAAATGCTTTTCTTCTCAAAGAAATGAACGGTGATGAATGTCTTGGTGGGTCGGTGAATGGTCGGCTGCTCAAAAGGTATCATGCTTGAGCATTTTCTGCTCTAATCACTCTCATTGTAATTACCATTTTACTTTCATTCTGCAGCAAGTGTGAACTGATCTCCCATCTTCAGTTTGGGGCCCGCGATGAAGGCTATAATTCTGAAAATGGTGATTAGTTGGTGTGAGTTTCTGAAGTTGTTTCAGTCAGTTTATTTTCTGCATAAAGTAAGTTAGTTACTGTCAAAGTTAGTCTAGGATTTCAGTCAATTGTCCAAGTCAAATAAAGTTGTCAAAATTTGGTCACATGTGTAAAAGTTGACTCCATTGCCCAATGTTAATAAAGCACTGGTCTGCTCTCCCAGAGGTCTAAGGTTCTTGGTACCTCCAAGGAGCTACCATCCCCATTGGAGCCAATGTTAGAGTCAGTCTTGAGCCCTCCATCAGCGATCAAAACTCTTTGCATTTGCATATGTAGGTGTCTCATCAGTGTCAATTTTTGCATCCCATTAGGCATGCCATAACCCTGATGGAGGAGCTAGTATATTTTTCCCCTCTTCGCATTGCTGGCTCAGGTCATTTCAGTCATTAAGCTCTTTCAAGCTTGTCTTGTCTTGTCTTGAGGTCAATTTCCTAGGTCTAGGGTTTTGGTCAAAAATGTTTACAAGGTCATGTTTCTGAAGGTCAATAAATTTTCAGCAAGCCAGAGAGATGATTGTAAAGATGTTTATTCGAGATTTTTTATCTTGTACAGTTAATTTTTACCTTGGATTTAAAAACTCTGTTTTTAAAGCCAAGGTCATTTTTCAATGTTTGTAAAAAGTGATGAAATTTCAAAAGACTTCAGCGGACAGCATGTAACCCTGGTCCCCTTGCCAAGATCCCTCAGATGATCTACTTGCAAAAAGAATCAAGCAAAAGCACTAAATGAGTCAATTTTAGGACAAAGGAAACCGAAAAAGTCAGTTTTATAAAGTGTCAAAGAGAAACATTAGAAAATGGGTTTGAGCATGAAATTTTTTCAAATGGAAATTATAAAGACCCAATCTCCCTCCTTTTACTCTCATTGTGGATCCAAAATACTTGCAAGAGAGATTGGGCGAGCTTCCAAGCGAATTTGGGCGAAACTGGTTGAAATTGGGAGCAGGACAGGCGCGCGACCCGTCAAGCCAGGCGCGCGACCCGTCAGAGGGGCGCGACCCGTCAGGAGGCTTCCCGCAGTTCAAATTTTCAACGAGCGCGACCCGTCAGGCCCGCGCGACCCGTTGGGCGAGGTGCGCGACCCGTCAAGCAACCTTCCTCCCAACTCATTTCAAATTTTCTCAAGCGCCTTCTAAATCATCAAATCGCTTGAGGTAGGTTCTCTAAGCTTGGAAATGGTTGCTGGTTAAGTTGAAAGACATCATGAGTGTGTTTTTAATGATCAAATTATGCAAGAAAAAATACTCCATATGGCTGTATGTAAATTTGTAGAAAGATGCTAGGGTTTATTGCTGTTTCATTGTTTTTCCCCTTGTAATTATTCTTTTCATTCCCATTTCATTTTCCCTATATTTCCATGTCAATTTCCCTTTTAAATTTGTAAATAAAATAAACCCTACCCCTTTTCCCTTCAAAAATAAAAAATCATATCCTAACCCTATCTCTCCTTATGCCCATGAAAACATATGAATTTGATGATGTATATGCAATGATGTTTACAGTGTATTTCCCTAAATTCCCTGATGTATACATGTTTTCCCATTTTCCTTGTAAAAATGTCCCTCCCCTAACATTTCCCTCATGTTCCTTGTCCCCTTGAAACAACATATAAATCAACTTTTTACAGGCAGAAACAGCAGTACAGTTTGTCCACTTTGCTCCTTAAACAATGTCAGAAAGCGAAACTTATGAGCAAAGTGATGACCAGTCATCAGCTTCAGAGATTGAGGTACAGAGAAGGCCTCATAAGGGTGGAAAGGGTGGACATCATAAGCGAGAGGAGCCTACCTCTTTAGCAGAGTTACAGACCTGTCCTATGGCAGTCACATGTTTCCAGTATATGTCTTGCTATGAGTTTTGTGAGAGGATCTCTCGGATTCAGCACCATAGAGAGTTGGCTCGCCTATTTGTTTTACACTTGCATGACGGACATGTCAACCTTGCAGGGGTGGACTTTACATTGACACCCGAGGTGATCTCACATGCCACAGGGATACCTAATGTTGGGGAGGTGTGGAATAAGCGCAAGGTGCTGGATAATGTTCACTTTGAGCCTTTTGTCCGGCCACCATTCATGAGACATTTGGCAAGTGTGTTTCCATTCAGGTTTCTCAGGAGCGAGTATGCTCCCATGATGAGGCTCATCATGCACTATTTTACCTGTGAGGGCAGATTTTCACAGGTGTATTCATATCATATTCGCCTCTTGATGCACTTCACCCGAGTGAGGATGATGAACATCCCTGTTTTCTTTTATCAGAACATTCAGAGGATGGTGCCCATGTTACAGAGGAAGAGCCCGGCACAGCAGTACATGAGCCTTTACCATTATGGTTTGATTCAGCTAGTGGTATTACATCAGTTGGCTCAGCAGGGCATCTCATGGGAGGAGTTCATCTCTCGTGAGTTTTTCACAACACCACCCTCGCCACATCCTGAGGTTGTTCATGAGGAGGGAGGACCATCACAACAACATGACATCCCTGTCACTAGACATGTCAGCTCCTCACCTCTGGTTACCTATCAGAAAGGCCCGAGGGCCTTATTTGCAGCAGCTCGGCAAGTATTATCTCCACAGCAGGTGGAAGGGGTCTCGCCTTCATCATCAGCTCAGCGAGTGTTATCTCCACATCAGGTGGAAGGGGCCTCGCTCTCTTCAGCAGCACAGGCAGCACAGAGGGGCAAGCAGCCCAAGATTGATGAGGGGCCATCAGGAGTTCCAGATATTGAGCTTGTTGATCTTGAGGCCATTTCTCCAAGACAAGAGGCAAAGGAGGTCATTCAGCATCTCAGAGCTGAAAATGATGCCTTACAGAGGAGATTAGAGGGTGCACAATGGACCATCACATACCTGGAGCAGCGCAACAAACAGTTGGAGGAGGAGAAAGCACTTGATGAGCTATGGAGGATTCGTAGTGACCGAATCTTGAACCGAAGAAGACCCGGTGACCCATTGCCCGTTGACCGAGAGTCCATGCTCATCCGAGTAAATGCACACTTGGAGAGGCTGTTGGCTAAGGCCAACCAAGAAAAGAAATTGCTAAGGAACATGAAGAACCATTACTGGGCAAGAATGCATGTGTGCAAGGCAAAGATGAAGATGTTTCAAAGGCGGTTGACCGAGGCACTAAAACGGAGAAAGAGGCCAAATCCCCTCCGTATCTTGGCTGAGGCTTCACTCAAGGATTAAGGCACTAAATAGCCTAGCCACAGCACAAATCCCAAGAAATTTTGAGAATTTTGGGTGAATTTTGGCATTTTTTGGCAATTTGCAGGTTTTTCCCATTAACGGGTCTCACCCCCCGCGCGACCCTTCATCATGGCAACTCCTTTTGACCAAAACTCAACATTTCCAAATTTTTCATGCAAAGTTACATATGCTCATGGATAGACTTGAGATTTGGTGAAGTTTTGGGCCTCCAGAAAGTAAAAAAACTAGCAAAAAATGACTTTCTGCCACTTTTTTGAATTGCAGAAAGCAGTCTTGGGAGATTTGATTTTTGACAGGGCAAATGAACTCCAAATTCAAAAATTCCAGTTGGGTTGGAAAGTAGACTCACAGACCTTTCCAACAAGCCTACTTTTGCTCAATTTGGCCACCTGCAAGTGCCCCAAAGATGGCTCCAAAGGCGCGCGACCCGTCAGGCAGGGGCGCGCGACCCGTCAGGCAGTTTTTTCAAAAAATGCACTGTACAGCCCAGAAAACGCAGATTTGACTCAGTTTGACTTTTTGGGATGAAATGTGATCCTCTTTGATGTAATTATTGTACTTTTTAGACACTTTTACTCTTATGTAACACTTCTAGAACATTCATTCATGAAAAGGGTAAATATTAAATGAATGAATTGGTTTCCAAGTTTATAGAGGCAAGTTGTTTTGACTGCCTAGTTTGTAGTGCTTAGTTTAGAAGTGGTTGAAACAGCTCCTAGGAAGTGAAATCGACCCATGGAGGCAGGGAAAGAGGTTAGATCATCTATATTATGTACTTTCTTGCTCATTTTCATGGTTGGACTCTTGAGGGATAAGCTATCATTGTATTATTCATTGTATCTCTGCAATTTTTGGCTAAGGAAGACTAGGGTTTTGCAGTCCTCTTTGGGATTCTTGTGGACTCATGTGTTGATGGTGTGTTTCTCAATGTACTTGTAAGCTTGTTATGTGATTCATTTCCTTTCTTTTACTTCTGCACATTAAACAAATGAAGTGTTAAAGTAAGAATTCATGCTTGCCATGCTCTGCTTTTAAGTTTGTTTAATTTCAATGTTTTCTTCTGTCTAAAGAGAATTCAAAGTTATTGTTTGCTTTCTTTAGCTCTTCATCTTTCATTCCTAACCATCCACCTCAGTTAAAGGCATCAACGCTGTCTCCTACCTCGCCCCAAGGAACCCCTTGCAGAAACTGTGTCCAATCCCCGCACCCAAAATTGCCCTCTCCTCAATTTGCCACCAAAAACCCAAAAAACCCCAAATCAAACTCTTTGATCAGTTTACTAGCCTAATATCAGTGTTACCTTATTGGTCATCTCATCTATTGAAGATTTTACCGAGATTGACCGGAGAGAGCCTTCTCCTGCCCCGTAGGGCTAGCTACGAGGCTAAATGGTTTGATGTTGCCTTGAGGTTTACCTTTCTCAGCCTGAGGTGAAATTTCAAGCGCTAACAGGTACAACTGCATCTGATTGTCGTTTCCTAGATCTATTGTTTCTAACTACTTTTAGGCTTAGAGGACTACTCTTTTGTGTTAGGAGCATCTGTTCCAGTGACGAACCCATTTTGTTTCACGCGAAAATGTTTCCGGTAGTCCTATCTACGCCATTTTTAAGATCTGGAGGTACACAGTCTTTATTTGCAGTTTTAGTTATTCATCTCTCTGTTTTTTATTACCGGATCTATACCTTTCATTTCTGCGTATGCTCTTTGCCCCACGACTCTAGCGATCTGGGAAAATCAGAAACATAAAGGAAGGATTTTTCTCATGCATATGCTCTTTTCCGCCACGCCTTAGTGTTATCTCGGAAAATCAGAAACATTGAGGAAAATATTTAGTTTCCGATGAAAGCTAACTTCAAGCCATAAGGTTTGGTTTTTTTTGCATGTCCGTGTTGGGTTGTGTGGTTTTTAATTTTGTAGGAAAAAATAATTTTTTCAAGTAAGCACGCACCCCAATGCTTGAGTGACTAAAAAAAAAATACTACTAACCTTTTAAACTAGCTCACTTGGTCAAAAGTTACTTTATGAGAATAGAGGTCTTGGGTTCAAGTCTTTCTTTTTGTTGAGTTACCTTTTCAAAAAGAACATGTAACTTATGTTTTAAAGTTACTTTATGTAAATGTGTTGTCACCCATTGTAAAAAGTGAATCACTTGTAATTGTAAAGTCTCTTTATCTTTTATTTAAGTTACAATTTAGTGAGTAGCTCATAAAGTACCATTGTAAAAGTGACTTTCACCTATTTATAAAAGTGGGTCACATAAAATATTTTTTTAAAGCGAGCTAATTAGATTAAGTTTGGAAGCGGAGGGGTGGAGGCGGGGGGTCGGGGGTGGATTAAATATAACATTATCATTCACTTCCGCACATTCATGCATTTCATCGACATCTTCAACAACTTTTCTTCAAAAAGCCATAACTTCTTCATCCGGAAGTCATTTTCAAAGATGTTTTTTTTTTTTTAATCGACCTAATTTTTCGAGATCTTTCCATTTAAACACTTAGTTTTAGCATATACGGCTTCAGTTTCTGTTAAAATGGAAAGTACATGCTAAGTTATTCTTGACAACACCAACTACTTCCAATGGTGGTACTACATTGTGGATTTACTTAGAAGTAAAGGTCTTTACAGAATAGCCTCAGGCCAAGAAACTAAACCTAAAGATGAAGATAAGGCAGGGAAATGGGAAAATAGGAAAGATCAAGCACGTGGGTTAATAGGGATGTCTATTTCTCTAGACCTTAGATTCCATATCACAAAACTTGATACCCCTAATGAAGCAACGAAACAACTCACTAAAGTTTTTGGAATTAAAAATGAAATTAGAGCCCATCAACTCGAAAATGAGTTGCTTACGTTGGATCCCAATAATTTTTTTTCCATTGAATATTTTTTGTTCAAGTTCAAGACCCTTAGACTTCTCTTGGAAGGTGTTAAGGTTAAGAAAGAAGATGGTAGCCTTATCTATTCCATTCTAAATAAATTGGGACCAGCCTACTCTGTGTTTGTTTCCACCTCCCATTCTACTAGAGAGGCCTTCATTTCTCAAGGACAAGACTACAAGTCCCCCTCTTTTGATGCCTTTTGTGATTCTTTAATAAGGGAACAAGAAAAACTCTTACATCTTGGTCTTCTTAATCTTGGAAACTCTTCTAAGAAAGCCTTAGCTACCCAGCAACAACCAAATTCAAAGAATCCTAAAAAGAATGGTCCTAAACCAAATAAGGGTCCTAAGCAATTTCAGTCTCAAAATGAAAAATCAATTCAACAAAATGATAAGGCAAATAAAAACAAAGGGAAGAAGACTAGTAGACATTGCAACTTTTGTAATCGAGATGGCCACTTAGAATCCAAATGCTTTAAGAAGATGGAAGCCTTTGAAGCATAACATCCATTTGGAGCACTCTTCAACTTTAACTTCATCTTTAGGAATAACACTTTATGCATGTGGTTGTCAAGCATCTCGGTCTGGTTATGCACTGTATCTTCTTCTTCTCCTTCTCATGAGTGGCTCATTGATTCTGGAGCTTCTTATCACATGGCCAAAAATAAAGCCATGTTTTCTTCTTTAAATGATTGTAACATCAAAAATATATATGTTGGTGATGATAGATCTCTTAGTGTTGTAGAGACTGGAACCGTTCATCTAGACAATGATCAATTTAATGATGTATTATGTGTTCCAACCTTATCCTGCAACCTTCTATTTGTATATCAAATAACTCATTCAGGTGACGTTGAAATCGTTGAATTTTCAACTCATGATGTTGTAATTAAGGACCTAAGAGATCCTAGACAGATTTTAGCTACTGACATTGTTGATTGTTCTACAAGGTTGTATAAGTTAAACAACTTTGGGTCATCAACTCTTCCCTCGGTATTTGTTGCTCATAATGATGAAGTGAGCAAACTTTGACATGAGCGATTTGGTCACTTAAACTATTGCTCCTTTCAAAATCTATGTAAAGAAAATATGGTGACAGGTCTTCCTATGGTATCTTGCAGAGATGGTGTTTGTTCCGCATGTGTACTCGGAAAACATCATCGAGATAGTTTTGAAAAACATGCCTCTTGGCATGCCTCGACCCCTTTACAACTTGTGCATAGTGATTTATGTGGTCCACTTTTGGTTGTTCATTCTCTGGCTACAAGTATTTCTTAATTTTCATTGATGATTTCTCCAGACGCACTTGGGTATACTTCTTAAAACTCAAGAGCGAAGTATTTAACATGTTCTTGGCCTTTAAGGCCTTTGTTGAAAAACAATTTGGACATCAAATTCTTAAGCTAAGATCTGATAATGGCGGAGAATATGTTAACAACAAATTCATCAACTTTTGCATTGAGCATGGAATTCAAATGCAACATATTGTTCCATATACTCCACAACAAAATGGCGTGGCTGAAAGGAGGAATCACACCTTAAAGGAAATGGCTAATTGTATGCTTCAACCTAAAGGACTTAGTCTTAATTTTTGGGCAGAAGCAATTAAATGTGCAAACTACATAGTAAATCGTACTCCTACTAAGGTTTTAAAGAATATCAATCCAGAAGAAGCATGGAGCTTAATTAAACTAGATGTAAGTCACTTTCGTGTTTTTGGAAGTGAAGCATGGGCCCATATTCTAGATGAGAAACATAAATCTTTAGAACATAAGAGTGAAAAATGTATTTTTGTTGGATATTCTGAAGATGTTAAAGGATATAGACTTATTCCACTTAAATCCAAAAATGTTATCATCAGAAGAGATGTAAAGTTTGCTGAAAATATATCGGCCTACGAGCCTAGTTAAACGGATGTGCCACCTCTCTCCATCCCTTCTACTTCTGAAAATATTTCTTCTTCAGATGATGATAGCGAGGATGACAATCCCCCCCCCCAGCTTCTTAGGATCCTCCTTCAACTCCTCAGCTTCCAAAATGAGTCTGTGCTACTCGGGATGCAACAGATGCTCTTGTTGGTGATCCTACAGATCAACGACGTACACATTCTCAGTTCGATAGAGCCTCTTCTTTACTGGCTCAAGCTTCAGCCAATTATGATCCTGACACCTTTGCAGAAGCTTAAGGCCATCTATATTGGGACGCAGCTATGAATGACGAATATCGTTCATTATTGGCAAATGATACATGGGATCTTGTTCCTCTTCCAAAGGGACGAAAACTTATTAGATGCAAATTGGTTTACAGAACCAAGTTTGGGCCAGATGGAAAAGTTGATAAACATAAAGCTCATTCTGTTGCAAAGGGTTTTTCACAAGATGAAGGCATTGCCTATACTGAAACCTTCTCCCCTGTTTCCAAAATGAACTCTATTCACCTTGTTCTTTCCCTTGCTGCCTCTTTCAAATGGTAAGTCCATCATATGGATGTTAAAGCTGCGTTCTTGCATGGGAACTTGCATGAAGAAATCTATATGGAACAAGCTCTTGGATTTATACAAACAGACTCTAGCCTTATATGTCGGCTTAAGTAATCCATTTATGGTCTCAAGAAAGCCCCTCGGGATTGGTATGCAAAAATGGATAGCTTTCTTTTAGATACTGGATTTTCTAGGTGCCATTCTGACAATACTATCTACACCAAGAAAGTGGGTAAGTCTCTTATCATTCTTGTTCTTTATGTTGATGATCTTATCCTTATTGGTAGTCATCCCAACCTTATAAACCATGTGAAGTCTAGCCTTAAAAAGCAGTTTGAAATGACAGACTTAGGACACTTGCATTATTTTCTTGGTCTTCAAGTCTTGCAATCCAAGGAAGGTATTTCCCTTTCCCAGTCCAAGTATGCATGTGATCTTCTACGCCACTTTCACATGGAAGACTGTAAGCCAGCCCCTTCTCCCTTTCAGTCTTGAGCCAAACTTTCAATCACTTGTACTTCCCCTGAAGTCGATGCTACCTTATACCATTAGCTTGTAGGAAAACTTTTGTATCTGACCCATACCCATCTTGACCTTTCCTTTGTTGTTGGCGTTATTGCCTGGTTTATGCAAAACCCACATGAAAGTCATTAGAAAGTAGCTAAAAGAATAGTTTTTGATGTTCGAGGTACAATTTAGTTTGGGATTCATTACAGTGCAAAAGCATCTCCTTTATTGGTTGGTTTCGCTGATTTTGATTGCGTTGGTGACCCTGATGATTGAAAGTCTACTACAGGTTATGTGTTCACTCTTGGTTCTGGACCTATTACATTGGCTTGTAAGAAACAAAGTGCCATTTCTCTTTCTTCAGCAGAAGCAGAGTATCGTGGCACCATAGAAGCTAGTAAGGAAGCCCTATGGCTTCGTCAGATCCTGTCATAATTTGACTTTCAACAATAACATTTGACTACACTTTGGTGTGATAATCAAAGTGCCATTCAACTATGCAAAGATCCAGTCCAACATCAACGTAGCAAACACATTGAACTACACATGCACTTCATCAGAAAGCTCATTCATGACCATGTTCTTGAAGTGCAATATCGTTCAACCGATGATCAAGTTGCAGACATCTTTACAAAGGCTCTCACAGAGGCGAAGTTTACTAAACTTCGATTTATGGTTGGAGTTTAGGAAGTTGTCACTAAGGGGGGATAGGCTCTAATGCCTCCTTCCTTCTCCTATTGTATCATATTTGTACATCCTTCAATCCTATTCCAAGTTGTTCTTAAGGGGGGATGTTAGGATATTCCGACACATAGGAAATAGTTAAGTATAACTTGGTCTAGGGTAGAGTTAGGCAAAGTGTGTTTCTTTATTATGTACTTTTGTAACTTACAATCTGACGGTCACGATTTGTTCTAGACATTAAGTGATCTGATGGTTGATTCTCTCCTCGGTATTACCAACACTTGATCCGTGGCTTAACACCTGATTGGTCCATGATCTCTATTTAAAGAGCATGGAGGGTCATTTGTAGGGTGACCATTCATGAGAGAAGCTTATGTAAATTTTCTTTCTTTTATTAATAAATTGCCTGAAGTGGTCGTGTTGGCTCAAGCCGTGCACTGTTTACCTCTTTGAGGGTTTTAACCACGTCAAGAATATTGGTGTATTGATTTGTGATCTATTTGTGAACGGTGTCCTTTGGTGTTCTATCTAAAGAACTTATCGTGTAAATTCCTACAACCTTTTGCATTTGCAACTCCAACTATTAACTTTGCCTATAAGCTGGCATTACTCGTTGCTTGTGTTGCATTTTCAATTGCTATATTTGATATGTTTAATTGTGCAGAGTACACAAATAAGTTTAGATAATTAAATCTACAAATAACTTTTTTGGATTTAACAATTTATAAAAATGCAATTGAATTGGAAATTATTGTTAAATTTCTAACCATATAATTTATTTTAAATTTTATTATAAATCTCCATAATATTTATGCAAAATACAGAAGTGTGAAAAAAAATTCTTCCTTCGCACTTCAACACTCCACCACTCCACATAATGTATCAACATTACTTCCTCCCCACCTTCGGTAATAACATTGTCCCGCAGATATACCAGTTTAAATATGACAAAATAATTAATTTGAAACATATTACGTTAATATTGTAAAAGCATCAACTTTTGGCATAAGCTATTGTTTTAATATTCTAATATTCTATGTTATTGCTTTAAGCTTTAACACTACATTTTAATAGTAGTTTATTGTTTTAAAAGCACCAGCTCCTCACATCTTAGGTTATTTGTTTTAATATTGTGTTAAGGTTTAAGATTGTATTTTAATGGTAGGTTATTATTTTAAACGCATGTGCTCCTCACTTGTTATTTGTTTTAATACTTTATGGTATAGTGGAACATAAGCTTCCATCCCCTCCCTTTCTACTACACACATAAAGAGGAAAATTTCAATGTTATCCAATATGAAGCATAAGTGACAATTGGGATGCAATTTTTTCCTTGACATTAAGGAAAAGATTTACTATTCGATAATATAATTATAATAATAAGAGATACAGTAAAAATCTGGATGCGGGTGCCTTAATTAGGTGTTAATGCTTGTGCATGCAAAGTGGGCAGTTGGCATTCCATTGAGCTGGCTCTGGCGGTTCGAGGTAGGTGATTTATAGGTATTAATGGATCATCGGGTTCGAGGTATGCAGGCAAGTGATTTCAGTATGGCGCGCATTCACCACGGCATATTTGCTCCGAGTTCTTCAGGCATTGGCATATTTGCTCCAAGTTCTTCAGGCATTGTTCTCCTTTGGTGGTTATGTCCTCAGCGCCTTTGCGCAGCCCAGAGAATTTGGAAGCCCCCCTGGCTTCATAATTGGTCTCATTCTGCCTGCTTCAGGGTAGCTTGGCTGGAGTTGTCCTCAATGACTCTGCTGCGTTGCACGAAGAGGGCCAACAGGAAGACTTTCGCCCTCAGCCAGCTTCACCTCAAGAGCAAATTATAGCTTGTGAGCCTGCGCGCCTCTCTGGAAATATTCTGCACCTTGTTCTTCCTCCAGAAGGCAGCATGATGGAAGCTGAAGATAATGTGATGGTAACCTGGGTAAGCTCCCCCAACCAGGCAAATGAGAACGCTACAGACTCGCCACCGCAGGTTTAATTACTCTTGGCTTCAGCGACATGACAGCAAGTTATCTTATGATTTCTGGTTTTTGTGTGAAATTCTCAATGTGCATGGTTTCTTTCCTTATCAGCATGAAATTTTACAGTCTCCAGGACATAATTTTGGTTTTCCATCTTTTTGTAATAGTGACTGTAAAGGACAACATTTTTGTAAAAGATCAGCTCCTTCTGAAGCTTCGATCTTATATAGCTCAGTTTAGTTTTGGGTCTCTCAAGCTTACCATAATTCTCACTTCTATGATTCTCATTTTTGTAAAAAGAAGGCAATGTGCTACCTGCAACAGTCTTTTTGATAGAGGGCAGGCTACAGCCCCCTCAGAGGTTCAAACCTCTTTGTAAATATTTTTTTCCTTTAATCTTAATAGAATAGTCTTTATACAGAAAAAAAATAAAATATAATCAGTAAAAATTTAAATATTTAAAATATTATAAAATTGAGTTTAATTAGAAAATTAGTTTGAATTAGTTTAGTTAAAAAGTTATTTTGGAATTTCCGTGAAAGAATTAAAAGGTTCATTGATTAAATTTTGGTTTTGATTTTCTTTATGTTAATATACATTTAATTAGTTATAATTTTATTATTATTTGAATATAAAATTTTATTATATATATATTTATTATTAAATATTATTAGAAAATTGTTCTAATTGAAAAAAGCTAGAAATTTGCAATTATATATTATAGATTATGTTGAAATATTGTTGTTATTTGCTTATTTATTTATTTTTATTTTCATTCATTTGTTTGGTTAGTGTTTTTGCTTATTGGTTTATTTCATCTTCATTTGATATTAATATTATGAATTTCTAGAAATTTGCAATTGTTATATATCATAGATTATGTTGAAATGTTAATGTTGTTATTTATTTATTTTTATTTGTTTGGTTAAGTTCTTGCTTATTAGTTTATTTCATCTTCATTTGATATTAATATTACGAATTTCTTGTTTATCGCTAAGTTGAAACATCATGCAAAGGAAGTTTATGTTCCTTGCTTGCTTGTGCATAGTGAGAAATAAATTGAATATAAATAAAATAGTAAAAGTTAATTTGAGATTTTGGTAGAAGAATTTGAAATTTCAATGACTAAATTTAGATTTTCATTTTTTGTATGCTAATATAATTTAATTAGTCAACAATTTATTATTATTTGAATATATAAATTTATTAAATACACATTGATTATTAAATATTATTAGAAAATTGTTTTGGTACCTGAAGACTACAAATTTGTAATTGTTATATTATGTTGAAATGTTTGTTTGTTAGTTTTTTCTTAATTCACTCCTTTGCTTGGTTAGAGTGCTCGCTTACTTGTTTATTTCATCTTTATTTGATATTAATGTTATGTTTTTTGTCTACAACTAAATTGCAACATCATGCAAAGGAAGTTTATGTGCATTGTTTGTTTATTTATGCTGAGTGTGGAGGAAGGAGAATGAAATATTCCTCCACACTTTGCACATGAAATTCATTCACATAATGGAGGCGACCACTTACTAGAAGAATGAAAGATTCCTCTACACTCCTCACAATGAAATTCATTTGCATAATGAGGCAACCACTCACTAGGAAAGCTTCCATCGCTTCTGCTAAGGAAGTAGAATGAAAAATTCCTTAACACTTAGCACAATGAAATTCATTAGTACAATGAAGGCAACCACTCATTAGAAATTTTTTCCAAAAAGTTGTTAAAGTAATCTTTGCATTCAAAATGGTAAAAATTATATGAATTGAATTATAAATTATTTATAATACTTAAACTTTTTAAATAAATAAATTAAATATAAATATAATAATAAAAGTTATTTTGAGATTTTCTCGGAAGAATTTGAAGTTTGAATGATTAAATTTTGATTTTGATTTTGTGTATGTTAATATACATTTAATTAGTTATTAATTGATCACTATTTGAATATAGAATTTTATTATACATATATTGATTATTAAATATTACTAGAAAATTGTTTGGGTACTTCGATGTTTGTTTTTTATTTAATTCATTCTTTCCTTTGGTTAGAGTTCTTGCTTGCTTGTTTATTTCATCTTTATTTAATATTAATGTTGTGAATTTCTTGTCTACACCTAAGTTGCAACATCATGCAAAGGAAGTTTATGTTTAGGGAAATTTTTAAGAAACCCCCCAAATTTATATGTATAATAAATTGGTGAATCCCCACGACATATAAAAATATGTATAGGCTATTTTTTTTATAATACAATATATGTATATAATTTTTGGCGAATCTTTCACTAATATAAAATTTTGTTAAATCTTGGCGTAACTAAGTTATAAAGTATTGCCAATTCTTTGATACTCTTCTAAAAAATTAAAAAACATTGTAAAATATTGGTGATTCCTTAATCATGTATAGAAACATATGTAATAATAAGAAAAATATTTAGTTAAATTATAATATATTAATTTTCCATGTCTTGGAAAAGAAAAATCATGGGTAATGTTGCTCTATGTTCTTTTTATACAATATTGCAAAACTTTTTGCATGTTTTACCACAAAGGTCTTATTACATTCCAATGGGAAGTACCCTATTGCAAAAGGTTTGTGTGTTTTTAAACTAAGTAAATCTAAATCTAAATACATTTAGTAAAAAATATTACTAACCAAATATATTTATTAACCAATTAACTATTTATTACTAACCAAATATATTTACTAATCTAAATATATTTACTAACCAATTAACATAACTATTAGCATCAACAAGTTTTCATAATATAAAATTGTGTTTATTAGTCAAGAGTTGGACTTATGTATACAAATAAAGCAAATTAATGTTTCAAGATAAGAGAAATAAATTAAGTATGAGAAGATACAAATCTAAATCTATATATATTTAGTAAAAAAATTATTATTGACCAATTAATTATTATTTACTAACCAATTAACATAACTATTAGCATCAACAAGTTTTCGTAATATAAAATTGTGTTTATTAGTCAAGAGTTGGACTTATGTATACATATAAAGCAAATTAATGTTTCAAGATTTGAATCTGAGATTATGTAGTAAGAAAAATAATTAAGTATGATAAGATACAAATCTAAATCTAAATATATTTAGTAAAAAAATTATTACTAACCAAATATATTTATTAACCAATTAACTATTTATTACTAACCAATTATATTTACTAATCTAAATATATGCACTAACCAATTAACATAACTATTAGCATTGACAATTTTTCATAATATAAAATTGTGTTTATTAATCAAGAGTTGACGTTATATATATATATATATATAAATGTTTAGATTTGAATCTAAGCGTATGCAGTAAGAAAAATGAAAAATATATTTACTAATCTAAATATATTTAGTAACCAATTAACATAACTATTAGCATTGACAAGTTTTCTGATGCAGGAGCATTTGACTTGGAGGGAAATTCTTCAAACTTATTCCAAAAATCCGAAAAAATCTACAGGCAAAGGAGTGGGGTCCTTTAGCCAGCAATTTCCATGCTTTTCTAGTTTAAGATAAGGATAGAATCAAGAATAAATCATGATGTAATAATTGCTTATGGATAAGCTGTAACAAGATTTATGCATAATTGTTTTAAACCGATCTATGTAAAAGGCATGCTTTTGTATGGATAAGGACCGAGAGGGCTTATCTATTAATTATAAATGAAATAACGGGACGCTCTAGAGAAGTCGTGCCTAGAAGCATTATCATTTGAAAGTGTTGACACCTAATCTTCATGATTGGAAATTTTATGTAAATAAATATATTGGGAAGGTGAATAGTCATCGGGAGATGAACTGAACAATCACTCCCTATTGTATATAACAATGGGTTACCTATGGAATAAAATACGAATCAGTTTTACTGCCGTTGGAGAGTTACTGCCTGGCCTGACATGGTATCAGAGCCAGTTCTAAAAATAGTTGTAACTCCCTTCATTTTTGCCACTGCCTCTGTCCTGAGCGCTGCTCTGCCTCTGTCCTGAGCACTGCTCTGCCTCTGTCCATTGTCTGACCAGATATAGCGCTGCTCTACCTCTGACATGCCCAGAGATGCGTTGGTGCCTCTATGCAGACCTGTCCGAGCTCATTTCGCTCTCTGCGTTTCTATGAATGTTGCCACCGTTCCATAAGTTTTTCTAAAAAAAAAAAAACGTTGTCTCATATGTGCACTGTCTGTATGTATTTTTCAAAATGCTGTCTCATATGTGCACTGTCTGTATGTATTTTTCAAAACGCTGTCTCATATATTTAAAGCGTTGTCTGTCGTTCTCCAATTCGGTCATTTCCGCCTTCAAGTTCTCAGATTCGAAGGAGCTCAATTCTAATGCATCACTCCATTCTCATTTGACTTTGGCTTGATTTTAAATACATTTAACATCGAGATGCTGTGGTGTGCGGCGAAGCTTGGCGCCCGCTCCTCCTCAATTTCTTTCCATCACTAGTCCTGAACGAGATTCGGCCTGTCGAAGTTGCCACGACCGCTGCGTGTGTTGAACGGGATTCTGCCTGTCGGAACCATTTTTGCCACGATACGCGGGATTTATTTTTCACATATGCATACTTTTACGAAATACAGTCGTAATCATCATTGATCATTCTGTATGTAGATATTATATAATTTGGTGAATTTCTGTGGAGATTAAAGTTGCATGGCGATGCAGAATGAGATTTTCCTCCTCCCATGGTATCACGGTTCAAAGTCAAAGATTAGTGTCTATGTTTTTCCCCAAAAAGTTATAAGGTGAAACCGAGTTTGCATCATTGTAATAAGTATTCAGATAATCTTGTAAGTATTGAAGTTATTATATGAGTGAATGTATGGATGAACAGATGGTATTATTCTGGATGCTTTTATCTAACATTAGAGAGATTTGAAGAAAATATAGTGCATAAAGTTGTAGCGTAAGGAAGACATTTGAAATCTTTTGAGAATCCCCTTTTGAGTACAACTTCACTGTATATCAGCAGAAGTTTTTTTATCAGCAGAAGTACATTTTTTACAGAATGCATTCAATCATCTCTATGGTAGGAATAGTTCTCACTGGCAAGGAGAACTATCCTGAATGGTCCCGGATGATAAAACACACCCTCATCTTCAATGAGTTGTGGAAAGGAGTGTGTGTCGGAGAAGGAGACAATGACCCAGTGCAGCCTACATCAGACAAAGAGCTCGTCATTTGGGAAAACAAGAACAACAAAGCCTATGCATTAATCGCAGCATCTGTAAATGAAGAAGTAAGTCGCCATATTTCATCATATTCAACTGCCTTTGAAGCTTTACAAAAGCTGAAAGAACTTTATGACTCACATTCTGCACTTGAAGTTGTTCAGCTCATGATTAAACTCTTCACTCTTGAACTGAAAAATAATGATCCTCTTGCTCTTGCATCTGAAGTAAAGTCTATAATGCATGATATTAAATCCACTAAGGTTGAGCTGGATATCCCTCTTATTGCTTTTCTCAAGGCACTCTATCCTACCTACTCCAATTATCTTGAGTCTTTACAAGCAAATGGAAATCTTAAGGATATAACCTTTGACTCTCTTGTGAAAAAGTTTGCTGAAAGAGAGAAAGCCTTTGGAAAGAAGACAGTCCCTGAATCTTTTGAAGAGACTGTTTGCCTTGCTCATAAAGAAAAGTATATTGCTCAAGATTCTACAAGAGGAAGAGGTGGACGAAGAGGAAGAGGAAGATACTTCAGAGGCAGGGGGGGCAGACATTCTCAAGGAGAAAAGGCAGATCTGTATTGCATTCGCTGCAAATGAAATGGATCACATGATGCTTCTACATGCAAGCTACCATGGGACAAAATTGAGCAGAAAAGAAACCAGCAAAAAGGTAAAATTGATGATACAGACAAAGGTAAAGCACCTGAATCCGCTCACTATATTGAGGGACAATGTAACATTGGAGTAAATGAAGATTTGTTTAATGCTTCACTTGCTTCTTCGAAAAATGATTGGTTGCTTGATTCAGGAGCAACCTGTCATATGACTCATAGGAAAGATTTTTTTGAAGATTTCACTAACAATGTTGATGGAGCAGTATACTTTGCAGATCAGTTAAAATCAAGCCATCAGGGCTTGGCACAATCAGGCTTAAATTGCCTGGTCTTCCAGACTTTCTTCTGGATCATGTTCTATATCTCCCACAGCTCAAGAGAAACTTGCTGTCCTTGGTTCACATCCGCCAACAAGGTCACTCCATTCATATGTTTGATGGCAAGCTTGAGGTAAGAAAAGCATCTGACCACTCACTTGTCATGAGGGGAATAGAAGAAGAAAGACTTCTCAAACTGCAAGGAACCTCTGCTCATGCACAACATTTCTCATATATTTCTCATCATGAAGAAGGTACACTTCCATCAAGTTTATTATGGCATGCTAGATTTGGACATTTAAACTATGACAGTCTCCGCTTATTGAAGAAAAATGGTGTTGCTGGTTTGCCTACAATTCCTAGGAAACATAAGCAATGTGATGCTTGCATTCTAGGAAAGCATAGCAAACAGTCTTTTCATGATTCACATTCAAGAGCACATAGGAATCTTGAACTCATTCATTCAGATTTATGTGGTCCAATGCTTGTTCCTTCTGCAAATGGAAATAAATATATCATGACATTTATTGATGATTACACCAGAATGTGTTGGGTTTATTTATTGAAGAACAATTCTGATGCTTTTCAAACATTCAAGAATTTTCATAAATGGATTGAAAATGATGCACAATCTCATATTGGGTCTATTCGCACTAATAATGGAAAAGAATATACATCAAATGAATTTGAAAACTATCTTCGCCAACATGGGATTAAACATCAAACAACTGTGCCTTATAATCCCCAACAGAATGGTGTAGCAGAAAGAATGAATAGAACAATCTTGAATATGGTACGATCCATGCTTTTCTTCAAAAATGTAAAGATAATGTTTTGGGCTGATGCTGTTCTATGTGCTGCATATATAAAGAATAGATGTCCATCTAATGCTATAAGAAACAAGACTCCTTATGAATTGTGGTATGGACATGTTCCTTCGGTAAAACATCTCAGGATCTTTGGTTCCACCTGTTATGCTTTGATACCAAAGGTACATAGAAATAAACTTGGTGCTAGAAGTCGTAAGTGTATCTTCCTGGGGTATTCAAACACCTCCAAAGCATACCGCCTCTATGATGAAGTAAATAAAAAGTTTGTTGTATCTAGAGATGTAATTTTTCTTGAATCATCCAAATCTGACAATGTTGTTGAGCAGCAACTTGATCGCTTGGATAGATTTGCAAAAACGAAATCATTTCAAGAATTTGATAATCAGATTCCACATCTTGAAGGGGGGATTCCTATTCTAGATCAACATGTGGAATCTTCTTCTGAAGAGCACTCTCCCCCGAATGAAACTCCAACAACGGATGATGCTTTAAGTGATGTAATTGATAGAATTGGGAGACTCAATCTTGATTCAGTCCCAACTCAATCAATAGATCAGCCTGGACCATCTCAGAAAGGTCCCCCAAAGTGGCTGACAAAGACACTTGAAAGTGTTCATCCTGATGAAATTGGAAAAATAGGAACCAGAAATTCAAACTGGCAAAATGGAGGTGATGTAGATGACTCTAATTCACCTGTTGATATGGATGTTTCTTATGATTGTGAATTGAACTTGTCTATAGATTTTGAACCAACTTCCTTCAAAGAAGATGCTTCTCATGATGAATGGAAAGAAGCGATGCAAAAGGAGTATGATGCCCTCATAAAGAACGACACTTGGAAGCTGGTTGACCCTCCATTTGGAACCAAACCAATTGGATGCAAGTGGGTCTACAAGAACAAGTACAAAGATGATGGCTCACTTGACAAGCACAAAGCTAGGCTTGTGGCAAAAGGTTTTGCACAGAAGGAAGGGGTCGATTATGAGGAAACTTTTGCCCCCATAGCAAAATGGGCCACCATCCGGACACTCTTTGCACTAGCAACTCAGAATGGTTGGAAAGTCCACCAAATGGATGTAAAAACTGCCTTCTTGAATGGAGATCTAAAAGAGAATGTTTTTATGTCCCAGCCTGAAGGATTTGTTGTGAAAGGACATGAACATAAAGTATGCAAACTTGTGAAGTCCTTGTATGGCCTAAAACAAGCACCACGAGCCTGGTATGAAAAACTAACTGAGCATCTTCTGAAACTCAACTTCAATCATTTTGATCTTGATGATGCAACTTTATTTGTCAAGAAATTTGGCAAAACAGTTGTGTATCTTGTGGTATATGTAGATGATCTTTTAATGACAGGGAACAATGAAAGCTACATTGCATCCATAAAGAAGGAATTGGGGAAAAGTTTTGAAATGACTAATTTGGGCTATGTTCATTACTATCTTGGCATTGAAGTAACCCAACATCCAAAATCCATATTTCTTTCTCAAAAGAAATACATTGGAGATTTGTTAAACAGATTTGGCATGACAGAGTGCAATCCTCTTTCTACTCCAATGGAACAAAACTTAAAGCTCACATCTGTTGAAGGAAAGGAATTTGAGGATGTAACAAAGTATAGACAGCTTGTAGGAAGTCTCATCTACCTCACTACTACCAGACCAGACATTTCATTTACTGTTGGAATCCTCTCCAGGTTCATGCAAAAGCCTTGTGAGGGACATTGGTCTACTGCAAAAAGAGTTCTAAGGTACTTGAAGGGAACTCAAGACCTTGGAATCAAGTATACATAGGTGGACGACTTCAGCTTGATTGGATACTCTGATTCAGACTTCGATGGAGACAAAGAAACTAGGGTATCTACTTCAGGATATGCTATGAGTCTTGGATCAGGAGCTGTCTCCTGGAGATCACACAAACAATCAGTTCCAGCAGATTCCACAACAGAAGCAGAATACGTGGCAGCAGCTGAAGCAACGAAAGAAATTGTGTGGCTCAGGAAAATTCTTGAAGATTTGCAGGTAAAACAAGTACAATCAACTCCACTCATGATTGATAACACCTCTGCAATAAAGTTGGCCAAGAACCCAAAGTTCCATGATCGAACAAAGCATATCAATACTAAATATCATTTGATTCGACATCATGTTGAGGCCAAAACAATCCATCTCCATCATTGTTCCACAAATGAGCAAATTGCAGACATCTTCACCAAAGAACTTGGAAGGGAAAAGCTTGAACGATTCAGAATGATGCTTGGACTCACCAACATCCCTTCAAATTAAGGGGGGGGATGTTGACACCTAATCTTCATGATTGGGAATTTTATGTAAATAAATAAATTGGGAAGGTGAACAGTCATCGGGAGATGAACTGAACAATCACTCCCTAATGTATATAACAATGGGTTACCTATGGAATAAAATACGAATCAGTTTTACTGCCGTTGGAAATAAAACTCTCTGTGTGCATTTGAATTAATGATTCTCTGTCAACTGGAAATTTTATGCGCTTATTTACTTCTGAACCCTTGTTAATGGTGATTCGGCTTAGTTCTACCTATTGATATTTTCTTTAATCTTGTTAACGTGTTTTCCTTTATATTGGCACGCAAGGTTTCCATTATAAGCATTGTTGAGCTTCCAAGCAGAAACTCTGGTTTACATAGGAAAATCGTGAAATACTTGGCCGGAACAGAGTTTCGGACTTGAAGTTTTATTGCATAGAGACTATACTCTTATTGGGTCCGAAACCTTTATCACATCGCAGAGTGGGAGCGGGATAGAGTTGAATTGTTGGAACGTCGAACTCCGACAACACGACACTATCGGAGCCGAAACATTATAGGGAGGCTTTAATAACATATCGGGTCCGTGATTATTATCGCATCGCAAGTTCGGAGCGGAGGAGCCTTGCCTTGGGAGCACTAAAGTCGCCGATTGCGACCTCCGATAACACTACGTGTTATCGCATCGGAAGAAGGAGCTTGGAAGGGCCGATTATAGACCGCCGATAGTGTTAATTGCGTTAAACACATTTCTTGAATTTAAAGCGCCGATAGTTAATTCTTTAGAATTAACAATATAGTGATAATAAGGCACCGATAGTGTATTTTCGTTCCTTTGGAACGAAAGCCCTCTGTCTGTGTGTGTATAGCGTTTTTAACGCATTTCCTTTGTTTTAAAGCAACGATAGTCTATCACTATAATTCCTATGGGATTATAGTTCCGATAGAGGAAAAACAGGCCTGTGATATGTTTTGCGCTGATAACGAAGGTTGGAGTGTATCAGAGGAAAACTCATGAAGCTGTCAATAGATGACTGATACACCTGTTGAAGTAGAAAGAGGAATTCAGCCAGAAATTGAAGAAATTATATCAGGCTTCGGCCGTTTGACCATATCACCTGCACCCAGGCCACCATTAGTGGTATCAGAGCAACCAACTGACATTGAATTGAATCTTAGAAGCAGGAGAAGGAAAGTTACTATGGATTTCAGAGTTGGAAGAGGATGAGGACGTGGTGGAAGAGGATGACCTGTTGCAAACTCTGAAGTAATGGAAGCTGTGCAACAGATGCAAGCCAGATTGGATGCATTAACAACAAGTAGAAATATAGATGATGGAGATGTTAGTGAACCTGATGTTGAAGCTACAGAGGAGGAAGCTGTAGCAGTTACCCCTGAGATGAGATTCTTCCAGTCAATGTTGAGATCCATAGCTAGGCCAAAGACCGAGGTTCCAATATATGAAGGAGGATTGAATCTAGAAGAATTGATAAACTGGATTAATGGCATGGAGAAATTCTTTGACTATGAAGAAACAAAAGATGAGAAGAAAGTAAAGTTTGTTGTCGCCAAGCTAAAAGACCATGCAGCGCTTTGGTGGGATGGTGTGCAGGCAAAAGGAAAGAGACTTGGCAAGCAACCTATCAAGAATTGGAGCAAGATGGTAACAAAGATAAGAGGTAATTTTTTACCAAGTAATTATCATGAAACCTTGTTCAAACAGTTGCAGAATCTTAGACAAAGGTCTTGACAGTGAAAGAATACACAGAGGAATTCTACAAGGTCAGCATAAGAGCTGGAGAAGCCCATGATACAAATGAGAAAGTGGCTAGATATGTGAATGGCCTTAGGATGGACATTCAAGATGAGATAAGTATATTGTCTCCTAAAACAGTGGAGGAAGCTTATCAGATAGCATTGAAATATGAATAAAAACTCATGAGGAAGCAGTTTTCTAGAGGGAGAGGTACTTTCCGAGGAAGGGGAATTCAAGGTGGTAGAGGACGATCTACAACACCTAAAGATGGAGCTAGTAGCAGCTCAACCCAACATGCACCCACAGGAGGTGATGCAAGAGGCAGAGGGAGTTTTTCTAGAGGGAGAGGAGGCAGAGGAAGAGGAAGAGAAGTAAGATGTTACAGATGTAACAAACTGGGACACAAAGCCTTTGAGTGCCCAAAGAAAGCAGAAACAAATCAGAGGAATGCTATTGTTGCTCAATCTAAGGGGGAAGCAACAACAACAGTGACAAAAGAAGAAAATATACCAGAGAGAGGAGAATATTTGGTAGTTAATAAAGTTTTTCTCAAGCCAACAAAGGAGATAGTTGAACCATCACAAAGAAAGACTTTATTCAGAACAGTGTGTAAAGTTCAAGGGAAATGTTATCAGATGATCATTGATAGTGGCAACACTGATAATTTGGTCTCTACAAAAGTGGTGGAGAAATTAAAGTTGAAGACAACGAAACATCCAACACCTTACAAGGTGTCATGGTTACAAAAGGGACATCAATTGTTAGTGAATGAATAGTATGAAGTGGAATTTCAGGTGGGCAAGTATAAAGATAAAATTGTATACGATGTGATGCCAATGGATGTGTGTCACATATTTCTTGGAAGACCTTGGCAATATGACAGAGGAGCCATGCATGATGGGAAAAGAAACACCTACAAGTTTGGAAAGGATGGTGTCAATCATACGTTGTTGCCTTTGCAAGAAGAAGATGTACCAGGAAAGAAGACTAATCCAAAAACTTTGTTATTAGGAGGAAAGGAATACTTGAAGCAAATTAAAGAGAATGAGGTAAATTTTGCTGTAATTTGCAATCCCGAGGTAATAATGACTTCTACTAAAGTTTCTGATTTACCCATTGAAATTCAAGAAATGTTGGAGAAATATTGTGATATTATTGTTGATGATTTGCCAAATGAGTTGCCACCCATTAGAAGAATTAGCCATCATATAGATTTGATTCCTGGAGCAAGTCTACCTAACAAAGAAACTTATAGAATGACTCCTACATAAAATGAAGAGGTTAAGAAGCAGGTGCAAGAATTGCTTGACAAAGGGCTGATCAGAGAAAGCTTGAGTCCTTGTGTAGTGCCAACAGTGTTGAGTCCAAAGAAAGATGGAGGCTGGAGAATGTGTACAGATTCGGGAGCCATCAATAAAATCAAAAGCAGGTACAGATTTCCTTTGCCTAGAATTGAAGATTTAATTGATTGCTTGAGTGGAGCAAAGTATTTTCAAAACTAAATCTTAAAAGTGGGTATTATCATATAAGGATAAGAGAAGGGGATGAGTGGAAAAACGATTTTAAGACAAATGAGGGATTGTATGAGTGGAGAGTAATGCCTTTTGGGTTGTCAAATGTAACAAGTACGTTTATGAGACTCATGAATGAAGTTTTTAAAGATTTTATTGGTAAATTTGTAATAGCATATCTGGATGATATATTAGTTTACAACAGGTCTAAGGAGGAGCACATGAGGCATCTGAATTATGTCTTACAAAGGCTGCAGCAGGAGAAATTATTGCTGAATTTGAAGAAATGTTCATTCATGAAAGAAGAGCTAGTGTACTTGGGTTTTGTTATTTCTGCTGAAGGGCTGAAGATGGATCCAGAGAAGATCAAGGCAATCATGGAGTGGCCTTCACCCAAGAGTGTTTTTGAGATAAGAAGTTTTCATGGTCTTGCTAGTTTTTATAGAAAATTCATCAAGAATTTTAGTAAGATCAATGCACCTATTATTAAGACCATAAAGAAGGAAAAACAACCATTTAGATGGACTGCTGAAGTAGAAAAAAAAATTCAGCTGTTAAAGAAGAAAATCACTGAAAATCCTATTTTGGTTTTACCTGATTTTAGTAAGCCTTTCCAAGTGAAGTGTGATGCCAGAGGAGAAGCTATTAGAAGTGTGTTAAGCCAGGAAGATAGACCTATAGCCTACTTTAGTGAAAAGCTAAATGATTCCAAAAAGAAATATTCTTCTTATGATAAGGAATTCTACGTAGTTATACAGTCATTAAAAAAATGGAGGCATTATCTAATGTCAAAAGAATTTATCCTTTACTCAGATAACCATGCACTACAATATATTATGCAACAACCAAAGCTTAGCCAGAAACATGCCAAATGGGTGGAGTATCTTCAAGGTTTCCATTTTGTTTTGAAGCATATAAATGGCCAATCAAACAAAGTTGCAGATGCCTTAAGTAGGAGGAATGTATTATTTCAAGAGAGTCAAATCCAAGTGTTGGGTTTTGATTTTCTTAAATAATTGTATGAAATGGATCCAGATTTTAAAGAGGCATTTGAAGCTTGTAAAAATCTTGTTTTGATGAATAGGAGTAAATGGTTGGATTACTTCTTACAAGATGGACTGTTATTTAAGAAAAATCAGTTGTGCATACCAAACTGTTCAATGAGGGAGAATTTAATCAAAGAAAAACATAGTGGAGGACTTGCAGGACATTTTGGCACAGAGAAGACTTTTGAACAGTTGAACAGATTTTATTTCTGGCTGAAAATGAAATTTGAAGTGGAGAAGTATGTGAAAACTTGCAAAGTTTGTCAACATGCAAAGGGAAGGAGCCAAAACACAGGTTTGTATATTCCATTACCAATTCCAGATAGGCCTTGGGATATGGTAAGTATGGATTTTGTTTTGGGCTTACCAAAGACTCAAAGAGGTAATGATTCAATTTTTGTTGTAGTGGACAGATTTTCAAAAATGGCACACTTTATTCCATGTTATAAGACTAGTGATGCTTCTCACATTGCTAATTTGTTTTTTAAGGAGGTTGTAAGATTGCATGGGTTGCTTAAAATTACTGTCTCAGACAGGGATTCCAAATTTGTTGGACATTTTTGGAGGACACTATGGAAGAAGTTGGGAACTAAATTAAGTTTCAGTTCTACCTATCATCCACAAATTGATGGACAAACTGAAGTTGTGAACATGAGTTTGGGCAATCTTTTAAGGAGCCTTACTGCAGAGCATCCAAAGCGATGGGATCAAGTGTTGGCACAAGCTGAATATGCATATAATGACTCACCTAACAGGAGTACAAGACAGAGTCCATTCCATATTGTTTATGGAATGCATCCAAGAGGAGTACCTGAGTTAAGAAACTTGGGAAAAGATGAGATGAGAAGTGCAGAGGGTGAAGATTTTGCTTCAGAAATGCAAGCAATACATGAACAAGTGAAACAATAGCTACAAGATAGCAACATCAAGTAAAAAACCAGAGTAGACATGAGAAGAAGAGAAGTGAACTTTGAAGTGGGAGATTTGGTTTTAACAAACCTCAGAAAGGAGAGGTTTCCAAAGAGGGAGTATACCAAATTGAAGTTCAAAAAAATTGGACCGATTAAAGTGTTGAGGAAATTTTCTGCAAATGCTTATGAGATTGAGTTACCCCCTGATGTTGGAATATCACCAATTTTTAATGTTGCATACCTATACCAGTATGAAGGTGAAACTGTAGATAATACAACACAAGATCAAGAGACCCAAGAGATTGACTGGGTAAAACAGTTATCCATAGTAAAGGAATTGCAGCCAGAAAGAATTTTGGATAAGAAGGTGTTTAAGAAAACAAGGGGACAAGAATACTTACAATATTTGGTAAAGTGGAAGGATCATCCAATCGCTGAAGCTACTTGGGTTACAGAAGACATGCTGCAGAAACTAGGCAGTTCTGTAGATGAAATCATGGACAGGAGCCCATGAAGAATTTTGTCCTCAGGAGTCTGATGCAGGAGCATTTGACTTGGAGGGAAAATCTTCAAACTTATTCAAAAAATCCAAAAAAATCTACAAGCAAAGGAGTGGGGTCCTTTAGCCAGCAATTTCCAAGCTTTTCTAGTTTAACATAAGGATAGAATCAAGAATAAATCTTGCTGTAATAATGGCTTATGGATAAGCTGTAACAAGCTTTATGCATAATTTCTTTAAATCAACCTATGTAAAAGGCATGCTTTTGTATGGATAAGGACCGAGAGGGATTATCTATTAATTATAAATGAAATAACAGGACGCTCTAGAGAAGTCATGCTTAGAAGCATTATCATCTGAAAGAAAACTCTCTCTATGCATTTGAATTAATGATTCTCTGTCAACTGGAATTTGTATGCACTTATTTACTTCTGAACCCTTGTTAATGGTGATTCAGCTCAGTTCTACCCATTGATATTTACTTTAAGCTTGTTAACTTGTCTTCCTTTATATTGGCACGCAAGGTTTCCATTATAAGCATTGTTAAGCTTCCAAGTAGAAACTCTGGTTTACACAGGAAAATCGTGAAATACTTGGCTGGAATAGAGTTCCGGACTTGAAGTTTTATTGCACAGAGACTATACCTTCGTCGGGTCCGAAACCTTTATTGCATCGTTGAGTGGGAGTGAGACAGATCTGAACCATTGGAACGTCGAACTCCGATAGTGCGACACTACCAAAGCCGAAACATTATAGGGAGGCTTTAATAACATATCGGGTCCGCGATTATTATCGCATCGCAAGTTCGGAGCAGAGGAGCCTTGCCTTGGGAGCATTGAAGTCGCCGATTGCGACCTCCGATAACACTACGTGTTATCGCGTCGGAAGAAGGAGCTTGGAAGGGCCGATTATAGACCGTCGATAGTGTTAATTGCGTTAAACGCATTTCTTGAATTTAAAGCGCTGATAGTTAATTCTTTAGAATTAACAATATAGTGATAATAAGGCGCTGATAGTGTATTTCTATTCCTTTGGAATGAAAGCCCTCCGCCTGTGTGTATAACATTTTTAACACATTTCCTTTGTTTTAAAGCAACGATAGTCTATCACTATAATTCCTATGGGATTATAGTTCCAATAGAGGAAAAATAGGCCTGTGATATGTTTTGCACCGATAACGAAGGTTGGAGCAAATCAGAGGAAAACTCATGAAGCTGTCAATAGATGACTGATACACTTGTTGAAGCAGAAAGAGGAATTCAACCAGAAATTGAAGAAATTATATCAGGCTTCGGTCGTTTGACCATATCGCCTGCACCCATGCCACCATTTTCATAATATAAAATTGTGTTTATTAGTCGGGAGTTGGACTTATATATATATATATATATATATATATATATATATATATATATATATATATATATATATATATATATATATATATATATATATATATATATATATATATATATATATATATATATAAAGCAGTTAATTGTTTCAAGATTTGAATTTGAGCACGTGAGTATGCAGTAAGAAAAGTAAATTAAGCATGACAAGATACAAATCTAAAACTAAATATATTTAGTAAACAAATCATTACTAACCAAATATATTTTCTAACCAATTAACCATTTATTTAATTTTTAACAAGACCGTGTATATTATAATCTTCCCAAAAAAGAGGGAGAAGAAATCCCGAGTACATAGAGGTTGAACATATCAGGGAGGGAAGAGAGGCAAAAATATCTAATCCTTCTTTTCCAACTTTTACATATAGATCATATATTCCTAATTTTCCAACTACATTTAACTTAAAGATTCTTACAAACTATTGTAAAAGCAAACTACAATTATTGAGCATCTCTATATTAGAGAAAGAGTATAATGTCGATACATAGATTGATTTTTGTTGAAGAGAGAAGCAAATCCTTGGATTCATGAAGCTGATTGTTCCTCTTATTCTTTATTAATATACTTCTCCTCGTACTGCATGTTATCACTCAGGTTGTCCCTTGGCTCCTTAAGGGATACGGCCGAGGTAACCACAAACCAATCTTTGGACTGCAGGTCCTAGCCTACCTGCAGTCAGAGAGGGCTCTCTCTTTATGATTTAGCTTTGTTTAGGGGTGATTTTAGGCTAGATATGAGTGCATGAGTTTGTTTTGATTTTGGTGGGAAGGAAGATGTTTTCAAGCAGAGTTGGGATGCAAAGGATGAGAAGTTCAGACCATTGGGCATGGAGTCAATGAATGTGAACTGAAGGGTGTGTTTTCTTTGGCAGAAGAGGGGAATACAGAGCAGGATAGCTACACATGGCACAATGTTTAATGCTGGAATTAAGATGAAATGGAGGTTAGGGGATGAGAGGCAATTAGGGATCTCTCATCCAGCCAAAGAGGGAAAGTGGATGAAGGCTAAATAGGAGCAATGAAGGATTCCTAAACAGCATTCAGAAATGAGAGAACTAGCTTAAACATGATCAATAAAGTATTCATATCCATTACTAATTCAGAGGAAAACATAAAGAAATGACAGGAATTGAGCATAGAGTGCTGCTAAGCAAATTCTAAGCTATTCTTCTTTCCTGCTATTTAGATGGTGAAACAAGGGTGGCATAAACACATATAAACTGAAAACAGAGACAAGAAGAACTTATTGAGTCATGTAGAAACACCAGAAATCTGTAGCATACTCTTTAAGCCATCAAATCCACAACTAGAAGTTTAGAAACAAGCATTCCATCATCTTTGATTATAGAAACTTTCAGGCTTACAGCGCAAGTCTAGAATGAGAAAAACAAACAACCAACCAACCCTTTTTACATCATTGAGGTCAGTATATATAGAGAAAATATCTACAAACAACAGATCTGAGACAGATCTCATGAAATAAGTGTCTTAACCTAATTTGTACTGAAATAAATGCAAGAAATATCTATCTAAGCTGCGCTGGAGGTAGCAACATTCAAAATGAGTAAATATGGTGTCCTTTGAGCTCTGTGCTGTTCATTCTGCAATAACTGTGCTTTGGAACTTGAAGCGCTCCTCTTAGGTGGCACTGATTCTCATTAATCTCGATCTGATAAGCTTTTAATGGCTTTTACTGCTACACTGATACTCTTTGACTTGTTGGGGTCTTCTTTATTGCTCATCTGCTTTGAAATTAAAGTCTTTCACTGAAAAATATTTAACTGATACTCTTTGCCGCTACTCTGATACTCTTTGACCTGAATCGGGGCTCTTTCCTTCCACTGATACACTTTAATGCTGCAAAATCGCCCTTGCCCGCCACTTTATGGCAAGATTTGACTGCTGTTGCGCTTTCTGTGGCCTTCTGCGGGCTTTGAAGGAGTTTCGGCGCTGGCCGATCAAAACTCTATCAAAAATGAAGAAATGTTGTACAAATGGCGGAGATTTTGTGAAAACAGGACTGCACTGAGGCCATGCTCGCTGTCCGGAGCAAAATCTAGGCTTGGAGCGATCAAAAATGTCTTAAGAATGCAGTTGGACCTATTAGCTCTAAAGTGTGCGGGCGCCGAACTGTAAATAATGAAGAAATGGCCTTACCGCCTTATCAAAGGCAAAAACCATATTACAAAGGAAATTGGCACATTTTCAAGCGAGAGCGACCAATATTGAAAAAATGGGAAAGAATTAAATCCGGGCCGTTGGATCGAACGAAGGCAGATCCAACGGCTGGCGCTAAATCGGCGATCGGCGGATCCAAAACACAAAACCTCCGAAATGTCGCGGACCCGAAATGCTTATAGGCTCCTTCTTTATTGAAATCGGGTCCGGCCCATCGGCGAAACCCAATCGGCGGATTTGATGAAAATGGATAAGCGGAGCCGAACTCCTTATATGCTGCACTCTATATTATTTCGGCTCCGGCCAGTCGGAGCTTTATGTGGGCTGCAATGCGATTAGATATGGGCCGTTGATCTGAGGGCCGGAAATGAGCGGCTGCGATTAAGTTGGCATTTCGGCAATCGGCGGGGCGGAGGGCTTTATACATACAATCGCTGAAATGGGGGGTTTGTGACTTAATATGGGCCGTCGGATCTGAGGCTTGATCGGACGGCAGCGATAAGGCATGCGATATGGCTTGCGATAACAAAAAAGAAGGCCTGTAATGCATCGGAGGTGGGTTTATATGATCGGAGGCATGTTTTTATGTTTGGAGAAGGGTTTTTATACATGGGATAAGGGTTTTCAATGCATCGGAAGGAGTCCGATAGCATTGGAAGGGATTTTTTATGATCAGAGAAGGGAAATATGAGATCGGAGGTGGATTTTTATGCATTGGAAGGGGTTGTTAATGCATCGGAAGGGGTCCGAATGCATAGGAAGATGGTTAAAGAGGCAAAATGAGGGTTCTTACTAAGTTTCAGGTAAACTTAGTAATTCCCAAGGGATATTTATGGTTATATTTCAACCAGAGGGAGGGGATATGTATATAAAGGGATTTATAACATATTTTAATATGGGAAGGGGGAAAACATAGGGATTTACATAATAGAGTTAGAAGTTAACATGAAACTGGTGAAGAAAGCGCTAAGTATGGAGATCTTAGGCTATAAAGGGGAAATATAACTTGTAGAAGAAATATAACCATCCTTAAGCAAAGCAGATCTTTACTTAGGCAAATGATATGAAAAATGATGAATTTAAGAGATATCAAGCAGATCTTGACCTCTTTAGGGGAAGTTAGTGAATGATTTTGGGGAAAGGAAGAAAGGGAAGTTAGACATGCCTCGCTTGAGCTGATCCAAATGGAAAAATGCCTCATACTTGTGATCTGAATAGATATAACACTTGAAAACATGAAATGGATCACAATTCTTTATTATGAAATCCTTCAAAAATGGAACTTTTGCAGCATGGAAAAGATGAACATTTTTGGCACTTCCACTGTCAATCATGAAATATGAACACCTATTGCAATAGGAGGCTAACAGTGGCTCCACATGGGGATGGCTTTTCCTTGTGAAAAGTCAAGAACAACAGGTCAGATTGCCTTGATCTTCAATTGTTGCTGTACTCTGAAAAACTTCCCTTTGCTGGCTGCTTTATTTATGAACATGACAACAGACTTGAAGAGCTTAGGGCCTTCACTTCGGGCTTCAACTGCAGCAAGCTGCTATCCAAACAGAAAACTGAAATCCTACCTACCTACTCTAATCAACACTTACTTTGCTGGTTAGGTGAAATGAAACAGCCAATGCAACCACTTATTTTAAAGAGTAGGGATAAATTATTTTATAATTAGCATATAAATCTGAGAGGATGATATTTGAGTTGATGATGACCTCGAGAGGGTTGACCAACAGAAGGCAACATTCTTCAGTGAATTGCAGTTGATGAATAAATGATGGATGGTTTCTTCAACTCATAGAGGGCATCTTGAGGGTCCATGAATGCCTTTTTTTCTAAGATTTTCTGCAGTTAGGATTTTTCCTTTAAGCAAGGTCCATATATATATATATATAGGAAGGCTCTCTATCTTCCAAATTGATTTCCATGGAAGTCATTCAGGTTGGAAATAGTCTTCTTGAAGTTTTCATAAGCTGATTTTACTGAGAATCCCCACCTGTTGGATTACATTTGAATTCGTCTTGCTATTTGAAACTAATTGGCGTTGCTCTCCTAATATGAGTGAGAAGCATATTCCATTGATTTCTAAGGTCAGGAGGACAGGCTGGGGGATCCAAACATCACAATAGTTGTATTGTTGATTCCACTTTGAGATTTGATCAAGAGTGTAGATACCTCTTCTTATCATCCATGTCTTGAGAGGAAGTATGCCTTGAAGGACAGAGAGAGGGGATTTTCCCATGATATTGTCTCTCCAAATATTTATATCATGTCCATCACCTAGAATTTTGGAAGTGTTTTCTTTAACTAGAGGCAGAGATTTTTTGAGAAGTTTTCAGATTTGTGTGCAAGGTCTAATGGGCATTTTTGTTGTGATAAAATACTATCGGGAGGATTTCAAATACTTTTTCTCAAGTACAAGTTTCCACCAAGTGGGTTCACCTTATATGAATCTCTATATGAGCTTTGCTCCAAAGGCAATGTTCGTTAACCCCGAGAGTCGAAGAGGGGTGCTTCCCTTCTCATAAGGGGAAGTGACTTGTTTCCAATTTACCAATTTGAATTTCTTTGTCTTTGATTTGCCCCCTTGCCATAAGAAGTTTCTTATAATTATTTCTATCTGCTTTTGTATTCCCATTGGAGCTTGAATGACAACAAATTGGTAAAGAGGAAGGGCTAACAAAACATATTTAATCAATGTAATTCTCCTTGCTAAATTAAGCTAGAGTATACCCCAATTTTGAATTTTATTTTTCATTTTTTTCTATGGAAGAATGCCAAATCTTTGACTTCAAGACATCTTTTGAAATAGGTAGACCTAAGTGTTTGAAGTTCAACCAATTTGTTTTGAAAGGAACTCCGAATATTTGAGAATACACCATAGAGTAATGGCAAGGTTGTTCCATCCATAAATGTTGCTTTTTTCATTATTTAGTAGGAAACCAGAGGCCTCTAGAAATCTGTACATAATGGTTTTGAATCTTTTTGCAACAATACATGAAGCTCCCCCCATGAAAAGGGTGTCATCGAAAAATTGGGAATGGTTTGTGCTCTTGAATCATATGTTGAAGGATATGCTAGTGATGGAGCCACTCTGTCTACTATGCTCTAAATTCATGCTAAGAGAGTTTTCCATTATGATGTAAAGGAAAGGACAAAGTCGATAGCCTTGTCGTAAACCTCTTAAACTTTGAAATAAACTTCTTGGTCTTCCATTGATAAGGGGGGTAATCCAAGGGCCTTGAATGTAGGCTCTTATAAGATCAATGAAATTTGAGGTGAAGCCAAACTTTCGTAGAACAACAAATAGAAAGAAGTGATTGACTATATCGAATGCATTAGCCATATCAAGTTTCAATATGAAGCCTTGTTCTTTTCTAAATAAGTTGGAGTGAATAACTTCTTAGACAAGCATAATGTTGTCAATAATTAGTCTATTTGGAATTAAACCTCCTTGATTTTCATAAATCGGGATGGGAAGTAGAGGTGTAAGCCTATTTACTAGAATCTTAGAGATAATTTTATAGGAAGAGTCGCACAAAGATATAGGTCTAAAGTGATGAAAGTAGGAAGGTCTGGATTATTTTTGGATAAGGGCCAAGAAGGTGGAGTTGGTTTTGCCTCCTATTTTCCTTTTTATGAAGACCCATCGAATCATTTTTAGAATATCCTTTTTAATGAGCAACTAGAACGAGTGGAAGAATGCAATGGAGAAACCATCAGGCCCTGGTGCTTTATCAGGGTGAAGATTCCAAATGGCAGACTAAAGTTCCTCTTCTTCCACTTGCTTGGAGAGAGCTAAATTTACCTCCTCAGAAACTAATTTGGGAATATGTCTAATGAAGTATTCGTGGTTTTAATTCCCAATATCAATAGAAAGTAAACTTTTAAAATGTTAATATGATCCTTTTTTATTTCTTCTTGTCCCTTTATTTCAACATCCCCTTCTCCTTTGATTAACTCTATGTGGTTTTTGATCATTCTCATTTCGGTGGTGTTGTGGAAGAAGGTTGTGTTATTATCACCATCTAGTATCCATAGGTTCCTGGACTTTAACTTCCAGGTTTCTTCCTCACTTGTATTATTCTTGTATATTTCCCAATATATTTCTTTTTTCTTCATTTACTTCTGTTTTGCGACATCTGCTTCTTCCATACTCCTCTAGACATTTTCTAACTCTTTTTGTAACTCAATTTTCTTTTGATGTGGTTCTTTGTAGTGAAATATTACCCATTCCTTTGGTTTATTTTTGACATTCTTTAATTATTATTCCTAGATGAAGCTTGGGGAACCATTAATACTTTGCTTCCAGACTAAAGAAACCAACGTTCTCACTTCTTCGAAGTTGGACCAAAGGGGATTGTATCGAAAAGGAAGAGGACCCAGATTTGTGCCTTCCCCAAATTTTATGGCAATTGTCTTATGATCTGAGGCTGTTGAGGGGATGATTTTTGAGATCACTGAGTTATATTCTGAAATAATTTTGTCTTGGATTAAAAACCTATCCAACCTTTCTTTGATATTACCCTGGCATAATATTTTGTTGCTCCAAGTGAATTTTCCATTTTTAGGAGCAATGTCCATTAAACTATGAGCTTCTATGATGTTATCGAGCCTGTCTCTAAAAGGGTCTGCCTGAAAGTTGCCTCCTTATTTTCTATCTGCGTTCAGGATCAAATTTAGATCTCCTCCAACTATAGTTTTTTATTGTTTTATGAATTTAAGCAATCAACTAGGGATTTCCAACATTGATCCTTGTCTCTGAAATGAGGGGGAGCATAGATGTTGAATATGCTTATTTGATGTCCAAAGATTTTATTTCTAAGTTCAGTATTTATCCAATGTTGCTCTTTGATTTGACAAATAAGTTCCCAAGAGGATTGTTTCCACATTGTGAAAATACCACCACAGGCACCTATTGAATTTATTTTTGTTCCTTCATAATGTTTTGTTTATTGAATTATCTGGTTCATTTCTTGTTCAGATGACTTGGTCTCCTGAATTAGGAAGATGTCAGGACATTCATATTTAACAAGATCTTTTGCAACATTGATTTTCGAGGGATGTCTGAGACCTCTACAATTCCAGGAGACCAAATTCATTATTTACGTGGGATGGGACAGAGGGATCGTTCCCTCGAACTGTCTGAGCTGATTTTTCCTTGATTCCAGTACCTTTTTCTATGTATGTTTCCACTGACTGTTGGGTCCCCATGACCCTTAATTATAATTTTTCTTCATTTCTTATTTCCTTATTTGATTTCCTTCCTCGCTTCTTATGATTGTCAGAAGGAAAGAGAGATTCCTTGGATTGGTTTCTTGTAAGAATCCTTTCGAAAGAAGGAGGGAGGGGGCTCAAGGGAGGACCAGAGGAGATAGGGTAAGGGAGAATGAGAGGAAGAGGGGATGAAGCAGGAGGGGAGGGCTGGAGGAGATAAAGGATTTATGGGGGAGAGGGAGGACTTCCTCTCTAGCAAGGGAAGGTTTAGGAAGGGGATCTAGAGAGGTAAAGGGGTTGGGATCTGGAGGCCGGGAGAGAGAAGAGGAGGGAGGAGGATTAGCTTGGGGAGGAGGAGCTGAAGAGTAGGGGATTAAAGACTCAGGAGGCTCATTACCAGATTGTTTTCGTTTTACAGTTTCCTAGTGAGGATCTTGAGTTTCAACTGCTCCTTCTACTTCTTTATTTGGGCATCTATTTGCAAAATGACCATATTCATTACATACCTTGCCTTTGAATGGGAGTTTCTCATAGTCCAGCTGTTGTATTTGAGCCCAATTATCTACCTTGATCTTCACTACTTTTGGTAGTCCCTTTCCCAGGTCAACTTCCACATAGATTCGAGCGCAGGCATGCATATTTTCTTCTAGTTCACTTCGATCTATATATTTTCCAAATCCATTTCCTATTGCTTTGACAAATCCATGTCCCCAACAATGTAGAGGGAGGTATGGAAGAAAAACCCAAATTAGAACAACATTAGGGACAACAAGTTCGAGATCGAAGTTTGGAGCCCATTTGTTCAAGTATAGGCATCTTGTGTCCATGAAGTATGGCCCATTTCTGAAGATAAGATCTCTATCTTCTCTGGATTCAAAATAGAACGTAAAATAACCTCTACCACAAAAGCGAATGGATATTTGGCCTTGAGTTCAGGGAGACCAATTTCCTTCTACCCTTTTTTGCATTGTTTTTGGAGAGGGTGAGAGACCCATAAATTTCCCGACCAAACCCCTTTGAAACAAAGATAGAGCAGCTCTTCGAGGCATAGTAGGAGGAAAAACAATTTTTGGAATGTCCTCAATTTTTTTAACAAACTTGGAGATAACAAGTTGGTCTTGAGGGGGTCCAAGGGAGGAAACGAGACTAGCAAAGGCCAGAGAAACAACATTAGGGGCGGCGGAATAATTAAGCAAACCCCCTCCAGATCAGACTCCGTAGGGGCCATGGGAGAAAGGAGCAGGTTGAAGGTTTGAATGCGACCTCAGGTGGAGAGCGCAACACGGGAGAAATTTACCAATTAACCATTTATTACTAACCAAATATATTTACTAACCAATTAACATAATTATTAGCATCGCCAAGTTTTCATAATATATATATATATATATATATATATATATATATTTTTTTTTTTTTTTTTTTCCGGAGAAAAAAAGCGAACTTTTTATATATAAAATAGATAAAAAGTTACAAGCAGATGCAAAGCATTCAGTTGCAGTGAGGACTTCTCCCTCAGCTGACCCAGAGAAAAGGTAACTCTTCTCTGAAACTAACCAAAATCAACAAAAATTTCAGATCCCCTGTTGCTGATGACAGGATTTTCCCTTTTGCAGACCAAGAAACACAGACTCAGCCTTCATATATGCAAAAACCAAGCCTCTGTTCCAGCTGTTTTTGAAACCGTGGGCCTCCATAGATGGAAAATAGCCCACTAAACAAAAATACGCCCGAAAAACACTTGGGCAGAAAGATCATTCGGACCAGCACAAAAAATACAGTGTCCAAAGACGCATAGTGAAATAGATACATGCGGCTATACAAAAAAGAACTAAAACATCTGCAGAAAAGATGGAGAAACTCTTATCCATAGGGAGGCAGATCCGACTCATGGATCTGTTCATGTATTTTTTCAGTCACTTTCCAAATGCCCACAGCATGCTGCAGACCATCCTTAGAAAGTTTATCCGCATCTTCATTCCGTTCCCTGTAGATATGTTCAATTGAAAAAGCATTAAAGGATTGTTTTAAGCTCATAATCTCTTCTAGGAGCGGCTTCAACATATAATTAAGACATCTACTATTACCATTTACCCATTTTACTACATTTAAAGAGTCCCCATAGATCTGAATTGCGAAGATGTGTCTGTGGATAAGCCAACAGAGGAGCAGTTTAAGGGCTGACAGTTCAGCAAAATTATTTGATCCAGAACCAATGCCCACTGAAGCCATTAAAGAGTGAGATTCATTTAAATGAATGATAATGCCAGCCCCTGCTGAATTGTTTTGAGAGGCCCGATCAAAGTAAGCCCACGAAATGCCTGGTCTAATTTGTTCCTCCCTGCTCTGAGCCCTTTTCCTTGAGTCCTCTGGTTCAGGAATACTTAAGAATATGGCTGAACTTTGAATGGCTATAGCTTCTGCTGGGGGAGTTATGTCATGAAATATGCTTCTATTCCTGGCGATCCAAACTCCCCAGCAAATAATGGGAGGGAGATTCCTCATGTTCCCCTCTGAACGCTGGTTCCACCACTGCTCCCAAGCTGCCATAATGGTTCCCCCATCCCAACTCATTTGCTTCTTCAGTAAATTCTGAGCCTCCTCCCACACCTTTTTAGTATAAGGGCATCTCAAGAAAAGATGGAGGATAGTCTCATAGTCGTTTTTGCATAGGGGACATCTACCAGGCCCTTGTTTAAATCTTGCTTGGAGAACGTCCCATGTTGGGATCTTCTTTTTCAGCACGCACCAAAAGAACAACCTGGATTTTTTTGGACATTCAAGTTTCCACAGAGATTTTTCCCACCAAACTGGATCTTCCCATCCCTTTTTCGTCATTAAGAAGCTGTACCTTGCTTTCGGGGAGTAAGATCCTGTATCAACATGGGCCCAGACCAGCTGGTCAGGTCTATCTTTTATTCTTACATTTGATCTTGACAGTTCCTGAATGAAAGTCTGCCACTCATCCCACCATAAAGGACTGAGATCAAGATCTTCTCCTGATTTCCAGGCTTGCCCCCATATAGTAGATTGTCCTATTTTCTCTATCTGGTGTAGATGAACAATGCCTTTGGAAACCAGATGTCTGATGAGTCCAGGGGACAAAGCGAAAAGGTCATTGCATCCTACCCAAGGGTCCCTGCCTATTCTCACATTTTCACCATTCCCAACCTGCCATGCTAGACCCTGTTCTATGACTTTAAAAGCTTCAGTGGTAGCCTTCCAGATCACTGAAAAATTCCTACCTTTCTTATTTGGGTTACGGATCCATTCTTCTAGAGGAATTGGATCTATGTACTTCCGTTTCACTACTCTTGTCCACAGATTCTCAGAGTTTATGAGTCTCCAACCAGATTTGGCTGCCAAGGATATACTGAAATCATAGAGATTCTTAATACCCCAGCCACCCCAGTCCTTTGGCCTAGCAATCTTATCCCAGGCTACCCAAGGTAGGACTGAATCCTCCTTTGCCCCGGACCAAAGAAACCTACTGCAGATCTTTTTTATCTTATGGAGGATCCCTTTCGGAATCCAGGTCAAGGCTGCCCAAAAAACTGGCATGGCCTGCAGCACTGAGTTTACCAAGGTCAATCTTCCTTCTCTAGATAACCACTTAAAACTCCAATGAGCGATTTTTGCTTCAATTTTGGCCACCAGCCAATTCCAATCTTGCTTTTTATAAGAGTTTGGCTTCAGCCAGAATCCCAAATACTTGAACGAAGTCTCCATATTGAAGATCTCAAAAGGCAGAATAGCTGTAATCTGGGAGCATTCATTTCTACTGAAACCTTCCATAATTAGGTGAGATTTCCTGAGATTTATTTGCATTCCTGTGGCTTTCATGAACAGATCAAGAATTTTCTTTAGTTCTTTTAATTCATTCAGACTCCCATTTGTAAATAGTAAAACATCATCTACAAAAAGAAGATGAGATATGAACAGATTTACAGCTACTTCCAAACCTTTAATCAAACCTGTTCTTCTTGCTTCCAGAATCAGCCTGCTAAGACCCTCTGCCACAAGAAGAAAAAGCAAAGGGGATAGAGGACATCCTTGTCTCAATCCCCTTTGTCCTTTGAAGAAGGGAGACGCTGCCCCATTGATTAGAACTGCAAAACTCACGCTGGTTACACATCCCATTATCCAATTTATAAAGTCCAGCTTGAAACCCAGATGGGTCAACAGCATCCGGAGATAAGTCCAGCTGATCCTATCGTATGCCTTTGACAGATCTATCTTGATCACAACCCCTTTCTTGATAGTCTGTCTGATGCTGTGGATTGTCTCCTGGGAAACCCCTATGGCTTCATGAATCTGACGACCATCCAAAAAGCCAAATTGCTCACTTGAAATACTTTTTGAGAGGATCGGCTTCAGGCAAACAGCTATAATTTTTGCTATAATTTTGTAAACACAATTACAGAGGGAAATAGGCCTGAAGTCTTCAAAAGAGTCAGGGTCCTCCTTTTTTGGGATGAGGGATATAAAAGTAGCATTGAACGGGGGGAGAATCTCACCCTTTCTTCTTGATTCTTCCACAACCTCAGTAAGCTCGTCTCCAATTGAATCAAAGAAATGGCTGAACAATTCGATGGTCCATCCGTCTGGTCCAGGGCTTTTATCTTTTGCCATGGATTTAACTATGTTTTCAACTTCCTCCTTTGTCACAACATCCATTAGACCTTCAGCTTCTTCCTCTTCAACAAATCGGGGAAAACATTGGGCAGTTCTGATTATCTCCGCAAGAGTGATCCCTTCTTGAGCTGTAAAGAGGTTTTGGAAGTGGGTCTTCCCCATTCTTGAAAGATCCTCAAAAGAGGAGGCTTCTCTTCCATCATGAGCCTTTAGCTTCCAAATGGTGTTTGCATTTTTCCGGCCCTTTGCGTAGTTATGAAAGAACTTTGTATTCTCATCTCCGGCTTTCAACCATATCGCCCTGCTTTTTTGTCTCCACTCCTCTTCTCTATCCAATAGGATCTTACTTCTTTGCTTTTCTAACATCAGGATCTTGTCTTTTGATTCCTGGTTTATATACCCACCAGTCTCAGGTTCCTCTAGAGCTCGTAAATCAGCATCTATTGAGGAAAGCGCCTCATTCTGTGACACCTTCCTGGCTTTGGCCCATTCTATAGTAGCTTTCTTGAGTCTCTTTAGATTTTCCCAGAAAAGGGTCCCTTTGTTCTCCAACGAAGAGCTGCCCGGATGTCTCCAAGTATCCCTAAAGAGGATATTGAAAGATTCCTCCTGCAACCAGGAGGCATTAAATTTGAATGGAGAAGCTGGTTTAAAGGGAGGTTTTTGGAACTCCATTAAGATGGGGAAATGGTCAGAGTTCCCCCCTTCACCAACCCATTGCCTGAACATAGGGATGCTGGCTGTCAAATCTTCACTTATGAGAAACCGATCCAACCGCTTTGCCACTCTTCCCTCCCCTGCTCTTCTATTCCTCCAAGTAGGCTTGACTTTGATTAGATTTACATCTATCAGATTATGGGAAAGAAGAGCATTTGCAAAGAAGTCCGAGAGCAGATCTTCCCTGGCTGAAGGACCCCAGGCTTCTGCAGATCCAATACAAAAATTTAGGTCTCCTCCCAAAATTAAACTCCTGTCTTTCAAAAAGGATTTGGAAAGAAGATTATTCCAGAAAGACTCTCTCCCTTGACATGGCCCATAAATATTTAGAAATAGGAAAGGGAAACCCATTTCAGGTGAAAAAACCTCCATGCCAAGAACATGGTCCATACCCCAGAGGCTATTGATCAGCATCCTACCTACTCTGACACCAATAGCCAAAGCCCCCGAGTGCCCCTTAGCATCAATGGCATGAAACACCCATCCTGGGAAAGAGGTCCTGAGCATTGATTCCACCTCTAAACTCCTGCCAAGGGTTTCTTGAAGGAAAAGGATATCCGGATTGTAACGAGAAACTAACTCTTTTAAAGCCAGTTTTTTGGGTTTACTGGCTAAACCCCTACAGTTCCAGGATAAGAGGATCATTTTACAACTAGGTCGGGGGGGTTTGCTGCTCTAAGCGCCCCAGGAATGGACATTTTCTTCCCATCAGCTACATCAAACTTTGCTTTGACCTGTGCTTTGGACAGGTTTGATTTCCTACCCCTACCCTTTCTTTTGGAAGCTAGAGACGAAGAAGGGCCTAACCCACCAATCGGGTCAGGGGATTCTAGCGATTTGCCCTGTCTTTTATCCAGAGATCTCAAGTTATAATGGCAAGACTGATTGGAAAGGACCGGGCTTAGGCTACATTGAGGTACATCTTCGCAATTCAGGTCGATGGAAGGAATAGCATCAATAAGATTTTCCACAGATAACTGATCAACATTACTACAGGTTTTGACAGGAGATTCTTTATTTATAAGATTATCATTAAGATCAGGGAAAGGAGAAGTATTGCAAAAATCATGGTGCATACCACTTGGTTCCTCCATCACAGTATCAGGATCTTCAGCTGCAGCCTCCGTGACTGTCTTCTCCGGGGGATCTTGGGCCTCTAAGTCTTCGGGAGCTGGGTTTGTATCCTGGCTGACAGCAGTATCCTTTCCACTATGGATCTCCTCCATGGCAGCATCCTTATGAAGGTCCTGAGCCACGAAATCCTTTTCCTTTCTCAGCTTCTTCTCCCTCTGCTCACCTTGTTTCTGCGGTCTTCTTCTGCGGTTTCCCAGAGGGCAATCCTTTGCCAAATGCCCATATTCATGGCATCTGTAGCACCTAAAGGGAAGGTGCTCATAATCCAACGGCTGCTCAAACACATAATCTCTGTACTGAAGGTTTATAGATTCTGCTAACCCCTCCTTAGGGTTTAAACGAACTAAGATCCGTGCCATAGCTCTTTCGTGGGTGTGAAGGAACTACATGTCAGCTTCAAGGTAAGTGCCCAGCAAATTCCCTATGGATTTAAACACAGATTCCACCCACAGGAAAGGGGGAAGTCCGGGTGCTCTGACCCAGACTGGGAACTCGTCCGCCTTCTCCCTCTTAGCATCAAAAGATGGCGACCACCTCTGAAACAAGACCGGGCGATTCCCAATAGCCCAATTCCTCTCAGCAACCCAATCGGCATCTTCTTTCTTTGCAAAGCTGACCATGAACCAGCCCTTCACAAGAACTGCAACTCTGAACGAATTGGCCAGGGTTTCTTTCCATTGGGTCTCCGCCCACTGGTTCAATGATTTGCCAGATAAGGCCTTCCCTCTAATTCTTCCTACTAAGGTGCATTCCGCACCTATCAGTGCATCCTCAACTTGGACGTCCATACCGAGGACCAGGTTGCCTCCAATCGTCTTCTTCTTTAAGGGATTGTCCTTCTTTCGATTTCCCCCTGCCTTATCTGGCCCGGGATCTACCTCCCCTCCTAAAGGAGACTTGGATGCATTGCCCTGAAACTCCTGATGACCAACCTGATTTACTGCAAGGGATTGAACTGCTGTTCCTCCCCGAGAACCCTGGCTACCGGCTTCCAAGCCCTCCTTCTCAGCTGCGTCGTGCCCCGGTAACCCTGTTTCCTTTGCGACATTTTGGGGATCCCCCACCTTCCCAGCCTTCACCGCGTCTCTTGCCTCATTGAAAAGCCCTTCTATGCTCAAACTGGATTTGGGCGTCTGTTTTGAAGGTGAGCGTCTAATAACAGTATGGCGATTACTCCCTTCCGCTAAAACCCTTCCAGCCTTTGATTCCCCGCCAACAGACCTCCAGATTCCTTGCTTAGTTTGGAAATTTTTAATGTCTTCGAGCCCCCCTGACAGTCTAACTGAGCCTGTGAGAGGTCTGAATTTACTGCCATGGAAACCGACTGAAACCTGGTGCAGATCTTTCTCCGGGAAAATCAGTGTTAGAGTATCCTTCCCTCCTTTGAATCGCAACCCATCCACACCTAGCTCATCCCCTAACAGGTCTTTTTTCTCTTTGACGCTCCACGCGCCTTCCACAGCCGGATCTGCTGGTGCATGGATGCCATCTGACCCGAAAAACTTGACCAGATTCTGGGCAGTTACATCTTTTCCCCACACCGACAGTATATCCTCAGGAGCCGGGTCTAGGTCAACATACTTGCTAGGTTTTACCATGGTGAAAAGAAACAGTAAAAGACCGATATCTGACACCGCTAGCCGCCCGTAGTTGTTGCTGTCGTAACCACTTAGGAACGTGTATCGCCGGCTTCCAGAACAGAAACAAAACCCCTGCCTCTCCGGTTTGGCGATTAGCTTCCTTGTTCCGCTGCTAACCTCTGATTTTACCCTAAACGGCCCTTCAAAAGTTTCTTAACGCGGCCTGCGCCTCGGGGTGTCCACCGTTTTTCGCTCCCTGTATCGTTATGTAAACTGCCAGAATAAACTTACCTAAAGCCAGTACTGTAGCTACCTAGGCCATCGACCTAGGTGACCTCGGGTCGAACCCTGTTACCTCCGTTCGCCTTCATCCGCCTCCGTTCCATATATCGTCATCCATTCATTTGTATATATATATATATATATATTGTAATTTTCGACCATTGATTTCTATTAATTTCCAAAAAAAATTACATTGACATATATTTCAATCACAGTGTTATCCTAGAAGATACTGATTACACTCATATTACGAGAAAATTCCCGTATCAATTACCCTACAAATCAACATGTTTTTTATCTACAAATTGCATATTAATTAGTTTTTAATAATTACCACAGGGAAGGTTATCTATAGCAATTACATGCTTTTGTCTCTATCAATAACATGGTTTGGTTTAGATCAATTAGGTATTAACAATAAGGGTGCGATAGGAACCTCCCCAACATAATCCCATCTATTGACCTCATACTTTTCTCTTCCAATCATACCAACAAAATTATTCCCCCTAATGTATGTAGTCGTACAACCAGAGGGATTTACTCATACCTTCTTAGATCATCGAAGGTACTTCTTATTGAATTGTGAGTACTGTAGTAGACATATGTCAAAAACCAACACCTTAGGCCTTGACTATATATAGGGGGTTTATTGTGGGATTTTACTAAGTCTAAATTCACCTTCCACCTACCCACTCACTATGATGTGTTATGTTACCTTGACAATGGATAAGCAACAACAGGATTCCTATATTTCCAACCCCCTTATTCTTTTCTTGGCGCACACGACCTAAAGCAACGAATGTCCAACTGCCTGGGCAAGTCCTTATGCGGCTAAAGAAAGTGTTTTTACTCGTCATCTCTTTATCCCAATGTGAATGTGGTAGTGCCCTCCACCTTGTGTGTGTTTTTTTCCCATATTTATTATGATAGAATATAACGCCCTCACAATTTCTCCTCCCCAAAGACTCAATGTGGAATAACCTTTGTCCTTTTGGTGGGTTCTTTTTGCAAGGCCCAACCCACGTTCCTTTTAGCGATAAACGTGGCGCTATGGATGTAAGGAAGTGAGTGCACTAAGGAAAGAAGCACAACTCCATCAACATGTACTCTTATCGCTTCACTAATTAGACAAAGAATAGAGAAAAACTATAAAACCTAATAAGATTGCTACACACTTACACGTATTAGATATTTCCTTGGCCTCCCCTTATTTCCATGAAGTATTGACCCTCCCTCTCATGCCTCTTTGGAAATCCATGCTTACTGATGTCTACTTGCCATGTAGTCCCTCTATTGATAATACATAGATACCCTTACCTACACTTGATTAATACTGATTGAAATGGAATTAGTGTGTTCGAGTTACTAAGAGTATATATATATAGTATTGAGCTATGTTCTTATCCAAGATCGTCAAATTGACGAAAAAATGGTCAAATAGTTTTCGATATGAAGGATTTACATAGGTTCTTAGTCTTCAATGAAACAGGAGCTAGAACACGTGTAAATGGACTTATATCATTGATGGATCTTTTTGGTACCCTGGATAATAGGAGTGATCACTCAATTAGTCACTCTCCCTTTGGTCGAGGAACTATCAGTCTTCGACTTCATTTTCCCTGCCAAATTCACCTCTCAATAGGACAGTAAAGCCTACCTTCCATTCGGTGTTAAGAAATATTCTTACTTAATAAATATCCTTCCTTGGGACCTAGCCTAGCCTAGCCGTTAAGCTTGTCTATCAATATCCTTCCTTCCTTCTCTATCGGGGGTTCGAGGATTTCCCCAAGAATTATAAAAGGCAAGGGGTTCGAGGTTGGATAACTGCATAATTCAAATAAATATATTTCTTTCTAGCGGTTACTTACGCGAGGCAAGGAAGTAAGGTAACAGCGGTGGATTATAGGGGAATTTTGCACGTAGAGAGCCTGCTTATACATCTCGTTACTCACACTTAGGACATTGAACCTTACTAACTCACACTCCTGGTTACAAAGGTTTATTGCGATAAAATAGGAATACAAATATTCTATTTCAATTTAAGACTTTATAAGGGATGTAACTGATAATAATGAAGTCAGGTCCTTATTTAAGTACTTTATTTCCAGTGTATCCATAGATGTAAGGCAAAGCGATACATACATGATGCGCTACCGGGCAGGGTGGGGTATTTAGTAAACCAATGGATCATGATGAAGCTATCTCTTGAATCATGAGGCTTACTCTCTCTTTTGTGATCTACTTCGCTCACTTGCCTATTGACTATTCCTATGCTTTAAGTCAATGATCACTATTATCGCTCTCTTGCAATCAAGTAGGGATAATATCTACTCTTGTAACCAATGCCATCACGCCTCTCACTAGGTTGGAACTATTAATACTCCCAACATGCCAACTTTTCATAATATAAAATTATGTTTATTAGTCGATATTTGGACTTATGTATATATATAAAGCAAATGAATGTTTCAAAATTTGAATATGAGCGTATGCAGTAAGAAAAATAAATTAAGTATGAGAAGATACAAATCTAAATCTAAATATATTTAGTAAAAAAATTATTACTAACCAAATATATTTACTAACTAATTAACCATTTATTACTAACCAAATATATTTTCTAATCTAAATATATTTACTAACCAATTAACATAGCTATTAACATCAAAAAATTTTCATAATATAAAATTGTGTTATTAGTCGAGAGTTGGACTTAAATATACATAAAGCAAATGAATGTTTCAAGATTTGAATCTGAGCATATACAATAAGAAAAATAAATTAAGCATGAGAAGATGCAAATCTAAATCTAAATATATTTAATAAAAAACATATTACTAATCAATTAATAATTTATTACTAACCAAATAGATTTACTAAGCAATGAACATAACTATTAGCATCAACAAGTTTTTATAATGTAAAATTGTGTTTATTAGTCGAGAGTTGGACTTATGTATTTATATAAAGCAAATGAATGTTTCAAAATTTGAATTTGAGCGTATGAAGTATGAAAAATAAATAAGTATGAGAAGATACAAATTAAAATCAAAATATATTTAGTAAAAAAAATAATACTCACCAAATATATTTACTAGCAAATTAACCATTTATTACTAACAAAATATGTTTATTAATCTAAATATATTTACTAACCAATTAGCATAGTTGTTAGCATCGCCAAGTTTTCATAGTATAAAACTATGTTTATTAGTCGAGAGTTGGACTTATGTATATGTATAAAGAAAATGAATGTTTCAAGATTTGAATCTAAGCATATGCAGTAAGAAAAATAAATTAAGTATGAGAAGATACAAATAAAAATCTAAATATATTTAGTAAAAAATTTATTACTAACCGAATATATTTACTAAACAATTAACCATTTATTACTAACCAAATATATTACTATTCTAAATATATTTACTAACCAATTAACATAACTATTAGCATAAACAAGTTTTAACGATATAAAACTATGTTTATTAGTCGAGAGTTGGACTTATGTATATATATATAAAGCAAATGAATGTTTCAAGATTTGAATCTAAGCGCATGTAATAAGAAAAATAAATTAAGTGTGAGAAGATACAAATCAAAATCTAAATATATTTAGTAAAAAAATTATTACTAACCAAATATATTTACTAATCTAAATATATTTACTAATCTAAATATATTTACTAATCAATTAACATAAGTATTAGCATTGTCAAGTTTTCATGATATAAAAATGTGTTTATTAGTCAAGAGTTGGACTTATGCATATATATAAATCAAATTCATGTCTCAAGATTTGAATATGAGTGTATGCGTATGCAGTGAAAAAAACCCTCAAGGGCATGGAAAAACCCTTTTCATGTTCCCTTAGTCATTGCGTTCCATTGTAATCATATATGCTACAATATGGTGAAATTAGAGTGTAGTAGTAATCGCTTTAGTTCATGTGAATGTTGCTACAACACAAATCGACTTCACTCCTTTGAGTAAGCTATTCACCTAAATTGCTAGTATTAAAACACGATATTATAGTTAATTTTATTTTCTTTTGGTTATCATGTAAAGTTTTCCAATAAAATTGGATTTGTGTGTACATCATAGAGCGAGATACATATTTCTGTATTTTTTCTTTATAAATAAAAGTTCTTCTCCATCTATCTTTTGATCTAGGTTTTCTTCCTCTTTGTTTCTTTTCAATCTAGATTTTTCTCCTCTCTCGTTGTTTCTTTAGTTGAATATTGAATGGCTTTGAATTTGTTGGATCTCGTAAACATTATAACTAAGTAGGTCATCCCTTCAATCTATTCTTATCTACCCTCTTTGTTGAATTGTGATGAACAGAAAAAGAGATCGAAGCCACTAGACTAGATAATCACTACTCATTAGACACACTTGATGATAAAAAGCCATTTTTTTTACATCATGGATTTTAATTAGTAATGGGTAGAGATAATCAACCATACTTATTTTATTACCAAAACCCAGTACTTTTCCAAACAAAAAATGTTATGGTTCCCAAAAATGAAAAAAAAAATTAAGAGGAAAAGAGAGAGCACAAAATAGGCATTGGAATGTAGAACAACTACATATAGTTACCTATAGCATTGTGTCAGTGAGTCTTGACTTTTTAATTTAAATTCCACTACTTTCAAACAACCATGTACCATTGTGTGTTGAGTCTTTACTATTAATTCAAATTCCACAACTTTGTGAACAACCCTCGTGCATTAGATATGATTGTGACTAAACAGATGCAAACTTCGAAGATGGTGTTAGGGTCCTATATTTCACAGGAGGAGTTGTTTTTACCTCATGATTTTATATTTGAAAAATGTAAATAATGTTTCATGTTTGAAATTGATTTCCAAAAGAATATATATATATATATATATATATATATATATATATATATATATATAGATATATATATATATATATAATGTAGGGGACATAAAAAATAGAATAAAGAAAGAAAGGAAAGGAAAGGAAAGAAAAAAACCAAAACACAAAAAAAAGACAACGCAAAAGAAAAATATATGAAGAATGTCTCCCTAGGTAGAGCAAGTCCAAATGCCACCAGAAAAAGCAAAAAATACATGAAGACCTTCATTTAGAAATGTTTGTATATAAATGTGCAGTTTGTTTAAATGCCACATAGAAATTAATAGTTCATTTAATCATATTGGTTAATCATGATTAAACTTGATCAAATAGGTTAGGTTAGGGAAATAAAACAAACATCTAGCTTAATCTTGGTTGAAATGGTTAGTTAGATTAGAGAAAAGTTAGTCAAACTGTCTAAACTTGGCTAAAGTTGGATTAAGTATTTCAATAAAATTTCATATTATTTTAAATAGGAAAAATAAAATAAGGGGTTTGCTAGACAATAAATACCCTTAGGGTTAATTAGATGTGTTTTAGAATAGTCATCCCGCTTATAATAATTAATCGTGTCATTTAAACATGATTAATGCTTTCTAATAAGGCGTTTGGCACTAAAGATTGGGTTTTATTATAAACTCAAAAAATGACAAAAATGCTTTGTCGTTATGTGATAGAGTGGGTGCATGATTCAAAGGTCGTGATCTACCCCACCCGGATCAATGGCGGGGGATCGTTTTCAGCCCCCAGTCCATCCTGTCGTTATAGATGGGGGGGGGGGGGGGGGGTTCCGAAAAGCGGTAATCAAATCCTCAAGCCCCACGCTACGTGGCGGATGCTCATGACTTCGCATCCCCCTGAAAACCATCTCCCTCCTTCGCTCCTACCAACAGTCAACCACGTCAACTCTCGTATGTTACTCTTCTCTCCCATCATTGCACCACCCGTCTCTCCCTCATTCGCCTATCAACCTATCCATTACATAATAAACTTGTTGCATTTTCCTGTTGTGATTAACTGTTTAAACATTTATTCCCTAATCCACTCGTTTTGTAACGGATCTGCGCACAATGACCACCAATCTGATCGCTATGAATAAACCTTGGTAAACTCACGTGATCCTCCTTTGCACTGTTGGTTGTTTGATTTACAGGTACTCATCTCTCATATTGCATTTCCATCCACCACCAGTGCTTGTCATTTTCTGCAACTCAGCGCTAAAATTGCCCAACTAGGTAACATTCTGATTGAATCTTTGTCCTCTATTTTGTCTTTCCCCTCATGGAACCCAAAGAAAAATGTAAATCTGCCAATCCTAAACCAAACGATGAAAATCATATGTCCTCTGCCACCCCAGACCTCGACCATTTACCCCTAGCTGACCAGTATTAAAAAATTGTTGATACTGAGTGTGAATTCGACTTGTTCGAATTGCACCACTGGTTGAAGAAAATTTATCTAGACCAGGGGGATGACATCAATCTTTGGGAATCCTTGTTGCCCATGTTTATGTTTCCACAGGTCCATCATTTCCATGATTTCATCATATGGTGTCAAGCTAAATATAATCCAATTCAGAGAACCGTTCTGGCCCAGGATGGAGACATTCTGGTCACTATTTCACCAGAAACCATAAACCAAATGTTATTAATTCCTGAAAATGATTCTCTCAGTCAATTTTCTACAGCTTCCTTAATGGATCTGTATCATAAACTCACTTTCTCTTAGAGAGAAAAAGTCTTTGAGATTTTCCTCCCAGAGGATGCTCAACTTCCCAAGAAAATCCCCCCTTTCCGACTTCCATGTTCCCAGAAAAAAATAAACAAATCATCTCTTTAGTGTCTTTCCTTTTAGGGTACCAATCAAACTAATGAGTGGATGAGCCTATTCTAGGCTTTCTTTCCAATTTTTATAAGGAGCATAAGCCAACATTCATGTTTAATTTTAGTCACTTTTTGGCTGATAATATGCATGAACAATTGATGAAGATCACTACCGAAGGCATGTTCAAGTATCCATCTATATTAGTTTACATGTTCCTTTTTCAGCAAGGTGACAAATTTCCAATAACATTGCAAAAGCAAGATGATCAAGGAGTCAGTCAGTCAGTAATAGAGTGGACCTCATTGGTGAGGAGAAATTCAATGGAGTTCAGTTTTACAGATTTCATAGACAAGTTTATTCATATAGTTGCAGGGCTTCTCAACAATCAGATTGAGCCAAGGATCAGTTCATAAATTAAGAGGATTTTGCACCTAAGTGAGCAGACCAAAAATGGAGATTGGTATCTGTACCAGAGCTATACAGAAATAAGAGTATATGGGTGTGAACTACTCCCATATAAGCTGCCCAAATATGTTCCAATGAGGATATTTTCTATTGAATATATTAGGAAAATAATTAACATGAATGAACTCCACTTTGTTTCAAGTAAAAGAAAATCACAGTTTAAAATTAAGCCACAAGTGCGACCTTTTATATGTAATAGCGGAGTAGCAGGGAATGGGGCAGATCCAGTCCTCAAACAAATGAATTTCCACCTAAGTTTTACTTGGTCATATGGCCCCTTCAGTATAATTTCTAATTTAAGGGTGGAGCACAAAACCACACCTTATAATCATACCCCCAGACGAGAGATCGAGAAATTCATGAATCAAGACCAGTGGGAGGAAAACACACTACAACAAGAAGAGTAGAAGATTCTATCAACAACCACCTCCAAAACTCCAGTGCGTCAAGAGAAGCAGAAAAAAATACCAAGGGAAGAAAGATATTCACCAGTTACATAAATCAGTGCTAAGGAATTCATTATTTATCAGAAAAGGTAGAACACTGACCCTAAAACAGTCACCATTGAGGATGAAGAAGGGTCGAAAACCATTGTCATGATTGGTACACAGGTCTCAACATGGTCAGAGGATATTTTGTCTACAACTCCATCCTCCTCGACCTTACATGATTCTTTAGAATTAGTATAGTCAACAGAATTGGGAGATAATCAAGATGAGATAATCAAGAATGAATCACTTAAGGCCGACACATGTGCTCGGTTTTGGAAATAGACCTCTACTTCCCAGCATATACTACTAACAACATTTGGCAGTGAGAAAGGAAGAATGCAGATGACATTTTTACAAGCTCAAGTGCCATTCCCAAAGTCCCTTCAGATTACAATAAGACTATTTTTTCATTTGATGAAAATCAGATACATCCTATAGATAAAATGGATATGCATAGATAGTTTGGAGAAATGCTTTTCTCCACCATGACCAACACTGCTATGACAACTTCAAAGTTAAGGACATCACTCAGCAATGTCCAATCACAATTAAAGTTGGAGAAAAATCTCCTTATTAGAAAAAGACAACAAAATCAAATCATTAGAGAACCTAGTGATCAAACTGGGTTATGATCCCAGTGATGTCAAAGAAGTGGAAGAAATTCTGAATAAAAATAACACATATATAGAAACACTTAGAAAGCATCTTAAATTACCATCTACAAAGGATTCAAAAGCAAGAGAGATATAATAAAATGAGTAGGATAAAGAGGACATGCTCAAACTCATCATTGAGAAAAATGTACAGATTAAGGAGATGGAAGATAAAATAGAAAAGTTACTGAAAGAAAAATAAGATGTTCCACAATTAGCTATGACTACAGTCACATCTATACCAATTTTTGTTGCAGGGACAACTGAGGATTCTACATTAGCATCAAGTGACCTGAAAAAACTCATGCAGGACTTGTCTCTTCAGAGACAAGATAATGATAAGATAAAGAATAAATTGAAGAATCTAGAAGAACAGAAGTTGAAAATTGACAACTTCTATGTAGCTGAGTTACAGAAATCTCACCAGCTTGCCCAAAAGATGGAAAGATTGGAAAATTAGTCAGTGATGGCTTTAACTTTGGCACAAGCCAGGGAAAAATGTTTAGTTGGAAATTAGTCAAGCCATGACTGATATTTGGCCATCCATTCAAATCATCTTTTAGCAAGAAGATTTGATAGAAAGATCTAAGACAACAATATAACATGTTAGAAATTCCCTAGGACACAAACTAGGTGAGGCCACAACCATGATTAAAGTGTTGAATTCAAAGACCATATCAAAATTAGAATAGATGTAGATCGCAAACAGGACAAAGACTATCTTGGAGATCAAGAAAGTATTGCAGAAAAAAAACTTGATGACTCAATTGGAGACCAAAACTCTAAATATGGAAAATGTTGTCCAGAGATTTCACACCAAGTTCAACTTATTGAACCAGAGAGGATTACCAGGATTAGTAGCACCAGATGATAGATTGATCAACTTGGAGGATTATTGTTAGAAACTTTATATTATTGCTACAGATAAATCCAAATTTGCAGGTATCAAGGGACATATCACAGGGAAAGCTTTCTTAGAAGCTTTGGAGTTTGATTTAACTATCAAACATGAAATCAAACACATCTTCATCAACAAGCCAACCTTTGAGAAGTATATTGAAGTCGATGAAGTGTATAGAAAGTTACTCAATCTTTCTATCCCCAGTGATGAAAGATAGGATCAATTGTGTGACATCATTGAGTGAAAGATTTTCATCTCCAACAGTCAAACATCAAGGCAACACATTTTGAGTCCAAGTCATCAAAAGTTTTCCTCGAAGTTAGTACTAGTAGTTAGAAGTCGTAAATTTTTGGACTACTTTTGTAATTAGTTGTTAGATATTTTTAGGATCCTATCTTGATATTTTGAATCAAGATATTTTGTAATATTTCCTATAAGTACTTCATAATTCGAGTTATGAAGGGTTGGGATTAGTTTTGAAGAAATGACTTATGTTGTAAACAAGCTCACAGAGCTACCTTTGGTCATATCTCAGTAATACATCTCAAGCATTACAGGATTTTCATTGGTGAAGTGCATATTTCTCTGTTGAATGTTTTCTTTGTTTTTCACATATGTTTCTATAATCTAAATTATTCTAAGAAGAGTATGAACATAATTTGTTTAAAAGTACACTTTGTATCTGACTTATGAATAATTTCCATAGTTTCTTCTGAAAATTAAAAACAAAATTCTTAATTGCTCTGTTTATTAATTGGATTGCTTTATCTTTTTCTTCTCTTTCGCACCATAAATATTAAAGGATCCAATGAAGTTGCCACCCTTCCCTGTAAGTTTAACCTGTAAAATCTGTGTTTGATCAACCTAAACCTGTGACTCCATTGCCCAATGGCTTAATTCCACTATCTAAACCCAACAATACTTAAAACCCAAACCTGAACATGATAACTACCCTAATATCATCAGTGAAACAAAGCTAAATCATATAGAGAGATCCCTCTCTGAAACTGGAAGGGTTGGATTCCTAGTTTCCAAAGTGGTTATAAGGTTACCTTTGTGATTTACTCTGCAACCTAAAAAATTATGGAGTGCTAACAGATGGAAAAGCACTACTGAATCTTTAAATAAACACGGAAATAAGACTCTTGAATTTTTAAATAGAGATGAATTGTTCTTTTGTGACCATTTGTTCCAAAAGATGGGGGCCATTTTCTCCAAATTAATCCCAATACCATGAAATTGAGGTGAATGAAAGCAAGAAATTTATGTCACACCAAATGGGGAGAGCGAAATAGCTATCATAAATATGTATTCTTGCAAATTGGGGAAAATGGAAGGTTGTAACTCCTAATTTCAATGGTTAAATTTACCTTTTTCCCTTCTCCCTTAAAATAAGGTAGGCTAATCTCCATACCTTATTTTTTTTAAAATAAATTTGGGGTGATTTATAATAATGTACTATGATACAAAAAATTCGTCCAATAAAAATTTAAAACCCCTTAATTTTTCCCAATGACGAAAACTCACCCCTAAAATTTTATATGTTTATGTTTCTTGCATGCTTGCTTGTACGAAGGGTGGAGTTGCAGAGGAAGCATTCGTTCACATAATGGAGGCAACCACTCACTAGAAAAAGCTTCCATCACTTAAATTTGTTGGAATAAGTTGTTAAAGATCACGAATTTGTGTGCAATAGGAAAGTAATATTTGCATTCGAAATGGTAGAAATTATCTGAGTTGAATTATAAATTGTTTATAATAATTAAATTTTTATATTGATTATTAAATATTATTAGAGTTCTTAATAACTAGTTTATTTCATCTATCTTTGATATTAATGTTATGAATTTCTTGCCTACAACTAAGCTGCAACATCATGCAAAGGAAGTTTATGTTCCTTGCTTGGGCAGAGAGCGGAGGTGTGGAGGAAGAAAAATGAAAGCTTCCTCTGCACTCAACACACTGAAATTCGTTAGCATAATGGAGACAACCACTCATTGGAAAAAAAACTTCCATTGCTTAAATTTGTGTTGCAAGAAGTTGCTAAAGATTGTGAATCTGTGTCTAATACGAAAGTAATCTTTGCATTCGAAACGACGAAAATTATACGAGTAGAATTAAATATTGTTTATAAGGCTACACATTTCTTCTATATCTAGATAAATAAGGCTACAAATTTGCAATTGCTATACATCATAGATTATTTTGAAATGTTTGTTTGTTTGTTTTTGTTTTTGTTTTTGTTGTTGTTGCTTAGTTAGAGTTCTTGCTTACTGGTTTATTTCATCTTTATTTGATATTAATCTTACGAATTTCTTGTCTACATCCAAAGGAAATTTGTGTTCCTTGCTTGCTTGTGTGGAGTGCTGAGATGCGAAGGAAGCTTCCTCCGCACTCCGCATTCCGCACAATGAAATTCCTTGGGATAATGGAGGAAACCACTCACTGGAAAAAGCTTCCATTGCTTAAATTTGTGTTGAAAGAAGTTGTTAAAGATCATGAATTTGTGTACATTACAAAAGTAATCTTTGCATTGGAAATGGTTAAAATTATGTGAGAAGAACCATAATTTTTTTATAATAATTGAATTTTTAAATTTAAATAAAAATGAATTGAATATTAATATAATAGTAATAAATAAAATAGTAAAAGTTATTTTGATATTTTCATGGAAGAATTTGAAGTTTCATTGATTAAATTTAGACTTTCATTTATTTTTAATATACATTTAATGAGTTATTAATTTATTGTTATTTGAATATATAATTTTATTATACACACACTGATTATTAAATATTATTAGAAAATTGCTTTCATATATAGGGAAAGAAGGTTACATATTCGCAATTGCTATATATCATAAAGCTGGAATGTTTGTTTGTTTTTTTTCATTCCTTTGCTTGGTTAGAGTTTTTGCTTACCGGTTTATTTCATCTTTATTTGATATTAATGTTACAAATTTGTTGTCTACAACTAAGTTGCAACATCATGCAAATAAAGTTTATGTTCCTTGCTTGCTTGCATGTGCGGAGTGCAGATGAAGCAAAATGAAAGATTCCTCGACACTCTACACAATGAAATTAATTCTCATAATAGAGGCATTCATACACTGGAAAAAGCGCCCATCGCTTAAATCTGTGTTGCAAAAAGTTGTTAAAGATCAAGAATCATTAAATTTGTATTGCAAAAAGTTGTTGAAGATCAAGAATTTTTGTAAATACAAAAGTTAGAAATGGTACAAATTATCTTAGTTGAGTTATAAATTGTTTATAATAATTAAAATTTTAAATAAAAAATAAAATAAATTGAAAATACAAACAAATAAAAAATTAAGAATTTTGTGGAAGAATTTAAAGTTTCATTGATTAAATTTCTATTTTGATTTTCTATATGTTAATATAAATTTAATTATTTATTAATTTCTTATTATTTGAATATAGAATTTTATTATACTCATATTGATTATTAAATATTATTAGAAAATTGTTTCGAGACAGAAGGCTTCAAATTTGCAATTGCTATATATCATAGATTATGGTAAAGTGTTTGTTTTTTCTTTAATTCATTCATTTGTTTGGTTAAAGTTCTTGTTTACTGGTTTATTTCATCCTTATTTGATATTAATGTTATGAATTTCTTGTTTGTGTTCCTTGCACGGAGTGCAGAGGAACAGAGGAAGGTGCAGAGGAAGCAGAATGAAAGCTTCCTCCACACTCTGCACAATTAAATTAGTTCACATAAAGGAGGCAACCACTCACTGGAAAAAAAACTTTCATCATTTAAATTTTTGTTGCAAGAAGTTGTTAAAAATCATGAATATGTGCGCAATACAAAAGTGATATTTGCATTCAAAATGATAAAAATAATATGATTTGAATTGAAAATTGTTTATAATTATTAAAATTTTATATTGATTATTAAATATAATTAGAAAATTGCTTCTATACCTAGAGAAAGAAGACTACAAATTAGCAATTGCTATATATCATAGATTATCTTGAAATGTTTTTGTTTTTAACTCATTCCTTTGCTTGGTTAGAGATTGTAAATACCTCCTCCCAAAATTACCCACTTTTATAAACTTTCCAGAGTAAACATGAGTTGAGTGTCACTATGACATGAACCGACCTCCAAGTTCTAGTTATGGAAGTGGAGTTGACTAATCGACAACTTACAACCATCCCTCAAGGACTACAGACCACTTAGGAGCCTGCAAACCACCCCAAGTGATCAATCCCTTATATGGAATTCTTTTTTCACAAGAAAAACTCCCCAACCACACCCATAACACTGCATGCATGTGGTTGGGGGGTATAACCGCATGCATAGGCTTGGCTGCCAACAATTATGAGCCAAATTCTTCAGTTCAATGCATGCAGCTGCAAGATCTATGCTACTTTTCTAGGAAAGCCTCCAAAGCACTGCCCATAACTGCTTGTAACTTTCTAGAATCATAAATAACTTGATAATAAGGCTAACCATACAAAATTTGAACAAAATCTTAACCAGAACATGTCTAGTACATGATGTACATTTTGTCAAACATATGACAAACATATAAGTTATAGGTCATGAATGCATATCTAATCATAAACTTATGAAAGTCACCTAAAAATCACCAAGAAGGCTCAATGCCCTCTCATGTTAGCTGCAACAACACTTGTTAGCCCATGCATTCATCAATCATTCAATAACTTATCAAATTATGAGAGAGATCCATATTAAGAGCACTTCATTTAATCAAGCATATAACGAGAATAGTAACGATGACAAATCAACTATAAGATCACCATAATAACCAGTAGAAATGCTCATAGATCATAATAAGAAAATAGCTCATATTAACATATGAAAACGCCAACCATGGAATTCCACATACCACCAAACCATAGATTGGGCTGAACCAAATCTCTCTTTCAACCAATCACCCCAACGCCATATTCCAAGCATGAATATGGGATCATACAGGTTAAACCAAAATAGAATCAACTAGGCCCCCCAGAGGCCACACTACCTCAACCCTCAACCACATTGATTTCACCTAACCAGTAGAGAAATCACTAATACCAAACCAGATTGGTCTCTATCCAAGTTTTCCAGGGCTCTAGGAACTAGTAACTCAACCCACAACCTCTAGGTAACCCAAGATGTTACAGAGCTCTAGAATGTTTGTCCCAACCTGCAGGCTCCATGGACTAGTAACTCAACCCACAACCTCCAGGGAGGCAAAGCTATTTTAGGGCTCCAGAGCGTTTGTTCCAACCCGTAACCATAGGAAACCTAAGAACCAATCATAAAACCAAATGGGAACCCACTACACCATGGCTATCCAAGAAATAACAAGGCAAGGTTGAAACCACTGTTAATCCAGGAAGATCTCCATGTTAATGACAACACATAACCAGTGAATCACATGCATATACCATACATCAAAAAACCAGCAAGAACATCACACATGCAACTTGTTACCTGCAAAGTATCCATGTTGTAGTTGTTGATCCAACTGTCTCCTTGTGCTTCCTTGCTTTCCTTTTCCTTCTTTCTCCAATCCAAGTGAATGCTAGATTGCTCCTAGGATGCTCTAAGTGTACAAGAATATGAGAGAATGAGATTGTGAAAGGAAAGAATAAAAAATGAACTGAAAAAAGATGTGAATTGTTTCTATGATGCCTTTTTATCATTAATGTCTTTGTTTTCTTCATTTTTCCTCTAATTTCGCTTGCATGCAAATTTGTGTCTCTTGACCTTCATTTTCTCCTATTTTCCTTTATTTTTATAATCAAATGCAATTTATTGCCTCTTTTCCTTTTCTAATTTCCATAGCCATTATTAATCCATAAGTGATGCCCACTATATTGTTTTCCCACCATTCAACTTGGAATATGTGTCCCATGACCTTGGTCTTATTTTATTTACAAGGAAAATCAACCAGGGGCTATTACAAACCCCTCCCCCTTGGGGGAACACTATCCTCGGTGTTCAATGACGCTTATAAACAACAAAACATGTTGGACATGGAGCTTTATAGCACAACTCGATGCAACATTTACATCATACCAAACTATTGAAAATTAATGACCATCATACTGCTTATTGGAGCTTTATAACACAACTCGATGCAGTATTTACAACATATTACTTCTTGGATATTTATAACACAGCTCATTGCAGTATTTAGAATATACATATGCATATATAAATATAATCCAAAACACATATATCAAACACATCTACTAAACCAACAAATAAAGAAGGATACAAAGGCCGCATTTAATTAGTCATCTCGGGCCCAAAGTGCTTCCACTACACTTTAAATTGCTCGATTGTTTCCACTACAAAATGAATTATGGCTTTAGATGGACTTCTCCCTCTGATTCCACCTATAATACAGACTAATCAATCACATGTTCAACATCCCATAAATATCTCTTAAGCAAAGACACATGGAAAACATCATGGACTTTCACTATTGGCGACAGTGCAAGTCGGTAGGCCATCGATCCAATCCTCTCAAGGATCTCAAAAATACTATAATATAGAGGTGTCGGCTTGAAACAGGATGCAATCCTCAAGGAAATCCTCTTGGGATTGATGCACAAGTACACGTGCTCTCTAACCTGAAACTCCTTGAATGATCTATGTTGATATGCATAACTCTTCTGCCTATCATGTGTTGCCTTTAAATTCTTCTTAATAACCTCCACATCTTGCTCCATCTCAGCCAACATATGCAATCCAATCAACACTTTGTTAATTGGATCACTCCAGTTGATAAGAGTATTACAAATTTGCCCATAAAGAGCCTCAAATGGACTCATCTTCAAGGATTCCTGATACCCATTGTCATATGCAAACTCCACTAGTGGAATATACTCCTCCCACTTCCTCTGCTAATGTATGACATACATTTTCAACATATCCTTGAGAATCCTATTATCTCTGCAAACCACAGGCATTGGTGCAAGGGAAAAACAAGCACAAATTGTTGGTTGCTATCTCTACAAACCACGACCATTGGTGCAAGGGAACAACAAGCACAAATTTATGGTTGCTATCTCTGCAAACCACAGACGTTGATGCAAGGGAACAACAAGTCATTTTTTTTTTAGTTTCAATTTATGCAACCACAGGCATTGGTGCAAGGGAACAACAAGTCTTTTTTCCCAGTCACGCGGTCTGTAAAAACCCAGTTTAAACATCACTTCAAAACTCCCCAACCAAGGATATTTTTGGAAAATCTCTCATTAGTTACCAAATAGACCCTGCTCTGCACAAAACCCAGATGGTGGAATTTCGTCTTCCTTTGATCAGAAATTGGCCCGCAAGTTTGATTACGGTTTTACCTTATGAATTCCCCTTCTTATGTTGGATTGATACAAAGTTATATGTATTCTCGAACCTATAATGTAAATGAAAACTTACAATACACAAGATTTGATTCGAACGTGTTTAAAATATTAACTGTAATATGGTTCTCTAGGCCTATATTTTAGTCTCATCCAAATGTAAAGAACAAAGAGAATGCAGTGCATGAATTCCTCATTCAACACAGTAATTTAAAGACTAAATCAATTTCAACCTTCAGATATTAATATTATGGTTCACAAAACTCACAAATGCAAATGCAAATAACTATCTCACACACACTTACAAATTATATTTGTTGATTAAAAAAAAAACTTGTCTGAGAATGTTGTTCAATTAACAACTAACTCCACATTATACATCCAGTTCACACAGATTGGATCAATTCCCACAGATTGATCTCATGGATGTATTAATTTCTATCTCCATTAAATTCAGTCTCACACAAAGAACAGAACGTCGTACCTCTCTCCCACACCAAAAACTTCTAGAAAATGTTCCTCCTCCTTCCAAAACTAAAAGCGACTGTCCAAGAAATGAGTCCGCCGATGTGAACCAATTTACCTTAGCTCTAAATCCCTACTAACTATAAAATCATTTCTTTTAACTAGATGTTCCTAACTAATCTTAACTAAATATCAAAAACTTTTCACAAATAAACTTTAAAATGTTCTAGCCTTGGCATGTGATCAATCCATCACATTGCTAGGCTCTTGGTCTGACTTTAATAACTTATCATTTTTATGTGCTCGGCCTAATGCACTTGCATAAGACTCCCAAAGAAATAAATATTTTATGAGCTCCTGTTCATAATATATGCTATAGAATGACATGCTTTCTGTAGTGTTGCTTCATCCATCCAAGTAGAATCCTCCATTAGATGGTCTTTCCACTTCACAAGATATTCCAAGTATTATTTCCTTCTAGTCTTCTTGGCAACACTTCTATCCAAAATCTATTCAGCCTCTAAACTCTTTTCCACAGGCATTTGTTTCAACCACTGATGTTCCTTTCCTTCATCTTGGTCAAGATTCCCAGAAGCTTGATCCGCATCACCAACTATGTAGGGATACAAATCTGCTACATTAAAAATGGGTGAAATTCCAATTTCTGGAGGTAACTCCAACTCATAAGCATTCGTTGAAAACTTGTGGAGGATCTTACAAGGTCCTACCTTCTTCATTTTCAATTTTTTATATTCTCCCCTTGGAAACCTCTCTTTTCTTAGGTAAGCTAGGACCACATCTCCCACTTCAAAGTTTACCTCTTTCCTGTGTAAATTTTCTCGTTGCTTATATCTTTTAATCTGTGTTTTACTTGCTCGTGAAGCTCACTCATGGCTGTTGCACAATTTTCTCCATCAACACTTCTATGCTAAAGCTTTCCCAAGTCTCTTAGGTCACAAATTCCCCTCGGATACATGCCATACAAGATCTAAAATGGACTCTTTCATGTGCTCCTATTTGGTGAGTCATTATAGGAAAACTCAGCCTGGCTTAGCAGATGATCTCATTGCTTTGGTCGGTCACCTACTAAACTCCTCAACAAATTACCCAAATTCATGTTTACAACCTTTGTTTCCCCATCAGACTGTGGATGATAGGCTGAGCTAAAATTTAGCTTAGTGCCAAGTTTCTTCCACAAGGTCCTCCAGAAATGTCCGGTGAATCTTGTGTCCTTGTCAAAGATTATACTTTTTGGCAAACCATGCAACCGAACAATCTCATCAAAAAACAAATTAGCCACATGGTAGCATCACTAGTTTTGGTACACGAAATGAAATGAGCCATCTTAGTAAATCTATCCACAACTACAAGGATTGAATCATTACCTCGTTGAGTTCTCAGTAAATCCAGAACAAATTCCATACTCACAGAATCCCAAGGTTTGTTGGGAATGGATAATGGAATGTATAATCCAACATCTGACTTCTCCCTTTCACATGTTGACATACCCTTCACTTACTCACGTACCTTTGTACATCTTCCTTCATCTTAGGCCAAAAATAGAAGTGACTCAACTGCCTAACTGTTTTCTCAACACCAAAGTGTCCAACCAACCCACCATTATGCTTTTCTTGGACCAAGTTTTCCCTCATTGAGCAATTGGGAATACATAGCTAATTGTTCTTGAACAATAGCCCATCCTACAACATAAACTCTTTCCATGGACTGCTTTCCCTATTGACTGGATTTTTACATGCTGCAAAAGCTTCCTTAAAATCATAATCAATCTCATAAAAGTCATTCAAATAATCAAATCCTAAAATTTGTATTTGACTTTCCTGCATGATTAAGCATCTCCTACTCAAGGCATCAACAACCTCATTTGCTTTCCCACTAATGTGCTTCAAAACAAAAGTGAAATTTTGAAGGAACTCCACCCACTTTGCATGTTTATGATTTAACTTATGTGCTACATAATGTATTGTAAGGCATAATTATCCGTGTATAGAACAAACTCCTTAGGCATCAAGTAATGCCTCCAATGCTTCAAATCTTGAACCACCGCATAAAATTCTATGTCGTAGGAAGAGTATTTCTGTTTTGACTCATTTAACTTCTCGCTGAAATATGCAACAGGCTTATCTTCTTGGCTCAGTACAACTCCAATGGTTGTCCCACTAGCATCACATATCACTTGAAAGGGTTGATTGAAGTCTGGAAAATTCAACATCAGCTTCTCAATGATCTTCTTCTTCAATAGTTGATTTTTTATTTTTATTTTTTTTTGCTGTTGTTGTTCAATAAAATGGTTTCCTATTCTTCTTGATGGTGTCAATGATAAATGCAAAATGCCACTAAAATTCCTGATAAATTTTCTGTAGAAGCTGGCTAAGCCATGGAAACTTCTCACCTCAAAAATGTTCTTAGGTGAGGGCCAATTTACAATTTCCACTATCTTCTCCAGATCCATTTTCAAGCCATCCTTAGAAATGGAAAAACCCAAGTATACAAGCTCACTCTTCATAAAAGAACACTTCTTCATGTTAATCAATAGCTTTTCTTGCTGTAATTCTCTAGAACATACTTCAAATGTCTCAAGTGCTCTTCTTTAGTTTGACTGAAAATTAAAATGTCATCTAATTAAACAATGACGAACTTACCAATGAACTCCTTCAAGACTTCATTCATCAACTGCATAAAGGTACTGGGTCCATTTGAGAAGCCAAATGGCATGACCATACACTCGTACAAGCCTTCATTTCTCTTGAAAGTTGTCTTCCACTTGTCTCGTTCTCTGATCCGAATTTGATGATAACCACTTTTCAGGTCAATCTTTGAGAAGTAAGTTGCCCCACCCAAGCAATCCATCATATCATCCATTTGTGGCAATGGAAACCTCTAACGAATGGTGATCTTGTTGATTTCTCTAGATTTAATGCACATTCTCCATTCTCCACCCTTCTTTGGACCTAGTATTGTAGGTATGACACACAGACTCAAACTTTCTCTTATTAGTCCTTTGTCCAACAATTCTTGGAATTGCTTCCTCACTTCCTCATTCTCTTTGGGTGTCATTCGATATGCAACCTTGTTCGGAAGATTGCTCCTGGTATCAAGCCTATGTGATGATTGATGCTTTTTTTGGGTGGAAACTCACTTAGCAATTCATCAACTACAATATCATGAAACTCATGCAACAACTCCTGAACTTCAATAGGTAAATCTACAATTTCAGTGTGCAAAAGTGCTACCTTTGGCTTGCAAACAACTGCATAGCTTACCTCTTCTTCTTCCATATGTTGTAGAAATTCCTTTCCACTTATATAAGCATAAATGCTTTTGGGCTATTTGTTTCAGTTGTACCTTCCTCTTTCAATGGTACAAGAGTGTGTTCGATGCACTTATAAGAATTGCTCTCTCCATCATGTGTCACCTTCCTATAAAACTGACATGAGCGACCTAAAAGAATGTGACAAGCATCTATTGGCATTACGTCACAGAGCACCTTGTATTTATACCTGCCTATCTGAAACTCAACTTCACTTTGTTCATGCACCAACAATTGGTGTCCTTTTTGCAACCACGATACCTTATAAGGTGTGGGGTGCTTAATCTTTTTCAATCCCAATTTTTCCACCATTTCTTGGGAGACTAGATTGTCTGTACTTCCACTGTCAATCACCAATTTGCAGCATTTTCCTTTTTCCTTACACATTGTCTTGAATAAGGATTTCCTTTGGACTGGTTCAACAGTCTCCTTTGCTGGTTTTAACAGGACTTTGTGCATCATCAACACCTCTCTAGTCTCTGGCACATTCTCTACCTCAGGTACTTGTGCCTCTACTACTTCGGTTTGAGCTATGTATGCACCTCGTTGTCCCGTATTTTCATTCTCAGGACATTCAAAAGATCAGTGACCCAATTTGTTACATTTGTAACACCGGTAGACAGTCTCTCTGCCTCTTCCTCTACCTCTACCTCTCTGGTAAGGTCTTCCTCCTCTACTACCACCTTCTTTCTATGACTACCCTTTCTGATTTGAGTTGCCTTCATCATTCTTTTGTGTAGGAAGTTCTCCTCTTCCATTTGTCTGTCCTTTCCCTCTGGAAAAACCACATCCTCTGCCAGAGCTTTTCTTTTGCCTTCAAGGCACACTGGTATGCTTCCTCTATTGTCCTTGGAGAAAGCATGATGATTTCATCTTGGATATCTAACCTCAAACCATTGATATACCTTGTTGTATTCTCCGGGGTATATTCTACATAACCTACTATCAAATTCACCTTGTAAAACTCTTTGGTGTAGTCCCTCACTGTCATCATCTTTTGTTTAAGATTTTGCATCGCTTTGTAAAGAGTTAGCTGGTAATCCTTTGGCAAGAACTTACTCTTCATATTTTCCACCATTCTATCCCAGCTCTTGATCAATGGTTTGTCCTTCTTCCTTATTTCAGCCTGTACATTGTCCCACCATAGTGCAACATGTCCTTTCAACCTTGTCACAAAAAACTTGACTCTCTTATCCTCGTCAATTTCCTCGTACTCAAAATACTTGTCCATCTCACAGATCTAATCTATTAGATTCTCATCTTTCAAACTGCCATCGTAAATAGAGATTTCAAGCTTTAGCCTTGAACTTGAGCCCAATACCGCTCTCAAAAACTTCTTCAATAGGTGTTGCTCCTTCTTCTTCAAGTTCCTCTTCGTCCTCACTAACATGTCCACCTTCAGGATCCCGTTGTCTCCCTACTTCCATGGCTTCTAACTGAACTTACAGTCTCCTTATCTCTTCCCAGAGTTATGCATTACCCGCGGATCTGCCTCCTTGACCTCGTGCCCTTCCTGCTCACCTATTAATCTCTTTACACTATAGATACCAACAACGTTAAGGTTCTGATACCACAAATTGATGGTTGCTATCTTTGCAAACCACAGGCGTTAGTGCAAGGGAACAACAAGCACAAATTGATGGTTGTTATATTTGAAAACCACAGGCATTGGTGCAAGGGAACAACAAACAAAAATTGATGGCCACTATCTCTGCAGACCACATGCATTGGTTCAAGCAAACAAGTCATATTTTATTTTATTTTATTTCAACCACAGGCGTTGGTGCAAGGGAACAACAAGTCATTTTTCCCCAATCACGGAGTCTATGAAAACCCAGTATAAAGATCACTTCGGAACTCCCCAAAAAAGGATATGTTTGGAAAATCGCTTGCAATTTACCAAATAGACCTTGCTCTGCACAAAACCCAGATGGCAGAATTTCGAATTTTGTCTTCCTTTGATCAGAAATTGACTCGCAAGTTTGATGACATTTTCCCTTACGAATTTCCCTTCTTTTGTTGGCTTGATATAGAGTGCTTTGTATTCTCGAACCTGTAATGTAAATGAATCCTTCCAATACACAAGATTTGATGCAAACTATTTTTTAAATAAACTGTAATATGGTTCTCTAGGTCTATATTTTAGTCTCAACCAAATGTAATGAAGAGAGAGAATGCAGTGCATGAATTCCTCGTTCAACACAGTATTTAAATACCAAATCAGTTTCAACATTAAGATATTAATATCACAGTTCACAAAACTCACAAATGCATATGAAAATAACTATCTCACGCACACTTACAAATTAGATTTGCTGATTAAAAAAAACTTGTCTGAGAATGTTGTTCAGTTAACAACTAACTCCACATGCTACATCTAGTTCACACAGATTCAAACAGATTGAGGATCAATTCCCACAGATTGATCTCATGGATGTATTAATTTCTATCTCCATTAACTTCAGTCTCACATAGAGAACAAAATAGCATACCTCTCTCCCACACCAAAAACTTCCAAAAATTGTTCCTCCTCCTTCCAAAACTAAAATCAACTGTCCAAGAAATGAGTTCACGGATGTGAACCAATTTCCCTTAGCTCTAACTCCCTACTAACTATAAAATCATTTCTTTTAACTAGATGTTCCTAACTAATCTTAACTAAATATCAAAAACTTTTCACAAATAAACTTTAAAATGTTCTAGCCTTGGCATGTGATCAATCCATCACATTGCTAGGCTCTTGGTCTGAATTTAATAACTTATCATTTTTATGTGCTCGACCTAATGCACCTGCATTAATCCCTCTCTATCTTTCCATCTGTCTACATATGATAAGTTTTGTTGAAAGATAATTATGTACCCAAGCATGCAAACAACTCCTTCCAAAACCTGGAAGTTAACTAAGCATCCATGTCTGATATAATCTTCTTGGGAACACCATGCAACCTTAGTATCTCTCTGAAGAAGATTTGAGCTACTTGACTAGCTGAATTTGTCAACTTCACTTCAATGAAGTGAGCTACCTTTCTCAACCTGTCAACTACAACCATGATTGAATCATTTTGTTTGGATGTCCTCATAAAACCCGTAATGAAGTCCATGGAAATGAGGTACAAGCAGGCCTGTAATGCTACAGGAGGACATCCGAGTGGTTTTTGAAGGTGAAAATGTTATCTTGAGGGTATGGAGAGGTGGATGGAAATTGAAATAAATGGAGGGAGGTTGGTTTGAGCCCCTAGCCAAGCGCAGGACGTCTTGGAGGCATGTCTTGCACTAGGATGAGTCCTCTCTATGTACTAGGCAGAATGGATTATAAAATCGGGTTTCAAGATAGAGTTTGGAAGTGGAAGGAGAAGATGAAGGAGCTTAGGATGGAAGTGGTGAAGGTGCCCTTCCCTGTAGATCAACCAACCATGCAATCAATCACATGCATGCATCCATTTATCATTAACAAAATGAAATAACTTATGATGGAAAAGATGAGTTGAATTTAAATAACATCTAATTCATGAAATACCACTGATCTAATCACTAAACTGACTTCTAAGCTATAGAAAGCAAATGTAAAACAGGACAACTAACATTAATTTGTTTCCAAGAAATCATAAACACAATTTTTTGGGTTGTGGTTGTGAATCCTTCCACTCATTCTCCCACATGAGAGGTGATGTAGTGGCTGCAACCATAGGATTTTATAGATTAATCTCCACTGAAATGCAAGAAACTATGAACTTCTTGGAATCAAGAAGAAACATAAGTGCAAGAAGAAGGCTCAAAGCCTTTGGGTTGGGCCCAATCCTAAGGTTCTCAGCCCTCTGAAACTAACTCAGATGCAACTTAAAATCCAACTTATCATTATCAAAATGTGCATGTCTAATATATCACATAAAAGTTAAAAATAATAATGTCAAGCTTAAAGCTCAATAGCTACACCTAGCTGAGCAAAAAATTCGAATCCTAATGAGCTCTTCTTCTAGTTTATTTATACAAACGGGAAACTGAAGCTTCTCCCTTTGAAAGTAGGAGCGGTTCCCTCGTTGATCTCGAAATGGTGGATCTTGTCCCTCTTGATTTCACTTGGACGAGGAGTCACTCATCTGCCAATTAACACGGGCTGGTGAGAGAGGATATTATGATCTAAGCCGAGTTTAAGGAGTTAAGGAGGTTGAAAAACTCCCTAGAACCTCTCCTAGTTGTCTCCATCATCCCCCTGCATAGTAATAGCCTAAAAAATTCTCCATTCTCCTGCAATTAAACCACATTAGGCCACATACTATGACAAACAACTTTTACTCCTCTTACTAAGCACAATATAACAAAAAATGTGAATTAATGTAAGAGAAGGATAGTTTTAACGCTGGAGGATAGCATATTAATCTTAAAAATATACCTATTGACGGGTCTCATCAGAAGCTATGATCAACTTGAATTCTAGAAAGGAACAAGAGAATGCCTTCATTCATGATGATAAGATAAACATGATGTGCAAGATTGACGACCTGGAACCTGTCACAAGATTAAAGAAAGAATATGGCTCCATGATACCTCAGAAGGAAGCAAGCTCGATGGAATGAGATGTGAAGGAATGAGGGAGCCATGCCTCTATGAAGAAATGATATTTGATTCTCTTATGGAGACAAAATATGAGGATTGTGGTGTTGACTTACCAAATAGAAACGAAGTATGGAATCTCCTCTAAATTTGAGAGGGAGTAAAGGAGTATCCTTTAAAAGGAGTTAGGATCTATTCCCTGGTCAAGAAGGAATAGGGATATCCTCTCTAGGTGAGAGGAAGTGATGTTGGACATCATATGTGCATTCTCTTCTTCACGTGTCAAGCATTTGACCAAGACTAACAATGGTAAGTCTAAGTGAAGGTCTTGGAGAGGGAATGGAGGATTGTATAAGCATCTATGTTTCCTTGAAGATAAAGCATGAAAGAAAGGAGAGGTACCAAGACTCTTTGAGGATGGGACATGTATCCAAGATAAAAGTGGTCAAAGAGGACGAATATTCTTTGAGGATTGGGAATCCAAAATAAGAATAAGCACTAAAAGGACATACCTCGTTAACATTCGGATGGGGTATGTGCCTTGAAGAGATAATGTTGTATGACACGTAAAGACTCCCAACATAATGCTCTTGAATGAAGTTGAATTTTTCTAGTTAGGCCTTGAAAGACAATGTTGGTCATAATGTTGATGCTTACAATTGGTGTATCAATTTGGCTCTTCTTATGAGAACTCTTTAATTTGAGAATGATGTTGTACTAGTTGTACAATTATAAATACCTCCCTAGTTAAGAGGGAGTGTTGGAAATGCAACTAGTTTTAGTATTCATAATTGTTATTGTACTCATTTCAATATGTATCTTATGTAACAAACAAAAGAAGAAATGAAAAAGTTATTATAATAAAGCATGGGTTTCATGATCTTTATTGATGGTCTTCTAGGTAAAATCATGTTCTTCATGCTTCTAGGGTTTGTTAGGTCATAGGATTTATTGTCATGAGTCAAGAGAATCAACATCATGATTATAAGACCCTTCTAGGCAAGGTGTGCCTTGTAAAAGAATTTATTTTTGAGTCTAGAAAGTCTTGGAAGCCTCCTAGCACAAGTAGGTCCTAATAGAGACAAGTCGACCCAGAAAGGGGTATTCAATCCACACATAAGAGTATGAATAGAAGCATTTCGAGCTCATTTGAAAAATATATCACTCACAAGTTCGATCTACAATAGAAGGACGAAGAAAGAAGAGTGAAACGAAAGGAAACAAGGATAAAACCATACCAAAGGAAAGAACACTAGTTTTGGGCACTTTTCTCTCACACGTGCAAGTTTCTGGATCCGTTGTAAGCGTCGAAATTTCTACAATGATAGCAGGTCCAATTGTTTTTTGTAGGGGGCCAAAATTATGAAATTGGTGCAATACAAGAAAGGTTTGTCTCTGGCTAACTTGGTTTGACCTTTACCTAGATGGAAGGTCTCTTTGGATGGTTGACTTGGTGCTGGAGGGAGGATTGGTACGGTTTGGATCTTTGTTGTCTTATTTGAAGCAGATTATATAAGAAGAGAAGAGATTCTATGGGTTTTCCCCTTGAAGGGGGTTTTCCCTAGCTTGGAGCCTAATATCCATGTCCATTGTTCTTTCTATTTTGATCTTGATATTTGTTTGATGAAAATATCTAATAAAGAAACATAAGTAGACAACTAAAGTTCATAAGAAAGTATTAAGGTATAAGGAAAATATGAATTAATAAGTTTCCACATTGCATTTTCCAATGCACACATAATTTCAATTTTCTATGGCAGATATTGGATACAGAGCCCTATGCATCTTCTTGATTTGTTTACAAGCAATAAATTTATTAAGCACTTGAGCGATGTGTTGATTACATGTTAATTCACCGAATAGAGGTAAAAAATACCCTTTTATAATTTGGATGTATACAATCTTCTTGATATGTTTACAACCAATAATAATTACATAAGGCGTTAGAATAAATGATATTAAGCCCTCGAATGATGGCCTTATATGCATCGAATTGTTAAATAGATGTTAATAGTATGACTAAGCCTTAATTAATTTTTTAATATCAGGTGCAGATTCCTCTGCACCGCAGTTAGTTTCCATTATTGCAGGTTCCCACACCTCCCTAAGCATTTCTATCTCACGACAATTTTTCCATAAATGGTCGCCATGTGTGCTTTTCCTTTCTCACACGTTTTGGTACTCAATGCTTTCAATAGTTTGTACACCACCTGTTGTCATTACAAATATTTCATGGTATAATATTTAGTTAAAGTACATGGATTAATGCTCTGATTGCAAGGATTAACACTAATATTCTGTTATGATGGAAAATTGCTCTTGTTATGGAAAGCAAGATGTTTACTTTTTTTCGGTAATCCTTGATTTTAGTGCTATATGGTGAGTTGTTTTAGTTGTTGATGTGTACAAACGATATGGATAACATGCTTGCGTTTTCCCTTGTAACATTGACACTTGTTAATCAGATAAAGACCTACACTAATTCTTTGGTTAAAGGATATGAAGTTCCTTGTCCCACGTATTCTGTTAGGTCGTTTTCCTTGCCACCCCTAAACAATACACTATGAATTCACGTAGAAAATGAATAACTAAGTCTCACGTGGCTAGTGTGTTGTACTGCCATGTGTCACTTATTTTGGCCACCTAAGAATCTTATCACATTTTCTTGTTTTGGGCGATATGCCATCACTTTGCATACTGCAAGACGTCAATTTTCACATAATTTGGCATAAATTTCTCCAATATTTTCAACATTTATTGAATGAATCGACTCGTAATGAGTTGATCATTCTAATGCTTAGTAGAATTTAATATAAAGCATTGTGTAATGATTATTGGTTGTAATCAAATAAAAAACGTGCAAAGGGATCCATAACTAGTATCCGTCATAGCAAATTGTAATAACCAGAACTGCTGACATGTATAAAAAACCGTTTTTTTAATTAAATTAAATTTAATTTAATTTCAATTTTAAATCAATTTTGTAACTTGACTCATGTGCAAGAATGTATGTGAAATTACGTAACATTGTGGAAGAAAGTTTTTGTTCCTTGTTCTGCACTCCCATTCTCTTGCACAACACTTCTTCCTAACATGCATTAAAAGAATGAAATTTAGCATTAGCAATGTCGATTTTGATTGTTTGGTATGCTACTGCCCTGCATAAGGACATGCAGATATTGTGATAATGGTACATGAGTAATTAGAATAGTATAAAGAGAAGCTAATGAAATTTTAAAAAGTAATGTGTCCATAGTTGCATTGGCTAGGTGTCTATCATGCACTTATAGCATGCATGCTTCCAATGCATATTCTATTAGTCCTCGAGGTGACTTTCTATGAATGATTTTCTCAAAAGTTCTTTGCTAAGAGGTTTTCTTCCGCACTTTCGCATCTTTGCATTTTTGTGCCTTCAGTCACCTTCCGCCAAACAACATTGAAAGTATACGTGAAAGAGGATTGCGTGCGGGAGAACCACGATTCTCCCAAATCCACACCTCCATACACATTTCCTCTCTACACAACCATTATTCCCCCAGTTTTGCAGCTCCACACACATTCCCCCTTCACACAACCAGTATTCCCCCACTTATGAACCTCCACATACATTCCCCCTCTGCACACTGTTCCGTTATGTGCAAACATTTTGTCGAATCGCCACATAAAATCAATCAATCTCCTGATTTGTTAAATCCACGCATAATCATGACAACTTTAGGTACTTAATCACTTTGCATACTACAAGACATCAATTTTCACGTCATTTGACATACATTTCTTAAGTCTTTTCAATGTTTATTAAACGAATCGACTCATAATCAATTGATTGTTCTAGTGCTCAGTGGCATTTACTTTAAAGAATCATGTAATGATTACTGGTCGTAAACAAATCAAGAAAGTGCAAAGGGCTCCGTTGCCAGTATCCTTTGTAGCAAATTGCAATAACTGGATCTCTTGAAACGTACAAAAACTTATTTTTAAATTTAATTTAATTTCAATTTTAAATCAGATTTGTAACTTGACTCATGTTTGGAAAAGCAATATGTGTCGGAGAACCATTACGCTAATTTTCCACCTTTATTTCGCACCTAATATAGCCATAATCCAAGCTTTAATAAGCCAAAACCATTAATTAATTGATGAATATGAAGTTTGCAGGAATGTATGCGGAGGTACATAACATGGTGGAAGAAATTTTACGTTCCTTGCTCCACACACTCATTCTCCCGCATACCACTTCTTCACACGCATTAATAGACTCATATTTATCATTAGCAAGGCTAATTTTGCTTTTTTAGTAAGCTACTTCTCTGCATAAGGATATGCAAATATGAGTAGTTAAAATAGCATAGAGAGAAGCTAAAGAAGTTTTGTGTAGGAGAACATGTCCATAGTTGCATTAGCCAGGTGTTTATCATGCATATTTGGCATGCACGTTACCAACACATATTTTATTACTTGTCGAGGGGGCTTGTTACGAGTGGTTTTCTCCAAAGTGCTTTTCTAAGTGGTTTTCTTCTGCATTTTTGCACCTCCAGTCACCTTACATTGAACAACATTGAAAGGATACGTGAAAGAGGAGTGTGTATGGGAGAACCACTATTCCCCCACTTTTGCACTTCCACACACATTCTTCCTTCTCACAACCACTATTCCCCCACTTCCGCACCTCCACACACATTCCCCCTCCACACAACCATTGTTCCTCCACTTTCGCACCTCCACATACATTCCTCCTCCGCACATTATTCCGTTTTGTGCAGATGTTTTGTCAAATTATCACATAAACTCAATCAATCTCTCGTTTTATCAAATACACACGTAATCAAGACATTGTTCAAGTGCCTAATAACATTTACTTGAAAATGCAGAAATATGTGCTGTACCAGAGTGTAAAAATAGGAGATAATGCCAAATACAAAAAAACCCATTTTCATAAGGAAAAAATAGATTCCGCATAGCCTTAGTCACCAAAATACTGATAATTATCGAAAAAGGTAGAGATTATGCAACGACCTATACCAACATAAATGTTTATCACATACTTGGGTAGGACAATAAAGTCCTAAAGTTTTATAAAGTTCATTTTCTAGTGCACTTACTGCTGCCAAGCGTATGGTGCGGACGGTAAACATGTGGATACGTAAATCACCTCCCAACTCACAAAAATGTAACAAGAAATTTAACATAGCTTCTTATATTTTTAAAGTTGAAAAGTTAAATTAATAAAGGTTATACCCCAATTTTTTTAATAACAATTTTTTTATAGATAATTTTAAAACATAAATCAACAGTTTTATAAAACAAATATGAAATTTATATTAATTTCAATATATCATTTACTTTTATGTTTACAAAGTGATTATTTTGATGTATTTTAAAGTTATTAGTTTTAAAAGATCATTTCCTTGTATTACTTTTTTGGGTAGAGTTTAGGGTTTATTATTATTACTTTTTTGGATAGAGTTTAGGGTTTATTATTATTAGGCGTTATTTTACAATATCACTTTTTATATTAGTTTTATTGTTTAGTAAATTTTTGTTCTAAGGTGTTTTTTTTTTAAATGTATTTGTCTTAATTATGCATTTAATGATTTCTATTTTTTTTATCAAGATATTCATAATTTTATATGATTTAATTATAGTTTTTTATTTTTAATTTTAAAATGTTTAAAGGTGGTTTTTATATAGTAATATTGGTGGTAAAAAAATTGTTATTGATGTTAAAGGAGTCACTAGCTTAAGGACATGATGACATAGGCTCGCAGAGGACATCAAGTCCTTTCCAACAAGCATTTACATGCCTCATGACTCATCATAGTTTGAGAGAAAATGAATCTATAAGTTGAAAAATTATATTTTTGAAGCCAATCGACATAAAGACAAGTCAGTTCCTCCTCAAAGGGACATGTCTCTTCACAATAGGTCAAACAAGTATAAATACAAAGTTGGACTCATCATTCTAGCCATCAACTCGGATTAGACAGAGAAGACGAGCAAATCAAGAGAAAAAGAGTTCACAACTTGTGAACCAAGGAGGCTAAGGAGGAAAAGTTTAGTGATGTTTTATGTTGGGAAAAATTTGTGTTAGTTCCTGGTATTCTTCTGTGTATTGGATCTTGGTCTATACCTCTATTCTGTGAAAGGCTACTTGACCTCATTTGTAGAACTATTTTACTCCATAAACTCAAATTTAATAACCTCCTAGCAGCTTGGACTTGTGACAAAGTTCTCGAGCCTGTGGTAAAGTTATCAGACTTGTGGTAAAACTTTCATACTCATGTCACTTGTATTTCAAACCCGTAGCACCTGTAATACAGACCTGCTGATCTATGGTATAATTAAGACCTATAACTGTGGAATTGTGACAGAAAAACCCAGACCTGTCATTGTGGCATATCTGGGACTGTGGCATAAGGATAGTAGTTCAGGCCTGTGTGAGGAGACAAGCTTGAACTAGTGTGTGGACAACATCTCAGACTTGCTTATTCTTGAGGAAACACAAGGTTCTTTATCAAAGAAAATAATGTTTTCTTGGAGCATACTTTTGGAGAAGAATTAGGGCCAACACATCTTGAAGAGTACCTTGGAGAAACCTTTTGAAAATATCTCTAATGTAGAAGTTGAGTATTGAAATTTGTCTCTTGGAGCACCCTTGAAGAGATCTTGAAGACTAGTTTAGAGAGGACTTACTGTGCACCTTTACAATAGTTGTGTTGAAGTACCATCAAAGACAATCTTGAAGCATTTGAAGGCATTTTAAATCTCTTCTGAAGTAAGTCTTTTCTGTAAAAAAAATTGACCAAGTTGGAGCTTGGAGGGATTGGAGTCCTAGTTGTTGACTAATTTGGAGCTTTTAGGGATTTGAATCCTAGTTGTCGACCAAGTTGGAGCTTGGAGGGATTGGAGTCCTAGTTGTTGACCAAATTCTAGCTTGGAGGGATTGGAGTCTTAGTCGTTGACCAAGTTGGAGATTGGATTTTTTGTGAGGATTGGAATCCTCACCCAAGGTTGGAGCCTTGAAAAGAATTTAATAATTTATTGTACAGGTTGGAGCCTGAATTGTTGTAAAGGATGATTGGAGTCCTCATTATGTTACTAATAAAATTATTTTTGTTTTTCTTGATATTATTTGTGTCCTGGTTTAATTAGTGACAAAAATATTAACTGACATAACTTAACAATTGGAAAGAAATATTGATTCACCCCCTCCCCCGAAGTATTTCCAATAATCGGTATCAAATCCAACTTCTTCAAGATCATCCTAACAACTGGAAGAAGAATTTTGACTCATAATGGCCAGTAAGGATGCACGTAGAGTTCCTCAATTTCATGGAACAAATTTCACTTTCTAGAAAGTTAGAATGAAATTTTATTTAATGTCTCTTGGAGTCGAAGTTTGGAAATCATACAAGATCCCATATCCTCTTCCAATAGATCCAGATGGAAAGAAGGAATATATGGAAAATGCAAAGGCATTGAACCCCATTGCAAGTGGTCTATCAAATTCATAATTCACTAAAGTTATGAGCATTAAAACAACCAAAAAGACATGGGACAAGCTCATTAGCATCTATGAAGGAGATGAAAAGGTCAAGAAGGCTAAGCTCCAAACCTTTAGAAGGTAGTTTGAAGGACTCAAAAATAATGAAGAAGAAGACATTTATGCTAACTTTCTCCAGGTAGATGAAGTTGTCAATTTTCTCAAAGGCCTTGTTGAAGATGTCAAGGAGAAGACTGTTGTCTAGAAAGTTCTGAGATCTCTCCTAGACCACTTGGATGCCAAAGTCAGTGACATAGAAGATTTAAAAGAATTGGACACTTTGTCAATGGATGAGCTTCATAAAATTCTTATTGCATATGAAATGAGAACATGAAACTCAAATCACAAAGAAGTTGCATTCAAGGCATTTAAAACATCAATAAAAGGGAAAATTTGTAGTTGCAACAATGGTGATTCTAATGTTGAAACATATTTGGAACAATTTTTGAATAACTCGAAGAAATGATCCAAATTCAAAGATAAGAACCCTCTCATTTGTTTTAAATGTGAAAAATTGGACATTATGTTGCAGAGTGCCCCTTCAAAGATGATAGTGATGATGAAGATGGGCCCAAAAGAAGAACATTCAATAAGAAAGGACCAAACAAGAAGAAATTATTCTCCAAACAAGAAAGAGACGACTCCGATGAAGATGAACCTAAAAAAATATTATTCAAGAAGAAAGGCTCAAACAAAAGGAATCTCTACTGTAAGTAAGATAATGATGATTATGATGAAGAAGATGACTATACAGGAAGTAATTAAGTATTGTTAACGTCATTCATATATGATACTAATGAACCTAAAGAAGAGGAAGACATAAATGTGGATTGTTTGCTAATTAGTTCTATTGAAGAAAATTAAAAACTAAGAAAGAAGAACACGCCTCTCAAAACTGGAAAAGAAGAAGAAAAGAGGATAGAAGAAATCTTGAACAAGTTAAATGAAAAGGGAGAGATCCGCGAGAAATTGGAAGCTGGAGTTGTCTCTCTAAAGGAGGAACTGAACCAGATCAACAGAAGTTTGAAAAGCTCTCAAACCCTTAATTTCATCCTCAACACTCAAATACCACAAAATGACAAATCAGGGCATAGCTACACAGGTGAATCATCCAAATAAAAAGAGAACACTAGTGCTCATCATGAAGAAATACCAAAAATCTATGTTGATGCTCTTCACAATTATCCAAGAGGAGAGAAGCAGTTCCATCCAAGTCAAAGATCTCCTTACAACAATCCAAGGAATGAGAAGAACTATTTTCCAGAAAAGGATGTCACATAAAGCCAAGGCTATCCTAACAAGTATCAAACTATTTTCCTTGGTCATTGTTTCATTTGATCCTTTGCAAAAGTATAGTCTATAATTCTCCAAATGTAATATTCTAGTTCATGAAGCTCAAAATTTTCCACTTGAGCCAAAAGAAAAGATTTGGAGAAGGAAGAAATCCACTACAGAAAAATGTGGTCTATCTATGTGTGCACAAAATGAGGAAAACAAGTGGTTCATAGATAGTGGATGGTCTAAGCACATGACTGGTGACCAAAATAATTTTATTTTTGTAGACAAGAAGGATGGAAATGTTACTTTTGGAAGTGGATAAGCTAAAATCATTGGTAAATTCATGTTGTCGATGTGAAAAATGTTGAAAAGTGTAACTAGGTTCGGTCTTCATAATGACATGTGCAATTGTGATTTTATGTAAATGATGTAAAGAAGAAAAATAAAATTATTATTGTAATGCTTGTCTCATGGGTTTCATGACCAAGGAATTTTATTTTAAGTAATGGCTCCCATTGTGAGCCCTTAGCATTGGTCATAAAGTCAAAGAGATTCAATGTCATGTATGAAGGACCCTTCTTGGGCATGTTACATTTGTATATGAGTCAATGAAAGTGTGAAATAACCCTCCAAGACCAAGCTTAAGAAACTCCTTCGAGTTGGCCTTAAATAAAATAATGAATTTTCTCCTAAAGTCATGTTGGCTCACCCTCAATACAAGCTAGCTTATTATGGAGGCTCCAACGACTATAAATAGGGTAATTCGGCCTAATTTCAATCACAAGAAATTTGGTCAAGGTCTGAAGTAGTAAGAAGTGTGAAAGTCATCTAGAAAGAATCGTCATAGGCTACGAGAATAAGGAAGGAAGGGCGAAGTTCTTTGGATCTGTTTTAGGGTTTTTTTACCGTCACACATGCGAAGGAGAGAGGGATCATTTGCTACAAGAAAGGCCGAAAATATTGCAAGCCTCTAAGACAATCGATTTCAGGAAGAAGTTAAGCCAAAAAGGTAGCCAAGTTGAAGGAAGAAAGTCTCCTTCTAGAGCGAGGAAGATAAAGGGTCAAAGTTGGTCAAACACATGTGCTAGGGTTTTTGAGATAGACACAGGGAGTGCAGTGCTAAACCAAGGACTGAAAATTTGAAGTATAACAGAAGTACAAAGAAGACAAACAGTTGGATCAAGTGTTGACTTGGGAAAGAAAGAGAAGCAGTGATAGGGAACTTGTGTCTTGGTCTTCGAGTGGAAAATAGGTCAAGGGTCTTGGTCTTCATATTTATCAATTAGAGTCTCTATAAGAAGAAGACTTTGTTCGAGTTTTCCTCTCAAGTAGGAGAGGTTTTGGCCCTGGATGATAGCCTATATTTTGTGGCTCTTGTCTCTTTATGGTTTATGCATTGGTATTTGTTTGATGAATAATAACACTATAATAACATAAGTAAAAGAAGAGTGTATTCTAAGAAGTAAAAATCATTCACAAGCAGTTATCTAAAGAAGAGAAATCATCTAATTGTTGTGCCCTAGATTCCTCAACATGGTTTAAGAGCTAATGTAACAAAGTCAAGGAAGGGCACCTTATCAAGGAACACTCATGGATCAAATCTCAAGGAACGCATCAAAGTGAAGATCATCGTGAAGTCAAGATCTACAAAGGAAGCACAAAACCCTAGATCGAAGAATAAATCTACACCAAAGAGGAAGTCTTGGGATCATCATTTACTCAAGTTGAAGAGATTTACGAATCAAGGTAGCTTGAAGTTTATTCATCCAAGAAAAGAAATTCAATATCAAGACCAAATCATCATATCGAAGAAAGTAAAAACCCTAGCTCAATCAAATAAGAATTCTTGGGATCCACTCTCAATCATTTTGAAGTTGAAGTGTCTTGATGACTATTCATCCAAAGGAAGCTAGATCAAAAGGCAATGTCATCAAAATTCTAAGGCGATCTCTCTCTCGTTGAAGAAAGGTCCTTACCATTGAAGACATCGCCAAGAAGTCATCATTGATATTCATTAATGAATAAATCACCAACAAAGGATCCAATGAGATCTCACTCTCTGTGGGATCAAGGATCATTCTTGAAGAAAACTATCTTTATCAAGTAGAAGTCTTGTATCCTCTATGTCATCATCAACATCAAGAAATAAGAAAGGAGAAAGAGCATCCTATCAAGTAAGTATATTTATGTCCAGATCCGAATCTGTCAAAATGTCTTTTTGCAAGAAAAAACAACAAATTGGTTGGGGCTTATGGCTATCTTGCATGGAAGAAAAGGACAAATCTGAATCTCATTGAAAATGAGGTTATGGAACATGTCAAAGGATCAATCAAAAAACCAGGAAAGGAATATGCTCAAGCTCTTGAAAAGTACATGAAAGGGGAAGTTGATCTGAATTTAAACAGGAATACAACAAACTACATATATAACCATAAATACAAAATGCAGTAGAAATAACGCTTCATTTCATTAATATGAAATACTGAAATATGCATACAAATAGAATGGAAATAAGGCTAGCTCAGGTGATGGTAGCTTATCTTTGAGAAGAGATTGGTGGATACATGTCTCTGAACTGTGTTACAATGAGGCTCAAGGGCCTATTTATTATTGAAAAACATGAGAAAAATATAAACAACCAAAACCCTAACCCCAGGAGATGAAACACCAAGAGTTTATGGGCCCCGTTGGGGTTATTTGGGCAGACAACTTCCTGGGGTCGTAACTTGGTCATATAATCTCCGTTTGGCGCGTATGATACCTTGTTGGAAAGGCCTCTCCGAGTACTACATGATTTTCCATAGGTCTTTGCCTATGGCTATGTGCCAACAACAGACCTCAAAAAACGTCGTTTAGGGGGTAAAAAATGCTCCGGAAGTTCATGACCCGAAAAACTGCTAAAAATAGTAAACTCTGAAATAAATAAGGAAACAATTGAAACTAACTAGAGGTTTAGGTGGAATAGGTGGGTGGCCACTAATATCCACCTGGATCACTCCTCCCCCCTTAGGAAGCAATGGTCCCCATTGCATGCACGGCATCCATGAGGTGATGAAATTTTGTTGAACCTGGTCCTTGGTGAGCCACTTGCCTTGGTGCAGGAATTGGCCAACTTTGACAACACGATATAGTTGGATCTTCTTCTGGAAAGTGTTCTTGACCTATGTGTCCATAATCCAATTAATTGTGGCCTGTTCCATGCAGTCTGGATTTAACTATGTTTGTGTGAGTTGTTCTACAATGTCTGATGTGCCCAGTAATGGTAGGAAGTATGGTCGAAGGCAATCCATATTGAACATTGGGTGCAAACTAAGGAATGGGGGAATCATAAGCTCAAAAGCATTGTCTCCCACAACCTTGGTAATGGTGTAAGGACCATATTAGAGTGGTATGATCTTTCGATGGGCTCTGATAAGGCATTCTTTCTGCAAATGCAACTAGACTTTGTCGCCCACCTGAAACTTGTGTTGCACCCGATGTTGATCATGTCATTGCTTGTACTTGGAATTTGACTTCTCTAAGATGTTGCGAACCTGCTAGCGGATTTGTTGGATGCGTTCAATAAATATGGCCGCTTTATCCACCTCGGATGATACATGTGTGGATTATGTCTGTGTAGTCTCCTGACGCATGGCAGCATCAATCATACACAACGGTTGAAATCCTAGACCCACTTGAAAGGGACTGCGACTAGTCAAGCTATGGAGAGCTCTATTATAACTGTGTTGCACATATGGAAGACTCTCATCCTGGGTTCGAGGATGCTTGGAGTTGTACATGCGGAGTATGTGCACTATCATCCTGTTGACGACCTTTGTCTGGCCATAAGTCTAGGGATGGAAGGCAGTCAACTTGGGGAGCTTGGTGTCCAATGGTGTCCAGCATCTTGACCAAAATGTGCTCAGGAACCTCCTATTCTGATATGATATAATGTTATGCAGGATCCCAAAATGTACCCATATTCGTTCAAAGAAGAGTTTGGGAGTGTCCTTTGCTGTGATACTCTTCATGTAGGCTGCCAATATAGCCATCCTAGAAAATATTTCCATGACCACAAATACATAGTAATTACCATGTTTGGGAGAAGGGAGGCCAGCCATATAGTCCATGGAGATGGATTCCCATAGCTGGCTGGGAGTAGACAGAGGAGTGTACAGGCCTTTCTTCTTGATGGATGGCTTGGTGATGGCACATGCAGTGAAAGATCTGATATATTTCCCAACATCCAGTTGGAGTTTGGGCTAATGGAAGTAATTTTGTAGCAAATCCACAATTTTCTCCAACCCAAAGTGTCCTGCGATCCGACTATAGTGCGCCTCCCGAATCAGTTTGACACGCTCACTAGAAGAAAAAAAAATGGGTCTAGGTAGCATAATAATGCGTCCTGGAGGTGGAAATCAAGAACTTTCTTCTCATCTACTAGCATCTGGTGTGTGGAGGAAAACTTTGGATCATGTTTTTATAGTTGCGGCCATCTAGAGGTCTCATGACCACAAGAGTTGAGAACAATAGTCAGTGCTGCAATTTGGGGTCGGCTGAGGCAGTCTGCAACATGATTGGTAATGCCCTTTTTGTATTTAATGTTCAAGTGGAATTGTTTCAGATATGTAGACCACTTCTGATGGCGATCGTTCTAAAACTTCCCCTGTGTCTGTATAAACTGAAGAGGTCGGTGATCGATGTGGATGACTGTCTCCTTCCCCAAAATGTAGTGCTTCCACTGTCAGCAAGCCTGCGTGATGGAATACATTTATTTATCATAGGTGGGGTACTTCTGAATTGTATCAGAAAGTGTCTCACTATGATAGGCCATTGGATGCCCGTGCTAGTGAGGACTGCACTAATAGCATAGTCCGAGGTGTCTGTCTCGATTTCAAATGGTTGTTGCAGGTCTGGCAGTGTGAGTACTAGTGCAAGGTAGAGGCGATGCTTCAACTCAACGAATGCCTTCTTTTGGGACTCAGACCAGGAAAAAATTTATTTTTCCCTGCCCTTAGTAATCTGACTCAAAGTCCAAGTGATATGGGGGAATCCCAACATGAACCTCTGATAAAGATTTGCAAGGCCCAAAAAGTTGCGAAGCTTCGTTAGAGTGGTCGGGGCTGGCCAATCTTGAATGAATTGGATCTTGGTCGGGTCCACATGCACGCCACGCTCATCTATGATGTACCCCAAGTATTGGGCTTGACTCATGCCAAAAGTGTATTTCTCCAAGTTGGCACATAGTTTGTGCTGCTGAAGGGTTTGAAGGACCTGCTGAATGTGTTGCAAGTGTTCTTCCCAACTCTTGCTGAAGATGAGGATGTCGTCTAGATAAACCATCACAAACGAGTTGGTGAAGGGCCGCAAGATGTCATCGATTAGCCTCATAAAAGTAGCAGGGGCATTTGACAACCTGAATGTCATATCCAACCATTCAAAAAGGCCTTCCTTGGATTTAAAGGCAGTCTTCCATACATCTGTGGGCTCTATTGGAACCTGGTGATAACCAGACTTCAAATTGATCTTGTTGAAATACTTGACCCCCTTGAGTTGGTCCAGCAGGTCATCAATCTGTGGGATTGGATACCTGTTCCTGACAGTGATTTTGTTCAATGCCCGATAACCAATGCAGAGCCTCGAGGTTCTGTCCTTCTTCTGTACCAGTATAATCGGGCTCCCACAAGGTAAGGAACTTGGTCGGATGTGCCCTTTTTGCAGCAACTCCTAGATTTTCCACTTGATCTCGTCATTTTACAGAATGGAGCAGCGATATATTGCCCCTTGGGAAAAGGTGATCCGGGAGTCAGATCGATTGAATTCTTGACCTGACAATGCAAGGGTACCCCTATGGGTGAGCAAAATATTTTCCTGTATTCTTCCACGACTGCATCCACCTTCTTCTACTGCTTGGAGGAACCCTTCCCGGGAGCCATGGATGTGGCTATGACCTTCCCCTTACTTTGAGAGTGAACTAGAAATAAAACAAATTTCCCAGTCTCAGAGATGACCTTACTGCATTGCTTAGCAGAGATCAAAGAGATGGCGGTAGGTGGGGATACCTCCGGTATCTTGTACAACTTAGTGCCCAAAGAAATAATAACAGAACAAGGTATAGACTCATATACAGTATGCCACTTCCATAAGTATGGTTGTCCTAATAATGCATCACAAACTTCAAGAGGATAAACATCACACAATACCTCATCCGTGAAGGGCTTGATGCTATAGGGAAGGCAGCATTGCTGGCTGACATGGAGATCTCGTCCTTGGTGAAGCCACTAAATGGTGTATGGATGTGGATGTGTTGTAGTCGGTATGCCTAGCCGCTTCACGACCTCTACTAAAATGAGCTTCTTTTGGCTCCCACTGTCGACAATGAACTGCAACGAAGAACCCTTCACCCACATCTGTGAGTGGAATAGCCGCTCCCCCTCTTATGGATCTTCAGGCTTAATCTTTTGGATCTTGGTGGTGGCCATAGTGGCACTGGGCTTTGCAACAATGATATTTTTCCATTTGTCATTACCCTTGTCGGGTTCTAAATTAGAGTCAGAACATGCGTCAGACTCAGAAGCCTTCAGCTCGGGCACCAGTGATTGCTTGGCCCGTGTTATGAAACCATCTCACAAAAAGATAGAAAAGAGAGATCAATGCCTTTAAAATAAGCCTCTTCGAGGGGAAAACCTCCTTTACATCACACAAAATGAATAATTCGTGGATGATACAATTGACAAAACCTCCTTTCTATATATAGGAGTCTAAGGGGTCATAATATAATCGGAGCCGACATAACAATAATAATGTAAGGGCACAACAACAACAATATTGGGCTTCTATGGGGCACAATAATAACAATATGGGAATTGCATGGGCACAATAATAACAATATGGGAACTACATGGGCACAACAATATAATAAGGGGGTTGCACTAATAAAAATAAGGGGTTACACTAGTAGTATAGGGACCTAACATGCCCCTCTCCTTTAAAAAGTATTGTCGTCAACGCTTGAGTAGTTATGGATGCCTTTGTATAAAATTTTCATCCTCCCATGTGGAATCTTCAGCGGGTAATTTCTTCCACTTGATGAGATACTCTGAAATTGATCGATTTCGTAGCTATCTGGTTCTTGTTTTCATGACTGCTTCAGGTTCCAATATGATTTTTACTTCCTCGTCAAGTTCCGACAATATTGTTTGAACTAGGAGCTTCTCACCTATAACCTTTTTGAAGCATGAAACATGGAAAACTAGGTGCACTCGAGAAGATGCAGGAAGGTCCAATTTGTATGCCATAGTACCAATCTTTTGTAACACCTTGTACAGACCATAATACTTTGGCGATAATTTATTATCCTTCTTAGCTTGCTTGAGGGACATTTATTTGTATGGTTGTAGTCATAGAAATATCCAGTCACTGACATCAAAACTTATTTCGTTGCAATGTTGATCTGCATGTTGTTTCATTCTATTCTGTGCCAAAGTGAGGTTATCCTTTAAGAGTTTGAGAACTTGTTTTTGATGCTCTGATACCAAATGTTATGAAACTAGCTCACAAAAAGATAGAAAAGAGAGATCAACGCCTTTCAAATAATCTTGTTCGAGGGGGCAACCTCCTTTACATTACACAAAATGAATAATTCTTGGATGACAAATGACAAGACCTCCTTTCTATATATAGGAGTCTAAGGGGTCATAATATAATCAGAGCCGACATAACAATAATAATTTAAGGGCACAACAACAACAATAGTGGGCTTCTATGGGGCACAAGAATAGCAATATGGCAACTACATGGGCACAAAAATATAATAAGGGGGTTGCGCTAATAAAAATAAGGGGTTACCCTAGTAGTATAGGGACCTAACAGCCTGATACTCACTTATGTTGTGAGTGGAGCACTTATGGAAATCACACCACTTTCATGTGTTCTTATTTGTCTTTGTGGTGTTGTTCTTTGCTTGCCGCTTCAGCGGGTTATCCCGGGTCGCCCCACCTTGGCTTTGCCCTTTGCTCTATGGTTTGGGGGCACCTTTCACTTGCTTCGGATTCGCAGATGCAAAATCTTTCTTTTTTTGTTTAAGCTTCTGCTCAATCTTGACAACGTATTGGTACGCCGTGCCTAGCGAGGAGATGTCCAGGAACTCCATCTCATCTTGGATGTAACTATGTAGGTAGCCGCGATACTTGAGTAGCAAATGTTTCTCTTAATTCCATATACTCGACTTTGTGCGCATGGTATGAAAAACATTGGTAAAATCTGGCACATCTTGGTCCCTTCCTTGTTGCAGTGTGGTCCACTTTATGTATTTATCCTCATAGCTCCCGACAGGGTAGTACTACTCCTTGATGGCATCCCGGAACGAATCCCAAGTGGGTGCGGCCGAAAATAGTGAGGGCATACTTTCATCCTTCTACTCGCAGTAGGTTTCCCACCAGTCCTTGACGTGGGGGGCGACTTTGAGAAGAGAAAAAGTAATCTTTTCCCGACTGGAAAAATCATGAACAGAAAAATATTCTTCTAGAAGATTTAACCATTTATCTACAACGTTCACATATATCTGACCCTCAAATATGGGAATGTCAAAGTTAACTTGTACCTTAAAGGGTGTGGCGCTTGCATAGTAGCTTCTGGAAGTAGATGCGTCACCCTTGGGTAGCCGCTGAAGGATCTGGGCAAAGTTGTCCATCATCGTGTTCCTTTGTCACTCAAGGGATTCTTTGAGCAAGATTTTGATAGGATCTCCTACCCCCTCATCTTTATTTTCTTTCGCCATGGGAGGTCATCTGGATTTGCGAGGCTGGTCTTGCAAAGGTTCGACCAGTTCAAGCCCTAACTCTTTATATCCCAACCTCGTTGGGGACATGCAAAGAAAAATAGAGAAAGAGCATACCGCTCTGATACCACTGATCCGAAATTAAATAGGAATGCAACAAATTACAGATATAACCATAAATACAAAGATGCAGTAGAAATAACACTTCATTTCATTAATATGAAATACTGAAATATGCTTACAAACAAAATGGAAATAATACTAGCTCGAGCGATGTTAGCTTATCTCTAAGAAGAGATGTGGTGGCTACATGCCTTTGAACTGTGTTACAATGAGGATCAAGGGCCTATGTATTATTTAAAAGCATGAGAAAACCCTAAACAACCAAAAATCTAACCCCAGGAGATGAAATGCCAAGAGTTTATGGGCCTCGTTGGGGTTAGTTGGGCAGCCAACTTCCCAGGGTCATAACTTGGTCATATTATCTCTGTTTGGCGCATAAGATACCTTCTTGGAAAGGTCTCTCTGAGTACTACATATTTTTCCATAGGCCCTTGCCTATGGCAGTGGGCTTGTAGTGGACATATTAAAAAAAAAAAAAAAAAAAAAAAAAAAAAAAAAAAAAAAAAAAAAAAAAAAAAAAAAAAAAACCGTCATTTAGGGGGTCAAAACTGCTCCGGAAGTTCAGGAACCGAAAAACTACTAAATATAGTAAATATTTAAATAAAAAAGGAAACAATTGAAACTGACTGGATGTCTAAGTGGAATAGGTGGGTGGCCACCAATATCAACCTGGATCAGAAGTTAGGGTTCAAAGGATTCTCATAGAATCCATCAAGGATCCCCTCATCCCATATGTATCAAAACTTGAAACTTCAAAAGAAATCTATGACAATTGGTAGAGTTGTATTCCGCAAGCACTACTAGAGAAGTCATCTCATTAAGGAAAGAAATCTACAAGCTAAAGATGTCAAGGGAAGATGGAATATCCTCATACTTTATGAGGATATCTGATATCCGAGTTCAACTTCAAGATCCGGGAGAAGTCATGTTTGATAGAGAAATGACTACAGTTGTACTAAATGCACTACTGGAGGAGGGGGGGTATCTTTAATTTAAGTATTTATGGGAAGAAAGAAGCTACTCCATTCCAGGATCTATGGTCACTGTGCAAGATTGAAGAATCTAGACTAAATCCAAAATCTAATGTGGGAGCAGGTGAGCATAATCAAGCTTATGCTTCACTGACAAGAAGAAAGGGAAAATTTGGGAAGATTGGTTCTTAGAAAAATAAAAGGAACATGACCAAGATTCAATGTTATGGGTGTAAAGAATATGGACACTACAAAAGAGATTTTCCAAATATCAAGAACGAAAATAACAAAAGAGGAAGAGAAGAAGCCCATATCATCGAAGCAGTGGAGGAAGATGAAAAGAAGAAGTCCAAGAAAGAGGAAGTAAGAGATCTAGATTATGAATGAGATAGTTTTCCTCACATAAGTTCTTTTAAAGTTCCCAAGTCTTTTATTGTAAGATATGGATATTATGATTCACTAAGAAAAATAATGGGATGCCTCAAGGCATCATCGAAGCATTGAAAGCAAGAGTTCAGGACATCATCATAGAGAAGCATGAAAGATGGTTGGAATCTATGGTAGTCAACAATGAAGGATATAGCTATTGGGCACCTTATTCGAAACATAAGTGGAACTTATGGAAAGGAAAAAGGTCATCCAGGTCAAATATCATCATACATCAGTCAAAAGGAAACACCTGCTAGATGGGGATACCCTAGATCCTCAAGATTCTTTGATGGAATCTTCATCGAAAGGTTCACCGATCAAAAGGCGAATCAAGTGTTTCATCAAGAATTAAAAACTTGTGGAATTCACGAGATGATGGTATGATGACATAAAAGGTGAAGTAGATCAAGGGATTGAAGCTATTTCAATCAAGGAAGTTGTTGTAGGAATTCCAGATGACCCAAAGAAAAATATGGTATGTATGCTTGTATTCAATATTGAAGAGATGTCATATGGTTGTAGGTAACAAGGATTGATGCTGTATATTGATAGCATGATAAAAATAATATGATATTCTCCTTTGAAAGGATGCAAGAAATCATAAGTCATACATTGTCTAGATGAAATCGACATAATATATCCTCATATGTAATGCGAGATGGTTGACAATAATTGGAGGAAATCTGATTGGAAGTCCCTAGGAATGAAATTCATGAAGAAAGGAAGAAAGAGATCGTGGCATCTGAAATCATGGAAAAGGAAATCAACATCCAAAGACCAAGAAGATTTGACTAGAATATATCCATGAAAGCTATGAAGACTTTGATGGAGTCTGAAAAAGAAAGAGACCCTTGACAATATATATATGTGTGTGTGTGTGTGTAGGATGCTGATGTAAACTAGAAGATGTCGTGATGAAAGACCATCACAAAGGTAACTTTGATTTAATGTTCTTTTCTTTATTTTTGAACAAATATCTAGATGGGCTTATGCAAGACTATCGAGGGAGGATCAATGGATGTCTTCCACCACCAATTCCCATGTAGTAGGATGAAATATCCTTAAGGATACATGGCATGAAGAAGGCAGCATGTCATGAAGGAAGGCGATATATGAACTGATGGATCACTCTCTGATGACGACATGAATGATTCATGAATGAAAGTGATGGATGGTTTGTGCCCTATGAAGAAGTCCCAAACATGAAGACTCCTGAATAACAAAAATAATTTCATGACATCGTGAGGAAGAGTTCTTCAAGAAGTTGGTTGTCCCATCATCTCCACTTGAGGAAGTGGTGTAGGTCCCTAATTAAGAGGGAGCCTGGAAACAAGTTTCTTACTTGAAAGAAATTTGGAAGCAAAATTCCTAAGCCAAGAAGGAGCTTATGTACATTCCTTCCGTAGGAATGAGTACATTCCTTTATTGGGATAGATATGTCCTCCCTAATTAAGAGGGAGAGATAAACACATCATTCTTGTCTTCTCTCGGGAAGACAGAATGGAGGATTGGGTAAACATGTGGCATCTGATACTCTTTGAGGATGAGTTAGGGCATACAAGATAAGAGTAGTCGTAGAGGACCAATATTCTTTGAGGATTGGGAATCCAAGATAAGAATAGTCTTGGTAGAACACACCCTAAGAATATGGGTGGGGTAATTATAAGATACTGTAAATTAGCTACTAATAGTCATATATATGCAAATTTAAGTCATCGTTTGAAACCAATTAATGGCCAAAGAAATATGACTAAATTTTGGTCGTGTTATAAGATACTGTAAATTAGCTACTAATAGTTGTATATATGAAAAATTTAGTCATCATTTGTAATCACAAATTTATTATTTGCAGTAGTTATTTATCTTTTTTTGGTAGTTTCATATTCATTATATAAATGACTACTTTAGTAGTTTATATTCGTTTCATTTACTTTCATTAACAACCATTACAAGCAACTAATTTAGTCGTATATTCATTTTATTTGTGATCATCATTAATCAACATAGACTACTAATTTAGTAGTTTTAGATTGATTTTATGCGTCCATTATTAATCAACATAAATTAATTAGTATGATTTTGAAACTATAAAAAAATGTCATACAATGTACATGTTCATCTAATATGAAAACACAAAGTTACAAATGTTAATTATAATACTAAATAATATCAAGTGAAACTATAAATAATTTCAACCACGAAAATTATATTATATAAAATGTCAAGTATTACAATACGAGTTTCCAACTTAATATTGGTTGGAGTAAAATTTACACATGAAATATTGTTTCATCACTTCACAACATTATCATTGTGTTGTCAATGCATTGCAACTGAATTCACCAACTATGACGACTTGACCATCAGTCTCTGTGTGTGTCTTATGTGGGATACTGGCTCTACAAGTACCACTAGACCAATTCTCTTCTCTCTCTCTTTAATTTTCATTTTGTCGCTCCAGTGTTATTGTTCTCCTCTTTCTTCAATTCCTACTTCTTACCGTCAATACTGAGTTCCTTTTCTGAAAAATAAAGAAGATACAATGCAGAGTATAAGACATGAAAGACGATGAACACTGGAATATAAAATAAAGTAGTCTATAAAGGATTTATATGATACATAACTTAACATCAGCAATATTGTCAATGCCATTTTCCCCCATAAAAGCAAGAAACTCGAACAAGTTTTCTTCAGTTGGGCAATAGTAGCCATTATGTGGCTAGATGACTTGTATAAACAAAGCAAATAAAACATCACCATAGAAAATAACACCTTAGTAAACTTAATATTTAAACTTCAAGGAATGCTAGGCACAATCATGCCAATTAAGTTACATGCTAAAAATCTCAAGTTGTAGATTATCGATACAATGTGGGAGTGCAAAAAAAACTCCTAGAAGAAGCCAAAGATAAGTCTAGAATAAAATGAAATGAAGTAAAAAGGATACAATAATAGGATAGCCTTGTATACATGCATATATCTGGATAATGTAGAAGGCTAAGTGAATAATTCGAAGGTTGGAGGTCAACGATGTCGAAAATGCCCAAGTCTTTTGAGCATTTCTTCATATAAGAACTACTATTTGGGTCCATTATCACATATGAATAAGCAAACTAGTCTATATCAAATTATTAATGTTTTTATGATATTTATGGATCATTACAATATAAGTGGATAATTTGCGAAGACAATTCCCTTCCCATTGTGTTCCTGACTTGTGGTATAATATATTAGCTGTGATTTGGAGAAAATTTCCAACATCGAAAATATGTAGCAATCACTACTAGTAACCCCCAAATAGGATTATTTTGGAAAGTAACTTTCAGATTCTAGTTGTTATATGATTCTTGAATGGAAAATCCACACTGAATTCCAACACCAAACTTCCAATTTGAGGGAACACCTATTTCCATCCTCAATCACTCAAACTCAAAACATCAGTGATCATTATAATGAAAAGATAAAATAAGAGTAGTTTTGATTTGTTTTGCAGATTTACATGCAAAGCACCAATAGTTTTCCCATATTTACCATACTTGTAATTTCCAAGATATAACACATCAATTAGTATTTTAAAACAAATACTTGATTCAATACAAACAATAATTTAACATATTACAGCAATACCACCAATTTTTGATCCTTAATTAGTTCAAACTAGTTAGCACAAAAATTTCAAGAAAGAACAACAAGTAGAAATAACAAATCCATCAATTAATAATCAATCAAAAAAGGATAAGCTTTTTGTTGAAGCTTGATAAACAACTATAAATTATATTGACAATCCACTGCAACTAGTGGTCTTATTCAAAGAGAAATACTACCTAGAGAACTCATCTTCCAAATTATTTGCTCTATCCATGAAGCTTTTTGCTATCCTCAAAATAGAATTCGCATTCAATATTTTAGGTTTCTGAAGCTTCCCAAAGGCCTTGCCAAATGAAGCTGTGAATTTCATTGATTTTCATAAAATGCTTCTTGTACTGAAAAAATATAGTTTGACCATGTGATAGATAATTCAAGCAAGTAAAAAATTGTGTACAATATTTCTTAGAAGACTTCATGTTAAAAGGAAAACTTGCATATTTCAGATAGAAAAAGAATCTTAATAGAGATGGTCAATATTACAAAATAATAGAGTGGATATAAAACTACAGGTAGAACTAATAAAATCTTAATTGTAATATAGTTAATTGATTATTCTAATTAAAGCCAACTAGATACATACAAGTTCCCATTTTCGCTTTCTTTCCCATATCATCATTGGACGTGTAAGCTAACTTGCATTCATCTCGCAAGGTTGTTTTAGCAAGAGTATATGTTTCATTATCATATTCCACACTTTCTTTTCTATGAAAAACCGTAGCATGTATTGGAGGAATTAGTTGCTACATAAATTGAGTTGTCAACTTTCATTTTCTCGATTTCTGTTTTCCTGCATGTGCATTATTTGAGTTTTCCTTAGTGGAGTTTTAGATAAGAAAACAATAGGTCTAAAAAGAAAACATTCATCATGCAAAAAAATGACTAATTATATGATGCCAACCCATATTTCTTTATTGTTGGAAGAAAACCAATCAACTACGCTCAACTAACATCATTAAAGTTATCCAAAACCAACCTATTGGACATTTGAAGTTATGCCACATGAACTTGTTCCTTTGTGTGGATAAATTTCTCTTTGTGTGTGGCAAGGGCTATTAACTTTTCTGAGAGTGATGAATTATACTTACCATCAATTTTTACCATTTTCAACTAATTTTTTAGCATCTTGACAAATATTTTTTTTTTGTTGCATCTCAATGGTGTATGATCTCATTGCCCCTAACATATATGACCTACACATGAGGCTACTGGTACAAAGAATATAACACATACCCAACAATCTAAAGGGAATTAATGATTATAGATGTCTAAGGATCAATGCTATAGCTTGTAGGAGCAGTTGGTTGTTGCCTAGAGATCTTTTGGAAGGCCCTAAGAAAATGAAGCTAGGACTGGTCAATGGTCCAAAATTGGACCCACTAATTTAATTATTTTTCTTTACATGTAGCCATAATGAATGTTCTTACCCCTTATTTTTATTATGTAACAAGGTGTGAATTTGGATTAGTAATGCTTCTTAGTGGAGATACTTACTCGTGATATTTTCCAACATTCAACACATTCCCTCTATTCATTATATTTCCATTTTTCTTCTTTTATTCCATGGTGTATGCTCCTATTCGCAACTATAATACATAACTAAAAGATTTCCATGAATTCATTCTCCTGTAAATTCATATTCTCTAGGCCCAAGGTGATTAATATGATATTGTTTGCAAGAAATATGAATAGTATATTGCAATAAACAAGCACAAATGTGGTCATAATCTAGAAAGCCAACCAAAACAGGAAATAAGAAAAATGTCAAACATGGTTGAGAGAGATGGAGATGAATATATAAAAAAGTGATATTTATTTGTATCATAATTCAAATCACCCTACATAGATCTATCTTAACCCTAGATCTATCAAGCACCAAGACAGACAAAATCCTTTGAAGTGTGAACCTTTCCTTAAGTTTTTGCACTCTAAAAAATGTTTTCACCTTGAATCTCAACACATGATAGATACACGATTAATATGAATCTACACTGGTTTATATTTTATTGATAATACATCAACTTTATATATTTATGGTTTTTGGCATACTAGAGATGTAGATTATAGAATGCATCTCTCGATGCAATGCCAAATGTCAATATATTTAGTTGAAAAACTACAAAGAGAGGATATTCTCTAATGCTTTCATTACAAGGCTAATATCATAGAAACTGGTGAAATAAAGAGCATAAAAGAAACTAGAGACAAAAAAATCAATTAAAAAAGTTTTTAGTAGGAGAAGTTGTTGATATCTTAAGCAATGTTCGCTCTAGCCCAACCATAAGACAAAAAAGTGGCTCAAAGGGATTTTAGAGACAATAATCCTAAAATAGTCTATGAAATATTCAAGAAAACTAAAGGTGAGTAAGAAAAAGAGTTAAATTTATGTCAAAACACAACAAAAATAATATAAAGTGGCCTTAATCAGCCAATCACATGTGTTGTTCTTCATAGACTATAACCAATGTAATATCCCATCCATGAATTCACATTACCAAAAACACGTCATGCATTTGAGTAGGCACCTTCACACCTCTGGTCTACAATGTCTTGCCTACCACTACATGCACCAAATTTCTTTGATAGGGTCATTCATAAACCCTCTCTGCTTGGAAATGAAGTATTAGTTCACTGTTTAGGTCAACAGGCAATTAATTTTTCCACTAGGATTCCATTTTCAATGTGTTATGCCCCACCTGAATGACAGAAATTTGAATGGAGTGGCATTGGGTAAAAGTCCTAGGTGCAAGCTCTTGGTGGAATCAATCGAAATAGATTGTTATCGTTCCCCCATCAATCCAATAAAATTTAGTCAATTTTTGTAAAATAGTACATCACTGGCAACAAAATTCAGTCTTAGGGGGGTATTTTTCCATGTTGATTAGTGGTCGACAATATTGTTTTTTCTCCAAGTAAAAAATGAAATAACTAGTTACAACACATAAACATCAAAATTCAAATGTGACATATCTCCTATTAGACATTGGATAAACCAATGCTCCTCATGTGTTTCACGACATTGACTAATGGCCTCTCATGGATACTTATCTCTGGTGATGCAATCGTTGACTAACACCTACAATTTTTTGTCTAATGACAATCGTGATTCCCAACAAGTGGTATGAGAGTGTAGGTCACAAGTTCGATACACACTCGGCTCGCGTTGGGGGGGAGTTTGTTGGACATTGGATAAACCAATGCTCCCCGTGTGTTTCGCGATATGGAATAACCACCTCTCATGGATCCTTATCTCTAGCGATGTGATCATTGACTAACACCTACAGGTTTTGGTCTAACAGAAATCATTATTCCAAACATCTCCTAGCATATACAACATTTTACATGAAATAGGGAACTCACCTATTTTATTGTAGACAACAAATATGCACCTAGAACTGCAACATTTGATGAGTGTACATGTAGGGATATACACTATGAGATGTTCAAAACCACCACATCCAATTGTGTTATCCCAATGTATACCTATTAAATGATGCATTGTTGTATCGCTATTAATTGTATCAACATATCCGTCATCACTATCCAATGTTAATCACTATTATGTTAAGCTAAATATCAGAATGCAACCTTCACTAATATGCACTTCAACATAGTAGTTTACAATGTATCATCTAGTACACATTACAAGGAGATAATGTGATTAATACATATCAAAATCCTCGTGGAAATATATGTCACTTAAATTTTTATTTAAGTTAGCTTGTAATTAAAACGATATCACAAAGACAATAGGGAAACACAAAACACACAAGTACCTCTAACCAATGTTAGTGCCTAAATGAGGGATAATATGTTACAATTATAGCAAAAATTAAAATCTCTGCCTTAAGCTGATGAGAAGACCAAGGCATATCTCTCATTTAATTGATTGTCAGGGTAGATATGTCATGAAGGTCCTCCTATGCTAAATACTATTGTGCTACGCTAAATATCAGAACACCATCTTCACTAATGTGCATTTTTAACAGAGCAATTTGCAATGTATACTTCAATATGCATTACAAGGAGATAGTTGCACTCATACTAAAAAAATCATCAAAAAGGGATATTCCATATTAATTTTAATTTAAAAAACTTGTTGTGAAGAAGTCATCGCAAAGTCAATAAAACCCTCAAAACGGAATATGCTACTTTACTTTTAATTAATTTTCTTACAAAAATCACAAATACAAGAAGGAACCACAAAGTGGACAAGCATCCCTAAGCAATTTTAATGCCTAAACAAAGAAATAGACATTGCAATTTGAGTATTAAAGATTAAAATACATACCTGACAAAGCTAATGTGAACACTAAGACTATGATGAGATGCAGAACAATCCAAGCAAATGAAAATCCCATAAGTGACCAATTCCCATGTGGGATTCCTTGTATTATAGTCAAAGCACATCTACCATGAATAAAAATCACATCAGATCAGATGATATCTACAAGCAATCATAAATACCTATATAAATCTCGTCTCAAATTACCTAAATCACATTAAATTTTGTTGTGAACGATAAAAAACAATGCACCGAAATCACATAAGATCAGATGATATCTACAAGCAATCATAAATACCTATATAGATCTGGTCTCAAATTACCCAAATCACATTAAATCTTGTTGTGAACGACAAAAAAAAAAAATGCACCCCCAACGAAACATTTTTGCAATCATAAATACCTATATAGATATGGTCTAAAATTACCCAAATCACATTAAATTTTGTTGTGAACGATAAAAACAATGCACCCCCAATGAAACGTTTTTTCTCTAGAGAAAATATTTTGTTCCCACTAAAGAAATAAATTAGCCATAAAGAATTTCAAGAGAAAAATCATAAGGAAATATGAATAGAGCCTTGTTTTTGGGTTTGACCCACAACTTTTTGAATACAACATTCTTGTCCATAAAACCCTTGGTAGCCATTGGTGAATAATGAAGGTAATGATAAAGCAATTCCCGAAGTGATCAAAGCGCAAATATTGGAGTACTATGTCTTCAAGCAGAGCAATGCCTTCTTCATTCGATCCCTTCTCAAGTATTGCTCAAGTCTTCTGTAATGATTTATATATTTTGGTAGCTGAAAATGTAAAGTGGTTTTTCAAATTATTCATAGTTGCCTGTATAACTTTATGAATACTATACCCTTGCTATGGTTCTTGTAGAATACTTTGTAAATCCAGGTTATAGTTGTGGATTTTCAAGAATTTAGGTAACATAGGGTTTTAGAATCCCTGTAAAAATATAATTTAAACAATTTTATTGGGAAAAAAAATATTGCAAGATCAAGGCCAATTTTTGGATTTTAAAAAATTTAGGTAACATAGGGTTTTAGAATTTTCCCAATAAAAGTATAATTCAAACAATTTTATTGGGAATTTTTTTTGCAAGATCTAGGCCAATTTTGGGCCATCCTAGCTGCGGCCTTGGTAGACGATGCCATCCTCGCAAGTTTTTGGCCATCCTAACTGCGACCTTGGTAGACGATGCCATTTTTTATTGACAAACTAATTTAAATTTTTATGTGTTTTATATTCAAATTTGATGGCTATGGTTGGATAGTCAATTCTCCCGCCTTAAATTTTTTGGTTGGTTTCCCTTTGAAGTCATCATTCCAAAGAGGTTCCATTACATAATTTGAACTTGTTTACGGAGCTCCCATTAGAAAGTTGAGACTAATTACTAAAGAAGTTAGATATTAAACAAATAGAAAAAAATTAAAAGTGATATCGGGGATGACTATCAACATTTAAATGTTGGGTTAATTAATAATAAAATTTTACAGTGATAAAATAATAAAAATCAATTTGTTATATTTTGATTTTGTTATTAACTTGTGAATAGGCTTTGTTACAATACCATGGGCCAATACCATGGCTTATCAAAACCCCATGCCTAACAACCATAACTTATTTCACAACCAAAATATTGATAATAATATCACAAGATTCTTAACCATGGATATTCATCCACACATTACCATGGATATCATTAACATGTAAAAACTAGGCTTTGTTTCAATACCATGGCTTATCAATACCACATACCAAAAAAAACATAACTTATTTCACAACCAAAATATTTTAAAACAATATGAAAATATTATTAACCATGGATATTCACCCCCACTTTACCATGGATATTATTAACTTGTAAATAGGCTTTGTTACAACACCATGGGCCAATTCCATCGCTTATCAATACCACATGCCCAAAAAACATAAATTTTTTCACAATCAAAATATTTTATAATAATGTGACAAGATTTTTAATCATGTACATCCACCCTCACTTTTCCATTAATATTATGAACTTGTGAATATGCTTTGTTATAATAGCAAGGGGCTAATACGAAGGCTTATCAATACCACATGCAAAAAAAATCATAACTTATTTCCAAAGTAAAATATAATTTTACAATATGACAAGATTCTTAACCATGGATATTCAACCCCAATTTACCATGGATATTATTAACTTTTAAATAGGCCTTGTTACAATACCGTGGGCTTATACCATGGCTTATCAATACCACATGCCCAAAAACCATCACATATTTCACAATAAAATTAATTTAATTTTATAAAAAAAAAATTAAGCTAAAAGGAAAAAGGTTATAATTACTTTTAAGATATATCTAAACTCTTTATCCTCACAACTACTAAAAATATTCCCATAGAAAATAGATTAAGGTTTTAATAAAAAAAAATGAGAATACTTTTATATTTGAAGATGTGAAATTTATATAAAATAAATAGTGTTAGTAAGAACAAACATAAATCCATCTTAGCTAAGCATCCAAGGGATGACAAAAGAAAAGTGAAGGGGGGAGGGGGGAGGGGGGAGGGGAATAGTGACATATCTAGAGGGTAGAGAGAGAGAGAGGAGAGGAGCGAAGAGAGAGATAGGGAGAGAAGGGGAAGAGATAAATATGAAGACACATAGATGAAGGGGAGAGAGAGAAGGGAAGAGAAAAGGATATAGTGATATAGTTGGAGAGAGAGAGAGAGAGAGAGAGAGAGAGAGATGGAGGGATATATAGAAGGAGGTGGGAGAGGAATGGGGAGAGAGGAATCAAGAGAGAGATGGAGTTGGATGGAGAGAAAGAGAGGGAGGAAGAAGAAATACATAAGGGGAGAAAGGTGGAGAGAGAGAGGAGAGTGGGAGGGAAGACAAAGAGAGAGAGAGAGAGGTAGAGAGGAAGAGGGAGGGGGAGAGATAGAGATTGATATGGAGAGAGTGTGTGCATTTTTGGGGGTGAAATAGAGAGACAGAATAAGAGAGAGACACATAAATACAAAAATAGATATTATATCGTATTATATAATCAACCTAGATCCATCTTAACCTCGGATCTATTGAGCACTGAGAGGGATCAAATGTCTCAAGGTGCACACCTTTCCTCAAGTTTTGCACTAAAAAAGAGGTTTTCACCTCAAGATATTGAATCCCTCTCGGCGCTTGATAGATCTAGGGTTAAGATGGATCTAGGCTAGTTATATGTATTTGAAGTTTTTATGAGGAAAATCATACTTGGATTATTTTTATAATTTTAACATAATTACATGTATTTGATGTATGCTTTTGTATAAATTATAAATATATATATTTCATGAAATTTATTTTTTTACATCAATACCAAAGCACAGAGTGTTTAACACAGGGTTAAGGAGTGGCATAATGTTATTGTAGGATTCTAGGTAATGTCTTGAAACCTCGACAACCTTTCATACAACACAAACAACATTGTGCCTACCAATTTTCACACCCCATATTCACATTCAACAAGTTGTGTGCAAACCGAGGGGTTCACATGCCTATTATGAGGAATCCCAACCATCACAGAGCCATCATGGAAGCCCAATATTGACATATGGTATCAAGAAGACAAATAATGATCATCATTGTTATGAAATCAAACCATAGTTAGAAACTAAGTAAAGATTCTTGTAGTTGCATGTATTTCTATGTAAATTATGTCTAATAACTTAGGCAGTGGGAAATGCCATAATTTTTTATTTTTTATTTTCTTTTTTTTCCAATAAGAAAAAGACATCATTTTTGCATTAATATTAATGCAAAGATGTAATTTCCATCATCTAAAATATACTAAATTTTCTTTGCCTAAATGACATGATATTGTAATATGTTAAACATCTAATGTTCGGGCAATATCAAAATCCCCGTAGTATTCAAAATAATTTCATAAGAGTCTAGTACTGCTATGTTCATAATGTATGTTCAAACTAGATAAACAACATGGTATCCAAGTTAAAAACTAGTATCCTAATTTCAATGGATATGACCCTGATAATAAAAAATGTAGATATGCATGAAAAGTTAAGTCTTCAACTAAAGGAAATGTGTCCTCTACTAATTACTCAACACTTCTCCTTGTAGGTATTCTTCATAATGTATTTGAACCAACTATAATCCCACTCCCATTTTGGATAATCTATCAATATTTTAATGTAATTCCCTATGAATGTGATCAAAGGGTATAACCATGAAGGTTCTAATCAACTCCATAACTCTAATAGTCCATTGATGCAGTAAATAAGTGTTTAAGGAAGTATAACCTTTCAGACAATCTATAACAACTTTTGAATCCCCTCTCACTTGTAAGTTTAGATTGCTAAAGTGACATAATGAAAATGATTAACATAAACGACTAATTTGTACTATTGTATTACTTGTTAAGTAGTCATATTTATGTTACTAGACTAAATTAGTCATTCACGTTAGTCATTTTTAGTTGTATTACTTATTACCTAGTCGTATATTTTAACCTGAGACTAAATTAGTCGTTTATGTTAGTCATTTTTAGTTAATCACTTAAGATTGCTCATTTTTGGTAGTATTTCACTTGGAAAAGCTACGGTGACTAACTTTTTTAGTCACCTAGTCATTAATTTCATCATTTTCTACTAGTGGTATGTTTCGAGAGAGACAATGGTGAGGGTGTCTATACATCATTGGTCTCGCCAACATTGTGCTCAGATCTTGTTGGAGAGATAGAGTTTTTAGTTAAGGCCTTGCTATGTGACAATGTTGGTTGATATGATGCTAAACATATGGGTTACCAATCTGACTCTTCTTATGAGAATTCTTGAGATTGAGAATGACAAAGTACCATTATGAATACCTCCCTAATTAAGAGGGAGTGTTGAAAATTGTAACTAGGTTTGGACTTCATAATGACGTGTAATTGTGATTTTATGTAAATGATGTAAAGAAGAAAAATAAAATTATTATTGTAATGTTTGTCTCATGGATTTCATGAGCAAGGAATTTTATTTTTAGTAATGGCTCCCATTGTGAGCCCTTAGGATTGGTCATAAAGTCAAAGAGAGTCAATCTCATGTATGAAGGGCCCTTCTTGGGCATGTTACATTTGTATATGAGCCAATGAAAGTGTAAAATAGCCCTCCAAGACCAAGCTCAAGAAACTCCTTCAAGTCACTCTCAAATAAAATAATGAATTTGCTCCTAAATTCGTGTCAGCTCACCCTCAGTACAAGTTAGCTTATTATGGAGGCTCCAATGACTATAAATAGGGCAACTCAACCTCATTTCAGTCAAAATAATTTTGGTCAAGATCTAAATTAGTAAGAAGTGTGAAAGTCACCTAGAAAGAAGCCTTATAGCCTAAAAGAATAAGGAAGGAAGAGTGACGTCCTTTGGATTTGTTTTAGGGATGTTTTACCGTCACACGTGTTGAAAATATTTTAGACCTCTAAGGAAACCAAATTCAGGAAGAATTCAAGCCGAAAAGGTAGCTGAGTTAAAGGAAGAAAGTCCACTTCTAGAGCGAGGAAGATAAAGGGTCAAAGTTGGTCAAACACATGTGCTATGGTTTTTGAAATAGAGACAAGGAGTGCAGTGCTAAACCAAGGACCAAAAATTGAAGTATGGCCAAAGTACAAAGAAGACAAGCAGTAGGATCAAGTGTTGACTTAGGCATGACAGAGAAGTAGTGAAAGGGAACTTGTGTCTTGGTCTTGGAGTGGAAAATAGGTCAGGGGTCTTGGTCTTGAAATTTGTCAATTGGAGTCTCTATAAGAAGAAGAATTTGTTTGGGTTTTCCTCTCAAGTGGGAGAGGTTCTGGCCCTGGTTGATAGCCTATATTATGTGTCTCTTATCTCTTTATGGTTTATGAATTGGTATTTTTTCCCCTTGGAAAAATTTGGGTAGATCAACCCCGAAGGGAATATTTTAAATCCCATCAGCGAGACTATCAGGACCTAACCCCAAACGCATCGAGGAGAATTGACCCTGTGACCTCTTGATCGGTGAGGTACTTAACAACGGGACTTGAACAATTGAGCTAACCCTTGGGGCTTATGAATTGGTCATTGTTTGATGAAGAATAACAATATAATAAATTAAGTGAAAGAAGATAATGTTCTAAGAAATAAAAATAATTCACAAGCAGTTATATAAAGAAGAGAAATCACCTAATTGTTATGCCCCAGATTCTCAAAAACAAACACCCTTCAAAATTTTGCCTACACTTAAATTTTGGAGCGTACTGAGGATCTTGTGATATGTCATTCCGTAGTCACTTCTTGGTTGACTAAAGCCTTGTTAAGTCTTTTGAGCTCCCTCTTGGATTATAAGTTTCGAAGTCACTTGCTTTCACATGCTCAGTATGCAAAAATCTCATGAGCACATTGTTTTATGAAAGCTTGAACAAACCCAACACAATCCTGTGCAATGTTCAACCTATGTTGATAGTCAGTGTGTACTTTTAATTGACAATCTCTCACTTTTATTTCTAATCGTATTTCTATTTCGGAGTGTTTCTCCAACTATCGCTTTTTGCACACTTTCACTATCGCAAGTGTTGTTTTCATGTTTACGATTGTTGCTTTTTCTTTATTTCACTTTAACGAATGTCATTTCCATGTTATCTTTGCTCTAGCATGTGTTTCTCTAACCGGTGTACGCATATTGCAAGTGTTGTTCACACTTTTATTTTTCATATCGCAAGTGTTGCCTTTTGGCATGTGAAGTGTCGCTTATCATGCAAAGTGGAGTTCTAGCTTGTTTCAAAGGGTAAATTTGGGGTTGATGAGTCCTTCTAGTCACGTAGACATGTTTTACACTTGTTACCAAAGATTTATGCATTGTCGCACAAGTGTAGTCAATTTCATCGCAAAGTGTATCTTTTGTGTCGCACTTCGAGAGGTATGTTGCATTACTGTCGCATTGAGGGCATTGTGTTGTTCTTGTTTTTTGAGTGATCAATGTTTTGTTGTCGACTGTTCCAAGTGTGTTATCATGATCTAGTTTTATCTCTGCTCACTTGAGCATCACTGATCCCACACTTAGCCTTATCCAGAAAATTTTGTTCCCTATCAATTTAACTTCACTTGGCCTTCCTGAAATGCACATTGCACAGTCTCAATGCTCAATCCCTGACCTTGCCTCTTGGAATTGCGCACTGCATAGTTCAATTCTAAATCCCAGTCCTTGAGGACTAGAACTACGTAATCCTTGCCTCCAGAATACCTTTTCTACGCACTGCGTAATCTCAAGAATCAAGCCTCAACCTTGAACTCTTGAATTGCGCAATAACTTGACCTCTCTCCCTCCAAACATGTGCATTAGGAAACTTCAAGCCTCAAACCTCAAGCTTGATTCCTTGAACCCCTCAACTATGCAATAGTCCATCCTGTTCTCCTATCTGAACTGCGCATTGGGAAAATTCAAGCCTCAAGATTGACCTCTTGACTTCCTCAACTACGCATTCACTCAGCCTAGGCCTTTAGAACTATGCTCTAATCAGTCTCAATCCTCAAGCCTCCAGCTTGATCCCTTGAGCCCCTCAACTGTGTAGTCCCTTTACCTAGGCCTCCAAAATTGTGCATTGCGTAGTCTTAAGGCTCAAGCTTCCAGCCTGAGTCCTTGAGTCCCTCAACTATGCAATATTTTAACCATGGCCATCCTGAACTACACATTGCGCAGTATCAAGCCTCAGTCTCAGACCCTGGCCTCTAGAACTGCACAATCCCTAAGTCATCCACTCAATCGGTCACCAGTTCCTTCCCTAAAAAGTGATTTCATGAAGCATCTTAGGCTAGGGGTTTATCGTGTTAATTTCATCTTGTCATGGGTGTATTGAAATGAAAGTTAACCTTGCTTATCATGACAGGATGATGATGGAGGGAAAGTTGAAGGATACCATGATAGAGGACACCCATGGAGATGAAGAGACAAGATGATCATCAGGTGAGAAGATGAAGGAACACCAGATTACAACCGGAGACCAAAGATAGGGACCGTCTGAAGACTCCATCTGATTCACAACCCTTTGGAGGGTGGATATGAAGAATAAAACATATCTCTCATAAATATGAAGTATTGGATACATCTCTTATTTAAGACAAAAATAAAGAAATAACAAAGAGTGGCTTGACATGACTTGACATGACCATGTCATCTTGAAGCCCATGTCATCAATGTCATGTCATGAGTCATCATGTGCTACATCATTTTGTGTATTATGTAATTAAATATTGGAGGAATGTAATGTAAAGTGGAAGTCCAAGAGTCATCTATGTAATGTGAAAAGTCATGTAGGAAGTCGAAAGGTCATAAAAACGTCAAACAATCATGAGGGTAGTCCAAGAGTCACAAGGGAAGTTAATGATCACCCCATTTGTTATATATACACCCTCATAGCACATGCAAAAGACTTTTCACCTTGGCTCCTCCTACGAGGCACTTGGTATAGGTGGCTCCAAACACACTCATAATTCAAAAGTGGCTTTGGAAAAGCTCAAAAATCAAAGTTTTCTGATTTCACCCAAACAAGGGCCAAATCGTAGTGCTAGTTGTCCTGATTCCAAAAACGTGAACGTCACTCAAATCTGAGTTGGTATGCTCAAGATATTCACGGTCAAATTTCTGGTCAAACTAGGCCAAGTAGAATTCACTAATGAGGAAACAATTTGGCGAAGGGATGGCGCATGGAAAACGACGGTCAGAACGAGTGAATTTTTTACCTCCTTATATTATTCGGTAACCCCAAAAACTGATTTTTTTTTTTGAACACCGACGTCATATTATATATATATATATATATATATATATATATATATATATATATAGATATATATATATATATATATATATATATATATATATATATATATATATATAGATATATATATATCTATATATATATATATATATATATATATATATATATATATATATATATATATATATATATATAAAAGAAAGGTTAGTTGGCGGGCTGCTACCCTCGCAAACCATACCACACTATATATGATGGATTGACGGGATTCGAACCTGCACTGGCCAACGGACCATTTAAAACCGCCACCATATATATATATAAAAAAAAAAAAACCTACCATATTTAATCAACATGCCACAATGATCACGTAGATATGGGGGTCGGTGGGGTTGGAACCCCCGACCACCCCTTACCAAATTTAACCACCAACCAATCTGCCAGCAAGGCTATGTTTGAAACATCCACCCGAAATTATTTATAAATCTCATATTTACCATTCACCCATGGAGGAGACATAGCGGAACAGTGTGCCTGAGCCTGGGACCAGGAGCCGACAAAAATTTAGAGAGGGTATCTTCTAGGGGAATATTCTTTGCAGTGAGGAATCTAAAAGATTCCCTTGAGGGTGATTTTTCATTATGACATAATCATGGAAACTTTATGCTCAAAAGAACCATAATTTCGCAAGGAATGTGATGGTGTGGTTTGTTTCCCCATTTGAGCAACAGAAATTCAGGCAACCAACAGCGAGGAATCTTTGCAAAATCTTGTGGAATCTAAAAGATTCCCTTAGAGGCTTATTTTTTACCAAGGCAGAATCATGCCGACTTTATAGTCATTTTTCATAGAATTTTGCAAGGAGTGCAGTGGTGTGATCAGAATTTTCATTTGAGGAGTGGAATTTTTGGCCATCTCCAAGAAGGTATCTTTGGTGGAATCTTCCTATAGGAGAATGTCTCGTGGAGAGACATGCCACTCTGGTTGAGGGAATTTATCCTTGTAATGACAAAGAATGTACTATGTACTCATCATCATCTTGCAACATTTAATGAAGCAACCTCCCCACTCTTGACACCGGGCCTAGAGATGTAACCCACACTGCGTGAACTCCGTTATCAATGTGTATGTGTTCTTTGATTTGATGGTTGTCGTTAAGTTTTATCTTCTTTAAAGCATGCACATGTGGCCCTTCATACTCTTTCATATGCAATTATGCTGAATGTTGGAAATAATACTGAGAGGGGGGGGTGAATCAGTATTATCAAATTCTTATCAATCTATCTTCCTTATTTATACTTTGAATAATTCTTCAAATATTGATCATTACTTTGTATGTCAGTATCATAAAATAATGAGCAGGAACAAGAAAATCAAATATTCACACAAAAGAACACCAGATATAAGGTGGAAACCCAATGTGGGTGAAAACCACCTACTGCAATATGTCTCTATCTTCTTTCAATTAGAAATTCCTTTTACAATGATTTTGTACTGGTGCAGTCCTTTACCAGTACGCAGGCTACAACCTGCAGAGAGCTACAACCCTCTCTCGTTCTCCAGCTTCTCCTGGAAGGGAGCTACAACCCCCTTAGCTCTTGTACTAGCCAAGATACTAGTACGTAGGTGCTGGCCTACTGAAGGCTACAACCTTCTCTTTCTTCCAGGGACCACATTTCATAAATTTTCAGACTGGATCCATGAACATCAATCAATCATCAAGTATATCTGCATCAAACAATCTCCTTTCCCAATTAGCACTGAATCAAGTAAACACTTCTCTGACAGATGTACCCAGAACACAGTAACAGTAACCACACACCAAATTCTGAACCCAGAATATTGCAGCAATAGACAGAGGCAGCTAGATCATAATTTAAAGATATACGCTACTTCAACAACCTGAAACCTGCATGCAGATCTATAAAGGATAATTCCTTCTTTCAAATATTCAGACACTAGTTAACCCAGATTGTCAGATTTATAGATCAAGCATGCACCTCATATAACAGATCAATATCATGCAAAGATACTATTATTCAAGCATAAAGATTATGACCCATCAAAAGAACTTATCCTTCTTTATGCGCTAAGGTTCCTCCTTCATTCAGATCCATATCTGCACCATAACAAAATCACAAATATTTCAGATCTAGCACTTATTAGATATTCAATTCATTCGATGATGCTTTGCCAAATGATCTCCTTCCTCTTTTATAGTCTTAGGCCTTCCACAATACCACGGTCCAAAACCATAGGATCAAAAAAATGTTGGACTAATACCATGAACCAACCATGAAAGTGCGTGAGATCAATACTTTTGGATGCAATACCACGAGCCAAAACCATAGGATCAAAAACTATAGGACTAATACCATGAACCAACCATGAAAGTGCGTGAGATCAACACTTTTGGATGCAATACCACGGACCAAAACCATAGGATCAAAAAATGTCGGACTAATACCATGAGCCAACCATGAAAGTGCGTGAAATTTTCTCTTCATGAAAGGAACTTTTCTCTGCATGAAAGTGCGTGAACTTTTCTCTACATGAAATAAACTTTTCTCTGCATAAAAGTGCGTGAACTTTTCTCTACATGAAATAAACTTTTCTTTGCATAAAAGTGCGTGAACTTTTCTCTACATGAAATAAACTTTTCTCTGCATAAAAGTGCGTGAACTTTTCTCTACATGAAATAAACTTTTCTCTGCATAAAAGTGCGTGAACTTTTCTCTACATGAAATAAACTTTTCTCTGCATATAAGTGCGTGAACTTTTTCTCTACATGAAGGAAACTTTTATCTTCATGAAAGAAACTTTTATCTTCATGAAAGTGCGTGAACTTTGCTGCACTATAATTTATCATCTGAGATGAGTGGGTTGCCATCAAGTACAACATATGTATCATCGTGAACTTTGCTGCACTATAATTTATCATTTGAGATGAGTGGGTTGCCATCAAGTACAACATATGTATCATAATGCCAACAATCTCCCCCTTTGGACTTGATGGCAACAACAACCAATCATTCTCCCCCTTTGACATCAAGGGCAAAGGGTTATGCTCCCCCTAAGAACATGCTCCCCCTGACTATAAACCAGATCTGCAAATAAGAACCATAATCCATCAAACACCATAAATGACCATGAAAGAGATAGAGACGTATTGCAGCAATATTCAGACCAGCATCCATGATCTCCTTCTGTACTTCCTCCATAATGCCAACAATGCATGACATGCTCCCCCTGAACCTGTGCCATTCGATCTTTGACCAATCCGCAACCCAGCACATGTATGCATATACTTCAGATGAACCTTGCGTACAACCAACAATCAGAAGAGATTCAACAACAAGATGATGCATCAACAACCCCCAGCTTTTGCCTGAGGTATTCAAAGGTCTCCCTAGGCAATGGTTTGGTGAGTATATCAGCAACCTGTTCCTTAGAAGGAACATACTCCAACTTGACCTTTTGTTCAAGCACTTGTTCCCGGAGAAAGTGATACTTGATTGGTATGTGCTTGGTTTTTGAATGCATGACTAGGTTCTTTGAAATGTTGATTGCACTTGTATTATCACATAAGATGGAGATGGGTGGTGTACAAGTGATTTGAAAATCCTGCAAGGTCTGCATCATCCAAAGGAGTTGAGTGCAGCAAAATGCAGCAGCAACATATTATGCTTCAGCTGTAGACAAGGCAATCGAACTCTGTTTCTTGCTGAACCAAGATACTAATCTGGAACCCATAAAGAATGCACCACCACTTGTGCTCTTCCTGTCATCCACGCTTCCGGCCCAATCTGCATCAGTATAAGCATGAAGTGTGAGATCTGTATCTCTAGGATACCATAAGCCATAATTTTGAGTCCCTTGAAGATATTTGAAGATTCTCTTTACTGCCTGAAGATGAGTTTCCTTTGGATTTTCTTGAAATCTTCCAACTATTCCCACTGCATGCATGATGTCTGGTCGGGCACCTGTCAAATAAAGTAGACTTCCAATCATAGATCTGTAGGTTGGTTGATGTACTGCTGCTGATTCATCATTTGCACTGAGGCTACATCCTATGACCATGGGTGTACATACTGGTTTTGCATCTTCCATGCCATATTTCTTCAAAATCTAGTTGAGATACTTGGTTTGAGACAAGAAGATCCCTCCTTCCTTTTGTTGGATTTGCAGGCCAAGAAAATATGTCAATTCTCCAAGCAAGGACATTTCGAATTCTTTCTGCATCACCAAGGCAAAGCTTTGACTCATAGATTCTTCATTGCTGCCAAAGATAATGTCATCTACATACACAACAAGTATTAGCAATTTGTCATTTTCAATTTTTATATAAAGATTGCTATCTGCTGATCCTTTTGAAAAACCTTGTTGATGAAGATATTTGTCCAAACGATAGTACCAAGCCCTTGGAGCTTGTTTAAGACCATAGAGAGCCTTTTTCAGTCTGCATACAAGATTTGGATCATTTCCAAGAATGAAACCATCTGGTTGCTCAATGTATACTTCTTCTTCTAAGTCTCCATTCAGAAAGGATGATTTCATGTCCATTTGAAATACTTTGAACTTTTGAAAGCTTGATAGAGCAAGGAACATTCGGATGGCCTCAAGTCTTGCAACAGGAGCAAAAGTTTCCTCAAAATATATTCCTTCTTGCTACGCATACCCTTTACAAACAAGTCTTGCCTTGTTTCTAATTACTTTCCCATTTTCATTCAACTTATTTTTGAAGACCCATTTTGTCCCTATAACATTCTTATCCTTTGGTCTAGGAACCAACTCCCAAGTGTTGTTCTTTTCGATCTGCTCAAGTTCTTCATCCATTGCTTTGACCCAACATTCATCTTTGCATGCCTCTTTTACATTTTGTGGTTCAGTGGAGGAGAGTAATACCAAATAGCTTGAAGCTTCTGCAATTGTTCTTCTTGTTTGTACACCTGCTTCTTTCTGTCCCAAAATCTGAGATTCTGGATGATTCTTCTGAACATACTGGGATGGAGTCTTCTCTTCTATCCTTATCTGTTCCTCTGGTGCTTCTTGAGGTTCTTCTTCTTCATCATTCTGTCTTTGAGGGTAGTCTTCATCTTCTTCGATATTTTCATGATTTACTTGCCTAGGAATGTATCCCTTTTCATCAACCACTACATCAATGCTGTCAACAATTCTTCCAAGTCTTTTATTGTAGCACTTATATGCTTTGCTGTGTGGAGAATAACCAAGAAGAATGCCTTCATCTGCTCTAGGTTCAAGTTTGCCAAGTTTCTCATCAGTATTCTTAATATAGCATTTTCTCCCAAAGATTTTGAAGTGCTTTACCGAAGGAGTCTCACCATACCAGAGCTCATGAGGAGTTTGAGTACTGTTCACTCGGACATTTGTTTTGTTGAGAATAACAACCGCAGCATATGCGGCTTCACCCCAGAAAGTTGCGGGAGTTCCAGACTCATCCAGCATAGCACGAGCCATTTGCTGGACTGTTCTGTTCATCCTTTCCACCACTCCATTTTGCTGAGGAGTTCTAGCTGTAGAGAATTCTCTTCTTATCCCATGTTCTTCACAGAAATCAAAAAATTCATTTGAGGTAAACTCCCCACTCTATCAGACCTGAGGCACTTAATTTTGTAACCTGATTCATTTTCAACCAAGGCTTTGAAGGATTTGAATTTCTCGAATGCTTCGTCTTTGTGCTTCATAAGTCCTAACCAAACAAACCTGGAGAAATCGTCAATGAATAATATCAAGTATTCTTCTCCTCGAGGTGTCCTTTTCCTAAATGGACCACATACATCTGTATGGACTAGCTCAAGAGGCATGCTAGCTGATCCTTCCTTCTCTAGAAAGTTAGTTCTGGTTTGCTTTCCAAACTGACATGATTTGCATATGGTGTTGTCTGGAATTTTGATATCTGGAAGACCACGAACTGCCTGATATTTGCATGATTTCCTTATTTGTGAAAAACTTAGATGCCCCAACCTCCGGTGCCATAACTAGTGTTCATCATCCTTGCTCAAATAGCATTGTTGTTGTCCTTCTTCAAATATGTATAGATTATTTGGAGTTCTTCTGCCTTTGATCACTGTTTCACCTGTATCAAGATCACGAACACGACATCCGTTTGATCTAAATATCACCTCGGTTCCTTGATCACACATCTGGCTGACACTTAGAAGATTATGCTTCAATCCATCAACATACAAAACATTTCCAGCTTTGACCTTTTCTTTTAACTGAGCAGTGCCTTTTCCTTTTATAGCTGCAGGAGTATCATTTCCAAAAGAGACTTTCTTTCCCTTTTCTAAAGCAGAATATGATTCAAGTTTTTCTTTATCACCTGTCATATGTTTCGAACATCCACTGTCAATGTACCATAGATTTTCTTGTCCTTCTGCATAAAATGCTATCCCACATCTTTCTGTTTGTGGTTCCTTTATTCTCCATGTTCTGGTGCTTGAGGCTTGTTCCTTTGTCTGCTAAAACCTGCTCCTGCATTTAGAATCTTCATGACCAAAGTTATTGCAAATAGAACATTCAACTTCATTTTCAAGAGCCGAAAAGTTGTTATAGGTCCTTTTTGTAATCCCCATCATACTTCTTTGTTTTTGAGCTTCTCTAGTCATGATTGTTTTATATGCAACACATTGAGCTGCTTTGTGACCAAAGTTATGGCAAGAGAAACATTGCCCATTGAAGAAACTTCTGCGATTATCAAATCTACCGGCCAAATGATTGAAATTTCTATTGTCATCCATTCTTGAAGCAAATTGAGAAGATTTTACCTGTGGCTGGTTGTAGCTTTTGTTCATCCTTAAGACAGATTGCCCCTGGTTTACCTGATAGTCTTTGTTCGTTCTTGATGTAATTCGTCCCTGCTTTACCTGGTGATCTCCATTGTTCTTTTGCTCATTCCTTATTGCTGCATCAAGATAACTCTTTGAGGTGGATGCTTGAGATGTTTCTCCATTATACCCCAAACCTGTCTTGTTTAGCGGAGAACGCTGTACATTGATGATCTCATCTAGAGTTTCAGATCCTTTGACAAACTTAAGATTAATAGCCTTTGTTTTCTTAATTTCTTTTCTACGGCCAACAATTTCACCTTCTAACTTTTCAAGATATTTTTCTTTTTCATCAATTTGAAATTGTAGAGTATCAATGATCATATTCTTTTCTTCTATACATGTCTTAAGTCTAGAAATCTTTTCATAAAAACTATCCACATCTATAGCATCCATGTAATCATCATCTTCAAATGCCATTAAAAGTTTATAGTCATTACCTCGTTCATCTTCATCACTATTTGATAGACCATCATTGTCTTCATGAGTGTAGTAGCTTTTCTTATTTGCATTTTGTTTCTTGTTCCATCTGGCAGGTTCCTTTCCTTTGTCAATCTTATCCTTATGAGGACATTTGGTAGCATAATGACCTACTCTTCCACAAGCAAAACATTTAAAAGGTAGCTTACCTCTGAACCTTCCAGTACCCCGTTGAAGATTTCTGACAAAATTTGATTCTTATTCTTCTTCTGGCACGTGACTTGATTCATAGTAGTCTACTTTGCCTGAAGCCTTAAAAGCAGCTTCTCTCCTGTCTGATGGACCTCCTTTTCTCATTTCATAAGCAGTTATAATTCCATGTAGCTGAGACATAGTAAGAGTTCGTAGATTTTCCTTTTCTTCTATTGCAGACACTTTAGATTCAAACTTGGGGGACAATGATCTTAGGACTTTTTCAACCACAACAGCCTCTTTTATTTCTTCACCCAAGTTTTTCATACAATTAACAATCTCATCTACCCGAAGGAAATAGTTAGCCACACTTTCATCATTATACATTCTGAGATTCTCATACTGAATCCTGAGGGTTTGAAGTTTTGCACGTTTTACCTGTTCATCTCCTTCGTAGCTCAAAAGAATCTTGTCCCATATTTCTTTTGCGGATTTATATTGCATAACCTTCACGAATTCAGATTGAGATAGACATCCTAGAAGAGTATTAACCGCCTTTGCATTTGTTTCATATTTCTTCTTCTCAGCTGAATCTGTAGGAGTAGCTGATGGAAAAGTATACCCTGTTTCTATAATGTCCCATACTTCTGTACCCAAAGATTGAAGATAGGCAGTAACTCTTACCTTCCAATATACAAAGTTTGTTCATCAAAAATCGGTGGCCTGATTGATGCTTCCCTCTCGTAGTTGCTCATGATGTTAGATCTTCCTTCAAGCGATCAAGCTTCTTCAGAAGGACCTGGCTTTGATACCAATTGTTGGAAATAATACTGAGAGGGGGGGGTGAATCAATATTATCAAATTCTTATCAATCTATATTCCTTATTTATACTTTCAATAATTATTCAAATATTGATCATTACTTTGTATGTCAGTATCATAAAATAATGAGCAGGAACAAGAAAAGCAAATAGTCACACAAAAGAACACCAGATATAAGGTGGAAACCCAATGTGGGTGAAAACCACTTGCTGCAATATGTCTCTATCTTCTTTCAATTAGAAATTCCTTTTACAATGATTTTGTACTGGTGCAGTCCTTTACCAGTACGCAGGCTACAACCTGCAGAGAGCTACAACCCTCTCTCGTTCTCCAGCTTCTCCTGGAAGGGAGCTACAACCCCCTTAGCTCTTGTACTAGCCAAGATACTAGTACGTAGGTGCTGGCCTACTGAAGGCTACAACCTTCTCTTTCTTCCAGGGACCACGTTTCATAAATTTTCAGACTGGATCCATGAACATCAATCAATCATCAAGTATATCTGCATCAAACAATCTCCTTTCCCAATTAGCACTGAATCAAGTAAACACTTCTCTGACAGCTGTACCCAGAACACAGTAACAGTAACCACACACCAAATTCTGAACCCAGAATACTGCAGCAATAGACAGAGGCAGCTAGATCATAATTTAAAGATATACGCTACTTCAACAACCTGAAACCTGCGTGCAGATCTATAAAGGATAATTCCTTCTTTCAAATATTCAGACACTAATTAACCCAGATTGTCATATTTATAGATCAAGCATGCACCTCATATAACAGATCAAAATCATGCAAAGATACTATTATTCAAGCATAAAGATTATGACCCATCAAAAGAACTTATCCTTCTTTATGCGCTAAGGTTCCTCCTTCATTCAGATCCAGATCTGCACCATAACCCAATCACAAATATTTCAGATCTAGCACTTATTAGATATTCAATTCATTCGATGATGCTTTGCCAAATGATCTCCTTCCTCTTTTATAGTCTTAGGCCTTCCACAATACCACGGTCCAAAACCATAGGATCAAAAAACTGTTGGACTAATACCATGAACCAACCATGAAAGTGCATGAGATCAATACTTTTGGATGCAATACCACGAGCCAAAACCATAGGATCAAAAACTATAGGACTAATACCATGAACCAACCATGAAAGTGCGTGAGATCAACACTTTTGGATGCAATACCACGGACCAAAACCATAGGATCAAAAACTGTCGGACTAATACCATGAGCCAACCATGAAAGTGCGTGAAATTTTCTCTTCATGAAAGGAACTTTTCTCTGCATGAAAGTGCATGAACTTTTCTCTACATGAAATAAACTTTTCTCTGCATAAAAGTGCGTGAAATTTTCTCTACATGAAATAAACTTTTCTCTGCATAAAAGTGCGTGAACTTTTCTCTACATGAAATAAACTTTTCTCTGCATAAAAGTGCGTGAACTTTTCTCTACATGAAATAAACTTTTCTCTGCATAAAAGTGCGCGAACTTTTCTCTAAATGATATAAACTTTTCTCTACATATAAGTGCGTGAACTTTTTCTCTACATGAAGGAAAATTTTATCTTAATGAAAGAAACTTTTATCTTCGTGAAAGTGCATGAACTTTGCTGCACTATAATTTATCATCTGAGATGAGTGGGTTGCCATCAAGTACAACATATGTATCATCGTGAACTTTGCTGCACTATAATTTATCATCTGAGATGAGTGGGTTGCCATCAAGTACAACATATGTATCATCGTGAACTTTGCTGCACTATAATTTATCATCTGAGATGAGTGGGTTTCCATCAAGTACAACATATGTATCATAATGCCAACACTGAAGAGATCCAGATCAAGTTTGGTATCAAAGCAGTCTTCTCGCTGATGTGAATTGCGAGTGCGAATGATTGAACATGCAATTAGAAGGAAAATGGAGAACAACAAAGATATCTATGAGGAACTTATCAGGATGGAACACATGATAGATTTAATGTATGTAGAATATGAGGAGAAGATGGAAAGAGAGGAATGGGAGAAAGAAATAGCATAGGACGATGCTCCATCGACACCCTCGAGTGAACATTCTTCTTCTTGTTCATTTTCTTATCATTCAAGTGAGGAGATCAATTAGAGTCTTCAAGTAGATAATGTTGAATTTAGGAGACGTATATGAGAAGAAAAAGAGGAGAAGCAGAAATTACAATTTCGGTTACAAGTCGCTGAAGAGGCCTTGGAAAAATTGAAGCGCAACGAAGGCTTAGTGAAGCCATCATCACCTGCTTTAGAATCGAAGTTAAGGTAAACAATTTTGATCATTCTTTAGTATCATTTTCACATGATGTTATTTCTGTTGGAAACATGGAGGTACCCATTTAAGGAAATTTAATGAGACTCCTTACCAAGATGGGGTATAAAGGAGGAGGACTTGGTGTTAATGGCCAAGGAATGACTCAATTGTTGGAGGTTGTACAAAGACCTCAATTTGCAGGTTTGGGATACACTGAAGGAGAGTGATCAAATGTATCAGAAGTTCCCAAGGAATTGTCAAAGCCATCAGAGAAATATTATGATTGGAACACATCACAATCCTCCCATGAAAATGTACATTGCAGAGGAAGAGCTAAGGCAAACTCTCATTGCCAGGATCACACCAGAGATAGTAAGAGACGTATAATCAGTCTCAGTATTCTAAATTCCATTTTGATTACAAGCATGTTAATGATGAACATAAATCATGGCATTAAAATTATGTATTTTTTGTGGTTTACAAAATCATGGTTACTGAACGCTGGAAGAGAATGGCAGCAAGAAAGAGAATGAGGTGTGACAGGCCTTCTCCACATCAAGGAAGGAAGAAGGTTAAGAAGGTCTGGAGGAAGAAGAGTTTTTGAAATCATTGCAAGAGAGGTGGACATGAAAGATCCACATGTTGGAGGCTCCATCCAGAGCAACGTCGTAAGGACAAAGCTCCCGTACAGGAACCAGTTGGAAAAGATGTTAAACAAGCAAATCCGCCACATTCTTGGGGGTTCAATTTGTTGAGTAAGAGATAGTATTACTAGATATGGTAGCTTGTCATGGAAGCATTTTGTAAATCATGTGTTTCGAATAATTGTAAAAGTGATGATGTGTTTTCCATCGATTATTAAAGCAACGATGATGTTTTTGGCCTTTTGTTGATAGCTGGGATATTGGTTTCTATTATGATGTAAACTTGACCAAAGAGTGTGTCTTATAAACTCTTGGCAAGTATGGGGATTCTTGGGTCATGATTGGTCATGTAATTGAGCATGTAGTTCACAAAGATTGTACTATAGGTTTTCAGAGGATGTAGGTCTCGATTCATCACTTATAGCTTTGAAGAACAAGGGTGAAGGAGAAGGAAGTGTGGCGTGTCACGACACTTGTGGTGTAGAAAATGTAACACATAAGTTGCAGATTATGTTCATGATTTTGGAGGACCAAAATATCCTCAGTGGGGAGGAATGATCCAGGTGGCTCTAGACATGCTCAAAATTCAAGTGGCTCTGGAAAAACTCAAAAATCAAAGTTCTCTGATTTCACCCAAACTAGGACCAGATCGTAGTGCTCGTCGTCCTGATTCCAACGACTTGAACATCACTCAAATCCGAGTTCGTGTGCTCAAGATATTCACGATCAAAGTTCTGGTCAAACTAGGCAAAGTGGAAGTCACTAACGAGGCAACAATTTGGTGAAGGGACGGCACACGGAAAATGATGGTCGGAACAAGACAATTCGTCGCCTCCTTAAATTGTTTGGTAACCCCAAAAACCAGTCAAAATATTTTTGAATAGTTTGTTTATGAAAAAGAAATATAATATTAAAAATATGGTGGTGGGCCGCCACCCCCGTTGACTTCATATATATATATATATATATATATATATATATATATATATAATAACCAAGGTTGGTTGGCAGGCCACCACCCCCACCAACCAAACCACACTATATATGTTGGGTCGGTGGGATTCGAACCCGTGCTAACCGGTGGTCCATTCAAAATTTCCACCATATATAATAATAAAAAACCCACCATGTTTAATCAACATGCCACAATGGTCACAGAGATATGGGGGTCAGTGGGGTTGGAACCCTCGACCACCCCTTACCAGATTTGACCCCCAACCAATCCCACGAAGAAAACTATATACATTCAAAATCGAAGTCCCCACAGATGTCTAGATAAAAAAACTCCATAAAAGGTGTTCACTGGAAAGAAGCCATCTGTAGATCATCTCTGGATCTTCGGGTGTCCTGTATATATCCGTATTCCAAAGGATAAAAGAAAGAAGCTGGATCCTTCTGGTATGAAGGGCACATTTTTGGGGTATAGCAACTCGTTAAAATATTATAGGATCTACATGAAATATGGACATCACATAGAAGTCAGTTGTGATGTCATATTTGATGAGAGCATAACATTCAAAAAATCAAAGGAACTTTCCATGAACTTTGATGATGAAGAACTTCTGATATTTGAGGACAGGGAAAATTTTAAGAACCCCCCCTAAATTTATAAATATAATGAATGGGCGAATCTCCATGGTATATAGGAAAAATGGAAGGCGATTTTATCAATAATATAATATGTATATATAATTTTTTGGCGAATCTCTCACCAGGCATGGCGAATATTTTACTCAATTATAAAATCTTGTAAGATCTTGGCAAGTCTTTCACTAAATAATAAAAATTTGTATGGATCTAAGATGATAGAATTTCCCCTTTAAATAGTATATGCTCACATGAATACCATGGTATTACTATGGGTCAATACCATGGGTTTTCATAAACCTGGAGCTTAAAAATTACTATTAGTAATTTATAAAAAATACTAAAATTAATAGTTGATTTTTATTTTATTTTTTATTTTAACCAAGCTAAGATGTTTAACCTACATTAAATTACAACATCCATTTTTACTCTTGACCAAGCCCCAAGAGGATCAAATATCTTTTCACTCTATGCTAGTTTGCATATCACGATATTTGATACCTCTCGGGTTAGTAGTACTCTTGACCAAGCCCCAAGAGGATCAAATATCTTTTCACTCTATGCTAGTTTGCATATCAAGATATTTGATACCTCTTGGGTTAGTAGATCCAGAGATGGATCTATGCTGGTTTAATTAATTCCCCCATTTAAATAGGCTACATTCTAGGTGAATACCATGGGTCAATACCATGGGTCAATACCATGTGCCATTTTGGTGAATACCATGGGTCAATACCATGTGCCATTTTTATTTTTATTAATTCTAATATTAGGGTTAATAATGGTTTTTTGCATGGTATTAAAAAAAATCTAGTCCATGGTATTTGTCCCATAGTATTTTGCCCATAGGTTTCACCTAAATATAACCCATTTTTTGAGTGTTCGTAAATATAAGGTGACTTATGGAGTAAATATAAAAAAATGTTTTATTTGTTTACCATACCTCTTGTTTATTTATATTTTTATTAATTTACCATACCTCTGTTACAAATATGGTATTTGGCCCATAGGATTCACTTAAATAAAACCTCTTTCTTGAGCCTTCATAAATAGAAGGAGGGTTATGGAATAAATATAAAAATAGGTTTTATTTATTTACCATACGTCTAGTTTATTTATATTTTTATTTATTTACCATACCTTTTGAGTAAGTATAAAAGGATGTTTTATTTATTTACCATACCTCCACTTTACTTATATTTTTATTTGTTTACACCAAGTGACTTATGGAGTAAATATAGAAAATGTTTTATTTATTTACCATACCTCTCATTTATTTATATTTTTATTAATTTACCATACCTCTTTTATAAATATGGTATTTGGCCCATAGGATTCACTTAAATAAAACCTATTCTTGAAAATGGGCGAATGGATTCACTTAAATAAAACCTATTCTTGAAAATGGGTGAATGGAAGGTTGTAACTCCTAATTTCAAGGGCTAAATTTACCTTTTTTACCCTCTCCCTTAAAATAAGGTGGGCTATTTGAGGTGATTTGTTAAAATGTACTATGATACAAAATATTGGCCCACTAAAAATTTAAAACCCCTTAATTTCGCCAAAGGGCGAACATTCGCCCCTAAAATTATCCTTGTTTGAGGAAGAAGTTGACCAAGGGAAAGAAGAATCACACCATGAAGAAGAAGATCCCAATGAACCTATTCAATCTGTAGTCATTCCTGAAACAAGGAAAAGACCTAATTGGTTGAGATCTACACTACTTGGTGCAGAAGGTCATGGAGAAACGATAGGCTCATTCAAAGAAAGTAAGAAAACAAAGAGATATTCTAGGTATGCTGCACATGACAAAGGTAATAGAAAAAAACAATCCTCCTTTGAAGAGGATATAAATCATCGAGAATGGAAGGATGCCATGAATGAAGAATATCAATCTATAATGAAGAATGGAGTCTGGGATATCGTACCTAGGCCCGAAGACAAATTTGTGGTTACTTCTGAATGGATCTACAAGATAAAACATGTAGCTGATGGAAGTATAGATAAGTATAAAACAATATTTGTGGCTAGAGGCTTCTCTAAACTTGAAGGCATCACCTATGAAGAGACATTTTCTCCAACAACAAGATATACAACAATTTGATTATTAGTATCTCTGGAAGCATCGATGGGATGGAACATCCACCAAATGGATGTCAAGACTGAATTTCTGAATGGCACAATAGATGAAAAAGTCTACATAGAGAAATCCTTGAGATTCAAAGTTAAAGACAAAAAGGCATATGTTTGCAGATGGAAGAAAGCATTATATGGCCTCAAGCAAGCACCAAGGGCATGGTATGCTAGAATAGGTGCATACCTATAAATAATATGCTTCACAAATATTTATGTTGTTTCAAGCCTTTATATCAAGGTTATAGATGGAGAACGTGTAATTATTCTTCTATATGTAGATGATCTTCTCTTGACAGGTGTATAAGGCCAAATTGAAGAATGTAAGAAGCTATTGGAAGAAAAATTTGACATGAAAGATCTCAGGCTTATGCATTATTACTTGGGACTAGAAGTCTGGCAAGGACCTAATGAAGTTTACTTGGGTCAAGGAAAGTACGTGATCGAGATACTGAAAATATTTGACATGATGGTTTACAAACCTATGACTACTCCGATGATCACTAACTTGGAGAGATTAAGAAGTTATGAATCTAGCCTTGTGGATCCCTCTAAGTACAGGAAACTCATTGGCTCATTTATGTACTTGGTGAACACTTGACCAAACATATGATTTGCAGTAAATGTTCTCATTCAATTCCAAGTGGAGCTGAAGCATGATCATTGGGTGGAAGAAAAACATATTCTAAGATATATGCAAGGAACCATCTACTATTGTCCGAAGTATGACCAAAGAAATGATGTCCAACTGATTGGATATACATATTTCGACTGGGGAAGCATTGAGCAAGATGGAAGGAGCACACAAGAGGATGTTTTAGTTTGGGATCCTCCATGCTCTCATGGATGAGCAGAAAGTAAGACACAGTTGCTTTGAGTAGTGCTAGCCTGTGAAGTAAGCAGAGAAGTAGTATGGTGAAGGAAGTTGCTATCTGACTTGTTTGAAGGACCAATGAACCCTATAGTGATACTTTGTGATAACACTAGTTGTATACATTTTTATGAAGATCTAGTATTTCATAGAAAGACAAAGCATATAAAAAACAAATATCACTATATTCGAGAAATAATACAAAATGGTGTGTTGCAGCTACAATATATATCCACTAATGAGAAGGTAGCTGACATATTGACGAAATCACTTATGAAAAAGAATATTGTATACTTAAGTGACCTCAGACAAGCTTGGTTTGGTTTATATATCCACCCTAATTGAGAGGGAAAGATAGACACTACATTCTTGTCTTCAAATGGAAAGAAAGAATGGAGGATTGGGTAACCATATGGCATTCGATACTCTTTGAGAATGTGGTAGGATATTTAGGACAAGAGTAGTCATGGACTGATATTATTTGAGGATTAGCTACTCAAGATAAGAATAGTCCAATGGAAGGTCATACTCTGTGAACACCCGAGTGGAGTATGTACCTTGAGAGACAATGATTTTGGTGTCTATGAATCATTGGTCTTGCCAGCATTGTGCTCTAATCATGTGGATAGAGTTGTTAGTCAAGGCCTTGCTATGTAACAATGCTGATGAATATGATGTTAAACATATGGGTTACCAATCCGACTCTTTTTATGTGATCTCTTCAAATTGAGAATGACCATGTAGCTCTTATGAATACCTTCATAGTTAAGAGGGAGTGTTGAAAAATGTGTAATTAGGCTCGGTCTTCATAATTATAAAATGTATTCCTGTAAATAATAAAATGAAAATAAATTAGTATTGGAGCATGGGTTTCATGCTCAAGTTATTTTATTTATAGGTCAAGCACCCATTAAGTGCTTATAGGGTTTTTCCTAGGTTAAAGAGTCATTGTCATATATTCAAGACTCTATGGGAACATTATATCTTGTAAAGAAAAAAATATTTTGTCTTTAAAGTGTCGAAATACCTCCAAGATCAAGTTGGCCTAAGGCGTTGTCAAATCGGCCGACATGAAGAGCCACATCTACCCGTTGGAAGAGCTTATATATAGAGAGGAACTCGTCGTCCATTAGACACATTCAATCAACTCATTCTATGAAAAGAAGAGGAAGAGGAAGTCAAAGAAGAGGGTACGAAGAAGAAGAAGTCGAAGTGCTTGGGCTAGATCCCTCTCTCTCTTGAGAAGGTCAAAGTTAGGGTTTATGCGCTGGGAAAAACTTTTGGTTCGATCTTGGACGAAGAAGAGAGGGAAAGGCAAGCAAAGGTCTATTTGGGTGTCTCATTATCCCTAAGACTTAAGGAAAGGAAACCTAAGGGAGGAGAAGGATATTCAAGGGATATCGAAGTCTCCAAGAGAAGCAACAACAGTTGCAGCAGTTGTTGTGAGCCAAAATTTCCGATCTATGGTGGGAGGTTGAAGTCACTAAAGTATGAGGCCGAGTTGATCTTGATCTTGGAGGATATTTTTATGAGTCACTAGGTCACGGGTTTTCCCCTCAAGAGGAGGGGTTTTCACCCTGGCTTGCAACCTACATACTGTGTCACTGTTCTTATTGTTTTGGTAGTTGTTTGATGTATAACACGTTGTAATAATAAGGAACAAAGCTAATAAGTAAAAAGGTAACACAAACAGTTATCAAGTTAAGAGAAATAATCTACTTAATTCCCTATTGAATTCTGAACACCTCGAAAGTGGAGGTATATGATGCAGTTATGCCATGTCTTTCTTTTGATTTGCTGAGATGATGATTTTGTTGTCGAGATCCTTGTTACCATTATGTTTAAGGATACTTGTATGCCACATTATGTGAGAATTTATTAGATTTTCATGTTGAAGGAGGGCCCATTTGAGTGAGAGTTCCTATAGGAGAACGTCTCTTGGAGAGACATGCCACTGTGGTTGAGGGAATTTATCCTTGTAATGGTAAAGAATGTACTATGTAATCTTCATCATCTTGCAAAATCTAATGAAGTGGCCACCCCACTCTTAACACCGGGCCCAGAGGCGTAACCCACACTGGGTGATCTCTATTATCAATGTGTCAGTGTTCTTTGATTCAATGGTTTTCGTTATGTTTCATCTTCTTTAAAGCATGCACATGTGGCTTTTCATACTCTTTCATATGAAATTTTGCTAACGTCACATAAGTAAAACATCTTGGTTAGTTTTGGTAGCTTAAGAGATTTATATCCACATTGGAGAGGAAGATAGTTGTTTTAGAGGAGGAAATGACTACTATAATGCTCTACTATTGGGGCTAGTGTTGTTCACTATCTTGGTGCATCTTGGAAATTTTACTTAATTCAGAAGCTCATTAAGCTAACACGCTTTCATGCATATTGTTTGGTAAATTTAGTGTGTTCTAAATTTCTATTTAAAATGTCAATCCGGGATTCGTAAACTGACGAAGTGAAGTGTACTATATGTACAAGATAACCATTTCCTTAGTCTTTTGTCGTTTTTGAGTTTTTTTTTAGTTTGTTTTTGAAGTTATCTTTTCCTAATGTGTGATGGCGAAAATGAAAGTTAAGTGTGGATGGTGATGGTGATTTCTACAGTGATTTCCCCAAACTTAAAAATGATCAAAAAGAAAGCTTTAAAACAACTGTAATGAAATCAATTCTTAAGAGGAAGTAAATGTATCAAATAGTGAACTAATGACAATGGCCCAGTATCCTTGCTGCTGAATGAAAAGAAAGTAAAAACTGAACTTAAAGAAACTCAAACTAAAAGCAAAGCAACTAATTCACACTACTTTAACACTTCAGATCCTTTACCCTTCAGCTCAATCTACCTTGTGGGAAGCAATCATGAACAAGTCAAGTAATATGATATCTAAATCACACTACAATAAGTAATATTATGATTCCTTACTAATAGAGTCACTTGACTATAGAAAGAAACCATAAACAAAAGAGTAGTATGATGTCTAAGTAGCAGAAAAAGAAATAAGCAAATAGTGCTGGAATTAAACTTCAGAAAATGGAAATTAGCAGGAAGGACAAGATGATCTCATATGTCAATAGTTATCAAAAAGATGAAAATTTGCCCGGGCTGCCTAAGAAAACCTGCAGAAAAACGTTGATCAACTGACAGCTATAAGAAAACAAAAGTGAAAATGTAAACAACAGTGAATTAAAAACATCAAAACAACATGTTATATACAAGCTAGTAATTATAAAAACAGAAACATAATAAAATCAAATGACAACTATACAGGGTTTTAGTGCGCAGGGGCCCTCTGCCACCTCAGCCAGTCAACAAACAGTCACAAGAACGAGCTCAAGAAAGTAGTCTTCTCATGTATTAAAGCAGCAGCAACATATATAAAATAGAGTACAGTTGGGTGATAATAGAAACAGTTCAAAAATTACATTCCAAAGGCTTCTTTACAGCGTTCATCAACGCGTTATTTATAATGAAAAAGTGCTGAAACTGACTAACTGAATCCTATGCTATCAACTGTGTTGCCAAAGACATGTAGATCTCCTCAGCCGAGATCTAGCGTAACTGTCATCATGCCTATTAAATCTTCGGAGTGGTAGCTGTTGGATTCAGGTTACGGGGATGATCTCCAGGTGTGCCGATGTCTCCGTGGGCTGAGAACTGGGCCACGTAAACTTTCACGTGCTCCAAACAGAGACGTGCCACCGCTAAATTCCTTGGTTGGCTTTGCCTTTGACCTTTGTTGACCGTGACCTTCTATGGATGATTTGGAAGATTTGAAGGGACATGTTCCATGTACCCGTCACCTGTAGCTTGCCCATGTGGCTCGTTTCTTCATAGGACACCTGTAGCATAGCCTTTAACAAAATAGCTGCGGAATCTTGTGCTGGCTGCGGAATCCTATGCTGGCTGCGGAAACCTGTGCTGGCTGCGGAAACTGACAAGTTTCCGCAGCTGCCTGAACAAAAATCTAAACCAAACAATAGTCATAAGCATAGTTAGAAAACCATGTTAGAAGCTCTTTTTAGACTATAATGCAATGATTTAATAGCTTGATGGATGAAGTAAGTGGAAAAAGAAGGCTGAGAGGGTGTATAGGAAGATGCAGGTTTGAGGCTCAACATACCCCCACTGTGAAGGTGTTGCATGTCCTCATGCAAACAAAATTTAGTTATTTCCCTCTAATCCATATGTTCTGAGGCTTCTGCTAGGACATCTAACCCTCTTTTCTTCTTCTTTGATGCTAACATCATCCTTGGTTTCCTGACTAGACATTTGAACTTGAGATTAATCAATGCTCTGCTTAACTTTTTGCACTTCTTCTTCAGTTTCCTGTTTTTCTTTTGCCACAGTCCTAAATGGAGCATAGTGTTATCATGGACAATCTTGTCTACTTTACTATGCTCTTTGAGTGCTTCATTTTCCTGTTTGATATGACTATTTAGGACTTCTAGTTCAAATACTTCCTGTTTCAAAGACTGAACTTGTGCATCTAGTGGCAGAGTGGTACTTGGTCCTGTAGCTGATTGTTCTAAGGACTCCAGGTAGTTATATGCCTCTTGCTGATTAGGATCTACCTCAGGTGTCTTTCTCGGACTAGGCTCAAAATCTGGTGGAGGAGGAGGACTGTTCTCTCTTTCCGGCCGAAAAGGGCTTTCATCATGTGGAGGAATTGATTCAATGCTTGGCTGGGCTGGAGATTTCTCAATTGTCTCTTCACCTAAATCAATAAAGTGAGACTATTTTTCTTGGTTTTTATTCGCTTTTCCTTTTCGCCTAGTGCTCCTCCTTAAGTATGGACTAGTACTCTTCCCTTGCGCACTCTGTTTTCCTTTTTGCTTTTTCTTTGCTATAGCAGCAACTTGAAGATGTACTAATCTTTCTGACAGAGGTTGATAATCCTCCTCTATGGATTGCTCAGGGGATGGATAGACTTCTTGAATGGTTCTTTTGCCTTTTTCTTTCTTTTGTTTCTTATTTTTAGCTCTATCTTCTTCTTCTTTTTGGACAGTTTCTTGAATTTCTATTGTAGGGGAGTCTTGGATTGTAATGTTATTTTCTTTCCTCCTACTTTTCCTTGGAATCTTTGGTGGACTGCTTCCAGAGGCCTCAGACGGCTCTTGGAAGTAGTTTCTTGTCAAAAATTTCTCCCAAGTATCCTTAGTTTTCTTTAACTGGTCCTCAATAAGAATTTTTATGAATCCATGATGATAGATATGAGATTCAATGTTGCCTATGTGTTTTTGAACTGTAAAACTCATCTTTTTCAAACTCAATAACAGAAAATGAGGCAAATTAAGAGTGTGACCCTCTAGGAAATTCATCATAAGTCTAGCATGATACATATACATAGAACCAAAACGACCTTCACACGTGATAAATTTCTGGATGACTAACAGTAGACTAGACCATTCCTCTTTTAGTGCATGAACAGGGATGCCTCTTGTAAATACAGTGGTATCCATACCTTGGTTTTGTAGCATGATTCTCCATATTTGATCGTCCACACTTCTATTTTTAAACCACCTTTCACCTTCTTGAGGTAGGCCTGTGGCAGCTGTTACTGTGGCCTCAGTCACTGTAAACTTTAAGTCTCCAATCTCCACTGTTTGTCCATCAAAAGACCGCGCAAAAGCTTTGGTCACCTCCTTGTTATGGCCTTTAAACTTTTGGATAAATCATAGCCATCTGGCTTTCTTCAGCAATTCCTTAGTTTGAGGATAACCCTCCAAGTATTTCGGTCCTTCTGGCTCGGCTCTTAGTAATTTTCCCATCTGTTGTTTTAAATTCCAACTGTGAGTTCTTCTGCATGTGAGGGTTCAGAAAAAAACGGCTCTGTTACAGGGTTTAGGATAGACTGTAGTGACTGTAGTCGGGGTTTTAGGATGACTGTAGTGACTGCAGTCGGAAATGAAGAACAAACTGTAGTGGCTGCAGTCGGAAATGGAGAACAAACTGTAGTGGCAGTACCCGAACTACTGGAGGAACAGAGGGTGAGCAGCAGTGAACAAGTTCAAAATAAAATGTGGATGCATGTGAGGGGTATGGTATTAGTGGAGTGGTAAACGAATGGAATCGGATGACTGTGTATGAAATTTTTACATGTCTCAATAGATGGCTGCGGAAATTACGGCTAAGAAGAACCGTAACACAATAGGTCACGTCTCAAGAGTACGGGTAATAAATGGAAGTGCAGTCAGTCTTGAGTTTAAACTCGGAATAATCATGAGACCGTTGGAGAAATGAATGCAAGGTGTGTGGAGTGATATCGTGGAATAGGAGTGGTAGTGGAGCTATCGTATCAAATCATTGCACATAGTAGAACTTGTTATGGTTTGATAACTATGCGTAATTATGACTTGAATTGTTATTTGATAAAGATTTTTGATCATACCTTTGGAAACTTTGTCAATTTTTCCTCAAGGCTTCTAACCAATTGCTCTTCCTTGATATCTTGGAGATGCCCCGTGTCTTTAGCTCAATTACACCTGCATTTCATGATTATGGCACTAACAGTTGACTGTAAATTTGAAAACAGAGTGATGCTGGCTGCGGAAATCGTTTCTGGCTGCGGAAACTGCTTCTGGCTGTGGAAACAGTGTCCAGCTGCGGAAACTGAGACAACACCCCCTTAACTGCACAAAGATAGTTAGAGAAGAACTAGCTGAATGAAAATAGTCCTGAAAGGGACTTTTATTGATGAAATGAAATGGAATGAGTGGAATGAAATGAAAATGAAGTGGAGTGAAGTGAAATGGTAATGAGAGTGAGATGGAGGTGAAGTGAGATGGAAAATGAAATGGAGTGAGGATGGAAAGAGAAGGAGAGGAGTTTTTTTTTTTTTTTTGGAAAATATAGAGTGTCAGGTGTCCCTGATTTTCACTCTACATTTTCTGTATAAGACTGCCAATCTATGATTGGTTTTCAGGCTTATACGACTTTTTTCTCTTTTTTTTTTTTTTTTTACTAAAAGAAACAAAGACTAGGCTGATGGGGGAGAAGGATTCTTCTCCACCAGCCTTATTGCAGAATTCTCCTGGAACATTTTGACAAATTCCTCTTTTGAGAGTGGCTTATGATAGATTTTCAATCGGTGGCCATTCACAATGAGAGGAGTTTGAAATTCATCAATAGTCTTGATTCTTACCACTCCATTGTTAAAGACTTTGTCAATCTCATATGGCCCAAGCCAATGAGTCTGAAATTTTCCTTTGAAGTCTTTAAACTTGGAATCAAACAGTAACGCCCAATCTCCCTCTTGAAACTTTCTCTCTTTGATGTATCTGTCATGCCACTTAGCTCTTTGATGTTGAACTAGATCAGTCCTTAAAATTGCATCTTGTCTGATCTCATCTAGCTCATTCAACTGCTCCATTCTGTGCTTTTGGGCTTCTGATAGATTCATCCCCAACTGGACTGCCATCTTGAAAGTCTTGATTTGAAACTCAATGGGGAGCAGGACCTCATTCCCATAAACAAGTTCATAGGGAGAATGTCCTTTTGTATTCCTCCATGTAGTTCTGTAGGCCCATAAGGATTCAGGAAGCCTTTCTGCCCAATATTTTCTGTGTAGATGAACAGTTTTGGTGATGATGCTTTTAAGAACTTTGTTTGTAGATTCCACTTGGCCATTTGCTTGCGGATGGTAAGGAGTAGATTTTCTGTGCTTGATTTTATATTCTTCCATCAGCTTCTCCATCAAGTTAGATGTAAATTGACTTCCCTGATCTGTCACAATTTCTCTTGGGACACCAAAACGAGTAAAAATATCCTCAAAAAGAAATTGAACAACTGAATTTTCAGTGGCAGAAGGCAATGCTTTGGCTTCTACCCATTTAGTGACATAATCAGTGCATACCAATATATACTTCTTTTGTTTAGATGGTGGATTAATGGGTCCAATGAAATCTAAAGCCCATTTTTCAAAGGGTTCGATGAGTACCTGTGGTTGTAATGGCATTTCATTTGAAAGAGTCGGTCTCCCAACTCTTTGGCAGTTGTCACATCTTCTGACATATTGTTTTGCATCTTTGAAAAGGGAAGGCCAATAATATCCTAAAGAAAGGATTTTATAGGCTGTCCTTTTTTTAGCAAAGTGTCCACCGCATGGTTCATCATGACATGCCTTGAGGATGTCAGGCATTTCATCTTCCCGAACACATCTTCTGATCACACAATCTAGACCTATTTTAAACAATTCATTAGAAATCTATGAATAACTTGAGCTCTCTTGAATAATTTTTCTTTTTTCACCAGGAAATAGATGTGGAGGTAGCTTCCCTGTAACCAAGTAGTTAGCAATATCTGCATACCAACGAGTCTTAGTAGTTACTGCAAACAAATATTCATCTGGAAACTTATCCTCTACAGGAGAATCTTCGTTAGTGTTTTGGATTCTAGACAAGAAATCAGCTACTGTATTTTGTTTCCCTGGTCTATCCAACACAGTAATATTGAATTCTTGTAAAAGTAAGAGCCATCTTGTAACTTTGCCATTAGTAACAGGTTTATTCAGAAGATATCTAATTGCAGAATGATCAATATGGACAAAATTTTCATATCCGGTTATATAGTGTCTAAACTTATTGATTGCATGAACAACAACTAAGAACTCTTTTTCAGTCACAGTATAGTTTAACTCAGTGGGAGTCAAATTTTTATTGGTGTAGTAAATGGCATAAGGAACTAAATCCTTTTGTCCTAACACAGCTCCTAGGGCTGTATCTGAAGCATCTGTGGAAATATGGAAAGGAAGTTTCCAATTTGGACCTCTCAAAATGGGTGCTTCAGATATTCTTGTTTTCAAAGTTTCAAATGCAGATTGACACTCAGGATCCCATTTGAATTCAAAATCTTTTGTAAGTAATTTGAAGAGTGGAGATGCTATTTTGGTGAAGTTTTCAATAAATCTTCTATAGTATCCAGTAAATCCAAGAAAACTTCTAACATCTTTTTGACAATTTGGAATAGGCAACTTGGAGATGACTTCAACTTTTGATCTATCAACTTTAATCCCATCTCCTGAAATATGATGTCCTAAAACAATCCCTTTAGTAAACATCATAAAGAATTTTTCATGACTTAATGATAGGTTTGTTTCTTTACATCTTATAAGGACTTTTTCCAAATTCTCTAATGCCTCTTCAAACGAATTACCATAAACTGTAAAATCATCCATATCAACCTCTACACAATCATGGATTAGATCGGAAAAGATTCCTAGTACTGCCCTTTGAAATGTTGCGGGTGCATTACATAATCCAAAAGGAAGTACTCGATAAGCAAAAGTTCCCCATGGACAGGTAAATGTGGTCTTGTCCTGATCTTCAGGTGCTACCTGAATCTGATTGTAACCACTAAAACCATCCAAAAATGAAAAATACTTTTTGCCTGCTAAAGTATCTAATACCTGATCGATAAAGGGTAAAGGAAAGTGATCCTTCAAAGTTGCTTTGTTCAATTCCCTGTAATCAATGCATACCCTCCATTTACCATTCTTTTTAGGTACTATAACCAAAGGAGAAACCCATCGGCTATCTGAAATTGGATAAATGAAGTTCACATTAAGTAACTTTTGGAGCTCTTCTTTCACTATCTCCCTAAGGTTGGGATTCATCCTTCTCTGAGGTTGTCTGATTGGTCTACTGTTTTCCTCAATATAGATGTGATGAATGCAAGTCTTAGGGTCAATACCTTTCATATCGGTATACTCCCATGCAAATGCAGTAGAATGTTTTTGCAAGATTTTGGTTAGTTCTTCCTGTTGTGATCTTTCCAAATTTTTGTTGATATTCAATGTTTTTCCTGGAAAGATCTCAATGGTGGAACTACCAAATTCTTCCATAGAGAAAAGAGACATTTGTCTAGATGATAGATACTCAATGTCAGAATCTAACTGAAATTGTGTGTGGTCATATTCTGAAGATGTTTCAAAATTTTCTAATGTGTTCAGAATTTGACTAACTTCAGAAATGGTAAAGACAGGTTGTATAGTATCTTCATCATCAATCCATTCATTATCTCCTATTTCTGTGATTGCTTTTGTTTGAGGATATATATTGAATTTCTTTGTCGAATTACCATCAGAAATATACATATCCCCTGACCTACAACTGATGAAAGCATCGGCTGTGGCTAGCCAAGGTCTTCCTAAAATGAGAGGATGTCCTCCTAAATTACTCTTGGGAGTTAAAATCATGAAATCCACTGGATATTCCCAAGAGTCTAAGGAGACTGAAATGTCCTCTAATACACCATCTGGTTTAATAATTGATCGATCTGCAAGTTGTAGTAAAGTAGGTGTAAAGAGAAGATTAGGAAGTTTCAGCGGTTCCATAGTCTGTCTACTCATAATGTTGATAGCAGCCCCTAAATCAATCAAAGTATTTGGAATTTCAACCCCATTGATATGTGTTTTGACAATTGGACTAGCGGGATCTACATACTTTTGCATAGTAATTTTCCCATCATGATGTCTGCAATTTTCCCTACTAGGTGGATTCTTCTTGTGTCTCTAGGTTTCCTTCCTGGTCTTTTCAGACTCAACTCCTTTATTGTTTTTGCTAGAACAGGAATCCCTTTAATGGCTTGTAACAAGGGAATCTTGATACAGACATTCTTCAATTCATCTAGAAAATCATAGTCAGGCAACAAGATTTGTTTTTCCACCCCTTTGTCAATTTGTAATCTTTCAGGAAAAGGAGGTGTGGATGAAGATACAGGTTGCTCAACTATAGGAGTTGTAGGGGTTAGTTCTTCTTTTTCTTTCTGAGTGTTTGGGTTTTGAAGAGATGCTTCAGAACCCTTATTGGCTTCAAGAGATTCTTCCTCAAAAATGCTTTGATTTTGGGCATCTATAGAAGGTTTATCTAAAACTCTACCAGATCTGAGTTGTACATCATTGAGAGGAACAATCATATAGGCAGGAAATTGTTGACCTTCTATCATGTAAGCATTTTGAGGGTTTTTATTATTGGGGTTTGGCAATGGCTGAGAAGGAAGTTGATTTGACTTCTGTTGGAATGGAAGCAAGAGTTGAGAATTTGGGTTTTGTTGAGAAGGTTGTTGTTGTTGAAATGGCAATGATAGTTGTGGGTTTTGATTTGGAAGTTGTGGAGCCTGTTGGTTTTGAAAAGATGGAGGATATTGATAAAATTGAGTAAATCTCCCATAAGGATTTTGCATACCTTGTACCCATGATTGAAAAGGATTTTGAGGTTGGGACCAAGGTTGTTGCCAAGGATTCCAATTTGGTGAGGGTTGAAAGTTCATAGAGTTATTAAACCCTTGATTTTGTTGCCCCTGCCAAGGTCTCCTTGCAACAAAACAGAGAGACTCAATTGTATTTGGATCTTCTTGAAAGACAGCTTTGAGCCCAGGAATTGAAGGACAATCCTTGGTCTCATGATTCTCTGAACAGATCACACATGTTTCTACAACTTTTGCATCCAAGGGACATTCCCTGAGAGCATGTTTTTTCTACATTTTGGGCAAAAGATGGCTAAAGCTTCAGCTTCTGCTTTCTACTTATTGTGGATCTTAAGAGTGTCTAGTTGCTCACTAAGACTCCCTAAGATATCAGTTTTGAATTCATCAAGCATATTGCCAATCTCAGCCCTACTTACTGATCTAGTTGCAGATTTGTTTGCTCTGATGAGAGAAGGATCTCTAGGCCCTTTTCCAATTTTAGATTTTCCTCTTGAGAGATGGACACATAGTTCTGCTATGTCATGAAGTGGAAGTTGAGATATGTCTCCTTTTCCCATCATGTTCAAAATATCTATCCATTCATCTCTAATGGCTTTTAATAGAAGGGCTTTCAAGGTCTCCTCATCTAAGACAACTATACAGGGCTTTAGTGCGCAGGGGCCCTCTGCCACCTCAGCCAGTCAACGAACAGTCACAAGAACGAGCTCAAGAAAGTAGTCTTCTCATGTATTAAAGCAGCAGCAACATATATAAAACAGAATACAGTGGGGTGATAATAGAAATAGTTCAAAAATTACATTCCAAAGGCTTCTTTACAGTGTTCAACAACGCGTTATTTATAATGAAAAAGTGCTGAAACTGACTAACTGAATCCTATGCTATCAACTGCGTTGCCAAAGACACGTAGATCTCCTCAGCCGAGATCTAGCGTAACTGTCATCATGCCTATTAAATCTTCGGAGTGGTAGCTGTTGGATTAAGGTTACGGGGATGATCTCCAGGTGTGCCGATGTCTCCGTGGGCTGAGAATTGGGCCACGTAAACTTTCATGTGCTCCAAACAGAGACGTGCCACTGCTAAATTCCTTGGTTGGCTTTGCCTTTGACCTTTGTTGACCGTGACCTTCTATGGATGATCTGGCAGATTTGAAGGGACACGTTCCATGTACCCGTCACCTGTAGCTTGCCCATGTGGCTCGTTTCTTCATAGGACACCTGTAGCATAGCCTTTAACAAAATAGTTGCGGAATCCTGTGCTGGCTGCGGAAACCTGTGCTGGTTGCGGAAACCTGTGCTGGCTGCGGAAACTGACAAGTTTCCGCAGCTGCCTGAACAAAAATCTAAACCAAACAACAGTCATAAGCATAGTTAGAAAACCATGTCAGAAGCTCTTTTTAGACTATAATGCAATGATTTAACAGCTTGATGGATGAAGTAAGTGGAAAACGAAGGCTGAGAGGGTGTATAGGAAGATGCAGGTTTGAGGCTCAACACATATCTCATGAATATTGTAAGAATATTCGTTGAATGTTTGTGATGTATGTTGTTTTCATCTGTATTAAGGAAATTCAACTTTTTTTGTGGATTTGGTAGTTATCTTGTTGAAGGTGTGTTGTATTTTCTTTAACAATCGATGCTTCCTTGTTAGCTATTTCATTGGTTGATCAACGATTCATTCATATGTATATGCTAGCGTTCCTTTTCTAGATTAGTACTATTACTTGTCTTTAAAGGACCCACTTTTCTCTTCCCTTCGGTAGAAGGACATTGATATTATCCGTTGTTGAACATTTCACAGGGCATACTCACTTTTTGATCCAAGATTACTTGTGCATTACTTTATTATGCTGAAATTTGTAGCTAAGGAAAATCTATAAGAATATATGGCAGTCGGTTCGATACTCGGATGGAGTTCCTATTCGAAATGGTGTGAGGTCTAATTGGGATTTCACATCGAGGAGACCCCCTTGGTTGATGAATTTCCAGCACCAGCCAACAAAATGGTGCTAGAAGGAGGGCAAGATGGAAAGCTATGTCCATTGGGTCTACTTTCAATCTCTGATCCAAAATGGCTCTTCCCCAAATCATAATCTTGTGATGTGCTTCTAAAGAGCTTAATGTTACCATCTCTGCAGAAGTTTTTCATAACCTGTCCCAATTTAAGTTTGATGGCGAGGGTGAATTAAATATTCATGAACATCTATTCTAAATTGTCCATTTTTTACTTTTCAATGGAATACCTTGCAAGGCTATTACAGCCAGATTGTTCACCCTCATATTTGAAGGTCGTGTTAAGAGATAGTGCCATACATTACTTGCTGCTTTAATCTATTCATTCGACCAACTTGCGGAGGAGATTCATAAATAATTTGATAGGTATGATTACTGGGATGTTCTTAAAAGAATTAATCAACTAAGAATGAAGCCTAATGAATCAATCAAGAATTTCTCTGATTGATTCCTGCACTTTTGTTATGAATTTCTAGGAGAAGACACAGATTGGGATTTCTTTAAACAAAATTTTAAGCGTTTGGTTCATATCTCTTTGCACAATGAATCTAAACCCCTAATGTTTTTACTTCCCCAACTCTTGTAAATCATGAGACACCTCTAATTTCAAAGGAGGAACCTACTACTCCTTTTGTTCCTTGTCCTCCTCCTTTTCCAGTACCAATTCGGGTGCCTCCCTGTAATAATGCTAAAGTTGGGAAATCTACAGATCAAATTCCTAATCCATCTTCTCATCCTCCTTCCACTTTTTGCAATTCAGATCTAATGGAGGAAACTCCAGAATGGTTCAGGAAGCATATGGTCAAAACTAAATTTTCCATTCCTCAAGATGACATTAGCGCTCTTAACATCAATCTTGAATATAGTTCCATGGAAAGTGTTACTTCTTCAAGGGACATTTGTCATCCTCTATCATCTACATGCCATGACTCTGGATATCATGATCTACTGGATTAATTTTCTCCACCAACTAGCTCTTCACGTTCTCTTGATTTTCAATTTGTTGGTTCAAATTATGATAAGGTATAAGGTAGCCACATTATATAGGTAGATGAGCAGGAAAGTGGGGATACCTTTGACTTTTCTTCCCTCTTTCAAAGTCCCCCATGTCAATATGATGCTCCTCCATTCTTGGATGATGTTCAATCTGCTGATCCCGGTGGTGAATCAAATGAAATCAATTTGTTTAGATTCACAGTATTATGCAACAATCATTTTGATGATGACAACTTTGTTGATGTATGCGATGATGAATGCCTAAGTGCATCCACTGATCTTTCTATTTCTCCAAAGTATTTTGATTTGAAATATTTAGATCTATAATTCGATTCAGTCAAAGAATATTCTCTTATGGAAACTTCCTCTTCATGTCATTATCCCTTGTGTTTTACATTTGTGATGCATCAACTTGCGATGGAGACTCTCAATTCTCTTCAAATTTGTTATCTCATGAGTTGAATCTTGAAATGACACAAGGTAGTGAGAATATCCATGACGAAGAAGAAAGCAATGAAATTATAGAGCATCCATTCCATCCATTATCATCTCTTGTGTTGTATGGGGAAAGCCTTTGAATCAGTGTGATCGCGAGATTTTTCTGATGCAAAAATCCTTAGACCTGTGATCAGAAAAATATTATGACTTGATTAATTTGTTTAAGAATATGATCAAACCAATGAAGTAGATAAATTCCATCCAGATAGTGGTGATCTTGTTAAGAAGACAAGGCACTTCAACTCTCGTAGATGGTTATGTTAGGTTCTCGCGATCCTATGAAATTCCTGAACCATGTTAGATTTTCATTTTCTCACAAAATTATTTCATTCATATTGTTTTTTTGGATGCAAACTCATTCTCGATGGATTTTGGAATTTCTCGTTACGATTTTCCTATTTCTCGATATCGGGTTTCTGATCATATTGCTATAATGAATTCATCCTCATACAAATCTCTTGTATCAAATTCGGGTTTGGAATGTATACCTTTCGCGAATGTGTGGAATCATGAATTTGATCAATTTGAGGATTACCTTTGGCCGAAGAGTTCATATATGTTGAGTGTTATGGAGAATAATCAACTCCTAGTTTTTCTTGTGAATGTCTTCATGACACCAAAAATCCTCTTGAGTGTTAGCAAGTGCTTGAGTTATTTGTTGAGTCAGGTTCCTATTTTTCATCCATTACATCCTGATTGGTTTCATATGTTCGCTATACGGGTATTCCTTTTCAATTATTTTGATGATTTTGATGCTTGTACAATTTTTCACCAGTTACAGGAAAATGGTTTGTCATATTTGACATTCGAGGAAGATGGTTATATTATTTAGAGCATTTGTGAAATTGTTCAAACTGATATATATTTGTTATCTTCTAATCAAGAGTCTCATGTCAAAAATGGTCCATCTAATCATAATATTAATTATCATCCATTTTATCATGTTCCCATCAGTATACCCGATGGAAAGTGTTTCACATTGATTAATTTTTATAGTTTATCTCACTGTTCGGATAATTTTCAAGCAACTGATCAGGCGCTTTAATCTTTGCTGATGGTTATGTCAGGCCCTTATTATTTTGACAAGCCATTTGAATATGATCATATTCATTTTCCCTCACAAGATTCTCATCTTGATACCATGTCTTTAATTGAAAATTCATCTCTTCAAGGATTTCAAGGTTTTCAAGGAGGATTGTTTTGAATTTTACGATCCAATCTATGATTGCCTGGAAGCATCTTACTTAGAAATCCCTTTTACTAATAACAAGTTTTGGTATTTTATCATGCTTTCTAATAAGGGTGGCATAGATGAAGGCACATTCACAAGAATATTTCAAGGTTTTCCTATTTATAATTTTCATCGAAAAGGTAATATTGCAAGTTGGGTAGAAGTAGTGACTATGGCACATCTTTCTGTTGACGAGAAGACCTTCAATTTGTTGTGAAAATTATTCAAGATTTTATCTTTTCTGTTGCACATTATTTTATATCACTTTTAATTTATCATATCTTTGTGTATGCACGTCGGGAACAACTACAGTGGATTCATTGGAAATTTCGTTACGCTTGACCCTGACCTTCTAGCCATTTAGGTTAGGAGTAGGACTAGTTGCATTCTAGTTTACCCTCTCTTGCACTCATCCTACACTTGTTCTTGTGTCTTCTTACTTTTGTCTTGCAGCATTTTTTGGTTTAGCCTCTTTTCGCTTGTGCTTTGGTTTTGCTTTCTTGTTGTGTCATGTATTTTCTTTTATGTTTTGTTAATGAGACTTTGCATGAAGGGTGTCCCATTTGGGCTTGAAATACAATGTGGTAAAATAGAAAAGGGCTTTGTGACAATGCAACATTTGGCTAACCTTCAATCCTTCTTCACCATATTGATTATACCTTTTGGTCGATGATGTTCTAATGGAAAATATGATCCGTGCGTAAAGAAATCTCTGTGTCAAACCATGATATCCATGTCTATTATGGAAAAAATTCATATTCACTTGGTTCTTTATGTTTCAGTTTTTTTCATGCTAATCCAATTAGTAGAGAAGAACAACGGGAAAATCTTAACGAGAAAACCAATATCAGAGCTTTTACATATACTTCTATGAAGGGACAACCTCTTATGCTCTCAATAATTTGGGATCCCTCTTCTGCTCATGAAATAAATAAGTGTTGATGCACAATTCTATATAAAATAAATAAAGGGTGAAAGAAGAGAAAAGATTCTTGTGCAGGGAGGTGAAGCAAGAAACTCTATTAGGGTACTATCCAGGCTCACTGGAAGTAGAGCAATGTTTGTGTTCTTGAAGTGACTCTGTTGGGGTACTATCCAGGCCTGCTGGCAGTAGAGCAGCACTAGGGATGAAAAACTATACTCTTAATATCTAAAATTGATGTGCTATATTACCCTTGCCTTATCTTGAAACATTGTGATATCTTTGGTTTTATGTTTGTGTTTAACCGAGGAGGAATGAAGGGGACTGTGTTTATGCATGGGGTAAGTGGGGAATTTTTGATAATCCAAATAAAGAATCATTACTTCCTGAAGAACTAGACTCTGCATAGAGATTTTACCAAGGTATAGAAGCTGGAGTTCTAATAGTGTGTCGCCAAGTGTTGTCGCTACGAAAAAAATTGTCCAAAATTTTTCCTACACTTGAATTTTGGATCATACTGAGGATCTTGTGATCGATCATTCCATAGTCACTTCTTGGTCAAATGATGTCTTGTTAAGTCTTTGATCTTCTGCTTGGATTATAAAGTCACCTACTCGCACATGCTCAGTCCGCAACAAGTTCATGAGCACATTATTTTATGCAAGCTTTAACAGGCCCAACACAATCTTGTGCAATGTTCAACCTATGTCGACAACAAGTACGCACTTTCAATTGACAATCTCTCACTTTTATTTGCGATCGTATTTATATTTTAGGGAATTTCTCCAATTGTCTCTTTTTGTGCACTTTCATCATCGTAAGTTTTGTTTTCACATTTACGACTATTACTTTCACTTGCTTTCACTTTAAAGAGTGTCATTTCCATTTTATCTTTGATTTTGCATGTGTTTCTTTCACTATCGTTCACATATTTCAAGTGTCGTTCACACTTTTATTTTCGTATCACAAGTGTCATCTTTTGGCATGGGAAGTGTCACTTATCATGAAAAGTGGAGTTCTGGCATGTTTCAAAGCATAAATTTAGGGTTAATGAGTCCTTCTAGTCATGTAGATATGATTTACACTCATTCCCAAATATTTATGCACCGTCGCACAAGTGTTGTCACTTTCATCGCAAAGTGTATATTTTGTCTCATACTTGGAGAGGTATGTTGCATTATTGTCGCATTGAGGGAATCATGTTGTTCTTGTTTTTTAAGCGATCGATGTTGTGTTGTCGACTATTCCGAGTGCGTTATCATGATCTAGTTTTGTCTCTACTCACTTGAGCCTCAGTAAGCCCACACTTAGCCTTATCCGGAAAATTTCATTCCCAGGCAATTTGACTTCACTCAACCTTCCTGAATTCCGCATTACGTAGTCTCAACCCTTAAACCCTGACCTTGCCTCTTGGAACAATGCACTATGTAGTCTCAACGCTCAGTCTCAGTCCTTGATCTCTAGAACTACACAATCCTTTCCTCCAACCTGCATTCTCTGTGTACTACGCAGTCTCAAGCTTCAAGCCTCAACCTTGAGCTCTTTAACTGTGCAACTGCATAATCACTTAGTTTCTTTCCCTCCAAAATTGTGCATTGGGAAACTTCAAGACTCAAGCCTAAGTCTTGAGGCCTTGAACCCCTCAACTACATTATCTTCAAGCTTTTCTCCTATTTGAACTGTAAATTAGGGAACTTCAATCCTCAAGCTTGACCTCTTGAGTTCCTTAACTATGCAGTCACTCATCCCTAGCCTTCAAAACTGTGCACTACATAGTCTCAAGCCTCAAGCCTCTAGCTTGAGCCCTTGAGTGCCTCAACTACGTAGTTCCTCTGCCCAAACCTCCAGAATTTTGCATTGTGCAGTCTCAAGGCTCAAGCCTCTAGCCCGAGTCCTTGAGTCCCTCAACTGCACAATCCTTTGACCATGGACATCCTGAACTATGTAGTGCGTAGTCTCAAGCCTCAGTCCTAGGCCTTTGCCTATGGAACTGCATAATCCCTAACTTAGTCACTCAATCGGTTACCAGTTCCAGCCCTAACAAGTGATTTCATGAAGCATATTAGGATAGGGGTTTATCATACTGATGTCGTCTTGTCATGGGTGGATTGCAGTCGCATGTATTCTTTCTTATAATGGCAAGATGATGATGGAGGGAAAGGAGAAGGAGACCATGCTAGAGGAAACCTATGGAGTTGAAGAGATGAGATGATCATCATGCGAGAAGACAAAGGAACACCAGATTACAACTGGAGACCAAAGATCGAGACTGCTTGAAGACTCCATCTAATTCACAACCCTTTCGAGGGTGGATATGAAGAACAAAGCATAACTCTCATAAATATGAAGTATTGGATACATCTCTTACTGAAGAGAGAAAGAAAGCCACAATAAATAATGGCTTGACATGACCATGTCATCTTGAAGCCCATGTCATCAGTGTCATGTCATGTCATGTCAGGAGTCATCATGTGCCACATCATTCTGTGGATTATGTAAATTCAATATTGGAGGAATGTAATGTAAGGTGGAAGTCCAAGTGTTTAGTCAATTTAGTGTTTCTAAATTGATGTCATTAATTGTCAACCCGGGGCTCGTAAGCTGATGAAGTGAAGGTGTACTATATGTACTTAAGCAACCTCTTAGATCTTTTTGTCGTTTGGGGGTGTTGTTTGTGGTCAATTTATCTTCCTAAGATGGAATGGAGATTTTATAAACAGATGAGTGAGTGTGTGTGTAAGGTGATTTCTAAATGAGTGAGTGTGTGTTACAGGTGATTTCTAACTATCTTCTAAACTTGCAAAGAAAAAGCTTGAAAGAAATAACTTGAAATGAAACTGAAAGCAAAGAACCACTTTCTAATGGCACTAGACACTATTCATGCTGCTGCAAATAAAAAGGTAAGAAAACCACTTTAAAAACCAATGATAATGTTTATCTCTTCCTAACTCTCTGCTTCCAACATATGGTACTATGTAAAACACGATTAGGAAGTAGTTAGAGATGAGTTTAAAAAGTGATAAAAAAATGAGAAAAATCTACTTTAAAGACTAGTTATAATGTTCAGCTCTTCCTAACTCTCTGCTTTCAGCATATGGAATTATGTGAAGCACGATTAGGAAGTAGTTAAAGATTAGTCTAAAAAGTACTCAAAGCCAGCTGTAATTTATTAGTATTCTGATCTCTAAAAGATGAACAACTTATGATAAAGAGACCATCAATATGTTAACATACAACTTTGAGAAACTAAACTAGAAATCAGCTATGAAAATAGAGTAAAGGCAGCAACTTTGAATATGTCAACTGAAAATACCATCAGATATAAAGCAAATACACAAAGACAAAAACAATCCCGGGTTAAAAACCTGCAAAAGAACAATACTGATCAGTTTAAAATGAATGCTGGAAATAAAATGACATGAAATCAAATGGTACACTATTATACATGATGAAAGAAATAGAAATTGCTGAAAGCAGGAAAATGAAATCAAACACTATGTACACGGGCTGTCATAGATGGGGGCCCTCCATCCACGCAACCAACTTAAAAGATCAGCTACGAAAAGGTGAACAGAACAGTCTTCTTTTTATAAAACCAGCATGTCAAAATACAGTGAAAAGTGCTGTAGGAACAGCCTTCTAAAACAGAGTTTTTATAACAGAATCAGCGCAGCAATTACAATATTCAAAAAGCTAATCTATAAGCGTTGGCACACGCTTTATTTATAAGCACAGAGGCAACTACTCTCTGCGTGAACTAAGCAACTACAGCCTAACTTATTAACTACGCAGCAACACGTAGTCTTAGCTAATTAACTTGTGCAGCAAACACGTAGGCAACTCCGTGCACTTTTGAGGGAAACGGTCATCATGGGAGACAAATCTATGTTTGGATCCTGTCTTTAGCTGTCTTCGTGGCGTGGAGGAGGTGCCAGCTATAGTTCTGTGTCCCAACTGCTCACGGCTCCCATGCCACCGTTTAGAACTTGACCGTTTGACCGAGGGAATACCTGCGTTGACCAAGGGCATACGTGACTGGTTTGGCTCAACCAATAGCATACGATCCATGTGTGCATCCAACCCAACATGCCCATGTGGCTCGTTCCTTGAGAAGACACGTGGAGTATATCAAACAACAAAAAGGCTGTGAATTGCTGAATAGCTGCGGAATTGCTGAACAGCTGCGGAAACTCTGTTTATATGTCAAAAATCTAAACCAACAGTAAAACATAAGCAAAGTTAACTAATTATGCTTAAAGACATCAAATGTAATGATCTGGGTAAGTTTATGCGGAAAATAGAGCAAAAGAGAGGGATAAGTGAGGAAAAGCTGTAGGTAATGATGGATAATCAAGTGCAAGTTAGAGGCTCTACATACCCCCACTACGAGGGTGTTGCATGTCCTCATGCAACGAAAACATTGTTTAATCCACCTGCTGAGATGCCTCTGCTAAGACATCTAGTCTTCTCCTCTTCCTCTGTGTGGCCACATTGACTATTGGTCTTTTCATCAAACATCTGAATTTTAAATTGATCAAAGCTCTGCTTAACTTCCTGCATTTCTTCTTGAGATTTGTGTTTTCCTTTTGCCAAAGGCCCATATGAAGCATGGTATTATCTTGGACCATCTTGTCCACATTGCTCTGTTCCTTCAGTTTTTCATTTTCTTGTTTGATGTGGCGATTTAGTACCTCTAGCTCAAATACTTCTTGCTTCAGTGATTGAACTTGTTCTTCAAGAGGTAGAACAGTGCTTGGACCAGCAACAGCTTGTTCTAATGTTTCCAAGTAGTTATATACTCTCTGCTGGTCTGGGTCAATCTCTGGTGATCTCTTTGGACTAGGCTCATGCTCAAATTCAGGTTCATGTTCAAATTCAGGCTCATGCTCAAAAGGACTTTCCTCACGTGGAGGGCTAGTCTCAACCTGCTCAACATGTGGAGAGATTTTCTCAAAGTCAAGTCTTGTAGCAACCTTTTTAGGTGTGCTCAAGTCAATAAAGAATGACTCTTTGTTCTTGGTGGCCCCCATTTTGCTTTGTAACCTGCTGCTCCTTCTCACGGTGGTGATGCTCTGTTTTTCTTTTTTTTGCTTCTGTTTTTGTTTTTGCATCTTCTTGGAAAGGGCAGCCTCATGAAGTTGGGCCAACCTATGTGCCAATGGCTGAGTGTCCTCTTCACTGGAATTCTCAGGAGTAAGGTAGGATTCTTGGGCTATGGCTTTTCCTTTATCTTTCTTTTGTTTCTTCCTACTCTCCTTTTTCTTTTGAGCAGCTTCTTGTACAATTTCTTGCAGGGTTTCTGTAATGATTCCTTGGGCTGTTTGATCAATGTCTACAGCAGGTTCAGGGTCAATTTCATGTTTAGAATGATGGGCAACATTTTCTTCTTCAACAAGGTCTTGGACAGTTTCTTCTTGGACAGCAGTTTCTGGGGTAACCTCTTCTCTTTTTCTTCTACTCTTTCTAGGCACAGAGGCTTCTCCTACCTCTTCGAAGTGGTTTCTCACAAGGAATCTTTCCCAGGTATCCCTTTTGGCCTTTAACTGTTCTTCAACTAGTATTTTGACAAGCCCATGATGGTATAAATGTGGCTCAATGTTTCTTGGGTTTCTTTGGACTATTGAGCACATTTTTCTAAGGCTTGAGAGTAAAAAGTATGGAAGGTTAATGTCATGCTCTCCTAAGAAATGCATCATAATTTTGGCATGATAAACATATAGAACTCCGAACCTTCCCTCACATGTAAAGAATTTATGTACTAGTAGAAGCAGAGCTGTCCATTCTTCTTTGACAAGATTAACAGGGATTCCTTTTGTAAAGATGCTATTGTCCATACCTGGATTCTTCAGAATTTGCTTCCATTGCTGGTCTTGTACTGATCGGTTTTTGAACCATCTCTCTCCAGTTTGTGGTAGTGAAGTGGCCTGTGCCAAACTGCTCTCGGTGACTGTGAATTTCAGATCTCCTATCTCCACTTGGTTGTCTTTCTCTTTGAAAGAACGTGCAAAAGTCTTTGTGACCTCTTTATGATAACCCTTGAATTTTTGAATGCACTGGAGCCAATTTGCCTTTTGCAAAGGATCTTTGACTTGGGGATATCCTTCTAGAAATTTCGAGCCCTCTGGCTCTGCCCTCAGAAGTTTACCCATCGATTCTCTGGCTCTGTTTTAATACTCTTGAGGAAGGGTTATACGGTTTCAACAGTGGCTTTAACTCAACAGCTTTACGGCTTCAACAGTAGTTTCCACACAGTAGACTTACGGCTTCAACACAACAGCCGTAATACATTCACAACAGTGGTCAAAGTTTAGCAGAGGAGAGAAACGAAACAGAGTATGGTTACGATGACAGAGTGGTGAATAAGGCAGAGCAGTGGAAAGCAAGGAAAATGCGGAAGTGAAACAACTGCGTGAATGAGATAATGCATACGTAGGAGGGTTATGAATGATGGGAAGAAACGGTTAAGTCCTTAGACTTCGGTCATGAGTGTACATTTGGCTGTGGAATCATAATGCAGAGAGCCGTAGTACAATTGTCTACGTCACTTAGGTACGAAAATTTAAATGGAAACGCAGCCGTGTGTGGGCTTTTAAATCGTGATGAATGGTGGCTGTTAAGGCTGAGAGATACGGGGATTCCGGTCGAGTAATGGAGAGGATTGGCAATCATTACATTGAATGGCAAAAAACACAACCCGTAAACTATGCAAAATGTTATAACCATAGGTTTAGAAATTAGATCATACCTTAGGTGTCCGCGTTTTGATTCCTTTTGCTTATCTGACATTAACCTTTCATTGTTTGTTGCTGCTACATGACCTTTGGACTGCAGATTCCTTCTTTAAACAGACTGTGTTTTTTTTTATGCAGGTGCAGAAAGTGTATTGGCTGCGGAATTGGGATATTGGCTGCGGAATTGCTCCTCAGCTGCAGAAACTGCAGAAATACCCTTCTGACTGCACAAAACAACTTTAGCTGTGTAAAAATAAATCTGACAATAACTTTATTGGTGGAATGGAATGTAATGGATGGATGAATGGAAAGAAATGAGGTGGAGTGAGAGTGGTTGAGTGAATAAGATGGTGAATGAAGTGGATGAAATGGCGAAATGAGATGGAAGAGAGAGAGATTTTTTTTTTTTTTGGAAAACATGAGGTGTCAGGTGACCCTGATTTTCACCTCAGGTTTTCTGCATAAGACTGCCAATCAGAGATTGGTTTTCAGGCTTATACACTTATTTTTTTTTTTTTCTCTTTTTTTTTTTTTTTTCAAAAACCAAAGATTAGGCTGATGGAGGAGAAGAATCCTTCTCCACCAACCTGATTGCATAATCTTCTTTAAACAACTTGACAAATTCCTCTTTTGAGAGTGGCCTTTGGTAGACTTTCAATCTATGGCCATTCACAATAAGAGGTGTTTGAAGCTCATCAATAGTCTTCACTCGAACTGCTCCATTTTTAAAGACTTCATCAATCTCATATGGCCCAAGCCAATGAGTTTGAAATTTTCCTTTGAAGTCCTTAAATTTTGAATCAAACAATAGTGCCCAATCTCCTTTCTGAAACTTTCTTTCTTTGATGTGTCGATCATGCCATTTAGATCTTTGGTGCTGAACTAGATCGGTCCTTAGAATTGCATCTTGTCTTATTTCATCTAGCTCATTTAGCTGGTCCATTCTGTGTCTTTGGGCTTCTGTGAGGCTCATCCCCAATTGGACTGCCATCTTGAAGGTCTTGATTTGGAACTCAATGGGGAACAGGACTTCCTTCCCATAAACAAGTTCATAGGGAGAATGTCCTGTTGTGTTCCTCCATGTAGTTCTATAGGCCCATAAGGCTTCAGGAAGCCTTTCCGCCCAATCTCTTCTATGAAGATGAACAGTCTTAGTGATAATGCCTTCAAGAACTTTATTGGTAGATTCCACTTGGCCATTTGATTGCGGATGGTATGGAGTAGATGTTCTATGCTTGATCTTATATTCCTCCATCAGCTTCTCCATCAATTTAGATGTAAATTGGCTGCCCTGATCTTTTACAATTTCCCTTGGGACACCAAAACGAGTGAAAATATCCTCAAAAAGAAATTGAACAACCGAATTTTTAGTGGCAGAAGGCAATGCCCTGGCTTCTACCCACTTAGTAACATAATCAGTACAAACCAGTATATACTTCTTTTGCTTTGATGGTGGATTAATTGGTCCAACGAAATCTAGAGCCCATTTCTCAAAGGGTTCGATGCATACCTGAGGCTGTAGTGGCATTTCATTTGAAGGAGTTGGTCTCCCAACTCTTTGGCAGCTGTCACACCTTCTAACATACTGCTTTGCATCTTTAAAGAGAGAAGGCCAATAATATCCTAGAGAAAGGATTTTATAGGTTGTCCTCTTGTCAGCAAAGTGCCCGCCGCATGGTTCATCATGACATGCCTTAAGGATGTCAGGCATTTCATCTTCCCGAACACACCTTCTGATTATACAATCTGGCCCTGTTTTGAACAATTCATTAGAAATCCAAGAATAATGTGAACTCTCCTGAATGATTTTCCTTTTCTCATTAGGAAATAAGTGTAGAGGAAGCTTCCCTGTAACTAGATAATTAGCCATATCTGCATACCAAGGAGTCTTGGTAGTTACTGCAAACAAGTATTCATCTGGAAACTTATCTTCTACTGGAGAATCTTCATTAGTGTTTTGGATTCTAGACAAGAAATCAGCTACTGTGTTTTGTTTTCCAGGTCTATCTAACACAGTAATGTTGAATTCTTGTAAGAGTAAAAGCCATCTTGTAACTCTACCATTAGTAACAGGTTTGTTCATTAAATATCTTATGGCAGAGTGATCAGTATGGACAAAGGTTTCATAGCCGGTTATGTAGTGTCTAAACTTATTGATCGCATGTACCACAGCTAAGAACTCTTTTTCTGTAACAATATAACTTAACTCAGTGGGAGTCAAATTCTTACTTGTGTAATAAATGGCATAAGGGATCAAATCCTTTTGTCCCAAAACAGCTCCTAGAGATGTATCTGGAGCATCAGTAGAAATGTGGAAAGGGAGTTTCCAATTTGGCCCCCTTAAGATGGGTGCTTCAGATATTCTAGTTTTTAAAGCTTCAAAGGTAGATTGACACTCAGGATCCCATTTGAACTCACAGTCTTTGGTAAGCAATTTGAAAAGAGGAGATGCTATTTTAGTGAAGTTTTCAATAAATCTTCTGTAATATCCAGTAAACCCAAGAAAACTTCTAACATCTTTCTGGCAATTTGGAACAGGTGACTTAGAGATGACTTCAACTTTGGATCTATCAACCTTAATCCCATCTCCTGAAATATGATGTCCTAAAACAATCCCTTCAGTAAACATCATAAAACACTTTTCATGACTTAAAGAAAGATTTGTTTCCTTACATCTTATCAGTAATTTTTCCAAATTTTCCAAAGCTTCTTCAAATGTATTACCATAAACTGTGAAATCGTCCATGTATACCTCTACACAATCATGAATCAGATCTAAAAAGATTCCTAGTACAACCCTTTGAAATGTAGCGGGTGCATTGCACAATCCAAAAGGGAGTACTCGGTAGGCAAAAGTTCCCCAAGGACAAGTAAATGTGGTTTTGTCTTGATCTTCAGGTGCTACCTGAATTTGATTATACCCACTAAAACCATCCAAGAATGAGAAATACTTTTTACCTGCTAAAGTGTCTAGTACCTGATCAATAAAAGGTAGAGGGAAATGATCCTTTAAGGTTTCCTTGTTCAATTCTCGATAATCAATGCAAACTCTCCATTTACCATTCTTTTTGGGCACTATAACCAAGGGAGAAACCCATTGGCTATCTGAAATGGGGTAAATGAAGTTTACCTTGAGCAATTTCTGGAGTTCTTCTTTCACGATTTCCCTAAGGTTTGGATTCATCCTTCTTTGTGGTTGCCTAATAGGTCTGCTGTTTTCTTCAATATAGATGTGATGAATACAAGTCTTAGGATCGATTCCTTTCATGTCAGTGTATTCCCATGCAAATGCAGTGGAATGTTTTTGCAAAAGTTTAGTTAATTCTTCTTGTTGTGGTCTTTCCAAGTTTTTGTTAATGTTCAATGTTTTTCCTGGAAGGATTTCAACTGTAGAACTACCAAACTCTTCCATTGAGAAGAGAGACATCTGTCTAGAGGAGAGATATTCAATGTCTGCATCTAACTGAAACTGTGTAGAGTCATATTCTAAAGGTATTTCAAAATTTTCTAATGTATTTAGAATTTGACTATCCTCACTGATCTCAGAGATGGTTAGAACAGGTTGAATAGTATCCTCATCATCAACCCACTCATCTTCTCCTATTTCTGTTATTGCCTTTGCTGGAGGATACAAGTTGAATTTCTTGGTGGAATTATCATCTGATATATACATGTCCCCAGACCTGCAACTGATAAAAGCATCAGCTGTTGCTAACCAAGGTCTTCCTAAGATAAGAGGATGTCCTCCTAGATTTTTCTTGGGAGTTAAAATCATAAAATCAACTGGATATTCCCAAGAGTCTAGGGAGACTGGAATGTCTTCCAATACACCATCAGGTTTAATGATTGATCTATCTGCAAGTTGCAGTAAAGTAGGTGTAAAGAGAAGGTTAGGAAGCTTTAACTGATCCATGGTCTGTCTACTCATGATGTTGATAGCGGCTCCTAAATCAATCAAAGTATTTGGGATTTCAACCCCATTAATATGAGTCTTGACAATAGGGCTACCGGGATCCACATACTTTTGCATGGTAATCTTACCCATCATAATGTCTGCAATTTTTCCAACTAGATGTATCCTTTTGGTATCTCTGGTTCTTTTTCCTGTTTTCTTCAAACTCAACTCCTTTATTGTCTTCACTAGAATGGGAATTTCCTTAATGGCTTGTAACAAGGGGATCTTGATACAGACATTCTTCAATTCATCTAGAAAACTATAGTCAGGCACCCATATTTGCTTTTCCATTCCTTTGTCAATTTGTAATCTTTCAGGAAAAGGAGGTGTAGCTAAAGGTGTAGGTTGCTCAACTATGGGAGTTGTAGAAGTTGATTCTTTTTCTTTTTCTTTTTGGATATTTTGGTTTTGAAGTGATACTTCAGAACCCTTATTGACTTTGAGAGATTCTTCCTCAGAAATGCTTGGTTGTTGAACACTTGTAGAAGGTTGATCTAAGATTCTACCTGATCTGAGTTGTACTTCATTGAGAGGAACAACCATATAGGTAGGGAATGGTTGACCTTCCATCATGTAAGCAGTTTGAGGGTTCCTATTATTTGGATTTGGTAATGGCTGAGAGGGAAGTTGATTTGATTTCTGCTGGGATTGAAGCGATAGTTGAGAATTTTGATTTTGTGGAGGAGGTTGTTGTCGTTGAGGGTATGGCAATGATAGTTGTTGACCTCTATTTGGAAGTTGTGGAGCCTGCTGATTCTGAAATGATGGAGGATATTGATAGAATTGAGCAAATCTCCCATAAGGATTTTGCATGCTTTGCATCCATGCTTGAAAAGCATTTTGAGGTTGAGGCCAAGGTTGTTGCCAAGGATTCCAATTTGGTTGGGATTGAGAATTCATAGAGTTGTTAAACCCTTGATTCTGTTGCCCTTGCCAAGGTCTCCTTGCAATAAAACAGAGAGATTCAAGTGTATTTGGATCCTCTTGAAAGACTGCTTTGAGGCCAGGTATTGAAGGACAATCCTTAGTCTCATGAGTTTCTGAGCAAATTACACATGTTTCTACAACGTGTGTGTCCAAGGGACATTCCCTTAAAGCATGTTTCTTTCTACATTTCGGGCAAAAAATGGCCAAAGCCTCAGCTTCTGCTTTTTGTTTATTGTGAATCTTAAGGGTATCTAGTTGTTCACTAAGACTCCCTAAGATGTCAGTTTTGAATTCATCAAGCATATTGCCGATTTCAGCCCTACTTACTGATCCTGTTGCAGATTTATTTGCTCTAAGGAGAGAAGGATCTCTAGGCCCTTTTTGAGTTTTTGATTTGCCTCTTGAGAGATGGATACAAAGTTCTGCTATATCATTGAGTGAAAGTTGAGAAATATCCCCTTTCCCCATCATGTTTAAGATATCTATCCATTCATCCCTAATGGCTTTTAATAAGAGGGCTTTTAAGGTCTCTTCATCCAAGCTACTCATTTTTGCTCTTTTCAAGTTATATTGAAATCTTTCAAGTAAATCTTCTAAGCTCTCATCTTCTCTTTGTATCATTTTAAAAACCTCGTCCTTGTGATTAGTAGGCATACAATAGTCCAAATACCTATCCAAAAATGTCTGTTTCATTTCATCCCAAGACCTAATGGATTGAGTGAGTAACCCCATGAACCATTTCAAGGCTTGATCCTTCAGTGTTGAAGGGAACAATTTGAGTTTCTGAGAGTCATCCAGGTAGTCATAAGTTCGACACACCACTTCAAACTCAAATAAAAATGTTTCAGGGTCCTCAGTTCTTAACCCATGGAAATTTGGGAGGACAGATGGTGATATGTTTTTCATAGTGGCTCGGGAATCCTCATTAACAATGGGAAACCCAAATAAATTATCCCCATCTCTATTTCCTCCTCCAAGGGGACCTCTACCTCCATTATTGTTGTTGTTTCCTCCTCCTCCTCTACCTCTACCTCTACCTCTACCACCTCCTTCTTCCTCTGCCATGATGGTTCTCCTAGGGATTTCAAAATCTTCTGGTTCCTCTACAAAAGGTGAATGAGAAGAGATTTCTCCTTCTTCTTCAGATGATTCCACTTCCTCAATTACAATTGGTCTTTCTGTAGGAGAAAGAGAAGAGTCTCTTCCTGGTTCAAATTCAATAGAAGGTGTAGGAGAGTCAACTCTTGGCTCTTGAATTCTAGGAATTCTAGGACTAGGAGTGTCGGTTGGAGATAAGGGAGGTGTCTCTTGTCTATCCCTTGAAGCAGATGGACTTGTAAAAATTGAACTTCGAGCTCTAGCTAAAAACCTTCCCCTAGAATCTCTAGCTCTATGCATGTCATTTTTTTTTTTTATTATTTTTATTCAAGTCAAGTTAATAGTTCTTTTTCTGATCTTCCAGTTCACTCTAGGTGCAAGAAGAGAGCATACTCAAGAAACTACCAAATCAATAACTTTCTCTTTTCTGATCCTCCAGATCACCTTGAAGTGCAAGAGGAGAGCATACTTTGATAGGTTATCAACTTCTTTCCTTGAAATTTTTATGTTTTTTTTTCTAAGAATATGGCTACTTAATTTCACTTCCCCGGCAACGGCGCCAAAATGTTTAGTCAATTTAGTGTTTCTAAATTGATGTCATTAATTGTCAACCCGGGGCTCGTAAGCTGATGAAGTGAAGGTGTACTATATGTACTTAAGCAACCTCTTAGATCTTTTTGTCGTTTGGGGGTGTTGTTTGTGGTCAATTTATCTTCCTAAGATGGAATGGAGATTTTATAAACAGATGAGTGAGTGTGTGTGTGTAAGGTGATTTCTAAATGAGTGAGTGTGTGTTACAGGTGATTTCTAACTACCTTCTAAACTTGCAAAGAAAAAGCTTGAAAGAAATAACTTGAAATGAAACTGAAAGCAAAGAACCACTTTCTAATGGCACTAGACACTATTCATGCTGCTGCAAATAAAAAGGTAAGAAAACCACTTTAAAAACCAATGATAATGTTTATCTCTTCCTAACTCTCTGCTTCCAACATATGGTACTATGTAAAACACGATTAGGAAGTAGTTAGAGATGAGTTTAAAAAATGATAAAAAAATGAGAAAAATCTACTTTAAAGACTAGTTATAATGTTTAGCTCTTCCTAACTCTCTGCTTTCAGCATATGGAATTATGTGAAGCATGATTAGGAAGTAGTTAAAGATTAGTCTAAAAAGTACTCAAAGCCAGTTGTAATTTATTAGTATTCTGATCTCTAAAAGATGAACAACTTATGATAAAGAGACCATCAATATGTCAACATACAACTTTGAGAAACTAAACTAGAAATCAGCTATGAAAATAGAGTAAAGGCAGCAACTTTGAATATGTCAACTGAAAATACCATCAGATATAAAGCAAATACACAAAGACAAAAACAATCTCGGGTTAAAAACCTGCAAAAGAACAATACTGATCAGTTTAAAATGAATGCTGGAAATAAAATGACATGAAATCAAATGGTACACTATTATACATGATGAAAGAAATAGAAATTGCTGAAAGCAGGAAAATGAAATCAAACACTATGTACACGGGCTGTCATAGATGGGGGCCCTCCATCCACGCAACCAACTTAAAAGATCAGCTACGAAAAGGTGAACAGAACAGTCTTCTTTTTATAAAACCAGCATGTCAAAATACAGTGAAAAGTGCTGTAGGAACAGCCTTCTAAAACAGAGTTTTTATAACAGAATCAGCGCAGCAATTACAATATTCAAAAAGCTAATCTATAAGCGTTGGCACACGCTTTATTTATAAGCACAGAGGCAACTACTCTCTGCGTGAACTAAGCAACTACAGCCTAACTTATTAACTACGCAGCAACACGTAGTCTTAGCTAATTAACTTGTGCAGCAAACATGTAGGCAACTCCGTGCACTTTTGAGGGAAACGGTCATCATGGGAGACAAATCTATGTTTGGATCCTGTCTTTAGCTGTCTTCGTGGCGTGGAGGAGGTGCCAGCTATAGTTCCGTGTCCCAACTGCTCACGGCTCCCGTGCCATCGTTTAGAACTTGACCGTTTGACCGAGGGAATACCTGCGTTGACCAAGGGCATACGTGACTGGTTTGGCTCAACCAATAGCATACGATCCATGTGTACATCCAACCCAACATGCCCATGTGGCTCGTTCCTTGAGAAGACACGTGGAGTATATCAAACAACAAAAAGGCTGTGGAATTGCTGAACAGCTGCGGAATTGCTGAACAGCTGCGGAAACTCTGTTTATATGTCAAAAATCTAAACCAACAGTAAAACATAAGCAAAGTTAACTAATTATGCTTAAAGACATCAAATGTAATGATCTGGGTAAGTTTATGCAGAAAATAGAGCAAAAGAGAGGGATAAGTGAGGAAAAGCTGTAGGTAATGATGGATAATCAAGTGCAAGTTAGAGGCTCTACACCAAGAGTCATCCCTGTAATGTGAAAAGTCATGTAGGAAGTCGAAAGGTCATAAAAAAGTAAAACAATCATTAGGGTAGTCCAAGAGTCATAAGGGAGGTGAATTATCACCAGATTTGTTATATATACACCCTCATAGAACATACAAAAGACTTTTCACCCTGGCTCCTCCTACTAGGCATTGGAGAGGAAGATAGTTGTTTTGGAGGAGCAAGTGACTACTCTAATGCTCCACTATTGGGGCCAGTGGTGTTCATTGTCTTGATGTATCTTGAAACTTTTAATTAATTCAGAAGCTTGTTGAGCCATCATGATTTCATGCATATGTCGTGAATATTGTAAGACTATTCTTTTAATGTCTGTGATGTATGTTGTTTTCACATGTACTAGGAAATTGAACAACTTGATTGGCTTTGGTACTTATCTCATTGAAGGTGTGTTGTATTTGCTTTAACAATTGTTGCTTACTTGTGAACTATTTCACTGGTTGATCAACGATTCATTCATATGTATATGCTCATGTGCCTTTTCTAGATTAGTACTATTAATTATCTTTAAAGGGCCCACTTTTCTCTTCCCTTCGGTAGAAGGACCTTGATATTATCCGCAACTGAACATTTCACAAGCCATACTCACTTACTGATCCGAGATTACCTATGCATTACTCTCTTGTGTTGAACTTTATAGTGAAGGAAAATCTATAAGAATATATGGTAGTTGGGCTGATACCCCATATGGGGCTCCTATTCCAAACGGTGTGAGGTCTAATTGGGACTTCACATTGTGGAGACCCCCTTGGTTGACATATTTCCAGCACTTGTCAACAAGGCATAGTGAGTCTCGCCAATGGAAAAGGCAGAGCACAAAATGCACTGCTCATTGAAAGACTCAAGTACAATAATCTAATAGCCAGCCAAATTTGTGACCAAGGATATGATATGATTTTTAGTGCCAAGAATTGTGAGATAAGAAGGTATTATTCAGGAAAATTGTGGGAAAAGGGCTAAGAAAAACAAATAATGTATACATTCTTAGTGAGATTCAAGAAGAAAAATGTTACATGAGTCAAGCAAATGAAAACTAGTTATGTCACAGACGACCGGGACATCTAAACTTTGACAATTTGGTGAATATTAATAAAACTCAAGTAGTGAGAAACATTCCCATAATTTCAAAACCTGAAAAGGTTATTTGTGCATCAAGTCAACATGGAAAGTAGACAAGGAGAAACTTCAAGACAAAGGAATGCTCAACATCAAAGCCTTTGGAGATCATCAATACAGATCTATGTAGACCAACCAGAACTCCAACTCTACAAGGAGAAGGTACTTTGTATTATTTGTAGATGATTATACTATAAATATGTGGGTATTTTTCATAAGATTAAAATCAGAAGCTCTAGAATTTTTTAAAAATTTCAAGGCTCTTGTTGAAAATGAAAGTGAATAAAAAATCAAGTGCCTAAGAACAGATAGAGGTGGAGAATTTACTTCAAAAGAATTCAATGAATTTTGTAAAACACATGGAATCAAAAGGGAACTCTCCATTTCTAGAACTCCACAAAAAAATGGAGTGGTTAAAAGAAGGAATAGATCCATACAAGAGACTGCAAGATTTTTTTTGCTTGCAACTAATTTGTAGCCTAAATTTTGGAGAGAAGCAGTTAGGGCAGTTGTATATACTATGAACAGGGCACAACTCTAGATGAATAGTGACAAAACTCCATATAAATTATGGAATGAAGACATGCTTGAGTGAAATATTTCGGAATATTTGGAAGTAAGTGTTCGATTCTCAAGTTGATGAAGGAATATTTCATGGATACTCTACAAGAAGCATGACCTACAAATGCTACAACAATTGGTTCTGAAAGATATTTGAAAATATTGATTTAAATCTTGATGAATATTTTCCTAAAAAAGAAGTCTAAATCAATGAAGAAGATCCTATCCTTGGAGATCTAGAAGAAGATGATGCAAAGGAAGAAAAGGAGCAGGAAAATCAAAAGGAACCATCTCGAATTCCGTCAAGGGTAAAGTTCGTTCAAAAGCATCATCCAAAATATCATATTATTTGTGATGTAGATGATGGAATTCAAATTCAAAGGAAGATAAAAAAAATACACCAAAAAGGAAAGATGTTGCCTGGCTATCCATGATAGAACTAGAAAATTTCACTCAAGCTAGTAAGGATCCTCATTGAATAAAAGAAATGGAAGAAGAGATGCATCAAATCGAAAAGAATGGAACATGGGAGCTAGTGCCTCGTCCAAAGGAAAATAATGTCATAGGAACCAAGTGGGTGTTCAAGAACAAGATGAATGAAGAAGGACAAATCATCAGAAACAAGGAAAGGTTGGTATGCAAGGGGTACTCTTAAATTGAAGGAATCGACTTTGAAGAAATCTTCGCTCCCCTCGCTTGATTGGAAGTTATAAGGATGTTTTTGGAATTTTCTTGTTCTAAAGGATTCCAAGTTTATCAAATGGACATAAAATAAACATTTCTAAACAATGACCTAAAGGAAGAAATATACATGGAACAATCAGAAGGGTTCGCTTTGGAAGAAGGAAAAGACGTTGTTTGTAAATTGAAGAAGGCCTTGTATAGATTAAAACAAGCTCCAAGAGCTTGGTGTGTTAGAATTTATCATTATCTTCAACAACAAGGTTTCAAAGGAGGAGTTTCTAGGAGAAATATTTACATGAAGATAGATAAAGACAACTTGCTAATCACACTTTTGTACTTTAATGACCTAATTTTTTCTAGCAACAACGATGAAATGAGTAATGAATTTTCCCAAAATATGTCAATTTTTTTTTAAATGTCGATGATTGTTGAGCTATATTACTTTCTTGGACTTCAAGTAACTCAAACCCAAATAGTTATGTTCATATCACAAGAAAAATATCTCAAGGATATGCTTAAGAAGTTTGGGATGGAAGAGTGCGTTGTTGTGAGCACACATATGATTACATGTTGAAAGCTAAGCAAGGATGCTACTCTTTACATATAAATGTTTTGAGGTCTTTTATATCTGACAACTTCACGACCAAACATCATGCAAGAAGTAGGAATGGTGGCAAGATTCCAATCAGCCCCCGAGGAATCCCATATGCTAGATGTAAAGATAATCCTCAGATATCTAAAAGGCACTTTTGATTTTGGATTATGGTACCCTAAGAGTACAAATCTTACCTTAACAACATATGTTGATACAGATTGGGCATGAAGCGTTGATGATTGAAAAATTACCAGTGGGAATGCATTCTTCTTGGGAGATTCTCTTGTATCTTGTCTTAGCAAGAAACAATAATCTGTATCTCTCTCCATAGCTGAAGTCTAGTACATAGCCACTGCATATTATTGTACACAAATCCTATGGATGAAGGAAACCTTGAAATATGTCAACATAGAAATAAATCAACCCATCACCATCTAATGTGACAACACCAACGCAATTGCTTCCACATTTGAAACAAATAAAAGGGTAGGAGGTTGAAGAGGGACCAAGGCGGGTAGCGAAGGCGACTAGGGTTACAGTCTTCTGCAGCGGGTTTCTCTCCATGGATCGGCGTAGAGGAGGGAGCTCCACTCCCTCCTACAAGGAAGCAGTGGCCAACAAGGGTAAGAAGCCTCTGGAAAAAGAAAGAAGTGATGTGGAGGAAGGAAGAAAAAACAGGGAGGAGGAATCAGACAGTACCAAATCGAAGGAGAAGGAGGGCACAAAAGACAAGGAAGAAAACGACAAAATACAGGGAGCAAAAGACAAAAATCAGAAGGGTCAGTGCAAACCCAGAGCTGAAATTACTCCTAGAGTAGTTTTAAATGATCCAGTGCTGCAGGAGCACAGAGATCACATGCGGACTTACGCAATCATATGCAAATTCATGGGGCTATGGCCCACTGAAAAAGCTTTACAAACATGGATAAGATACCACTGGAAACCCAAAGGAAGCATTGATCTACATCTGGGATCCAAAGGATTCTTTACTGTGGTGTTCACTAACATTGAAGATAAAGACAGAGTGTTTGAAGGCGGGCCCTACTTCTTTGCAGTAGCAGGGCTCTACATGTGGCCACGGATGATGAACTTCGTTCTGGAGCGGGAAACTTTTACTTCAGTTCCGGTATGGGTAAGATTCTATTCTCTACCTCTTGACTATTGGAAAACTGAATCTCTTGCAGCCATAGGCAATAAATTAGGACGGTTTATCAAAGCCTCTGAAGCCACAAGGAGGGGAAATACACCTCTTTTGCTAGAATCTATGTGGAGATGGACCTTTCCGGAGCCCTTCTAGATGAAGTCATCTTGGAGGTTTTGATGAGGAATGGGTGCAAACAGTCGACTACGAAAATATTCCATTTATATGTTGCAAATGTCATGAACATGGGCACCTTCTAAGAGACTGCCCCCTCAGTAAAGCAGAGCACAAAAGCAAAACAAACACAATGAAAGACACAGATAGCTTTCATAAAGTAGATCATAAAGGGAAAAGCAGAAAAAAAGGGCCAAAGCAACACCAAGCTGAAGGACAAAAGGTTAGTCAAAACCAGTTCCAAGTTCTTGAAGAGGATGAAGAAATATCAGCAGAAGATCAAGTAATGAAGGAAGATTACGAGAAGAAGGAAAAGGAAAAAGAAAGATAACGGACACAGGAAAATGAAAAACAGAAGGGGATCATGCTGAATAAATCAGAGTTGGAAATGGATCAGGAGATGACCTAGAGTGAAATGGATATGGAGGAAAATGAGCTACAGGAGATTCTTGACAGAGAAAACCTGGATCTAGAAGGGTTCTTGGCTCAGGGAACAACTGGCGAGGTAGAATCACTACCACAAGAAGAGCTCAATCGAATACAACAGTTATTCTTATGGAAAACCTAGGCAAAAGGTTTGGAGGGAGTAAACAACATTGAAAAACAGAGCAATGAAGGGGTGAAAGCAGTAAAAATGACTCCGGGGTTAGCACCGAGAAATCCAGGGGGGAGAAAAGAGGCAAGAAAAAACAAAACGAGCTACTGATGGAATGTGGAAAGCTTATGGTGGACTCAAGTAAGACCTAACCAGTTACTCCTTTACCAATCTTTAATTATGAAGTTCACAACTTGGAATATTAGAGGTCTTGGTAGCAAGAGAAAACAAAGAATGATGAATAATAGATGAAACAGGCAGCTTCAGATATAATTTTTGTCCAAGAAACAAAATGCTCCATTCAGAAATTAAGGCAAATCCATAGTAAATGGCTCAGTAGATTTGAGTTTCTAGAACTTAAAGCAGAAAATACAGCAAGGGGTATCCTCACTCTCTAGAATCCCCAAAAAAAATGGAATAATTGATGCAGAGGCATCAAGGAATTATTTATCAGTTGTTATACAGCCAGTAGGAGACAGGGACTCTTACCTAGTTACGAATGTTTATGGCCCTCAAAGGTTAGATGACAAAATCAGGTTCATAGATTCCTTGGTGGATCTATGAGTCAGACATGAAGGACTACCTTGGGTCCTAGGAGGAGATTTCAATATGACCAGATCTCTCTTGGAGAAAAAAGGGAGTACAAGAGCTCTAAATAAAGATTCCTTAGCCTTCCAAATTTTTTCAGAAAGCATGAAGCTTGTTGATATTGAGACAAACAATGGCCTCTATACATGGAACAATAAAAGAGGAGGGGACTCACAGGTAGCCTCCAAGTTAGATAGATTCATGATCTCTGAGGATCTCATGCTTCTAGACAAGGAAATAACAACATGAATTCTACCCTTTGGAGGTTCAGATCACTGGCCGGTTCAAATGGAAATCAAGGGCATAGGTACCCCAAGAAATAGACCTTTCAGATTTGAAAATATGTGGCTTTCTCACCCAAAATTCATCAGCAACATTGAAGAATGGTGGGCAGAGAATTTGCAAACTCAAGGATCAACAATGTTCCTGCTTCACAAAAGATTAAAGCACATCAAGCTGAAACTTAAAGCCTGGAACAAGAATGAATTTGGTAACATTTTTGTAGGAAAGAAAGTTGTGGAAAATAAAATTATGGAGCTCAACCAAGATTTGATCAAGGAAGGCTTTGATAAGGACAAAAATGACCAAGTAGAGAAACATCACCAAGAATGGGAAAAGTTGTGCAATCAAGAGGAAACTTTTTGGAAACAAAAATCAAGAGTTCAATGGCTAAAAGAAGGAGAGCGAAATACTAAATTTATAAATTCACAATAGCAAATAGGACTCACAACAGGATCTCTTCGATCAAGGACGCAAATGGGCAGATACATCAATCTCACGAGGAGATAGAAGCAGTGTTAGTTAAGCACTTTCGAGATATTGCTCAGGAAAACACTTTAGACAGGGTTCCTTTCATCAAGGACCTCATTAAGCATATCCCTAAGCTGGTATCCAGAGAGGATAACTGTAATCTCAACAGACTTGTAACCGAAAACGAGGTTAGTGAGGTCCTCAAGGAAATGCAAAATGGTAAGGCTCCAGGTCCAGATGGATTCAATGTAGATTTCTTCAAAGCTTGTTGGAATATTGTCAAAGAGGATATTATAAGGGTAGTGGAAGACTCCAGGCTGAACAGAACTATTTTGAAAGCTCTCAATACCTCCTTTATCTCCCTAATTCCAAAGCAGGATAATGCCCAAACTCCAGAGAGGTATAGACCCATCGCTTTATGCAATGTTGTTTATAAGATAATTTCCAAGGTTGTGGCCAACAGACTTAAACCTTTGCTATCTTCGTTGGTTTCGGGGGAACAATCAAGTTATGTGGAAGGTAGACAAATTCTAAATAACATCATACAAGCTCACGAGGTCATCCACTCGTTAACTAGTGAAAGGAAATAGGGTATGATCATGCAATTGGACATAGCCAAAGCTTATGATGAAGTGAATTGGACATATATCAAGAAAGTGCTTGCCACGTTTGGTTTTGATCATAATTGGATCAGATGGGTCATGGCCCTGGTGACTTCCTCCAGCTTTTCAATTTTAATTAATGGCTCTCCCTCTGAAATTTTTCTTCCTTCTAGAGGACTCAGACAGGGAGATCCACTCTCTCCTTTTCTCTTCATCCTCATGATGGAAGGGTTGGGGCGGTCCATTAAGCATGCTAGAGCAACCAGAAAAATTCAAGGACTTAAACTTTTGGAGAATGGTCAGGTTCTGACTCATCAACAATTTGTTGATGATATCATGTTACAGGGAATTCCCACGGTCAAGGAAGTGCTAGCATACAAACAGATTTTGAAGGAATTTGCTTTGGCATCAGGTATGGAAGTTAATCTTTCCAAGTCAAAAATATTTTTTGTTAATACCCATATAGCCATCCAGAGAAATGTCTCCAGAATCGTTGGATTCCAAAGAGACTCTCTCCCATCCAAGTATTTGGGAGTCCCTCTAACGGCTAAACCTATGCTCAAAAGCATATGGGAACCACTAATCATTAAGATGCAAGATAAGGTCAGGAAATGGGAAATCAGGTCTCTAAATCTGGCGGGTAGACTGGTTCTCACAAAGGCATTGTTCCAAACTATCCCTGTCTTCATGTTATAAGCTCTCCTAGCTCCAAAAGGAGTTTTACAGCAATTTAGAAACATACAAAGAGATTTTCTCTGGGGAAAAGAGGAATCAAGGAAAAAATGGGCTTTAGTCTCATGGGAAAAGATTTGTAAACCCAAGAACCAAGGAGGCCTGGGATTGGATGATATAGAGATTCTAAGTAAGGTTCTAGGTGCCAAACTTTGGTGGAGATGGGTTAAGGATCCTAAGGCCCAATGGGCAAGCATCTGGAAGAAAAATATGCCAATGCCTGGATTTCTCCTGATATTATAAGAATCTCTGGAAACATAAAGGGCTCTCCCATATGGAATAAGGCCTGGGAGAACAGAGAGGTTGTTCAAAAAAATAGTTTCTGGGAAATCAGAGATGGAGATCTGGCACTATTCTGGGAGGACAAATGGCAACAAGAACCAACTCTTTTGAGAGAGGAATTTTTGGGCCTCAAATAGGAGACAGACAACCTAGGATTAGTGAAAGTAAAGGACTTTTGGGAACATTCTCACAATACAGAAAAATGGAGAACATGGAAAAAAATAGATGGCAGAGAGAACAGGACCCTGAACAGTAGAGCAGAGACCCTTAAGAGGTTGTTGGATCAGAGGATGATTTTAGTTACTGAAGGGCAGGATCAACTAAGATGGGGCAACAACAAAGAGGGCAACTTTAACGTTAAGGAAGCAAAAGGTATTCTTCTTGGGATGGAATCCCAAGCCAAGGATAGAACTTAGCAGAAGCTATGGAGGCACAAGGGCTGGATGAAGATCAAACTCTTTATGTGGCTGGTTCACCACAGGAAAATCTTAACCTGGGATAATATTAGGAAGAGAGGTATGTTGGGACCCTCCAGATGCCAACTCTGTGAAGTCCAAGAGGAAACCATTGAACATCTTCTCAATAGCTGCATTTTCACCTCCAGGTTATGGGATTTTTTTGCTACCATCTTCAGACAGTCTGATAGAGACAAAGGAAGCATCACTAAAACCCTGAATAATTGAAGGAATCGGATTATGAGGTTCTTAACTCTGCATGGGCTCTGTTGCCAAGTTTCATCATATGGAATGTGTGGAAAGAGAGAAACAGAAGAATCTTCAAATAAGAGAAGAATTCCTCACTTTGCATGTTGGAGCAAATCTCAAAACAGCTTAAGGAGACAGTCAGCACTACAGTAAGGGATCTCCCCAAAAATCCTCCTTCAGAAGCAGAGTTATCAATTCTCAGGCAGTTAGGCATGCAAGGGCTTATTCCACAAAGTATAGACAGGAAAATAAACATGAGGGAACTGGTTGAAGATTTCTGGAATCCTCCCTCGGAAGGCTTTTTAAAGTATAATATCGATGGGGCTTCAAAGGGCAACCCGGGCATGGCAGGCTTCAAAGGGGTTCTTAGGGATGAAAATGGAAACATCATCTCCCTCTTCTATGGGCATCTAGGAAAAGCCACCAACAACATGGCAATATTAATGGCTTTGGAACAAGGTTTAGAATTACTGAAGTAGAACAATTGCCAAAATGTAATAATAGAAGCTGATTCAGAGTTAGTCATCAATGCGGCTAAGAGAATTAGTCATGGAACACGGCTGGAGAAAGTCACAAAACATTGGAGGTTATTACAGGTTCTCCATAAAATTCAGGGACATCTTCAGGGACTGCGCACACTTAGATTTATCCATGTGCGTCGAAAGGCCAACAAGTTGGCTGATATTCTTGCCAACCAAGGTGTCAGATGTGAGGATAACAGAATTTTGATGGATTGGCTCGCAATGTTGTCGAGTAACCTAAAATAACTTTGCCAAAAGCAGGAGGCAGAGGACAAAGAAGTGTATAAGAACAAAACTAAGGAAGCTAATTCGCAATGAGCAGATCTTGGCAAGATTCACTTTCATGGTCTGACAAGCCTACGGTGGAAGACAGGTCAGGGTCGGCCTCTGGAACTTGGGGAATATCTTCCCTGAACATCTCCGGTGTCAGGTGTAAGGTTATCTCGGTCAGAAGGGAGGTAAATGTAGCAAATGACGGCTCCTGTCGTGGTGGCACCATTTCTCAATTTTCAGTGGCGGGAGACAAAACCGCTTCCAAAGTGGTTTTGGTGCGATCGCACCGCTTTCAAGTTGAAGGCGGTTTTAATTTTTGGGCAGCGATTCCATTCATATCTTGACACGTGGATGAGGGTTGGACCTAAAAACCACCCTCATCGCACGCTATTGTTCGTTCACTTCAGTCGCGCGATATGCAGATCTACCATCCAACGGGATCATGCCGATCAACGGTTTGGATTGAACGAGCAGTTTGGTGGGGTCCGGGGGTTTTCCATCTTGCTTCTTCGTGGTGCGAAAAGGATCTCAGGTGTCAGATTTCTTGAGAAGATTGGACGGTTGAGATTTAAAGGCATGCTAGGTTTTTGATGGTGCGGCTTTATGTGGGGAGGGTTATCGGACCCTGTGTTTCCCACTGTTTATTTATGTTTGCACTCTTTTGCTTGGTTTCTGTCAAGCACACTCCTTGCAAGCCTTAGACCACACAGTTTGGTGGTTTGGTGTAAATGTTGTAAATTATGCTTGATTTTTTGAAATAGAAGGCACGACTCTTGCTTAAGCAAAAAAAAGACAACACCAGTGCAATCAACCTTTCAAATAATCCAATTAGGCATTCAAAGACAAAACATATCCTAATCAAGTATCACTTCCTCCAAGAACAAATTATAGAATAAAACAACAAAATCGAGTATGACAACACTAAGGAACAAATTGGAGATATCTTCAAAAAACCCCTACCTCAAGAAGCATTTGAACATCTTTGTCAAAATATGGGGTTCATCTCTCTTGCATCTCATTAAAGCATCCCTTTGCTATTGATGTCAAAGGGGGGGAAGCATGATGACAGGGGGAGCAACATGAATATCATAATGACAGGGCAGTAGCATGATGACAGGGGAGTAGCACGATGATAGGGGAAGCAACATGAGCAACATGATGACAGGGGGAGGAGTTTATGAGAAGTTTTTTCCATCACTAACAAAGGGGGATATTTTTGGAAGATTTTTTTTTATATTATTAATGTCAAAGGAGGCATCAACTCAAGGAAATGATGATATAATATCATATAGGACATCAAGCCCTTTCCAATGAGCATTAACTTGCCTCCTAACTCCTCATAGTTTGAGAGAAAATGAGTTTGCAAGTTGAAAATTTATATTTTTGAAGCCAACCAACATGAGCCTAGATAAAGACAAGTCAACTCCTACTCAAAGGGAGGTGTCTCTTCACAATAAGTCAAACAAGTACAAATACAAATGTGGACTCCTTGTTTTGGCCATCAAATCAGATTAGACAAAGAAGACGAGCATAGTAAGAGAAAAAAAGCTCACAACTCGTGAACCAAGAAAGCTAAGGAGGACGAGTTTAGTGAAGTTTTCGGTTGGGAAAATTTTGTAATGGTTATTGGTATTTTTTTGTGGATTGGATCTTGGTCTATACTTCTATTCTTTAAAGACTAGTCGGCCTCATTTGTAGCACTATCTTACTCCATAAACTCAGATTCAGTGACCTCTTAGCAACTTAGAATTGTGATAACGTTCTCAGACCAATGGTAAAGTTCTCGAAACTATGGTGAAGTTTTCAGACTTATGGCAAGATATTTCAAACTTGTGGCACTTGTATTTCAGACTTGTAGCACATACAATTCAGACATGTGGATCTGTGGTATAATTCAGACTTGTAATTATGGACTTATGATAGAAGAGCTCGGACTTATGACTGTGGCATATCTAGGATTGTGGCATAAGGATAAGAGTTTGAACCTGTGTGAGGAGACAAGCTTGAACCAATGTGTGGAAAACAACTCAGACCTGCCTATTCTTGAGGAAACATAAGGTTCTTTCTTAGAGGAAACCTTGTAGTCTTGGAGTAGACGTTTGGAGAAGAATTAAGGCCAACAAATCTTGAAGATTACCTTGGATCATCCTTTTGAAAATATCTCTAAAGTATAAGATGAGTATTGAATTATGTCTCTTGGAGCACCCTTGAAGAGACCTTGAAAACTAATTTGGAGAGGACCTATTATGCCCCTTTGCAGCAATTATGTTGAATTACCACTAAAGGAAATCTTGAATCATTTGAAGACATTTTGGATCTCTTGTGAAGTATTTTCTATAAATTTTTGTTTTTGACCAAGTTGAAGCTTGGAGGGATTGGAGTCCTAGTTGTTGACCAAGTTGGAGCTTGGATTTGTTGTGAGGATTGGAATCCTCACCCAAGGCTGGAGCCTTGAAAAATATTGAAGAATTTTTTGTACAGGCTGGAGCCTGAATTGTTTTAAAGGAGGACTAGAGTCCTCATAATCTTATTAATAAAATTATTTTTGTTCTTGTTCATAATTTTTTGGTCCTGGTTTAATTAGTGATAAAAATATTAACTGGAATAACTTAACAATTGGAAAGAAATATTAATTCACCCCCCTCTTAGTATTTCCAATCGGAAGCATCAGTTGGGGTTATCTCAGGTGTTTTGGAAAAATGGTTGTTATCTCCCTCACCTAGGTTTAATTCCCTAAGACTGACATGATGATGATAAATATTGTTGTAATGGCTACCTGCCTATGAATATTGTTGTATTGACCCTCACTCTAGCCCTAGGACTAAGAGAGATGATGATTTCTCTTGAAAGAAAATAGTACTTGAAATAACCCAAGTAGCATGGGGCACGTGGAATCTCGTATGAATAAACAAGCACCACTTTGTAAGGTTAAACACTTTTGGGTGAACGACAGCAAAATAGTATCATGAGAGAAAGGTGAAAAGAACCCCATCACTCCCAAGTAGTGTGAGGAAACTTAGAGACCAAGTCTCTAGTAGTCTTTATTTTCATCTTGAAAAATTAAGAGCTTTTCTTCACTTGTTAAAAATGGAGAGTGGTAATCAATATATATGTAAGAGGCATATTGAATCAATGTAATACTTTATGTTCTCTTGTTCAACTTCTTATGAGATATGGAGAAAGTATTATTTCTTATCAAGAGATCTTTACACTTTGAGTTATTGGATTTATTATGAAGACTAAAGTTGTTATCCAATTTTCATTAGAAAACTTACTTATTTTGGAAGGAAATTATTATATATACTAATTGAAATTCGACGTCTATAGCTATTTGTCTTACTATTTTTGCTTTTGAAACAAATATATATAAACATAATTATCATCTTTCAAAAGAATGTAAAATGTGAGATTTTTGTTATATTATAGAGCTCAAGTTCTATTGAATTCATATAATGTATTATTTATTTTTTCCCAACTTCAAATATTAAAACAACACGTATTTTCTATTTTTTCTCTAAAAACTTTTTGTTTTTACTAGGGGAATCAACGAATTGACAGGTTTCATACTCGCGTGACATGAGGTCGATTCCAACCGCTACCACTATAACCCCTAAGATTCATATGTAGCCCCTTTTGCAGACATGGGTTAGTCGGGGAGATTTAAACTTGAATCACTTCGACCATAACACTTTGATTTACACGGGCTTGCTAGTCGAGTTTCCCCCCGCAGGCAAAGAGGAGGAGCAAAACAGTAACTAGAGGAGTAAATTGTCTTCACATATTTTGCCCCAAAACTTTTGAACATATTCATCTATACATTTTTGCCACCCTTTTTATTATTTTTAAACTATTTCTTAAATTATATATATATATATATATATAGCCCCAAGGGTTAGCTCAACTGGTCGAGTCCCCATTGTTAAGTACCTCACCGATCGGGAGGTCACAGGGTTAATTCTCCTCGATGCCCTTGGGGTTAGGCCCTACTAGTTTGGTTGACTGGCTTTGAAAGATCCTCTTTGTGGTTGATTTGTGCAAATTTTCCCATGGGGATATATAAAATAAGTAAGTCAATCAATTAAATTGAATAAAAATAATAATAATTTATTACAATTAACAAAAAAAAACGATCACTAGTTATTGCAGAAGTAATGAAGTACGTCACATGAAAATGACAATTTCTAAACAAGTTTAATATGCAATGTTGTTGCTTAGTGTCTGCCGCTTAGATAGATAAAGATAATATTTAAGGATGATTAATGTACTTAGATAAGGGGATGATAATAGAATAAGAAAAGTAAAGAGACATGATTAAATTTGAAAGTAATGATATATATATATATAAAAGAATAAGATATTGGCCATAATATTGTAACAAAGCTTAAATTTATATTTGATTTTATTTAAAAATTAAATTTGTGAATCTTAAAAAGATTATCATATTTTTTTAGTTGTGGTGTACTAATAGATTATAAATTTTAATTATTTATTTTATTGGAGTGTAGATATTTAGTTTTATTTAGAAATTAAAATGTACAACATTTAAAAAGATCATATAGCTATAGTAGTAACATCCCGTATGTTTGAAGTGTGTTTATATAAAGTTTTTAGAATTCACATCACTTTAATATTGTCCTTTTGTTTCATTTTGATAACAATAAAAAGAAAACATATATCTTTATATTATTGGAATTTTAAAATATGTTTGTATTAATTAAGAATTTAAAAACATATTTATGTTTATATATTAATAACTTAATATCACAATTTAAATATTATTGTTCAAATATAGTTGTTACTTGAAATTATGTCTCTACATTACTCTCTATTTAAGCCTTTGTCGTCTGTCTCTTCATCTAGTCCTCATGATGAAACACACTTGTTGATTCATGCGTCCCCCAAAAATTTCTCTTATGTAATTTCTACCGTTCAAACATATTTATATTATTAAAAAATTTAAAATATATTTATATTATAAAAAATTATTATATTAAAAAAAATATTTAAAATTTTATTGAATATTAATAAAAATATTAAAATCATTAAATAACAACAAAGTTATTAATAATAATAAAATTATTAAAAAATTGAGAGGATAGAAGAAGCTTATTTTCTTTTTTGTCATAATTAATAAAAATAAAGCTCAAATTATTGACCAGCAAATAAATTTATATAATGCCTTCCCAGCATCACTTCAAAGCCAGCAGAGGATCACAAAGATATGAAAACTTCACATGTCGGAAAACTAATAATAAAAGGTATTAAATTAATTATTTTGAAAACCCAGAGATAACTGGTTTTACTTGACTGCATTAAATATCCAGCCATGTGTCCGATCCACTGGGTTCTTTTGTGTGCTCGTGCATGTGTCACATTTAGTACCACATATCTATTTCATTAGGAGTATGCCATTTCATGGTTAGCTTTTAGACACAAAGATTAAGGAAATATGACTCGATAAAGTCCTGGAAATCAAATAAAAAATAAAATAATAATAAAGTTAAATATCGAGATCTAGTTAATGATGACACGGGGCGCATATACGATTCATTCAATTCTTATGCTCAATATATAATTTCTTTGGCATTGTAATTGTACTGTAAGCATTTTAATTAAAATTAAAGGTAAAAATAATTTTTACACTTCGCGAGCTAAAAATAAAAATAAAATCATTTTTAACATAAATAGATAAAATTTGTCATTCAATGTACATAGAGACATCAAGTTTGGTTATACTATTGGGAGATCTACAAGAATGTTGCATTGCAAAAAATATTGTTACTTCTAAGTTCAAAGAAAAAAATGTGGTGTGAGAAAGATTTAGTAACTAAAAGAAAATTAAGATATTATAACAAGGTCATCAATCCCACCCTAGAAGATCAAAAATATCCCCCTGTTTTATCTAGCTCAAAGAAGAAAATTAATATAGCCAAGATTAGAATGAACTCTCATGAGCTCCATAGTGAAACAGGTAGTTGGGCAGTTCCTAAAACACCATGGATGGAAATGTTCTGCCATCTCTGTGAGACTACAAACATCGAGGATGAAAATCACTTCCTCTTAGAGTGAGCCGGGTGCAACCACATTAGATCTCAGTTTCAAAATCTTTGTTGCAACACTGACCTTTCTAGCCTTTTACGTTGTCAAAATTACAGTGAGCTCAGGAGGCTTCTCTCCAAGCTTTTTGAGCATAGGAATAAAATCTTAAATCAAACTAAATAATTCGGGTCTTTAGGTCCAATAGACCAAAGTTTGGTCTGAGTGGACATTAACCACCACCATCATCATCATAAACCAATAAAAAAAAATAATATATATTTTTAAAAATTAAAAAATTTAAATTTATTTATTTTCAAAACATTAATAAATTTTTATAAAATTTATTTAAAAATTTTAAAACTAATTGAATTTTTTTTTTTACTAACCCATAAACAATATAACCTACCTTCACAAATATAATAACTCAAGAATTCTAAAATGAACAAACACACACCTAATTAAAATGAACACAACACACTTTCAGAGTGGACAAACATACAGCTAACTAATATGAGCACAAACACCTTTATAAGGATGATATGACAACGACTATCTTCCATTGTTATTCACGTGTCCTCGGAGTGGAAAAAGTGACTTCCTAATGGTTGTTGATTCAAAAGTCTAAAAGTAGCCTGCTCACTAACATGGCAACACTACTCCGATAAGATAAAATCGAAGCCATTGTTTCCTTTATTCTGTGATGGGATGGATTTAAATAACATTAATTTTTTTCCTGATATATATGGATTTTTTTTTGTGATATATATGAATGGGTGTTATTTAATTTAATTTTAATTATTATTATTATTATTATTATTATTATTTGGGTCGGAGTTTTTAATTGAAATTGTCTGAAATAATTTTTAAATAAATTGTTATTTTTGTTGTTGTTTAAAATATAAATTTTGTTATAATATATAAATTTAATATTTTGAAAAATTTATAAAATATTTTAATTATAAAAAAAATTAGTATTTAAACTTATGATTCTAATAAATATTTATTTAATTTTGATTAAATTTAATAAAAAAATATATTTAAAAATTTCTAAAATGTATAATATAGATAAATTTTGACTAAACAAATTTATGTGTATATCTTAAAAAAGAAGAATGTGAAAATATACATATATTAATATGTTATGTTCTTCATTTAGAGACGTTATGATTTTTAGTAAATTGTGTGATCCCACCTGAATTTTCACTCTCCATGCTATTGATAATGCATTTGATGGTTACATAAAAAAATTCTCCATCGACTTGTTTTGGATAAGTTGTGCAGAGGTTTTTGTTTTATCCCCTTATAATTAATTACACAACATTTCTAACTCTAAAGTGAGGTAAAAAAAGAAAAAATTGAAAATAGATGATATTTTCTTTTTAAAGTTTAAAAATTGGTCTACTCATAAGGATTTAAAGCTCTAAGGAGCCTTGCCCTTCCTCACACTTTGGGGGATTTCGTTGGCACAAAATTCCACCACCTTTGAGGATACTCTTATACCTATCTTTCAAATTATGACACAAATTTGGATTTTGATGTCTCATTTCAAGACCAATTTCATGTTAAAGTGCCATGAAACCAAGCTCTTTTGAAAATAGATAAGACAATCCCATTGACATTCTTTGATGGATCTTGTAGGGTGCAGGACCATCGAATGCTCACTGTGATGGACGTGCACTGTCATCATCTCTTTTGGAAGATTCTTGATTTCAGGCCTGCCATACTGGTGTTACATGTTAAGAATTTACTTGTTTTTTTTGTAATATTTTTACCAATATTCTCCCACATGTTGAACATATCATCTATCAAATTCCATGTCTCCCCACTTTTGAATCCCAATTGAAAAAGGATATCCACAACTTTGAATACATATATCGTGCCCCTAGAGCGTTTACTTGAGTTAAGGTGCATTGAGTCCTTTGGGCGCGTGAATGGTGTGGTTCATCATAATGGGTTGACCAACTTACAACTACTTACACTTAGACTACATCTTTAGCACATATGCTTCAGTCACAAGTTAGATATATTATGTTTGCAGAATTAACTTGCAATCTTATCCAAAGCACAATGCTAACACTTCACTTGGTTTTCCTTCACAATGTTTCAATCATACACATTTAACTTCACAAGTATGCTACCAATTTAGCTTCATCAAAATCAAGTATAACCATACAATGCGTGTGCATAAATTTATCTTCATCAACATCAAGTAAAACCATAAGAGAGAAGGAAACCCTTCAGTTACCTTGTTTTATACCATACATGATCCAGGGGATCCAAAAAATGCTCAAAAATCAAAGTGCTAAAAATCTCCCAAAACCAGTGCCAATTTGTAGAGCTTGTCAGTCTAATTCCAATGATGATTCAATCACCTCCACCTGACACCGTATGAGGAAGTTATGATGTTCTAAAATTTTGGCCACACAATGAAAAAGTTAACTTGCAGGGTTGACTGTGTAGGGTACGATCGCTGGCGTAGTAGTCCGTATGATGACATGGAAGGTCGTGGTTGGTTGTACGGATGGATATGTGGACGAATTAGAAGAGGGAATTTGGCAGCTAAATCAGCGTACGTTTGTTTGGGTGGACTAATCACAAGCCACAACGTGGGCCAATCGAAGGGTGCCACGTGGCCTTATGAGAGACACCAAGTGGCCTTGGATTTAGCACCAAAATTACTGTTAGAACGACCGACCATCCACCAGTATAATCCCATTGGAATTATTTGATGGAGCTTGTAGGGTGCAAGATGTTCGAACACTCACTGTGATGGACGTGCACATCATCTCTTTTGGAAGATTCTTGATTTCAAGACCTGCCTTACTAGTGTTACATGTTAAGAATTTACTTGTTTTTTTGTAATATTTTTACCAATATTCTCCCACATGTTGAACATATCATCTATCAAATCCCATGTCTCCCCACTTCTAAATCCCAATTAAAAAAGGATATCCACAACCCTGAATACATTTGTGATGCTCCTAGAGCGATTACTTTAGTTAAGGTGCATTGAGTCCTTAAGGCACGCCACTGGCGTGGTTCATCTTAATGGGTTGACCAACTTACAACTACTTACACCCGGACCACACCTTTAGCGCTTATACTTCAGTCACAAGTCAGATATATTAGGTTTGTGGAATTAACATGCAATCCTAATCCAAGCACAATGCTAACACTTCACTTGGTTTTCCTTCACAATGTTTCAATCATACATATTTAACATCACAAGTATGCTACTAATTTAGCTCCATCAAAATCAAGTATAACCATACAATGTCTGTACAACGATTTTCATAAGAGAGAGGGAAACCATACGATTACCTTTTTTATATCATCCATGATTAAGGGGATCTAGAAAATTCTAAAAAATCAAAGTCCTCAAAATCTCCTCAAACCAACATTAGGTCGTAGAGCTCGTCATTTTGATTCCCACGATGCTTGAATTGCCTCAATCTGACACTGTATGAGGAAGTTATGATGTTCTGAAGTTTTGGCCAAACAATAAAAAGTCAACTTGCAGGGTTGATTATGTAGGATATCACTGTTGACGTGGCAGTGTGTATGGTGATGTGGCAACTTGTGGTTGATTTTACATGGTTGATTATGTATGATATGACGGTTGACGTGGCAGTGTGTATGGTGATGTGGCAACTTGTGGTTGATTTTACATGGTTGATTATGTATGATATGACGGTTGACGTGGCAGTGTGTATGGTGATGTGGCAACTTGTGGTTGATTTTACGAACGTGCAGGTGGACAATACATATGAGGGCATGTGGCCACTGACTTGACGGTGATGTGGCAACTTGTGGTTGATTTTACGAACGTGCAGGTGGACAATACATATGAGGGCATGTGGCAACTGACTTGATGGTGATGTGGCAACTTGTGGTTGATTTTACGAACGTGCAGGTGAACGTGCAGGTGGACAATATATATGAGGGCATGTGGCAACTGACTTGATGTATGGTTTTTTGGGTGGACCAATCACAGGCCACCGCGTGGCCCTATGAGAGAAACCAAGTGGCCTTGGATTTGGTGCAAAATTTTTATGAGAACGATCGACTAGCTCCAAGCAGAATCGAATAGGTAACCTCCAGCATGTTAAACCAACTTTCGACCAACTAGCCATAAGCTCTGCTTGTTAAACAATGAGTGTCGGTGTTATTTAAACTTTAATGGTTCGGCGTTTGGGGCAGAGGGCCGGGTCAGTGGGCATGCCCGACTAGCCTAGCCCAGGTTCTATGTATATCAACATGATGAGCGACGACGGATTGGGGTTGGGCGAGTGGCATTCCAATTGTCCCCTGGTCATTTATCAACATGAAACCGAGGGCGAGGAGTGTGGCGGGCGCTTGGCCCATGGCCCACGACCCGTGGTTATATATGGCCATACAATCGACGGGAGTTAAGGGCGCGGGCCAATGGCCCATTAAAAAATTAAAAGTCAATGTTTAAATCATAATGTGCCATACCAGCTAACCCCAACGGATCGAACCCAAGACCTCAGGTTTCCAAACCAACACGCCCACCAATATGCCACTAGCCTGTTTGTTGATCAGTTGGTTGAGATTTTTCATTTTTTTGTAGAGTTTGCAGACAAAATTTGAAAGGAGGACATTTTACCCGTTTTTAAGCCTTTCTGAGAGCCACAAGAGCCTAGCCAGGGGCTTTTGAGCATTCTGGATAGCATGGGAGAATTATTTTTACAAGATCAGGCTTCTAATTTGATGTGATTAGCAGTTAACCATCTTAATAAAGCGGTCACCATTCGAAGCTAGACCTGAAGACGTAGCCCAAGATGGGTGAACTTCATTATCAACTTGTGTTTGTCTTTTGCTGCATTTTTTTCCTCCCAACTTTTTAAAATTTCTGCAAATAAACTTAAGTTTGTGTGTTTTCACCATATCAATCCGTTGCACAAATATAAATAAACTAACCTGCAAATTGATCAATAAAACCTTCACTTTTATTTTTGGATCAATTCGGTATCAAGGATGGTTTTTGTGAAGGCTTGATAGAATTTGCAAGGTATTTGAATGATTACAATTTCTAGATTGAGAAGAGGAGAAGGAGCACTTGAAGAACCTAACCCTCAAGTTGGCTCAAGAAGACCACATACTCCACAAGTCATGGCACTTGAAGAAGGACAAGGATAAGAAATTATGTCTGAGGATGAGAGAGCTTTCAGAAAATCTTTCTTTAATATGACTGAAATGGTGAAAGTGTTGTATAATGAAAGAACATGTCAATTGCAAGGAGAAAGTTCTAATCAACAGAAATGTGATGATAGTGATGGGAGTAAGACTCCACCTCCTCCTCCTTCACATCCTCCTTCACCCCCTTATTCACCTCCTCCTTCACATAAACCAACTCCTCCAATCTCTAAAAGGACATGCTAAGTCTCCTTTGCTTAAGCTTGATGTCAAGTTTGAATTGCCAATGTATGATGGAGAAGTAAATGCTGAAAAGTTGGATAATTGGGTTCATCAAATTGAATTTTATTGCAGGATCCAAAAGATTGATGATGATGTCACAAAGATCCAACTTGCTTCTCTTCGATTGGGAGGTGCAACTATTATCTAGTGGGAGGCAAGAACTCAAGAAGATTTGAAGAAAAGAGGTAAAATTATCTCTTCTTGGAATGATTTTATAGTTGCATTAAGGAAGCAATTTTACCCATTAACTTGCATGCAAAAAGCAATAATGGATTGGCAGAATTTTAGACAAGCTAAAGGTCAAAGTGTCCAAAATTACACACAAGAATTTAGAAAGAGAGCTTTAATCTTGGGTGTTGATTTGACCTCACACGAAACTCTTCTCAAATATATAGGAGGATTGCATAGCTATTTGAGACATACTATACTTATCTTTAACCGCACCAATCTAGATGAATTATGTGTTCAGACTACTCATTTATAATCAAGAGACAAGAATGTTCCTCAAGAGAAGCAAGAAACACTTTAAGTATGGAGACAAAGGTAAAGGAAAAGCCAAAGGCAAAGGAAAGAAGAATGATACAATTAAGAAAGAGGGAGAGAAACTCACTTGCAAGCATTGCTCAAAAGATGGCCATGATGAAGACCATTCTTGGAAATTACATCCAGAATTGAAGCCAAATAAGTTTAATAAAAAGGGGAAACAAAATATTGTTGCTATAACTTGACAAGATCTAGGATTTCATTTAGGTGATGGAACCAAGATCACAACCATGGGAATGAAAGGTATATATTTTACTAAAAGTACTAGTTCTTTTAGCAAGTTTGTTGAATCTCAAAATGATAAAGAAAGAAGTCAACTTTTTTCATATAAGGGTCATTACAAAGCATATAAAGGTTGATACACTATTTGATAGTGGATCTCAAGTCAATCTTATTTCTGAATCAATTGTCAAGAAACTTAATTTAGAGAGAACACCTCATGCAAAACCTTACCCTTTGGGTTGGGTATGTCACGATGTTAAATTGCAAGTGACAAGAAGATGTAAACTCAAATTTTCCATCACAGCTGATTTCTTAGATGAGGTTGAGCTTGATGTTGTACCACTTGAAATTTATGGGATTGTCTTAGGGAGTCCATATTTATATGACCGAAAAGACATATTCTATCATCATGAGAACAAGTATCATCTATTCAAAGATCGAATAAAATATATTATTAGAGCACATCGCAAGAAGATGAACTTATCTCTTGTTGCATGACAAATGAAAAGGCTTGTGAATGCTAGTAATAAATTTGTTTTGTTGATGATAAACGCTAAAGATACTGTTGAATCTGAAGCTTTCTCAGGATGTGATTCTAAACTCAAGCAGGATTTGGTTGAAGATGTTAATACTTATGACAAGATGTTTTAGGAACTTGAAGGGTTACCTCCAAAAAGAGGAATCCAACATGAGATTCAATTGCAGTAGGATGCACCACTTCCGAAATTTGGCATGTACAAAATGTCAGTATTGGAGAATGCAGAAATCAAGAAACAAGTGCAAGAGTTGCTTGATAAAGGGGTCATCAGACCCACCACATTTCATTGTGGCTCTCCTATTGTTTTGGTTCCGAAGAAAGATGGTACATGGCATATGTGTGTGGATTTCGGAGCTTTGAACAAAATTATGGTAAAGAATCACTATCCTATTCCTTGAATTAATGATTTGCTAGATCAGTTAAAGGATGTTTTGTTTTAATAAGTTGTCATTGAGAAGAGGTTTTCATCAGATAAGGATTACTGAAGGTGATATTTGGAAAATTTCTTTTAAGAAAAAACAAGGGTTCCTTGAATGGTTAGTAATACCCTTTTGGCTTTGCAATGGACGTGCTACATTCATGAGGGTTATGAATGATGTATTGCGACTATTCCTTGATGATTTTGTCATAGTCTACTTAGATGATATTCTGATTTATAGTAAGACTCGTGAAGAGCATGTCAAGAATGTAAGACAAGTTCTAGATGTTTTGAAAAAGGAAAAGTTGTATTTGAAGATGTCAAAATGTGAATTTGGAAAAACCTCTTTGGTGTACTTAGGTCATATTGTAGGGGGTGGTGAATTGAAGATTGATCCCTCCAAAGTTGATGTTATTGTGAATTGGCCTAAACCCAGTAATGTAACAGAAGTTAGGATCTTTTTGAGAGCAACCCAATATTGCAATAAGTTTATTACCAACTTCTCATCTATTGTAGAACCATTGCATGCTTTGACAAGTGTGAAGCAGATATTTTAGTGGGGAGGAAAACAATAGAAAAACTTCAACTCTTTGAAAGAGAAAATCATTACAATACCAGCTCTAGCACTTCAAGATCTCAAGCAGCCATTTGAAAGTCAAACCATGCAAGTGAATATGCTATGGGAGCAGTGTTGATGCAACATGGTAAGCCAATATTTTTTCATTCTGAGACCTTTTCCAATGTGGTAATTAACTATCCAACTTATGATAAAGAGTTATATGCTTTGGTTCAAAGTGTGAAGAAATTGAAGCATTATTTGATGGGTAAAGTAACGATTATTCATACTGACAATCAACCTTTGCAATATCTTCAATCACAAACTAAGCTACAACAAACTAGACATTTCAGATGGATGGGATTTTTGTAGCAATTTCATTTGGTCATTAGGTATAAGAAAGGTATTTACAACAAAGTTGCAGATGTGTTATCAAGGCTTATGGTCAATGCATCTTTCATTCTTAAGCATCACTCAATCATGCATGAAAGTTATATTGAACAATATGTTCTTTTTGTGCTACTAGTAAGCCAAGTAATAGGAAATTGGGTTTGTACACTCCACTTCGTATTCCTTCTCATCCTTGGGAAAGCATCTCTATGGATTTTGTATGGGGACTACCTATGACTAGAAAAGGTAATGATTATTTATATGTTGTAGTGGATAGATTTAGCAAAATTTGTGTGTTGATGCCTTGTAAGAAACAGGTGAGAACTAAACAAACTGCACAGATGTTCTTCCAGAATGTATGGGTTCACATTGGGTTGCCCACTTCTATTGTTTCTGATCGATATTCTTGGTTCATCGGGAAGTTTTGGTCAAGTTTATGGGAACTCATGGACACAAAGTTGAAGAAGAGCACACTATTCAATCCACAAACCAATGGTTAGACAAAGGTAGTAAACAAAACAATAGTGGATCTCCTTCATGGATATTGTGGTAATAATCCTAAGCTTTGGGATAAACATTTACATTACATCCAACATGCCTATAATTGTGCCAAACATTCATCTACAAAAGTATCTCCATTTGAAGCGTGTTTTGTTTATTTACTAAAGTCTCCTTTGGATTTTATCTTTGGTAAAGACATTACAGTGGATGAACATAGTGATGTGGATAAAGCCAAGCATTTTATTGAACAAATCTAGTTGGTGCATCAAAGGGTACAAGAACAACTAGAAAAAAACCAAGCCAAGTAAAATGCAAGGCATGATGAGGATCGGGTTCATCATGATTTCCAAGTGGGAGATCAATTTTGGTTATGCATCAGCAAGGAAAGATTGCAAGGTGAAGGTAAAAATCTCAAACCAATCAAATATGTTTGTTTCAAAATTTTGGAGAAGATTGGTGACAATGGTTTTCGACTAGATTTTCCACTTTATATGCAAATTTACTCTGTTGTGAATATGGAAAAATTGAGATTGTATGAGCCTCAACATTATCATTGATCAGAAGGAGAATGTTCAATTTCCATCTATAGAATATTTTTCTCCTGAATTCTTGAATGAGTTGTAGGAAGACACTATTATTGACACGAGAATAAGGACTTCACGCAGAGGCAATGTGGAGTATCTTTGTGTGGGGCTCAAAGGTACCAATCCAAGAAAAGCAAGGTGGATAGAGATCAGGAAAATGAGGTAGTTGTACCCACACTTGCTAAGTAAAAACATACTTTTGGCTGTCCAAAAGCTTCTAGTGGGGAGTAGCGATGCAAGGGATCTGGAAAATTCTCAAAAATGAAAGTGCTAAATTTGGAAACTAGTGCCAACTCGTAGAGCTCATCGTTTTGATTCTAGTGATGCTTGAATCGCCTCAATATGACACTGTATGAGGAAGTTTTGATGTTCTGAAGTTTTGGCCAAATAGTGAAAAAGTCAACTTATAGGGTTGAGTGTGTAGGGTATGATTTCTGATGTGGTAGTATGTTTGGAGACATGGAAGCTTGTGGTTGGTTGTACATACATGCATGTGGACAAATTAGATGAGGGCATGTAGTAGCTAACTCGGCCTACAATTGTTTGGGTGACCAATCACAAGCCACCACGTGGGCCAATTAGAGGGCTCCACGTGGTCCTATGAGAGGCTGCCAAGTGGCCTTAGATTTGACGCTAAAATTATTGTTAGAACAATTGACTAGCCCCTAGCGGAATTGAATAAGCAACCTATGACACATTAAACCACCGCCTGGCCAATGGTCCACAAGAGATTCTTGTTAAACAATAGGCGCAAGTGCTATTTAAACTTTAATGTTTCAATGGTTGGGGGAGAGAGTAAGGTTGGTAGGCAACCTTGGTTCTATGTATATCAATGTGACCGATGGTGACGGATTGGGGTTGGGTAAGTGGCATAGTGCCTTGCCCCTGGTCATTTATCAACACAAACCGGGGGTAGGGAGTGTGGAAGGTGCATGGCCCATGGCCTGTGGTTATATATGGCCATACGACTAATGAGAGTTAAGGACGTGGGCCAATCACCCATTAAAAAATAAATAAATTAATGTTTAAACCATAACGTGCCATACTAGCTGACCCAGATGAATCGAACCCAATACCTCAGGGTTTCAAACCAACGCGCCCACCAATAGGCCTCAGGCCTATTTGTTGAACAATTAGTAGAGAAAATTGTTTTTGTTGCTGAGTTTGCAGACAAAATTTGAAAGTGGTATATTTTTCTTGTTTTTAAGCCATTTTGAGCGCCATAAGATCCTAAACAGGGGTTTTTGAGCATTTTGGACAGCATGGGAGCATTATTTTTGTAAGTTAAGGATTGTATTTTGATGTAATAAGCACTTGAGCATCTTAATAAAGTGATCACCATTGGAAGCTGGACCCGGAGACGTAGCCCAAGATGGGTGAACTCCGTTATCAACTTGTGTTTGTCTTGTGCTGCATTTTTGTCCTCTTAACACTTTAAACTTTTTGCAAATTAACTTAAGTTTGTGTGTTTTCACAATATCGATTCGTTGCACAAAGATACATATACTAACCTACAAATTGATCAATAAAACCATCACTTTTATTTTTGGATGAATACAACTCTTCAATTAACAATACAATACAAGACTCTTGGTTTCTTCCAACACTTACTTACCAAAACAACAATTGACAAAGTCATGCCACAACCCAAGGATCATAGGCATGGTATGACAGTTTTTCGGCTCGTACGCAAACAACTGCAACCGAAAATAGTTTGAAAACTACAACAACTGGCTCCTTTAACTCGCCTTCGTTCCTTGGTTGGCTCACTCGATTAAAGTGAGCTCACATACATCTCTTGTTTCACCTTTGCGCCATGCGATATGAATTTTCTAAACGATGTCTCTCCACTCATATTTCATCTCTTTTTCCTTTCCTTCACCTTGGTCGAGTCTCCCCCAAATTGTCTCAACCTTTCAGTTACTTATATGTGACTTTGGGCATGCAAAGGGATGCATCCACTAAGTGGCACGTCAGTTTGGTTAACGACCTTTCAGTTCTAGCCAACTTTTTCACGATGAAACCCAAACTAGCCTTCAAGCTAACTGGGGCTGACTAGTATCTCGATCTCCCACTTCATTGCATGTCTCGATCACCCACTTCATCGCGCGTCTTGGTCCCTTGTCTCGTGCAAGCCTCAGTCTCTTGTCTCATTGCCCATCTTGGTTGGTCATCTCATGCACATCTCAATTGGTCTTCTCATGCACATCTTAGTTGGTTGCCTTGCCACACATCATGACCACATCTTAGCTCATATCGTGCATCATAATCTTGGCTCATCACAAGTGAAACCCAAAAAATGTTGCACTTTCGTTGCAAATGATGCAATGTCCATTCAACCTCACAATTTAGCTCACCTCGTCTCTTGGTGGCTCATGTGCGCATCTTTGAGGGCCTTACATCCTCCCACACTCTAAAATGTTTTCATCCTTAACAATGAACCTATCTAGTAATCCATCCATCACCAAAGATAACATGAACACTGCAAGTAGACTTTCCTTTGCATCTGAACAATCTACCTATCATACGACTCATTAAGAAGGAAGAATCTTGTTTATCAGAAAACATCACATCAAACTTCATGAATGTCCATGTAATAACGTCATGTGCTAGATCCCCTCATGTCATCAACTAATCAGATAGCTAATATGATCATAGTGCCAACTCCACTAGAACTCATGCACCCAAACATGCACAACCATCATCACATCCTCATGTCAACAAAACGTATCCTCATCCTGCTCTTACTCATCATCGTTGAGTACCCTACATGGCACCTCATGCATCTTTGGACGCACTTGTAACATACCCCATACTATCCCTAGCCCTTACTAAGGGTAGAAGGAGGCAATTACTCTGATGACCTGACCTCCAAAGTCCAGTTATGAAAATATGGTCTAAATTTTTTGACCATTTCCAACTAACACAAAACTTAAAATGGATAACATCGTTGCATTCATCTTGTCAATACCTTCCAATGTTATAAAATTTGTCTTAATTGGGCTTCGAGATCAAAAGATATGTCCAGTTAAAGACTAACCGATTAGAACTGGCCATGTCATTTTGACTTTCCACATGGCACCTACGTGGTCCCCATGTGGTGCCCATGTGGATATCCATGTCATTTCCTACATGGCAGTTGCCGAACCAATCATGCTAGGTCACATCATATCAGTTATCGACCCGTTCATGTCCAGGGTCACGACCTTCCACAACCATAACACATATATATTATAAACATATGACATGCGAGCCCCCTTTTGTCACCTCACCCAGGGATAAAATCCCAACGGGGTTTGTACTAGTCTCCCTTTGTAAACTATGGGGTAGAATCTATGGGGTCCATCCTACGGTGAGAAGCGCTTATATATTTCAACAGTTCATATTTACAAGGGGTTTCCCTACCAACGACCCCACATTGTTGCATTATCCTGATAGTTAAATCCCAACAAGGTTGAACATGCCTCCACTTGAAACTTCTAGGGTAATTCCATCGAGGTTACATGAATGGCGCTTATGCTTCCACAACATCCAATGGTTCAGATATTTCCTGCTCATGTGCCCTTGGTCACGTCACCCAATCATATGGTGATACAGGGGGTCTACCTCTTAACCCCCGACAATTTAAATTCAACTAGCATCACAACATATGTAAATATGTTTTCGAATTTCTCCCCGTCGTTAGTGCTCAATCACAACGCTTGCAAACATGACCTATTATGATTCAATGGTTGGGCCCTTAATGCCTTAAGGCCCAATCCTTGCTCGATTCCATAAAATCATATATACATGTTGTTGAAAATGCAACAAGAAAATTCTAATTTAATTTTGTCCTTGAATCAAATTGGGAATAAAATTGTACTTCCACATCTCATGACAACTTGTATTAGTTAACTAAGTTAATTTGACTTAGTTGGCTCAGTTAATTCAAGTTGAGGGTCTAACTTGAGTCATGTAGAGTGTATCCTACATTATAGGATCCCTAGTTGAGTTTATTTTGAGTTGTAATTAATTAATTTAGTTTAATTGAGTTAAAGTCAGTTAAACTAGTTCCAACTGTTGGAGGAACTAATGGGAGGTCTAGTAGTGTGGTGTTGCCTGTAGTGATCTGAATTGTACAGGTGGAGCATGCAGTCAGAGGAAGGCCTATTAGGATTGCACAATTCCAATTGAGGAATTTACCTAATTAATAGGGGGCCAATTCCCAAGGAAAAAACACAAAGAAATAGGGACTTGGGAAAGAAAAAAATTGGTTAAGTATTGGCCAAATAGAGACAGTGCAAAGGTTGCTCGGGCTTGAGCAAAGCATTGTAATCTTCTCATATTTTCTGACTAATGCAATATACAGATAGCAGGGGTTTTTAACTGTGGATTTCCCGAGGAAATCATTGTGTAATGTGTTGATTGAATTGTTTCTCTTGTATGCTTCGTGATTTCGCAATCGTTTAATTGTTTATGCTGATGAGTAGAGTAGATTCAAGTCTATTGTTTTAGTATATTACAATTATCAGTTTGAATCTACAAGGAATTTCTACATGGTATCAGATCATAAATCACTCTAGAAGAGGAGAATACGAGTTTGTCTTTTGGAGATGAAATCAAATTTGCAGTATCATACTTCAGAGCCATCAAGATGTCATTCTACGGATTGAGACTCGAATATGCCCTTGAGGGTAGTTCGAACTATATTACTTGGAAAGACATGATGGAGATAGTGTTGGAAGACAACAAGCTTAAGGAATTCATAGACAAATATATTCCTAAGCCTCCAGCAGTTGATGCTCAAGATCTGGCATAGTGGATAAAATGTGTTGCAAAGGCGAGAAGGATTATCTGATAAGGAGTTCGATATCATATTGTCTCGAACCTCCACAGTAAGGAGATTCTATATGTAATGTGGAAGGCCTTGACAGACCTGTTTCAAAACAACAGTGACCACATAAATCTAGCATTGAAGGACAAGCTTGGGAAAATCAAGATGGAGAATGACAACACTGTAATAGCCTTGGTGAAAATTTTATGTAATAAAAGTTAAAACCAATAACCACGAATGAATGGGACACTTATTCCAAGCAGAATGTTGGGCAAGACATCCTAGGGGGTGTTCATTGGTTTGTTTATGGCTAAGGAAATTGGCAAAGGCAATGGATAAGGCTTTGGAAAGGCAAAAATGGCATTTTTTGGCACAATTATTTACGAAAATAATGGAAATTAGGAGAAAAAAGAGGTGAAAGGTCACAGGTTGCACGCGAGGAGGAAAATGAAGGAAAATAATGGAAAATGAAGAAAATAGAGGCCTCATTCATAAAAAGGCTTATGAGGATCAGTTGGTAACCTTTTTGTCAGTTTAGTTTTGGAGCTCTTTCATTATTCTCTCTCTCTCTCATACTCTTGGACACTTAGAGTTTTCTTGGAGTACTTTGGCATTGGAGCAAGAAAGGAAAAGAAGGCAAAAGGAAGCAAAGATCAAGCAGGGAAAGGTAGGATAAAGTAGCTACAACAGGCTTCATTGCAGGTATCAAATTGCATGTGTATTTTCCTTGCTATATTTGGCATGCATGGGATTGCATGTGTTCTTTTCCACCATGACATGGGTATTTCCAAGTGTGATAGTATTTTCAACCTAGCCTTGCCATTTCTTGATAGTTTTGATGAGATGGGTTTTCTCATTCGGTTTATGTTGGATGGACGGATTGGATTCGAAGCTGAGTGGGGTGGATCTCTGAATTGATAAACACATGGTGTAGTGGTCCCTGAACTAGATTGAGGATCACGAACCCACTAGCCTAGTAACCTCTGAACCGGATATTGGGTTTTGGTAAAGCCAAATTGTGTGCCTTGGTGGGCCTAGGAATCCTTGTCAATGAATGGCAGGATATACGGTAAAGCCAAGAGTGTATTTTCTCTCTGTTGGGCCTAGTGATTCCAGGATGGAATGAATAGTAAAGCCTGGAGAGTATGTCTCGGTGTAGGGCCTAGTGATCCCTGGATTGGACTGCGGATGCACGGTAAAACCCGAGAGACTAGGAGGCACTCAAATTCCTCACTGTGTAGGCGAAGAAATCTAGTGGCATCCACATTGATTGGTGTTTTTGATGTGTTCTATGAACATTCATGCTTGGAATAGGGCACGGGGATGATTGGCTGAAGAGAGACTTGGCGTAGACAATCTATGGTCGGGTGGAACGTGGTAGTCCCATTTTCGATTGGTTCATTGCATTGATTAATGAGAAATTCATTCCATTGATTTTCATGTGTAGATTTACTGATATATATATGGATTTTGATGGTTGATATGTTCATTGTAATTATGTTCTTATTATACTAGTTATATGCACATTTTATGACAACAACTATGTATGGATCTCAACATGTTTTACTAATATTTGAATGGATATGGTATCTATGACCTAATAAGTGATAAGGCAACAAATGACATGAGGAAACAATGGTTCATGGTGATTCTCGGATAAGTATGAGATCCCTACACTTAATTATGTTGTTTATAGTTGTAGGTTACATGTTGACAATATGTTTGATGAAATGTCTGTCATGGCTAGTATGGGTCTGCCTAAGGTCTTGATCAACTATTTACTTTTGCATCATTTTTTCCGTGTACTTTACTTGATTCTGATCTTTGATTCCATTTTGGGTAGTGGCCTGGGCTTCGAGCCTGAAAAAGTGGCTTAAATCTTAGGGTCGCCCTCTTTCCCATAGCATGAGAGCGACTATAGCCTCAGAGGTCTAGAACAACAGTGGTACCCAGGGACATGTTGTCTAAGTGGCTGACTTGTCTTCTGAGGGTTCTATTGATGATGTTGGATGACTGTGTGTGATGTTTCGCCGATTCCACTTCCTTAAGGTTACCTAGGAGGTCGAATTTGATCATAGTAACCTCTCGTCTCATGTTTACCCCGGTTGGCATGGTTACTTGGGTGGATGTGGGAGGACGTTGTTATAGGGTGTTATCAGAGCATGGTTCAATTCTCAGATTGGATGGATTGATTGTGTTAGTCAGGCAGGCATGTCAGTTGCATGTGTGTCTCTTACTTTTTGCAATTTCTTGATGTTGGATTAGGGTTGTAGTATGGTTATCATGGAGAATTTGATGTTGATTTCATGAAGAATATTTGACATGAGTATGTGACTGACTGTATGTGCTTATTTTTCACTTACCTATTGATTTTATGTCACCTACTTACATCCTTGTATGTTAGGTTACATTCTTGAATATTTTGATTACATGCATCAGTCTTGTAGGTTGATTACAAGAACTCATCGATTATGTTCGACTACATGCGATTATGTGTATTTGTAGTTGGTTAGGCATTGATTATGCATATTGTTGGTTGCATGTAGCAATGTGTATAAGGGAGTAATGGTTGTTGTCATGCATGAGGTCATAGCCTGCAATGTTGATATGGCCTTGCATTGATGACTGGATACTAGTTAGAGTGATGTTTTTGTGTTGATACATTTACTTGTGTATGTCAATATGTTGTTATGATTATGTTGTGATCTTGCAAACAAGGTATCCTCCCTGAGATATACTAAGGTACGTTGGTTTATTTGATTTGGTGATCTGACATATTATGCATTATAGGAAGAGAAAGATCAAATGGCTAGCAAGGTGGTAGATTACGTAGAATCTCCCTATGCATTAGATGAGTAGCGTGGTGTGGGGAATACTTCTGATTTAATTGATACATTGAGAAGCTTGAAGGAAGAGATAAGGAGTTGTATGGCAGATATTGATCAGATCATACAGGCACAAGAGATGCAAGTAGAGGTCAATGCTATACTTCTTCAGATTTTGTCAGAACTTCAGCGATAAGGGCCGCTTCGAATCAGCTATGCCCATGAGGATGGGACTAATGGAGCATATGGTGGTAGATCTCCTGGTAGACACAGGTTGAATAGATCTGACACAGTGAGAGATGGCAGGTTGTTGGACACTATGGAAAGGGGGGGCAATGAGTACATGTATTTTTCTAGTTCTAGTTCTCATAGACATCATGATTGTCGTCGCTATCATCCTTGCAAGAGGAATGATAGGGGATACTTACTGGATGAATTCAAGAAAGATAAACCATCTACTTTTGATGGAGATGTGAAGAAGCCAGTAGATGGAGAGGCTTGGATACTTGGGATGAACAAATTCTTTAAGTTGCATGAGTACACAGATAACATGAAGGCTAGAATAGATATCTTCATCTTAAAAGGTAAAGCATACATCTGGTGGGAATATGTTAAGTGGGTTAGAGACATTAGGACAGATGACTTAAGATGGTGGGAGTTCAAGAGAATTTTCAGGAAGAAGTACTTGTTAGAGAGTTACTACGATAGTAAGGCAAAAGAATTCTATGAGTTAAAGATGGGATCAATGACAGATGAAGAGTACATGACCAAGTTTCTGGAACTATTGAGGTATGTACCATATCCTACTGATGAGAAGGCTAAATTTCATACATTTGTTAGTGGTTTGCCTTAGTATTTAGAGATAAGATTGAGTATGACGAGCCTTGGTCACTTGAGAAAGTTATTGAGAAATTGAAGCATTTCTATGAGCAATAAAAGTGTACGAATGAATCTCAGCATGGATGGAAAGGAAAAGACAAAGGTAGAGGTAAATGGCAGCCTAAAAGGACAAGGCCTCAACATGTAGATGGGAGAGAAAATGTGGCATCGCAAAAGAGATTTAATGTAGCTAGACAGGACATGGGCCACAACAGCAGTAGCATAGAGGTGAGGGCACTGGTCGGTTGGAGTGTTGGACATGTGGTGAAGAACACCTTAGGAGAGATTGTCCGCAACATCAGGGTGGAAGGCCTAAGATATACAGTGCACAGGAGGCATAGACTATTGGGGATGTTGGTCAGAGTATTCCACGTATCTATGCAACAGTGGACAACGGGCAAGCAGAACACTAGGAATCTATCATTGAGATGGACAGTAAGCTTTGTGATCAATTTATTTCTATTTTGATTGACCGTGGATCTAATTATAACTATGTTAGTCCCGAGTTGGTGGATAATTGTGGTTTGAATAAGGAGTTGCATGCAGAGTCTTGGTTACTGCAGTTGGCTACAGGTACAAAGAAGCGAGTGCATCATTGGATAAGTGCTTGCAAATTTGATTTGAATGGTATGCCTACTGCAACACTTTTGAATGTTTTACCATTGGGATCATATATTAATATGTTATTGGGCATGGATTGGTTGTATCTGCATAGAACCAAGGTTGACTACTGTTATAGACATTTTTGGGCACTGCAACCCCAAGCATAAAATGTCCATAAACCAAGGGCTCCTAAGTCCCTAAAAGTGTTGTTCTAACCCCTAAAGGAACAAGGTCAACTGATTACAACTTCTCCCAGAAGTTCTCCATGAAAAACCACTCAGAACTGGTCAAAACATGATCATTTCACCTGCTCCATAGGCAAAGCGCATTGCATCTCACCTAAGTACACTCTGTGGGTGTGTTGCATTTCAAAAATCCCTTCTATGGGGTGCGATGGGCGAGAAGTGACAAATGGCAGTGTCAATCCGCGAGGTGGAGAGGCATGGAATCTTCCAGAAACTTCTCCTGTGACACTTGCCTCTCTGAATTCGACCAAGGATGAGTAAGAGATCATCAATCTCCAAGTGGAAGCAAGAACTATCAGAGGGAAGACACTAATCAAATCACAAGCTGACTCATCTCCCTTACAGATATCTATATATGGATCCATCATCCCAGAGATCCAGAGGCTGGAATTTTGCATCTTGTAAGGAATTGTTGTTGGTTTCTTGAGACAACATCATAGTGTTGGGTGATCTAAGCTTTGTATGAGGTGAAGAAGGGCTTACTTGCTGAGAGGATGATGCTAGGTCAAAACAATTGGTTGTAACTCCCTTGGCTCTTTCTTGATTATCAATAAAATCTATTCAAGTTTTCCTCCATACTCTTGTGTCATTTATGTTTTATGCATTTGTATGGCCAATTTACATCTGATCCTAGATTGTTTATGATTATAGATCCATGTTCTTGTATAGTGTTATGCTACTCTAATTCTACAGGTACTCTGTGAAACTGGGTGTACAAGGAAGCAAGTAGCAAAGGACTATCAGAAGAGAGAGGAATCGAACTAGGAGCCAAGTGCAAGACAGAGGTTGGTCTCCTTTTTTCTTCTCTCATCTATATTTCATAAAGGAAAAACGAAAGTAGCTTTACTTTGTTTGTTTCTAAGGTAGCCACCACACCTTAGTGGGATTAGTATTTCTGCATAGACACTTTTCCCTGTAAGAAAATGGCGACTCCACTGGGGAGCGACTAGATTGTTTGTTTATCTACCTTGTTGTTTATTTTATAAACTTACAGACGGAGCCTGACGTTGAGCCAGGTAGCTTTCGAACTGCATTTGCTATGCAAATGCAAAGTAGATAAATTCCACTTCAGTCAATCTCCAGGTTTTGTTTATGAATTAAACAACTGATTTACAAACTCTCTAATTGCCCTTGTGGTGGCTCTAGTAACCTCCTTAGATATATCCCTGTTGTTGATTTACTGATTACCACTTGCTTGGCCAAAAATCCCTGAACTGAACTGCAAACTGTGACCCGGAACCCAAGCAAAGTCTCGTCTCTAGCCCAGCGCAGTCTCTGTTCTGTGAATCTGAAATTCAGCGCACTTCCCGAGTGTAGTAGGTGCGCTGCATTTCAAGTTCACTGTGTTACAGGTGCACTGATCAGACTAGGCATTGTTCCTTAGTTTTGGTTTCTGTGTGCATTCTTTTCAGTTCTATTCATGAATTTTGCTGCCTATAGTCAGTATACCTCTGTTTGAAACCCCTTTTCCGTGCTGTTATTCCACCTCCATTATGCAAAGAAATGTAAGTGTTTTTTTGTATTTGTTGAGTCATTTTCAGTTCTCCTTTGCAAAAAAGTAACGTAGTTGTACTGTCGTTTCTCGATTTGAAAGTGTCGCAAGTGTCGTTTTCAGTCGTAGAAGAGAGTCTGATTGCTCTTGATAGTCGATTACCCTGTTACTATTGTATTTGATCTGGATTTGTAGTTTTTCTAGTGTCGAAAGCAAGTATTCATTTCCAAATCGCAAAGTATTGTCATTATCTTCATTTTTTATTTTGAAAAGGAACTTGTTAGTAATTGTCGCTTGAAAAGTAATTCAGATTTGTGCATTAGCTTTCTTTTTATCATTCACATATTAAGAAAGCCAAAAACAAATACATGCATGTGCATTTGCATTTAGACTGTTTGATTGGTTTGATTTAGGACAGTGCATATAGTGTGTGATCCTTGCTCTTTGTGAAAGAATACTCTCTCTCTTTCCTTAGTAGCTAGGATTTTCATTGCACAAAGATGATAAAAGATTGTTTATCATCTTAGATTTCATTTTAGGAATTGTATATCTACATCACGCGGTGAACCTGAAAGGAAAATTTCTTAAGCAAGATCAACTATAAAATAAATTTAAAGAATCTAACAACGCTTTGGAACCTAACGCACAACATCTAGAAGTCTAGGCTAGAGACGTATTGCGGCGTCGTAAAGCCTGGTAACTGTTGTTCTCACTGTTGGTTGGGTGATTCCTCCACTTTGAGACGATAAGTGCCAGTACGGATGTTATGAAACCAGCTCAAGAAAAGATAGAAAAGATAGATCAACGCCTTAGAATTCAGCCTCTTCGAGGGGGCAACCTCCTTTACATTACATAAATGAAACATTCTTCGATGATACAAATGACAAAACCTCCTTTCTATATATAGGAGTCTAAGGAGTCACAATATAATCCAGCCGACCTAACAATAATAATAATATAAAGCCACAAAAATAACAATAAAGGGATTCTATGGGGCACAGAAATAACAATATGGGGGTAATAGGGGCACAAAAATATAAATAAGGGGTATAACTACAATAGTAATGGGGTAATCACTAGTATTATAGGGACCCAACATGCCCCTCTCCTTCAAAAAAGTGTTGTCCTCAACGCTTGAGTAGTTCTGGATACTTCTGCATAAAATTCTCATCCTCCCATGTGGAATCTTCAGCGGATAAGTTCTTCCACTTGATAAGATACTCCGAAATTGATCGATTTCGTAGCTGTCGAGTTCTTGTTTCTGTGACTGCTTCCGGTTCCAATATAATTTTTCCTTCCTCGTCAAGTTCTGGCAATATTGTTTGAATTGTGAGCTTGTCACCTATAACCTTCTTTAAACATGAAACATGGAAAACTGGGTGCAATCGAGAAGCTGCAGGAAGCTCCAATTTGTATGCCATAGTACCAATCTTTTGCAACACCTTGTACGGACCATAATACTTTGGTGATAATTTATTATCCTTCTTAGCTTGCTTTAGGGACATTTGCTTATATGGTTGTAGCCGTAGGAATACCCAATCACCTACATCAAAACTTCTTTCACTGCGATGTTGATCTGCCTGTTGTTTCATTCTATTTTGTGCCAACACGAGGTTATCCTTTAAGAGTTGGAGGACTTGTTGTTGATGTTCGATGTGATGTTCCACTGCCTGAACCTTAGAATTTTCTCTTAAATATGATGTGATGGATGGTGGTTGATACCCATAAAGTGCCATAAATGGGGTCATTTTTGTTGCTGTATGGAAGGAAGTGTTATACCACCATTCAGCCAGAGGAAACCATTTGACCCATTGTGTGTTTATCAGATACAAAGCAACGAAGATATCCTTCCAAACATTTGTTTACTATCTCAGTTTGCCCATCAGATTGAGGATGATAAGATGAGCTATGAGCTAACTGAGTACCAAGACAAGAAAATAATTCTGTCCAAAAATTTCCAGTGAAAATGGGATCTCTGTCACTTACAATAATCTTTGGGTTTCCATGTAGCTTTTGAACTGTTTCCATAAATGCAGTAGAAACTGTACTGGCTTTAAATGGATGTGATAATGCACAAAAGTGTGCATACTTGGTAAGTCTGTCAACTACCACCATGATGACACTCTTTCCCTCAGACTTGGGTAAACCTGTGATAAAATCCATTGAAACCTCCTCCCAACGTTGGCTTGGAATGGATAAAGGTTGTAATAGACCCGGTGTCTTAATTGTTTCAACTTTATTTTGCTGGCAAACCAAACATTCTGCCACAAACTTTTGAATATCTGATTTAAGGCCATCCCAAAAAAATTCCTTCTTAACCCTGTGGTAAGTTTTTAAAAATCCTGAGTGCCCTCCTAAGGGAGAAGTGTGCAATTCCATAAGAATCTTTTGTTTTAGCTGGGAATTCTTACAGAGGTATAAGCGATCTTTGTACCATAACGAATCATTTTGCCAGCTAAATGTATCAGAAGTACTGGAATCTTGTTGTAACTTTCGAATAAGTGCCCACACTTCTTCGTCATTCTTCCATTCCTCCCTTGCTTCGTTTATCCAATCTGGTTGGATAATAGAAATGGCACACAACAATGCTTCCACATCCTCATCCTTTCTTGAGAGTGCATCTGCCACCACATTTTGCTTCCCTTTTTTGTAGATGATTTCAAAGTCATAACCCAACATCTTTGTGACCCACTTTTGTTGCTCTTCAGAGGATAATCTTTGTTCTAAAAAGTATTTAAGGCTATCATGATCCGTTTTTACCTTGAAGTGTCTTCCCATTAGGTAGGGTCGCCATTTCTTAAGTGCATGGAGTATTGCCAACATTTCCTTCTCATAAATAGCTTTGCTTAAAAACTTTCCCTTGATTGGACGACTTTCAAAAGCAATGGGTCTTTCATCTTGCATTAGAACAACACCAATTCCATTTCCTGAAGCATCACATTCCACAATAAAGGTTTTTGTGAAGTCCGGTGTAGCTAAGACCGGTGCTTGGCACATTGCCTCTTTAAGATGTTCAAAGGCCTTTGTTGCTTCCGGAGTCCATGAAAATGAATCTTTCTTCAATAATGTTGTTAGAGGTGCTGCTATTCTCCCATAATTCTTAACAAACTTGCGATAATACCCTGTCAACCCAAGAAATCCTCGCAGATGCTTTATGGATGTGGGGATTTTCCATTCCTTAATGGCTTTAATTTTGCTAGGGTCTACCTTAACTCCTTCATGAGATACAATATGACCCAAATATTCCACCTCCTGGACTCCAAAGAAACATTTGGATCTTTTTGCATATAATTGTTTCTCCTCCAATAGTTGTAGCACCTTGTCAACATGTTCAACATGATCCTTCCAAGACTTGCTGTAGATTAGTATATCATCAAAAAATACTAACACAAATTTTCTAAGGAATGGTTTGAAAATTGAATTCATCAAACCTTGAAATGTTGAAGGTGCATTGGTAAGGCCAAAAGGCATGACCAAAAATTCATAATGACCCTCATGAGTTCTAAATGTCGTTTTCGGAATGTCTTCAATCTTCATTCTGATTTGATGATATCCCGAACGAAGATCCAACTTGGTGAAGTAAATTGATCCATGCAATTCATCCAGTAATTCATCAATACAGGAATGGGGAACTTATCTTTAATAGTGAGCTTGTTGAGCTCCCTATAATCTGGACACATGCGCCATGATCCATCCTTCTTGTGCACCAATACTACTGGAGCTGAGAAAGAACTTTGACTCGGTTGAATTATACCAGCCTCTAGCATTTCTGCAACCATACGTTCAATTTCACTTTTTTGGACATAGGGATATCTGTACGGCCTGATGTTTGGAGGAACACTTCCTGGAATCAGATGAATAGCATGATCATGATCACGCATAGGTGGGAGACCCTTGGGAGTCTCAAATACCTTGGAATGATTGTCCAGGACTTTTTGGAGATCTGGAGAAATAGATGATTCCAATGTGGAAACATCTAGCGAGCATAATTGTGCAATTACACCTCTTTGCTCCTTTTTTAGAAGCTTTGTCATACCATGAGAGCTGATTATCTTTCCTGGTTTCCCTGCAATACCCCTTAATTCAACTTCCTTTCCTTCCGTAGAAAATTTGATGAAAAGTTCTTGAAAATTAAAAGCTATTGTACCCAAGGATTGTAGCCATTGGACTCCTAGTACAACATCCGCACCTCCCATTGGAATGGAAAGCATTTGGCTAGTCAATACATATTCTCCCATGGATAGCTTGATATTATGGCACTTTCCAGAGCAATTTATTGTTCCTCCATTTGCAATCATCACTTGACACTCTGGTGCTGGATATAGGAAGCAATTCAATTTTTTTGCTACCCTACAATGAATAAAATTGTGGGTGCTTCCTGAATCAATCAACACTATTACCTTTTTCTTCTTGATTTGTCCTTCTATCTTGATGGTTTGAGGAGTGGTAATTCTTGCCAATGCATTACAAGATATGGTGGAATTTATTTGTTCTTCATCTAGGCTTTTTTCCCGGAGTATATCTTCTACTTTTGACCTTTCTTGCTCCTTTTCTTCTTCCTCTTCACAATCTATGTAAAATAATTTCTTCTCAGCACACTTATGACCTTTAGTGTATTTGCTATCACAATTGTAACAAAGCCCTTTTGCTCTTTTTTCTTCCAATTGTTGTGGTGTCAACCTTATAGGTTGTGGAAGACTAGGGGCAACAACACTTCCGTCTTTATAGTTGTGAGTGGTATGCTTCCTGGTTGCCATAATTTTGCTTTCCATTTTTCTTGCTAACCTGAATGCCTTCTCTAATGAATCAGGTTCCCAAAGGCGAACATCATGTTGGATGTTATCCTTTAAAGACCCTATGAACACATCAATCCTATGCTTCTCTGGAATATCTTTTACCCTTATGTTCAATTTTTGGAACTCCTCAATGTGCTCCATTACTGAACCCTTTTGTTTGAGACTTATCAATTGGCTAAAAAAAGTGTTGCTTTGTGTATCTTCGTAATGTGCTATCAATTCTTCCGTAAAAATTGCCCAAGTAATAAATTGTTTACGAGAACAAAGCCATTGATACCATACAAACTGATTTGGTTCCAAATATACAGTTGCCATACGTACCTTTTGTGCGTTTTGCACATTATTGAGATCGAAGAATTGCTCCATTTGTAATATCCATGTGGCGGGATCCTTGCCATCAAACTTCCTCATATCGATTTTTGGAATATGGTGATTCTTCGATCCAACATTAGCATATATGGAATCATGATTAACATTGCTTTTGTTCTCATCATGAGTTTCCTTTACTACCTTTTCACCATTAGTGACCCTTTCTTGTAGCAACTTCTTCAATTCTTCCATGTCTGTCTTCAAATCTATCTTCAAATCTGCCATGTCTATCTTCAAATCTGTCTTCAAATCATCCATCTTAGCTTCCATGCCCTTTATCTTAGATTCCACGCCATTTACCTTAGATTCCACGCCACTTATCTTAGCTTCTGTTAACTTTTGTGAGCGTGACATTTGTTGCACTTGTTCTTGTAATTTTGATATATCATGTAGCATTTCTTCCTCTTCTTCATGAGTCATGCTAGAGCTTTCAAGTTCCTTACTAGGTGTTTGCATTTTCTTTCCTCGGGGCATCAGTTACCGATAATAATGCTTTACTATGCCCTTTGAATTCCGTTATACCAAGCTTACACAAAAATAAAAAATAAAAACTACACACATTTTTTCACTTTATAGAAGCCTGATATTGAATCTGATGTATCTCTGTAATTTCGGATCATCTAGTTCTGAAATTGCTACCTATAGTAGCCTTCTGCGTTCTCTTTCCAATGCCACAAGTCTGAGCCAAATTGGATTCTCCAAGGAAGAGTTATGTGAAATCTCCCACAGTGACTTGCTTTTAGACTAGTTCAGTAGAGCGAACTTGTACGATGTGTCATGAGTCCCTGTTTCAACCTTTCAATCTAAAACACACACAAAAGAAACTACAGTCCGTCCTCTTTCTATACCTTCTTACGAAATTTCAATCTGATCCTCAGAGAAAAAGTTATGACAATTTTCCCCAGGTCACCTATTTTGAATGTAATTCGGGAGTCTGCAAAAATACCAACTTCCTCAGATCATATCTCCGCAAATATCGCGCGAAAAACTCTGAAATTCGGACCCAAGGTTCAGCACGATTTCTTCTCAAATGGGTTATTTTTGTGAATTCTGAAACGTCACAGAAAAAAAGTTATAGCGAAACTGCCACGATGACCTGTTTGGAGCAGCGAAACCCTAGAATCCAAAGCTCTGATACCAAATGTTATGAAACCAGCTCAAGAAAAGATAGAAAAGATAGATCAACGCCTTAGAATTCAGCCTCTTCGAGGGGGCAACCTCCTTTACATTACATAAATGAACCATTCTTTGATGATACAAATGACAAAACTTCCTTTCTTATATAGGAGTCTAAGGAGTCACAATATAATCCAGCTGACCTAACAATAATAATATAAAGCCACAAAAATAACAATAGAGGGATTCTATGGGGCACAGAAATAACAATATGGGGGTAATAGGGGCACAAAAATATAAATAAGGGGTATAACTACAATAGTAATGGGGTAATCACTAGTATTATAGGGACCCAACAACGGACTTGTGCTCCCACGTACCGTCGAGTATATTTTGGGAGACCACAATAGGCTTAATCCTTTATCCATAGGAAGTCGTGTCTGCCGCCCTATCGATCGCAATGCACTGAACACAGCATTTGGGAAGATTGACTACCATACCGTAAAAAGTATTCTTCAGTTTTGCGATTGGTTTGGTAATCCCTCTGCCTAGATTTCCAGAGCAGTCCCTTTCGTTCCTTTTCAGACTCCTTAACAGAAAAGGTCCATTTGAGCACTTGTCACTTCAGGCTCATTAAAAATCGAAGGCGACTAGAGTCATCTTTTGTTTTTTCTCGACTCTTTAAAATTGAAAAAACAAGTTGTGTCAAAGCGTCTAAAATTTATTTTAAACGGAATAATCATCACCCTTTCCTACGTTGATCTTAGGTTGAGAAAATGGAATCCACCAACCAAGGAATTCCCCTTGGAGGAAATCCTAGTCCCTTCTCCTCTTGGGGAGATGTTGGTGCACCCCATATGGCCACATTGTCACTTCCAGGACTGACAATCGGCTTGCCCGTATGGCTCTTCTCAACCTCTGTCGTTCAGAACACCGCAATTCCTGAGCAATCGAATCAGCAACTAGACGATTCCAGAGTTACCCACCAACCTTCTACTTCCTCTAATTCCTCCTCTCCTCCTTCCTCTTCGCTTGATGGGGCTGGTAAAGCCAAAAATAAAGTACCTGAGAAGAAGAAGGAAAATAAGAAGAAAGAGAAGAAGAAGAAGGAGCCAAAAGCGAAAGGGGGCAACCAAGCGTCGTCTAGCAAAAATCCACACACTGCACCGACCAGGCCTAAATCGCCATGTGTCATTTGCAAAGGAGACCACTATCATCGAGATTGTCCCTATATCCCTCGGATCTTAAGGGACTGGTCTCCTCGTTTGCACAACCCGGTGTCGTCAACCTCTGATGATCATATTGAAAGCACACCGTCGACTAGTGAAAGTGAAGCCCCAGGACAAAAAGGAAAATATAGATTTCCTTGTAAACTGTGCGAAGGCGATCATGCCGTCCACCGCTGTCCCTTCTTAGACGAGGCTAAAAGAGTTTTGGATGATCGTCCGATTTCACCGTTACGACTTCCTCCTGGATATAAAAAACTCTTGCCGATTCCGTCACTAGTTGAAAATCCAGCTGACCCGCCCAGGTGGTCGGCCGAAGCATCTGTCATTGAAGACAAACCATTTGAACCCATACCAGACGAAGGTCAAAAGGTCGAGGCGGCAGTTGACCCGGTCTTGCCTTCAGAGGTTCCATCTTCAGATGATACAGTCACAGAAGAGAATAAGGATGACACCGTCCAAATTGTTTTCGTAAGCACAGACTCCGATGAACATGGGGGCAATTTACCCATTCCTTTACCGCAGGAAGGAAGTTCGTCAGAGTCGTACCTGGCCATCTATTCGGTCCCATCTCCAAGCAACCTAGTTGTTTCCTTCGACTGGGATCAACTAGGCAGACCCCATTTATCGGCTAGTATACCAATAAGAATCATTGCTCAAATATATAGAATGGTTATGGCCGATACCATCATAGATGAAGGGGCTTCTGTGAGTATCCTTTCCTCGACTGCTTGGAAAGCGCTTGGTTCGCCATCGCTTTTGCCTGAGATGAGAAATCTAACAGGCTTTGACAAAGGAATCAATCGACCGTTAGGGATCCTTCCCATTGTGCCCATAACATTGAGAGGGAAAACCGTTCAAATGAACGTAATGGTAGTCCAAGGACCCCTGGATTATAATCTACTCCTTGGACGAGACTATATTTATTGCATGGGAGAAATTGTCTCATCACTCTTTAGAGTAATGTGTTTTCCGCACGAAGGAAGAGTGGTCAAGCTTGTAGACCAGCTTTCATTTCCCGGTTCACACATGGAAAATAGTCATATACCATCCCTAAATGGTCTTTTCACACAAGGAATGTCTCATCAATCCCCAGTCCGTCCACCTGATGAGCGCGAGTGATTCGGAGGACATGACTAAAACTCAGGGGGCATGCACCCTGGTCTGCTTGGAAAACTTCGGGTATAGGGTAGGTTTCCGCGAGAGATATATGACTGGTCTGTACTCCCGTCCGTGATTGGAAGAGGGGATTAGACTGGAACAAGATTCCCTCGTCAAAGTTATGTGAGTGGATTGTCTCACCTTTGAATTTTTCGGTAGACATCACCGAAGAAGTGTTTTGTTTGCGCTGTGAATAGAACAATCTTTGGTAACCTGAAAGAGGTAGATCTTTCCTGATAAAACAAATGTTTTGTTGGAGATTTGAAAGGTGACCTTGAAACTCTGTTTTATACCTGGGGGCATGCAAACCTTTTGGCGTGCAAGAAAAGAGCGATCATTTATCTGTTTTTTGGATTGGTCGTTTCCTAACTTGCATAAAGAAAGGATGTGGGGCAAAACTCTGAAAAATGTCGTTTCATATATGAGACATTCTTATTATACGACTGGATTAATCGAGCAGTTTTAGCACATAGTTCAAGCTCGTTAAAAAATAAACATAATTCATGAGCAAATGTTTCTCCCCGCGTTTAAGCTCATTAAAAAATGAACTATTTCCCGGTAAATAACCATCGTGAATGTAGTACTTTAGCCTTTAAAACCTTGGTCGTGTTCTCATCATCACCTCCACTCTGTATTGGCCGATCATTTACCTCCATTTGATTGTTTACCCCTTTTGAGGAACAGCTGCGAAGAGTGATCCCGCTAGCCATCCCTGTAACACTGCCGTGATTGGAAAATTCTAAACCTTACCTGGAATCAGCTGCTACCCAATTTTATCACTCGTTCCTCAAAGATGAGTCTCCTTTAAGCTCTTTTCAACTGACTCGTAAAATATGAAAAGATTGCTGAGCCATTGGCCTCTCCAGCTCGTTAAAGGGACTGGAAGTGCTATCCCTCCTTTAGATTTTAACCTTTTTGGACCTGAGGGATTATTACACAAAAAGATCGAGCGCTTGTTTTGTTCGGCTCGTTAAAAGTATCGAAAATTCATCCCTTCTGTATTGTTTTATACTTTTTCGGACTTAAGGGATTAGATGACGAAAAAGGAATTTTGGAGTTTCCTTTACGTCCCTTTTCAGACTCTCTAAAATTGAAAAGGACCGAGTTATCTTTGTCGTCAAACTCGTTAAAACCTAATAGCGACAAACTTGTCCATAGCAGACAAGAACGAGTTTCACTATTGCTAGGATCGTTAAAACATAGCGATGGGTTTGCCCGAAGGGAAAATTATAGAACAAGCATATGTTATCCTCCTCAAGCTTGACAAAAATAAAGAGGTATTGGTCAGCAATGACTGGGGAAAAATTGGGAAGAAAACTTGAAGAAACTTTGTTGGTAGCAAGTCGCTCTTGAACATGACACTTTCACTCCGCATCCAAGTCGGGTTGGGTTGTTTCATTCACCGGTCACATCGCCATGGTCCCATCACACCATCCACATTTGGGGTTAATGCTACCAATCCATCACGTCAGTGTCGCCGATATGTTCAAGAGAAGTCATTCAGAGAATTCACCTGTGTCTCACCTGCTGCAATACATTTACGCTCCATTCTTTCATGACCGCCACCCTGAACCTTATATCACCAGATCGTTTTCACTTCCATTAAAATCATTTGCTCTGTTCCGTGTCATTGATGTGGGATTCATTAAGGCCCTCCTATGACAGATCACTTCTTGTCGACATCAGCTCATTATCCAAGAAGTTGATCTAGGAACACCCCTTTCAGTACTTTGAAGCTTGCATGCCTCAATGGCAAGTTTCTCACTTCCGGCGACAGGTTTACATCAATAACCTTCGACCGAAAGGTTTTGCGTGGTGTTCAATGCCAAGTCCTTTATTCACACCACGTGAATTGTACTGCAGTACCTTGAGGGTCATTATCATTATCGGTGATTCCTCTCGCGCCTGTTAACAGCTTACATCATTGGCTGGTAATCAGGCGATGTCTTTCCATGTTCGACTCCAGAACATCTCTCACATGGATAGACTTGTACTTCGAGTGAAGATAGAACAAGATTGAAGACCCTGGATCTAGTTTCATCCATCCGGGCTACGATATATATTCAGGGAAATAAAGACATCAAATGTACATCGTTGCTGCACAGATAATCATCCAATCAAAGGGATGATGGCTCTACCAGAATCATTAGTCTACACTCGGACGATTGTCTGTCCTATGTACATGAAAATGAATTTATAAAGCTGAGCATGGGAATGCCCGCCTCAGCTAGATCATGAAAAATTATGAAGATAATGTATTGTATTGTATCTTATTACAGGTCTCCTCCCATCTTGAAAGAACTTCGGATCCTCATAATAAATCATTTCACCCAACATCAAAAAAGATTAACGACCTCATGCTTTAGGGGGCAACTGTTATAGACATTTTTGAGCACTGCAAACCCAAGCATAAAATCTCCATAAACCAAGGGCTCCTAAGTCCCTAAAAGTGTTGTTCTAACCCCTAAAGGAACAAGGTCAACTGAGTACAGCTTCTCCCAGAAGTTCTCCATGAAAAACCACTCAGAACTGGTCAAAACATGATCATTTCACCTGCTCCATAGGTAAAGTGCGTTGCATCTCACCTAAGTACACTCTGTGGGTGCATTGCATTTCAAAAAGCCCTTCTATGGGGTGCGATGGGCGAGAAGTGACAAATGGCAGTGTCAATCCGCGAGGTGGAGAGGCATGGAATCTTCTAGAAACTTCTCCTGTAACACTTGCCTCTCTGAATTCGACCAAGAATGAGTAAGAGATCATCAATCTCCAAGTGGAAGCAAGAACTATCAGAGGGAAGACACTAATCAAATCACAAGCTGACTCATCTCCCTTACAGATATCTATATATGGATCCCTCATCCCAGAGATCCAGAGGCTGGAATTTTGCATCTTGTAAGGAATTGCTGTTGGTTTCTTGAGACAACATCATAGTGTTGGGTGATCTAAGCTTTGTATGAGGTGAAGAAGGGCTTACTTGCTGAGAGGATGATGCTGGGTTAGAACAACTGGTTGTAACTCCCTTGGCTCTTTCTTGATTATCAATAAAAGCTATTCAAGTTTTCCTCCATACTCTTGTGTCATTTATGTTTTATGCATTTTATGGTCAATTTACATCTGATCCTAGATTGCTTATGATTATAGATCCATGTTCTTGTATAGTGTTATGCTACTTTGATTCTACAGGTACTCTGTGAAACTGGGCGTACAAGGAAGAAAGTAGCAAAGGACTATCAGAAGAGAGAGGAATCGAACTAGGAGCCAAGCGCAAGACAGAGGTTGGTCTCCTTTGTTCTTCTCTCATCTATATTTCATAAAGGAAAAACGAAAGTAGATTTACTTTGTTTGTTTCTAAGGTAGCCACCACACCTTAGTGGGATTAGCGGTTCTGCATAGACACTTTTCCCTGTAACAACTGCTATGACAAAACTATTGACTGTGTTGATGACAATGGAGAACCAAGTATCTTGAAAGGTAAGAAGAAAGCCACATCAGTTAGGATGGTGACAACTATGCAAGGAAAGTGTAGCCGTAGGAAAGGGTGAAAGTTATTTGCAGTACACATCTCTAGTGATAAGGGTAAGAGATATCTAGTTTTGCAATAGTTTCAGGATGTATTCCCTGAGGACATTACAAAGTTTCCACCTCATAGGGAGGTAGAATTTTCGATTGAGTTAGTGCCAGGGGCAAATCCAGCATCGAAAGCACCTTACAGGATGAGAAAACCTGAGGTGGTTGATTTAAAATTGTAGTTGAAGGAAATGTTGGAAAATGGATACATTAGGCCAAGTATATCACCTTGGGGCGCACCAGTCTTGTTTGTGAGGAAGAAATATGGTACCCTCAGATTATGCATTGATTACAGGCAGTTGAAAAAGTGACTATCAAGAACATATATCCTTTGCCGAGGATTGATGACTTGTTCGATCAGCTGAGGGGAGCAACAATGCTCTCGAATATTGACTTGAGATCTAGATACCATCAAGTACACATCAAAGAGGAGGACATTTACAAGACTGCGTTTAGGACTAGGTATGGGAATTATGAGTTTGTTGTTATTCCATTTGGCTTAATTAATTCTCTAGCTACATTCATGTGTTTGATGAATAATGTGTTGCCTTCATATTTGGACAGGTTTGTTATTTTTTTCATTGATGATATATTCGTATATTCTAAAAATGAGGAAGAGCATGCCGAGCATTTAGCAACAATATTGAGATTGTTGAGGGAGCATCAGTTGATGCTAAGCTGATCAAGTGTAGTTTCTTTCAGATTGAGGTACATTACTTGGGGCATGTTGTCTCGAAGGAGGGCATTGTAGTAGATCTAGAGAAGATAAGGACCATCATGGAGTGGGTAGATCTTAAGAGTGTGGATGAGGTGAGATATTTCATGGGTTTGGTAGGATATTACAAGAGGTTAATCAGGAACATATCACAGATTGATTATCACATCACATCTTTGCAAAGGAAAGGTAAGAAGTTTGAATGGACAGAGGAGTGTGAGGCTACCTTTGAGCAACTTAGGAAGTTGTTGACACATGCACCAGTGTTATAGATTGCAGATCCATACAAAGAGTTTGTGGTATGCATAGATGCTTTCTAGAGAGGGCTTGGTGGAGTCATTATGCAGGATGGACAGGTGATATGTTATGAGTTCCGGAAACTGAATGAAAACGAACATAACTACCCTACTCATGATCTTGAGTTAGCAGCGATCATACATGCATTGAATATGTGGAGACACTATCTTCTTGGCAGAAGGTTTGTACTGATGAGTGATCATATTGGGTTGAGGTATTTGTTTGACCAACTGAATCTAAATGCCAGATAGGCTAGATGGTTCGCCACGATCAACGAGTTTGATTTCAAGATCAAGTACATCAAAGGTAAAGAGAACAGGGTGGCATATTCTCTTAGTAGATGGGTACAGGTACATCCCTTGGAAGCTATGAGCTCCTATGGGACATTTAAAGGATAAGATCTTGCAGGTAGGACAATAGGATGTCAGGTATATGGAGATTGTGCATAGGTTGCAGCAGGGTGATAGTATAGGTATAGGTACATGTTATGGTACAAGTATAGGTGTAGGTACATGTACATGTAGTGGTATAGGTGGAAGTATAGGTACAGGTATAGGTGTAGGTGCATAGGGCATGGACTATCTTCTTACGACAGATGGATTGGTCAAGTTCCAAGATAAGACATATGTACCAAATAGCAGTGAGCTCAAGAATGTGATCTTGAGGGAGTTTCATGCGAAATCATATTCAAATCACCCAGGTTATCAGAAGATATTGACTACAGTGAAGAGGTATTACTATTGGACGAAGAGGGATGTAGTAGATTTTGCGGCTAGATGTTTTGATTGTCAGCGAGTGAAGGTAGTGTAAACATCCAGGTGGAGTGCTACAGCCGATTGCGATTCCAAAATGGAAATGGGAGGCCATTTCCATGGATTTCATTACATGGTTTCCGAAGACAGTGAAGCAACATGATTCCATCATGGTCATTGTGGACATGTTAACAAAGGTTGCACACTTCATTTCGGTGAAGTCTACGTACTCAGCTAGTGTTGTGTCATAGGTGTTCATCCGAGATGTGGTTAAACTACATGGTGTTCCGAAGAAGATTGTGTAAGACAGGGATGCGAAGTTCACTTCCAAGTTTTGGAACGAGTTATTTGCAGGTTTGGGCACAGAGTTGGCCTTCAGCACAACTTGTCATCCATAGATAGATGGACAGACAAAGAGGGTCAATAAGATATTGGAAGACATGTTGAGGATGTATGTGATGCATCAGCAGCGGAAGCGGGAAGAGTATCTCCCTTTGGTCGAGTTTGCATAAAACAACGATTATCGGGAGTCATTGAGGATGAGTCCTTTTAAGGCATTGTATGGGTGAAATTGTAACACTCCTATCAGTGGGAGTGGTTCGGTTAGCAGAGTATTGATTTGACCATATATGTTGGCAGACATGGAACGGGAGATGCAGGTGATCAAGAAGAATCTAAAAGCAACACATGATAGGCAAAAGAGTTGTGTAGATAGGAACCAATTGTTCAAGGAGTTCCAGGATGGGGAATAGGTGTACTTGCGCACCAAACTGAAGAAGAGCTCCTTGCGGATTGGCTCATGTGCCAAGCTGGCACCACGGTTTTGTGGACCCTTCAACATTATTGAGAGGATTGGGCCAATAGCCTATCGACTTGTGTTGCCTCCGATAGTGAAAGTCCATGATGTTTTCCATGTCTCATTGCTTAAGAAGTATGTTGAAGATGTTGATCATGTAATTGACAGGTCTGTATTGTAGGTGGAACTAGATGGAGAATTCTAGCCGGAGCCTCAGTGTATGTTGCAGAAAAATATGCTCATGCTCTGGAACCGAGAAATTGAGCAAGTTAAAGTGAAATGGAAGCACTTTGGGCCCGATGAAGCTACATGGGAGATGACAGATCAGATGCGGGCCATGTATCCTTCCTTGTTTACCGATTGAGGCAAAACAAATTTGATATGGTGGTTTGGTGATTGCTTATGGTAGTTTGGTGATTTCTTATGGTGGTTTGGTGATTGCTTATTGTGGTTTGGTAGTTTCTTTATGGTGGTTTATTATTTGCTTATGATGTCTTGGTATATGCTTCATGGTGGTTTAGTATTTTCTTTATGTTGGTTTAGTATATGCTTTCTGGTGATCGATATATGCTTTATGATGGTTGATATATGTTATATGATGTTTTGATATATGCTTAGATATGATGTTAGTATATGTTTGATATATGTTTTGGTATATGATTTGGCATATGTTTTGGTATCTATATTTATGGTGATGTTGTTATATGTACACCCGTGTATGGATGTAAATACCGTAACGAGCTGTGTTATAAAGCTCCACTATGCGGTATGGGTGTCATGTCATTATGGTTATGTTATCATGATGTTATGATGTCATGTGGATTGGAACTCAACAGGATGATCATTGTAAATACCGTAATGAGTTGTGTTATAAAGCTCCACTATGCGGTATGTTGTCATGTTGTCATGATGTTTTTCTCTTGAGTAGATCTTTCATTGTAAATACTGCATCGAGCTGTGTTATAAAGATCCATGAGCATTATGTCTTCTTTCAGCAGGTTTCTGAGGTATATATGTGATTGAACACTGAGGACGGTGTCCCCCAAGGGGGAGAGTTCTGTAACAGTGCTAGTGAAAAATTCATGTAATAAAAGATAAAAACAATAACCACGGATGAATGAGACACTTATTCCAAGCTTAATGTTGGGAAAGAGAACCTAGGGGGTGTTCATTTGGTTGTTTTTGGCTAAGGAAATTGACAAAGGCAATGGCTAAGGCTTTGGAAAGACAAAATGACATTTTTGGCACAATTATTTATGAAAATAATGGAAATTAGGAGAAAAGGGAGGTGAAACGTCACAGGTTTCATGTGAGGAGGAAAATGAAGAAAATAGAGGCCTCATTCATAAAAAGGTTTATGAGGATCAGTTGGTAACCTTTTTGTCAATTTAGCTTTGGAGCTATTTCATTATTCTCTCTCTCTCTCATACTCTTGGACACTTAGAGTTTTCTTGGAGCACTTTGGCATTGGAGCAAGAAAAGAAGGTAAGAGGAAGTAAATATCAAGCAGGGAAAGGCAGGATCAAGCAGCTACAACAGGCTTCATTGCAGGTATCGACTTGCATGTGTATTTTCCTTGCTAGATTTGGAATGCATGGGATTGCATGTGTTTCTTTTCTACCATGGCATGGGTTTTTCCAGGTGTGATAGTATTTTTAGCCTAGCCTTGCCATTTCCTGATAGCTTTGATGAGATGGGTTCTCTCATTTGGTTTATGTGGGATGGTCGGATTGGATTCAAAGCTGAGTGGGGTGGATCTCTGAATTGACAAACACATGGTGTAGTGGTCCCTGAACCAGACTAAGGATGCACGAAGCCACTGGCCTAGTAACCCCTGAACCGGACTGTGGGTTGTGGTAAAGCCAGATTGTGTGCCTCGGTGGGCCTATGAATCCTTGCTGGTGAATGTCGAGATATACGGTAAATCTAAGAGGTGTATTTTATCTCCGTTGGGCCTAGTAATTCCGGGATAGAATGCACAATAAAGCCTAGAGAGTATGTCTTGGTTTAGGGCCTAGTGATCCCTGGATCGGATTGCAGATGCACGGTAAACCCTGAGAGACAAGGAGGCACTCAAATTCCTCACGGTGTAGGTGGAGAACTCCGGTGGCATCCACATTGATTGGTGTTTTTGATGTGTTTTATGAGTTCCACATTCATGCTTGGAATATGGCACAAGGATGATTGACTTAAGAGAGACTTGGCTCAGCCAATCTATGGTCAGGTGGAACATGGTAGTCCCATCTCTGGTTGGTTCATTGCATTGATTAATGAGAAATTCATTCCATTGATTTTCATGTGTAAATTGTACTGATATATATATGGATTTTGATGGTTGATACGTTCATTGTAATTGTGTTCCTATTATACTGGTTATATGCACATTTTATGACAATAACTATGTATGACGCTCAACACGTTTTTACTTGTATTTGAATGGATATGGTATCTATGACCTAATAAGTGATAAGACAAAAAATGACATGAGGAAACAATGGTTCATGGCGATTCTCAGATAAGTATGAGATCCCTACACTTAATTCTATTGTTTACACCTGTAGGTTACATGTTGAAAATATGTTTGATGAAATGTCTGTCATGGCTAGTAGGGGTGTGGCTAAGGTCTTGATCAACTATTTACTTTTGCATCATTGTTTCCCTGTACTTTACTTGTCTAAGCTTTCATTCCATTTTGGGCAGTGCCCCGGGCTTTGGGCTTGAAAAAATAGCTTAAATCTTGGGGTCGCTGGCACATAACTGGGAAGTTTGGTCCACAGTCGCTGGCATGTAGGCCTATGAGAGTGACTTTAGGTCTATGGTCGCCCTCTTGCCCATAGCATGAGAGGGACTATGGCCTCAGAGGTCCAAAACAACAGTGGGACCTAGGGACAGGCTGTTTGAGTGGCTGACTTGTCTTATGAGGGTTCTGTTGATGATGTTGGATCACTGTGTGTGATGTTCCATTGATTCCACTTCCTTAAGGTTACCTAGGAGGTCAAATCTGATCATAGTAGCATATCATCTCATATTTACCCCGGTTGGCATGGTTACTTGGGTGTATGTGGGAGGAGGGTGTTATAGACACAATACCAAAGTACTTGACCAAGTTCACCCAATATCGGGATGAGCTTGGAAGTTTCGGTGTTACATTTGTTGAAGATGATCTGGTTAGCCTAGCACTTCTAGGCCTTCCCAAGAGCTGGCACAACTACTAGGACTTAATAAATGGGAGGGAGAAGCTACCATAGTGGGAGTGTTTTTGGTCCGACTTGGTGCAAGAAGAGTTTTGGCGAAACATCAAAGATGGATCCTCTTCCAAGCATGATGATGAGGAGAACAATGCCTTAGCTGGAAAGGTGAAGAAAGGGAAAGGGAAGCTATCTGATTCCAAATCATATTCCAGTCAGGGCGGAAAGAAGAAGGACATGTTGAAGATTAAATGTTTTCACTGTCACAAGCTGGGACATTATGCCATAAGTGTCTGCACAAGAAGGCTGACAAGAAGCCCTCACGAGGAGCAACAAGTGAAGCTCTTGCATCAAAATTCAAGTTGGATTTCATCTTCATCGCTTGCATGGCGACATCGATGATGGGTAGTGTGTGGTATCTGGATAGTGGATCCTCATTCTATATGACCAACAACAAAGAATTCTTCAGTGACTTGGAGGACAAGGACCTCTAGATGCACATCGAAATGGGAGGTGATGGGAGGTATAGCATGACCGAAATTAACATTGTTACCTTTTAGAGGGAGTCTGGTTCTCCTCTCACATTAAATATGTCATGTATGTTCCGAGTTTGAAGAATAATTTGGTTTCAGTTGCCATGTTGGAGGACCGTGGCTATGCTGTGATATTTAGCAAATGAACGGATTTCCTTTGTGACATAGCTTCATGAAAAGTGAAGAATATCGGGGTTCGGGTCTTCACCTCTACAAATTGGATGTAGAAGATTGTGTTGCTTTGAGCACAAAAACAGAGAAGGTGCAACGCAAAGACATCGATGAGTTGTGGAATAGAAAATTAGGTCACTTGCACCACAGAGCTTTGAAGATCATGCAGTAAATTTCTACAGGACTTCCTGAGGGTACACTAGAGCAGAGAGACACATGCAAAGGGTGTACGTTGGGGAAGTACACCAAATCTACCTTTCATGATAAGGATAGTTGAGTGCAAGCGATCCTTGAAAGAGCTCACTTAGATGTGTGTGGACCGTTCTTGACAGCCTCCACGACCAAGCACATGTATTACGTAATCTTTGTAGATGATTTTTCTCGTAAGTGCTAGATTTTCTTCATGCAGAACATATATCAGACATTCGCTAAATTTCGTGAATTTAAATTACTTGTTGAGAAAGACACTGGCAGGAAGTTAAAGCTCTTAGAAGCGACAGCGGTGGAGAATATGTGTCTAATGAATTCAAGAAATTATGTGCATTAGAAGGAATATGATGGGAGTTAATAGCACCCCATAACCGTCAACAGAATGAGGTGGTTGAAAGGAAGAACATAAGTATTGTGGGAGTTGCACAAGTGATGTTACATGATCAGGGCCTATTGTTGCACTTGTGGGCTAAAGTATGCTATACACCTGTATATGTGAAGAACATGAGTCCTCATTGGATTCTCGGGATGAGTACACTAGAAGAAGATTTTTCAGGTAAGAAACCAAATGTGGCTCACTTCAGGATCTTTGGTTCATGCTATGGGGTAAAATGCACGGGATGAAAACTACCCTCAAAGGCCTTCTCGGGACCTTCGACAGACTGTAAGGTTATCTGCACAAGCTACCTGTTACACACATGTTCATCTATCAAGCATAAATTGACAGGGTATGGAAAGAGGTTCACCTTTGGTTCCTTCTAGATTCGCTTGGGGATCTCCGTGCGGCAAGAAGAACTCCTTCTAAGCCGGCTCCAAGTTGATTCTTGCACAATGGACAAAGCAAACCAATCACAGCATACACTTTTGAAAACAAATGTAAGAATCTGTAACAAACATGTATTAATGTATAACTTATCTACTCAACTTGACAAGCATCAGAATGAACAAATAAATGGACAATATCACCGACACTTGGAGTAGGGAACACAACTGTGATTACCACAATCCCTTGCATTAGCGTTCCTTACCCCTTCTTCCTCTCTTTCTCTCCTTCTTTTAGCTAGCTCCTTCAAGAATATAACAGTTTCACAACAACTCAGTAAGCTATCCTTCTAAATGCTTTGACCCTTTTGCAATGGCCCTCTCATTGCTTATGTAGCAATCAAATTAGGGCTGCCAAGCTCCATCTAGAGTTAATTAGGGCAAAAACCATGAACCTGCCTTGTTTACAGGCTTTTTCCCATTTGCCTTCATTCTCAAAATAGAATTTCTCCAAATATCTTGATTTTTGGAGTTTCCCTGCTTTTCTTGCACAAATTTAGGGATTTAATATCTAGATATTTTATGAGCAGATTTGTTGGCATAACCTCTTAAACATCACTTAAGTTCACTAACGCTCCCCCTGGTCTAACAACATGAGTTAGCAGGCTGACTAACGCTCTTTTATGCTTGGTAACAAGCTTTATAAAGCAGGTAGTCAGTGTATAGAGAGCATTAGTGTGGATGCTGGGCTTGCGATTGTGGTCATTGTTTCAGTCACCTTTTCTTTCACCTCTGAGTTGATGAGGAGGTCAATTTTTCCTATAACAATTCATAAATTTACTGTCATGTTACCAAGGATGCAAGGAAAAAGATAGAACCAACAACAGAGTTGGGCATATTTGTGGGGTACATTGATACACCTCATAACTATTGGGTGTACCTGCCATCTCACAGGATGATAGTGTTTAGTAAAGATGTGAAGTTCGATAAAGACAAGAGATGTTCCCTTGAGAGGGAGCTTCAGCTGCATGGAGAAGAGGAGATTTTAGCTCCAAAGGATGAACCTCAAGATGATGTGGAACAACCACATGTAGAGGAGCAGAGAGTGGAAGCACTCACTCATGTAGAGACTTCCGGAGATGGGAGGAAGCGCACCAGAGAGATTGACAGATTGATGCATGATGCTAGAGAGAATGTGGGAGCACCCACATCACAACGTAGGCAGAGGAGGTCACCAGATCGATACACTGGCTACATGGCTCTGATGAGCGAGAGTGTAGAGATTGAGCCATCCTCATTCAAGGAATCAGTGCGAAAACCAATAAGGGTTGATTCCATGGTTGAATAGTATGACTCCATTATCAGAAATAATGTTTGGGAAGTGGTCCCAAGACCAGCAGACAAGTCAGTGGCGAGTTCTAGATGGCTTTACAAGGTAAATCAAGTAGCAAATGGGAGTGTGTAGAAACACAAGGCCAAATTTGTGACCAGAGGGTTCTCTCAGGTGGAGGGAATTTATTATGAGGAGACCTTTCCTCCAATAGCAAGGTACTCTTCAATAAGAGCTATTCTAGCACTTTCAACGCAGATGGGATGGAAGATACATCAGATGGAAGTGAAGACAACATTCCTCAACAATGCGATTGAGAAAGAGGTGTACATTGAGCAGCCAGAAGGATATGAGACCTTCAATAGAGAGTCGCATGTGTGCAAACTCAAGCGAGCGTTGTATGGATTGAAACAAACACCCCGTGCTTGGTACATCAGGGTTGACAACTATTTCACCAGGTTGGGCTTCACCAAAAGTGAAGCAGATGCAAACATTTACCATATTGTGGTTGAAGGTAAATTGCTGATTATAATATATATGTCAATGATTTAATTATAACACTAGATGAGAAGATGGTAAAATCTCGCAAAGAGGATCTTGCAAGAAAATTCGAGATGAAGAACATGGGGCTCATGCATTATTTCCTTGGCATGGAAGTATGGCAAGGAGATGAGGAACTGTTTGTCTCTCACGGAAAGTATTTCAATGAGATACTGAAGAAGTTCCACATGAAGAGTAGCAAACCCATGGAGACTCCTCTAGCAGGGAATTAGAGGAAGGAAGATGCTACTTCAGGTGAAGTAGTGGAGGCTACTATTTACAGGCAACTTGTGGGTTCACTTATCTATTTGGTGAACAGACCGGACATATGTTTTGCAGTTAACCAACTTAGTCAAGCAATGGTTAAGACAACCAAAATCTATTGGAAGGCAACCAAACATGTGTTGAAATACCTTAGAGGTACCACTCAGTTTGGTCGTTGGTACAGATAGACAAAGGGAGTGAAGCTTCAAGGCTTTACAAATGCATATTGGGTAGGGATTCTATCCGACAGAAAGAGCACATCAGGGGGAATCTTCAATATTGGGTCAGCAATAGTTTCTTAGTACAACATGAAGCAAAGATTAGTTCCACTTAGTTCGGAAGAAGCATAGTACATGGTTTGAAATGATATTCACCCTAAGAGTGACATCAGTTAAAGATTTGTTAAATTAAGGTATTACAGACTCATGTGCTGGTGTGTGTTATGTGTTATGGAAACAATGGATCGGTCAGATTGCCAATACACAGACAATAAAATGGAAAGACAACAGAGAAATACAGTAAGCAACACAAAGACACAAACAATTTTAATAAGGAGTTCACCCTATTCTCCAGGGCTACCTCTCTGGTCCAGCTTCAGTGGTGGACTTGTTTTATTGTGTCTTCAAGCAGAGAAATTACAATACAGGGACTTAATATGAGTTCTCTTGAAGCATATTTTGCTTGGCGGGGTAGTTCTTGGATTCCCCAAGCCACTTGGAGTACATAGACTCTTCTTCTTCCTACCATCTCTGTGACCTCTTGGTCTACAATGGAAAGAGCCAAATGTGATGCTCAGTCCGGATAGATTCCTCTATGGGAAGGCTTGAATCTTCAAGCTCTCTGGTGCTTGACGTTGCTTGTGGTCAGCTCGACCCTCTGTCTCTTTTACTCGGCTTTACTGTTCTCTGTGTTCAGTCCTCCTCTTAGGGTTCACTGTTCTCTAAATCTCTTGGTCGCTTGGACTCCAATTCTGATTCCAACGTTGACTCTAACTGATTCGATTGTCTTTGTTCATGGCTTTAGCCATTCGATCCCTATGCTTGTTCGGTTCCTCTTCCGCCTGTGCCGATTCACCTTCTGTAGCTGCACTTGGAGTTCCCTGTGTTCAATGTCATCATGAATGCTCAGGGAGTGGCCACTTGTCCTCCTCTAAATGGCGCCAGCATGCTTCGTCGGTTCGTTTCTTCAATTACGCCGTGAATGCGTTCTTCCTCCACCGTGGTGGTCAAACGGATTCCAAATCCCTTTAGAATGCGGCTTAATTCCTTGTCGATTCTGCTTCTTTCCATCAAGCGAGATCTCAGCCGTCCGATTTTGGCCCTCCAGATCTGACGCCATACGCACATTTCGCACGGTTGACTTGCTCGGCCAATAGCGTGTGATCAACGACAGTTTTCTCTCACCTCCGCTTGCCACGCGTCGATCGGTGTATGGAATCGCTCCGCTCCTGTCCAAAACCTCTTACCGTTCAAGGGCACCCTGATCAAAACCGCCGGTTTCCAGAGTGCAGGTCCCACCATTTGAGTTTGGAGCTTTTCCTTTTTCCGCCTGTGGTCCTCTGGTTCCCCCACGCGACTGGGTGCCCGGGTTTTCCCATTAGGGCCTTGTTCGCCTAGCGATGATTGCGCATCAAAAACCTCATCCTTTTCCCATTCCGCGGCTCCCAGGGGCTACTTTGGCCTCCTGCGCGGTCTTCATGGGCCTCAGTCAGCGCGCTTTGACCGAGGTTCTCATCGTTCCACATCGGCTGCCATTTTCACTGGTTCAGGGTGTTTTTTATTCTATTTTGGATTTCCTTAGAGATTTGTTCGACCTGATTCAGTCATGGTTCTCGACAATCTTTCTATGGATTCAATTCGGATCACGGCCTCTCTACTGAAAAGCTTTTGGACCATCAAAAGTTGGTTTTCAAGCATCGACTAAGTGAGAACACTGTTTCTTCACTTGTCCAATGTCAATCCACTTTGCGCTGCTCGGCTTTGAACCTTTGAGCCCAATCCTGAGGTATTCAAATTCTCCCCTGCACGTTTTCCTCACCTTCCTGTCCAGCACTGTGTCTTCCTGCAACTCATTGAGGTATTCAGGTAGCAGGTCATCAATAGAAGGCAATTGACTTTGCTCTTCAGGGTCCTCAATCATTGAAGGTTCAAACAATCTCAAACAATCTGCATTTATGATTGAGTAGATGTTCATGTAAGATGGTAGATCAAGGCGAAAAGCATTTTCACCAATTTTCTCAAGTATCCTAAAAGGTCCATACCTAATAGGCTTTAGCTTTTTACCTTCACCTTGCATCCTGTCCTTGCTGATATACAGCCAGACTTGGTCTCCAACTTGAAAACTATGATCCATCCGATGCTTATCATGCCTAGCTTTATACTTGGCCTGGCTCTTTTCTCGTTGTTTCTATACTGCTTGATGGATCTCCTGGATCTGTTCAATGAACCTAGTTAGCTTGTCCCCATCACTATGTCCATCAACCATGGTATCTTTAACAAAGACAAAATCCAAAGGAGACCTTGGTGTGAAACCAAAGTAGGTCTCAAAAGGAGATCTCTGTGTAGAAGAGTGTTTGGCTTTGGTGTAAGCATGTTGCACATAACACAAGTGTTCATCCCGAAGCTTAGGATGTTTACTGCAATATCCTCTTAGTAACTGGATCATAGTCTTTTTTACAACTTCTATCTGGCCATCTATTTGTGGATGAAAAGTTGTGCTTTTCTTTGGTTTGGTGTCCATCAGTTCCCACAGACTAGACCAAAACTTCCCCACAAATTGGATGTCTCGATTAGATACAATGGAAGTGGGTAATCCAAAATGAACCCATATATGTTCAAAGAATAATTTTGTAGTTTGTTCAGCTGTGATCCATTTACTACAATGTATCAAAATACACATTTTGCTGAACCTATCCACAACAACATATAGATAATCATGACCTTTCCTAGATTTAGGCAGTCCTCCAACAAAATCCATGGAAACACTTTCCCAAGGGTGAGAAGGAACTGGCAATGGAGTGTACAAGCCTAGTTTTCTATTGCTAGGCTTGCTTTTAGCACACATGGCACACCCTCTTACATATCTAGAAACTGTCTCATTCATTTTCAGCCAATAGCAGAATCTTTGCAGCTGTGCAACTGTTTTGCTTACCCCAAAGTGACCTGATATCAGAGAAGTATGTGCTTCCCTAATTATCTTTATCCTCTCAGTTTGTGGAATGCAGAGTTTCCCATGATGGTATAAGAGTCAATCCTTTATATGATAGTCCAATTCTTCTACTCTTTTGCCTTGACTCAAAGTTGCATATACATCTTTAAAATCCATGTCCTGAGCATATTATTCTATGTAGCTTTCATGTAGCACAAAATTATGCTTAAGTATGGTAGATGCATTTATAATGGGTCTAGCTAACATATCTGCAACCTTGTTATGTATGCCCTTTTTATATTTGATGACTAAGTGAAACTGTTGTAGAAAACCCATCCATCTGTAATGTCTTAATTGTTGCAACTTAGTTTGGGAGTGTAGATATTGAAGTGGCTGATGATCAGTATGTATTACTGTCTCTTTGCCCATTAAATAATGTTTCCACTTTTTCACACTCTAAACTAATGCATACAATTCTTTATCATATGTAGGATAGTTAACTACTGCAGGATTAAAAGTCTCAGAATGATAACATATGGGTTTGTCGTGTTGTGTCAACACTGCTTCCATGGCATAGTCACTGGCATCAGTTTGGATCTCAAATGGTATTTGTAAATCTGGCAGTGCTAGTACAGGTGTTGTACTAATTTTCTCTTTCAAGGTGTCGAAGGCTTTCTGATGTTTGCCTCCCCACTAAAACACCTTATTAAATCCTGCTAAAGCATGTAAGGGAGCTGCAATCGAGGAGAAGTTAGAGATGAACTTCCTCCAATATTGTGCTGCTTCTAGGAAGCTTATCACTTCTGTAGCAAACCTGGGTTTAGGCCAGTTCACAATCACTGCCACTTTAGAGGGATCTATTTTTGATTCACCTCCCCCTACTATATGACCCAAGTAGTTTAGAGATGTTTTGCCAAATTCACATTTTGAGAGTTTAACATAAAGTTTTTCTCTTTTCAAAACATCTAATGTCTGCTTAACATGCTTTAAATGTTCTTCCTACGTTTTACTAAAAATCAAAATGTCATCCAGATAAACAATAACAAAATCATCAAGAAAAGGTCTAAGTACACCATTCATTAATCTCATGAAAGTAGCAGGAGCATTAGTTAAGCCAAAAGGCACAACCAACCATTCATACAATCCCTGCTTTGTTTTGAAAGCAGTCTTCCATGCATCTTGTTCTGCAACTCTGTCCTGATGGTATCCACTGTGCAAATCCAGCTTGGTGAAATAAACAGCTTCTTTTAATTGATCTAAAAGATCATCTATGCAAGGAAGGGGATAATGATTCTTGATTGTTATCTTATTCAATGCTCAGTAATCAATGCACATTCTCCACGAGCCATCTTTCTTTCTCACCAAAATGATGGGTGACCCACATGGTGATGTGCAAGGCCTGATGAAGCCCTTCTCGAGTAACTCCTGCACCTACTTCTTGATTTCAGAATTCTCTAAAGCAGACAACCTTTTATACCTGTTGCTGCTATAGTTGTTTCATCTCCCAGTCTGATCCCAAATCTCTCTGAATAGTTGCAGCTGTCTTCTTCTTTTTGCCCTCGGACTTCTTAGGTCTTAGCTCTGGATGCAGAATCCAACAATGCTCATCATCATGCCCCTCCTTTTTACAGTGAATGCATGAAGCTCTGGTTTTCTGTGCAGTGTTATCCTTCCTCGCTTTCCACTTCTATTTTCTTTTCTCCTTTCTCTTGCTTACAGTGGGTTGGGATGGTCCCCCAACTTCTGGATTGCCATTCTTTCCTCTAGCCTCTAGATGAGTAGCTTGTACAAATACCTCATCTATACTAGTGGGATTAAACATGAGGATGGTATGCCTCATGTAGTTGTGTAGACCACCAATGTACTTCAAAAGAGTCTCTGGTGAGTCTAATGAGATACCCAACATCAATGCTCTCTTTCTGAACTCTTGAGTATACCCTTGTACACTTTGCCCCTTCAACTGCCGAAGAGTTTTCCAACTCATCATGGCCTGCTACATGTAGGCCAATGTATAGAATTGCTTTTTGATTACAACAACAAATTCACTCCAGACAGAGATGGTCTTACCATGTCTTTTCATATCAGCTTGGGTTCTACCTTCCCACCAAACCAAGGCAGTGCCTCTTAGGCGTAGGCTTGCCAGCGGAATCTTACTCTTGTCTGAGTTTATGTTCTGTACCCTGCAATACACATCAATTTGTCTAATCCAATTGTCCAATTTTTCAGCATTTAACTCTCCATCATATATAGGCAAATCAAATTTAACATCTAGCTTAATCAAAGATGATTTCTTATTATGTACAAGGCTATTAGGAGGTGTGAGAAAGTGTTCCTCTTTCCCCTTTCCTTTGGAGTTGTCATGGAAGTGAGACTCATCTTCTTCTTTCTCTTGCTTAGAGCCTGATGCATCTTCCACCTTTTGCTTTCTAAAGTCTCTGTACATTTCTTCAACCATAGACTTTATAGCTAGGAAACTCTCTATGAATTGAGGGTCTGGCCCCATAGAACCTTCTTCTGACATGGTCTTTCGAGGATAGACTCTTCCAATTTCAGGATTAGTTTCCACCAACTCTCCTTCTCCTAATTTGAGCTTTGATCTTGTGAGAATTCACAGCTATACCAACACAAGCTTGTCTAACCTTACAACCTTGAGCTCTGGTACCACTTGATCTGATATTCACCCTATGAGTGATATCAATTAAACATTTGTTAAACTAAGGTATTACAAACTCGTGCTGGTGTGTGTTTTGTGTTATTGAAACAACGGATCGATCAGATTGCCAATACACAGACAATAAAATGGAAAGACAACAGAGAAATACAGTAAGCAACACAAAGACACAAACAATTTTAATAAGGAGTTCACCCTATTCTCCAGGGCTACGTCTTCGGTCCAGCTTCAGTGGTGGCCTTATTTTATTGTGCCTTCAAGCAGAAAAATTGAAATACAGGGACTCAATATGAGTTCTCCTGAAGCAGATTTTGCTTGGCAGGGTGGTTCTTGGATTCCCTAAGCCACTTGGAGTACACAGACTCTTCTTCTTCCTACCAGCTCTGTGACCTCTTGGTCTACAGTGGAAAGAGCCAAATGTGACGCTCAATCCGAACAGATTCCTCTATGGGAAGGCTTGAATCTTCAAGCTCTCTGGTGCTCGACACTGCCTGTGGTTAGCTCGACCCTCTGTCTCTTCTGCTCGGCTTTACTGTTCTCTATGTTCATTCCTCCTCTCAGGGTTCACTGTTCTCTGTCTCTCTTGGTCACTTGGACTCCAATTCTAATTCCAACGCTGACTCTAGTTGATTCGACTGTCTCTGTTCATGGCTTTAGCCATTCGATCCCTATGCTTGTTCGGTTCCTCTTCCACCTGTGCCGATTCACCTTCTGCAGCTGCGCTTGGAGTTCCCTGTGTTCGGCGTCATCATGAACGCTCAGGGAGTGGCCACTTGTCCTCCTCTAAATGGCGTTAGCATGCTTCGTCAGTTCGTTTCTTCAATTATGCCGTGAATGCATTCTTCCTCCACCGTGTCGGTCAAACGGATTCCAAATCCCTTTAGAACACGACTTAATTCTCTATCGATTCCACTTCTTTCCATCGAGCGCGATCTCAGCCATCTAATCTGGGCCCTCCAGATCTGACGCCATACGCACGTTTCGCTCGGTTGACTTGCTCGACCGATATCGCGCGATCAATGGTGGTTTTCTCTCACCTCCGCCTACCATGCATTGATCGGTGTATGGAATCGCTCCACTCCTATCCAAAACCTCTTACTGTTCAAGGGTGCCCCGATCAAAACCACCGGTTTCCAGAGCGCGGGTCTCGCCATCAAAAACCTTGTCCTTTTCCCATTCCCGGGCTCCCAGGGGCTACTTTGGCCTCCTGCGTGTCTCCATGGGCCTCGGTCAGCGCGCTTTGACCGAGGTCCTCGTCGTTCCACGTCCGCTGCCATTGCCACTGGTTCAAGGTGTTTTTGATACTGTTTTGGATTTCCTTAGAGATTTGTTCGCCCTGATTCAGTCATGGTTCTCGACAGTCTTTCTATGGATCCAATTCGGATCATTGTTGCTAGTCAAACAACTTGTGAGGTTATTTAGATGAGGAAGACCCTTGTTGGGTTATTTAGTCAACAGATGGACCCTACAATGATTTACTGTGACAATTAGAGTTGTATCAAACTCTCTGAGAATCCAATTCTTCATGATCGATCCAAGCATATCGACATCCAATATCACCATTTACGAGATTGTGTGCAAAGGAAAATTATGTTGCTGGAGTACATTCCTACAAAGGAACATGATGCAAATATTTTGACAAAGGCATTTTCAAGATGCAAATTTGAGTTTCATAGAGGTGGGATCGGGGTAGCAGATAATCCCTTTCTTGTTGAGAGGGAGTGTATAAAATGCAACAAGGAAATCCTAATTTAATTTTATCCTAATTAAATTGGGATTAAAATTGTAATTCCACATCTCATGAAAACTTGTATTAGTTAACTAAGTTAATTTGACTTAGTTGGCTCAGTTAATTCAAGTTGAGGATCTAACTTGAGTCATGTATAGTGTCTCCGACATTATAGGAGCCCTGGTTGAGTTTATTTTGAGTTGTAATTAATTAATTCAGTTTAATTGAGTTAAAGTCAGTTAAACTCATTCCAACTGTTAGAGGAACTAGTGGGAGGTCTAATAGTGTGGTGTTGCTTGCAATGTAGTGTGGTGCTGCCTGCAGTGATCAACCAGTAAACTGATGCTTCACTCATACTCGTGCATGTCAGATATGAGAGTTACTAAGTTGATATTGGAGTTCAGGGACAATGTACTATCAATTATATAATCATCCGAATTGTACAGGTGGTGCATGCAGTAAGAGGAATTGCGTAATCTTCATAGGCCTTCGTCTGACTGCATGCACCACCTGTAGAATTCGGATGATTATACAACTGATAGTACATTGTCCCTGAACTCCAATCTCAACTGGGTAACTCTAAGATCTGACATGTATGAGTATGAGTGAATCATCAATTTACTAATTGATCACTGCAGGCAACACCACACCACACTATGCACAATTCCTTGAGAATTAGCTTTCAATGTATGTGCATATTTATACATCATGCTCACTATCCCTCTTGAGTTTTCGGAGGGCTTCGACCTAGTCTTAGAAACTGATATATCCATGGATGACAATGATATCTCTCCTGAGCTTTTAACAGGGCTCGACCCAACACACACACACACATATATATTACTAATATAGGTAACACCATCCTTCATGAACTTAGCACTAATAAAATGTCTGTAAGCCAAAATTTCAGTTGGTTACATAATAAATAAGACAAAGGTTTTTCCATCCATTATACATAAGCCCATTAGGCCAACTTCAAGCTCATAACAATTCAGTGATCTATAGGTTTCTTAGCTAATCATAACCAAAGAAACAAGTTTGGGAATGCATACAGAAATCTATTCAATTACCCAAAAAATATACAGGAAATCAACATTCCTCTAACATGCAAGAAATCACATTCCATTACATATCACAAGTATTGGACCAACACATTTGATCCAAGATCTTTTCTTCGGTGATGTTAAACAAAATTGTTTAAACAACATGAAAATATTATAAATGCAACATCCATGAAAAAACAACACAAAATGAAGACAATATAGACAATGCACCAATATTTGTTAACAAAGTTCTCTCACAATGTGTGAACTACATCTCCAAACATAGCTTCAAAGTGGAGAGACCTCTATAAACTCTACCATCCATCTTATTTTAAAATAACATAAAAACAATATTTTTTAGAGTTTCCTTTTTTGTATTGGAAAAAAGCCAACTTAATTTGAAAACAAGTATTGTTGTGGTGACATTGGGTATTCTTCTTAAATGTCCTGAAAATTAAATTTCATTAAAAAGCTCCATAACATCTGAGATGCATATTTAAGAAGTAACAAAATAATGGTTTTCAACATAACAAAACTATGAAAGAGAAAATATAGGAATGGAAAGTGAAAAGATGGCACCAATAAATAGAGGAAAATTAAATGAACAAAAGTAGTAAGGAAAATAAATGCACTAAAGATAGAAACAATGAGAAATAAGCATTTAGAAGGATGTTAAACTATTCTAAGAGAGAATGGAGAAACATAAAGGGGTGGTGATTAAATATATTTTAAATGACGAATATATATTAAATGATTAAGTTTCTAACTAGTTGCACCAAGAGACCTATTCTACAATTTAGTATGAGAAGATGTGTAAGTATGTCACATTTCCAATAATAATAATAATAATAAAATGTCCACCCGAATAAAAAATGAAAATAACCATATAGATAAATATAAAAAAACTGTAATACAATTCAACACAAAAAATCGAAAATCCTACTCTAAAATCTTTTAAATAAATCTTTAAAAAGAAAAACCATATCTTAGAGATATGTTAAAATATTTAAGACATAAATATTTCCACGTGAAAATTGTAATATTTGAAAATATTAATTTGATGTAGTTTTATTATAAGTTTTGTTATTATGCAATGTAAAAAATATGGCTAAATCTAATACTAATATTATTATTATTATTATTAAATCTAATATTAATATCAATACTATTAGATTTAATAATTTTGGATTAATAATTTAAAGAAGTCTCGGTGCATAGTAGATTTAGAATTAGATGGATCTAGATTAGTTAGTATAATTTTGTTCCATACAACAGGGACAACATAGGTTTCTGTGAATTCACATTCAAATCAACATAATCCAATTCATATCTAATTAACCCATGGATCTTAATATATTTATATTAAGAACACCTATTAATTTGGATAGCATAGAAACGTCAGTGTTTTGCAGTGTAGGGATTTTTAAGCTGAATGTATACATACATGTGTTAACACAATGTCTATAGGAATATGGTGCTATAAAAGGACCTTGGTTTAGAAAAATGGATGGCTCGGGAAAAAAAATATAATATTTACTTTTGATTTTTTGAATAAATAAATTCCAGTTCAAAGATAAAAGAAATCGTGGCAAATGGGTCCATTTTAAATACACCGAGGCATTGAAGTGCTCACTTGACCTATAGACACTAATTGATTTTGTTGTGTAACTCAATTTTTAACAATGATGTGTCTAATCATTAATAGTAAGTTGTGGGAAATTGGAATTTTCCGCTACATGTTGTAATTCCATCCTAGCTAGCCCCAAGCTTGCTAAATGCACAATCAAAACCAAGCCAATTACCAAGTGTTAATTGATAATTAAATTGTAACTTTGTAGGAATTTACAGCGTAAGTTCCTAAGATATAACACCAAAGGACACCGCTCACAAACAGATCACAGATCAATACACTAGTATTTTTGACGTGGTTAAAACCCTCAAAGAGGGAAACAGTGCACTACCTGAGCCAACGCAACCACTTTAGGCAATTTATTAATAAAAGAAAGAAAATTTACATAAGTTTATTTCATGAATGGTCACCCTACAGATGACTCTCCATGCTCTTTAATAGAGATCATGGACCAATCGGGTGTTAATCCATGGATCAAGTGTCGGTAATACCAAGGAGAGAATGAACCGTCTGATCACTTCATGTCTAGAACATATCGTGACCGTCGGATTGTAATTTACAAATATACATAGTAAAGAAACACACTTTACCTAACTCTACACTAGACCAAGTTATACTTAACTATTTCCTATGTGTCAGAATATCCTAACATCCCCCCTTAAGAACAACTTGGGATAGGATTGAAGGATGTACAAATATGACACAATAGGAGAAGGAAGGAGGCATTAGAACATAACCCCCCTTAGTGACAACTTCCTGAACTCCAACCATAAATCGAAGTTTAGTAAACTTCGCCTCTATGAGAGCCTTTGTAAAGATGTTTGCAACTTCATCATCGGTTGAACAATATTGCACTTCAATAACATGGTCATGAATGAGCTTTCTGATGAAGTGCATGTGTAGTTCAATGTGTTTGCTGCGTTGATGTTAGACTGGATCTTTGCATAGTTGAATGGCACTTTGATTATCATACCAAAGTGTAGTCGGATGTTGCTGCTAAAAGCGAAACTTTGACAGGATTTGACAAAGCCACAAGGCTTCCTTACTAGCTTCTATGGCGCCACGATACTCTGCTTTTGCTGAAGAAAGAGAAATGACACTTTGTTTCTTGAAAACCCATGTAATAGGTCCAGAACCAAGAGTGAAGACATAACCTGCAGTCGACTTCTGATCATCAGGGTCACCAACCCAATCGGAATCAGTGAAACCAATCAATAGAGGAGATGCTTCTGCACTGTAATGAATCTCAAACTGAACTGTACCTTGAACAAAACGAAGTATTCTTTTAGCTGCGTTCCAATGACTTTCATGTGAGTTTTGCATAAACCGAGCAATAAGGCCAACAACAAAGAAAAGGTCGAGATGGGTATGGGTCAGATACAAAAGTTTTCCTACAAGCTGACGGTATAAGGTAGCATCAACTTCAGGAGAAGTACAAGTGACTGAAAGTTTGGCTCCAGACTGAAAGGGAGAAGGGGCTGGGTTACAGTCTTCCATGTGAAAGTGGCATAGAAGATCATAGGCATACTTGGACTTGGAAAGGGAAATACCTTCCTTGGATTGCAAGACTTGAAGACCAAGAAAATAATGCAAGTGTCCTAAGTCTATCATTTCAAACTGCTTTTTAAGGTTGGGATGACTACTAGTAAGGATAATATCATCAACATAAAGAACAAGAATGATAAGAAACTTACCCACTTACTTGGTGTAGACAATATTGTCAGAACGACTCCTACAAAAGCCAGTATCTAAAAGAAACCTATCCATTTTGGCATACCAAGCCCTAGGGGCTTGCTTGAGACCATAAAGGGATTTTTTAAGCCGACATACAAGGCTGGACTCTATTTGTATAAAGCCAAGAGGTTGTTCCATATATATTTCTTCATGCAAGTCCCCATGCAAAAAGGCAAATTGATCATCCATCTGATGGACTTCCCATTTGAAAGAGGCAGCAAGGGAAAGAACAAGGCGGATAGAGTTCATTTTGGTAATAGGGGAGAAGGTTTCAGTATAGTCAATGCCTTCAACTTGTGAAAAACCCTTAGCAACAAGACGAGCTTTATGTTTATCAACTTTTCCATTTGGTCTATACTTGGTTTTGTAAACCCATTTTCATCTAACAAGTTTTTGTCCCTTTGGAAGAGGAACAAGATCCCATTTATCATTTGCCAATAATGAACGATATTCTTCATTCATAGTTGCATCCCAATCTAGATGGCCTGAAGCTTCTGCAAAGGTGTCAGGATCATAATATGTTGAAGCTTGAGCCACTAAAGAAGAGGCTCTATCGAACTAAGAACGTGTACGTCGCTGATCTATAGGATCACCTGCAAGAGCACCTGCTGCATCCTGAGTAGCACAAACCCATTTTGGAAGTTGAGGAGCTGAAGGAGGATCTTGAGAAGGTGGGGGAGGATTGTCATCCTCGCTGTCATCATCTGAAGAAGAAATATTTTCAGAAGTAGAAGGGATAGAGAGAGGTGGCACATCCGTTGAACTAGGCTTGTAGGCCGATATATTTTTAGCAAACTTTACATCTCTTCTAATGATAACATTTTTGGCCTTAAGTGGAATAAGTCTATATCCTTTGACATCGTCAGAATATCCAACAAAAATACATTTTTCACTCTTAGGTTCTAAGGCTTTATGCTTCTCATCGGGAATATGGGCCCATTCTTCACTTCCAAAAACATGAAAGTGACTTACATCTGCTTTAATTGAGCTCCATGCTTATTTTGGAGTTATATTTTTTAAAACCTTAGTAGGAGTGCGATTTACTATGTAATTTTCACAGTTAATTGCTTCTGCCCAAAAATTAAGACAAGTCCTTTAGATTGAAGCATACAATTAGCCATTTCCTTTAAAGTGTGATTCTTCCTTTCAACTACACCATTTTGTTGTGGAGTATATGGAATAGTATGTTGCATTTGAATTCCATGCTCAGTGCAAAAGTTGACGAATTTGTTTTTAACATATTCTCCGCCATTATCAGATCTTAGCTTAAGAATTTGATGTCCAGATTGTTTCTCAACAAAGCTCTTAAAGGTCAAGAACTTGTTAAATACTTCACTCTTGAGTTTTAAGAAGTATACTCAAGTGCATCTGGAGACATCATCAATGAAAGTTAATAAATACTTGTAGCCAAAGAATGAAACAAGAAGTGGACCACATAAATCACTATACACAAGTTGTAAAGGGGTTGAGGCGTGCCAAGAGACACGCTTTTCAAAACTATTACGATGATGTTTTCCGAGTACACATTCAGAACAAACACCATCTCTGCAAGATACCATAGGAAGACCTGTCACCATATTTTCTTTACATAGATTTTGAAGAGAGCGATAGTTTAAGTGACCAAATCGTTCATGCCAAAGTTTTCTCACTTCATCATTATGAGCCACAAATACCGAGGAAAGAGTTGATGACCCAAAGTTGTTAAACTTGTACAACCTTGTAGAATCATCAGCAATGTCAGTAGCTAAAATCTGTCTAGGATCTCTTAAGTGCTTAATTACAACATCATGAGGTGAAAATTCAACGATTTTACCTTCACCTGAATGAGTTATCTGATATACAGATAGAAGGTTGCAAAATAAGGTTGGAACACATAATACATCATTAAATTGACCATTGTGTAGATGAATAGTTCCAGTCCCTACAACACTAAGAGATCTATCATCACCAGCATATATATTTTTGGTGTTACAATCATTTAAAGAAGAAAACATGGCTTTGTTTTTGGCCATGTGATAAGAAGCTCCAGAATCAATAAGCCACTCATGAGAATGAGAAGAAGAAGATACATTTAGTGCATAATCAGATTGAGATGCTTGACAACCACATGTAGAAAGTGTTATTACTGAAAATGAAGTTGAAGTTGAAGAATGCTCCAAATGGATGTTATGCTTCTTCATTGCTGCTTCCAAGGCTTCCATCTTCTTAAAGCATTTGGACTCTAAGTGGTAATCTCGATTACAAAAGTTGCAACGTCTATCAGTATTCTTCCCTTTGTTTTTATTTGCCTTATCATTTTGTTGAATTGATTTTTCATTTTGAGACTGAAATTGCTTAAGACCCTTGTATGGTTTAGGACCATTCTTTTTAGGATATTGCTTCTTAGGATTCTTTGAATTTGGTTGTTGTTAGACGGCTAAGGCTTTCTTAGAAGAGTTTCCAAGATTAAGAAGACCAAGATGTAAGAGTTTTTTTTCGTTCTCTTATTAAAGAATCACAAAAGGCATCAAAAGAGGGGACTTGTAGCCTTGTCCTTGAGAAATGAAGGTTTCTTTAGTAGAATGGAAGGTGGAAACAAACATAGAGTAGGCTGGTCCCAACTTAGTAAGAATGGAATAGATAAGGCTACCATCTTCTTTCATAACTTTAACACCTTCCAAGAGAAGTCTAAGGGTCTTGAACTTGGACAAAAAATCTTCAATGGAAGAAAAATTATTGGGGTCCAATGTAAGCAACTCATGTTCGAGTTGATGGGCTCTAATTTCATTTTTAATTCCAAAAACTTTAGTGAATTGTTTCATTGCGTCATTAGGGGTATCAAGTTCTACGATATGAAATCTAAAGTCTGGAGAAATAGACATCCCTATTAACCCATGTGCTTGATATTGCGTATTTTCCCATTTGGCTGTCTTATCTTCATCTTTAGGTTTAGTTTCTTGGCCTGAAGCTATTCTGTAAAGACCTTTACTTCTAAGTAAATCCATAATGTAGGACCACCATTGGAAGTAGTTGGTGCTGCCAAAAATAACTTGGCATGGACTTTCCATTTTAAAAGAAATTGAAGCTGTAGATGTTGAAACTAAGTGTTTTAATGGAAAGATCTCGAAAAATTAAGCTGATTTAAAAAACGACTTTGAAAATGGCTTCCGGATGAAGAAGTTATGGCTTTTTAAAAAAAAATTGTTGAAGATGCCGACGAAGTGTGTGAATGTGCGGAAGTGAATGATAATGTTATATTTAAAAAAAAATCCCCCCATTTCCAAACTTAATTTAATTAACTCACTTTAAAAAAGATTTTATGTGACCCACTTTTATAAATAAGTGAAAGTCACTTTTACAATGGTACTTTATGAGCTACTCACTAAATTGTAACTTAAATAAAAGATAAAGAGATTTTAGAATTATAAGTGACTCACTTTTTATAATGGGTGAGAACACTTTTACATAAATTTTAAAACATAAGTTACATGTGCTTTTTGAAAAAATAACTCAACAAAAAGAAAGACTTGAACCCAAGACCTCTATTCTCATAAAGTAACTTTGGACCAAGTGAGTTAGTTTAAAAAGTTAGTAATTTTTTGAAAATATGAAGGTTTTTTTTTTTTTTTTTTTTTCGCTGAAGTTTTGGGATGCATGTTTACTTGAAAAAATTCTTTTTGCCTACAAAACAAAAAACCACACATTCCAACACGGACATGCAAAAAAAACTAAACCTTATGGCTTGAAGTTAGCTTTCGTCGGAAACTAAATATTTTCCTCAATGTTTCTGATTTTCCAAGATTACACTAAGGCGCAACGGAAAATAGCATACGCATGAGAAAAATTCTTCCTTTCTGTTTCTGATTTGCCCAGATTGCACAAAGTCGTGGGGCAAAGAGCATACGCAGAAATGAAAGGTTTAGGTCCGGTAATAAAAAATAGAGAGCTAAATAAACCGAAATAAACAGAGATGAATAATTAAAACTGCAAATAAAAATTGTATACCTCCAGATCTTAAAAATGACGTAGCTAGGGTTACCGGAAACCTTTTCGCGTGAAACAAAAGAGGTTCCTTATTGGAACAGATGCTCCTAACACAATAGAGTAGTCATTTCGGCCCGAAAGTAGTCAGAAACAATAGATCTAGGAAACGACCATCAGATGCAATTGTACCGGCTTCGGATTTGGATCACCAACGGATGCAACCCTCAAATAGCTCTGATACCATGTAGGAATTTACATGGTAAGTTCCTCAGATAGAACACCAAATGACACTGCTCACAAACAGATCACAAATCAATACAACAGTATTCTTGACGTGGTTAAAACCCTCAAAGAGGGAAACAGTCCATGGTCTGAGGCAACGCAGCCACTTCAGACAATTTATTAATAAAAGAAAGAAAATTTACATAAGCTTCTCTCATGAACAGTCACCCTACAAATGACCCTCCATGCTCTTTAAATAGAGATCATGGACCAATTAGGTGTTAAGCCACGGATCAAGTGTCAGTAATACCGAGGAGAGAATGAACCGTCAGATCATTTCATGTCTAGAACATATCGTGACCGTTGGGTTGTATGTTACAAATGTACATAGTAAAGAAACACACTTTACCTAATTCTACACTAGACCAAGTTAGACTTAACTATTTCTTATGTGTCGGAATATCCTAACAAACTTCAAGGAAAATAAATTTTAGTTTTGATAAAATATACAAGTTTATTGTCCACGGGGATTTGGATTGATGGTAAATGATGTAGATTTTAACCCTGTACAGAAATTACCTGCAAACGAATTCTTAAAAAGAGAAAAATAAACAATGGCGAGAACATAAAACAAATATACACAGAGATTTTCCCCTAGATCAAAAAACTGGGACTACCAAATTGATTTTTCATTATATTCATTTCAATGTTACAATCCATATATATATATATATATATATGTCAAAGTATTTATAATCCCCAATCCATAACCTTGGATTAGAACATAACTGTAGTTCCCTTAACTGGATTTACAAAATACCATGCGCAGAAAACCATCATGCCTAAAACCATGTGCAAAACCCATGCACAAAACCATGGGAAAGTCCACCCACCATCTGTGGGTCCACATAATTTTTTTTACCAAGGTGCAGTGTTGGGTGTCCCCCCACTATCCCTGGCACAACATACAACGCATGTGGCTAGTCGTGGAAAGAATATGACACACACCCAACAAATGAGTGCACTGTTAAAGCACTCTATGCAAAAAAGTCACTAGTTCAAATCCCCATGGGTGTTTACTCCACAAGAAAATAAATATACAAAATTATTTTCATAAGCATTTACTCTATGCTTCGTCCATTCTAATGCTCAAGTCAAATGGCATTTCTAGGTGATCACTATCTAGTTGAAAACAAACTTCATATATAACAAAAACAAGTTCCAGTGCTCGAGTCAAGTGGCATTTCTAGGTGATCACTATCTAGTTGAAAGCAAACTTCAAATATAACAAAAACAAGTCAAACGCTGGAGTCTGAAAGGCTTTCCTTTAGCTAAACAATTTTTTAGAATGTGATATTCATTGAAGCATCAGCAAGGAGAGGGTTGATTGGGAAATTTCAAAATTTATATTTTACTTTATTTCCAGGAAAATTTCAGCTTTGGGAAAACATCAGAAAGGAGAAGGTTGTTTAACTTCATAGCGCTTACACATTTGTTTCCAAAGGGCCTGTACAAATGATAAATGAAACAGAAAATCTAAAAAAAGAAAAAGAAAAAAGGAGCAAACAAAGTCCTAATAGGGAACAGATAATGCATGAAAGTAGATTTGGAAATCCTGAAACAATTCCGTTTGATGTTCTCCAAGGCTCAAGCTTCAGTCTCCAAGGGTTCCAGTCTCCGAGATTGCAATGCTTTCCTCCAACTCGAAGTTCTCCAGGTCTCAAGAGTCTGGTGCCCTGAGCTCACTCTTAGAATTACAAACACTCAAGAGTCAGACTCACAAGTGACAGCAGACAATAGAAATTGCTCTCAGCTCTCGCACTCTCAGACTTCTGGAATCAGTAGCAGGTGCAGCCTCTCATATGTTCTCACACACTGTGAAAGCAACGAGGTCTCGGTGGGATTAAATAAAGTTTTTGGGGGTAGAATTTTTGTTTTCATAGCCTTTTTTTGGGAAGGTAAGCGTGTTTTTATTTATTTTTGGCAATTCTGTGAGTGTCTCTTGCGAATACTGACCCTTTCTTGAGAGACAGCCTGCATTTTCTAGCAACTCATAGATCATTTAAAAGGCCACGTTTTGCAACAGATTTTGCGAAACTTGTTACCCATCAAAAAATGGGAAACATGCAACAGAAACAGTGTTTTGTATGCATTTTCTATTTCTGACAGGTTTTGCCCAGAAACATTATTGTCCCATTTCTGACAACTAGGTCTTATAAAATATCTGAACCAAAGCTATCATGTTCAATCTTGTTCTTGTAATACTAATGATCCCAACAGTAATACTGATTGAAACGATGTTATGTTTAGCATACCTCACAACAATTTCTCGTGTAAGTTAATATTTCGGTCAAAACTTATGTTATTACACTGCAAAGCAACACCATTAGGTGCAACAACAACTGGATACATAACTGATAGTACTAACCCAAAAAATATAGGTCCCAACAATAGCTAGCCGGGATGATCACGGGATGATCACCATCGCCCCCAGGTATCTGATCCAAACAATAGATGGTTTGGATAATTGCCACCACGAGAGTAACTAGGATATGGCCAATGCTAGTGAGAACAAAACTCGAAACCTGCATTGGATGATTTGTGCACTTTGCTGTTAGACAACAAGATCATGAAGTTAGTAGTTATTTATCACTTGGTATCACTGGTGGTGCAATTACAGGGATTATATTGTACATTGTGTTAGTATAATTGAGGTCACCAGATTCTAAGGATGCTTGGCACCTGGCATCTCATCTAGCCCATTATATCGTCATAGTCAACACCAGAATCTAATATAATTGGTGTCTGGCAGATTGCATAGGGCAGCATATCAGCATAATCAAAGACATTGGATTCAATGGGTAGCCGGCTTGGTTTTGACTACCACCTTGTATCAGCAGTTTTCCACCATTTTAGCATATACTCAAAATAGGAACCTGTGCCCCTTCCTCTTGCACCCCTTGAACTGGGGAATTGATGGGGAGCCCCTGGCCGGACATTCTATATTCCATAACCAAATACTCGTTTCCCACAACATTTTTTCATACAACTTGGAGATGAATTTGGTTGTAGAGTGATAATCACCAAACCTTTTGTAGGCTAACTATGATAGCTGTTCAAGGTTTTAAACACGTGAAATAACCCAAACAGAAGGGCCAGCATCTCTTCATAGCAGCAAAGCAATTGTTCTCTCTACTCCTCCATATTATTCAGAAACGTCGTCTCAGGAACATAGCCTGCCATCATCATTTCTAAAGTCAATCTCTCCAACTTTGTATAGATTCTCATGCATTTGTGGGTGTGACCTGTTTCGAAAATGGAAAGCATGAACCTGTTTGTTGACTTCAATCCAACTACATCCAGGTGTCTTCTTTACACCGTTGTCTTTCATCAGTTTGCGTATGTTTGTTGTTGCATTCAATTTGCCAGCTGCAGCATAGATGTTTGAGAGAAGCACATATGGTGCAGGAGTTTTAGAGTCCAACTCAAAAATGTGGTTTGCCACAGTTTCTCCGAGCTCTACTTTGTTATGTACTCTGCACGCACCGAGCAAACAACTCCACAGACTAGCATCAGGCGTTATTGGCATTGTGTTGATAAAGTGTAGTGCTTCATCCATGCGCCCAACTCTGCCAAGAAGGTCGACCATGCAGCTATAGTGTTCCATTGCAGGTGTGATCCGATAATATTGTCTCATTAAATCGAAATATCTATAACCCTCATCCACTAGACCAGCATGGCTACATGCAGATAAAACACAAACAAAGGTCACGTGGTTTGGCCTGGTGCCACAGATTTCCATTTGTTCAAAGAGTTGAAGGGCATCCTTGCCATATCCATGCATGGCATACGCTGCAATCATCGCTGTCCAGGAAACGACATTTCGAGAATGCATCTTGTCAAATAATTCACGTGCTTTCTCTAAACATCCACATTTTGCATACATGTCTATTAGAGCATTTAGCACAACAACATCAATCTGAAATCCACTTTTAATTATCTTTTCATGGATCTCTATGCCCTGTTCTAAGGCTGCCAAGTTGGAACATGCTGGAAGAATACTGACAAACGTCTTCAAGTCTGGCCTCACACCTGCCAATTGCATATCTTGAAAAAGCTGAAGAGCCTCCTCAGCATGCCCATTCTGTACAAATCCTGCAATTATTGCATTCCATGAGACAAGGCATCGTTGAGGCATTTCGTTAAAGAGTTTCAGGGCGTCATCAACAAGCCCATTCTGTGCAAACCCTGAAATCATTGTGGTCCACGAGAACAAATCTCTTTGAGGTATCTCCTGAAATAGCTTCAGGGCCTCATCTACAAACCCGTTCTGTGTAAATCCTGCAAGCATTGCATTGCATGAAACCAAATTTCGTCGAGGAGTTTCATTAAACAGCTTAAAGGCCTCATCAACCAACCCATTCTGTGCAAATCCTGCAATCATTGTTGTCCAGGAGAATGCATCTTTCTCAGGCATTTTATCAAACAGTTTCAGAGCCTCATCAACAAATCCATTATGTATATAACCTGCAATCATTGCATTCCACGAAACCAAGTCCCGCTTATGCATATTGTCAAAGACTTGACGCGCCTTCTCTATGCTTCCACATTTTCCATACATGTCGACAAGCGCATTGGCCACAACTACATCGGATTCAAATCCGTTTTTTCTTATTTCTTTGTGCAACTTCATGCCCTGTTCCAGAGATACCAAACTGGCACATGCTGAAACAACACTGGCATATGTGAACTGATTGGGCTGAACTCCCGCTCGGTTCATTTGACGAAACAAACTCAATGCCTCCTCAGGAAACCCATCCCTTGCGTATGCTGCAATCATCACAGACCATGAGACTGCATCTGGTTTAGGCATTCTGTCAAACATATCGCGGGCAGTCTTTAGGTTCCCACATTTGGCATACATACCAATAATGGCACTCATCAAAACGACATCAGACTGAAACCCACCTCTTATTATTTCTTTATGTATCTCCATACCCTGTTCCAGAAATGCCAAGTTAGCACATGCTGCAACAACACTAGAAAAGGTGAAATGATTGGGTTGGGTATCTGTTTGTTTCATTTGGTGGAACAGGATTAATGCCTCATCAGGAAACCCGTGCCTTGCATAAGCTGCGATCATAACAGTCCATGTGCATACATTCCGTTGGGTTGTTTGGTCGAAAACTCTGCGAGCGTCAGCCAGGCTCCCGCACTTCACATACATATTGAGAAGCGTGTTTCGTAGAAATCTGTCTGCGCTAAATCCAGTCTGATTGATGTGAGCATGGATAAGTTTGCCCTCTGCCAAAGACTTTTTCTGAATGCAGGTCTGCAAGATTGAAACATATGTAGGATAGTCCACTGGGCTGCCTGTACGATCGAATATACCCAGTGCCTCATTCAAACGGTTCTGTTTACAAAGTGTTGACTGATGGCGCAAACAGTGCGTTTGGAGTATAACAGCGGTAGACATTTTCCTCGGAAGCATTAATAAACCATGCAATACCGCCATCTTATTCTTCCCATGCCTTGAAGATCCTGGCAGTTCTGTAGCTGTTACTCCTCTGATCTCTAATTTTTTAGTTTCTCCAGGAATGGAGCGAAATGAACGGAAAACGCTACATTTCGTGTGCTTTGGGTTTGGTTCGGAAGGCAAGGTGCGGGATAAATGCGAACTAAAACACCAGGCTCAGGTTTCTGTTTTCCATTTTCATGGAATTTTTCCTGTGGGTATATTTCTTAATGGAGTTCCGAAACTGCAATCCGATTATGTCACGGGAATATTTTTACGCGGAAATTTGGATTGAAGTCTAACTATATATTAAAGTCTGCAATTTCATCAAATTATGATAGTTACAATCGTACGGCCAAATACAAGAGCTACCAAATTAGCAACAACCGAAACTGGGATGGAAGGAATCGATAGAACCCAAGCGTTGAGATTGACTATGCTGATTAACTTCCTAGATAATACAATTTAGATCCAAATCTCAAAGGAGATAAACTACTCTCTTATATATATATATATTTCAATCAGAGGATCAAATGTAACGGACGTAGCTTCAAGAGCTGAATTGAGCATCATAGACTCAATATTACATTAAATTTGAATTTTGAAATCAATTCAATTAGGTTATGTGTTAATTTAAGACAATTTGATTATTCGTAAAAATTATGAATTTATTTGGTAAACCGCTATCATTTAATTAGTTAGGTATACCAATCATTTGAGTTACAAGAACGGATGGATGACTTTTTATGAGGGTGGCATTTTAAATTACATGTTAATATCTAGGTTAAGCAATTGGGTTAAGCATTAACATTCGAACAATGCCATCCAAAGATTACATAGTGGTGGTAATGCACATGGGTTAATATGACAAATGTATGTGGTTATACAAAATATTGTAACATCAAGCACTAGACTATAGTCATGTTGTTTGGAGACATTAAAAATTAGAAGTGGTTCGGTGTACAATAAACACAACCTAATGCATAGATCAACCTTACCTTTATGTACCAATGGTCTCTTGTAACCACCCCTCTGATATTTACCCAAATTCACAAGCTCGCCAAATAAACATGACATGAGTGTCACTATGACCTGACCCGACCTCCTAGTTCCAGTTAAGGAAGTGGGACCTACAAACTAAACACACATTGACATTCTACAGGGACTACAGGTCACTCAAAGGTTGAACAACCACCCAAGGTGACCAATCCCTGAGCTGAAACCCTTTTTCTCTGGCTTAGGCATATAACTGCACCCTTGACACTTCCTGCATGCAGTTGTGAGCCTCCAACCATGCTCACAAGCTGCTAGCAGTTATGACCTAAAATCTCTAGTTTTGAGAATGCAGTCTTGGGATCTGAGCCACTTTTCTAGGCTAGTCTCCAAAACACTACCCAAAACTTCCTGTAACTTTCCATAATCATATTTCTCATAACGACAATGCTAATCATTCAAACATGAAGGCATAACTTGACCTAGATTGCCTAGAACACATTAGACATTTCATCAAACACATGGAAAACATGTAAGCTACATGTCATGAATGCATATATGATCATAAGAGTCTGAGATTCATTTGAGAATCACCAAGAAGGCTCTATGCCCTCTCCACATAGTTGCAACAACACTTATTAGTCCATATATTCATCAATCATTCCTATATTCATCAAAACTTGTCAAGAGCCATAGGTAATACACATCACATAACCAACATAGAAGTCATGGCAACTCAGCCATAATTTCACCAACATAATCGCTACAAATATACATGAATCATAGTAGAAGAATAACTCTTGTTAATATATGAAGATACCAACTAAGTCAGGGACTTCCACGTGCCACCTGACCATAGATTGGGCTAAACCAAATCTCTCTTTCAGCGAATCACCCCCGCGCCATATTCCAAGCATGAATATGGGATTTCATGGTATAAATCAAAACAAAACCATCTAGGGCTTCTAGATGCCAAACCACCTCAACCCTCATCCACAATGATTCCATCTCTACGGTCCGAACATCACTAACACCAACCAAATTAGTCTCTACCCAAGTTGTCCAGGGCTCCAGGAACTAGTAACTCAACCCACAGCCTTCTAGGGCTCCAGATTGTTTGTCCAACCCAGCTCCAAGGACTAGTAACTCAACCCACTAAGGGCTCCAGAGTGTTTGTCCCAACCTAGGTTCCCAGACTAGTAACTCAACCCAAGTTTTTCCAGAGCTTCTAGAGTGTTTGTTCTCTGAAAATTCCAAACTGGAATCCTATTGCAACAACTGGTATTATTTCTCCTAATTGTTAATTAAACTATTTAGCTGCTATGAAAAATATCAAAATAAACACACTGCAACCTTCACAAATAAAATACTGCAGAAAAATAAAATGTTGGAAGCTGAGAAATGCTAGCACACACACACAAAATTAACACAATTATTTTTGGAAAAAACTCCCAGGAAAAACCCAATGAGGGAAAACTAGTGCAGTAGCTAAGGGTTTTATTATTATGCAACAGTGAGAAATTATGAGTACAACTGGATGTCGAAATCAATTTTGAGTACAACTAGATGTCGAAATATGGCAATCCTATAGAGAGATATACTAGCAAAAATCTAGTGAGGAATTTCCTCACCCCATAGGCAAACCCCGACACAACTTTCCTTAAGAAAAATCGGCTCTCTGATCCTCTGCATCAACCTCTAAATGCACTGCATAGTTTGCTGGACGTCAAGCCTCTCACTGGTCTCTGATGAAGTCGTTCTGCCTTATGTTGGCTAGAAAAATACTTCTCCAACACTTTTGGACTCCTTCCCGACCTCTGGAACTGAAGACGTCTTTCCCTCTCAACGAATCGAACTTTCCTCTAGAAGCTACTGCGCAGTCCCTATGTCACCTTCTCTGTAGCTCTTCTGCCGCTCTGCAAATGCACTCACTGGATCTGGATTACTTCCTCCAGTCTCACTGCCTCTACCCCTCACTCACTGGTTCGATCTTTGGTTCTCTCCCACATCTGACTACTGCTACTATGGAAATCGATCTGCCAAGAAATCAAACTACTCAAGTGTGTTCTCCATCACCACATCGATCTCTTCCTATAATCCACTGTTGGAGCACCAATGACTGAGATTAAAACATAATCGATGGCTAGGATCATCTCTGGATTGATCCGTGTGAGTTTCTAGACTATTCTTGCCTTATCTCAATTAACACTGATTAATTAAAAAATGGTTAGTAATTTAATTGATACACTTATAGGCAGAATTTCTAGAAATGTAGAAATTTTGAATAATAAACACTTATTCACAGAGATTATCCCGATTATACACTATTTCGGAATACATGCATAATACATAACCTCCTCTACGTTGATCATCAATTTAGCAGCATCAAAAACAATGAAACATCAATCGCATGCACACATTAACACAGTATGTAACCCGGGGAAAGCATACAGCTGAAAACCCCACACTATCTGTATATTATAATGATTGAAAACATATAACAATACATAGTACAATACTCCTCTCAAGTATCCAGCACTATCTACACCCGTTACACACAAAACTAGCTTAGATCTGATGCCTCAAATCTCCTCCACTGTTTGCCTGCCTCCACTGCACAGTCCTGCATGAGAATCACGTGAGCACAAGCTACAATTGCCTTGATATTGGCCCACACTGCGCAATCCTCATTGGAATTACTCAATCCATGCATGTGCAAAATCTCATGCACAACTGATAGTCACAACTCACCCTTTCACTTACCTCTAACACCTGTCTCTGTTGAACTGTCCATGCACTGAGTTAACTGATGTATTCTTTAGTTTCTTTATGAGTTAATAATTAGTGAATTAATTAAAAATCAATTCACACAACTCATCACTAGTGTATTCTTTAGTTAGACTAAATACAACTAGTTCAACTAAGTCAAACTGAACACAACTCCATCAACTCCACATCCAACTCCATAGAACTCACATGCATGAGTTCTAATTGAAGTCCTCTATGTAATAGCTCAACTAACACATAAGAAACCACGTGATTCCTTTTGTCAGCTGCATGTGCCACATCCGTAGCTCGAACTGAAGTGCTTCAAGAGAATAAGATAATGTTTAGAGTCTAAATATTACTAAGGGCTAATAATATTTGACTGTTTCTATTTTTAGCCTGGCAGTCTAAAAATAGACTTTGATCATTTCACTGTGAACCAAAAATAGAAGTCCATCTATTTTTCCAAACATGACCAATCATCCATAAATAGCATCCTGCAACTCATAGACCATGATCCATATGTCTAAACATAGACATAGTCTAAAAATAGACTTTGCGCCAAAAATAGCCTACGGGCCCACTTAGTGAAGGCGACTCCTTTCCACTAAGCTCCATCATCTTGTTGCATTTTCAACCCTCTCAACAAGATACGGATTATCTGCAACACCTATCCTGCAACTCTGGAATGTTCTGCATGCAACACATTTTCCCAGTCCACTTGCTCCAACAACACTTGGAACAAAAACACTTGTGCCTCTCGCATTGCTGCAACCTGCTAACTATGCGATGTCTTGGGATTCCCTACACTGTCGCTCTCTCTGCCGCTCCATTCGCATCTGTCTCTACCCAATCAGTCAGTTCTTTCTACTCCACATCGGGGCTCCCGTAGCAAGGTCTCATCCAAGAGGTTGGGTACCTCAAGGATCCTGCCCCTCCTCCTTGGGACGATCAATCCACATCACCCCACCTCCTACCTAAAGGTATGGCTGCATGTGATCCTCTGCCCACCTGGCTCGAAGTTTCCCCCTATTGGAGGTCTCTGTATGAGTAGGTGTCTCTACTCGATCTCCTCTTAGCTTCCCTTGTTGTGGCTGCTCCACAACCTCCTGAAGCTGCTGCACCAATCGTGGCTCCTCCATAATTGTCTGAGACTTCTTCTGGCTCTGCATGTTGAGAGGTAATATACGCTCCCTTTCAACCACCAAGTCTCCTTCAGTTGCCTCACTGCTCAAGGCTTTGCATGCATCTACATGCAACTGATAAAGGTTCCTGACTCGAACCCCTATCTTCCGGGTTTCTCTAGTTGTCTTGCTGCACAGGAAAGCCTTTCCCTCACTAAAGACAACATCATATCCCTTGTCTTCTAACATCGCCACAGAGATAAGATTCTTCTTCAATCCTGGAACATGCATCACTTCCTTCAATTTGAAGGGTTTACCAGACTCCCTCTCAAAGGAAATGGTACTGATACCGGTCGCACTGTATCTACCATCATCGCCCATCTCGATGTGCACTCTAAGATCTTTGTCCTCCAGATCAAAAAACAAATCTCGATCTCCACTCATGTGAAAAGATGCACCACTGTCCAAGAACCACACCGATCCCATCACACTTGAAACCAAGCATGTGATCAATGAAAAATCAAGCTCAAACTACGAGGCTAGAACCTCTCCTGCTGCAGATCCAGCAGCTTGCTTGTTCTTCTTCTTCTGCGGACAATTAGTGGCATAGTAATTCTCAGCTTTGATGTTTCTGAGTTTATCCTTGAGCGCCATTCCACCAGCGCAAAACTCAACCGCTTCTGATCTAAAATTTGTGAGAACAAAGTATTTCTCATACAGAGATTGACTGTATGGGCATTCACCAGATATCTCACCTTCCAAAAGAAGGATGAATCCAGAAGCTACCTGGCCCGATTACAGACTTTGCCTGAAGAAATAAAATGTAAACACTTTTTGAATAATAGATCTGATGATCAATCCTCGCTTTGATATCCTGTAGAACTTTTTCTACAAATCAAAGAGCTCTGATACCATGTAGAAATTTTGAATAGTAAACACTTATTCACAGAGATTATCCTGATTATACACTATTGCGGAATACATGCATAATACATAACCTCCTCTACGTTGATCATCAATTTAGCAGCATCAAAAACAATGAAACATCAATCGCATGCACACATTAACACAGTATGTAACCCAGGGAAAGCATACATCTAAAAACCCCACACTATCTGTATATTATAATGATTGAGAATATGTAACAATACATAGTACAATACTCCTCTCAAGTATCCAGCACTATCTCCACTTGTTACACACAAAACTAGCTCAGATCTGATGCCTCAAATCTCCTCCACTATTTGCCTACCTCCACTGCACAATCCTGCATGAGAATCACGTGAGCACAAGCTACAATTGCCTTGATATTGGCCCAAACTGCGCAATCCTCATTGGAATTACTCAATCCATGCATGTGCAAAATCTCATGCACAACTGATAGTCACAACTCACCCTTTCACTTACCTCTAACACCTGTCTCTGTTGAACTGTCCATGCATTGAGTTAACTGATGTATTCTTTAGTTTCTTTATGAGTTAATAATTAGTGAATTAATTAACAATCAATTCACACAACTCATCACTAGTGTATTCTTTATTTAGACTAAATACAACTAGTTGAACTAAGTCAAACTGAACACAACTCCACATCCAACTCCACAGAACTCACATGCATGAGTTCTAACTGAAGTCCTCCATGCAATAACTCAACTAACACATAAGAAACCACGTGATTCCTTTTGTCAGTTGCATGTGCCACATCCGTAGCTCGAACTGAAGTGCTCCAAGAGAATAAGATAATGTTTAGAGTCCAAATATTACTAAGGGCTAATAATATTTGACTGTTTCTATTTTTAGCCTAGCAGTCTAAAAATAGACTTTGATCACTCCGCTGTGAACCAAAAATAGAAGTCCATCTATTTTTCCCAACATGACCAATCATCCATAAACATCATCCTGCAACTCATAGACCATGATCCATAGGTCTAAAAATAGACATAGTCTAAAAATAGACTTTGCGCCAAAAATAGCCTGCGGGCCCACTTAGTGAAGGCGACTCCTTTCCACTAACCTCCATCATATTGTTGCATTTTCAACAAGAAACGATTTCTAGGTTTTGGAGATCTCATGTATTCTAGCCTTTCCACCAAATTTTGTGGCTAGAACACATTCGATGCTACAAAAAATTACACTACCACTTAGCGATGAATGTGCTCTGGTGTTGCACACCCTGCCACAACACCCTGTCTCTACATCATCTCCTATCGCACTGTTGATGTCTAGCATTTTCTTCCCACCAACCATTGTGCAACTCTGATATATGTTGCATCTGTGTTGTTGTTGACATTGTTGTACTGTTGCCAACATTACATCTGCACTGCAACTCCCTTTCATCTGTTGTTTTTGCAACTGGAAGATTGTAACACCCTCCTCCCACATCTACCTAAGCAACTGGCCAACCGGGGTAAATATGCAATGAGAGGCCACTATGATATGATTCAACCTCCTAAGTCACCTTAAGGAAGTGGAACCAATGGAAACACAACATACAGACACCAATCTTCAGCTATAGGACCCTTGGGAACCAATCCAATAGTTCAAACAACTTTCCTTAGGGTCCCACTAAGCTTTTGGACAATTTAAGGCTTAGTCGCTCCCATGTTATAGGCATGAGGGTGACCAGAAACCCAAAGTCGCTCCCACAGGCTTGCCTGCCAGTGACCAGAGACCCAAATTGTCAGTGTTGTGCCAGCGACTCCAGGATTTGAGCCACCTTTTCAGACCCAGATCCTAGGTCACTGCCCATAGCAGAACCATCTCTTCAAATCAATAAATTAACTTGGAAATGATAACATTAAAGAAAATACTTGTTCAAGACCTTGATTGGATCCCTACTAGCCATGACAAACATTTCATCAAACATATCATCGACATGTAACCTACAAGTGTAAATAACAGAGTTAAGTGTAGGGATCTCATACTTATCTGAGAATCACTATGAACCATTGTTCCCTTATGCCATTTTTGCATTATCATCTATTAGGTCATAGGCACATTATCCATTCACATACAAGTAAAAACATGTTGAGAGCCATACATAGTTGCTGTCATAAAATGTGCATATAACCAACATAATAGGAACATAAATACAATAAACATATCAACCATCAAATCCATAAATACATCAGTACCTTTACACATGAAAATCAAGGGAATGGATTTCTCATTAATGAATGCAATGAACCAACTGGAGATGGGACTACCACGTTCCTCCTGAACGTAAAATGGCTGAGTCAAATCTCTCTTCATATATTCACCCTCATGCCATATTCCAGGCATGAATGTGGGATCTCATAGAACACATCAATCAAAGCTCATCCAGGGCTTCCAGAGGCCATCCACATCAACCCATGAAACAGTGATTCCACCTCACGGTTAGACATCACCAAAACCATCATGAGATCGGTCTCCATCTTAGCCATTTAGGGCTCTAGAGCGTTTGTTCCAACCAAGGCTCCAGGACTAGTAACTCAACCCACAGCTTCCCTCGAGCTCCAGAGCATTTGTTTAGCCAAGGCTCCAAGACTAGTAACTCAACCCACCAAGGGCTCCAGATCATTTATCCAACCAAGGATCCAAGGCTAGTAACTCAACCCAAGTTGTTACAAGGCTCAAAATCATTTCTCCAATCAAGGCTCCAAGAACTAATAACTCAACCCAAGCTAAGGAAACATGAGAACCAACCAAAAAAAACAATGAAAATAAACCCACAATCACCATGGCTATCCAGGAAATGGCAAGGCTAGGAAATCCACTGTCAATCTAGGCAATCCTCCATGCCAGTGACAGATCATGACCAAGAATCCACATGCATGTGCTATGCATGCCAAAAATAGTGAAGAAATCATACATGCAACTTGGTACTTGCAAGAAAAATTGTTGTAGCTGCTAATCCCGATGCCCTCTTGCGTTTTCCTGCTCTTCTTTTGCCTTCTTGCTCCAAGAATCCAAATATGCCACACCCTCCAAGAGTGCTCCAAGAAAACTCTAAGTATCCAAGAGTATGAAAGAGAGAGAATAATGAGAGAGTTCCAATTATGAACTAACCAAGTCTTCACTGACCAAACTTGCCAACTGATCCTCAGAAGCCTTTTTATGGATGAGATCTCTATTTTCTTCATTTACCAACTCATTGTTCCAGGGCACACTCCCAATGTGCATCTAATTCCATCTGGAAATGCTCATGACCAAAATAAATCCATCCCCGACCTTCCCTTCTCTGCTACACAGTCCCTAGGGTAATCTAGTCAACCCTTTCGTGCAATCATTCACCTTCCAAGTTCTGTTGGCACCCCCATTTCGGGCAGTCCATCCCTTGACTAAGATTAAAACATAATCGATGGCTAGGATCATCTCTGTATTGATCCATGTGAGTTTCTAGACTATTCTCGCCTTATCTCAATTAACACTGATTAATTAACCATGATTAATTAAAAAAAGGTTAATAATCTAATTGATACACTTATAGGCAGAATTTCTATAAACGATTTCTAGGTTTTGGAGATCTCATGTATTCTAGCCTTTCCACCAAATTTTGTGGCTAGAACAATTTCGATGCTACAAAAAATTACACTACCACTTAGCGATGAATGTGCTCTAGTGCTACACACCCTGCCAAAACACCCTGTCTATACATCATATCCTATCACACTTTTGATGTCTGGCTATTTCTTCCCACCAACCATTGCGCAACTCTGATATATGTTGCATTTGTGTTGTTGTTGACACTGTTGTACTGCTGCTAACATTGCATCTGCACTACAACTCCCTCTCATCTGTTGTTTCTGCAACTAGAAGATTGAAACACCCTCCTCCCACATCTATCTAAGCAACCAGCTAGTCGGGGTAAATATGCGATGAGAGGCCACTATGATATGATTCGAACTCCTAAGTCACCTTAAGGAAGTGGAACCAACGGAAACACAACATACAGACACTAATCATAAGCTACAGGACCCTCGGGAACCAATCCAATAGTTCAGACAACTTGCCTTGGGGTCGCACTAAGCTTTTGGACAATTTAAGGCTCAGTCGCTCCCATGTTATAGGCATGAGGTTGACCAAAAACCCAAAGTCTCTCCCACAGGATTTCCTGCCAGTAACCAGAGACCCAAATTGTCATTGTTGTGCAAGCGACTCCAGGATTTGAGCCACCTTTTCAGGCCCAAATCCCAAGTCACTGCCCAGAGCTGAACCATCTCTTCAAATTAGTAAATTAACATGGAAATGACAACATTAAAGCAAATACTTGTTCAAGACCTTGATTGGATCCCTACTAGCCATGATAGACATTTCATCAAACATATCATCGACATGTAACCTACAGGTGTAAATAATGGAGTTAAGTGTAGGGATCTCATACTTATCTTAGAATCGCTATGAACCATTGTTCCCTTATGCCATTTTTGCATTATCATCTATTAGGTCATAGCCGCATTATCCATTCACATACAAGTAAAAACATGTTGAGAGCCATACATAGCTGTTGTCATAAAATGTGCATATAACCAACATAATAGGAACATAAATACAATAAACATATCAACCATCAAATCCATAAATACATCAGTACCTTTACACATGAAAATCAAGGGAATGGATTTCTCATTAATGAATGCAATGAACCAACCAGAGATGGGACTACCACGTTCCACCCCAACCTAAAATGGCCGAGTCAAATCTCTCTTCATCCATTCACCCCCGCACCATATTCCAAGCATGAATGTGGGATCTCATAGAACACATCAATCAAAACTCATCTAGGGCTTCCAGAGGCCATCCACCTCAACCCATAAAACAGTGATTCCACCTCATGGTCAGACATCACCAAAACCATCACCAGATCGGTCTCCATCTTAGCCATCCAAGGCTCCAGAGCATTTGTTCCAACCAAGGCTCCAGGACTAGTAAATCAACCCATAGCTTCCCCCAAGCTCCAAAGCGTTTGTCCAACCAAGGCTCCAGGACTAGTAATTCAACCCACCAAGGGCTCCAGAGTGTTTATCCAACCAAGGCTCCAAGGCTAGTAACTCAACCCAAGTTGTTACAGGGCTCCAGATCGTTTGTCCAATCAAGGCTCCAGGAACTAATAACTCAACCCAAGCTAAGGAAACATGAGAACCAACCAAAACAAAACAATGAAAATAAACCCACAATCACCATGGCTATCTAGGAAATGGCAAGGCTAGGCAATTCACTGTCAATCTAGGAAATCCTCCATGCCGGTGACAGATCATGACCAAGAATCCACATGCATGTGCCATGCATGCCAAAAATAGTGAAGAAATTGTACATGCAACATAGTACTTGCATGAAAAACTGTTGTAGCTGTTGATCCCGATGCCCTCTTGCGCTTTCTTGCTCTTATTTTGCCTTCTTGCTCCAAGAATCCAAATATGCCACACCCTCCAAGAGTGCTCCAAGAAAACTCTAAGTATCCAAGAGTATGAAAGAGAGAGAATAATTGGAGAGTTCCAATAATGATCTAACCAAGTCTTCGCTGGCCAAGCTTTCCAACTGATCCTCAGAAGCCTTTTTATGGATGAGGCCTCTATTTTCTTCATTTACCGACTCATTGTTCCAGGGCACACTCCCAATGTGCATCTGATTCCATCTGGCAATGCTCATGACCAAAATAAATCCATCCCCGACCTTCCCTTCTCTGCTACATAGTCCCTAGGGTAATCTGGTCAACCCTTTCGTGCAGTCACTCACCTTCCAAGTTCTGCTGGCACCTCCATCTCGGGCAGTCCATCCCTTGGCAAGGCTTCCTTGCATCGGAAGATACAAAAACCAAGGCATATAGCTTCCTCAAAACCATCATATCGGTCATAACATGCTCATGGAAATCAATGGACACTATTGGGTACCAGTGTCCCATAATGGGCCTGTTCCTAAATGCTTTACTAGCATACTACTGCACGTTCCAATTCCTTTTGTTATTGAAAATTCTTGTAGTCGATTTCAATCACCCAACCGGTCATTTCATGCATTCTTGTACCAAGCACATAACTTCCATTAGATCTAAAATAAATTTAAATAAATTCACATCATACCTCATAGGTAGCTCGTCAATAAGGTACACTTGCAATCCTGTTCTCTTCCTGTCACAACAAATCAAATTAGCATTTTTTACCAAAACATGTATAAAAATGTCACATCAGGTTAGCTCAAAACATAACCATCAAAATCATAAATCACATGTAACCATCATAAACAAAAATCGTAATTCACATGTAATCATCATAAACCAGAATCATAAATCATATGCATAGTAAAACTAAATAAAATGTTGATACTTATCCTTTCATCAATCCTTAGCTTTTATGATTTGATTAGGAATATTGGTTTTGTTGTGCTAAGATCCTCCTCAGATTATAAACAAAATGCTATTCATGTGCTTAAGGATTCATGAGTTTATTGCAAGTGAAAATGAATTTTTAGGTTAATTTTATGAGCAATTTAACATAAATAAGAAATTGAAAAACAACATATAAATGTACAAAACATCACCAACAACACATCACAATAGGAACATGATGAAGGATCTCACCCCTCCTGGGCAACGTCTCTTTGGTCCAGCGTCCAATGGCTTTGGCCTCTCTATTATGCTTAAATGTGTAAAAACATGTGTTTACAATGCCACCGTCTTACTTACACCGAAATGACCAGCAATAAGAGAAGTATGTGCCTCTCTTATGATATTGACTCTTTCTCCCCTTGGAATACAAAGCTTGCCAATATGGTACAAGAAGTTATCATGCAAATGATAATCCAATTCCTCTACTTGGTTACCTTGACTCAAGCTTGCATAAACATCTTGAAATTCATTGTCTAATGCATATTTCTCAATATAACTTTCATGCAAAACAAAATTATGCTTGAGTAAAGTAGTTGCACTAATAATAGGCCTAGAAAGCATATCAACGAATTTATTGTAGATACCTTTCTTATACTTGATTACCAAGTAGAATTTTTGAAGAAAACCCATCCATCGGAAGTGCCTTGATTGCTACAACTTTGATTGTGATTGCAAGTATTGCAATGGTTGATGATCAGTGTGAATGATTGTTTCCTAACCCATCAATTAGTGTTTCCATTTTTTCACACTTTGCACCATTGCATACAATTCCTTGTCATATGTAGGATAATTAATAACTACACCAATGAAAGTTTTCGAATGAAACAGATAGGCTTATCATGTTGCATGAGGACTGCACCCATGGCGTAGTCACTAGCATCAATATGAATCTCAAATGACTATCTCAAGTCTGAAAGTGCAAGTACTGGAGCTGAACTAATATTTTCCTTCAATGCATAAAATCCCTTTTGTTGTTTGCCTCCCCACTGAAAAAACTTTTTCAAACTTGTCAATGCATGCAAAGGAGTTGTTATAGAAGAAAAGTTAGCAATGAATTTCCTCCAATATTGGGCTTCTCCCAAAAAACTTCTTACCTCAGTAACTGTCTTGGGCCTTGGCCAATTCAAAATGACATCAACCTTGGAGGGATCTATTTTCAACTCACCTCCTCCAACAATATGACCCAAGTAAACTAAAGAAGTTTTTCCAAACTCACACTTTGACATCTTTAAATACAATTGTTCTTTCTTTAAGACATCAAGTACTTTTCTCACATGCATGACATGTTCATCACGAGATTTACTGAAAATTAAGATTTCATCTAAGTAGACTATAACAAACTCATCAAGAAATTGCCTCAACACATCATTCATCACACACATGAATGTAGAAGGAGCATTACATAAACCAAAAGGCATAACTAGCCATTCAAACAAACCTTGTTTTGTTTTGAATGTTGTCTTCCAAATGTCTTCTTCAACAATTCTAATTTGATGGTAGCCACTCCTTAATTCCAACTTAGTAAAATACTTTGCATCTTTCAATTGATCAAGTAAATCATCTAGTCTAGGCAGAGGGTAATGGTTCTTTACTGTAATCTTGTTCAATACATGGAAGTCCACACACATGCGCCATGTTCCATCCTTCTTTGGCACCAAAACAATAGGTGAACCACATGGCAAAGAAGATGGCCTGATGATCCCTTTATCCAACAACTCTTGAATTTTCTTTTTAATTTCTACACTTTCCATCACTGACATCCTGTACATGCCAATGTTAGGAACATGACTATCTTGCTACAACTGTATCTAATGTTGGATTCCTCTCTTGGGAGGCAATCCTTTTGGTTCCTGAAACATCTCATCATATTGGTCAACTACATCTACCAATTCAGATTTCAATTTTTAATCACAACCTTTAAAAGCTTCATTATCAACATCGTTCTTGGGTTTGACCATTAGAAGCACAAAATTCTTGCTTGAATTCACTAGTATTTTCATCTTCCCAGCATTAACAAGTGAAAGTTTTAGTTTCTTGCTATGAGCTCTCACAATATATTCTACTCCATCTTTGAACAAATGGTATTTGTTTTCATGTCTATGGAAGATATCTTTTCTGTCATAGAGATACGGGTTGCCCAGAACTATACCACATATGTCTAATGGCACAACATCAAGCTCCACTTCATCTATAAAATTTGCAGTAATGGCGAATTTCAGTTTACATTTTCTAGTTACCTTCAATTATGAATTGTCACACACCCATCCAAGTGGATATGATTTATGATGTGGAATGGTTTCCAAGTTTAAAATTTCGACAATGTTTTCAGAGATAATATTGGCTTGAGAGCCATTGTCGAAAAGTGTATCAATTTTGCTATGTTTTGATATCACCCTTATGTGAAAAAGTTATATCCTCTTCTTTTCATTTGGAGTTTCATTATGTGAATTTGAAGTACTAGTGCTAACAATGGATTCTTTTCCTTCATACCCATGTGCTATTCGGAATTTTGTATCTATGGATAATAACAATTTCCCTAGGTGGGTAGCTACACCTAGAACAACAGATTTAAAGTGCCTAACCTTTTTTTATAGAAGATAAATAAGACAAGGGACCTACTTGTTATCTTTCGCTTTCCCTTTGTCTCCTTTGTATGGCTCTCGTCGCTCCTTCTCGAACTTAATCCGCTCGACAAGTACCTACAATCATAAATAGAGGACAAAAACCAATCAAATCAAGAGATCTATCTACTATAAGCAAATGGAATCAAAATCATTTACACATATAATCATCACACATAAAGACAAGAATATGGGAAAATGTGTAAACAACTTTATTAAGTAGAAGGAAGAATTACAACCATGAAGTCCGATCCATTGTCACTCTTTTTGCTTGGGTTCCAACCAACATCACATCAAAATCACAACACTCTAGAAGCATAACAATACTTTCTTTCAATCTCAAACCTCACACCAACAATATCTCCTTACAAATTATCAAATTCCAGCCCCTGATCACTTAGATGAGTGCTCAATTTATAGGAAAATGGAGGAGGTTTGGTCATAAATGAGGCCATTGAATGGCCTTCCAAACTTAGAGTTAGTTTCCATGGAGGAAGGGATGAGAGGATGGGAGATTACTTAACTCATTCCCTATCCAATTTCAAGCTCATAGGAGATGATAAGTGTGGGAATCTTCTAGATGGCTCCAGAAGATAAGAATATTCCTAGAACCCTATGATGATTTCGCTCAATCTCACTCAGCGCAGGTCAACGTAGGCCTAAGTACTCTGTAAAGCACATTGACATGGGCCCACCTGCACTAAAGCACACTTACCCCTGACCAAGGCTGCGCTGGTCCCTCAAGGAGGCATTTCTGGAGGGCTTCAGGCCAAGAAACTCTCAGGGAAGGAGGCATTCAAAGTGATGACTTGTCTAGGGCATGTAGCAACTGAATTAGGGTTTGATGAGCCCTAATAGTTATGATTCGAATGATGGGAGTGATGTGCCCAAATGGATCCGTAACACCATGGTTGTAATTTTAGTTTTGTCACCCGAATTAGATCCCAAATCTTGTTGTGTGGTTGCAGTTGTCTTTTGTTTTCCCTTGTTGTTGAATTTCTTTGGTTTCATTTCGAGATGAAGCTTCCAAAAATGAGCTTCATCGTGGCCTTGTTTGGAACAATGTTTTCATGTTAATTTCTCTCCTTCCTTCTTGATAAATGCATTTTCTTTCCCTTCCCTTTGAAACCCTTTTATTTTCCTTTACTCTTAAATGGATTTTTGCTACCCTCTTCTGGAGTGTTTTTCCCTCTTGCCTTAAGATGAGTGGCTTGCACACACACACATCATCTAGATTATTAGGATTAAACATTAAGATAGTATTAGTAAGGTAATTGTGTAAACCCCTTATGTACTTCAACAACGTGTCTTGTGATTGCAAATCTACACCTAACATTAGAGATCTTTTTTTTTGAATTCTTGGGTGTAATCTTGCACATTTTGACCTTTAAGTTGTCTAAAGTTATGCCAATTCATGATGGATTTTTGCATATAATATAGAGGGTAGAATTGTCTTTTAATTGCAACAATTAAATCAGAATAAGAAATTGATATCTTACCGTGTTTTTTTATCTCCTCTTGTGTCTTTGATTCCCACCATACCAGTGTCGCACCCTCCATTCTCAAGGAAGCTAACTGAATCTTTATGTCATCCTCTTGAAGGTTTTGAATTATAAAATAGGTCTCCAATTGACGAATCCAATTATCAAGCTTCTATGCATTCACTTCACCATTATACATGGGCAGTTCAAATTTAATATCAAGTTTTAATAAGGGTGATTTACCAATTCCTTTTGAGATATGCTAATGAGTATGGGTAAGGGTTGTGTTAGTGGAAGAGGGTGAAGATGCCTATGAAGAAGAAGATGGTGGAGAGGGTGGAGGTTTACCTCCATTTCCATTACCTCCTCCTGAAGAACCTTCTCCTTTGGGAGGTTTTGAGCTTTCACCTTGCAGTCTGGTATTCCTCTCTTCATAGAGGACCTTCACCATATCTGTCATATCAAAGAAAGCCTTCCTGAAGACCTTATCATCCTCTGCCATTGTAGGATCTCCTTCATGAGACATGCTCACTGGAGTCTCAACTGCAACTTGAGGAAGAACTGGTGTTGGAGATTGTGGCAACCTTTCCTTCCTTCCCCTTGACCCAACTTCAGGGCTTTCAACTAGCTTCCCTTCTCCTCTTTTGAGTTTTAACCTTGTAAGCATGACATAAACTTGCAAACAATTAAATCCTTTTTGCACAAATAAAACCAGGAGCTCTGATACCAAACTGATCTAATTAGGAATATTAGTTTTGTTGTGCTAAGATCCTCTTCAGATTATAAGAAAAATGTTATTCATGTGCTTAAGGATTCATGAGTTTATTGTAATTGAAAATGAGTTTGTATGTTAATTTTATGAGAAAGTTAACATAAATAAGAATCTAAACAGCAGCATATAAATTTACAGAACATGACCAACAACACATCACAACATGAACATGAGGGAGGAGTTCACCCCTCCTAGGCTACGTCTTCTTGGTTCAGCTTCCAATGGCTTGGGCCTCTCTATTATGCTAAAATGTGTCAAAAGGTGTGTTTACAATGCTCAAATGCTTCTGAAACCTGCTCCAATGAGTCGAAAATGTCAAAAAATGGTTGTGTGGCCTCTTTCTGCTCCTGATTTAGTAAAAAACTGAAGAAGTTATGGCCTTTCCCAGTCCTCTACTAATCACACCGCAAATTCCTTAAAATCTAGCACCATCCTACAATTTCGCCCGCCAAGCGTGCTAACTGGGCGATAATTTCACCAAAAATCAGGCAAAATTGTCAGACAGTTAAAAAGACCGCTAATGCTTAAGGTCCAAAATTCGTGGCCACGTGCTCAGGGGCTAAGGTCAATGGCCCGCCCTTGTTGGCTGGGCCCCCACTCCACTGCCACAGTGATCATATGGTTATGTAACCGTGTGGGCTAGCCCCACACAGGTTGGCCTGTTCCCCGAACTCCACACCAAATTAATTAAAATTTATGTCGAAACGACGGTTTATTAAGAACCATTCTCATGGCGCATTGGTAGAGGCTTTGGTGTTGTGTTGGGAGGTTGCGGGTTCGACCCCCACTTCCTCCTCCCAGACTTCAAACAAAATTTTGGTGGCCTCGTGTTAGCTTGTTGTTGGCCACCCCACCAACCAATGAAAACCACAAAATTTCAACCAATAAAAAAACAACACGTGTTAGCACCCCATTCGCTGAAGGAGCATGTTGACCAAGTCATCGTCCACATACTCTACCCAGTGAGCGCCACATTAGCAGTACGGACTGCTGACTGGGCTGTCTTTTTTTTTTGAAAATTCCCATGTTTGGGAAAGTGAACATAACTCGTTTATGGAGTCATACAGAGTCTATTTCACAAGAAACGAGTTCCGTCAGATTCAGGATGATGAGAAATACACGGTCTTCCATGTTCCACACCAATCCGAAAACTTTGAATTTTGAGCTATTTTTTGAGCACCTGATCATTCTACCTTTGTCTTTATTTCGTATGCACTCTGAATTGGTTGCCACACCCGACAATCACCCAATGCCTTCTCCTCAACGATTTGAACGTACACATAGTTGGCATTACACACATACAATCACACACTGTATACAACACCATGCAATACATGCACCTACACCTAGCATACAACACATACATGTATACCCAGTGTACATACGTATACACGCACAATGTACATCATAATACATTCATCCGTACACAACGTGTGACACCACAAAATGTATACATGTACACTCAATATACAACACAACACAATACATATGCCTGCATCTGGTGTACAACACAATACATGCACCTACACCTGATGTACAACATAACACAAATACATGTCTAGAGTGCAACACAATGAATGCATATGTCATGATACCATGACTACACAATGCACATACATAGTACTGCATGCCCGCAACACAACATGTATGACATGCACTTAATTCCACACGTACAACAATACCACATGTACAAAGCACCACCTGCACAACGTGTGCACAACATCACATGTACATGACACCACCTGGACAATGTGTACACAACGTCACATGTACACTACACTACTTGTACAACATGTACACAATACCACATGTATATAGTACCACATGCTCGACATGTACGCGACACCACATGTACACAACGCCACATGTACAACATGTACACAGCACCACCTGCACACATCGCTACTTGTACAACATGTACACAACACCACCTGCACACAAGACCACTTGTACAATCATGCACACCACATAGCACCACATGTACAACATGCATGAAACACCACATGTACCTAACACTACATATACAACATGTATATAACATCATATGTACACAACAACGCATATCCAATACGCGCAGAGCACCATATGCATACAACACCGTATATCCATCATGCACATAACATCATCTATAACCAGCACTGAATATGCAACATTCATACAACATTATCTTAATAACACCCTATATAATATTTCATAAACAACGTGTGCACACACTACATATGCACAATAGTGCATGCGCACAATCATCACAGATGAAACATGCACAACATATACAACATATGCACAACAATAATACCCCACATCTGAAACCACACTGTCCTTACCAAGAAACCTTGCTTCCAGTGTCTTATTCATGCTTATCCTAGCATGCCACAAACCACACTGCTTTCATTTTGCTGATGTATCCCTCGATATAGCCTGTCCATAACATAGACATAATATAATCACATAATATCAACTCATAACCGCATGATACTGACCTTGTAGATGTGTCAGGTTACTCTTCCCACTCGATTCCTCATGGACCAGGAATCTCTGCATGCCATTCACCTGCATAAGAAATCATTTCTCCAGATGAACGATCCTTGAAAAGCCTGTCAGACAGTGACATAGATACATAGATACATGGATATATAATCATTACCATAAAATAATCATCATCATGTCAGACAACGACATACATACATACATGTATACATATAAATGTTAGCATTAATAATCATGATCCATAACGACCCTGTCAAAAATGACATAAATACACACATGCATGTATAAACATCAACATAATCATGATCATAAAATAATTATTAGATATCAAGGTCAAGGTTAAGAGAACTCTCATTATTCATACACAACATTGAGAACAATCGTTCCCAACAAAGCCAAGGAAACTGACACCTCAGATCCATTTACTTTACCTTTTCTGGTTACCTTTCTCATGACTGTACTGCGACCGTTCATTTACCGCAATGGACCCAACTAGTCCAACTGACTGTCATAGTCTTACCTTCTACTGCACTTACTCATGCACCGAGCTTCATCCGTGTCTTACATTACCTGTTGAGTACCACACAACTCTCCCCGAGCTCCATTAACTTTCCTCTTTCCCAAACAATTCCCAAGACACTCAAAACATAAAAGGAAAGGCAAGAAACAAACAAGGAGGATCATGAAACCCAATAACAACAATATGACACCATAACCAAAATGGCATGATCATGCACTAGACATAACAAAACTGCAAATCAAGTGCAAGCAAATCATAAAATACCAAAGGCACAAGACTAACAATAGACACCATGACTTAATCCCCATGGTTCCCAAGAAAACTCAACCAGAGCCTTCTTCAAGATTTCATGGAAACCTCTCTTTTCCATGCAGTCCCTTGCATCATATTTCCATAAAAACATAATTGTTAGTGTATAAATAAGCATAACAATACATCAGTTACCTTATCTTGTTGTGCCAAGCACATTTCTTGCAACTGAACACATCCATACCATCTCTCAAGGGACTCCAATCCTTTAACATATCCACTTGTAACTAAATACTAGCTAATATACAAGTCAAGTACATTTTCATGAATCTAGCAGATATCCACATAATGTAAAACAAAATCAAGATTAAGAGACTCCCTGTATGCAAAGCACTCATTCATTTGGAATTAGGGTTTCCAAACATAGCCAAAGGGATTCTTACCCGATTCCTTTCTTTTACCTTTACCCCGCTGCAACTAAGTCTTACTATATACTCACGTCACCCAACTGTTAGCTATATAAACACATCAATTATTACCCCATCATGCTAATACCAAGCATGTTTCTTGCAACTGCTCACACATGTCAACCACATGTTCCAAATATCAAAACAATCATATTTATCAATTTGAAATCAACTTTTACAAACAATCATGTCATAATCCATAGTCAATTCATAGTCATTAGACATAATTCTACAACTATCACCTACTACACTCAAGTACATATCAACTGTCTCAACACATATCTGTTAGTAAAACCAGCTTAAAGCAAGATCATTGAAACACATACTCATATTATGCAATTCATCAAACATTCAAACAACTTGCAAGAATACCATGTTAAATAAATCAACTAGATGACATAATAGACACCAAACACTCAACATCAAATAAACAACATAATCAAGAATGAAGCACCAAGTATACTACATAAGCAAATTCATACCCTAGTGTACCTCAGGGGAGGCTATCTTGTCTACAAAATCAATCTAGTTAACAAGATATAACTTTAAAACATGTCAACTCAAACATAAATAATATCATGATATCCATAACACTAAATAACTAACATGTTCACCTCATAAACTCAGAAGCATTTATCATTCATGCATAACAATCAGACATGCGAGGTTAACCTAGATTAGTACCACACCATATCACAAATAGGTCGGCTCACACTTGAATATCGTAACCATATCCATCTGCATAATCCAATCCAATTTAGCATGATACATATAACATCAAGATATTAATGTTATAACCCTAATCGACAAGTTAACTAACATATAACATGCTCATCAAAAACATATAACATGATCATCAAGTTATCTAACATAAAACAAAAAAAGAAATGCATACAACCACATGTTACTATCATTCATGACACATGTGCATGTGATTATACTAATCAACTATCATCTATCATGTATGTAACCATAACATCAAAAACATGTACATAACCCTAATGTATATAAACCTAATGCATATAACAATCCTTAACCTACATACCTGCATTCCAAACATGCAATACATGTATAACGATATGCTCTTATCCCAAAGTCTAATGTTGCAACGTCATTATGATGATGTTCGTCATCTCAGCCAGCACATTAGCATCATAAAAACCAATAGTAGCATGATGACCTAAATTGCATACAATGACTTCACAAGGCATGTTTGACCTACATTTGATGCATAACTATAACCAAGACCATACATGCATAAAAAATGCATATATACATATAACACATGAGTACAAAACCACATACACATCATTTAGCTAGAGTCCACTCATCAATGCATGACCATATCAACTACACAACCATGAACTCATGCATGAAAACAACAACCACTTCGTGTGCACTTGATAACATGTGAACACTTGTTCCTAGCACTGCATGATCAACCATATACACATAAATACATACTCCATGACAACACCTTCAACCTTCACATGGTGACATCACTACAACCATGATCAACACCATGCAAATGTAACAAGCACATGGACTACATGCATAAGGAACACATATGCAACCAACATGAAAGCATGATAAACACATAACCCAAGGAGAGTGTAACCATGCTCTGATACCACTCTGTAACACCCACCTCCCACATCTACCAAAGCAACTAGCCAATGGAGTAAATATGTGACGAGAGGCAACTATGATATGATTCAACCTCCTAAGTCACCTTAAGGAAGTGGAACCGACAGAAACACACCATACATACACCAATCATCATCTACAAGACCCTCAAGAACCAATCCAATAGTTTAAACAACTTGCCTTGGGGTCCCACTGAGCTTTTGGACACTTTAAGGCTTAGTCATTCCCATGTTATAGGCATGAGGGTGACCAAAAACTCAAATTCACTCCCACAGGCTTGCCTACCAGAGACCAGAGACCCAAATTGTCAGCGTTGTGCTAGTGACTCTGGGATTTGAGCCACTTTTTCAGGCCTAGAGCCCAGGTCACTTCCTAGAACTGAACCATATCTTCATATCAATAAATTAACATGGAAATGGTAACATTAAAGAAAATACGTGTTCAAGACCTTGACTGGGTCCCTACTAGCCATGATAGGCATTTCGTCAAACATATCATTGACATGTAACCTACAAGTGTAAATAACAGAGTTAAGTGTAGGGATCTCATACTTATCTGAGAATCGCTATGAACCATTATTCCCTCATTCCATTTGCTGCATTATCATCTATTAGGTCATAGGCACATTATCCATTCACATACAAGTAAAATCATGTTGAGATCCATATATAGTTGTTGTCATAAAATGTGCATATAACCAGCATAATAGGAATAGAAATACAATAAACATATCACCATCAAATCCATAAATACATCAGTACCTTTACACATGAAAATCAAGGGAATGGATTTCTCATTAATGAATGCAATGAATCAACCAGAGATGGGACTACCACGTTCCACCTGACTGTAGAATGGCTGAGCCAAATCTCTCTTCAACCATTCACCCCCATGCCATATTCCAAGAATGAATGTGGGATCTCATAGAACACATCAATAAAAACTCATCTAGGGCTTCCAGAGGCCATCCACCTCAACCCATCAAACAATGATTCCACCTCATGGTCAAACATCACCAAAACCATCAACATATCAGTCTCCATTCTAGCCATCCAAGGCTATAGAGTGTTTGTTCCAACCAAGGCTCTAGGACTAGTAACTCAACTGAGAGCTATCGCCGAGCTCTAGGGCGCTTATCCAACCAAGGCTTTAGGACTAGTAACTCAACCCACCAAGGGCTCCAGATCATTTTTCCAACCAAGGCTCCAAGACTAGTAACTCAACCCAAGTTGTTACAGGGCTCTAGAGCGTTTGTCCAACCAAGGCTTCAAGAACTAATAATTTAACCCAAGCTAAGGAAACATGTGAACGAACCAAAAGAAAACAATGAAAATAAATCCACAATCACCATGGCTATCTAGGAAATGGCAAGGCTAAGCAATCCACTGTCAATCCAAGCAATCCTCCATGCCAGTGATAGATCATGACCAAGAATCCACATGCATGCACCATGCATGCCAAAACTAGTGAAGAACTCATACATGCAACTTGGTACCTGCAAGATAAACTACTGTAGTTACTGATCCCAATGCCCTCTTGCACTTTCCTTCTCTTCATTTTCCTTATTTCTCCAAGAATCCAAATATGCTACACCCTCCAAGAGTGCCCCAAGAGAACTCTAAGTATCCAAGAGTATGAAAGAAAGAGAGAATAATGAGAGAGTTCCAATACTGAACTAACCAAGCCTTCACTGACCAAGCTTGCCAACTGATCCTCAGAAGCCTTTTTATGGATGAGGCCTCTATTTTCTTCATTTTCCATTATTTTCCTTCAATTTACTTGATCCGGATTTAAACAGGAATGCAACAAATTAAAAACATAACCATAAATATAGAGATACAACAGAAATAATACTTCATTTCATTAATGTAAAATATTGAAATATGCTTACAAACAGAAATGGAAATAAACTAGCTAGGGTGATGGTAGCTTATCCCTGAGGAGAGATGTGGCGGCTACATGCCTCTGAACTTTCTTCAATGAGGCTCGAAGACCTATTTATTGTTGAGAAACAATGGAAAGCTCTAAACGTCCAAAACCCTAACCCTAGGAGATGAAGCACCAAACTATGGGCCCTGTTTTGGGTAAATTGGTACACCAACTTCCTGGGGTCATAACTTTGGCATACGATCTCCGTTTGACGTGCACAATACCTCGTTAGAAAGATCTATCCGAGAACTACAACTTTTGGAAGAGAAACATTGGTCCATGAACCCATGTTGCTCCTAGCTATCCCAAAAAACGTTGTTTAGGGCCTCAAAACGGCTCCGAAAGTTCAGGACCCAAAAAAACTGCCAAAAATGGTAAATTGTGCTACAAATAAGGAAACTAAAAGACTGAAAGAAACAATGATGGGGGTCCAAGTGGAATTTGTGGCTGGCCACCAATATGTGCCTGGATCATTCCTCCCCCCTTAGGAAGCAGTGGTCCCCATTGCATTGAGTTCCTCCATGAGATGAGGAAACTTTTGCTGAACTTGGTCCTTGATGAGCCACTTGCCCTGGTGAAGGAGTTGGCCTACTTTTATAACTTGATATAGTTGCATATTTTGCTGGCAAGTGTGCTTGATCTACATGTCCATGATCCAATTAGTTGTATCTTGTTCCATGCAATCTGGATTTAACTCTGTTGGTGTGAGTTGTTCTGCAATGTCGGATGTGTCTAGTAATGGTGGAAAGTATGGCCGAAGGTAGTCCACATTGAACATTGGGTGTAGGCCAAGGAATGGGGGAATTTTGAGCTCAAATTCATTATCTCCCACAGCCTTGGTGATGGTGTAACGATCATATCGGAGTGGTCTGAGTTTTTGATAGGCTTCGATAAGGCGTTCCTTTTGCAAATGCAACCTGACTTTGTCGCCCACCTGAAACTTATGTGGCACCTGATGCTGCTTGTACTTGGCATTTGATTTCTCCAGAATGTCATGGAACTGCTGGCGGATATGTTGGATGTGCTTAATGAAGTTGTTTGCCTTATCTGTTTTGGACTAGACATGAGCCGAATCTACGTGAGTAGCTGCAAATGGCATGGCCACATCAATGGGACAAAGTGGCTGGAATCCCAAGCCCACCTAAAAAGGGATGTGGCTAGTCAAGCTGTGGAGAGCTTGTTTATAGCTGTGTTGAACATAAGGGAGGCTCTCATCCCATGTGTGTGGATGCTTTGAGTTGTACATGCACAGAATGTGTACGATCATCATGTTGACAACCTCTGTCTGGCCATTAGTTTGGGGATGGAAGGTTGTGGACTTAGTGAGTTTGGTGTCCAGCATCGACCAGATACTGGACCAAAATGTATTGAGGAACTTTCTTTCCTGATCTGAGATGATAGACTGTGGGATCCCAAAGTGTACCCACACTCGTTCAAAGAAGAGTTTAGCAGTGGATTCTGCTGTGATATTCTTCTTGTAGGCCACCATAATGGCCATCTTTGAGAACCTGTCGATGACCATAAAAACATAGTCGTTTGCATGCTTAGTAGAAGGAAGGCCCGACATGTAATCCATGGAGATGGATTCCCAAGGTCGAATAGGGGTAGGAAGCAGAGTATAAAGGCCTTGCTTCTTGATGGTCAGTTTGGCAATGGCGCAGGCAGTGTAGGATCTGATGTACTTTTCGACATCCTGTTGAAGATTCGGCCAATAGAAATACTTCTGCAGTACTGCCACCATTTTCTCAACCCTGAAATTCCCAATAGCTTGACTGTAGTGTGCTTCCCAAATCATCTTGGCACGCTTGCTTGAAGGAACACAAAGGTGACCCAGGTGGCATAATAAAGCATCCTGGAGGTGAAAATATGGAACATTCTGACCCTCCAAGAGTGTCTAGTATGTGTGGTTGAATTTTGGGTCGCTTTTGTAGAGAAGTGGTCAATCAGAAGTCTCGTGCCCACAAGAGTTGAGCACGGTGGTTAATGCCATGATTGGTGATCGACTGAGGAAATCTGCAACATTATTGGTGCTGCCCTTCTTATACTTGATATTCAAATGGATTTGTTGCAGGTATGTGGACCACTTCTAATGGCGATCATTCTGCAACTTCCCTTACATCTGTATGAACTGCAGGGGCTGGTGGTCTGTGTGGATGACCGTTTCCTTCCCCAAAATGTAATGCTTCCATTGTCGGCAGGCCTACATAATGGAATACATCTCTTTGTCATAAGTGGGATACTTTTGGATTATGTATGAAAGTGTCTCACTGTGATATGCCACTGGATGCCTATGTTGAGTAAAGACTGCCCCAATAGCATAGTCAGAGGCATCTGTCTCGATCTCAAATGGTGGTTGCAAGTCTGGTAATGCGAGCACTGGTTCCAAGCAGAGGCAATGTTTCAACTCTATGAATGCCTTCTGTTGAGATTCAGACCAAAATAATTTTGCTTTCTCCCCTCCCTTGGTGACTTGACTCAAGGGCCAAGTGATATAAGAAAATACCAACACGAACTTGCGGTAGAAGTTGTCAAGACCTAGAAAGCTGCGAAGCTCTGTCAGAGTGGTTGGAGATGGCCAATCCCGAATGACTTGGATCTTGGCTGGATCCACATGCACCCCCTGTTCATCAATAATGTATCCCAGATACTAAACTTGGGTCATGCCAAAAGTGCATTTCTCCAAATTGGCACATAACTTGTGTTGCCGCAGTGTTTGGAGAACCTGTCGGATGTGGTGGAGGTGCTCTTCCCAACTTTGGTTGAAGATCAGGATGTCATCCAAGTATACCACTAAAAATGAGTTAGTGAATGGCCACAAGATGTCATCCATTAGCCTCATGAAGGTTGCAGGAGCATTCGTCAACCCGAAAGGCATAACCAACCATTTGAAAAGGCCCTCCTTGGCTTTGAAGGCAGTGTTCCACACATCGGAGCATTTGATTGGTACCTGGTGATATCCTGACTTCAAATTGATCTTGCTGAAATATTTCCCCCCCTTCAGTTGGTCCAGAAGGTCATCAATCCGTGGGATTGGGTACCTATTCCGGACAGTGATCTTGTTCAGCGCCCGATAGTCAATACAGAGTCTCCAAGTCCCATCCTTCTTCTGTACCAACATGATTGGGCTCCCACAGAGCAATGAACTTGGTCGGATGTGACCTTTCTGTAGCAGCTCCTGAATTTGCCTCTTGATTTCATTATTCTCCAGAACAGAGCACCGATAGATTGGTCCATTGGGCAAGGGTGCACCTGGGGTCAGATCGATGGAGTGCTTGACCTAACAGTGTAGAGGAACACCTGCGGGGGAGGTGAAGATGTCCTCGTACTCCTCCACGACCTTTTCCATTTGTAGTTGTTGTGCGGAGGGGCCCTGTCTAGAGGTCGTGGCCCCTGTCTTCTTTTTTCCTTGAGGGCGTATCGTCAGAAAAACAAATTTCCTGGTTTTGGAAATGAGCTTACTACATTGTTTTGCAGTAACCAAAGAGATGGCGGTAGGCGGTGCTACCTCTGGTATCATATACAACTTATTTCCAAAAGTAACAATAACGACACGAGGCCTTGACTCATATACAACATGTCGCTTCCACAAGTATGGTTGACCTAATAATACATCACAAACATCAAGGGGAGAAACGTCACACAATACCTCATCTGTGAAGGGCTTGATGTTGTATGGAAGACGACATTGCTAGCTCATACGAAGATCCCGTCCTTGGTGAAGCCACCTGATGGTGTACGGTTGTGGATGTGATGTGGTTGGTAAGCCCAACCTCTTCACAACCTCTGTTGAAATGAGGTTCTTTTGGCTCCTGCTGTCGATAATGAAATGTAGCAGGGAGCCCTTTACCCACATTTGGGAGTGGAAGAGGTGTTCCTCCTCCTCTAGATCTTCGTGGTGGAAATGGTGGCATTGGGATCCGCATCGATAATCTGATTCCCTTTGTCATTCCCCTTATCAGGTTCTGACTTAGAGTCTGAACATGCATCTGATTCCGAATACTTTAACTCGACCACTAGTGACTGCTTGGCCGGACACTCACTTGTGTTGTGAGTGGAGATCTTATGGAACTCACACCACTTTCACATGTCCTTCTTCGGCTTTGCAATGTTGTTCTTTGCTTGTGGCTTTGGCGGGTTGTCCTGGGCCACCTCACCTTGGCTTTGTCCTTTGTTAAATGGTTTGGGGGTGCCTTCTCCTTGCTTCAGATTTGTAGATCCAAAGTCTCACTTCTTCTGTTTAAACATTTTCTCGATCTTGATAGCATATCGGTACGTCATGCCGAGCGAGGAGATGTCCATGAACTCCATCTCGTCCTGGATCTACCTGTGTAAGCTGTTGCGGTATTTGAGTACCAAATGCAGCTCAGAATCCTTGATACCCAACTTTGTGCGAAGGGTATGAAAAATATTGGTAAACTCTGGCATGTCTTGGTCCCTTCCCTGCCACAGCATGGTCCACTTTATGTATTTATCCTCATAGCTTTTGACAGGGTAGTACTACTCCTTGATGGCATTCCGGAATGAATTCCAAGTGGGTGCGGTTGAAAAAAGTGAGGTCGTACTTTCATCCTTCTACTCGCAGTAGGTTTCCCACTAGTCCTTGACGTGGGGGGCGACTTTGAGAAGAGCGAAAGTAATCTTTTCCTGGCCGGAAAAATCATGAACAAAAAAATACCCTTCTAGTAGATTTAACCATTTATCTACAGTGTCTGCATCTATTTGACCCTCAAATATGGGAATGTCAAAGTTAACTTGTACCTTAAAGGGTGTGGTGCTTCCAGAGTAGCTATTGGAAGTAGATGTCTCGCCCCTGGGTAGTCACTGAAGGATCTGGGCAAAGTTGTCCATCATCGGGTTCCTTTGTCGCTCGAGGGCCTCTTCGAACAAGATTTTGATAGGATCTCCTTCCCCCTCATCTTTCTTTTCATTTGCCATGGGAGCACGTCAGGATTTGTGAGGCTGGTCTTGCAAAGGTTCGACCAGTTCAAGCCCTAACTCTTTATATCCCGACCTCGTTGGGGACATGCAAAGAAAAACAGAGAAAGAGCAAACCCCTCTATCCTGTACAAATTATTTCCCAAAGCAACAATAACAGCACAAGGCCTTGACTCATATACAACATGTTGCTTCCACAAGTGTTGTTGGCCTAATAATACATCACAAACATCAAGGGGAGCAATGTCACACAATACCTCATCCATGAAGGGCTTGATGTTGTATGGAAGGTGACATTGCTGGCTCACGCAAAGATCTCGTCCTTGGTGAAGCCACCCAATGGTGTACGGTTGTGGATGGTTGGTAAGCCCAGCTGCTTCACGACCTTTGCTGAAATGAGGTTCTTTTTGCTCCCGCTGTCGACAATGAACTGTAGCAGGGAGCCCTTTACCCACATTTGGGAGTGGAAGAGGCACTCCTCCTCCTATGGATCTTTGGGTTCCTCCTTCTGGATCTTCGTGGTGGCAACGGTGGCGTTGGGCTCCGCATCGATAATCTGCTTCCCTTTGTCATTCCCCTTATCGGGTTCTGACTCAGAGTCTGAACATGCATCTGATTCCGAATACTTTAGCTTGGCCACCAGTGACTGCTTGGCCCGACACTCACTTGTGTTGTGAGTGGAGATCTTATGGAACTCACACCACTTTCTCGTGTCCTTCTTCGGCTTCGCGATGTTGTTCTTTGCTTGCGGCTTTGGTGGGTTGTTCTGGGCCACCCCGCCTTGGCTTTGTCCTTTTTTTAGTGTTTGGGGGCGCCTTTCCCTTGCTTCGGAATTGTAGATCCAAAGTCTTGCTTCTTCCGTTTAAACTTTTTCTTGATCTTGACAATGTATCGGTATGCTGTGTCGAGCGAAGAGATGTCCATGAACTTCATCTTGTCCTGGATGTACCTGTGTAGGAAGCCGCAGTATTTGAGTAACAAATGTAGCTCATAATCCTTGATACCCAACTTTGTGAGAAGGGTATGAAAAATATTGGTAAACTCCGACACGTATTGGTCCCTTCCCTGCCACAACGTGGTCCACTTTATGTATTTATCCTCATAGCTTTTGACAGGGTAGTACTACTCCTTGATGGCATTCCGAAATGAATTCCAAGTAGGTGCGGCTGAAAAAAGTGAGGTCGTACTTTCATGCTTCTGCTCGCAGTAGGTTTCCCACCAGTCCTTGACGTGGGGGGAGACTTTGAGAAGTGCGAAAGTAATCTTTTCCTGTCCGGAAAAACCATGCATAGAAAAATACTCTTCTAGCAGATTTAACCATTTATCTACAGCGTCTGCATCTATTTGACCCTCAAATATGGGAATGTCAAAGTTAACTTGTACCTTAAAGGGTGTGACGCTTCCAGAGTAGCTGTTGGAAGTAGATGTGTCGCCCCTGGGTAGCCGCTGAAGGATCTGGGAAAAGTTGTCCATCATCGCGTTCTTTTGTCGCTTGAGGGCCTCTTCGAACAAGATTTTGGTAGGATCTCCTACCCCCTCGTATTTCTTTTCATCTTCCATGGGAGGACGTTGGGATTTGTAAGAATGGTCTTGCAAAGGTTCGACCAGTTCAAGCCCTAACTCCTTATATCATGACCTCATTGGGGACATGCAAAGGAAAAAAGAGAAAGAGAAAACCCCTCTATCCTGTACAACTTATTTCCCAAAGTAACAATAACAACACAAGGCCTTGACTGATATACAACATGTCGCTCCCACAAGTATGGTTGGCCTAATAATACATCACAAACATCAAGGGGAGCAACGTCACACAATACCTCATCCGTGAAGGGCTTGATGTTGTATGGAAGGCGACACTGTTGGCTCACGCAAAGGTCCCGTCCTTGGTGAAGCCACCCGATGGTGTACGGTTGTGGATGTGTGGTGGTTGGTAAGCCCAACTGCTTCACGGCCTCTGCCGAAATGAGGTTCTTTTGGATCCTGTTGTCGACAATGAACTGTAGCAGGGAGCCCTTTATCCACATTTGGGAGTGGAAGAGGCACTCCTCCTCCTCTGGATCTTTGGATTCCTCCTTCTGGATCTTCGTGGTGGCAACGATGGCATTGGGCTCCGCATCGATAATCTGCTTCCCTTTGTCATTCCCCTTATCGGGTTCTGACTCAGAGTTTGAACATGCATCTTGGGAGGCCCCCATGATCTGAAGAATTGCAATTCTAGAAAGAAAATGACAGAACACATAGTAAATAAAACCACAAAGAAACTTTTTATTAAAACTGACAATAACTATAAAGGCTACATTGTGGCGGACAATCTGTCCTTTTATAAAATGTGACTTGTTACTTATAGTATTTTTCAGTTACAATACCAAGGGTCAATTCCGTGGGTGAATGAATACCATGGGTGGATGTCACAATACCATGGTCAATTCCATGGGTGAATGAATACCATGGGTGGATGTCACTTACAATACCATGGGTGGATAAATACCATGGATGGATGCCACTTACAATACCATGGGTAAATTCCATGGGTGGATGAATACCATGGGTTGATGCCATTTTCTATTCAGATCATTCCTCCCTCCTTAAGAAGCAGTGGTCCCCATTGCATGAAGTTCCCTCATGAAAAGCCTTTGTTGAATATGAAGAGCCATTGAAGAGAAGGGTTTTATGTGGTTAACCCATAACCATGATGAACAAAGATTCGATGATAGAGATACCCTGTAATGCTTATGACCAACTATGATAATGACAATGTGTGGCCTAGCAAATGGACTTCTATGAAGTGTGGGTTTGTGGATGACCCATAACCATGATGAACGAAGATTCAAGGATAAAGATACTTTGTAATGCTTGTGACCAACTGTGATACTGACAACGTGTGGCCTAGAAAATGGACTTCGATGAAGTGTGCGTTTGTGGATGACCCATAACCATGACAAACGAAGATCCGAGGATAGAGATACCCTATAATGCTTTTGACCAACTGTGATACTAACAGTGTGCGACCTAGCAAATGGACTTCGATGACAAAGATTTGTGCGGTTGACCCATAACCGTGATGTTGGTTGTTGATGAAGTAGTAGGTGTCTACATAGCCTCGGGTGGGAGGACACGTCTCCAAAGAACCCAAGCTGAATGTTGCTATGTTGAAACTGATGAATTTGAAGCAGGTTCCTACTAAAGCGGGGTGGGAGAGCACGTCTCCAAAGGGAACCCACTCCGAATGTTGCTCCAGAATTAAAATGGACGTAACTCGGTCAATATAACTCAGAATATTTATTATAACCTATTTTTGGAAACAAAAGGACCATTTTGCATCTTCCCATGTGTTGGAAATCCTTATCTGGACATTCTATAATCTCATATTCACGCTGCAACTTTTCCATCGTCACTAAAGTTCTGAAAAAATAGCTGATTTTAAATCGGCGATATCTCCCTCATCTGGACTCCAATTCGACCAATTTTTTTTTTGAAGTTGGGTATTTTTCACAAGGAATTCAAATCTATTATTATTTTATTTTTTTGTAAAATTTTCACCAAAAATTTCAAATCTGATCTGCAAACTCATCACCCAAAAACATTCCTGCAACAAAATGAAAAAAGAAAAATTCTTCCCACTTGGCCCAAGAAAATTCTCTGTGGAGGACGTAGCACATGCCTGAAGTTTGTTGAATATTGCTAAATTTGAAACTGCAATATGCATCAAACCCTCATTCCCATGGAATCATAACCTGCTTTGGTACCATTGATCCGGATTTAAACAGGAACACAACAAATTGCAGAGATAACCATAAATATAGAGATACAAAAGAAATAATACTTCATTTCATTAATGTAAAATATTAAAATATGCTTACAAACAGAAATGGAAATAAACTAGCTCAGACGATGGTAGCTTATCTCTGAGGAGAGATGTGGTGGCTACATGCCTCTGAATTGTCTTACAATGAGGCTCGAAGGCCTATTTATTGTTGAGAAACAATGGAAAACCCTAAACATCCAAAACCCTAACCCTAGGAGATGAAGCGCCAAACTATGGGCCCCGTTTTGGGTAAATTGGTACATCAACTTCCCGGGGTCATAACTTTGGCATACGATCTCTGTTTGACACACACAATACCTCGTTAGAAAGATCTATCTGAGGACTACAACTTTGGGAAGAAAAACATTGGTCCATGAACCCATGTTTCTCTCAGTTTTCCCAAAAAATATCGTTTAGGGCCTCAAAACGACTCCGGAAGTTCAGGACCAAAAAATCTGCCAAAAATAGTAAATTGTGCTACAAATAAGGAAACTGAAAAACTGAAAGAAACAATGGTGGGGGTCCAAGTGGAATCGGCGGGTGGCCACCAATATCCACCTGGATCATTACTCCTCACATGCAACTTGTGACCTTTCACCTTCCTTTTCTCCTAATTTCCATTATTTTCATAAATAAGTGCCAAATAATGCCGCATGCCTTTCCAAAGCCTTAGCCATTGCCTTTTCCATAAACAACCAAATGAACACCCACTAGGATGTCCTGCCTGTTAGCGCTCAAATCTGCCTCAGGCTGAGGAAGGCAAAACTCGAGGCAACATCATACCACGCTCAACCTTGTAGCTAGCCCTACGAGGATAGGAGAGGGCTCTCTCCGGGTCTATCTCGGCAAAAGGTTTTCAAAGGGGCTGAGATGACCAATAAGGAATATTGATCTTAGGCTAGATATTAAGTGCAGAGGTTTAAAGGTGATTTTTTGGGATTTTTGTTGAATCAAAGGGAAAAGCAATTTTGGGTGCGGGGATGAGACACAGTTTCTGCAAAGGTTTGATTGGAGCAAGGTAGGCAATTGTTTTGATGCTTTTAAAATGATGAGGTGAATAGATCAGACAGGTGAGGAGCTAAGGAGAGCAAGCAAGCTCAAGGGTTCTCCTTAAACTGAAGAAAACATGGAAAATTAAACAAATTTAAAGGCAGAGCATAGCAAATTTATGGATTCTACCTTAACACTTCATTTGTTCAATTGTAGAAGATGAGAGAGGGAAAATGATACGCATAAAAAACTTACAAGTACTGAAAGAAGCACACCATCAAGACATAAAGCCACAAGAATTCCAAATAGTGCTGCAAATCCCTGGTCTTCCCTTTGCCAAAATGCTGAAGTAAAATGTACAATAAAGTCTCAAAGCCTCTTCCCAAAGAGTCCAACCATCAAAATGACTAAGAAAATACATAATATAGGCAAGATAACACATTCCCTTGCCTCTAGGGGTTGAGCTCATCATCCTAGGAGCTGTTTCAACCAATTCTAAACAAAGCACTATAATCTAGGCAGTCAAAACAACTTGCCTCTATAAGCTAGGAAACCAATTCATTCATTAAATGTTTGCTATTTTATGAATGAATCATCTAGAATAGGTAAATAAGTGTCAAGTCAACATAAAAATACATTAATTACATCAAGGAGGGTGAAAAATCCCATCACAAGTCAAAACTGGTCAAAACTGGGCGAATTCCTGAGCTGGAAGGTGCAAAATGTGCAAAAAATCCTGATGCGTAGTGCGCCTGATCCCTACGCATAGCGCGCCTTTCCACCTGCTTTTGGGGCACTTTCCAGCATCCAAATTGAGCTCAGGTTGGCTTGTTAGAAAGCCCTGGATGTCTACTTTCTAACCCAAGTGGAATTTTCCAATTTGGTGTCCATTTTCCCCTCCAAAAGGGCATTCTCCCAAGGCTGCTACCTGTGTGTCCAAAAAGGGGCAGTGAGGTCATTTTTTGCATGTTTTTTGACCTTTTGGGGACCCAAACCTTGATGAAATGCCTTGGCAGTGGCTGAGCAGGTGTATTTCATCATGAAAAATCCAAAAATGCAAACCTTTCGTGATTTGGACCTCCCAATTTTAAGGGTAGCGCGCGGCGCGCTACGCGTTGAGCTGAAGATGAAAACTTTGCAAAAAATCCTGATGCGTAGCACGCCTGAGCCCTACGCGTAGTGCGCCTTTACACCTGATTTTGGGGCACTTCCCAGCATTCAAACTGATCTCACGATATCTTGTTGGAAAGGTCTTTGAGTCTACTTTCCAACCCAACTGGAATTTTTCAATTTGGAGTTCATTTGCCTTGTCAAAAATCAAATCTCCCAAGACTGGTCAAAATATGCCAAATGAGGCTACCTCAAGGCAGAGTGATGTTGCAGTCAACTTGTGAATGCCTTCCTCAACTCCAAATTGAGCTTATGATAGCTCATTGGAAATATATTTGTGTCTAGTTATCATTTGACTTATCAAGAAAGTCATTTGGCCAACCAAGCTAGGAGAAATCGTGATTTTTCCAAGGTCACTTCAGAGGTGCATTCGATTCTCTTGAGGCAACGATATTTTTGAAATTTCTCTAAAACCATGACACCTGTGTAAAAAGTGGAGGAGGATTTTCTTCCTTGGCCTGTTTTGGACAAAAACCTCTCTCAGTTTTCTAAAATTCATCTTTTATTGCTCAGAAACAACATTTTAGTGAAACCTATCCCGATGTGTAGAACAGGGGATTTTGTCGAAATGAAGCGAAGTGAAGGAGATAAGGGGCTTCTAAATTCTTGGGGAAATTTTTGGAAGTAGGGAGGGATGTTAGGAAGCAGGGGAAAGTGGAATCTCAGAGATCGAGCGAGGGGAAGGGGTCCAAAAGGGCAAAACACAGGCCTAGCCTAGAAAATTGCCAAGTTGTGGCAAGAAACTAAGGCTTGTGCAAAAATGAGGAATTTGGGGAATCTCAGTGATGGGAAGTGTTTAATAAGGTACATTAAGGATAGGGGAAGGTGTATGAACATCAGGATATAAGTTTTGCTGATGATTTGGCCGTCCAAGAGAAATTGCCTTCAAAACCCTAGGAGAGGGAAATGAACCTTGCCTAGGCGCAACTGAAGCATGAACAAGGTGTAAAATGACCCAATGGAACTTAACATGATGATGACAACCCTATGAATGATGATAGACTCAACTGAATAGTGGAACAGACTGACATTTGGGCAATTTTGAAAGGAGTGAAAGCAAACCCTAGACCTAATGCCTAGTGACCAAATACTCTTTGAAATGACAAAATTTGACCTTGACACTCTGAGATCACTTTGTAAGAGCATATTTGATCACTGGAGGAAGGCTGGAAAGACTGACACTAACATTGGCTCCAATGGGGATGGTAGCTCCTTGGAGGTGCCAAGAACGACAGATCTTTGGGAGAGCAGACAGTGCCTTCGTCCATTGGGCAATGGAGTCATTATTTCCACCTTTGACACAAAACTTTGACACATTTATTGAATGAAAACTTGACTGAAAACTGACTGAAACTTAACTGAAGCTTGACTCAAACCGACTCGATGGCAAACTGAAATAACTTGAAAAAACTCACTCAACAGACCAAACACAAATGACTCATGACTGACTTAAAACAAGACTTTACAAAGCTTTTTGAAGGGCAGCAGTCCATCAAGACTTGAAATCATGATGACAACCACCTGTGTTTCTTACATGACAATATACCATCAAACTATATCAAAATGCCAATGCAACCAATCAAGCAGATGCCTTCTTGATTGATTCTTCTGATCAGATCTTCTGGTCAACAATGAATACTGGTAACTGGGCATCCAAAAATATAGTCGACCATAATCTCCTTCATCACTGAATATTGCAATAATCACCTTCACTGCTGACTGCAACAGATCTGCCATTGGATCCTGAAAAACATGAAGTCTTTCCTCCTGCCGGAAGAGCAAGGTGTCTTTTTCTCTTGATTATGATCTTCCTTCATCATGTACTCCAGAAAGAGTATGTTCCTGGTCCTCAAAAAATTCTGAACAAGTAGATGAGCAGATCTCCTCTTGAAATAACATTTCAAAACATGAGACATATGAGGAAGAATCTGAAATGGAATCCTGAATGGTCTGATCTTTTGTAGTTTGAATATATGGTAGGTCATCCTCATATGATATGACAGCCAGATTCTCATTACATTCATCAATCATGAGAAAAGAAATTTCAGATGTTTCGTGAAACCCAACACTAACATTTCTATCAGCTACCAGAGATTCGTCCAGAGAAACCTTTTCACTTACTTGAACGAAGATCTTGTCTTGTTTTTCACAGAGGGAATGAAATACCTCATCATGAAGATCTAGTGCTGGTGAGATGAGAGCATTTAGGTCTGCTACTCCGTTTTCTTCATTTGAGATGATCTCAACAGCCGAGTTTTTCTTTATAGGATTCGGCACAAGGTATTCTTGGTCATCATGATCTGAATGTTGATCTGAAATAGTTGACTTGACTGCATCACATTCTGAAATTGAATCTTGACTACCTTGCACGTTGTCTTCTTCTGTGGGCAGATCTGAAATAGAACCCTCTCTTTCATCATTTTCAGCCATATGGCCATCTTCAACCTGCTGATCTTGATTCTGCTGCAAAATTTCCTGATCATCTTGATGGGTATCCACTAGGTTCTCTTCATGTTGCTGAAATGGATTCTCATACAGAGCCTCCATGATCTCATCATCCATAAAATTATCATCTTCATAATATTTCTCAAGGCTTTCAATAAAAGTTGAAGCATGTTTGCAACAGTCATGAACTAAATTTAATGATGGATAAGATGCTTGATATCTTTCAATGAACAAGGCATGAAAATCCTTTAAACAGTAAATACAGGCCAGCGGCAAATTTTCATACCAGGATTGGGCTTCACCTTCCAGAGTGGCCAGGAATATCTTCATCATGCAATCTTCAGGTAAATCCACCTTCAACTTGCGAATATGCATGTGAAATCTAACCAGATGTAAAGCAACATCCTTCTTACCATCATCTTTAAACGTAGGCAGATTCCTTGACCAATCTACCTTGGGCATCTTATTCGGAAAACCTGGAATGTGATCTCGGCTCATGGGAGCATATCTTCTTGTGATTCGGTCCATCTTGAAAATCTCACAGCCACTGATCTCCCTGCAGTGAAGTCACCATGAAGCATTGATTTCTGAATTTGTCAGTGAATGAAGTCGCCAGGTGAATGATTTCAGCCTTCTTATGCCTGATCGTTGTCCACCATCAACAATCAGATCTGAACTTGATACATGTACTGGGGTAATTAACAAGTTAAATGTCACGTTTACAAGCTAGACCGGAGATTGACTGAAGCAACGTTTATCTACTTTCGCTAATGCAAAGCAAAAGCGTTTCAAAGGCTACCTGGCATAACTTCAGGCTTTGTCTGTAGCTAATAAAACAAATGACATCAACAAGCAAACCATTTGTTCTTCCCTAGTATGGTCGCCACTATGTTAGCACTCAAATCTGCCTCAGGCTGAGGAAGGCAAAACTCGAGGCAACATCATACCACGCTCAGCCTCGTAGCTAGCCCTACGAGGACAGGAGAGGGCTCTCTCCGGGTCTATCTCGGCAAAAGGTTTTCAAAGGGGCTGAGATGACCAATAAGGAATACTGATCTTAGGCTAGATATTAAGTGCAGAGGTTTAAAGGTGATTTTTTGGGATTTTTGTTGAATCAAAGGGAAAAGCAATTTTGGGTGCGGGGATGAGACACAGTTTCTGCAGAGGTCTGATTGGAGCAAGGTAGGCAATTGTTTTGATGCTTTTAAAATGATGAGGTGAATAGATCAGAAAGGTGAGGAGCTAAGGAGAGCAAGCAAGCTCAAGGGTTCTCCTTAAACTGAAGAAAACATGGAAAATTAAACAAATTTAAAGGCAGAGCATAGCAAATTTATGGATTCTACCTTAACACTTCATTTGTTCAATTGTAGAAGATGAGAGAGGGAAAATGAAACACATAACAAACTTACAAGTATTGAAAGAAGCACACCATCAAGACATAAAGCCACAAGAATTCCAAATAGTGCTGCGAATCCCTGGTCTTCCCTTTGCCAAAACGCTGAAGTAAAATGTACAATAAAGTCTCAAAGCCTCTTCCCAAAGAGTCCAACCATCAAAATGACTAAGAAAATACATAATATAGGCAAGCTAACACATTCCCTTGCCTCTAGGGGTCGAGCTCATCATCCTAGGATCTGTTTCAACCAACTCTAAACAAAGCACTATAATCTAGGCAGTCAAAACAACTTGCCTCTATAAGCTAGGAAACCAATTCATTCATTAAATGTTTGCTATTTTATGAATGAATCATCTAGAATAGGTAAATAAGTGTCAAGTCAACATAAAATTACATTAATTACATCAAGGAGGGTGAAAAATCCCATCACAATTCAAAACTAGTCAAAACTGGGCGAATTCCTGAGTTGGAAGGTGCAAAATGTGCAAAAAATCCTGATGCGTAGCGCGCCTGATCCCTATGCGTAGCGCGCCTTTCCACCTACTTTTGGGGCACTTCCTGGCATCCAAATTGAGCTTAGGTTGGCTTGTTGGAAAGCCCTAGATGTCTACTTTCCAAACCAAGTGGAATTTTCCAATTTGGTGTCCATTTGCCCCTCCAAAAGTGCATTCTCCTAAGGCTGCTACCTGTGTGTCCAAAAAGGGGCAGTGAGGTCATTTTTTGCATGTTTTTTGACCTTTTGGGGACCCAAACCTTGATGAAATGCCTTGGAAGTGGCTGAGCAGGTGTATTTCATCATGAAAAATCTAAAAATGCAAACCTTTCGTGATTTGGACCTCCCAATTTTAAGGTTAGCGCGCGGCGCGCTACGCGTTGAGCTGAAGATGAAAACTTTGCAAAAAAATCCTGATGCGTAGCGCGCCTGAGCCCTACGCGTAGCGCACCTTTCCACATGATTTTGGGGCACTTACCGGCATCCAAATTGAGCTCACGATAGCTTTTTGGAAAGGTCTTTGAGTCTACTTTCCAACTCAACTGGAATATTTCAATTTGGAGTTCATTTGCCTTCTCAAAAATCAAATCTCCCAAGACTGTTCAAAATATGCCAAATGAGGCTGCCTCAAGGTAGAGTGCTGTTGCAGTCAACTTTTGAATGCCTTCCTCAACTCCAAATTGAGCTCATGATAGCTCATTGGAAATATGTTTGTGTCTAATTATCATTTGACTTATCAATAAAGTCATTTGGCCAACCAAGCTAGGAGAAAACTTGATTTTCCCAAGGTCACTTCAGAGGTGCATTCGATTCTCCTGAGGCAACGATATTTTTGACCTTTCTCTAAAACCATGACACCTGTGTAAAAAGTGGAGGATTTTTTTCTTCCTTGGCCTGTTTTGGACAAAAACCTCTCTTAGTTTTCTAAAATTCATCTTTTATTTCTCAGAAACAACATTTTAGTGAAACCTATCCCGATGTGTAGAACAGGGGATTTTGTCGAAATGAAGCGAAGTGAAGGAGATAAGGGGCTTCTAAATTCTTGGGGAAATTTTTGGAAGTAGGGAGGGATGTTAGGAAGCAGGGGAAAGTGGAATCTCAGAGATCGAGCGAGGGGAAGGGGTCCAAAAGGGCAAAACACAGGCCTAGCCTAGAAAATTGCCAAGTTGTGGCAAGAAACTAGGGTTTGTGCAAAAATGAGGAATTTGGGGAATATCAGTGATGGGAAGTGTTTAATAAGGTACATTAAGGATAGGGGAAGGTGTATGAACATCAGGATATAAGTTTTGCTGATGATTTGGCCGTCCAAGAGAAATTTCCTTCAAAACCCTAGGAGAGGGAAATGAACCTTGCCTAGGCGCAACTGAAGCATGAACAAGGTGTAAAATGACCCAATGGAACTTAACATGATTATGACAACCCTATGAATGATGATAGACTCAACTGAATAGTGCAATAGACTGACATTTGGGCAATTTTGAAAGGAGTGAAAGCAAACCCTAGACCTAATGCCTAGTGACCAAATTTTGCTTGAAGACTCTTTGAAATGACAAAATTTGACCTTGACACTCTGAGATCACTTTGTAAGAGCATATTTGATCACTGGAGGAAGGCTGGAAAGACTGACACTAACACTGCCCACCATTCAACTTGGAATACGTGTCCCATATCTGTGGCCTTATATATATATTACATGGAATTTTACCAGGGTTATTACAAACATTTGCAACTGAAAAACATCCAAAATACTGAATCAAATGTGTTCATTATGGTGCATATGTCTCCCGAGTATATGACTGCTACTAGAATCTGCACTATCACTAAATAATTTGCGTTGTTGCCAACTCTGCACTGAGCCACCTACTCTATTGTCAACATTGCACTGCACTCCTCATCATATCACTGCAACTAGTCTGCAACTGTCACTCTGGAACTGACTGCATTAACTGCCGATAATCCATCCTGCTACTGAGTACTATGGGCCCCTGTATCAAGGTACTGATCCATGAGGTGGAATTCTCAAGAACCCTACCCAATATCTATAGCTCTGTGAGACTACAATACCAAATCTCCCCACCTCACTCTTGGAGGTATATCTGCGAACATCACGAAGTCTTCCCCCAACCTAGAGGACAACCTGTCGATCTCTGTTGAAGCTGCCTATTGGTCCAACTTCTCCTCTTTTTCCTTCTTCCTTAGAGGACATTGGATATTGTAGTGACCAAACTCACCAAATTTGAATCACTTGACCTTTCCCACGTCCTTCTTCTTCTTCCTCTGCTCCCCCTTCCCCTGAGTGGGACTGTTTAATGCGAGGGTCACATTCTCCTCCTCTTTCACCACCTTTGGTCTATTGCTACTGCTGCCATTGATGGAGCTCTTTATTAGAGATCACCTTAACTCCTCCTTCTATAGATTGGCCCACATCATGTCCCAATCTGGTTTCTTGTCTCTACCCAAAATGCTTTGGACAAATACTTTCCACTCCTCACAGACATTATTTAGTTCCAACCTCACTAGCTTTCTTGGTTGAGGCACTGCCCCAATAGCTGACAGCTGATCTCGGACCTCCTGAATCTTGGTAAGGAATGGATCTATTCCTTCCCCCTTTTGAATCTTGATACATCTCAACTTCTCCTCCAGGGACATCTTTCGTTGCTCGAAAGTGCCCTGATGTAGCATGGTGAGAGCATCTCACATCTCTTTGGCAGTATCATTTCCAGTTATGTGTGAGACTATATGGTCCCAGAATCCATCCAAGATCAACCACTTTGCACGTGCCATCTCTTTCTTATATTCCTTCAGTTGAACTGTATCATGTGGAACTGTCACAACGTTGTCTATGTAGAGCTTCAGGCCATATTCATCCAACAGGAAGGACATTCTGGCCTTCCAGATGACATAGTTAGAGGAACCATCCAAACTATCTCGATCTCTAAGACTTGTTGTGGCCATCTCTAATAATTTGGAAAACTTCCTCTTTCCCTCTACTCCGTTACTACTTTGCTACTCGCACTCCTTTCTAGAATGTGTGATCATGTAAGCTTCTACTACCAATCTACAACTGGAAATTCGAACTTCCAAGACTCAAAGTTCCCTGAGGAAAATTTTCCCTCAACTGTGTGTGCTTTTCTCTCTTCCATCCGACGTTGGCTCTGCTCTAGTGAACTGTTGCAAAACCCTTTGCGCCCAGCTAGAGATTTTCCCAATGAAAAAATTGAGCTACTCCCTCTGCCTTTGGAATTACGTGATTTGGAAAATCGATTTTTTTGGCCTCTGTGCTAAGAAAAATCAAACTTCCTCAAGTAACTCGACCTCCTGGAAAAAGGTTACCCTACCCCTGGGAATTTCAGCATGTTGCTCTTACTAAACAACAAAATTCCTTCTTTCACTTCTAAGCTCTTTGACTAATCAACTGCCCTCTGACACCATGTGAAAATTCCAAACTGGCATCCTATTGCCACAACTGGTATTATTTCTCCTAATTGTTAATTAATTAACAATTTATTTGCTATGACAAATATCGAAATAAACACACTGCAACCTTCACAAATAAAATATTGTGGAAAAATAAAACATTGGAAGTTGAGAAATGTTAGCACACACATAAAATTAACACAATTAGTTTTGGACAAAAGTCCCTGGAAAAACCCAATGCGGGAAAACCAGTGCAGCAATTGAGGGTTTTATTATTATGCAGTAGTGTGAAATTCTAAGTACAATTGGATGTTGAAATATGGTAATCCTACAGAGAGAAATACTGGAAAAAATCTAGTGAGGAATTTTCTCACCCCACAAGCAAACCTTCACATAACTTGCCTTCAGAAAACTCGGCTCTTTAACCCTCTGTGTCAGCCTCTATGCTTCATTGCACACTCTGCTTGATGTCAAGCCTTAGATGAGTCTATGATGAAGTTGTTTTGCCTTTTGCTGGTTGGAAAAATGCTTCCCCAACACTCTAGGACTCATTCCCAGCCTATGGAACATAAGACATCTTTCCCTCTCAACAAATCAAACTTGCCTCTAGAAGCTATTGTGTAGTCCTTGCGTCAACTTCTATGTGGTTCTTTTGTCTCTCTAAAAATGCACTCACTGGATCTAGAATACTTCCTCCAACCTCACTGCCTCTGCCCCTCACTCACTGCTTTGATCTCTAGCTCTCTCTGAAAACTGACTGCTGCTAATCTAGAAATCGATATGCCAATAAATCGAACTACTCAAGTGTGTTCTCCATCACCACATCAATCTCTTCTTATAATCCATTGTTGGAGCACCAAAAGACCAAGATTAAAACATAATCGATGGCTATGATCATCTTTGAATCAATCTATGTGAGTTTCTAGAATATTCTCACCTTATCTCGATTAATACTGATTAATTAACCATATTCCATAAGTTTAGACTTAGCAAATATTTGAAAAAATGGTTAATAATCTAATTGAGACACTTCTAGGCAGAATTTCCAGAAATGATTTCTGGGTTTTGGAGATCTCATGTATTCTAGCCTTTCCATGAAATTTCATGGAACATGTTCCAACCGACAACCATAACGAACATGAGCACCAATAAGAAAAACAACAAGTGGAAAAACCCACAACACCATGGCTATCTAGGAAATGGAAAGGCAAATATAAAACCATTGTCACTCCAGGAAAATCTCCATGCCAATGAAAATACATAACCAAGAAATTCCATGCATCCATAAATCGACAAGGAAAGCACACATGCAACCTGTTACCTGCAACGAAATCCAGCTGTAGCTGTCGATCCAACTGTTCCCTTGCGCTTTCTTTCTTCCCTTCACCTTCTTTCTCCAATCCAAGTGAATACCCACCATTCAACTTGGAATACGTGTCCCATGACCTTGGTCTTATATTTTTTACATGGAAAATCAACCAGGGGCAGTTACAAACCCCTCCCCCTTGGGGAAACACCATCCTCGGTGTTCTATGACACCTATGACTAGCAAACCACTGAAAACAAAACTTATTTCCCATGGAGCTTTATAACCGTCATTGTAGTATTTACAATGACCATTGCTGAAAACATAACAGACATATTGTTTACTAGAGCTTTATAACACAACTCATTACGATATTTACAATAACAACCACATATAAATTCATGCACATTTTTTTCAACCAACAAATAATCATACTGTCTATGGAGCTTTGTAAATCCAACTCATTACAATCTATACCTGGGAAAATTTTAAGGATGGAAATTTATCTTAAAGTTTACAAACCTTGGCAAATCCCACTAGTCCATAATATGAAATCTATAAAATGCTTGGAGATATTTTTGTAAAAATATTCAAATTTATAATATTTTTATATAGTTTATATATAATTTTTTGGCGATTTTTTAGGAAAAATAATTTCATTCTATAAAATTTGGGCGAATCATTTTACAAAAAAAATGGAAATTAGCGAATATTTTTTTTGGAAAAATTATAGAAAATTAGCCCATGGGTGAATATTAGCCCCTAAAATTTTCCCTGATCTATACATATGCACATTTGCTCTAACCAAAAAGTAAAAGGATACAATGTATGCATCAACAACAAGGGAACCCAGAGGCTCACACCTCCACCCTAAAAGTAATACTAAGATTCACCTCCTTCTTAGGAAGTCCAGAATCCACTACCAAAGTCAAACTTGCATCCAATTTCCAACGCTATGATCCTTGCGCTACTTGTTCTTTCAGTGAATAGTTACCAGCTCATTGTTCCAAGGCACACTCCCAATGTGCTTCTGATTCCATCTGACAATGCTAGTGACCAAAACAAATTCTTTCCCCGACATTCCCTTCTTTACTAGACAGTCCCTCAGGCAATCTAGTCACCCCCTTCCATGTCGTTAGCTTCCAAGTTCCCCAACATCCCCTTCTCTGTTATAGAGTCCCTCAGGTGATCCATCCCTTGCCAAGGTTTCCTCGCATCGGAAGGTCCAAAAACCAAGGCATATCCCTGCCTCAAAACCATCATACCAGTCATAGAATGCTCATGGAAATCAATGGACACTATTGGGTACTAGTATCCCACAATGGCCCTACTCTTGAATGCTTTACCAACATAATGTTGTCTGTTCCAATTCCTTTTTGCTACTGCTACTAATTCTTATAATCAGTTTCAACCACCCAAACCAGGCATTTTCAACCACCCAAACTTGGGCATTTTCCATGCTTTCTTGTACCAAGCACATAATTGCCATTAGATTCAAAAGAAATTGAATTAAATTTGAATCATGCCTCATTGGTGGTCCATCAATATGGTACACTTGCAATTTTATTCACTTCATGTCACAACAAGTCAAACTAGCTCTTTGATCAAATCATCGTGTATAAATATATCACATTCGGTCAGCTCAAAACTCAACCGTCATAAATAAAAATCATAAATCACATGCAACCATCATAATCAGAGTCATAGATCACATGTGTATTTCAAAACTGAAATAAAATACTGATACTTATCTTTCAATTAGTTCTTTGCTTCTACCTTTGTTTTTGGCCTTTCTGTACACACACCGGATCAGTTACCAAACTCGGAAAGCACCCAGTGCCTTCTCTTCTCTTCAATCACGTACACATAGTACAATACAACAAATACACATGCCACAATACAACTACTACACAATATACATAACACAATACCACATGTACACAACACAACATGTACGACATGTTCGCAATACCACATGTACAACATGTACACAACACCGCATGTACAACATGTACACATGAACACCACCTACACAACATGTACACAACACCACATGTACAACATGTACACGACGCCACATGTATACAACACCATATGTACAACATGTACACAATACTACCTGCACAACATGTACATAGTACCATATGTACACATCACTACATGTACAACATGCACACAACACCACATGTACACAACACCACATGTACAACATGTACAACCGAAGGTCACACTGTCTCTACCAGGCAACCTTGCTGCTAGTGTCTTTCCTATGCCTTATTGCATGCATCCACAACCCAATTCTTGGGTCTGTGGCGCTTTCCATTATCCATGTTTGTCCCAGCATGTCGCAGATCACACTGCTTTCATTTCTCTAATGTATCCCTCAGCATAACCTGTCCATAACATAAACATATGCATAATATAAGCACATAATATCAATTCATATCCACATGATTATGACCTCATAGATTTTTCAGGGCTATTCTACCTACTTGATTCCTCATAACCTAGGAACCTCTTCATGCCATTCACCTGCATAAGTAATCATTCCTCCGCATGAATGATCCCTACCAACCTTGTCATACAACGACATACATACATTCATATGTACATATAAATATTAGCATAAAATAATCATTATCCTTGACAAGTTTGTCAAGAAATGGTATACACACACACACACACACACACACATATATAATCATTAGCATAGTTGTAATCACAACACAATTACCAACGTTCATAAGATCAAGGTTAAGAGAACTCCCTTTATCTGTGCACATCATGCACAACATTGAGAACAAAATTTCCCAACATATCCGAGGTATCTAATGCCTCAAATCCATTTATTTTACCTTTCACGTTACCTTTCTCATGATTGTCCTGCCACTGTCCATTTGCCCCAATGGACCCAACCAATCCAACTGGCTGTCATATTCTTGCCTTCAGCTGCCCTTATACATGCATTGGGCTTCATCCGGGTCTTACATTACTTGTTGGGTTTCATTCAGCCCCCACCTTCTTCATTAACTTTCCTCTTTCCCCAATGAATTCCCAACACCCTTAAAACATAATAGGCAAGAAAAAGAAATAAACAAGAAGAAAACCATGAGAAACCAATAGCAATACAACACCACAAACAAAGTGGCATGATCATGCACCAGATATAAACAAATCTACAAATCAAGCGCAAATAAACCACGAAGCACCGAAATCACAAAAATTTCAACATACACCATGACTCAATCCCCATGGGTTCCTAATGCTTCCAAGAGAAAACTCAACCCGAGCCTTCTTCAAGATTTCATGGTAGTCTCTTTTTCCACGCAACTCCATGCATCATACTGCCATAAACACACAACTGTCAATGTATAAATAAACATAAAAATATACCAATTACCTTACCTTATTGTACCCAACACGTTGACCCATAACTGAACACGTACATATATCATCTTTCAAGGGACTCCAATTCCTTGACGAATCCAACCATAACTGGGAATCGACTATTATACCTGTTAAATACATTTTCATAATTATAGCACATATCCACATAATGTCAAACAAAATTAAGGTTAAGAAAACTTATTGTATTCATGCAAAGCACTCATTCATTTGGAATTGTGGTTTCCAAACATAGCCGAAGTAATTCTCACCCAATTCATTTCTTTTAACTTTTACCTTGTTGCAATTGAGTCCTATTATCAACTATCACATCACCCAACTATTAGTTATATAAACAAATCAACTGTTACCTTTTCATGTTAATACCAAGCATGTTTCCCTACAACTATTCACACATGTTAGTCACGTGTTTCAAATATCAAGACATTGTGTCTATTAATTTGAAATCAACCTTTATCAAGACTAACAACCTGGGAAGTCCTGGTTACCGGGTGCAAGCCCCAGAAGTGATGATTGATGCTATGTGATTCATTTCACTAGTTTCAATCCCACTTCTTCACCCCTGTGAGCATCACCCGATGCAATGAGTGCTAAGTGAACTATTTAAAAATCATGAGAAATTAGTCAGTTACGACTACCTCTCATAGAAATGGTCATACGTGAATGACTTACTTAACACAGTTGAATCCCAAAATGATATCTAATATAATGCACTGCGTAAACCCCCATACTTAAATTCAAAAAGAGTCAAGGGATCTCTACTTGAATGGTTCATGAAGCACAATACTTGCTAAGGTTTTGCAAATGGGGTAGCAAGCTAAGTGGGCTTGATTGTGGGGAAAACTCCACAGTTAAGCGTGCTTGAGCCAGAGGAGTTCTGGGATGGGTGACCTCCAGGGAAGTCCTGGTTACCGGGTGCAAGCCCCGGAAGTGATGATTGATGCTATGTGATTCATTTCACTAGTTTCAATCCCACTTCTTCACCCCTGTGAGCATCACCCGATGCAATGAGTGCTAAGTGAACTATTTAAAAATCATGAGAAATTAGTCAGTTACGACTACCTCTCATAGAAATGGTCATACGTGAATGACTTACTTAACGCAGTTGAATCCCAAAATGATATCTAACCATGTCATAATCAACTCACAGTCGTTAGTCATAATACAACAACTAGCACCCACTTGCACTCAAGTACATATTAGTTGTATCAGCACATGTTGTGTTAGTACAATCATCTTAAAACAAGATCATTCCTTCATGCAATCTTATAGACACACTCATATCATGCAATTAATCAAACATTCAAACAATGTGTAATGTAACCCCCTTACTATCCATGATCCACACTAAGGTAGAAGGAAGCAACTATTATAATGGTATGATCTCCAAAGCTCTACAAAATTTAACCACACTTTCTGTAGTGACCAATCCAGGGGTCTAGATTAGACTAAATTTAATGTCAACCAAGGTAGGTAAACTTAGAGGCATGTGTATACAATCTATAGACCTAAAAGGATCTCATCTGCCTAGATAAGTGTCTACTGTGACAGGCTACAACACTCTTTTACAAGAGATTGGAATATGTTTCCTTTCACACTTTAAACACTCAGATCGTCTAATTTAATTAACTGTTCTAAAAACACAGTGTGTTACTAGTCTGAGTTTTCAATCCTCTTACAAGGATATCATTCACAAAAACTCTTTCTCGGTAACACACTAAGCATCCTAACAATCAAATTCATGAGAACTAAAGACTCTTTTAAGCATGCTAAAACTCAAATGCATGAAAACAGAGTCCACAGAGATACTTCGAAATTCAGTGCTCAATTAAATCTTTTACAAGATCTTGTTCAATAATTTAGCAATTGAAGTTTCAAGCTATCACCATGAATCATACAATAACATTCGCAAGAACTTCTAATCAAATTAATTAATTCACAAGCAAAGAAAGGGCATCAAACACTATTTAGATCTGAAGTCTAAATGCTATGAAAATGAAATGAAAGTATACCAGTCCCCATGTAGGGCCCGTCCACGCATTGGGGGTACACTTAGAAAACTTCAGATGTTGAAACCGTTAACACATACAACAATAGAATGATAAAACGCTGCCTGTGATTAAAGTCTGGAAATCAATTACATGAAAGAACAGAGTTCTGGTAACAATACAATATAATACGCTCAATGTCTCTTATCACGCAATCCTATTTGCAATCGAATGTACATACATTATCATGCAGATGTTTCTGCTTTTACAGTCAAAAAGGCGATTTTTGTTTTTTTCTAATCTTAACTGATTTCCAAAACAAAACGAAATCAGTTTAGGTAACTCTGGCTTTTTGCTACTTTTATGACCAAAAACGCTGGGTTTGACCAGCATTGACCATGTATCCAGGAGCTCCAGATGCGATGCTGAATAGAACCTTCACCATGTATGTACATCTGTGATCATGTCCCTATCCTCTGTTTTGATTTTCCTACCATGCCACGTGTCACAACATAAACCAATTACAGGAAGTCATGACATCCCGTAATTTTGTTGAAAATTTCTAATTTTTAACATAAAAATCCACAATTTAAATTTAATGTAAAATAGCATTTATAATGCTTAATTGATCAATTTCAATGGACTATGAGGGGTTTATGAGAGAAAAATAGATGAATGATGGATTTTTATAAGAAAAGGATGGCAATAAAATAGTACCAACATCTCCCCCAAGCTCAATGATTTAGCATGTCCTCATGCTAATCCTGATGTGCTCCTGATGTGCTCCCTTTATATTCTGTTCCTACTTGTGCCTCTGCCACTTGTAGCAAGACGTCTATACTCCTCTGAACTTGGGCATTCTTCTGAACTTGGAACTCATATTTCAGTTTTTTATATTTTTCTTTGAGAGCTTTTTTCTGAGTGTACCATTTTGTCGCCCATTTGCACGTTTCAATTTGATCAACCTTAAGTTTTTTGATTTGCTTCTTCAGTTTCTCATTTTTCTGCTGAATCTTCTTGCTCTGAGCTCTCAACATTTCATTTTCCTTCTTTATGACCTTCTCCGACATGTTTGCTTCCATCAATTCCTCTTTTAGCTCTTCAATTTGTTTCTCTAACCTTCTCTGTTTCTTATTTGTAGGTACTGGCTCTTTCTTTTCTCCCTTGCTACTCTCGATTTCCATTTCTGCTTCCTATTATGGCTGTGAATGAGCACTGCTTTCAATGTCCATTGGTGCATTTGCATTTGACTCTGGTTGATTATCTTGTGTTTGGTTCTTTTGTATTCTCCTTGATCTTCTCGTATAAGTAGTGAATATTTTGTCTTGTTCAATTTTCTTGGCAGTTTCTTGCCTCATCCTTCTTGTTTTTACACCACTGCTGGGTTGAGGAACATTGCTTGACTTACGCTCAGGGATTTCTTCATCAATATCAAGCATAAACTCCGTGCGTTCTTGTTGCTGTTCTTGTTCATCTTCTTTAATTTGATTGGCAATTAAAAATTCTTTCCATGTTTTTCCTCTCCTTTGCAACTCAAATTCAATTAGAATTTTGATCAACCCAAAATGACACAAACTATTATCTTCATTACCCTTTCATTTCTGAATGGTCTTCGACATTTTAGTCAAACTCTGTAAGAGGAAGTAGGGTAAACTGATGGTGCATTAACCTTTTAAGTGCAACAGAATTTTGATGTGATATAGGTATACTATACTATAACGCCCTTCACATGTAACAAATTTCTGAATAATGTATAACATTTCGTCCCAAGGGTGAATTAGCCAACTTCAGGGAACACCCTTTTTCCAATTGACAGAGGAAACCCTTGACCTAGACATAAACTGAGTCCATGATTTTTCCTTAAATTGTTTGGTTTTGAAATACTTTTCCCCTTCTGGACTGATTCCCAATGTTTGTGCTATGGTATCCTCTGAAATTCTAAAAGAGAAGTTTCCTATTAATGCTTTCTCTCCATTGAATGTGAATGCAAACTGCTTTGTCACTTCTTCATTGTTTCCATTGAATTTCTCTAGAAAGGATAACCAATGTTTTTCCCTTAAAATCGTGACACAGTCATCATGATATTGTGAACTATCAAATGTTTTAGGCTCTGCTCTATTGGTCATTTAGAAAAAAAAAAAATCTCTGTTCTAACCCTTTTGTTTATGCTTAACAATTCAATCAGGGTTTTTCAATGTGTTACCTCTTTTCTTGCGTTCCACTTAGCCGACCTGGTAATGCCCTCGATTCTCAGGGTTTCCTTCTTTAATTGCTTGGGCGATGGTAGAAACTTGTGGTAAGCCTGTGCTATGCTCTCCCTTTGTAGCGCCTACTGGCTCGACCCTCTTTGAAAACTCAGAGTTTAAACACTCACATGGTAACGCGCTTTTATGAGCTGAGAGTGCTATAAAGTGAAAACTTAACAGCCGACCTTCACCCAATTGCTATAATGATAATGTAGAGTTGAAGGTGCGTTCACATCATAAAGACAGAGGAGCGGTACTGATTTGCATAGGTACAATCATGAGAACACCATATACATGTAAAGAGTGTTGTAGTGATGATAACGGATATATGTTTCATGAGCCGACTTGGGTCAAAAGACTATTTATAACTCCCACATTCAAAATGAACGAAATCATTTAACACTTGTCTTTCCAATGATTTACCACTTGTCTACTACGTGTTGGTACTTGGCCGATTGAAAAATGATGGATCAATGACAAGGTTTGATGGCCGATTTAAAAATGAGGAGTTGATGACAAGGTTTGAAGAGTGGTGTAGGAAAAGGTTTGAAAATCATAGTAGGAATATGGCAATAGGCTAAAGTGTGATGGGAAATGATAGCAGAGTGATAGCAGAGTTGAGTAGTTAGGAATGTTACAAGGGTGATGGGTATAGGGGTTTTTGAAATTGATAACAAGCAATCATAATCATCATTTTTAACACTAAAATAATTCAAGAATTTTAAATGTTAAAAATAAAAATTTCACCAATACATTACACTTGTTGGTTGACAATGGCTGAGTTGGCGTGCACAGGTAGGACTGATCTTCACTGTCCAAATATGACTGGTCTTCACTGTCCAAAACAGGTCCCTTTGAAATGAAATTGAATATAACAGGTCCCTTTAAAATCTGAAGAACTCTAAAGAACTCTGAAGAACTATGTTTGTGCAGCTTCTTTTATCCTTGTTGTTGATGTAGCCTTGATGATAAGAAACCTTTGAAAACTTTGTTGAAGTAGCCTGATGTATCTTGAATGCAGTCTTTAACAGGTCCCTCTGATATTTGTTGAACAGGTCCCTCTAATATTGGTACTGGTAACATAGTCTTCTGAACAGGTCCCACTGCATATTGCTTGAACAGGTCCCTCTGATTAGAACAAAAACAAAAACAACTCTTTTATTGAAATACTGAAGTACTGAAACAAATTCTTTGAAGATTTACGAATGAGAAGATGAGATAGGGAAAAAAAATGCTGATTCTTCTGATTCTTCTCCCCCACTAAAGCTGTGACTTGTCCTCAAGTCATTATTGGAGTGATGAACAAAACAGTAAACAAGTAGAACAAGGAATTCTTACCAGCCAAATGATTGGTTTTCTAGTAAGAATTTTGGGTTAGAGTGTGCCAGAGTGTGGTTTTCACATCTAAACCATTATTGTTTTTGTTTTAAATGAAGTTGAATGAACTAAGGTAGAGATATCACAGCTGAAGGCTGCAATATCTCAACCTCCCTTTGCTGAGATACAGTGTGAATAAAATCCTCCTTGCTGATGGGCTTATGATAGAGTTTCAACCGATGGCCATTGACAAGAAAGGTGTTGCCTTCTCCATCAATGGTAGTAAGCTTGATTGATCCATTTTCATAGACTTGAACTATTTCATATGGGCCCATCCAATGTGTGGTAAATTTGGCTTTATGATCTCTGAGTTTAGAGTCAAACAGTAAAGCCCAGTCTCCTTATTTGAACTGTTTCTTTTTGATGTGTGCATCATGCCGCAGCTTCCTTTGTTTCTGCATTAGGATTGTTGTCTCCTTTGCTTGTTGCCTCATTTCATCTAGCTGGTTAATTTACATAATTCTCTCTTTTTGTGCTTCATTGAGATCAATTCCTAAATCTGCAGCCATCTTATAAGTATGTATTTGAAATTCAATAGGAAGCATTACCTCTTTTCCATACACCAACTGATATGGTGTAAATCCTGTAGTGTTTTTCCACGTGATTCTGTAAGCCCAGAGTGCATCTTTGAGCTTCTCTTCCCAATTCTTTATGTTCATTGCTACTGTCTTAGTGATAATTCCTTCCAATGTTTTATTGGTAGATTCCACCTGGCCATTGGCCTGTGGATGGTAAGGTGTACTTTTCTTGTGCTTGATTTTATATTTTTCTGTGATGTCTTTGACCAGCTTTGAGGTAAACTGAGTACCTTGATCCGTCACTATCTCCCTTGGTACTCCATACCTTACAAAAATTTCTTCAAAAAGGAAATTTACCACTGTTTGTTCAGTTGCCTGGACTAGTGCTTTGGCTTCAGCGCATTTTGTCACGTAATCAGTACATACTAGAATGTACTTTTTACCTTTTGAAGTTGGATTGATGGGTCCTATAAAATCTAGAGCCCATTTTTCAAATGGCTCTAAATGCCCATTCTTTGAAAACTATCACAACTTTTCACATACTTCTTGGAATCCTTAAAAATAGATGGCCAATAGTATCCAATACTGAGAATTTGGAATGCCGTTCTTTTCGCTGCAAAATTCCCACCACACGGTTCATCATAGAAAGATTTTAAAATATCAATTATTTCATCATTTCTTACACATCGTCTAATAATCATATCATAACCTGTAAAATAAATTGCCATTAACCCATGAGTATCTAGCACTTTGTTTGATCAGCCTCTTCTTTTCCTTTGGAGTAAAATATGGAGGTGTTCTTCTTGTGGATAAATAATTGGTTAAGTCAGCATACCAAGGATTCACTATTGAAATTGCAAATAAATTTTCATCTAGAAAAGAATCTTCAACCGGGACAACCTCACCTAAATTTTGCAGTCTAGAAAGAAAATCTGCCACCTGATTCTCCTTACCTGGTCTATCTAACACTGTAATATAAAATTCCTGTAATAATAACAGCCATCTGGTAACTCTACCATTAGTGATTGGTTTATTCATTAAATACTTAATGGCAGAGTGATTAGTATGTACAAAAACCTCATAACCAGTGATATAATGTCGGAATTTATTCACAGCATGTATGATGGCAAGCATTTCTTTTTCAGTGACTATGTAGTTTAATTCTGCAGGTGTTAGATTTTTGCTAATGAAATAGATGGCATAATTGAAAGACTCTTCTTTTTGGCCTAATGAGGCACCCACTGCAGTATCAGATGCATCTGTAAAGATGTGAAATGGTAGGGTCCAGTTAGGTCCTTTTAAGACTGGTGTGGTTGATAACTTTTCTTTGAGTGTTTCAAAAGCTTGCTAACAATTCTCATTCCAGTTGAAAGGTGTATCTTTTGCTAGAAGCTTAAACAGAGGTGAAGCTATTTTACTAAAATGTTCAATAAACCTTCTGTAATAGCTTGCATACCCAAGAAAACTTCTTACCTCTTTTTGAGTCTTTGGAATTGGCAAATTGACAATGATCTGGATTTTTGATGGATCAACTTTAATGCCTTGAGAAGAAATATAGTGTCCTAATACTATCCCTTCATTTAACATCATAAAACACTTTTCATTGCTCAGGGACAGATTAGCTTCAATACATCTCTTCAAAACTTTTTCAAGGTTCTCTAATGCATGCTCAAATGAATTACCACACACTGAAAAATCATCCATGTAAACTTCAACACAGTCATGAACTAAATCAGCAAAAATAGCTAGTACAGCTCTTTGAAATGTAGCTGGAGCATTGCAAAGTCCAAATGGTAAAACATTATAGGCATAAGTGCCCCAGGGACAAGTAAAAGTGGTTTTGTCCTGGTCCTCTAAGGCTATCCTGATCTGATTATAGCCACTGAAACCATCAAGAAAAGAGAATGATGATTTCCCAGCTAATGTGTCTAGCACTTGGTCAATAAATGGTAGTGGGAAATAATCTTTGAGGGTTGCTTTGTTCAATTGTCTGTGATCAACACAAATTCTCCACTTGCCATTTTTCTTGGGCACTACTACCAATGGGGATATCCACTGACTGTTAGAGATAGGATAAATAAAATTGACTTTCAATAGTTTTTGTAATTCATCTCTAACAATATCCTGAAGTATGGGGTTCATTCTTCTCTGCGGTTGCCTCACTGGTTTGATATTACTATCGGTATAAATATGGTGAGTACATGTTTCAAGGTGAATTCCGTGCATATCGGTGTAGTCCCAAGCAAATGCTTTCTGGTATTTTCTCAATAATTGGATCAATTTTTCCTCCTGAGATGAGTCTAGGTGAGTGCTAAATTTCAAAGTTTTTCCTAGACTAATCTCTATGGTCTTACTCTATGTGTTTGTGATAGATTGAATGGGAAAAATGTTCTGAAATGTTGTTTGCAAAGATTGAATGGTGCATGTTTCCTGAAAATTCTGTGCCAAAAGTTCATCTGCAGCATGGTATTGTTCATTTCTTAAATCTTCAGAAATATCAAGTTGAGAAAGGAACAATTCTACGAAATCATCATTATTATGTTCTTGAAAATCATAGATTTGATTGATGCTGAAAACAGATTGAACTTCTTCCTTGTCATTGTATTTATCGTCAAGCCATAAATTGTGTGCTACTGCTGGTGATTGTGCTGATGGGTAAAGAGTGAGTTTTTTTCTTTCAGTTCCTCGTGAAATAATCATATTACCCAATCTACATCCTATGAATGCATCAGCAGTTGCTAACCATGGTCTACCAAGGATGATAGGGTGTCCTCCTAAATTAGATTTTGGCTGAAGAACTAAAAAGTCCACTGGATACTCCCAAGAGTCCAGTGAAACAATTATGTCCTCCAAAATCCCTTCAGGAATCACTTTAGACCTATCAGCTAGTTCTAGAACAATTGTTGTGTGCTGCAAGTTTGTGAGCTGCAGTGTTTTCATTGTTTCAAGAGTCGTCACATTTATTGCAGCCCCAAGGTCAATTAAGGTGTTTGGAATATGTATGTTGTTAATGATTGTAGTGACTCTGGGAATACCAGGATCTACATACTTTTCCATTGAAATGATGTTTGTCATAAGGCCAGCTAAATGTCCAATAACATGAATAGTTTGTGGATCAATTCTTTTCCTAGTAGGCTTCTTGAGGCAAAATTCTTTGATTGCTTTAGTATATATGGGAATGTCTTTTATGGCTTGCAATAGTGGAATTTTTATATAGACATTCTTTAGCTCATCTAAAACATCAAACTGTGGTATAGACATGGGAAGTTTTGCTTGGACCAATCATTCTGGAAAAGGTGGTGGATGCAACGGTTGCATTTGTTTATTTTTAATGTCATCATTTTGTTTCCTTTGAGTTGGAGTTTCATTTTCATTTTCTTCGTTTTCTTCTTGTTTTTCAGCTATTGGAGGTTCTTTTTGAAGTACCTTACCAGACCTTAAATTGATATTTTGTAAAGGTAATGTGGGATATGATGGTCCCTCATCTACATTATAGGTTGGTCTCTCTGCTCTATTATTTGGATTTGGTACAGGCTGAGCAGGAATCTGAGTGGGTCTAGGAGGTTGTTGGTTAGATGGGAGTTGTAAGTGAGGTGGAGTTATTGGTGGAGGAGCAGGCAATGCTTGTTGAGTGTTTTGGGGTTGATAAACAACTTGCTGCTGAGGATATTGCTGATATGTTTGAGGATATTGCGAATGTGGCTGATGATATTGTTGATATGGCTGAGAATATTGTTGGTATGGTTGAGGATATGGTTGATATTGTTGAGAGTACTGCTGAAATGGTCTCCATTGTTTATGTGGGTAATTTTGGTGTTGCCATGGCATGGGCACATTCCAAGAATTCTGAGCATACATCTGATCTTGTGCAGGAAATTGAAAATTTTGGTTTGGAAACATACCTGGAGGTGGAGGTCTGGGTTGCCACGGTCTCTTAGCGCCCATGAAATACACATTCTCCATATCTATGTTAGATGCGTCCACATTACAATTTTGCAAAATCTTGACTTTAGAGCAATGAAATATAGCATGATTTTCAGTACAAAAGGCACAAACTTGAATGTTTTCTAATGGGCAGTCTTTCAAGGCATGTTTCTTCCGGCACTTTGGACAAAAGACAACCATTATTTGATCTTCCTCTTCTTGTCTTTTCTTGGCTTTCAGAGTGTCAATTTGAGTTCCTAAGGTACTTAATAGATCTGTTTTGAATTCTCCTAACAGGTTTCCTATTTCAGCCCCTGTGACACTTGCTGAATCAGATTTTGTGGCTTTAGATGATAGAGATATTTTTCCATATCTAGCTTTGCTCTTTGAATACTTTTCACATAAATAAGCAATTTCTTCGAAAGGTAAAGTGGAAATATCACCTTTGCCCATCAAATTAAGATCATCTAAGTATTCCTCTCGAATGCCCTTCAAAAATATTGTTCAAATCGGATAAAGAGACATGGTCCTATGTTTTGAATTTTGCAAATTGTAAACAAATCATTCCAAATACTCCTCTAAATTTTCATCCTCTTGTTGATTCTTCCTAAATATATCATCTTTAGAATCTTTCGATCTGCAACAAGGTTGGTATTTCTTTAGGAATATTCTTCGCATTCCATCCCAATCAGTTATTGCATGTTCACCAAGTCCCATGAACCATCTTAATGTTGATGCTTTTAATGTTGTTGGGAAGAGTCTGAGCCTATGGGCATCATCTATGTAACCATATGTTCGACATACTATGTCAAACTCAAACAAGAATGAATCTGGGTCTTCTGAAGCCATGCCATAAAAGTTTGGTAGCACAGATGGAGGTATGTTTTTCATTTTTATTTCCTCATCTTCTTCTAGTTCTTGAATAGGAAATTTAAAGGTTGACTCTTCCTCCTCTCTTCGACCTTGATTTTGTGGTCCTCTTGCTGATCCATCTCCTTCCTTAGCCATTTTGATAGGTTCCTCTATCTTTTTAATTTCTTGTTCAGTGTCACTTGTTTCAAAGAGAAGTTGTTCTAGTGATTTTTCTCCTTCTTGAGATTTTTCAAAGTCAGTAGGTTCAAGGAGAGATTGTTGAGTTACTGTGCTACTTTCTCTTTTTATAGAGGATTCAGGGAGATGTTTCTTCTGTGATTCGTGTGCCAATAGAATTTGCCTCTCAATGAGTGTAAGTCTTTGCCCTGATTTCTGTTTATCCTCTAATGTTTGTATGGTGACTTTCCCAGCTGGTGTTGTGTGTTCAACTTTTCCTAAAGGGTCTGCTCCTAGTGGTAGGTTAGTTTTTGGATGGGGTTTTTTTATGAATCTACCTTTATCATCTCTAGATCTAGACATAAGTAAACATGACTTCTAAAATGATGAATTAAAATTAAATCTATGTTTTTGTTTGTTTTTGTTTATTTATTTTTATTTTTTTATTTTGTTTTTAGAAATCCTCTAGCTGCGCCTCCCCGACAACGGCGCCAAAATGTAGTGACCAATCCAGGGGTCTAGATTAGACTAAATTTAATGTCAACCAAGGTAGGTAAACTTAGAGGCACATGTCTACAATCTATAGACCTAAAAGGATCTCATCTACCTAGATAAGTGTCTACTGTGACAGGCTACAACACTCTTTTATAAGAGATTGGAATATGTTTCCTTTCACACTTTAAACACTTAGATCATCTAATTTAATTAACTCTTCTAAAAACACAGCGTGTTACTAGTCTGAGTTTTCAATCCTCTTACAAGGATATCATTCACAAAAACTCTTTCTCAGTAACACACTAAGAATCCTAACAATCAAATTCATGAGAACTAAAGACTCTTTTAAGCATACTAAAACTCAAATGCATGAAAACAGAGTCGACAGAGATACTTCGAAATTTAGTGCTCAATTAAATCTTTTACAAGATCTTGTTCAATAATTTAGCAATTGAAGTTTCAAGCTATCACCATGAATCATACAATAACATTCACAAGAACTTCTAATCAAATTAATTAATTCACAAGCAAAGAAATGGCATCAAACACTATTCAGATCTGAAGTCTAAATGCTATGAAAATGAAATGAAAGTATACCAGTCCCCACGTAGGGCCCGTCCACGCGTTGATGGTACACTTAGAAAACTTCAGATGTTGAAACCGTTAACACATAAAACACTAGAATGATAAAACGCTGCCTGTGATTAAAGTCTGGAAATCAATTACATGCAAGAACAGAGTTCTGGTAACAATACAATATAATACGCTCAATGTCTCTTATCATGCAGTCCTATTTGCAATTGAATGTACATACATTATCATGCAGATGTTTCTGCTTTTACAGTCAAAAAGGCAATTTTTGTTTTTTTTCTAATCTTAACTAATTTCCAAAACAAAACGAAATCAGTTTAGGTAACTCTGGCTTTTTGCTGCTTTTATGACCAAAAGGCTGGGTTTGACCAGCATTGACCATGTATCCAGGAGCTCCAGATGCGATGCTGAATAGATCTTTCACCATGTATGTACATTTGTGATCATGTATGATACCAACCTGTAACCACCCCTCCCATATTTAACCAATTTCACAAGCTTTCTAGGGTAAACATGAGATGAGTGTCACTATGACCTGACCCAACTCTTAGTTCCAGTTAAGGAAGTGGGGCCTACAAAATGAACACATACTGACATCTTACAGGGACTACAGGTCACTCAGAGGCTAAACAACCACCCTAGGTGACCAATCCCTGAGATGGAACCATTTTTCTCCAGCTTATGCCTATAACTATACCCTTGACACTTCCCACGAGTGGTTGTGAGCCTCCAACCGCACTCACAAGCCTAGATGTTAGTGGTTATGACCTAAAATCTTTAGTTATGGTCATGCGGTCCTCGGATTTGAGCCACTTTTCTAGGCTAGTCTCCAGACCACTGTCCAGAGCAACCTGTAACTTTTCATAATCATATTTCTAATAACAAAAATGATAATCATTCAAACTTCAAGGCAAAACTTGATTGAGACTACCTAGAACACACTAGACATTTCATCAAACACATGGAAAACATGTAAGCTACAGGTCATGAATGCATATCTAATCATAAGAGTATGAGATTCATCTGAGAATCACCAATGAGGCTCTATGACCTCTCCACATAGTTGCAAAAACACTTATTAGTCCATATATTCATCAACCATTCCTATATTCATCAAAACATGTCAAGAGCCACAGGTAATACACATCATATATCCAACAAATAACCAACATAGAAGTCATGGAAACTTGACCATAATTTCACCAACATAATTACTACAAATATACATGAATCACAATAGAATAATAACTCTTATTAATATATGAAGATATCAACCAAGTTAGGGACTTCCACGTACCACCCGACCATAGATTTGGTTGAACCAAATCACTCTTTCATCCAATCACCCTTGCGCCGTATTCCAAGCATGAATGTTGGATTTCATGGAATAAACCAAAACAAAACCCTCTAGGGCTTCTAGAGGCCAAACCACCTCAACCCTCAACCATAGTGATTCTACCTCTATGATCTGAACATCACTAACACCAACCAGATCAGTCTCTACCTAAGCTATCTAGGGATCCAAGAACTAGCATCTCAACCCACAACCTTCCAGGGCTCCAGAGAGTTTGTCTAACACGGCTCCAAGGACTAGTAACTCAACCCAACAAGGGTTCTAGAGAGTATGTACCAACCTAGGCTCCAAGACTAGTAACTCAACCCAAGCTTTTCCAGGGCTTCCAGAGATTTTGTTCCAACCCAAAACCATAAGAAACATGAACACCAATCATAAAAACAACAAGTGGAAAAACCCACAACACCATGGATATCTAAGAAATGGTAAATGAAGGCTAAAACCACTGTCACTCCCAAAAAATATCCATGCCAATGACAACACATAACTAGAAAATCACATACATTACCATGCATCCATAAATCAAGAAGGAAATCACACATGCAACATGTTACCTACAAGGAAACCTAGTTGTTAATCCAACTATTCCCTTGCGCATCCATGCTTTCCTTTTCCTTCTTTCTCCAATCCAAGTGAATGCCCACCATTCAACTTGGAATACGTGTCCCATGACCTTGGTCTTATGCTTTTTACATGGAAGATAAACCAAGGGTTGTTACATCTCCATTGCATTAAAAAAACATTTCCAAATAAGAAAGTGTCAATGTATTGTCAACTATATGAGAAAATTTTTGTTGCACATGCCCAAGTTTGAAGTGTTAGGACCATGCAGGTAATCAATTAACCTATATAATTCTAAGGATTTTTATATTCTTGTAACAAGTATGTTGCATAGTTTTATGAATGACTTGATCAAAATATGTTAATACACTAAATTATGAGTCAATGTTCACTAGAGGATTAGGTTGTGTTGTACTCTTCTCAAGAATCAATCCATCATAAGAATGTAGGAGCTCAACATTGAAAATTGAATGCATCTAAGGAATTGTAGTAAATAAATCTGAAAGGCACTTTCATTGCATTTTCAATGATGGTGTATGGATTGTAACAAGGTGGCATAAGCATATAGTGTTGGGCCAATCCTTATACATATGTGGGGCACAATGCTTATCATGATGTTGTTTATACTTCTGAAAGGTTTATCATATATTATCATCATAATGATGCTTAAACATTATAGATTTGTTAGATTTAGAGGGATTGGATGGATGATGTCCATGGGTTTACAAGATTCGATCAAAAGTAAACTTTTAATGGGTTACATTTATTATGTTTTATTAATCACATTTTATGGCTACATTATATGAAAGTCAATTTTCATCCTAAGTTCATGGATGATTATGATTATACATTGTTGCCATATTTTATCCCAATTCAACTTTGACATTAGATGGATCAAGTAAAGACACATAAATTAGAAGCATGGCCTTTGAGATGATCTCTTTAGCATGTGATGTTGGATTATCATTTTTTGTCTTTTTGGTCATTCCAGTTTAAATGCTTTATAATAGGGGTTAATGGTGATTATGCATAAACATAATTTCATATAAATGAAGTAAGTGATGTAATAAATTAATAGACACATACAACGTAATTAACAAAAATTTTTACAAATTCAAAACACCTTTTTTTTAATAAAACCTTGACTTCACCGTGTTTAGACAAACAATCAAATCATCGATTCTTCATTTAGATATGTTGCACATTATGAAAATACAACTTTAAACATGAATAAATAGAATATACATAAGAAAATACTCACATATCAACCATGATGAAAAGAAACAATTGAATTACACATTTACTCATTGTAAAGCAATGTGACTACATATAGTAATCCAATTAAAACTTAAAGCTTCGAGTACACAATATTCTTTCCATGTCCTTCTAGGAAAAAACATCCTTACAACATTTTCAAAACCAATATAAACATTGAAAGATCAAGGAGTTAGAAAACTTGACTCTTCACCTTCGTTCATGATTGTCCACATTGTAAATTACAAGCATTGTTAAATGTCAAATTGGGATTTTTTAATTTTATGAATCCAAAATTGTCTCTTATGTGGTCATTGATATGACATATTCTTTGTCAATAATATATTAAGAATTCTCTAGCTATGTTCAACGCCTCTACAAAATTGACCAATTCACTATGGAATATTTGTTATGACTTGCGAGGTCTCTCGCTTCTTCTTCTCTATGTATGGATACATCTATCCATGAGGTTGCCAAGAAGCAAGGGGCTTGTTCTCATTCTAGAATTTTAGGATATTGTGGTGTTTTTCCATCACTGGGGTTTTTGCTAAGTATGTGATGAAGCTTCAAAATATTCTTATAAATCTTAAAGACTAAAGTCAATCCATTTCATCCTAGAGGATACCAAAGTTGACTCAATTGGCTAAGTGGTCATATATTAACTAGAATAGGCTTATACTTCCCTTGCCAATCTACAAAGCTTGTTTAGTTATTGTATTTTGTATTCTAGATCAACCACTCACTATTACAATTATTGCCTCACTCCTCTCATGTTTACTAATAGGTCTTTGCATGCATGAACATGACTATAATAATCATGAGTTAGAATAAACCCTAATATTCTCATAGGTGAGAGAGACACAAATTTAGGATAGTGTTGTGGTAAAAACAAAACCCCCCCATTATTCACTTAGTTATCATTATGGGGACCCTTTGATTGAATGGTTGGTCATATTACTATTTGATTTTGAGTATTTGGATTGCTTCAATGAGTTCAATATTTTCCTATCTTCCTATCATAACTTTTTTATCTCATTTGGTTGTTTGGTTTGCAAATGGTGCCTAAACGAAGATTGGACATTTTCACTGCCTTGGCCTACTAAATGTATAAAATGTACATTACTTTTGTTTTATAAACTTATTCGTTTGTAAATAATAAACTTTTATTTGTAAATATTAGTTTTATTTTTTTATTTTAATTTTTAATCAATTTGATTAATTATGAAAATAGCCCCTGAGACCAAGATCTATTGTAAAGTGGCTATAGGCCATAGCCCTTTATCATAAAGCAGCGAAGATATTTTATTAACAAAAGTTATATATATATCTATCTATCTATATATATATATATATATATATATATATATATATATATATATATATATATATATATATATATATATATATATATATATATATATATATATATATATATATATATCAGAGTTTCTGGATTTTGGATATCGGAGGAATTCCTAAGAATCCCTGATATCCAAAAGTCCCAAACCTCATACCAAGTGGTTGTAGTTCATTTATATATTATAAACTATGAGTATTCGGAAGGACCCACCTGCCACATCATTACTTCCGCTCCCGCTCCGACCTCCAATATTCTCTCCATGCCGATATCCCAATGTGCCTCCCTCTTCGACTTCCAATATGTATCAATCTCTGATATGTCGGACTCAATATGATTTAAGATTCGGTTTAATTGTGAAATTGCGCTTGCTCATATATCAAAAATTTTGAAATGGCACACATCTAAAATCTCCGATAAGACCTAATCTTTCGATCTCTGATATGGTTGTGGATCCGATGGGCTTTATCACAATGATTTAATACAAAATCGCGTCCACTCTATATCATATTTCCACAATATCGTAACTTTGGCTATGTTGCGACCATTTCAAAACCTCCAATATCCATTTCTTTGATACCTATCAGCTCTTTCCATGTGTCACTCTTACTCCGACCATTATTATTATTATTATAAATTCAAAAGCCACTTAATTAATTTAAAAAGGTATCTTAGCATAAGTACAGTTTAGCGAATTTTTACATGTTTAATCTATGTTTTCGCTATTTTAATATAAAATCCAACTATTTACCATTGACTATGTTTTCTGTTTGATAGAGAGGCTTCCAAGGCCAAAGAAGAAACATATCTAGTCAAAGAAACTCCTCCAGGTGGCACAAAACAAACTTAAAATGGGCAGGGGTTGTTGAAGTTGTTATTCAAAGATCACCATGCCTGTGAATTCCACCTATCAGTTCCAAGCAAGTTGTATAATCTTATCAGAGTGCTAATCAAGTTGGGCATTTTCTTAACCATGGAAATCTATATTCAACCAGAGCTCCAACAAAAGCATAACCTCCAGATCTATATTCTTTTAATAAACTCTATTGTTGAGAGATATGGGGGATTGTTATTATTTCTCCTTGTATAAATATGACTTCTTGGATGAGTCCGGGTGGGGGGAAATTCACGAGATAAAGTAGAGAATAGAATAGAGAGGCATTATTAGAATAAGATATTATTTCACAGATCTGTGATTTATGTGATTGGGGTTTGGTCTCTTTCAATTCTGAGTTGTGTAAAGAGAAGCAGGGTTTGCACTATTGTAGTTGTTGTTTCTATCAACAAGGTTCACGACTTGGAGGAGGCTTGTTGAAGATCAAATATTGTATTGAGCAGGAGAGGAGGTTTGATTAGTTTGTATAAAGATACTATTATTTTTAATAACAAATTGCATTCCTTTTTGGTAGCAGAATTATGTCTATGGAATTTATATTGTGCACTACTGTCAATATTGATTCTTATATTGTAGATTAGCTATTTGATCTTCAATACATAAATATGTTATCATTTATCTCTTTCCATTACTTATTAAGATCAGATTTCTGAGTAACTATTTACTCAGAAATCTGCTATCTTATCCTGATTTAATAACCAGTAACATTATGTGAACTAATTCCTAATGTTATTGGTTCATTATTTTTTGTTTTCATTAACATTATGTGAACTACTTCCTAATGTTAGTGATTCAACAGTTATGATTAATTGATCTCTTAAACATAGCATGATAAGTAATTACAATGTCAGTTAAATGAACTATTTCTTTAACCAGATATTCATCATAAGCTTTTCATGCTAAAATCCCAATTATTATTAGTCTTTCTCTTTGTTGCATGGAGGAATAATCCTTCATCCAATCGAGATAATCTTAGGTAATATAGAGTTAAATTTGCATTTAGATTAAAGCTTGCATTCTAAAAGTCCTCTTATTGAAGAGGCAAAATCATAGTGGTGGTTTGGCTGAGCCACAAAGTCAGCTTAAGGATCACTTTCTTGCTTGATCAGCAAGAGGAGTCGATATGATGTCTCTTCTCTATTGGTAGGTGAAAGTCATACTTTAAGCCAGTAGAGATAGAGAGAGGTTAACTGAACCCAATTGAACCAGTCGAAATCACCATTTCAATGGAAAAGGAGTTGATTTAAGTTCTCGATCAAGAGGTCTCCCTTACATGTTGATGAGGCCATTTTTTCTGATCAACAGATAGCTATCTCTATTTTCTTTACAATATTATACTTGGTTTTATAATACTTATAATTAATTCTTTAAGGTACCCATTTATTTCTATCATTTTTGAAAATGTCCTCTCCCAATGCTTGAGCTCTAGCAATATCAATGGTGCCCAAGGTGGTTGGTCTGACAAGATGAGTGTTTATGACTAGGGACTCTATAGTTACAATCGTTATTTCATTACCAACATAGATCCATATTAATCCCATATCTAATCATTGTTGAGATGGATCAAAGGAAACAAAAACCTACTCTCAATGTTTAAGTGATCGAAGGTTAGGATGAATCTATGTAGGTTTATTTTGATATAGACTTTTATAACTATTATGGTATCTTATTTTAGTTTATTATTATTATTATGGTTAGTTATTTTTAATTTCATATTTTTATAGGCTTTGATTTTTTTCTCAACTTAATTTATTAATGTTATAAAAGTGACAAATATACTTGGTATTCCATTAGTTGGAATTCACAATTACACTTGGGGGGCTGCCATTCAAAACTCATAAAACATCAATCTCATAAATTGAACAAGTAATACAAGATATATTTAGAAACCCTTACGGGAGAAAATCACAAAGCTTCTTTATATGGAAGATCTTGTAGGTACCAACCTACAGGAGACAACAATCCCCTTTGCTACTTTGTAGGTGCGAACCTATATGAGACACTAATCCCCTCTGCTACTTTATAGGCACCAACATACACGAGACAATAATCTCCGTTGTTTCTTTATAGGAACCAACCCATAGGAGACACTAATCCCCTTTGTTGGTTTTTAGGCACCAACAACATGAGACACAAATCCCCACTACATTTGTAGGTAGTGTTGTAACTCTTGGACACTGGTTCTCGGAGACAGTTTTTGGTTGTGGGGGAACTAGTGTCTCAAACTTACAATAGGTAGCAACCTACATGAGACACCAATCCATACTACTGCAAATATTTGTAGGCACCAACCTACTTTCTTTCTTATTCACAATTTAAGTTAGTTTCTTTTTCCTTCACCAGGTCTACTTGTTGTTTCTTCCTTCACCAAGTCTACTTCTCCCAAAACTTGTTTCTTTTGGATTTTTCCCAAGAATGAATTTGCATAGCATGCCACATATCCAATTTTGCAAATTTGGTTATGAAATTTCTACCACATGTACCTAGAGATGTCTTCTTTGTCTCATCTAAATTTCACAATCTGAAACATCTAAGAAATAAAGTTATAGCAAAGATGACAAGCTAACCTATTTGAAGAAGATTTCAGGAGCATTCAGGAAGCCTAAATTCCTTCAACCATATCTACAAAATTATAAAAAATAAAGGTTTGAAACTTGAATCACAAGTATATCAATATATTATATATGTATCCTCTAATTTTCATGGTCTAAAATGTCCCATAACAAAATTTGTAGGAAAAATTCCAAACTGAACTGTTTGAAGAAAATTTTAAAAGCATTTAGGAAGTCTAACTTTCTTCAACCATATATCTGAAATTATAGTGAATCAAGTTCTAAAACTTGAAATAGGTACTTTAATATATTTTATCTATATCCTCCAACTTTCATGATCTGAAACATCCTAGACGAAAATATATAGAGAAAATGCCAAGAAGACTTGTTCATTCCATAAATCAGATTTTTTCTTCCACCTTTAAACTCCAAGAATCACCCCAAAAATTACTCCTTGGATCCTATTATGACATTGGATTTGTTCTTTGATGAATTTATGATAAAATGAACTAGTATGTCCTTGCTTTATAGTGTTTGTATGATGATTTATGTGGCTAACTTGTAAAATTGTTTGAGTTGGCTTGCTTGTACTTTGGATGGGTCATCCTAACAAAATGTTTCATATCTCTTCCTTCCCATGGAATTAGAGGGAGTGTCATATACGATTGGAAGGTATCAGAATAAGATTTCCAAGCATATATATTATGCTCTCGTTTGAGCTAGGTAATTAGATTAAAAATGCATTCAAAGATAGGGAATCCAATGGGACATCAAAAATCCAAAAACAATATTTTCAACAATCTTCATTTTCAAATTTTTATATTGAACATAAGTAGGATCCCCTTGTTCTTTTACAAAACTCGATCCCTAAAAGATATATATATATATATATATATATATATATATATATATATATATATTCTCATCTAACTATATATAAATTATTAGAAAGAAGATATAAAATTATTGATTGGTTCAAACAAATAGAGATCTAGATTATGATAGCCTACATCCTTTCTCAAAACTAAGAAGTTATCACTAATAAATAAAAACTACTCATATTGAAAAGTCTATTATCTAGGAGAATCCTAAATCAAGGATGGAGAAATTATGGTTGTTCCTATAGGAAAAAATCATCCATGATTTTTCTCCACAACCCTATACCATTAACCAATTGTAGCACTTCCTTCGATAAAGTGTTTTCTTCACCATTAAATTATATATAGACATGGAAAAAACATGATGAGTTAAATACATATAAATATTACTTGATTTCATCAAGAAGCGAACTTATTTTTTTTTTCTCGGTAAAAACTAAGTCTATTAAGAAAAAATATAGTACAACCAGAAGTTACATCCAAGAGAAGCAAGAACCTAGGCAGCCGGAAAGGATGTGCTATCCACCTCGGCTCCTAGAAGAAGAGAGAAGAGAGAAGAACATAGCAAGAGGAAACTGGAAGAACAGAGTAGCAGAAGCCAAGCATAGGATTCTACCCAACATGGGAAGAGTCAACTATGCGGCATTTTTTCCCTTTCTTTTTGCCAACTTTGACCCATTCAGGAGGGGACTGCTGAGCTGGCATGATTTGCAAACTGAGCTGGGCAGACTGAGAGATTTCCTTGTCTGAATCCGAGGTAGAGGATTCATGATTTCTTTTCTGGGAAATTGGCTGGACTGACAAATTTTCAGGCTCAGCCGAGGGCGGATTCTGTGCCCTCATTGCTGCCTCTCCTTCCTCATTCTCCTCCTCTTCATCTGAGCTGAAATCAAAATCGTCCATGGGCGGAGGGTCATGCGGCTTCCAGCTTTTGGATTTCTTCTTGGCTTTCTTCTTTTGGGCGGGTATTGAAGGACAGGAGCTCTGTAGATGCCCTGTGTGGTGGCAGTTGCGGCAGCGGAAAGCTGTGTTCTCGTAATCCAGGTTCTGAGTCCAATGGAAGTCTCCAATTTTGATATTGATCTTGTCAGGGAGACCTTTGCTTATGTCTATTTCTGCACAGATTTTGGCATAGGTATATAAACCCTTTTCCCCTCTAGAAGTGTCTGTGTCTAGGAGGCGGCCTAGAGAGTTGCCGATCCCTTGGAATACAGCAAAGTGCCATAGATTCGCCGGAAGATTAGGAAGTCTGACCCAGATGGGGAGCTTGGTGATGATTGCTGTAGATGGATCGAAGTCTGGGAACCAAGGGGTGAGGAATAAACCTGCTGAGCCCCAAAACCATGGTCCTGCTTTTAAGGCCTTTTGGTAGTCCTCCTCAAAAGCAAACACTGTGATGAAAAAGCCCTTTGAGCATAACAGAACCTTACAATTATTGGTCCAGTTAGAGTGAATCCACTGGTAGAGATCTGCTGTGCGTGGCCATAGCCCATTGAACCTGCAAATGATGCCATGCTCTGCAAACTTTTGGGTTTGCTCATCCAGCGTTGGGTGTGTTATTTCAATGGAGGGGGTTTCCTCCAGTTTGTCCACCAGAAAAGGTTTGGGAGCCTGTGCTGGTGGCACTGATTTCTCCTGCTTATGTGCATCTGGTGGAGCTTTTTCCTTGGGTTTCTGAGAATGGACCGCATCTTTATAGGAAAAGGCTGCAGCTGAAGAGGACTGTCCAACAGCTCCCCCTCTCAGACGCAGGGATAAGGTGATGGACGCATTTCTTTGAATATTATAAAAGGACAGGGGACAGGAATCCTCCAATTGTTTACCTTCATAGAGGAGACGCTGATGGATTGTTGGAATCCCCGCCTTATCTTCCAGGCGTAGCTTGAGGTTCTGCACATGATCTGAGGATCTCACCCATTGCAGCATTGATTTACCGGAGATAAGTACAATCAGAATCTGAAAGGGTTCTGAGATTGCTGTTCTCTGCTTGCCGCTATGACCCTGAAGGCCGAGAGGACTGGTATACGCGCCTCTATCTAGGAATGAAGCCCTCCTGAGCCTCACGGTAGTTAGATCTGCAAGGCTGTGCTTAGGCCATTCCTCGACTGAGTCTTGAGGGTTGTGCCGGACACCTAAAACCTTTTCAACACATTCCTTTTGATCTGAGATCGAGATCACGCCCCTGTTTGGGAATAAGACTTGAAGGGGAATTTTGTCAAACATTTGCCCTACATCCTCCTCGGTTTCGAAAAGAAGAGGTAGCCGGAGCTGGTACTGGATGTCCAAGCTTCTTAAATCCCTCACTCTCCAACTTCTTTCCCTTTGGACATCGCTGGCCGCTGCAATATGGACGCCATCACTCGAATCTGAGCAGTTTCGTATGCACAAGCTTGCCCTTCTGCACGGGATGACCCTTCCCATGGAACCGCCTGCTTCTTCTTTCTTCATTCCCCACGAAGCTGAGTCCATCAAGGGCTTCCAGCTAAACTCAGTGGTGGCTATCTCCATGAGCCCCTTCGAGCCCGCGTGAGCCTCCGGGTCACAAACGTCGGCAGACAAGAAAGAAACATCCGGAGACCACCAGGCGACACCGTTGGGCCTGCAGCGACGGCCATTCGATCCGCCAGCAGATCTACGAGGGCGGGGGAAGGGGCCATCAGGCCTTGGAACGACGGAAGGATTTGCAGAAGAGGCCTTTAGCTGTTCGAGAGCGGTGAGGCTGTCTGCCTTTGACTTGTTAAGAGAAACAATAGGTTCTTCTGACTGGGTTTCGGCCCTCGTATTCAGAGCACCGATTTCTGCCTTCTTTTTTTTGGGCTTTACAATACCCGGCAATTGGGATCCCCTCAAACACTGGCCTGCAAAAGAGAAATCATTGGTACTTGCAAAAGCCGAAGCAAACTTCGATGTCGTGGCCATGGCTTCCGCTCCCGCTCTCCCTTAAACTTATCCGCTCTGATAATCCTTTGCAAAGTTATAATCAATTACAAAGATTAATTAACTCAAACTATTTGTTTAATTTGATTCCTCTACATAATTTAATTGTCGCTTCATGTTATCAAGAAGTGAACTTATTAACATGCTATCTAATCTACATTTTCAATTCATCTAGTTGATTACAATCATTGATTCATCAAACACTTGAATTTTTGAGATGCAATTATGGGTGGTTGGAAGTTTTAAAAGAAGTATTAGAGAGAGAAGTTATATAGATTTATTTTATCCCTACACCCCCCCAATATATATATATATATATATATATATATATATATATATATATATATATATATATATATATATATATATATATGTATATATATCTATATATATATATATATATATATACATATAGATATATCTATATATATATATATATATATATATATATATATATATATAGATATATATGTATATATATATATATATATATATATACATATATATCTATATATATATATATATATATATATATATATATATATATATAGATATATCTATATGTATATATATATATATATATATATAGATATATATGTATATATATATATATATATATATATATATATATATATATATATATATATATATATATATATATATATATATATATATATATATATATATGATACAATAAGAATCATTTAGAAGTTTATACCCTAGCTAGCTCCATAAAAGTACCCCATGCTCTAGATTTGTTAATAAGAGCATGAATCAATTTTCTATAAATAGGGGTTGTTGAACCAAATTTAAAACTTGAAAATTTTTTATTCTCTTGGAAATAACATTAACAAGAAGATATACCTATCCATGAATATTCTCAAGTTAATGGCTACGTAAATACCCCATGAGACAATTAGCGGAAGATTTTTTGAATTCTTTAAGTTCCGACTATTTCTACAACTAAGTGTTGAGGTTTCAAATTTCTCAATCTCAACAACAAGGATCAATACCTAGATATGGGGCCCAATAAAACTTGCCCCTATTTGTTTTAGTATGACCCTTCAAGTTAGGGTCCACAACCCTAGTGTGTAATTGGGAATTCTATAGAGTGTTACTAAATTCATGGATATGTCGCTCTTGAATATTTTATATAATGTTGCTTGGACTAGGAGGGAGATAAACTATAGCTAACTTTTAGTAATCACTTGAAAGTTTGAAACAAATTATACTACAAATCGTCCAAGGTCACTTAGAAAAAACTATCCTAATAAATGATTGCAAAAGAAAAAATCATTAACTACAAATGATTAATTACAAAGCAAGGAAAAAACATGAATAATTCTTAATATTCCACCCATCAAATATTTATACAATTTGTTTTTTCCAAATATACTTAAGAGAAAAGGTCACATGCATAATGTATAATCTATAGCATAATTGGGAAACTCTTACTTTAAGCATTAGCCATCATCAATGGGTATAACCATTCATGATTACAACACTCCAATGAGATTGAACAAAAAATGTCCGTTTCAGAGCTATTAAATTATGTCAAAAATTAATTTTATTTATAATCCAACAAAATTGCCTTCCAAGGACCTCCTTTCTTCTTCTTGAGTTGCTCCCTTTATAACTAATCATTGTTATAACAGATGTTGTCACTCAAGTGATCTTGGAGTTTCATTGTTTGTGTTCTCTTCATTCCATGCACCCCACTAAGTGAATAGCTCTTCACATTTATGACCATAAGGCAACTTGTGCTATCCCATTGGAAAACTCAAGTTCACCTTAACTTATTTGACCTGGTAAGTATACTTGTCAATCTTGGGCTTCCATTGTTCTAGTCTACAAACTATCTTGATCTCACTAACTACAAACTACTGCAAATGGCCTCGTTCTATTGAAGAGATACTTTTAATGATTTGTTAATGCTCATCAACCATTCACTTGCACTCCACTACAACTTTTGGGCTTCCATTGTTCTAGTCTATCAACTATCTTGATCTTGCTAACTACAAAATTATGCAAATGGCGTTGTTCTACTGAAGCAATCCTTTTAATGCTCTACTAATGCTCATCAACCATTTTTTTGCACTCCACTATAATGTCCTCGAAACATCAAAATTCTTTTGTTGTGCCAAACACTAGTAACTAGATCTCAGTCACGATTTCATTTACTTTATGCCAAGTCTTTTTGCATGCTAACTAATCCTCCTCCATGTGTTCAATTGATTCCTCTACTAGCTCTAACGAGTAATGAGAGGCAACACTCATCCAATTTAGAATTTCTTCAACCAAAAGAGTAATCCCATGCTCTTCACCTCCCTTCACATTTTGGATATCTATAACATACTTTTTCTAGCTAAGGGTAATTGAACCTCTTTCTTTCCACTACCTAAATTCCTTATGGGCTATTGAAAATTGTAGGCTCTCCTACTCAAACTCAAAATTTTTATAGAGAAATATATCTTGTGCTTCTTGGCACCTAACATGATCTTCCATGATAGTGGATACTAGGTTTTGTTCTCCCCTTACCTCTTCATAATATTTCACTTGATGTTTCAAGGATGTAGCTTCATTGTGTACTCAAATCTAGTTTCCTTTCAAGCGAAGCATGGGAGAGAACCAATTTAGTTGCTACCAAATCAGTAGTTCGAGCTTTCTTTATATCAAAAATGACTTCCTTTAAAGTATATATTATTCTGTCATTTACTAATATTTTATGTTTCCTTGTGTCCTTTTAACTATTGATTTTCTCTTCCTATGAAAAGAAAGTGATTCTAGGTTTGCAACATCATCCATGGGCTATGGAATAGACCCCCCCGCTTCCCAAGACAAAATATTCTCTAAGCTTCCTGATGTGTGAATGTGTTCCATTGATATTCCTTGTTCCTTTGTTTCTTGGTCATTAATACTGGCATTTTTTTCCATCCATAGTTATACGTTGGATTTATTGCCATACCTTAAGTTCTTTGGTGTCAGGAACCTCCTTGCTATGATTTGTTTCTAGCACTTGAGTTAGTTTGTAAGTAGTTGTCTCCTCACCCTGGACAGGAACATTTTCTTGACTCATGTTGTTCACTGGTTGATCATCCATTTTTGGGGATTTTGTTCCTGTTAGAATCTTATCAACAATTGGTGTTCCAATTTCCTTAATCTTTTCCTCCTCAGTGAGGTCAATGATGTCTTTGGGAATAGAATTATAAAATGCTTGAGTTTTATTGTAGAAACTTTGAGCTCTTCATTCTTCCTTTCCTCTTCCTCTTTTCTAACATTCTCTTCTCACTCCCTTTTAGCTTGTTCTTCTTCATGTTGTTTATTTTTTGTTCTTTTAGGAAATTTAGCTCGTAGATCCATCTAATCTCAGTGGGCCTTCTCCTCCCTTTATTTTCTCCTTTCTTCCAATATGACTCTCTTTATCTATTCTACTGTAACAACCTCAAGTTAAAAATTCATGTAATAAAGTTAATAAAGGAAAAATAAGACCAAGGTCATGGGACACGTATTCCAAGTTGAATGTTGGGCAAAGCATCCTAGTGGGCATCACTTGTTGTTTATTATGACTAAAGGAATTGGGAAAGGCATTGGAAAAGGATTTGGAAAAATATTTGAAAAGGAACAAAGGCATTATTGACATTTTATTTATGAAAATAAGGAAAATAGGAGAAAAGGGAGGTGAAAGGTCACAGATTGCATGTGAGGAGGAAATTGAAGGAAAATAGAGGAAAATTGAAGAAATTAGAGGCATCAATAATAAAAAGACACCGGAGCATCAATTTGGGGCCTTTTGTCAGTTAAGTGTTGGAATTGGTTTTAGAGAGGAGAAGAGCACCGAGAGGAGAAGGCAAGCAAGGAATCAGAGGAAGGACAATGAGAGAAAAGTAAAGCAAAAGAAAGCAAGGATCAAGAAAGGAAGAGTTGGATCAAGCAACTTCAACAAGAATACTTGTAGGTAACAGGTTGCATGTATGATTTCCTAGCTGGCTTTGTTATGCATGTGTGTATTTGGTTTATTTTCTATCATTGACATTGGTTTTGTGAGGTTTGACAATGGTTTCAACCTTGCCTTGCCATTTCTAGATAGCCATGGTGTGATGGGATTCATTCTTGGTTGAGCTTTGGATTTTCATAAGGTTTTGGATCTGGGTGAGGTGGTCTCAGAAAAATCCCAATGGTTGGGGGTGGAGATTGTTTTTTTTCGGGAATTCCTCGACAGGTGGGTGGAGATAGGAAAATTCCTCACAGGATGGTGAAGTAATTCTAAGGCATCCAAGATTGGTTTGGTTTTGTTATCTCGAGACTGGTTTAGGTGAGATTGAGGTAGTGTGAGGGTGGAGGTTGTTTAACCTCTGGATTCACTTGGTTGTTTATGTATTGTTTTATCCCATGATATCCCACATTCATGCTTGGAATATGGCACAAGGGTGATTAGCTGAAAGAAATATTTGTTCAACCTAATTTATGGTCGAGTGGTACGTGGAAATCCCTAACTTGGTTGGCTTTTGCATATGTTAATAAGAACTAAGTTCCTCTTTTAGTTCATGTATAATTATACTTGTTATTATCTCTTTATGGTTATCTTATTGTTGTTATTATTCTTGTTATATACTAGTTATAAGCATAGTTTTATGACATATTTAAGTTATGGATATTATCATGTTTGATTGATAAACGAATGGTTATTGAATGCATGACCTAATAGATGTTATTGAAGCTACCATGAGAAGTCATTAGATCTTCTTGATGATTATCATATAAGTTTATGATCTCTATGTTTATATATGCATTCATGACCTATAGATTGCATGTTCACTATGTGTTTGACAAAATGACTGCCATGGTTAGACCTAGTGAGGTCAAGTCCTTGTCTAATTTTTGTATTAAAATATATGTCCTTGTGTCATTTATCATTTTTGGAAGTTCTATCAAGTTATGGGTAGAGGTCTAGATCCTAGCCCTAAAAAAGTGGCTAATATCTCAAGGTCGTATGCATAGAACTGAGTAATTTAGTCTACAATTATTGGGAGGCAGGGTCATCTATGCAACTGAAGGGTTACAGTCACTAGCTTGTGTTGTTATGAAAGCGGGGAGCTTCAGGTCACTGAAAAATAAATTTATCTAAGGGTCTGGGAACCTAGAGTGGTTGTTTGGCTCCTGGGGGTCCTGTAGCACTTAAGGAAGTCAGTGAAGTTTCAAGTTGTCGATTCCACTTCCTTAACTGTACTTAGGAGGTCGAGTCATTTTATAGTAGCCCTTCGCTCATTTTTACCCCGACAGGCCGATGAAAGTGAGTAAATGTGGGAGGTGACATTACAGAGTGGTATAAGAGCATGTTGCGCTCTTTTTGGGTAATATCTGATACCACATAGTGGTTTCAGAGCATGGTTCAAACACTTGGACTGGATGGGCTAGATGCATGTTGTTGTGCATGCATTGTCATGGTTATGGTTTTCATGCATGAGGTCATGGTATACAATTGGTATTGTCATGAATGATGTTGGCATATTTATGTGATTATGATTATACATGTATCGTGATAATGTGGATTCATTTTGTAGATGAGTTAAGCCTCCCTTGAATGCCACTGAGGTATGCTTTTGGTTATGGTATCTATTTGGTTTATTTGACATAGTATGATTGTAAGAAGAAGAGAATAAAAAATGACGAGTAAAATGGTGGACTATAGTTCACGTGACTCTCCCTATAGATCAGTTGGGTAGTAAGGAGACGAGTATTCTCCTGATATGGCAGACACATTGAGGATTTTGAGGGTAGAGATCATAAGTTGTGAGGCAAAAAATGATAGGTTGGTTGAGGCTCGAGAAACACTTGCAAGGGCTCAAGAAAAGCAAGCAGAGGTCAATGCAATGATCCTTTAGAGTTTGTCAGACTTGCAAAGAAAGGAAAATTGAGGATTAGACAAGAATAGGAAGAGAAGAATAATGGGGCATATGGTAGTGGGTATCGGTCATAATACAGGTTGGATAGAGGGGACACAGTCAAAGGTGGCAGATCATTGGATACACCTGACATGAGGACTGGTATATATGGGTTTCATTCTAGTTCTGCATCTAGAAGACATCATCATCATCACCGTCATCATCCTTATAGGATGAATGAGTAATTTCCTAAGGAGTTCAAGAAATTCAAGCCTCCTACATTTGATAGAGAGATGGATAAGTCAGAAGATGTAGAGGCATGGTTTCTTGGGATGAAGAAATTCTTTAGATTGCATAGTTACTCAGAGAACATGGAATCCAAAATATCCACCTTCATTCTTAAAGGGAAAGTAGATCTGGTGGTAATATGTGAAGAATGTTAGAGGCATTAGAGAAGAATATTTGATTTGGGATGAGTTCGAGAGACTCTTCAAGAAGAAGTATCTATCTGAAAGATACTATGATGACATAGGTAAGGATTTTTATGAGTTGTAGATGGGTTCCATGACAGATGATGAGTATACTAGCAGTTTATGGATATATTGAGGTATATGCCTTACCTCAAGGATGAGAAGGAAAATATTCAAAGGTTCATTAGTGGGTTGCTAGCAACATATAGAGATCGAATTGAGTTTGATGATCCTCGGTCGCTGGAGGAAGTGATTAAGAAACTAAAGCATTTTTATGATCAATCAAAGCATAAAATTGAGCCTAGGCATGATTTGAAGGGGAATGTGAAAGTTAAAGGGAAGTGGTCACTGAAGCGAGGAAGACCTCAAGATGTAGGTTATAAAGAGAATGTGGTTCCTTACAATAATTTTAATATAATTGAGAAGGGACATGGGTCACAACCTAGATAATAGTAGAATAGAGATGATGGCAGGGGACCGTTGCAATGCTGGATTTGTGGAAAAGATCATCGCAAGAAGGATTGTCCATTGTACTAGGGTGGCAGGCCTAAAATCTATAGTGCTCAGGAGGCGCAGATAGTTGGGGATGTTGGTCATAATATTCCTTGGATTTATGCAGTCGTGGATAACAAGCAGGGAGATCACTAGACGTACATTATTGAGATGTAAGGTAAGCTCTGTGATCGAGTTGTTTCTATTTTGATTGACCTTGGATCGAATTATAGTTATGTTAATCCTAACTTGGTGGATAAGTGTGGTTTGAGAAAAGAAGTGCATGCAGAGTCTTGATCGGTGAAGTTGGCTACAAGTACTAAGAAGAGAGTTCGTCATTAGGAAAGAGCTTGTGCATTTGAGTTGAATGGTATGCCTACATCAGCACATATAAATGTGCTTCCATTGGGATCATATAGTATGATTTTGGGTATGGATTGGTTGTACATCCACAAGACCAAAGTAGATTGTTATGACAAGGCTATTGAGTGCCTAGATGATAATGGGGAAAAGAGAATCTTATAGGGAAAGAAGAATCCTACATCGGTGAGGATGATTACAACTATGCAGGCTAAGCGCAGTCGCAGGAAGGGGTGTGTACTATTTGTAGTTCATATTTCCAGTGACATGAGTAAGGATATTGAGGATGTGGAAGTCCCTAAGAGGTACCTTGTATTGCAACAGTTTCACGATGTATTTCTAGCAGAGATTTCAGAGTTGCCTCCCCACAGGGAAGTGGACTTTTCTATCAAGTTGGTACCATGAGAAACACTATTATTGAAGGCACCTTATTGTATGATAAATCCATGTATAAATTAGGTTGTAGATTTGCAACTGCTCATGAATTTTTAATCTAAATCACAAGAAACATATCTACACTATTGCTTTGCAGACATTAATTCACAATTTAGAATAAAAAATTCAGACATGCAAGAGGGAATAACACACATGCAACAAGTATTTTTATATGGGGAAAGAAATATGCTAAAAACCCCAATGCATCTTGCATTAGTTAAATTATATAGAGATGTATTAAAATTGATTTGATCAATTGTGCTCACCTTGCAAGTGCACAACCTATTTCTCTACTCACTAAAGGCCTCTGACCCAGACTTAGTCAAATTTTTCCTCAGCTTGAGCTCCTATTTCCTTATGTTGTTCCTTAATGAATTAGCCACTATTATTTAGGAAATTCCCTCAATTTAATTGCGAAATTCCTTTAGGATGATCATCTGACTGCATGCAACACTTGTACACTCAAGACTAGTCTACAATTGATGTTACACTGCCTTGGAATCTCCACCTCAACTGGGTAACTCAAATTTTTTACATGCACTAACTATTTTGGTTTGATTGATCAGTTAACTGGATGATCACCGAGTTTGAATGAAGTCCCACTGCTTAATTGACCTTCCACTAGTTCCTCCAAAATTTGGAACTAGTTTAACTGAAAACAACCTGAGATAACTGACCTTGATTGCTACAAATTAGCAATCACACATGCAGAATTGAACTCTAACTCCTCCAACTTGAATTTACTGAGTAAATTGGGTGACACAAGCCATGTCACACAAGTTAACATCATCCAAATTGTCTACTGATGTGGAAATTCAAATTTTCTCAATTTAATCAAGGCAAAATCAAATTGAGAATTTCTTGTTGCATTTTTCAACACTCCATAGTTGGTGGAATTGAAGTTCCAGTTAAAGGAAATGCTTGAAAAGGAATACATTAAGCCAAGTGTGTCACCTTGGGGTGCACCAATGTTGTTTGTGAAGAAAACGGATGGTACTTTTAGGTTCTGCATTGATTACAAGTAGTTGAACAAAGTGATGATCAAGAACAAGTACCCTTTGCAAAGGATCGATGACTTGTTTGACCAGTTGAAGGGAGCAACAATGTTCTCAAAGATTGATTTGAAATCAAGATACCATCAGGTATGCATCAAAGAAGAGGACATCTATAATACTACTTTCTGAACCAGGTATGGGAATTATGAGTTTGTTGTAGTTTCTTTCGGTTTTACAAATGCTCCAGCTACTTTTATGTGCTTGATGAATAGTGTGTTGCATCCTTATTTGGAAAAGTTTGTGATTGTATTCATTGATGATATATTGATATATTTTAAGAATGAGGAAGAACATGAAAAACACATAGAAGCAATATTGAGATTTCTAAGAGAGAATCAGTTGTATGCTAAGCTTATTAGGTGCAACTTCTTCCAAACAAAGGTACATTACTTGGGACATGTGGTTTCCAAGGAAGGCATAGTAGTGGATCCAAAAAAGACAAGATCTATCATGGAGTGGGCAACTCATAAGAATGTAGATGAGGTCAGATCATTCATTAGGATAGTAGGTTACTATAGGTGGTTCATTAGGAACTTCTCATGGATTTCATATCCTATTACATCATTGCAGAGGAAAGGAAATAAATTTTAATGGACAGAGGAATGTGCAACAAGTTTTGAGCAGTTGAAGCAGTTGCTTAGAAATGCTCCGGTGTTAAGGATTGCAGATCCAGATAAAGAGTTCATGGTGTGCACAGATGCTTGCAAGAAAGGACTCGGTGGAGTCTTGATGCAGGAGGGATAGGTGGTATGCTACAGATCAAGGAAATTGAATGAGAATGAGCAGAACTATGTGACGAATGATCTTGAGTTGGCAGCAATCATCCATGCATTGGAGTTGTGGAGGCACTATCTTCTTGGCAAGAGGTTCATTCTGATGAGTGATCACAGTGGGTTGAGGTACTTGTTTGACCAATCGAATTTGAATGTCAGACAAGCTAGATGGTTGGCTACCCTTAGTGAGTTTGACTTTGAGATCATGTACATTAAAGGAAAGGAGAATAGGGTTGAAAATGCTCTTAGTAGGAGAGTGCAGGTAAGCCATGTTACAACTGTGAACTCATATGGGACAGACTTACATGATCGGATCTTATAGGTAGGACAGTAGGATGACAGGTATCAACAACTTAGGCACATGTTACCACAGGGTATAGTTGAACGAGATGTGGATTATCATCTCACGACAGATGGCTTGGTGAGATTTAAGAATAAAATCTATGTGTCAGATGGCAGTGAGCTCAAGAAGATTATCTTGAGGAAGATTCATTTCAAGTCGTATTCAAGTCACCCAGGATATCAAAATACGTTGATATCTATGAGGAAGTTCTACTATTAGCAGAATTTGAAGAAGGAAGTGGCGGATTTTGTTACTAGATTGTTGGATTGGGTGAAAGTTGAGTGTAAGAACCCAACTGGTTTTTACAACCTATTCTGATTCCAGAGTGGAAATGGGAGGTCATACATGGATTTAATTATAGGTTCTCCGAGGACATCAAAGTAGCATGATTCCATCATGGTTGTGTTTGATAGGTTCAACAAGGTAGCTCACTTCATTCTAGTGAAGACTACTTATTCAACTAGTGAGGTAGCACAGGTCTTTATCAGGGAGATAGTGAGGTTGCATGATGTTCCAAAGAAGATTGTGTTAGAAAAAGATGCCAAGTTCACTTACAGGTTTTGGAAGGAGTTATTTACAAGTTTGGGTGCCGAGTTATTCTTCAGTAAAACTCATCATTCACAAACAGATGGATAGACATAGAGGGTCAACATGATTCTTGAGGACATTTTGAGGATGTAAGTTATGCATCAACAGAGGAGGTGGGAGGAGTATCTTCCATTGATTGAGTTTTCTTACAACAGTGGTAACTAGGAGTCACTGAGGATGAGTCTATTTGAGGCACTCTATGGGAAAAGTTGTAATACACCCATTAGCTATAGTGATCCAATGAACATGGTACTTATAGGACCAGATATGTTGGCAGAGATGGAACAAGAAATGCAGGTTATAAAGAAGAATCTAAAATCATCACAAGACAGACATAAGAGTTATGCATATCAAAATAAGGAATTTAGGGAGTTTCAAGTTTGGGAGCATGTGTACTTGTGCATCAAGCCCGAGAAGAGCTCCTTGAGGATTGGATCATGTGCCAAGTTGGCACCTCAGTATTGCGGGCCTTTCAATATCCTTGAGAGGATTGGACCAGTAGCCTATAGACTTGCACTGCCTCCAATAGTGAAATTCCATGATGTTTTCCATGTTTCATTGCTTAAAATATATGTGAAATATGTTTATCATGTTATTTATTGGTTTGTATTGCAGGTGGAGCCCAGAAGGAGAATTCTAGTCACAACCTCAGTACATATTGTAGCGGAAATAACTCATGCTCTGGAACAGAGAAATCGAGCAAGTTAAAGTGCAGTGGAAGCACTTTGGTCCCGATGCAACTACATGGGAGATGGTTGATTAGATGCGGGCTATGTATCCTTCATTATTTGTTGGTGGAGGGAAATGTGTTTGTGGCATATGTACATATTTATGTATGGTTGATATTGTAAATACCGTAATGAGCTATCTTATAAAACTTTAATAAGTAGTATGGTTGTCATGTTTTCATGTTTGTCATGATCATTTTTCTTTTGAGCAGGTTATTCATTGTAAATACTGCATCGAGCTAAGTTATAAAGCTCCATGGGCAATATGTTTTGGTTTTTATCCATTTGTTGGTCATAGGTGTCATAGAACACCGAGGATGATGTTCCCCTAAGTGGGAGGGGCTTGTAACAACCCCGTGTTAAAATTTCATGTAATAATGTTAATAAAGGAAAAATAAGACCAAGGTCATGGGACACGTATTCCAAGATAAATGTTGGGAAAAACATCATAGTGGGCATCACTTATTGTTTAGTATAGCTAAAGGCATTGGCAAAAGCTTTGAAAAGGAAAAAAGACATTATTGGCATTTTATTTATGAAAATAGGAGGAAAGGGAGGTGAAAGGTTATAGGTTGCATGTGAGGAGAAAATTAAAGAAAAATAGAGGGAAAATGAAGAAATTAGAAGCATCAATAATAAAAAGACATCAGAGCATCAATTTGGGGCCTTTTGACAATTAAGTGTTGGAATTGGTTTTATAGAGGAGAAGGCAAGCAAGGAAACAAAGGAAGGAAAAGGAGAGCAAAGGAAAGCAAGGATCAAGCAAGGAAGAGTTGGATCAAGTAGCTTCATCTGGAATAATTGCAGGCAACAAGTTGCATGTATGATTTTGTAGCTGGTTTTGGCATGAATGGTACATGCATGTGTGTATTTGGTTTATTTGTTGTAACTGGCATGGGTTTTTTCAGGCTTGACAGTGGTTTCAACCTTTCCTTTCCATTTTCGGATAGCCATGGTGTGATGGGATTCATTCTAGGTTTAGCTCTGCATTACTAGAAGGTTTAGGATTTGGGTGAGGTGGTTTTAAGAAAATACCAAGGGTTGGGGGTGGAGACGGTTTTCTCCAGGAAGCCTTCAACTGGTGGGTGTAGACAGGAAATTTCCTCAAGGGATGGTGAAGGAATTATGAGGCATCCAAGCTTGGTTTGGTTTTGTGCTCTCGAGATCGGTTTAGGTGAGATCGCAGTAGTGTGAGGGTGGAGGTGGTTTAACCTCTGGATTCCCTTGGTTGTTTATGGATTTGTTTATCCCATGAGATCCCACATTCATGCTTGGAATATGGCACGAGGGTGATTGGCTGAAAGAAATATTTGGTTCAGCACAATCTAGGGTTGGGTGGCACATGGAATTCCTGACTTGGTTGGATTTTGCACATGTTAATAAGAGCTAAGTTCCTCTTGTATTTCATGACTAATTATACCTTTTATTATGTGGCTTTAATGGTTGTTCTATAATTATTATTATTTAGGTTATATGTTGGTTATAAGCATGATTTTATGAAAGATTTAAGTTATGGCTCTTATAATGTTTGATTGAAAAATGAATGGTTATTAAATGCATTACCTAATAGATGTTATTGCAACTATTATGAGAAGACAATAGATCTTCTTGATGATTCTCAGACAAGTTTCAGATCTCTATGTTCATATATGGATTCATGACCTGTAGATTACATGTTCACTATGTGTTTGATAGAATGACTGTCATGGTTAGGTCAAGTCCTTGTCTAAGTTTTGTATTAAAAGCACTGTACTTGTGTCATTTATCATTTCTAGAAGTTCTATCAAGTTCTGGGTAGAGGTATGGGTCCTAGCCCTGAAAAAGTGGCTCAAATCTCGGTGTCACATGCATAGAACTAAGTAATTTAGTCTACAGTTGTTGGGAGACATTGTCATCCATGTGACTGGAAGGTTACAGTCGTTGTCTTACCTTGTTATGCAAGCGTCTGGGGCTTCATATCACTGAAAAGAAAGTTATCTCAGGGTCTGGGCACATGGAGCGATTGTTTAACTCTTTGGGGTCCTGTAGCACCTAAAGAAGTCAGTAAAGTTTCAAGTTGTCAATTCCACTTCCTTAACTATACTTAGGAGGTTGAGTAATGTTATATTAGCCCTCTGCTCATGTTTACCTCGGCAGGCCGGTGAAAGTGGGTATATGTGGGAGGTGGCATTACATCTACCTATTATTTTAGTATTTATTAAGTGAAATGCTTTTGGAATTATTCCTCTTCTTATTTCTTCTTGAGTTCTTCCTCACCCTGTCTTTCCCTTCCTTGTTCTTCCTGGATGGATTTTAATTCAACCTCCTTTTTGAGGCAGCATATTTTTGCTTGCATTGCTTCTTTTTCTTCATCTTAGTAGCTCCATGCTTCATTATTTACATTTTCTCTTCTAGGGATAATGTGGAAAAAATCACGGCCTTTGGATTAGCCCCTCTTCTCTCCACTTATTTCAATCGTGTGCATATTGTGTGAAGATTTCTTCCTGCCAATACTCATGAGCATATGGCCATGTTGGGGATATTTGCTCTAAATATTTCGACATTACTTCTCTAAGGTCATACCTTATAAACTTACTAGTTTGGAACTTATATTCCAACTATGCCTCACTTTATTTTTTTGCATGTTTAATATCTCTCATCACATAATATCCATTTTAGAAATTGTGAGGAATGGAAACCATTTTATTGTCCTTTGATAGAGTCACCTTGAACCCTTGCATGATTGTTTGATAACATATTTCTCCTACAACAAATCTATTTGGAGCATAAATAAGGAGAAGGTGTGGAGGGCTAGTTGCTCCATAGATGCATATGTATGGTGGTCTTCCTCAAAATACTAGTTCCCAATGTACCCTAAAATTTTCTTAGCTTATTTTGATAACCTAGGGCATTCTAGCCCAAAAATAAGCTGATAAAAGTAGGATAAGCATGTATCACATATTAAAGGATAATATTTCTTGTACCAATTCTCACATAGCAAGCTAAAAGACACATGTAATTAAGGATCTTATGGCTACCAACTAGATGCCAATCCAACAAAATAATTTCTAGTACGTATATAATCTAGCAGGTAGGATGTTCTATAGAAAAGAGAAGATGTGTCAACCTCAATATTTTGGGCCTACTCAAGCCTTGTGCTTAACTTCCTGGACATTATATCTCCCCAATTGAACCTTTTTCATGTAAGACAAAGGCACCCAAGAATTTGAGAACCATGAGCAATCATTTTGCTCGTACAAAGAGAAACACGAGGTATATGTACAATGCTTGCATGCTAGTAGTGGGGCATTTTCTCTCCGCTCCATTGGAGTACAATATGTCTTCTTTCCACCACCTAGAATTTTTTTTGCTAACATCATACTTCTTGTATAAATTTAATATACAATCAATTTTCAACAATTCTTTGATGTATGTGAATTGATAATATCGAGTCACTTCTTTTGGGAGAAAATTACTAATGCATTAATTAGAAAGGGGAGTGCATCAATAATTTTCTCCCAAAAGAAGTGACTCGGTATTATAAGTTTGTAGACAGTAAAGAAATGTCGAACAATGATTTTGTATTAAGTTTTTACCAGAAGTAATATGTTAGAAATTTTTTGGCTATTTGGTGGAAAATAGACAAATGGTACCTCAACAAAGCAAGTGGAAGATATCCCACTACTAGCTTGCAAGAACCATACGTGCACCTTATTTTTCTCTTGTGTAGATTACATGGGGAAAAAGGATTATTCAAACTTCTCAAATGCTTGGGTGCCTTTGGATTACACCATAGACATCCAGGGAAAAAGTTTCATCTAGGGAGCTATAATATCCAGGAAATTAAGTACAAGAATTGAACAAGTCCAAAATCTTCAGGCTGGTGCATCTTCTATTTTCTATATGGCATCTTACTACTAGGTGCTATATGTGCTAGAAATGGTTTCATTGGATTGGAATATAGATACAAGCCATCAAATCCTCTAGTACATGTATCTTTCATCCTACTATTGGAGAACAAGTACAAGAAATCATATTCTTTAATCTATGATGCATTCATATCCTGCTTCTATCATCTTATTTATGGGAAATAATGTCCTAGTTTGTCAAAACATGCTAAGAAAATTCCAGAGCAAATTGGGAATTGGTATTTTGAGGAAGACCACATACACATACACATCTATGGAGAAACTATTCCTCCACACCTTCTCCTTTTTTATGTTCTATATAGACTTGTAGTAGGAGAAATATGTTATCAGATAAACATGCAAGGGTTTAATGTGACCTTGTCAAATGAAAAGAGAACAATTTTCTTTCCTTATAATTTTTAAATAGGCTACTATGTGGTGAGAGATATTAAATATACCAAACAAGAAGGCTAGTCACAATTGGAATATATGTCCCAGATCGGTAGGATTAGAAGACATGAACCCAAAGGACTAGTGTTGAAACATTTAAAGCAAATATCCTTAACATCGCCATATGATCATGACTATTGGTAGGAAAAAATATTCACACTAAATGCACATTATTAGAAAGAAATGAAAAGAAGAAGGGCTAATCCACATTATCCCTAGAAGAGCATATGGAAATTATCAACCAAGAAGCTACAAAAATGAAGGAAAAGGAAGCAAGTCAAGTAGAAATAGCTTGCCTCAAAGAGGATACTGAAGTGAAAGCCATCCAAGAATAATAAGAAAGGGAAATATGTGTTAAGGAAGAACTCTAGAAGAAACAAGAAGCAAAAGAAGCCTAATAGTGTCTCTTTCAAGAGATAGTAAATAATGCATAATAGAGAAAGAGAGACCTATTGGAACAAAGGGGAAGAGAAAGGGAGGAGAAGACCCAATGAGATCAAATGGACCTAATATCCAAATTATTGAAAGATCAAAAGAGAAACAATAGAAAGAAGAACAAGCTACAAGGGAGAAAGAGGAAGAAGAAAGAAAGAAGGCAGAGGTTTGAGTTGTTGTAATAAAACACAAGCCTTATATACCCAAAGGCATCATTGACCCCATTGAGGAGGAAAAGTTTAAGGGAATTGGAACTCCAATTATTGATGAGACTCTAATAGGAACAAAAACTCTATAAATGGATGAAAAATAGGTGAAGGACATGAGTCAAGAAAATGTTCCTATCTAGGGTGAAAGAGAAAACTACTCCCAAGAAGACTTAGGAGATACAAAAGACTCCTACCAAGGAGGCTCACGATGCCAAGGAGCCCGAGACATGGCAAGAAATCAAATATGGCACTATTGATAGAAAAGGTTATAGTACTAATGACTAAGTAGTATAGAAAAAAAGGAATAATAGTGGAGCACATCCACACACGAGGAAGCCTGGAGAATATTCTATCTCAGGGGAGAAATCTATTCCATAGCCTATGGATGGTGTTATAGACCTTGAATCACTTGCTTATAATAGGAAGAGAAAATAAATATTTAGAATGGCACAAAGGTCGCAAAGGGAGGATATTACATTTTCAAAGGAAACTAGTATGAGTTAAAGCTAGGCTCTTTTCCAACCCTAAGGTTAACTAATAAGTTGATAATAGATGCCTCGTAATGTATGAGTTCAAAGGAGAAACTGATGGATGAAATGCATTATGATATGGTGGTTTAGGAGAAATGCAAGGAAGAAGCCAAGAAGCAAGGAACCATTTAGGACTTATCCAAACAAGCAAGTATTATATATATATATATATAGAGAGAGAGAGAGAGATCATCCTTAAGGAAAACATACCCATGCTCGGTATAAGAAATAATTGAACATGGCTGCCAAAACTATACACTGCATATCTATGACATGAAATTCTAAACAAATGGCCATGAAGGAAGAATATATCCATGCTATAAAATAAGAGATCATAGTCGCCAAAAAATACATATCATAGTCACCAGCGAATACATTTTGGATCTATGTCACAATATACATCAGTGGGACATTAGACACATAAAAGGAAGGTGCCCTAGAATGTTCCTCACATTACATGATATTGTACATATTCCATCAAAGCTTGGGAGGGGTGCCAAGAATGTCAAGTTGGAATATATTGCCAACAAAGAACATATTGCAAATATTTTCATAAAACCCCTTCACAAAGAGGCATTTGAATATCTTGGATAGAAATCAGAAGTGATATCCATCTCATCTAGTCACCAAGTGTTTGCCAACAAAGAACATATTGCAAATATTTTCATAAAACCCCTTCCCAAAGAGGCGTTTGAATATCTCAAATAGAAATTGGAAGTTATATCCATCTCATCTAGTCACCAAGTGTTTAAGGAGAAGCACAAGTTCAAAGGGAGCATCCTTTTGCCATTGATGTCAAAGGAGGAAAGTTACAGAAAGTGTGGGTATTATAGTTAGGGGGGAATTATGTGTTTCCTGGTGGATAATATGTTTTTGTAGGGTTGTCATCAATGAAAAAGGGGGATATTGTTGGAAATAGTGTCATTAATATCAAAAGAGAATTAATACGAGGCATCATTAATATTGTTGTTAATGTCAAAGGGGAATTAATACAAGGAAAAATTAATATTGTCACTAATGTCAAAGAAGAATTCATACATGGAAGAATTTAAAGCAACAATAATACAAAGAGTTAATTGACATAAGCTACATGATTAATTACGGTGGTGATTTATATTAATACTACACAAAATTATTCACATACATAATTATCTCTCTCCTATATGTAATACCATGGGAAAATAACATCAACTCTCAAAACCACACGCTCATAAACCACCATTCCTTGATTCTATGTGATAAGGTAGCATTGGGAGAATAAATATATATTTATTATTTTAATAAAAGTTGTAGTTTCCTTTCAAATAGACAAAGTTCTCCATGAAGGGTTTCTAATAGATATAAATTCAAAAAGAATTGGAGGGAATGGTGAGTGAGCAAAAATGTAATATCCTTGTATATAAATAACAACAACTGAAGAGGAGAAAAATATGAGTGAAGATTAAATATCATTTTGAGAAAAAGAGAGTTATGAAAAGAAAAGTATATATGTGAAGTAGTGAGAAAATTTGGTGAATGCAATGTGAATGTTCATCATCTTTTGAATAAGTTATATGCACTAAAGAAGAAGTTATAACTTGAAGGTTGGTGCCACTCAGACAAAGAGATTGGTGTCTCCTGCTAAGTTGGTGCTTAGCTAAGGATCAGTGTCTCCAGTAGGTTAGTGCCTACAAAGATTTGTACTAGTGGGGATTGGTGTCTCCAATAGTTTTATACTTATGAATATTTGTAATAGCAGTTTAGTCCATACAAAGACTTATAAAGAGAAGTTTATTTTTGTGTTTTTCTCCCCAAAAAGGTTTCCATGTAAATCTCGTGTCTTGTGTTTTGTAGCTGATAGGTCTTATGTGTGATTACTTTATTGTGGTGATTGAATTTAAATAAGCAAAAGTTTGTCTTATATTGATTCAATCACCCCACACACACTCAGTGTAAGTGTGTGATTAACAACTTGAAGCCTTGAAACAAGGAAAACTCAGGGATTCTACATATAAGTAAAGTAGATTTGTTAATTAAATTAATAAAACGATCCATGTCTTTGGTTGTGTATTTTTCATTTTGATGGTTATGTATTTTGGCGCCTATATGCACTTTTACATTTAGAATTGTGCACTTTGAGGTGAGTGGGTGGTTGTTTATTGTGCCGCATCATTTGGCCCCAAAAAGGCCATAACTCTAATTTTTTCCACTCTATACAAAGCCAAGAAGGGAACATATATAGGTAGGTAGATTGATTTTAACCTAGATATGATATTAAATTGCAACTAGGGGTAGCATTTGGTCTTATGTATGCGACTAAGGCTAGATGCCAATTGGAAGCATGAGACTCAACTACTTTAGCCTTAATAATGACAATAAGGGATACAACATTTGTTGTGAATATTATCTAGGATGAAAACAACTTTTGGTCGTGGAGTATGACCTTAAATTGCCTCTAATTCACTAAGACCTTATCTTCCTTGAACATAAGAAAATATGTTAACAACTCAAGACCTAGAGGCATCTGGTAGGAGTGGAAGTCTACCCCACTATAGACCACAAGTAGGTTATTTCAAGTGACCAAGTTTTGTTTGCACACAATGATGTAGATACACAAGTGTTATTGGAACTGGCCAATCCAACTAGTTTGAAGGCAAAATTGGATTGACCAATTGCCCCCAACCAGAGAAGGTCGATCTGATGTCAAACTAACCTTTTCTCATTGAATTGGTTGATTTTGTACAACTTTGTATGATGTGACTAAGGACCCATGAAACTCATATTTGTTTATAAAAGCAATAATTTATGAGTGAATCAAACTAATACTCAACTCTAGGGCCTTATTCATTTTCATCCCTTTACTTATATTTTTAATATTACCATTAATTGTTTCAAGATGTTTGATAGTCGTTCCAACCTCATTGAATATCATATGGAGAAAGTGGAATTTTAGATCCCATTCAAAATTTAGCATATTTAACAGTGCTCGGGATTTTAGGATTGACAAGATTGCAATGTTTCTATTGGATTATGTCATGTACATGAGGGTATGGAATTAGCATTTAATCAAGAACACCAAGTCTTCTATGTACCTCAATGTTGATGACATTAATTGTTGAACTCCTTTATCATGGCCCTTGTAAAATATTGTCCTTCACTAAAAATCATTGATTTGGAATGTTAGGCTTTTTATGTATTATTTTAATGTTGATTGATAATGAGGACTCCAATATAGGTAAATGATTTTGATAATATGTAGTTATTTGTTGTAACACATGATTTTGTCTAGACCCTAGAGGCATTTAGAGTCTCTTTGTTAATGTACTTTTGGTTCAGAGATGGATTGTGCTTGATGCTATTTTCTTTATATAAATCCTTCCTATATGTATAAGAAACTTTGCATATTTGTATATAATGGTTTGGATATATATATATATCTCAAAAATTGAATATTTTATGTACTTTTAGGTTGATCGGATTTGTTTTTGCTCAGTTCTACTTTAATTCATAGTTTTGGTGGACTACTTTATGACTGAGTTGGTTCTAACAACATTCAAATACACATTAGAGTCTAGAGGTTGTTTCAATAGAGGTACGTTGGTAACCCCCGAGTATTGACCACCAACAAGATATTTTAGATGGCCAAGTTTTGTTTGCACACAATGATGTAATTGCACATTAAATTTTTGAGATTGTATCAGTAAAAGTTAGACTAATAACCCCAAACATTTTAGGATAGTCTTTTTTTTGCTTTGAAATTATATATATATATATAAGAGATCGTATCAATGTAACTAGATTGTATCAATGTAATTACACGTTAGAATTTTGAGATTATATCAATGTAACTCCACATTAAAGTTTTAAAATTGTATTAATAAAGATTAAGCTGATAACCCCAATATTATAAGTTTTATATACATATATATGTATGGGGGTAGAGAGAGGAGTGCGTCTAACTCTTTGGACTTCTCGTTGTTTTCTCCAGATTGTAACCCATTCATTGTAAAGCATGTGTGGAGATGCAGAATTTTTCCAAATTAACTAACATTATTGAGGTAACTATGCCCTATGAGAATCTCAATCGGATTGGTAATATCCAAGTGTTTGAAAACAATACAAATTCGAACTTGACTCAATCCCAAATGCTTGTATGGGCAAGAATTTAATTGTATTGAATCGGGTCTTTCGAAGATGAAACAAAGTCGATTAACCAACTCAAAGATTTGACGAGTAGAAGAGTAAAGGCAAGTGATCGCTCGAGACCTGGAAAATGTAGAAAATGGTAGCTGACTGATGTGGCTAGTAGTTGGTTCAGTTACAGAAGAAATGGCATAAATACCCGACGCCCGTAGAGGTGAAGCGGTCAATTTTTGTCCAATTAGTTCAGCTCTGGTAAGAAACAAATTTCAATCTGGGTGCATTCAAAGCACATTAGCAAAACAGATTTTGAAGGCTTTCAATAGCGAAGGAGCGCAGAGCAGTTCCATTCACTTGTATCATGCAGAAAAACTGGATACAGATTCAGTTCATGCAATCAGCCACCACAAACCAGAAGACAATGGCAGCAACAGCAAGAAGTTAAGAGACTTTGATCCCGTACATGGTATTTGTTGAAATTGTTGAACAAAAATTGATTTCTAAGGAAAAGATCGAAGTTGTTTGACACAAACCAGTTGTCCATAGGGTATTAAAGGCTTTTGTTCTAAGTTTCTAACACTGAATCAAGACCACAAATCAGCCTCATTTCTAACACTTTTAAGTGAATTTCAGAGTTATTGAATTAAGGCATCTGTGATCCATATCAAGGTCTGCAGATATGTTTTCAGCAATAATCACATCAAAATCTATTTGTCCGAACCCCCAAGTGTGGTCCATCATCCAGACAAAATGAATTTCAGAATGTCAATTAAAAAATAGAATTTACAGTCATTGTGAAAAAATCTTGTCAAGAATGTGTTGAAAAGTCCAATTCAGGGCCTGTACTTGAAATGAATTCCTACAAGCTTGTCCAATTCAAAGCCTGTATTTGAAATGAATTCCTACAAGCTTGTGACACTACAACAATTAAAAGATTATGTAAATGTATTACTTACTTTAATAAATCTTGTTTTACCAATCAGAGAACATATTGATTAAAATGTTGTAGCCCAAGAGAAAATTGTATTAGAGTCATTGTTGACCTTGATTAATAAAACATTTCAATCCCTTGCCACATGGAGGTTTGCTTGACACACTCTCAGGGTTTTACCACATAAATCCTGTATCTATTTGTATAATTCAGTTTCTTGCTTATTTGTGCATTTTTCCTTCTTGTTTAATTAAAGTTTACTACTCAAAATACCAACAAGTGCTTGAACATTATGAAAAAAATAAATATAATAATCAAGCAACAATGCACAACCACTATGATTTACCCTAGATAACCCCATTTGGGGGAAAAGCAACCAACAATAGATCTATTATTGTCCTTCGCTAAAACATAGCCAAGTCGGCCAACATCCTCACCCCAGCCAAGTGAGTGTTCCTTTTCAACTCTGGCACATTACAATACCGTGAGCTTAATACCATGAGTCATCAATACTAGGTGCCCAAACCACAACTGTTGACACAACCTCAACTCCACCATGGGGTCAAAATTATCTAACAATCCCCCTTTTAAATTTGACTTGGGGTTTTCCTTGACCAATCTAACCAAACCAACTAAGTGAGCCATCGGGCCCTAGCCAGTAAACGTTGGGTATTTGAGAATTTCACATGTTGTCCTAGCTCAACATGCTTCATCATGCTCCCCCACATCACCTAGGTCTATATCGAGACTTTACCAATGATTTACTAGGGATACACATGTCAATAAACGTTAGGGTATTTGAGAATTTCACATGTCGTCCTAGCTCAACATGCTTCATCATGCTCCACCACATCACTAGGTCTATATCCAGACTTTAACAATGATTTACTAGGGATATACATGTCTTATTAAGTTTTATAATCATATGTCCATTTACATGATTTTTTTTCAAATCCATCAATAATTTTGTTTTAATGGTTGCTAACTAGGTACTTACGCCATCTTCTCTCATCTTGAAACATCTAGTGCTCGTTGTCCCAATGATCTCTACCTTTCGTTTTCTATTAAAATTTTGTTTGCAACCTATGTCATATCACATTTTCCTTTCAAATTTTGAGAAATAAACTTCGACTTCGATCTATCCTCTACAAAATTCATCTTCATCCCAATGATATGGATAAGTGCCTTGGGATCAACAAGAAATTTCTCCATGTAGTCCATTGTATGGCTCACACCAACTTCTCATGGCAATTGCATCTCACCAAGGCTGACGCAAACTTTTTTAACTGAATATTATATATATATAAAATTTCATTTATATGTAAATGGGTCTTCAAATTGAAGAGAAATGTTGATCGAAATATTGAAAGATATAAATTGAGGTTGGTAGCAAAAGGGTACTCTCAAATAGAAGGTATTGACTTTCATGAGATTTTTTCACTAGTTGTAAAACTTCTTTCTATTTGTACGGTGTTAGCACTTGCCACTAATTGCAATACTTGACCTTGGTTAGAATAGTTAGATGTTAAAACAACTTTTCTTCATAGAGATTTGGATGAGGGGATTTGTATGGAACAACTAGAAGGTTTTGTACAAGATCGCAGTAGGAGATTAGTTTGCAAGCTCAAGAAATTATTGTTTGGCCTAAGACAATCTCCCAGGCAATGGTGCAAAAAGTTTGATTCCTTCATGGTGAGCTAGAACTTCACTAGAAGTGAATATGATCATTGTGTGTATTTTAAAAATTTCAATGGTATATTCATTATCTTGGTTTTGTATGTTGATGATATGCTTGTTGCAAGCAAAAGCATGGAAGAGATTAATAGGTTAAAGGCTCAGCTCGCTAAGACGTTTGGTATGAAGGATCTCAGAGCTGCAAAACAGATCTTGGGCATGGAGATACACAAAAACAAGAAAAATGGAAAGTTTTGGTTATCATAGCAAAGGTATGTGGAGAAAATACCTGTAAATTTCAGTATGAACAATGTGAAACTTGTTAATGTTCCTTTAACTTCCCATTTTAAGCTTTCTTCAGGTTTAAGTCCTAGTAATGATGAAGAAAATGAGTATATGTCTCATGTACCATATGCAAATGCAATAGGAAACTTAATGTATGTGATGGTGTCTACAAGACCTGACATTTCACATGCAGTTGGAGTTGTCAACAGGTTCATGGAAAATCCAGGAAAAGAACATTGGTGAGCAGTGAAATGGGTGCTTCGGTATTTGAGAGGCACAAGTGACCATTGTATCATCTTTAGTGGTTGCGGTGATTCAATTTGCAAATATGTTGATTCAGATTATGCTGGTGACTTGGACAAGAGGAGATCTACTACAAGATATGTCTTTACTCTTGCAGGTGGAGCAATTAGTTGGATGTCAAAGCTTCAGGAAACAATTTCTTTGTCCACTACTGAGGTAGAATATATAGTGCTTCAGATGCCTGTAAAAACACAATCTGGTTGAAGGGTCTACTGGGTGAGCTTGGAAGGATGCAGGAGAAAGTGAATGTATTCTGTGACAGTCAGAGTGCTATTCATTTGGTTACTAATCCAGTTTATCACAGTGAGACCAAATATATTGATGTAAAATACCATTTTGTAAGACAGGTAATTGACAGCAGCGAAGTAGCTCTCAAAGAGGTCCATACACAAGATAATTGTGTCGACATGTTTACGAAAGTAGTTTTGGCAGAGAAGTTGTGATGGAGATTGTTAAGAATGACAACAATTAAAAGATTATGTAAATGTATTATTTACCTTAGTAAATCTTGTTTTATCGATCAGGCGGTTGTATAACAATAGGAAGTGTACTAATGGTGCCTATTGATTAAAAAGTTGTAACCCGAGAAAATGAATTGTATTGATGTCATTGTTGTCCTTGATTAATAAAGCATTCCAATCCCTTGCCTATGGAGGTTTCCTCGGCACATTGTTAGGGTTTTACCGTGTAAACCCTGTGTTTATTTGTATGAATTCAGTTTCATGCTTATTTGTGCATTTTTCCTTCTTGTTTAATTAAAGTTTACGAGCTCAAAATACCAAAAATGTTGAGGAACAATACTCTATGAATTGCATTTGTGGAAAAAATTATAAATCATTTGGGTTTTTATGTACGCATACAACTAACTTAGTGATCTATAAATAGATCATAGTAGTAGGCACCATGAGGGGGTTAAAATGGAAAAGGAGAACATAACTCTCCTCTGTTGACTGCAATTGCAAGAAGAATAATTGGAATTGGACAACTGAATAAATAGAATAATGCCCAACTAAATATACATGTTCCTTTTACAATGATCAAAGTTATAGTCCGAGACTATGCCCAAATTGTATGTTTTGATTCAGTGGGGAGTAAGCTACTGGGATTAGTTAAAATGAAGGTTGGTGAATCACTATTGGTGACTAGTTTGAAGGTGTGAAAAACGACATTGGGAGAATGGTAAACCCATGAGTAACCAAAATTTACTTCATATAGTCTCTGTTACCGCTCAAACTAGCAGGGAGGCCTAGAGGGGTACTTGCTAGATCAAGAGCAACAATGAAGCTAAAGCCCATTGTCACCACAGCTAAGCTTCCTACTCTTTACAGACTTTCACCGATGGGAGGAGATCCAATATATAAACAATCACTTATGAAGAATAGGTCAACTAAGATGGGTGTGAAGTGATCTCGGGGACCCTTTCCTAGCGGAGGCTCAAGAGTCGGACTTGCTTGCTTCTTAAGCAAGGTACAAGATCTTTAGGAAAAGGGGATGAGGATTTAAGGGCTAGGTTTAACAAGTGTGAATTGTGAAGGAGCTTCCAAAACCCTAAAATCCTTGTTGAACTTGGCTTCCCAAGTGGTTTTTGAAGAGTTGACTTTTCAAAGGTATGGGACCACATGGGACCAAGTGGACTCAGGTCAGGTCAAGAGAAAGGAGTCTAGCAACCAATGATAGATTTGACCTAAACAAGAAGGAGAAAGGGATCAAAGAAGTGATTTTCACTCAAAGGTGCAAAATGATCCCTATGAGGAACTGGCCTAGGGAAACTTAGGGAAAAACCAATCTTGAGGCTAAGGCTTGGGATATCTCATTACCCCACCATCAAAATTTCCTCAAATTTGGAGGAGGCCTAGGAGAGACACCAGCGCAGTTGAGGCCAAGAGATCGAAGTTTTTCTATGGGTGGTTTGTTATGAAAATGATGCCCTAGGCACCCTAATGTGGCTAGACCTAGAGTAAAGAAAGAGAGGTGAAGAAAAATAATTCTTTAGGTGATCCTTATGGTAGACCAGTGCCTATTCCTTTGGAGAGATTGGAGTTAAGACAAATATGAAAATGGACTTCGTTTCTAGGTTAAGGAGGCTCTAAGACCAACTTCGCTTGTCATTAGGGAAAAAGAGAGTGACCTTAAAATCTTTTATACTTCGCTTTGCAAGGTAAGGTAGCTTGTCAAGATAAATTCAAGCACAGAATTATCCCTATGAGAATTCGTTCAACATACATGGCCCGTGCATAGAGATATGTTATATAGAAACATAATTCCACAATTTCACTGTAAATGCATGCAGCAACTAGCCCTAATATAGCGAAAATCTCATCATCAATGCGTGTGACAAAGTAAAAGAATAAATAGCATTAAATTTGTACTTACATGTAAGAGAATATATCCAACCACCAATAAATTTGCCAATCATGAAGCTCTAAGATAAGAAAAGACAATCCATACATCAAAATTCATCTATGCTCCAAAATTCCGTCCACCAAGAAGGAACAGGAAAAATCTCAAGAGAGATACAAGTCCCAACCAAGTGATGATGAGAAATGAACTCTCATAAACTCTTAATGAGTTCGATTTAGCTATTTGAGCCTATATTATCCCCTAAAATAAAAATAATGTGCAAATAACTAACTTTTGGTGACAAACCCACCAAACTAGCTCATAAACAAAATAATAAGCCTCTCAAGAGGTCGAATGATCAATAATATATATCGTTGGGCTCTCTAAGAAGTCTGATGAAGTCCATAAGTGCCATAATGATGAATAGGACTTCCAAAAGTGATGGACAAGGGGTTGGCCCCTTGTTCTCCACATAATAAACCTGTGGTGCTCCCAATGGGTGTGAGGGCACACAAGTGACCTCATGGGTCTCCAAGTAAGTTGAAGATGTTTGTAGACCATCTGTAAGGGCTCAAATGATGGTGTAAGTGATGCCACATCAACATACAAACCCTAGGTCATCTGCCAAGTGCATTGTACAACTGTGGGGTTGACTAGGCAAAGGTGAACCAAGTGCATCTTCCTCGTCCAACAGGGGAATCTTGAGCAATCTCTGAACATCTCTGGGGATCCATGGAGTGTTGTTTATTGCTGTGGAGGCCCATGGCTCTGAACACACACCCTACATGTGCCAATGTAGCCCTTTGGAGGGTTAGAACCTCGTATAGGGAGACCAAACCCAAGATGGAGACCATCTGCAATCCTGCATAAGATCCAATGCATCCCCTAGCCTTCCAGTACAACAATTCATCAAGGAAATCGAGTAAAAGAGCTTACAAACCATGGACAACAGGTGGGGACTTCATAATGGCATGTCCTTCCATAATGGGCTTTGGCATGTGCTAATGTCTCCAAGCTCCAAATGGGTTTAACCAAGTATCCTATTAGGTGGTTTCTACTTCTAAAGGGGATAGTATGTCCAAGGTACATCCTTCAAAAGGTGGTGGCATGTGATAAAGAGATGAATGGAGTAGGGAATGAAAAGGGGCAACCTTGGGCCACATGTTGAGGTACAGGGTAGCTAGAAAAAGGGAAGCCCACACTTGGATATATAATGTATAGGAGGAAGCAATTGTGGTACATGAGGTGCCTCAACCTTGATTTTTCCACCCTTCTTTATATGTCTTTTGTCTTTTATGATTTTTCTTTAATTAGTTCCTCGGGGCTCAAGGGTAAGAGCATGATGTGTAAGATATAGCAGTGGATATCCCCTTTAAGGTAGGGCGGGTCATTGCCCACCAGGGTTTAGGACAATCATGGGTTCCTAAATGATAAAGGAGGTTCATCTAGGGCCTGTAGAAACCAGGGTGATGGCCATGATGATGGGGTAGAGCTCATGTATTGGCTTTTCCCCACATGCTAAATGTGTTTGTCCTGACCATATTTTGCATTTTGTGGTACATTTTCCTGTTGAATGTAGCCAATTATGCTTTACTTTTCTTTTCAGTTGGATCAACCTCTAGGGCATCATTCCAGGCCTGATCCAAGGTGTGGGCAAGGGGAAGCGGAAAGCTAACCCTATGTGAACCCAGTGGAGGAATGATGAATGGGGTTATAATGAGTGGAAGTGGAGTAATATATATGGATGAGAGAGTGGGACCACACAACCAAAATTGGGGTTTCCCATGTAATACCATCCCTGAAGCCCAAGGGTCAGTAAAATAGATCCCACAGGACTAGGGTCCAAGGTTAACATCCAAAAGAGGTCTAGGGACAAGAGCACAGATCTAGATCATTCTTTCTGCGGAATCTTCCCATTAATCCATGCTCAGAAATGTCCATGATAATAAAACTACAATACTCAATCACCAAATGACAAGGCATACCCTCAGGTTCGGGAGGCCCACCTTCAAACATACGATCATGGCAGACGGACGAGGGACCACATGGTTGGCTCAGGTGGTGGAGAAATGACACAAGAAGTTAGTTGGTTGTTGCAAGGGGTTGTTGGCTGTCCGCTGAGGACCATCTCGAAGGAAAAATTTCTCCTAAGGATATCACCCACAAAATGGTGGGTAACAGTCTCATGTGTCTTTGATGTGGCATAAAACACATTTCATGAACGCGAAGCTGCAAATATTGTAGCTCAAGTGATCAAGCGAAACCCCATTGAAAATGCAACAGATATATATAGCGATAGAATTGACCTCGGTTTGACCATTGTATGCATAGCCTCTATTTATAACTGCCCAGATTCTTTCTTGGTTTTGGCAGGAGGAAATATGAGTTAATGTGAAAGGCATATAGTTAGGTTAGGAGTTGTACCTAAAATATCCTGGGATTTCGGGCCAGCTATGGAAACCTACACTTCAGACAAAAATGCGGAAGTTAACAAGGAGCACTTCAGCATAAAAAACAAAAGAATATTCACACATTGATCCTTCCATTTGATATTTAAAACATCCGTTAGACATTCAAACTCTGCCCTTGAGATTGAAAATAAAAATAGTCCCTTGCTACAAATGCAAGGTTAGCTACATGCTTGGGTTTGTTAGCAAGCAAATTTTCATTGTTTGCTTTAATTGGAAAGAGACAAAATTAATCTACTCAAAGAGAACTTCTAAGATTCCTCAGCCCTTCCGGTTCTGATATTCCCCGATGCAGTGTCCATGCAGTCCCATTCTGCTTTTAAGGCAGTCTTCTGAAGGTAAAATGGCCAAGAATTTGAGACGGGAAATTTCCATTACTCTTACTTCCATTTGTGAACTATGGGCCGCTAGGAAGCAACATTTGAGTTTAGGAACTCATTTCTTGCAATTGTACACTATAGTGGGTGTCTTACAAAATCTCTGCTGTTATTGTTCAGCTGAATGTTTAATATTCCTATGTGGTTTACCGAGCAACAATTATATATCCCTTGTTCCAATTTCATTTAGCTCCGACTTTAGCAGAGTGATGTGAACATGGTTTCGCATCATCAATAATCCCACACAGGAAGATTGTCCACCTTTGAAACGATGGTTACTTTTAGCATTCCTTACAACAATTTCTTATTTAAAAGCCTTGGGGAGGACCTTCTTCTGAAAGTAGTAAAGACCACTAACTTGAAGGTTCTTGGCAACTTAAATAGCTGTTCCAAGGACATGTTTCATCGTCCCAAATTTATAACTTGTGAGTGCGTTAACAAGAGAGGAGTGTTGTTTCTATTTACCATCATTAGCATAGATTCATACTGAACAATAATTTTCCATCTTGTCTTCCATGATAATCTTCCCAACATTGTATGAATGTTTTAAATGTGTAGGTGTGACCTGTCTGCTATAATGAAAGCATGAACTTGTTTGTTGATATCAATCCAGCTACATCCAGGTGTCTTTTCCACACGCCTCTCCTTCATCGTTTCCCTTACCTTTTTAATGCTATCCCACCTACCAGCTGCAGCATAGATTCCTAAAAGGAGCAGATAAGGTGCAGAATTTTTAGAGTCTAACTCAAAAATACGGTCTGCCACATATTCTCCTATCTCTAAATTGTTATGCATTCTACAGGCACCAAGTAAACAACTCCACACAGTAGCATCGGGTTTTATTGGCATGTTGTTTATGAAGTGTTGTGCCTCGTACAAATGCCCAGCTCGGCCAAGAAGGTCAACCATGCAGTTATAGTGCTCCATTGAAGGCGTGATATGGTAACATTCCCTCATGCTATTGAAATAGTGATAGCCTTCATCCACTAGACCTGCATGGCTGCACGCAGACAATACACAAACTAAGGTGATATGGTCAGGGATCATACCACAGTGTTTCATTTGTTCAAAGTGTTTGAGGGCTTCCTTCCCACAACCATGCATGGCATATCCTCCAATCATTGTTGTCCAGGAAACAACATCCCTCTGATGCATGTTGTCAAACAATTCACGTGCCTTTTCTAAACTACCACATTTTGCATACATGTCTATCAAGGCATTCACCACAATAACATGGGACAGAAATCCATTCCTGATTATTTTTTCATGAATCTCCATACCCTGATCCTCTGCTGCCAAGTTGGCACACACGAGTAGAATACTGGCAAAGGTTTTGTAGTCCAGACTCACTCCTGCTAGTTGCATTTCTCGAAAAAGCATCAGGGCATCCTCGCCGTATCCATTTTGGGCAAATCCTGCAATCATTGCATTCCAGGACACTGCAGTACGTTGAGGCATTCCATTGAAGAACTCCAGTGCCCTCTCAACATGCCCACTCTGTGCAAATCCCGAAAGAATTGCTGTCCAAGCGAAGACATCTCTTTGAGGCATTTGATGAAAGAGCTCCAGAGCCTTATCAACAAGTCCATTCTGTGCAAGTCCTGCAATCATCGCGTTCCATGACACTGCATTTCGTTGGGGCATTTTCTTAAATATTTTGAGGGCTTCATGAACAAACCCGTTCTGCATAAATCCAGCAATCATTGCATTCCATGAGGCCGCGTTTTTCCGAGGCATTTCTTTAAAGAGTTTCAAGGCCTCGTCAATTCGTCCATTCTGAGCAAATCCGGCAATCATGGCATTCCAAGAAACGACATTTCGTTGAGGCATTGCGTCAAACAGTTTCAAGGCCTCATCAACAAGTCCATTCTGTGCATATCCTGAAATCATAGCTGTCCAAGAATATACATCTTTCTTTGGCATTTTTCGAAAGAGCGTCAGGGCCTCGCTAAGATGCCCTGTCTGCGCATATCCTGCAATCATGGCCGTCCAGGAAACCATGTCTGGTTTGGACATTTTGTCAAATAATGCGCGCGCCTTCTCTATGCTTCCACATTTAGCATACATATCTACAAGAGCACTCATCACAAAGGCATCAGACTGAAATCTGCTCCTTGATATTTCTTGGTGTATCTCCATACCCTTATCCAGAGATGGCAAGCTCGCACATGCTGGAAGAACACTTGCAAAGGTGAATTGATTGGGTTTAACACCACTTGACTGCATTTGGTAAAAAAGCATCAGCGCCTCCTCGGGAACCCCATGCTTTGAGCAAGCTGAAATCATCATGGTCCATGAGCAGACATCTCGTTTGGGCATTTGCTTGAAAACTCTGCGAGCATCCGCCAAACTCCCGCACTTGACATACATGTTGATAAGCGTGTTCCATAAACGGGTGTCTCCATTAAATCTCCGATCGTTTATATGGGCATGAATTCGTTGACCCTCTGATAGGGTTTTGGTTTTCATGCAGGCTTGCAAGAGAGAAACATATGTGCAGGAATCTACATGGCTGCCTGGGGAGTTCAAAATCCTCAGCGCCTCCTTCAATCGGCCATGCTTACACAGTGTTCTGACATCTTGGAGAGAAATAGGGTTTATGTGCGTTTTAGGAAGAGCAGCAGTGGACATACTCGGCTGAAAGTGAGATATTAACTCAAGACACAATGCTGCCATGTTTTTCTTCTTCCCACCGCTTAATGGTAACATCTGTTGCTGATGCAAGAGCATCCAACCACGTCATTGCCGAGCAAGCCGAGCTCTGGGTGACAGTATTTGCTTTAACTTTCAGCTGATTTAAGGACGAGATCTCTATTATTAATCGATAACGAATAACATGAGCTAATTGGTCAATCACAACACAGCTAATCATTGCTTCACTGTTCACTTGCTATCTGATTGATTAAATAAAATTAATGTGATATTCAGCTGCCAGAATGAAACATATACGCAGTGAACAAAAGAACTAAGCAATGAATGACTCATTAACTCATTTTTTACCGTGTGTAATCATTTACATGTAATTATTAACTAATTTTAATAAGTAATATAGACATTTTTTTGTCAAAGTTTTATTAGCACAAGTGGTTGAGGTTGAGGTTGAGAATGAGACATATACACCCTGAACGAAAGAAATAAACACTGAATCAATCATTAACTCATTTTTTCCTTTAATTACTAATTAATTTTAATAAGTAATATAGACATTTTTTGTCAAGTCTTATTAACAAGTGGTTGAGAATGGGTATTGTTAACGAGGCGACCAATGATCAAACTTCATGGGAGTGGTTGTGGACAAGCCATAAATCCCATGCTATAGAGATTTTAATGCTTTATAGTACCCCCTTTTATGTATGACCATAGCCATGCTGCCATTTCATGCCATGGTAATCGGCCACAATAAATGTGGTTACCGGACACACGAAATGTTTAAAGATGAACGCACAGTACAGGAAGACACGAGCCCTGTCTAATCTTCATCCTTTTGCGGGTCCCATGAACGAAGGCAGGAATTTTCTTTTCCTTTTCTTGCGCATTTTAGAAATTTTGGATTTTCCATGGATTCCATTTAATTTAAAGTTGCTAAATAAAACTTATATAGATATTGTTTTACCGTATATAACATTAAATTTAAACTTAAATTACGCTGAAATTCTATTTACTTATTTTAAACATGTGTATGACTTTTTTATAAAATTTATAAATTTAAATAATAATTTAGAAATTAAATTAATTTGTTTTACATTTATTTTTTAAATGGTTATATATAAATTTATTTTTTTCAAAGATATAGATATATTACACTATAATATATATTAAAAATATGTGATTTGTATTCATAATTTTAAATAAATAAAGTTATTTATACTCATTATATTAAATTCATATTGTTTAGATGTGAATGCTACATTTATTTCATTTTATCAATATTTTTATTTTTCGTTGTGCTCACTAGATTTGTTGTGCATTTTACAACCTAGTATGAAGGAGATATGTAATTGGCTTTGTATTAACCTAGAATTAACAAGTGTCCATTTTAAAATAAAATAAAATATTCACTTAAAAAAACATATTATATATATATATATACACACACACACACTTAGTTTTAATAAAATGCATGCATTGTTTTTTTTTTGACAATAACGGTTATATTTTTTTATTAAGGGCGGCAAAATGGCTGCCGCAGGCTCTTACAATGCAGCATTGACAGAGAAAGGATTCTCATGGTTAGCTGTTTTAACATGCTGTCAACGAGATCAGAAGACAGAGCACCGAGCAGGTTCATCACAATTTTAAGATAATACCAGTGACCAGGATCAGATCAGGATCAGTTGTTTGTTCGCTTCGCCAAGAAGAGTGTCCCACAGAGATGAATGTTCCGCATAGATGAATGTTCTGCATAGATGCCAGAGGACTTCCCTGGACCTTCTCTGGACGAGCAAACATAAGCGGGCCGATGCTAATGATGAATCCGCGTATACTTTGGAGAGAATGCTTATGGGATGTAGAAGCTCCAACGCCCAAAACTGCAACCCTCGGATATACAAGTCAAATTGCCGCCTTTCGGAGATGAAGACTTTAAGATTGATGTAAACGGTATTCAGGTGTGAGAACAGAGCAGGTTCTAATCTGAAGCTTATAATACATCTTGTTGGTCGATTGTGGCCACTTTTGATCCTAAAGCTCTGATAGGAGACAGAGGCCATTGATGGAAGACTGGCTGAAGATGAAAGGCCTGAGATCACAAATTTAAACAGATTGAAAATACACTGAGGAGAGATCCCGGATATCAGAGGAAAGAGGAGAAGAGTATTAACCCTTGGCTCAATTAGGAACAGAGGTCCGATCAGCAGAAACATCAAGGAATGGAACATGAGGATTCCATCGAGTTGACCACCAGAGATCTTCGAATACAGAGGGAGCCAAGATTGGCCTCCATATCAGCTTGAGAGTTGAGCTTTCTTAATATGTGGTAGAAGGAGATTTTACTGAACTTGGGCAATAAGAGCTGGATTTTTTTGATAACAGTGGCTAAATGAACCTGATGGGGAGTCTTATGAGAGGTCATCGCCTGGATGATGAGTCTAGAATCTCCAAATACACAGAGAGAGAGGATATTTCGATTGATCGCCAGATTCAGCCCCTGCCATAGTGCGAGAGCCTCCGCTCTGTTATTGGTTTCGATGCCCAGACCCCAATGGAACCGCATTTCCGTTGAACCTCCAGGACTCAGAAGAACCCCACCACTGCCAGCAAGCCCAGGGTTTCCCTTAGAAGCCCCATCAAAGAATAAACAGTGATCATTTAGGGCTGATCTCCACTTGATGAACTCCAGTTCCTCCATCCTAATCTCCCAGTTGGCATGGGCAAGTGCAGGAGGAATGGACCTTTCCTTCAGATTCGGAACCAGTTCTTGAAGCCATTGCTCCTCTTCTTTGACCAATCTCATTTCATTCCTTGAAGTAGTATTGGCTTCCAAAGCCTCGCCTAGCAGAGCTTTGATTTTAGAAATAACTCTTGTAGAATTGCAGCTTTCTCCTCTGAAAATTCTATTATTCCTCTCCAACCACAGCTTCCAGCAGATAAATTTAGGGATCCACATCCAACTAGTTTTGAGAAGACCTTTTTTTTTTTTCAGGCAAAAGGGAGATAGGCTGGCCCAAGTTCGGAGCAGAGAAGGAATGCTGTCTGGGAGATCAAGATTTGCTGGTAACCTCAGAACTCCCCTCCAGACTACCAAAGCAAAAGGACAAAGCAACAGCAGATGATTGACATTTTCTTCATCAGACAAACAAAGGGGGCATCTGGAAGGCCCTTCCATCCCTCTTCTTCTCAAATTATCTCTGGTGAGAATGCTATTGTGCGCAACAGTCCAACAGAAAAAGTCAATTTTAGGGAGAGAGGGGAAATCCCAAACAAATTTCCATTGAGCTGGGTCAGGAGGAGCATAAGGGACAACCATCATTCTTTTATAACCTTCGGCAGCAGTGTAAGAACCTGAAAGGGAGCCCCAGCCTCTTTTGTCTTTAGAGGTGGCCTTTGAAGGAGATTTGCCTTGAAGCAGATCTAGCAATAGAGAAGCTTCCCCCTGCATCATAAGAGGAACCTCCCCCAGATTCCAACAGTCCCAGAGTCTATCTGGGTCATTCTTCCAGATAGATATATCCCACAGGGTGTGCAAATTGGAGGACTGAAGCCAAGCTTTGATATTTGCTAGACCATCCACTTGATTCAAAGGTTGATCACCCAGAATCGAGTCTTCCCATATTTTGATCTTTCTCCCATTACCAGGGATCCAGTAAAGATGATGGCTGAATTGCTCCATAGCAGAGCTGCAAAGATTGAAGATCGGAGATCCTTTTAAGGATCTTGGAGGCTTGTCCAGGCATCTCAAGCGTTGCCCTTGGAAGTATTTCTTCCAAATGACTCTTTTACTCCAGCTAGAGTTTCCGGAGACTAAATTCCACAAGATTTTGGATCCCAAAGCAAGATTTTGAGCAGCCAAGTTACGCAGGTGGAGGCCGCCTTCCAGAAGAGGTCTCTTGAGAGTCTCCCAGTTCACTAAATGGAGCCTTCTGTCGTTGTTGTTCCCACCTTCCCACAGAAATCTTCTCAACAGACTGTCCATTTTGTTGAGAAAGGTTTTGGGGGCAAGGAGAACAGAGTGTTGATATAAAGGCATACTTATAAGAACCGACTTCATCAGGATGACTTTCCCTGCATTATTCAGCCAAGAGGCACCCCAAGCTTGGATTATGTTCTTTAACTTATCTAGCAGCGGCATCCAGTGAGCAACTTTGGGCTTGGATTTGAAGATTGGGATCCCGAGATATTTAAATGACTCCCAATTTCGAATTCCATCCATTTCTAAAAGTCTTGCAATATCAGACAGCTCCTTGATCGAGCAGTTCCAGCCATAGATTGAGCATTTTCGGTAGTTAATTTTGCTGCCTGAGAGCAACCTGTAAATGTCTAGTTCCTTCTTGAAGGATCTAGCAGAGATTATGCTGGCTCCTCCAAGCAACAAAGTGTCATCTGCAAACTGTGCGTGATTGATGTCCTTCACCTTGTGAGTCGTTCTGAGGCCAGGTAGGATTTGAATCTTCTGATTGTGATCAAGCTGGAAATTGAGTACCGAGGCCTGAATAGCATATAGGAGTGGAGACAAGGGACACCCTTGTCTAAGGCCCCTAGAGGCTTGGAAGAAGTCAGTTGAGCGACCATTGACCAGTGGCGCGATCCATGGCGAAGCAATACAGGCATTCACCCAGTTTATGAAGGCTGTTGAAAAGCCGAACTTCTTCATCACATTGAACACAAAATCATGTCTCACCCTATCGAATGCATTAGCCAGATCGAGCTTAATCACCATACCTTTCTCGTTTCTTTGGCAGCTGGAGTGGACCGCTTCTTGCACCAACACAATGTTGTCCAATATCTTTCTTCCTTTTATGAATCCGCCTTGATTTTCAGGGATGATGGCTGGCAAAATATTCTTTAGCCTGTTGGCGATTATTTTGGAGACCAGCTTGTAACTTGAATTGCACAAGGATATGGGTCTAAATCTGCTGAATTCGGAAGCGCCTTTCTCTTTAGGGATCAAGGCTAGAAAGGCCGAATTGATGCCACCGCCCAGCTTAGCACAATTCTGGGACTTTCTGACCATTCTCAATAAATCTTTTTTAATTGTCGACCAGCAAGTCAAGAGAAACCTGACAGTGAACCCATCAGGGCCTGGGGCTTTATCAGGCTCCATGAGATCCAGAACGTTCTTAAGCTCGTCCAAGCTAATCGGAGCAGTCAACATAGCATTGTCCGATTCCTTAACGCTCTTGGGAATTAAATCCATCGGGTAGGCATGAGGATCAATAGGGGTTTCTTCAGGAGCCGAATAAAGATCTTTGAAGAAGGAATAAGCAGCTCTCTTAATGCCATCGAAATCCTTAACCACCGTGTTTTGGTAATTTATCTCAGAAACTGATTTGAATTGCTTTCTAGCTTCGGCTTGTTTGTGAAAGAAGCCGGTGTTTTTATCTCCGGACTTTAACCAAAGATTCCTTGACTTCTGTCTCCAGAATTCTTCCTCCTCCCTGCTAGATCTGTGTACCTCTTTTTGCAGCTCGACTTCTTTTTGGAGATGATTTTGTGTAACAGGACTCTGCTCCATAGCTATTTGATGAGCAGCAAGACTGTTAAGAGATTCTTTTCTTTTGGCAGTAGGTGTTTCCAATCTTTTTGCCCACTCCTTAAGACTTCTTTTTAGTCCCCTGATTTTCTCTTCCCACACAAAGAATGGAGAACCATGGACAGGCCTATTCCAGGCTTCAGAAACCACCTCTTGGAATCCGTCTTGCTGAATCCACAGAGGACTGAAACGAAAAGGGATGGGGCCTAAATTACCATCCTGAGAAAGCTCGAGGAGGATGGGCTTATGATCAGAAGTGAGATTTGGTAGAATTTTAGAAGTGGCCATAAGACCGCATGTCAGGAAAGAAGAGTGGACTAGGAATCTATCCAAACGGGCAGCAATGTGGTTGGGGGCTAATCTTTTGTTGGACCAGGTGAATTTGCCTGAAGAAGGTTTAATATCCTCCAGATCCCAGCCCAGCATAATATCTTCAACCCATTCTCTGGCAGGGTCCCTGACAATGGAGCCTCCCTTTTTCTCATCAAGAGCAAGGGTGACATTCAAATCCCCTGCAATGATGATATTTCCTGGATTTTGCTCTGAAAGAAAGGATTGAAGCGAGTTCCAACAAATTTTTTTCTCGCCTAGCAAAACAGGAGCATAAAGATTAAACATACTTACCTGTTGACCAGAATCTTTGTGAAGAAGCTGAGTGTAAAGCCAGTGGGGGCTACTTTTTTCTTGAATAAGATCATATATGGCGCTGTTCCAAAAGGTGGCTATTCCCCCAGAAGCGCCTCTTGCACTAACCGCTCTTCCTTGACCTTTTTGCCAAAAAACTTTACTGGATTGGAGGAGAAGAAGTTCCTCCAGCTTTGTCTCCTGGATGAGGAGGATTTCAGGCGAATATATTCTCACTATGTCTTTTAAGGCTTCCTCTTTCAACCTGCTACCTAATCCTCTACAGTTCCAGGAGACGTATTTCATTATTTACTGACTTGAGGGGTTGAGGCTCCTTTTGGAGCCCTGTTACTCTTGCGCCCAGATCTGGTATTCATCATTCCTTTGAGGGTTTTTTGAGAGCCTTGGAGGACATCTAGATAAGTTTTTTCCTCTCTCTGTTTCTTCTTGGATTTCCGACCCCTAGTCGTTTTGATAGGAGTGACTTGCGAGTTATCAGTTTCGGAATCTCTCTCTTCTGATTCTTCCTCAGATTCGGAGGCGAGACTGATGTGCTCTTCGTTGCCTTCTTTACCCCTCTGACCATCATCAACTGGTGGAACCGTTGATTCGGCTTCAGTTTCTTTCACTTGCTTCAACTTGTTTCCGGTTTCCTCTTGTGTCTCCATGACATCCACCTTTTCTCCTGAGGAGGAGCCATCTTTGGAAGCAGCAGTGGCCTTTGGAGTAGGTTGTGGCTTCCCCTGCGGAGCGGAGATATTCTGCCCTGGGGGCTTTGGAACAACCTTTCCCTTTTTAATTTCTTTCCATCCTTCCTCTTCAACCGTGATCCCTGTTGGAGCTTTTGGGCAGTTTCGCTGAAAGTGTCCATGCTCATGACAGGTTCGGCATTTGAAAGGCAGCTGCTCGTAATCCAGCTTCTGATAATGCTGCCATTCTCCAACTGTGAGTTTGACCGCTTCTGGCAGGCCGGCTTCCAGATCGACTTCCACGCAGATTCTAGCGCAGGTATATTGGCCCTTGTGATCAGCTTTGTCAATGAAACGACCCAGCCCATTTCCAATCTTCTGCAGGGATTGATAGCTCCAGCAGTGAATCGGAAGATTAGGAAGACGGACCCAGACCGGCGCCTCCTTAGGGACATCGACGGATGGATCGAAATCAGGGCTCCATTTATTAAGATACAGTCCTTGATTTCCCATAAAATACGGCCCGTTTCTGAACACCAAATCACGATCTTCTTTGGATGTAAATTCAAAAATGAAGTAGCCTCGTCCCACAGCATAACAGATCACGTTATTTTTCAGCTGAGGCCTCCAGTTTCGCTGAATCCATTCGTCCGTGATTTTTGTGGAGGGCCAGCGGCCCATAAACTGCCCTACCAGGCCTCTGTCAGCCAGAGCCAGAGCGATTTTGATCGATTGTTCCTCTGGAAGAGCAATCTTAGGTATTTCTTCAAGTTTTTTTATGAACTTCGGCACTTCTGAAAACTGGCGTTTCTTCCCTTGCTGCTTTAAGAGACTGCGGAAGGCTTCTTCAGAAGATGATGGAGGGGTGGGAGCGGCCTCCCCACCCCCAGGACCGCTCATGGTAGCGACGGGTCTCGATGGCGGCTGTAACCTAGTTCAAACTCCGCAGAGCAGAGCAGAACACACGCGTGAATTTTTTTATGAATCATAAAATGCATGCATTGTTGCTATTACTTAGTATATACTTAATTTTAATATGGACAACACAACCACAAAATTTATTTTTTCAATTTCTTTATATGATATATACAAAAAAATTTAAAACAATTCTATATACATGACATTAAAATATTTTACCTGAGATGTTTTATATGTGGACTACATTGTCCACATTAAAATTGTTTTTTGTTATATATATATATATATATATATTGTTAAGCTTGGTAGATCTTTTATTCATTAGTTTATAAAGTAAATTTACACCACATAGATTGGTTAGGTGGTCTCAACTTGCCTAGTGGGAAACCTAGTCTGTTAGCCACCTATCTGCATTGTATTGTAAGTCTATTAAAATATGTTATTTGTATTCATAATTTTAAATAAATAAAGTTATTTATACTCATTATATTAAATTCATATTGTTTAGATGTGAATGCTACATCTATTTCATTTTATCAATGATGAGCCTCATCATCACCCCCCCACTAAAAATGTTGCTCATCCTCTGAGCAACTCAATCTATGTCCATGTCTTTCATTACTTTGGTGGCCTCCCTGACATTCCAGGCTTCTGTTGTAGTCTCCTCCTCTTGTGGATAAAACCCCACATTCCTCTCTATTACTTCCCACTTCCTTCTTTCTTCTTCTTCCTTTCTCCCCTCTAACATACCTAAAATAAATGGTGGGCTGATTTTTAATCCGATCCAGTTGACCTTGAGTCTCTATAATGTGTTCTTATACATTGGGACTCTCTATAGTGCATCCCTCATTCTATCAGGAGAATGATATTCTTTGATCTTTAAGTTGTAAGGTAAGGTGTTCCATCTCCTTTGGCAGGCTTGTTGGCTGTCATCTCCTAGTAATCTTAGCATGTATTCAAAATGAGTGACTGCTTGTTCTTGTACAACAAGGTATTGTGGTGCAAGCTTGGGATCATTTGTAATGAGGTTGTGAGTGCTGATGACAGTCATTGGTTTAGATTGTTCTGCCAATGGAAATCGCACTTGCGAGGGCAGTATCTTCCACAAACTGCCAAAAAAATGAGATTTGTCATACCCAACAACAAATTGGAGACTTACAAGAAGTATATGAAATACCATGCCTAATATGTAAATTTATTGGGGTTTGGCCAACAGAAAGGGACTTGGTCAAATGGATCCAGAAAAAATGGTAGCCAAAAGGCCATATTGAGTCGAAGCTAGGGGCTAAAGGCTTTTTTACAGTGATTTTCACCATTCTAGAGGATAAGAAAAGAGTTTTCGAAGATGGTCCATATGTTTTTAACAATGCAAGTCTCTTTATGGGACACTAGGAAGAATTTTATAACCCTAATAAGGAGAAACTCTTAGCAACGCCTGTTTGGTTTCGATTATTTTCCCTACCCGGCAAATTCTTTGATCCAGAGATTTTATAAGGGATTGGAAACTCCATTGGAAACTTTTTCAAGGTCACAGATTCCACGCGAAAGGGAAGGTATACCTCTTATGCTCAGATCTGTGTCTACATGAATATAACAGAGCCATTACCTGAATGCATAGAGCTTGAATACGATGATGAGTTTTGGCAACAACCCCTGGACTACGAGCATATACCTTTTAGATGTCATAGATGCCACGAGTACGGGCACATGTTTCGTGAATGCCCTCTGAACTAGTTCAAACCTCAAGAAGCACCCAGCGCAAATGGCTAGACCAAAGAAAAAGTGTCTATAGGGTTTCTAGGAAGTTCAAAGAAGGAAACGAAATGAGAGGAACCAAAAAAATTCCAACCAGTCTCCAAGTGGTAAAGGCTTATGAAACCATAATTGATATGACATTCTTTAGGAGGAAGAGGAGGGTGTGGAAATCCTTAATGGAAATACGGGTTTGGAAAACCACCCAACCCCTCAGAAGGGTGGGAACACCACTAAAATAAAAGCGGAAGAGGAACCCCAAGAAAGAGAAGTCACCATACAAATGGTGGATCAAGCCAACATGGAGATCGAAAGCCAAAAGGAGGATCTTAGAAGAGAAGAACAAGTAATGAAAAGATTATTGAATGAATGACGACATCTAGATGAGTGATTCATCCTGGAGGATCGGAAGCAACTCTACAAAGATACCTTTCAACAATACAAAGCCAAGCAAATAATGACAACCACTGACCAACCGGAGCATCTGGGATCCCAAGCAAGCCAAGTTCTGGAACAAGGACTGGAACAAGGACCACAAGGGAAAGGAGGGAAGAAGCGAGGAAGGAAAAACCTAAGTGAATCCATCCAGATGGTAGGAGAAACATTGGTAAACTCTGGAAGGGTGGTGTCATTGTCAGCGATCTTCCACCAACTTAACAAACCCTTGAAATGACAATTACATCTTAGAATGTAAGCGGCCTCAACAACATGGGCAAACAAAGGTATTTGAAGGACAGACTCAAAAGATATAAGTTGAGTATTATGGTGATCCAAGAAACAAATATTACTGAATTAAAGCTTAAGGAAATCCTGAAGAGCTACAAACCCCATTATGAAGTAGTGACTTAGGATGCTAGAGGCAGTGCTAGAGGCCTTTCTATCCTATGGAACCCCGCTGAAATAATATTTGAGGATTGGGTTAGCCTCCCAAGAAATCAATAGCGAAGGAGAAGGATATCTCTCTCAAGAATAAGAATTTGAAATTATCTCTCTCTCTCTAACGTGTGGAGTTTTTGAGCTGCTGGAGGGGAAAAAATTGCAGTGCTAAAGTTGGGCTGAAATTCTGAGTTACTAGGCGTTGAAATTTTGGGTTTTGGTTGGGTCATAGATATTGGACAAGAAGAGACTATTGAAGGTTTCTGAATTATATTGAAAGGTTGACTTGGTGGAGGAGGAAGATAATTGGATCTAGGGTCTTGGATCCAGTCCAGAGGTGGGTCATGGGTTGGCCAGTGAGCTAAAGATTTCCATTCCCTCTATTTTAACCCTGGGATTGGGTCCTCCCAGAAGTCCTTAACGCGAACCACCCTAACTGGGAGGTAAATGATTGGAGATATTCGAGGGTAAGGTCTTGATCCAATATAGGGAGTTGTATCCAAGCCTCTTTTCCAAATTTGGCCTTGCTTCCATTCTCGATTTCCCAGAACCCGTGATCTCGAATGAGGCTCTGGTGGTCTTTTGCTCGATTCCAGATCGAGGAGTCATTTGGTCGGTTATGATGGTATTGCAATGGATCTTTCCAACCTGCAACCCTGTATTTTCACACCCAAAGCTGCTTCCATATCTCTTGTCCTCCGTGTAGCCATCACAACCAATATTTTGCATTAAGGGCATGAGATAACAACTCAGGATTTTTCAGTCCTAGGCCACCATGCATCTTTGGTTTACACAACTTATCCCATGCCACTAGGGGTCATTTGTTGGGTTGTGTTATATTCTTTCCAAAACTACCCCACGTAGTTAACTAGGGGGTTAGAAGGGGGGCGAAGCCCCCCCTTCGTTGCACCGATTGCGTAGCGGGGTAAGTCACAAGGGGTTTGAGGGGTGCAGGTAACCCTATATTATGTTGGACAGACCTACCTATGGTTTTGTACATGATTTTTCACACATGGTTTTGGATGTGATAGTTTTTGGTCCATGGTTTTGGACGTGATGGTTTTTGGTCCATGGTATTGGATGCTTCGGCATGTATAAATATGTATTGTAACATTGAAAGGAACATAATGAAAAATCAAACTGGTAGTCCCGGTTTTGGGATCAAGGGGAAAATCTTTGTGTATATGTGTTTTATGTGTTATGCTCTCGCATTGTTTATTTTTTATGTTCTAGAATCAAATGCAGGTAATTTCTATAAGGGGTTAAAACCTACATTTGGTATCAGAGATGTTTTGGCTTCAAGGGGACGCCTTTGTTGCTGAGGGGGTTTTGCTCGGGCCTGTGGTAGACCTTGTTCAGTGGGAAATCTGCGAGATCGATTCTAGTGGTGAAAGAAGATGGCGAGCAGTGGAAAGATAGAGATCAAGAAATTTAATGGTCATAGTTTTGAGTTGTGGAAACTCAAGATGGAGGAACTGTTGGTGGATAAAGATCAATGGATCACGATAGATCTGGGTACTAAACCAACGGGAGTGTCCTATGAAGAATGGAAGAAGTTGGATCAGAAGGCAAAGAGCACAATATGATTGTGTGTCTCAGATTCAATTTTCAAACCAAATAACTATATTACTCAAATAGTGATATTTTGTGCCTAAAATTAATTATGTCAATAGTTGTCTTCCTATTGAACATTAGATTAATTTTTCTTCTAATCCAATTTTTTTTTTTTTTTAACTTAAATCTTTATTTTATGTTCATAAATTTATTAGGTAAATGTGAAAAGGTAAACATGTATTCACATGATACCATGATACCATTTGTTACTTGATAATTTGCATGGTAATTCATAACTATATTAGGTAGATTTGAAGAACAAGTTAGTATTTTAAATTCTATCCATTAATGGAGAACACTGGAAGAATATGTGTAACATATTTCATTTATGAACATAAAATAAAGATTTAAGTTAAAAGAAAAAAAGATTTGGATTAAAAGAAAAATTAATCTAATGCTCAATAGGAAGACAACTATTGACATAATTAATTTGAGGCTAGTGTCCTTAGTGTCCTCCATTAATGGATAGAATTTAAAATATTAACTTGTTCTTCAAATCTACCTAATATAGTTATGAATTACCATGCAAATTATTAAGTAACAAATGGTATCATGGTATCATGGTATCATGTGAATACATGTTTACCTTTTCACATTTACCTAATAAAATTAAGAAACTAGGATGCTCCTAATGATGGGAATGAAATTTTGGGGGATAATCAAAATCCCTTTCCCTAAACAAATCAATCTTGAGGCCTGTGGGTTATGTCCCACTAAGCCTTATCAGAAGCATTTTAGGCTACAAGCCTTTAAAACCATGGACCATGCATAGAATCAGAGCCACCACCCTATCGGGTCTTTTCCCCCATCGGAGGCATTACACATAGGCATTCAAGCCTTAAACCCCTTTCAACCGTTAACTATCAGAATACAGGAAAGTCATAGAAATCCCGCTCTGAACCTTTATACTGGACTTTAAAATATATATACTCGATTCTATACATCGTCGGGTCCGCCATACAATTGCCACTATAAGCGATGTTCCTTTAGGCCCCCCGATACACCCGATCTCCGATAACTCCTCTTGGCCCGATCGCCGATCTCCGATTTATCGGTGATCGCTATATCGGCATCCTGATACTCTGGCCATTGATACTCCTATCTTGCGATATGCGATCAATCCTCTGTCGTTCGATCATTTCCGATCCCACGGTCTACATTACGTTGCACTATTGCACTCGGCGTTCTGCCATTCTGCTGTCATGGATCTTCTAACTGGCCCATCTGCGATCAATCTTCCAGACCCGATAAGCTATAGGCCATACTTTATAAAGGTTCAAGTCTAGAATTTCAATTCCAACTAAGTTTTTGTTGTGTCATAGTGAAAACAAGAATTCGCTCGCCTTCAATGGTTCCCGTACTTAACACAGTTTTCTCCCATATTTGTCTTCACACACAAAGTTCATATATATATAACAATTAACTCTACATCTTGGATTGCCATCGATCCTACCGTGGTCGATGGTTGATCGCATGCATGCACAATTGGGATTAAAACCTCGACGCACATATATGAAATAGAGTTGGAAAAGAGACATTCTACAGACACGCTGGAAATACAAACACATATTTATTATAATAAACACAGCATAATTACATCTAAGGCATTTCAACCTTCGAACAAATTCTCCTCTCAACTACATTGTCCCACTCTGAATTCGCAATTTCTATCTATATAACTTTGTCTCTCCTCTCTTCTCTCATGAACTTGTAGGTTCATGATACATATATATACATATGGAAACACTGTTGGATCATTGGATCAGATCACTGAAAGGATCTGATCATATCCTCTAAAAAAATCCCTTAAAGCACTCATACACATGCATGCATATAACACATGGCAGATAACAATCATAACAAGTCTTCGAGAGACTTATCCAATCCATCTTTAAATCTGTTTTAAAACAGATTTTCCCTGTTTTTCTCCCCTGGTCCACGTTCTCCTCTTCTCTTTGCTTTGGATTCCTCCCTTTGTCTAAGGGTGCTGGATGCTCCTGCATCAGACTCCCGAGGCATAAAAATTTATGACCTCCTGGTCATATGCTTCTCCTTGTCCTTAGCAATTCTACCCACTGCATTTCTTCAGTGGAACTGCCGTCATGGTCTTCTATGAGTTGCAACCAAACCTCTACAGTAACAGTCAATACCTCACCAAGCTCTCCTCACATTACCAACATTTAAAAAAACATTAAAATTAACTAAATTAAAACTTTATTATTATTATTATTATTATTATCATTATTAATTATATAAAAAAATTAATATGTATGTTAAACATATTTATTTAAAAAAACACATACCAAAATTATTAGCCATGGAGATTCATCTCTATTTTACCATGAAAATTCTTAATTTGCAAATAACTTTTATTATAATACTGTGCCAATACCAATACCATGGCTTATTAATACCAATATCCACCAATCATAATTCATATTCTCATGACATTATTTTTAATTAATTAATTGATTAAAAGAACAAAAATACCATAACTACTTTTAAGATAAATCTTAACCTTTAAACCATAATTACTATTAAAACCATTTTAAAATATTTAATAAAAAATAAATCTTTAATAATTAAACTAAAATTCTAAATATTCTACCCAAAATAAAAATACTTAAAATTATATCTATAAAATGTGTATGCCTTTAAGATATCTAGTTAAAAAATATCAAATATTAGGGAAAACATTGAAAATCTTGTATAGCTAAAAATTAAAACAAATCCCAACGACAAAATATATACAAGGAAAACCTCAAAAGCTAAGGCATCATGGCGATATCGAATTTAATGCATCATTCCTATTCCGTAAGACTCTAATAACCCTTTTCACGTTGAACCATCACTACAGGTGGTTCATAACAACAACGGGTCTTAACAGGCTGAAATTTTTGTGTACATTTCAATTCAATGCTAAAAAATTGAGAGACCAATGATTCAGAAGAATCGCCGTCTTGGACAGAACCAAGAATAAAAATCAACCGAACATTAGAAAAGGAGAAAGATCTCTCCTCGACTTTTTGGGATTTATGTTGAGATTGCAACAAGATGATGGAGCTTAGTGAAAAGAGTCGCCTTCACTAAGTGGGCCCGCAGGCTATTTTTGGCGCAAGTCTATTTTTAGACTATGTCTATTTTTAGACATATGGATCATGTCTATGGATTGCAGGTTGCTGTTTATGGATGATTGGTCAAGTTGGGAAAAATAGATGGACTTCTATTTTTGATGAAAGTGTGAGTGATCAAAGTCTATTTTTAGACTGGCTGTCAAAAATAGAAAAGTCAAATATTATTATCTCACAATAATATTTGGACTATAAACTTAATCTTATTCTCTTGGAGCACTTCAGTTTGAGCTACAGAGGTGGCACATGCAGCTGTCATAAGGAAATACGCTTTTCTTATGAGTCAGTTGAGTTGTTGCATGCATGACTTCAGTTAGAACTCAATCAGTTGAGTTTGGTGGAGTTGATTGTGGAGTTGATGGAGTTGTGTTCAGTTTAGCTTTGTTAAACTGGTTGTATTTAGTCTAACTGGAAAATAGACTAGAGATGAGTTGGGTGAATTAGCTATTAATTAATTCACAAGTTATTAACTCATAATACAACTAATGAATACATCAGTTAACTCAGTTGTATGTCAGTGCATGTTCAGTTCAACAGGGACAGGTGGTAGAGAATCAGATTGCTATCAGTTGTGACTATAGTTGTGCACCAGATCTTGCACAATCAAGGGATTGAGTATGCCAATGAGTTTTCTCACGTATTGGCCCACATTATAGCTTGTGCTCACGTCCAACAAAGTGTGAGTGACTATTTTGCAGGTGAAAAACGAGTTTGGTGAGCCATTCTCATCAGTTCTTGAGCAGGTATTGAGCAGTGGAGGCAGGCAAGTAGTGGAAGAGATTTGGAGATCAGATCTGAGCTATATTGTGTGTAACAGAGGTGGAGATACTTGTGAGAAGTATTATGCTGTGTAATGTTACATGACTCAATCATTAATATACAGATAGTGTGGGGTTTTTAGCGAGATTCTTTCCCCAGGATACATACTGTGTTAATGTGTGAATGCTCTTGATGTTTTATTGTTATTGATGCTGCTATATTGATGATCAACGTAGAGGAGCTTATGTATTGTGTATGTTTTCCGCAATAGTACATGATCAGGATAATCTCCATTGAATATGTGTTAAATTATTCAAAATTTCTACATGGTATCAGAGCGAGCTAGATAATTGTAGAAAAAATTTCTACATGGTATCGGAGCTGTTGATCATCAGATCTACTATTCAGGAAGTGTTTACATTCTATTTCTTCAGGCAGAGTCTGTAATTGGGCCAGGTAGCCTCTAGATTCATCCTTCCTTTGGAAGGTGAGATATCCAGTGAATGCCCATACAGTCAATCTCTGTACGAGAAATATTGTGTTCTCATGAATCTTAGATCCGAGGCGGTTGAGTTTGGAGCTGGTGGAAATCGAATTGCAGTAGTGTTGTTGAAATGTCTTTCAATGGATTGCAAATGTTATTCCAAAGCAAGAGTGACCTGGCGCTCAAGGATAAACTCAGTAACAATAAGTATGAGAATGGATCTTCATCAAAGGTATCTGATGAAGAGAATTGCGCTTTGGCCGCTAAAGCAAAGAATGGGAAGAACAAGAAAGCTTCTCATTCCAGTGCGAAAGGCAAGAAGCAGGATATGTCCAAGGTGAAGTGTTTTCACTATCACCAGCACAGACACTATGCCACAAATTGTCCGTAGAAGAAGAAGAACAAGCAAGCTGCTGGATCTGCAGGGGGAGAGGCCTTAGCTTCTCAGTTTGAGCTTGATTTTTCATTGATCGCATGCTTGGTTTCAAGTGTGATGGGATCAGTGTGGTTCTTGGACAGTGGTGCGTCTTTTCACATGACGGGAGATAGAGATTTGTTCTCTGATCTGGAGGACAAAGATCTTGGAGTGCACATCGAGATGGGCGATGATGGTAGATACAGTGCGACCGGTATCGGTACCATTTCCTTTGAGAGGGAGTCTGGTAAACCCTTTGCATTGAAGGAAGTCATGCATGTTCGAAGATTGAAGAAGAATCTCATCTCAGTGGCGATGTTAGAAGACAAGGGGTATGATGTTGTTTTCAGCGAGGGAAAGGCCTTCCTGCGCAGCAAGACAACTGGTGAGACCCGGAAGATAGGGGTTCGAGTGAGGAACCTTTATCAGTTGCATGTAGATGGATGCGCAGCAATGGCAAGCAAGGCAGAAGGATTGGTGAGCCGGGATGATGGCGAGTTGTGGCACAGGAGATTGGGTCACCTTCACCATGGAGCCTTGAAGATACTGCAGCAGATCACTACAGGGCTTCCTAAAGGCACACTTGCGCAGTCAGATCAGTGCAAGGGGTGTACTTTGGGGAAGTTTGTGAAAGCCACCTTTCACGAGAAGGATAGTCGCGCCACGACGATCCTTGAGATAATTCACACAGACGTGTGTGGACCTTTCTCAGTTGCTTCGACAACAAAACACAGGTATTATGTGATTTTTGTTGATGATTTCTCTCGTAAGTGCTGGATCTTCTTCATGCAGAAGAAGAGCGAGACATATTCAAAGTTCTGTGAATTCAAAGCATTGGTCGAGAAGGAGTCGGGGAAGAAGGTGAAGGCTCTTAGGAGCGATAATGGTGGTGAATACATCTCGGACGAGTTCAAGGATTTCTGCAAGGCACAAGGGATTCATAGAGAGCTCATAGCTCCCCATAACCCACAGCAGAACGGGGTAGCTGAGCGGAAGAACAGAAAGATTGTGGGTGCTGCACGGGCAATGTTGCATGATCAGGGCCTACCCCTTCACTTGTGGGCAGAAGCATGCAATACAGTAGTTTATGTGCAGAACCGTTGTCCTCATAGGATACTTGGCATGAGTACACCTGAGGAGACTTATTCTGGTAAGAAGCCTAATCTTTCTCATTTGAGGATTTTTGGTGCTAACGTTTACATGCATGTGACGAAGGATGCCAGGAAGAAGTTGGAGCCGACCGCAGAGGTTGGGATATTTGTGGGGTACACTGATACGCCCCACAACTATCGTGTGTATTTGCCAGACAGTGGTAAAACTGTTGTGCGACGGGATATAAAATTTCAGGAGGAGAAAGCCATGAAGTGTTCGCTTGAGAGGGAGCTACACTTGCATGCAGATGAGGAGCTATTAGTTCCTAAGGATGAGCTTCAGGACGTGGATCAGCCACAGGACGAGGTTCTTGGAGTGGAAGAGACCACTCACGCAGCGCCAACCATCAGAGGACGAAAGCGCTTGACAGAAGCTGAGCGACTGGCTCAAGATGTAGAGAAAGTTGTAGGACCACCTACAGCCCAACGCAGGCAGAGACAGTCACCTGATCGGTACACTGGATACATGGCTCTTATGAGCAAGTGTGTTGTGACTGAGCCATCCTCTTTCGAGGAAGCTCTGGAGGATCCCGCATGGGTAGACGCCATGGTGGAAGAGTGTGATTCTATTGTCAGAAACAGTGCATGGGAGATTGTTCCTAGACCGGAAGGGAAATCAGTGGTGGGTTCGAGATGGATCTACAAAGTTAAGCAGGCAGCTAACGGGAGTGTGGAGAAGTACAAGGCAAGATTTGTTGCCCGAGGCTTTTCACAGATTGAGGGGATTGATTATGAGGAGACCTTTGCACCTGTCGCAAGGTATTCTTCCATACGGACGATTCTTGCTCTCTCAGCGCAGATGGGATGGCACATTCATCAGATGGATGTGAAGACTGCGTTCCTCAACGGAGTCATTGAGGAGGAGGTGTACATTGAGCAACCCGAAGGCTTTGAAGTCTTCAGCAGTGAGTCGCACGTGTGCAGGCTCAAGAGAGCGTTGTATGGGTTGAAGCAAGCACCACATGCTTGGTACACACGGATAGACAGCTATTTCACAGGACTTGTATTCTCCAAGAGCGAGGCGGATCCGAACCTATACCAGATTGTGGTGGAGGGTAAGTTGCTTATCATTGTACTGTATGTTGATGATTTGATTCTAACGGGTGATGAGCTGTTGATACTGTCATGCAAGAAGGATCTTGCTACAGAGTTTGAGATGAAGGATTTGGGCCTCCTTCACTATTTCCTGGGATTGGAAATATGGCAGCGTAGTGGTGGACTATTTGTTTCTCAGGGCAAGTATGCTCGGGAGATACTGGAGAAGTTCAACATGCATGGCTGCAAGCCTGTTGATACTCCTCTTCCTGGAGGTTGGAGGAAGGAGGATGCCACTTCAGGAGAAGAAGTGGATGCCACTGTTTATCGACAGTTGGTGGGGTCGCTGATGTATTTGGTCAATACACGACCTGATATATGCTATGCAGTTAACCAGCTTTCACAAGCTATGGTTAAGCCTACCAAGCTCTTCTAGAAGGCGGGCAAGCATGTATTGTGCTACTTGAGAGGCACATCGGGATATGGTTTGTGGTACAGACAGGAGGATGAGGTGAAGCTATGTGGCTTCACGGATGCAGATTGGGTAGGGAGCCCAATAGACAGAAAGAGCACATCAGGAGGGGTCTTCAGTATTGGATCGACAACAGTTTCTTGGTACAACAGGAAACAGAGATTCGTGGCACTCAGTTCAGCGGAGGCCGAGTATATGGCAGCAAGTTTGGATGCATGCGAGGCTATATGGATGAGGAAGATCCTAGTTGGTTTGTTCGGTTCTCATTTGGATCCTACTGTGATTTACTGTGATAACCAGAGTTGCATTAAACTCTCGGCTAATCCTGTATTTCATGATAGATCTAAACATATTGACATCAGGTACCATCATATTAGAGATTGTGTGCAGCGGAGGATCATGTTACTTTCGTACATTCCAACGGAGGATCAGGATGCTGATATTCTGACGAAGGCTCTCACCAGGAGCAAATTCGAGTACCACCGAGGCAGGATATGGGTTGCTGATAATCCATATCTTGTCGAGAGGGAGTGTTGAGATTGCAACAAGATGATGGAGCTTAGTGAAAAGAGTCGCCTTCACTAAGTGGGCCCGCAGGCTATTTTTGGCGCAAGTCTATTTTTAGACTATGTCTATTTTTAGACATATGGATTATGTCTATGGATTGCAGGTTGCTGTTTATGGATGATTGGTCAAGTTGGGAAAAATAGATGGACTTCTATTTTTGATGAAAGTGTGAGTGATCAAAGTCTATTTTTAGACTGGCTGTCAAAAATAGAAAAGTCAAATATTATTATCTCACAATAATATTTGGACTATAAACTTAATCTTATTCTCTTGGAGCACTTCAGTTTGAGCTACAGAGGTGGCACATGCAGCTGTCATAAGGAAATATGCTTTTCTTATGAGTCAGTTGAGTTGTTGCATGCATGACTTCAGTTAGAACTCAATCAGTTGAGTTTGGTGGAGTTGATTGTGGAGTTGATGGAGTTGTGTTCAATTTAGCTTTGTTAAACTAGTTGTATTTAGTCTAACTGGAAAATAGACTAGAGATGAGTTGGGTGAATTAGTTATTAATTAATTCACAAGTTATTAACTCATAATACAACTAATGAATACATCAGTTAACTCAGTTGCATGTCAGTGCATGTTCAGTTCAACAGGGACAGGTGGTAGAGAATCATATTGCTATCAGTTGTGACTATAGTTGTGCACCAGATCTTGCACAATCAAGGGATTGAGTATGCCAATGAGTTTGCTCACGTATTGGCCCACATTATAGCTTGTGCTCACGTCCAACAAAGTGTGAGTGACTATTTTGTAGGTGAAAAACGAGTTTGGTGAGCCATTCTCATCAGTTCTTGAGCAGGTATTGAGCAGTGGAGGCAGGCAAGTAGTGGAAGAGATTTGGAGATCAGATCTGAGCTGTATTGTGTGTAACAGAGGTGGAGATACTTGTGAGAAGTATTATGCTGTGTAATGTTACATGAATCAATCATTAATATACAGATAGTGTGGGGTTTTTAGCGAGATGCTTTCCCCGGGATACATACTGTGTTAATGTGTGAATGCTCTTGATGTTTTATTGTTATTGATGCTGCTATATTGATGATCAACGTAGAGGAGCTTATGTATTGTGTATGTTTTCCGTAATAGTACATGATCAGGATAATCTCCATTGAATATGTGTTAAATTATTCAAAATTTCTACAATTTACAGTTAAAGGAGTCGATGTATATATGTATGTTTACGACCGATCCAGCACCGACCAAGAGTTTGCCAATTTTCGGTGTATTAATGAAGTGGCAATATTTTCCAGCACATTTGTTATCCACCTGTCGTTGCCCTAAGGAACCACGCCTTTGTACTAAGAGGACGACAGCTTCCCAGATTTCTCCATTGATTACCTTCTCGGATCCTCAAATATGCTGAGTCTCTGCCAGATTCCGTCACCACGCTCATTTCGCTCCCCATTATCTCCAGCTCAAGGTTTTTTTTCCAGTGATCTATATGAACCCCAATCCTTCAACATAACTTCATCCTACTTCTGCTGCCATCTGCTCTCTGAGATCCCCATGGCCAAAGAGTTTAATTCTTCGGTCATAACGCTCTCGACGTCATCATATTGCTTGTTTTCTGTGGAGCATAGAGCCTTCATTGCTTTGTTCATTGTTTGCTCTTGAGTTTTATCTCTAGCAGGTCGAATTTGAAGGGCGAGGTCATGATATTCTATCTTGCAACTTCTTTGACAAAACAAAACTGAGCAGGGAATCAATATGCAAAAGAGCGGGCCGGCCTTTTTGAAAATATTTGAAATGACCGCGGGAGATACAATGTTTTTTCCAGTTGACGGAGCTCTGAATAAATTCGAATGTAGTTTTTGAAATATGGATGAGCGCTGAATTTTGGGCGCTTAAATTCAAATTTGAATTCGAATTCAAATGGGCTCGTTATTGAATAACATTAATGCACTGATTACTATCAGTACAGGAAATCTCGGTTGTATCTATACATCAGATCAATTCGCACCATTGCATTTACTGCTGGAGGATGCCCATGGCGATACCATGGGGGTGGGGTATGGTGCTGCATAAGATGGGGTAAGCATTAATGGCCCAATAGCATGGGATCTATTGGTTGCCGTGGTTGTGCCCTATGCTAGGAGAGAGAGGATCATAGACAACTTGACAAATCAAAAAAGAAAAGTATAGACATCCTTTTGGAAAGCTTCATCCTAATTTTGTTAATGGGTCTAAATGTATTATGCAATCAAAGTATTATTTCGGGTCACTTTTTTTCATAGAGAAATGTCACTCATTTTCTATTCAAATAAAAAGGATTACATACAACATTCATCCTAATTTTGTTAATGGCTCTAAATGTATTATGCAATCAAAGTATTATTTCGGGTCACTTTTTTTCACAGAGAAATGTCACTCATTTTCTATTCAAATAAAAAGGATTACATACAACATTTTTTTTTTGAAGTATAGCTTCAAAACTAGGGTTTGTACAAGGCAAAAAGTTAGATAATCTTCCAAAGGATACAAAGCAAAAATACAATGTTTGAGATAAAAGGTTTCTGAATAGTATAGTTACATTGAAAGAGACTTATGTAAGCAGGGAAAGTATAGCGATGTGAATAGCTGAATTAAAAAGCTTTGATTGCAAGTCTAGCAGATAGAAACAAAAAAATCCAACCATTGTACTAGCCTCAAAAAGTAGTGTTTGTACAAAGCAGGGGACTAGATAATCTACCAAAGGGCAAAAAACAAAATTATAATGCCTAGAAACATAAGATATCTAAGGAGTGAAAAATCACTGAAGGATACTTATGTAAGCACATATAGTATAGTGATGAGAATAGCCGAAAAAAAATAACTCTGCTTACAAGTTCTAGTGGATAGAAGCAGAAAAAACCAATCACTATAAAAACTTCTCTCAACAAGATGAAAGATCAGGTCCAAGGCATATAAACAAGCTAAAAAAGTTGATTTTCATATGAACAAGTAATTTGTATGCTTGATTCTACCTTTGATATATTAATATCCTAAGAAAAAAGGCACTTTACCTCTTTTCAACAAAAGAGTGCCTTGCCATTTCTCAAAATATAGACATCCTTCTTCCACTGAAAGAGTCCTCTTTGATAAGATGTTTGCCTGCGTATTCCATTCCTTGTGTTGAAAATAGAGCTATTGGAATTTTTTCTTCAATATTGTTGTCATGTCTTTACAGTGGGACAAATTTAATATTATAGGTTTGTGGAGCCCAATAACTAGTTAATAATGTATTTTGAGTCACCACAAACTTGTAAAAAAACAAACATATTGAGGGAGGAAAAATATAAGAGTGCCAAACCAGTAATGATTTCAACCTTTGTGATGGTTCCATATCCAATGTTCAGCCAAATACGAAAAGAGAGAAGTCCTGGGAGCATGAGGAAGGTGCCCCTAGCACATTGGCTTGCTTTTGACGCACCATAAAAAAAACAATGGTACAAAACTATGGTACCAAACGATAACAACATTTCCTGATATTCATGGGGTTTGAAGGTCTCATGTATTCCTTTAAAAAACCAATAATCCGAGGAAGCATCTAGGTAGATTTGGTGGTCAAATATTCAAATATGAATTTGTTCCTCACCTTCCAGATGCCCCTGGCAAGAAAAATTCGCAGGGTTTTAAATTCGCCCATCTTTAGGTCTCACCAATGGAGATATGATTCGAGTGAAGAAGTAGATCCAATTTCTTGAAGTATGAGAATAGATAAGGCTTCTTTCCATGCATCCTTGGTAAAGGGACAATGAATAAAGAGGTGTTCCACATATTCAAACCCCTTCAAACAAAGATAGGAAACATTCAAGCCAATGAATCCATTTCATTGAAGATTGTCCCACATAAGAATACAGTTTCCCAGAGAGAGCCAAACAAAACACCAGAGAATTTGAGGAAATGGTCATTTCCATATCTTTTTGTGCCATCAAATATCTTTGTGTTCCAGTGAGGAAGAGGAGATATAATCATATGCTAAACTAGCAGAAACCTTCCCAAAAGAGGTGTTCCAACTCTAGATGATGGAAGCATATTTTTTATTTAGGTAAATCTCGTTAGAATACATGTCTTTTACATAAAACTCCCATTCAACAGCCAGGGACCCCTGTAAACCCAAATCATCTAATCTTTTCCAATTGCTTGAGAGGATATCCTAGGGACCAGATCTCATAACATGGCTCCAACTACATAGCGCCTAAGCGTTTAAGAGGGAGAACAACTCCATAGATAGCTTGTAAAATACAACATGAACGGATCCTTCCCAAGAATGATTTGATTGCCCTTACCCACCTTCCATGCAATCCAAGTGGAAAGCCAAGCGAGAGCTTCCAAAAAGCCCCTCCAAGTAATAGAAACAAAGGTATAAATTTGGTTGTCATAGGATCTCAACCAGTCATAGACACATCTTTTTTTTTTAAGTATTTTTTCTTGATAATGTGATTCCATAGGCCAGAACCATTCATATCTCTCCAAAGGCTCTTCATAGAGAGAGCTACGCTAATCTAATTTAAGTTTTTGAAACCTCAATCCCCTAGGATCTTAGGTTGAGATAAAATATCCCATTTTTCCAAATCGAAACCTACCCTTTCCTTATTACCAAACCAAAGGAAATTAAACACTCTTTGACGAATCTTCCTGATAATAGATTTCAAGATTTTAAAGAGAGTTAACCAGTGCACTGGAATACTCTCCAAAAAATAGTTTAGTAGAATCATTCTACCTCCTAGAGATAGCCACCTCTAACACTAATTTCTAATTTTTGCTTTCTATCATCTTAATTAACTAATACCAATCTTCCCAGTGGAAACAAATTGGTTTCAAGTGAAAACCCAAATAGGTAAATCCATTTTTGAGAGATTCCACTTTAAAGAGCAGGAAAAAAATGATGGAGGGTATGGTCTCATCTGAAGATCTATTCTAGAGGAAAGAATATTTTTGGTTGTTGACTCCATACCCGATGCAAGGAAAAAATAAGTGATAATTCTATGAAAGATAACCCATTCAACATCCCTAACTTCCCTAACTTGCCCAAATAGCAACACATCATCCTCTAAAAGTAGAAGAGTAATAACATAGACTTGGTCACCTTGACCCCTTTAATAGGACCATATTTTTTTGCTCTAGTGATAATTCTACTTAGACCTTATATGAAAAGAATGAATAACAGAGGAGATAGAGGGAAACCTTTCTCAATCGTTTGGTATAGGTGAAGCAATTTGTCATAGAGCCATTTACAAGCACTGAGAAATTTGCAGATTTTACACAACCCATAATCCAGTTAGTGACCCTCAATTCAAGACCAATATGGAGTAGTAAAATCTTGAGGAAGTCCTAATTTAGTCTATCATATGCTTTAACCATATCCATTTTTAGTATCATAGCATTAAGTTTTTTAGTTTTGATGGTATGGATGGACTCTTGAGCCACACCAATTGTTGGGAGTCATGATTGTTGTTAGACCAAAACACGCAGGTGTTAGTCAATGTTTGCATCGCCAGAGATAAGGGTCCACGAGAGGTGGTTAGTCCATGTCATGAAACACACAAGGAGCATTGGTTTATCCAATGTCCAACAATCTCCACCCCAACATGAGTTGGTTGTGTATCGAACTCGTGACCTATGCTCTGATACCACTTGTTGGGAATCACGATTGTCATTAGACCAAAACCCGCAGGTGTTAGTCAATGATTGCATTGCCAGAGATGAGGATCCATGAGAGGCGGTTAGTCCATGTCACGAAGCACAAGGGCAACATTGGTTTATCTAATGTCCAACACCAATAACATCATGAATCTCGTAGCCAAGGAGGAAAACAAACTTTCCTAGTGATAACATTTAAGAGCGTTTGCATTTTAGTCCGTTAGAGATAATATTAGAAATAAATTTATAGATCTAATTACATAGATAAATTGGTTTGGAATCATTGAAAGAAGAAGGTTTGAAGCATTTTAGGATCAAAGCAATACAGGTGGCATTTATAGCCCCAAAAATGAACCCTGAAGTTATTTCCTCCTCCACTACCTAGAGAATGTCGTTGCTCATTAAATCAAAGAAATCAAGAAACAAATCGAAAGTCCACACATCAGGACTAGGGATTTTATCCTTAGTAAAAGATTCTAACACTAATATAATTTCATCCAAAGTGATAGGGCTACCCATCTTATGCAAGTCCTCCTCCAAGAAAATTTGAGGAAAGTTTTGAATAACATGAAGATAACCTGAAATTGAATTTATACCTAGATCTTCGAAGAGGCCAGAAAAGTGATCCAAGGGAGAGCTTCCAACAAGCCCCTCCAGGCAATAGAAACAAAGGTATAAATTTGGTTGTCATAGGATCTCAACTAGTCATAGACAAATCTTTTTTTTTTTTAGTTCTTTTTCTTAATAATGTGATTCCATAGGCCAGAACCATTCATATCTCTCCAAAGGCTCTTCATAGAGAGAGCTAAGCTAATCTAATTTAAGTTTTTGAAACCTAAACCCCCTAGGATCTTAGGTTGAGCTAAAATATCCCATTTTTCCAAATTGAAACCTACCCTTTCTTTATTACCAAACCAGAGGAAATTAAACACTCTTTGACGAATCTTCCTAATAATAGATTTCAAGATTTTAAAGAGAGTTAACCAGTGCACTAGAATACTCTCCAAAAAATAGTTTAGTAGAATCATTCTACCTCCTAGAGATAGCCACCTCTAACACCAGTTTCTAATTTTTGCTTTCTATCATCTTAATTAAATAATACCAATCTTCCCAGTGGAAACAAATTGGTTTCAATTGAAAACCCAAATATGTAAATTAATTTTTGAGAGATTCCACTTTAAAGAGCAGGAAAAAAATGATGGAGGGTATGGTCTCATCTGAAGATCTATTCTGGAGGAAAGAATATTTTTGGTTGTTGACTCCATACTCGATGCATGGAAAAAATAAGTGATTATTCTATGAAAGATAACCCATTCAACATCCCTAACTTCCCTAACTTCCCCAAATAGCAACACATCATCCTCTAAAAGTAGAAGAGTAATAACATAGACATGGTCACCTTGACCCCTTTAATAAGACCCTATCTTTTTGCTCTAGTGATAATTCTACTTAGACCTTATATGAAAAGAATGAATAACAGAGGAGATAGAGGGAAACCTTTCTCAATCGTTTGGTATAAGTGAAGAAATTTGTCATAGAGCCATTTACAATCACTGAGAAATTTGCAGATTTTACACAACCCATAATCTAGTTAGTGACCCTCAAGTCAAGACCAATATGGAGTAGTAAAATCTTGAGGAAGTCCTAATTTAGTCTATCATATGCTTTAACCATATCCATTTTTAGTATCATAGCATTAAGTATTTTAGTTTTGATGGTATGGATGGACTCTTGAGCCACACCAATTGTTGGGAGTCATGATTGTCGTTCGACCAAAACACACAGGTGTTAGCAAACGTTTGCATCGCTAGAGATAAGGGTCCACGAGAGGTGGTTAGTCCATCTCACAAAACACACAAGGAGCGTTGGTTTATCCAATGTCCAACAATCTCCCCCCCAACGTGAGTCGGTTGTGTATCGAACTCGTGACCTATGCTCTGATACCACTTGTTGGGAATCACGAATGTCGTTAGACCATAACCCGCAAGCGTTAGTCAATGATTGCATCGCCAAAGATATGGATCCATGAGAGGCGGTTAGTCCATGTCACGAAACACAAGGGTAGCATTGGTTTATCTAATGTCCAAAACCAATAACATCGTGAATCTGGAAGCCAAGGAGGAAAACAAACTTTCCTAGTGATAACATTTTAGAGAGTTTGCATTTTAGTCTGTTAGAGATAATATTAGAAATAAATTTATAGATACAATTACATAGATAAATTTGAAAGAAGAAGGTTTGAAGCATTTTAGGATCAAAGCAATAAAGGTGGCATCTATAGCCCCAAAAATGAACCCTGAAGTTATTTCCTCCTCCACTACCTAGAGAATGGCGTTCCTCATTAAATCAAAGAAATCAAGAAACAAATCGAAAGTCCACCCATTAGGACTAGGGATTTTATCCTTAGGAAAAGATTCTTACACTAATCTAATTTAATCCAAAGCGATAGGGCTACCCACCTTATGCAAGTCATCCTCCAAGAAAATGTGAGGAAATTTTTGAATAACATGAAGCTAACCTGAAATTGAATTTATACCTTGATCTTCGAAGAGGCTAGAAATGTGATCCAAGGGAGAGCTTCCAACAAGCCCCTCTAGGTAATAGAAACAAAGGCATAAATTTGGTTGTCATAGGATCTCAACCAGTCATAGAAAAATATTTTTTTTTTAAGTATTTTTTCTTGATAATGTGATTCCATAGGCTAGAACCATTCATATCTCTCCAAAGGCTCTTCATAGAGAGAGCTAATCTAATCTAATTTAAGTTTTTGAAACCTCAACCCCCTAGGATCTTAGGTTGAGATAAAATATCCCATTTTTCCAAATCGAAACTTACCCTTTCCTTATTAGCAAACCAGAGGAAATTAAACACTCTTTGACGAATCTTCCTGATAATAGATTTCAAGATTTTAAAGAGAGTTAACCAGTGCACCGGAATACTCTCCAAAAAATAGTTTAGTAGAATCATTCTACCTCCTAGAGATAGCCACCTCTAACACCAGTTTCTAATTTTTGCATTCTATCATCTTAATTAACTAATACCAATCTTCCCAATGGAAACAAATCGGTTTCAAGTGAAAACCCAAATATGTAAATCCATTTTTGAGAGATTCCACTTGAAAGAGTAGGAAAAAAATGATGGAGGGTATGGTCTCATCTGAAGATCTATTATGGAGGAAAGAATATTTTTGGTGGTTGACTCCATACCCAATGCATGGAAAAAAGAAGTGATTATTCTATGAAATAAAACCCAATCAACTTCCCCAAATAGCAACACATCATCCTCTAAAAGTAGAAGAGTAATAACATAGACTTGGTCACCTTGACCCCTTTAATAAGACCATATTTTTTTTCTCTAGTGATAATTCTACTTAGACCTTATATGACAAGAATGAATAACAGAGGAGATAGAGGGAAACCTTTCTCAATCGTTTGGTATAGGTGAAGCAATTTGTCATAGAGCCATTTACAAGCACTGAGAAATTTGCAGATTTCACACAACGCATAATCCAGTTAGTGACCCTCAAGTCAAGACCAATATGGAGTAGTAAAATCTTGAGGAAGTCCTAATTTAGTCTATCATATGCTTTAACCATATCCATTTTTAGTATCATAGCATTAAGTTTTTTAATTTTGATGGTATGGATGGACTCTTGAGCCACACCAATTGTTTGGAGTCATGATTATCGTTAGACCAAAACACGCAGGTGTTAGTAAACATTTGCATCTCCAGAGATAAGGGTCCACGAGAGGCGGTTAGTCCATGTCACGAAACACACAAGGAGCGTTGGTTTATCCAATGTCCAACAATCTGCCCCCCAACGTGAGTCGGTTGTGTATTGAACTCGTGACCTATGCTCTGATACCACTTGTTGGGAATCACGATTGTCGTTAGACCAAAACCGACAGGTGTTAGTCAAGATTGCATCACCAAAGATAAGGATCCATGAGAGGTGGTTAGTACATGTCACAAAACACAAGGGGAGCATTGGTTTATCTAATGTCCAACACCAATAACATCGTGAATCTGGAAGCCAAGGAAGAAAACAAGCTTTCCTAGTGATAACATTTCAGAGAGTTCACATTTTAGTCCGTTAGAGATAATATTAGAAATAAATTTATAGATCTAATTACACAGATAAATTGGTTTGCAATCATTGAAAGAAGATGGTTTGAAGCATTTTAGGATCAAAGCAATAAAGGTGGAATTTATAGCCCCAAAAATGAACCCTGAAGTTATTTACTCCTCCACTACCTAGAGAATGTCGTTCCTAACTAAATCAAGGAACTCAAGAAACAAATCGAAAGTCCACCCATCAGGACTAGGGATTTTATCCTTAGCAAAAGATTCTAACACTAATCTAATTTCATCCAAAGCGATAGGGCTACCCACCTTATGCAAGTCCTCCTCCAAGAAAATGTGAGGAAAGTCTTGAATAACATGAAGCTAACCTGAAATTGAATTTATACCTAGATCTTCGAAGAGGCTAGAAAAGTGATCCAAGGGAGAGCTTCCAACAAGCCCCTCCGGGTAATAGAAACAAAGGTATAAATTTGGTTCTCATAGGATCTCAACCAGTCATAGACAAATCTTTTTTTTTAAGTATTTGTTCTTGATAACGTGATTCCATAGGCCAGAACCATTCATATCTCTCCAAAGGCTCTTCATAGAGAGAGCTAAGCTAATCTAATTTAAGTTTTTGAAACCTCAACCCCCTAGGATCTTAGGTTGAGATAAAATATCCCATTTTTCCAAATCGAAACCTACCCTTTCCTTATTACCAAACCAGAGGAAATTAAACACTCTTTGACAAATCTTCCTGATAATAGATTTCAAGATTTTAAAGAGAGTTAACCAGTGCATTGGAATACTTTCCAAAAAATAGTTTAGTAGAATCATTCTACCTCCTAGAGATAGCCATCTCTAACACCAGTTTCTAATTTTTGTTTTCTATCATCTTAATTAACTAATACCAATCTTCCCAATGGAAACAAATCGGTTTCAAGTGAAAACCCAAATATGTAAATCCATTTTTGAGAGATTCCACTTTAAAGAGAAGGAAAAAAATGATGGAGGGTATGGTCTCATCTGAAGATCTATTCTGGAGGAAAGAATATTTTTGGTTGTTGACTCCATACCCGATGCATGGAAAAAAGAAGTGATTATTCTATGAAAGATAACCCATTCAACATCCCTAGCTTCTCTAACTTCCCCAAATAGAAACACATCATCCTCTAAAAGTAGAAGAGTAATAACATAGACTTGGTCACCTTGACCCCTTTAATAAGACCATATTTTTTTGCTCTAGTGATAATTCTACTTAGACCTTATATGACAAGAATGAATAACAAAGGAGATAGAGGGAAACCTTTCTCAATTGTTTGTTATAGGTGAAGCAATTTGTCATAGAGCCATTTACAAGCACTGAGAATTTTGCAGATTTTGCACAACCCATATTCCAGTTAGTGACCCTCAAGTCAAGACCAATATGGAGCAGTAAAATCTTGAGGAAGTCTTAATTTAGTCTACCATATGCTTTAACCATATCCATTTTTAGTATCATAGCATTAAGTTTTTTAGTTTTGATGGTATGGATGGACTCTTGAGCCACACCAATTTTTGGGAGTCATGATTGTCGTTAGACCAAAACACGCAGGTGTTAGTCAATGTTTGCATCGCCAGAGATAAGGGTCCACGAGAGGTGGTTAGTCCATGTCACAAAACACACAAGTAGCGTTGGTTTATCCAATGTCCAACAATCTCGCCCCCAACGTGAGTTAGTTGTGTATCGAACTCATGACCTATGCTCTGATACCACTTGTTGGGAATCACGATTGTCATTAGACCAAAACCCGCAGGTGTTAGTCAATGATTGCATTGTGAGAAATAAGGATCCATGAGAGGCAGTTATTCCATGTCACGAAACACAAGGGGAGCATTGGTTTTATCTAATGTCCAACACCAATAACATCGTGAATCTGGCATCCAAGGAGGAAAACAAACTTTCCTAGTGATAACATGTCAGAGAGTTTGCATTTTAGTCCGTTAGACATAATATTAGAAATAAATTTATAGATCCAATTACATAGATAAATTGGTTTGGATTCATTGAAAGAAGAAGGTTTGAAGCATTTTAGGATCAAAGCAATAAAGGTGGCATTTATAGCCCCAAAAATGAACCATGAAGTTATTTCCTCCTCCACTACCTAGAGAATGTCGTTCCTCATTAAATTAAAGAAATCAAGAAAAAAATCGAAAGTCCACCCATCAGGACTAGGGATTTTATCCTCAGAAAAAGATTCTAACACTAATCTAATTTCATCCAAAGAGATAGGGCTACCCACCTTATGCAAGTCCTCCTCCAAGAAAATTTGAGGAAAGTTTTGAATCACATGAAGCTATCCTGAAATTGAATTTATACCTAGATCTTCGAAGAGGCTAGAAAAGTGATCCAAGGGAGAGCTTCCAACAAGCCCCTCCACGTAATAGAAACAATGGTATAAATTTGGTTGTCATAGGATCTCAACCAGTCATAGACAAATCTTTTTTTTTTTTTTTAAGTATGTTTTCTTGATAATGTGATTCCATAGGCCAGAACCATTCATATCTCTCCAAAGGCTCTTCATAGAGAGAGCTAAGCTAATCTAATTTAAGTTTTTGAATCCTCAACCCCTAGGATCTTAGGTTGAGATAAAATATCCCATTTTTCCAAATCGAAACCTACCCTTTCCTTATTACCAAACTAGAGGAAATTAAACACTCTTTGACGAATCTTCCTGATAATATATTTCAAGATTTTAGAGAGTTAACCAGTGCACTGGAATACTCTCCAAAAAATAGTTTAGTAGAATCATTCTATCTCCTAGAGATAGCCACCTCTAACACTAGTTTCTAATTTTTGCTTTCTATCATCTTAATTAACTAATACCAATCTTCCCAGTGGAAACAAATCGGTTTCAAGTGAAAACCCAAATATGTAAATCCATTTTTGAGAGATTCCACTTTAAAGATCAGGGAAAAAAATGATGGAGGGTATGGTCTCATCTGAAGATCTATTCCAGAGGAAAGAATATTTTTGGTTGTTGAATCCATACCTGATGCATGGAAAAATGAAGTGGTTATTCTATGAAAGATAACCCATTCAACATCCCTAACTTCCCTAACTTCCCCAAATAGCAACACATCATCCCCTAAAAGTAGAAGAGTAATAACATAGACTTGGTCACCTTAACCCCTTTAATAAGACCATATTTTTTTGCTCTAATGATAATTCTACTTAGACCTTATATGACAAGAATGAATAATAGAGGAGATAGAGGGAAACCTTTCTCAATCGTTTGGTATAGGTGAAGCAATTTGTCATAGAGCCATTTACAAGCATTGAGAAATTTGCAGATTTTACACAACCCATAATCCAGTTAGTGACCGTCAAGTCAAGACCATATGGAGCAGTAAAATATTGAGGAAGTCCTAATTTAGTCTATCATGTGCTTTAACCATATCCATTTTTAGTATCATAGCATTAATTTTTTTAGTTTTGATGGTATGGATGGACTCTTGAGCCACACCAATTGTTGGGAGTCATGATTGTTGTTAGACCAAAACACGCAGGTGTTAGTAAACATTTGCATCGCCAGAGATAAGGGTCCACGAGAGGCAGTTAGCCCATGTCACAAAACACACAAGGAGCGTTGGTTTATCCAATGTCCAACAGTCTCTCTCCCAACGTGAGTTGGTTGTGTATCGAACTCATGACCTATGCTCTAATACCACTTGTTGGGAATCACGATTGTCGTTAGACCAAAACCCGCAGGTGTTTGTCAATGATTGCATTGCTAGAGATAAGGATCCATGAGAGGCGGTTAGTCCATGTCACGAAACACAAGGGGAGCATTGGTTTATCTAATGTCCAACACCAATAATATCATGAATCTAGCAGCCAAGGAGGAAAACAAACTTTACTTGTGATAACATTTCAAAGAGTTTGCATTTTAGTCCGTTAGAGATAATATTAGAAATAAATTTATAGATCGAATTACATAGATAAGTTGGTTTGGAATCATTGAAAGGAGAAGGTTTGAAGCATTTTAGGATCAAAGCAATAAAGGTTGCATTTATAGCCCCAAAAATGAACCTTGAAGGTATTTCCTCCTTGAGTACCTAGAGAATGTCGTTCCTCATTAAATCAAAGAAATCAAGAAACAAATCGAAAGTCCACCCAATAGGACTAGGGATTTTATCCTTAGCAAAAGATTCTAACACTAATCTAGTTTCATCCAAAGCGATAGGGCTACCCACCTTATGCAAGTCCTCCTCCAAGAAAATTTGAGGAAAGTTTTGAATAACATGAAGCTAACCTGAAATTGAATTTATACCTAGATCTTCGAAGAGGCTAGAAAAGTGATCCAAGGGAGAGCTTCCAACAAGCCCCTCCAGGTAATAGAAACAAAGGTATAAATTATGGTTGCCATAGGATCTCAACCAGTCATAGACAAATCTTTTTTTTTAAAGTATTTTTTCTTGATAATGTGATTCCATAGGCCAGAACCATTCATATCTCTCCAAAGGCTCTTCATAAAGAGAGCTAAGCTATTCTAATTTAAGTTTTTGAAACCTCAACCCCCTAGGATCTTAGGTTGAGATAAAATATCCCATTTTTCCAAATCAAAACCTACCCTTTCCTTATTACCAAACCAGAGGAAATTAAACAATCTTTGACAAATCTTCCTGATAATGGATTTCAAGATTTTAAAGAGAGCTAACCAGTGCACTAGAATACTCTCCAAAAAATAGTTTAGTAGAATCATTCTACCTCCTAGAGATAGCCACCTCTAACTTCAGTTTCTAATTTTTTCTTTCTATCATCTTAATTAACTAATACCAATCTTCCCAGTGGAAACAAATCGGTTTCAAGTGAAAACCCAAATATATAAATCCATTTTTGAGAGATTCCACTTTAAAGAGCAGGAAAAAAATGATGGAGGGTATGGTCTCATCTGAAGATCTATTATGGAGGAAAGAATATTTTTGGTTGTTGACTCCATACCCGATGCATGGAAAAAAGAAGTGATTATTCTATGAAAGATAACCCATTCAACATCCCTAACTTCCCTAACTTCTCGAAATAGCAACGCATCATCCCCTAAAAGTAGAAGAGTAATAACATAGAATTGATCACCTTGACCCCTTTAATAAGACCATATTCTTTTGCTCTGGTGATAATTCTACTTAGACCTTACATGACAAGAATTAATAACAGAGGAGATAGAGGGAAACATTTCTCAAACGTTTGGTATAGGTGAAGAAATTTGTCATAGAGCCATTTACAAGCACTGAGAAATTTGCAGATTTTACACAACCCATAATCCAGTTAGTGACCCTCAAGTCAAGGCCAATATGGAGTAGTAAAATCTTGAGGAAGTCCTAATTTAGTCTATCATATGCTTTAACCATATCCATTTTTAGTATCATAACATTAAGTTTTTTAGTTTTGATGGTATGGATGGACTCTTGAGCCACACCAATTGTTGGGAGTCATTATTGTCGTTAGACCAAAACACATAGGTGTTAATCAACGTTTGCATCACCAGAGATAAGGTTCCACGAGAGGCGGTTAGTCTATGTCACGAAACACACAAGGAGCATTGGTTTATCCAATGTCCAACAATCTACCCCCAACGTGAGTCGGTTGTGTATCGAACTCGTGACCTATGCTTTGATACCACTTGTTGGGAATCACGATTGTCGTTAGACCAAAACCCGCAGGTGTTAGTCGATGATTGCATCGCCAGAGATAATGATCCATGAGAGGCGGTTAGTCCATGTCACAAAACACAAGGGGAGCATTGGATTATCTAATGTCGAACACCAATAAGATCGTGAATTTGGTAGCCAAGGAGGAAAACAAACAATCCTAGTGATAACATTTCAGTGAGTTTGCATTTTAGTCCGTTAGAGATAATATTAGAAATAAATTTATAGATCCAATTACATAGATAAATTGGTTTGGAATCATTGAAAGAAGAAGGTTTGAAGCATTTTAGGATCAAATCAATAAAGGTGGCATTTATAGCCCCAAAAATGAACCCTGAAGTTATTTCCTCCTCCACTACCTAGAGAATGTCGTTCCTCATTAAATCAAAGAAATCAAGAAACAAATCGAAAGTCCACCCATCAGGACTATGGATTTTATCCTTAGCAAAAAATTCTAACACTAATATAGTTTCATCCAAAACGATAGGAATACCCACCTTATGCAAGTCCTCCTCCAAGAAAATGTGAGGAAAGTTTTGAATAACATGAAGCTAACCTGAAATTGAATTTATACCTAGATCTTCAAAGAGGCTAGAAAAGTGATCCATGGAAGAGCTTCCAACTAGCCCCTTCAGGTAATAGAAACAAAGGTATAAATTATGGTTGTCATAGGATCTCAACTAGTCATAGACAAATCTTTTTTTTTTAAGTATTTTTTCTTCATAATGTGATTCCATAGGCCAGAACCATTCATATTTCTCCAAAGGCTCTTCAAAGAGAGAGCTAATCTAATCTAATTTAAGTTTTTGAAACCTCAACCCCCTAGGATCTTAGGTTGAGATAAAATATCCCATTTTTCCAAATCAAAACCTACCCTTTCCTTATTACCAAATCAATGGAAATTAAACACTCTTTGACGAATCTTCCTGATAATAGATTTCAAGATTTTAAAGAGAGTTAACCAGTGCACTGGAATACTCTCCAAAAAATAGTTTAGTAGAATCATTCTACCTCCTAGAGATAGCCACCTCTCTTAATTAAATAATACCAATCTTCCGAGTGGAAACAAATCGGTTTCAAGTGAAAACCCAAATATGTAAATCCATTTTTGAGAGATTCCACTTTAAAGAGCAGGAAAAAAATGATGGAGGGTATGGTCTCATCTGAAGATCTTCTGGAGGAAATAATATTTTTGGTTGTTGACTCCATACCCGATGCATGGAAAAATGAAGTGGTTATTCTATGAAAGATAACCCATTCAACATCCCTAACTTCCCTAACTTCCCCAAATAGCAACACATCATCCCCTAAAAGTAGAAGAGTAATAACAAAGACTTGATCACCTTGACCCCTTTAATAAGACCATATTTTTTTTCTCTAGTGATAATTCTACTTATAACTTATATGAAAAGAATATATAACAGAGGAGATGGAGGGAAACCTTTCTCAATCATTTGGTATAGGTGAAGTAATTTGTCATAGAGCCATTTACAAGCACTGAGAAATTTGTAGATTTTACACAACGCATAATCTAGTTAGTGACCCTCAAGTCAGGACCAATATGGAGCAGTAAAATCTTGAGGAAGTCCTAATTTAGTCTATCATATGCTTTAACCATATCCATTTTTAGTATCATAGCATTAAGTTTTTTAGTTTTGATGGTATGGATGGACTCTTGAGCCACACCAATTGTTGGGAGTCATGATTGTCGTTAAACTAAAACACGCAGGTGTTAGTCAACATTTGCATCACCAGAGATAACGGTCCACGAGAGGCGGTTAGTCCATGTCACGAAACACACAAGGAGAGTTGGTTTATCCAATGTCCAAAAATCCCCCCCCCAACGTGAGTCGATTGTGTATTGAACTCGTGACCTATGCTCTGATACCACTTGTTGGGAATCATGATTGTCGTTAGACCAAAACCCGCAGGTGTTAGTCAATGATTGCATCGCTAGAGATAAGGATCCATGAGAGGCAGTTAGTCCATGTCACAAAACACAAGGGGAGCATCTGTTTATCCAATGTCCAACACGAATAACATCGTGAATCTGGAGGTCAAGGAGGAAAACAAACTTTCCTAGTGATAACATTTCAGAGAGTTTGCATTTTAGTCTGTTAGGGATAATATTAGAAATAAATTTATAGATCCAATTACATAGATAAATTGGTTTGGAATCATTGAAAGAAGAAGGTTTGAAGCATTTTAGGATCAAAGCAATAAAGGTGGAATTTATAGCCCCAAAAATGAACCCTGAAGTTATTTCCTCCTCCACTACCTAGAAAATGTCGTTCCTCTTTAAATCAAAGAAATCAAGAAACAAATCGAAAGTCCACCCATCAGGACTAGGGATTTTATCCTTAGAAAAAGATTCTAACACTAATCTAATTTCATCCAAAGCGATAGGGCTACCCACCTTATGCAAGTCCTCCTCCAAGAAAATGTGAGGAAAGTTTTGAATAACATGAAGCTAGCCTGAAATTGAATTTATACCTAGATCTTCGAAGAGGCTAGAAAAGTGATCCTTTGCAACCTTCTCCAAATCCACTTGTGAGCTACATTTTTTATCATCAACAACCTTTATGTCCCAAATAGAGTTCGTAACTCTCCTAGAGTTTGCAAATTTATGGAAGAGTTTGGTGTTTCCATCTCCTTCCTTAACCCATATAGTTCTACTTTTCAGTTGACATTCCTCCTCGTCAGCTTTGAGTAATTGATATTTTCTCTATTCTAGCTTACAAATAAACTTTTTCACTTCATTAGGGAAAATCAAGTAGATATAGGATTTAAAGGTGGTACCATACTCTAATTCTATGTAGCTCAACACCTGCATTTGCTCAAGTTTATTTTCTTTTCCTAGATTTTAACTTGCTTTTTGAGTTCCTTTATTTTGATGACCCAAGATTCCATAATAGAGAACGAGGGTCCAACTGGCAACTCCTTCCAACAGGAATTAACCAAAGAGACGAAGAAGTCATCTTTTATCCATGAGTGATTGAAATTGAAAGGAAACTTGGTGGGGGCAACTTTAAAATCCAATTGAAGGAGGATGGGAAAATGATTAGATATGCCTTTTATACAAATCCAACACTAAAATTTTCCCATCCTAACAACCAAGGGCTCAAAAATTAGAAAACGATCCATCCTTTTAACAATCTCATGATTCCACGATAACCCATTCCTCTAGGTTGGGGCTAGAGGGATTGGACAAACATCAATGAGGTTGGAATTTTGAATTAGCTGAGAGAAGACTAGGGAAAGTGAGTCAGTCTAAGCAGTGGTCGCCAGAAAATCACTATCATAGGTGGTGAAATTCAAGTCCACATCTAAAATGAGAGAGTGTTCCAATAACAAACAACTAGCCTATATTTGTCTTCAAAACACCTCTCTATCCTCATACTGTCACACGGAATCTGTCAAGGGTGCGGACACGACTGACCTTCCTAGAAGTCTAAGACTTTCTAATGACAAACAAGACAAAATGGAGTGATCTTTCTCTAAATACACCTTTTACAACATGAAAACTACAAGTGTTTAGGCTTACCTTATTCCAAAACGCTGTTGTTGAAGTCCGTTCTTGACGATCCGGATGAGCTGCTCCTTCAAGTCAATTCCTGCAACCACAAACAATCAAACAATTACCAAGCACTTGCATTTCATATAATAAAACATATATTCAACATGCAGACCAAGGAACACATGAAATAACTCATTAACACAAGCTATTGAGAAAAATAAACCAGTTTGTATTAATAACGAAACAAAGAAACTCTTACAACCTGGCCTTGGTGTTGTGCAAGTTCCTCCCAGGGTCCATCAAGGGTTTTCCTCTACTTTGACAAAGCTCACCCTCTCCCAAGTAGAATCAAGTGAAGACAATCTCTCCTCACAAAGGTTCTAATGGAAGACCTAAATCCTGCAGCATTTACCCAAAGAAAATGTATAGCTCCAACCTCCTCTCCTTCTGGCTCAATGCCTTTATTTATAGTGCTGTAAAGAGGTTATTCAGGTCCACTATCAATGGGATCATCCCCCTCTTTGGGTGGGATAGCTCCCTTATTGATGGGATAAGTTCCCCCTTAATAGAGATACATGAACCAACTGGAGGCGCATCCATTTCATCAAACCGACCTCTAGAATGTTCTAGAAGTAACCACAAGTAACTTTTTCAAGATAAAACTCGCGCATTTTGCCTTTTACAGAGGGACGCACCTGTCCCTCAACATACAGAGCGTCCATGGACGCAGATTTTGTGAACATGGTCAGCGTCCCCGCAGGTAAGGCTAGAGAGAACCTGCGACCCCAGAGATAAACATAGTTTTTACAAGACTTTCTCTCTTCTTTGAGTTTGAGATGGATAACAGAGGCATGAGACTTGCCTAAGAGGGTAGCATGACTGTTGATTTGAGCCATACTAACTGTAAGTAGTCAAGGTGACATTTTTTAGTGTAACAGATTGCCCCCTAAAGTGCGAAGCCTGGAATAGAATAGGGTTTTGTAATTCTAGGAAGGGTGAAGCGCTTTATCATTTCAAGGATTGTCTTGTGGATGGCCTGGTTGGAACCTGCAATTTTCAACACAAAATACATGGATAAGATTATATCATCACTGAGGTAGGCATTCCCATACTCAGATTCAAAACTTTAACTAATGGACTAACTATTCTGATACAGGAATGATCTTGCAGTACATCATTTTTATAGACTTTTGTAGACACAGTATGGACGCAGCCATCTGTTTATGATTAGTCTACATAGATAATGAATACAAAACTCCTCGCAGCCTGGATGGTAGAAACTAGATCCAGGGTCTTCACTTCTACTTCCCGAATTGGTACGATTCTAGCCATGTGATTAAATGATTCGATGTCGAACATGTTAGAAACCACTTGATTACCAGTTGATGATATAAACTGTTAACAAGCGTGAGAGAAACCACCAGTAATGTCAATGGTTCTCAAAGTACCAAGTACAACCCGTGAAATGTGAATAGATGTTTTGATGTCGAACACTTCACGGAATCCTTTGATCGAAAGTCAATGATGTAAACTGTCGTCAAAGGCGAGAAACCTGCCATTGATGCATGCAGACTTCAAGGTACTGTCGATTCCTAAGTCATATTTCTAGATAATGTGTCGGTGTCGATAGAAAGCGACCCGTTGCAGGCAAGCCCACAACACGAAATCATTGTTCAAGTTGAAGAAATGTTGCTGTAAGGACTGACTCAGGGATGGTCAAATGGATGACAAGTATTTTGCAGATGAAAGTTTTTCTTGCAGACCTCTTGAACACATAACGACACAACAGATGGCTTGGTGACGAATAACTCAAAGTTAATCCCCGGAACCCGGTTAAAGACTTTCAAAGTGGTTTGATCAACTATGAGGTGAAAGATTTCCCAACCCAGGTGAATGAAAAGTGTCGTGTTCAAGAGTGGTAATAAAGTTTCTTTTGAGACAAAAGGTAACAAACAGGTTCATTCTTCTCTCTTTTCCCCCACCATTTCTGGCAAGTACCTCTTTATTTTTAACAAGCTTGAGGAGGATAACATATGCTTGATTATAAGCTCATCCTTTGGACGAGTCCAACCTAGTTTAAATTCGAACCCTAGGAAGGAGTGGTTCGTTCCTGTTTGTAATTGAACAGGTCCTCTACTGTAAAAGTTTAACGAGTCCAGTATAGGAGAAACTCGACGTTTTTCAATTTTAGAGAGTCTGAAAAAACTAAAGGAGACTCCACGTTGAACTTTTTCGTACATTTGTGTCCCTCAAGCCCGAAAAAGTATAAAATAATACCTGGGGGAACCGCTTGATCTTGCGACCAAGGAGTACTTTCATAATAGTGTCGTTGACCTGAAAAGTAAAAAGCGATCAAGGACACGTCGTTTTATTTCCTTATCGAGTTTGAAACGACAAAAACCCGGCAATCTTTTCCTGATTTTGCGGTCAGAAAAGAGCTAAAAGGGGACCGTCTTTTAATTCCGTTTTAACGAGTGTAAAAGAAACACTCGGCAATCTTTTCATGTTTTAAGAGTCTGAAAAGGGCTTAAAAGAGAACTCCAAGGTTTCACTTTTTCGTAAGTTTTAACGAGTTCGAAAAAGGGATAAAAATGTACTCATGGTTTTCACTTTTTCGTAAGTTTTTAATGAGTTCGAAAAAGGGATAAAAATGTACTCATATGACCGACTTTCAATTTAATTTACGAGCAGGAAAAGACGGAAAGAACTCGGCATTTTCATTTGTTTTACGAGAATGAAAAAATAGCAAAATAATCTCGGCATTTTCATGAGTTTAACGAGTTTTGAAAATAACTAAAATTGACTCGAGATAGGTTTCATTTTTACAAAAGCTTGAAATAGACAAAAACTATGCTTCAAAGTAGTTTCATTTTTACTCAAGCTTGAAACAGAGAGAAAATTGTGCTTGATGCCCCCTAAGCATAACTGCTAGAGCGCATGCCCCCCCTGCTTCATTTCATTCAACTAAGGTGGATGAAATGAAGGTTCAAGAACGAGATCATTTGAAAGACTCGACCTAAAACTGTAAGAAAATTATGCAAAAACTGAAATAACTAACCTAAACGTACAACCTAACATCTATGAGGTCTAGTCAAACTCTCGACTCAATTAGAGGAGGATTTGTTTCATTTTTTGACGAGCTTGACACAGGAAAAGAACTATGCTCGGATTCAGTTTCATGTTTATGCAAGCTTGAAACGAAAAACTATGCTTGTTAAAAGTTCACATGCCCCCAGCATAATGTTGCAAAATAAGGTACATGCCCCCCAAGCTTCATTGCATTCAATGAGGTGGATGGAATGAAGCTTTACTTTCAAGATCTTGGAAAGACTTGTGGGAGTTGTTTCATTTTTTAATGAGCTTGACACAAGACAAGGAACTATGCTCATGACTACTCTCTACAATCTACCTACTTAACCTACCCTTGTTTCATTTTTTAATGAGCTTGACACAAGACAAGGAACTATGCTCATAACTACTCTACAATCTGCCTACTTAACCTACCCTTGTTTCATTTGTTAACGAGCTTGACACAAGACAAGGAACTATGCTCAAAAATTTCGCATGCCCCCAGTTTAATGATGCGAAATGAGGTACATGCCCCCCAGGCTTTATTGCATTCAACCGGCTGGATGAAATGAAGGTTTACTTTCAATATTTAACTTGAAAAGGGAGTTGTTTCATTTTTAAGGAGGTTGACACAAGAAAAGAACTATCCTCATACCTGATTCATTTTTTAACGAGGTTGACTCAGTAACAGGAACTATCCTCAAACCTGATTCATTTTTTAATGAGGTTGACTCAGTAACAGGAACTGTCCTCAAACCTGATTCATTTTTTAATGAGGTTGACTCAGTAACAGGAACTGTCCTCAAACCCTACTTTTTACAGTCTACCTACATAACCTAAAATCTACCTGATTCATTTTTTAATGAGGTTGACTCAGTAAAAGAACTATCCTCATACTAACTGATTCATTTTTTAACGAGGTTGACACAGTAAAAGGAACTTTCCTCGGAACTCCTTGTTTCATTTTTTAATGAGCTTGACACAAGACAAGAAACTATGCTCATGACTTCCAGTTTCATTTTTTAATGAGGTTGAGACTAGAAGAAACTATCCTTACGTGGTTGACACAATAAAAGGAACTTTCCTCACTACAGCCTATTTATTTTTTAACGAGGTTGATACAGGAAAAAACTATCCTTGCCCATTGATCATGGCTTCCAACTGGAAGAAAGACATGTCAATGGACACACCTTGATCATGGCTTCCAAGAGGTCTTCATCAGAAGGAAGAATAGTTCTCTGGAAAGAACACATGTCAAGGGACTCAAAAGGGATAAGAACATCGTGTTCAAGTAATCCCATAGAGTTTTCCATGTCAATTACCGGAGCTAAATCAAAGGAAGATGAGCAAACAGTGAGAGGCTCACTTACATCGGTAACTGAAAACATGGGACCAGTTGCCACATAATTTACCCGTGGCGGGGTAGATACCACTTGAGAATCAGGAACATTTGAGGCTGTCATATTATTGGCAGTTGAGACAAGACTAGGGAACGAAAGCTGGTCTACAGTCACAATATGTCCATTGTGAGGGAAAGACATCACGCGAAAGAGTGTCGATACGACAGCTTTCATTGCATAAACATAGTCTCGCCCAAGGAGTAAATTGAAATCCAAGGGACCTCGAACTACCATAAGATCAATACAGACAGTTTTACCTTCCAAGGTAATAGAAAACTTAGGAAGGATCCCTAAAGGTTCACTAATGGTTCTGTTAAAAGCTTTCAGATTCTGCGTAATAGGCGCTAGCTGAGGGGAACCCAAAGCTTTCCAAACAGTTGAGGATAAAATACTAACAGAAGCACCTTCATCTACCTGAGTACGATGTATGTCCCTACCACCTGCCTTGACAATGATTTGGAAAGGGATGGAGGAAGGAAGACGAGGTTCTGTCAGTCTATTCCAATCAAAGGAAAAGACCTCAGTACTTGGAGGGGGTTCTGTAGAAACAGGTGAAATGCCCCCCGGCATAGAAGAATCCGATGTAACAAGAAGAACATCAGTGGTATGAAATTTACTCTCGAAAAGGAGAGTGTGATCGACCGAATGTGAAATTGAATCGACCACTTGATCAACTAATGGATCATCAACCTGAGTGACATGAGTTTCACTCTCCAATGGGAGAGTGTGATCGACTGTACTTGAATTTAGATCAATCACTCCGTCAGTTGACGGTAGGTTGGGAGAAAGTTTACGGTAACCAGTTGGAAATTCTTGCTGTGGAACAGTAAGGTTTTCCAACAATGTTGAGGCTTCATCCATGTGAGGGCAAATGTGAGTTTGATGACTCCCTTTGCATAACTTACAAGGAAACCTAACTTTACCCTTTTTCCCAGGAACCTGACTATCACTGGTTGATGGATCAATGGAAAGTTGATGAGATTTTTCTGACCATACTTCCAAGACCTTTGGAATACCAGGACAATTAACAAGGAAGTGGTCACCCTTACAAAGCCTGCAAGGGTATTTGGGTTTACGATGCATGTCGGAATTTTCCTCAACACAACTAACACTTACAGCCATGGTTGGTTGGTTGACTTCTTTCTTATCTTGCTTCTTTTTCTTCTTCTTCTTAGCCTCCTGGTTACTAGCATCAAGGCTTTTACCAGGCGAAGAGGAAGAAATGGAGGAAGAAAAATTAGGCGAAGAAGGTAAAGGGTCAACAGAAGGTTGGTGATGTTGAGATGGTGAACTCTGTTGAGGTGAAGCATCCGGTTGAGATGGAACAATTGGAGTATTTTGGGCCAACGAAGTTGAAAATAACCATATCGGTAAACCTATTGTAAATCCAGGTAATGACAAAGTAGCCATATAAGGAGGACCAACATTTCCAAAGTAAGGAAAAGTACTAGGATTCTCATTAGGAGGGGTTCCTAGGTTGATAAATTCCGGAACATTTGCCATTATATTCAACTTCAGTGAATTTTATTAACAATTTGAAACTAAAATTAACAATTCACAATTCACACCTAACAATTAAAATTCACAATTCACACCTATGGTCTCTAAAAGTAAAAACAAACAAATTAACACGCGCTATCAAATCTAGGAGTCAAACCACACACATACAGTAAGCTCTCCGGACCGAAAACACTAGTTGGTGATGAAGCCCAACCTCGCAGAATTCAGTACAGAAATGGCGGGTGGAACAGTTACCCCGGCAACCTGCTTAATGAATAGACCAGCACAAGTTCCTCCACTTTAACCGTCTCGAAGTGAAGTGAACCCCCCGGAAAATCCAAGTGAGTATAACCGACGTCTGCTCCAGGTACAGTGGGACCTTCCCTCCACCGTCACCTCGGTAGAACCCTAAATATTATGGTCACTAAGGTCACCAACAGTAACAAATACACCTGGGGGAACAGTCTAAACTCCGACAGCACGCAAGGGCAGAGTAGCAAGCTCAATCCCCTTACCGGCTCCTTGACAACAATCCAAGGTTTACCGATAAGTGACCCCTGGCTCCTCGACAATGGTTAATCCGAGGTTTACCGTTTGTAATACGTACTGTCTGGCGTCGTTCCCAACGAGGGGGGAATGATCCCCTCACTGGTTCGGACACGAGCTCGTGCTTCTCCTTTAAGAGGAGCTTTCCCAGAGTGCAATTGAAACAATTGGATTTATTCTACTCAAGATAAACTATCTGTTTGGTTTTGTAGTCTTGGAGAGTTAAGTACTCACCTACTCCAAGACCCTAGCCTAAGCTATGTTGGTGTTTCAGAGCCCTAGAAATGTAAAAATTACTAGATGAATTTTAATTAAGCGCTGTGTTATTAAGGCTGTTATTACTCAAATGGGTAAATGGAGATGAAACCAATGGTGTTATGACCCGACTCAACTGAATGCAATTGAATATGATAATGCAATCCTTTCAATTCGATGAATCCTAACTAGAGTAAGGAGAGAGTTTCCATTCACTTCCAACAATGCAAAAAATTGATCATTAAGAGAAAATTTAACAAATTCTCTAATGCACTAATTTCATCAAGAAAAACTAATGCAAATCAATTCCAAACCAATTTTTATTTTTATTTTTGTGTAAATTCAAATCAAAGAAAGATGATCTAAATCTACGATTGATTTTTCAGAATGTAAACTATGCAATTGTAATCTATGCACAATTCACATGAAAAGTATGCAAATGTAATCTATGCACATTTTTCATTCATATTCTGAAACTGAGAACTCTAATTATGCAAATGTGATCTATGCAAGAGAATTCTCAAACACAAGATGATTCTAATGTAATCTAAGAACCAATCAAGTGCAAGTCGAGAAAATTGGGTGAGAGTTCCAAAGATCAAAACATAAAAACACTCAAAGGCGATTAACACTCATACACAATTTAGCCCCCCCCGGCGAATGAGGGGGAAATTTTTTTGCAAAAACAAAAGCAAAAAGATGCAAAATTGTGAAAAGACTGAGAGAAACCTCCAAGTAATGACCAAAGGAAATCAAATTAAGAATTTCTCAAAAAAGAGACTCAAAACACCCAATTGATGAAAGCTAAAAGCAGGAATGCTAATGGAACAAGTTCAGGTGAAAATTTTTGACAGGGTACTAAAGGATCTGGGCAGAAAACACTAAGAAAAAACAAAATCTAAAAGCAATTAAAGCAAAAATGGAGTTTTCCTAAATTTTTACAGGAAGACGCAGGAAACCCGTTAGAACAGGCGCGGGCCGGCTCTGTGCAAACGGCAACAGCGCGTCCAAAGACGCACTGTGCAGTACTCAGAGGGTGCGTCCTTCTGGAAAAGTTAAGAAAAACCAAATCTAACTAAATCTAAAGCTAAGCCACCCAAATACTAATTCTCACAGTCAAAAACCAGAAAATAAAAATGATTTTCTCAGAGCAAAGTTCACACAAAGGAAAAGACTTTCACATTAATGGATTCCCCAGCGGAGTCGCCAATTTGTCACACGGAATCTGTCAAGGGTGCGGACACGACTGACCTTCCTAGAAGTCTAAGACTTTCTAATGACAAACAAGACAAAATGGAGTGATCTTTCTCTAAATACACCTTTTACAACATGAAAACTACAAGTGTTTAGGCTTACCTTATTCCAAAACGCTGTTGTTGAAGTCCGTTCTTGACGATCCGGATGAGCTCCTCCTTCAAGTCAATTCCTGCAACCACAAACAATCAAACAATTACCAAGCACTTGCATTTCATATAATAAAACATATATTCAACATGCAGACCAAGGAACACATGAAATAACTCATTAACACAAGCTATTGAGAAAAATAAACCAGTTTGTATTAATAACGAAACAAAGAAACTCTTACAACCTGGCCTTGGTGTTGTGCAAGTTCCTCCCAGGGTCCATCAAGGGTTTTCCTCTACTTTGACAAAGCTCACCCTCTCCCAAGTAGAATCAAGTGAAGACAATCTCTCCTCACAAAGGTTCTAATGGAAGACCTAAATCCTGCAGCATTTACCCAAAGAAAATGTATAGCTCCAACCTCCTCTCCTTCTGGCTCAATGCCTTTATTTATAGTGCTGTAAAGAGGTTATTCAGGTCCACTATCAATGGGATCATCCCCCTCTTTGGGTGGGATAGCTCCCTTATTGATGGGATAAGTTCCCCCTTAATAGAGATACATGAACCAACTGGAGGCGCATCCATTTCATCAAACCGACCTCTAGAATGTTCTAGAAGTAACCACAAGTAACTTTTTCAAGATAAAACTCGCGCATTTTGCCTTTTACAGAGGGACGCACCTGTCCCTCAACATACAGAGCGTCCATGGACGCAGATTTTGTGAACATGGTCAGCGTCCCCGCAGGTAAGGCTAGAGAGAACCTGCGACCCCAGAGATAAACATAGTTTTTACAAGACTTTCTCTCTTCTTTGAGTTTGAGATGGATAATAGAGGCATGAGACTTGCCTAAGAGGGTAGCATGACTGTTGATTTGAGCCATACTAACTGTAAGTAGTCAAGGTGACATTTTTTAGTGTAACAGGCTCATAATAGTTAGCAAGTTAGATAGAACTCTCCAGACCTCTAAGATGACCTTGCAAAATAATACCTTCTTTCGAAAAGAAAGGTCTAATTATAACATCATGTGGATTACACATGATTGAGTGACTCCTAGAGTGTCCCATAGCATCCATGGAGTAGATATGCCACTTAGGAAGATCTTATGGAACTCCTCCCTATCTTTATCACTTGACACCATAGTTGATTGAAAAGATATTACAAAAGGTTTGTGTATACCATTATGTCTACAGAGAGCTTGTTTTTTTGGAGCGCCTCAGACTCCTAGGATATTATAGGACATCAGGATCATGGCATACCTTCATTTGAAAGCTTCTCCACTCTATGTACCCTATGTTTTTTGGATATTTTGTGATCTCCTTAAAGAGCCCTCCTTGTGTTTCCCCCTCATAGGAAATCTATTTCTTATTATGCTTTTTCTTTATGATGATCACATTTGTAAAAGAGTAGTTCAGATCTGTGGAATGCAAAGTCAACATATGAGGAGATTGAAAGACATGTATAGGATAAAGGTTTAAGGGAATCTTATAGGAAGGGCCAATAGTTTGAGTACCAAAACTAGAAAGATCCCCTTCTCAAAGTCATAAACATGTTGAGGATTCAAATGGGAAGGAGACTAATTTGAGAAAGGATCGAGTTGAGGGTACCTTCCTGAAGGGTTTTTGAAAAGATCTGAGCTAAACAAGGATGCTTGAGGGGTGCTAGAGGTTATTAAATCTCGATTGAGACAAAAAGGAGAGCCTAAATGGCGTAACTGATTAGTAGGAATAACGTGTTTCTTACACAAAGGATGAAAATTTTCATGATGCATATCAAAAGAGGGATGTGAATAAGAATTAGAAATCGCAACATTAAAAGAAACAAACAACAAGTAAATAGTTGAATGAGAGGATTTTGCTTCAATATTATCCAGCATATTTATTTCTTTAGTAGAAAGAGATTGAATAAGCTTACTTGAGAAAGAATATGTGATGTAAGATTCATTCTCGAGGGCAAGAGGAGATGAATTAGAGCCAAAAATTGCTTTAGGTTCATGAGACCACTTTCCTTGTTATCTCTCCATAATGCATGAAGTTGTGGTACAAGGGGCCACCAAGGATTCATGCACAATGAGGGGACAAGAACCTTTCAAAGAGAGGTCACTAGGTAAAGTAGATTCACCTCTACATTTTGGCAACGGACCCCGCGTAATATCCATAACCCCGACAATACCAAAAGGAGGGAGATCATCCTCCATTAAACCAAGGTGAGAGAATATAGTGGTCGATGATATAGAAACCCCCCAAGAACATGAGAAAAATCAGGAGCCTTGTTAACCAACATCTCCTCAGGTGTTTTGCATTCAAAGTTTAACCTTGAAACATCCATGTTGTCTGTCGATAGATAAGATACCATGACATAGTCTGGGTTCTATAGCATTCACAACACTTATAGAATTTGGATCGTTGTTACAGAGTGCACAACCCAGGCCATTTTAGTTTGGCTACTAAATTAATTTATTTAAGGACTAAATCACAAAGCACAAACAAAGAGTAATTCAAGTCTGCTCATGAGAACACAAAAATGTTTCAAATGCTTTTTATTTATTCAAAATTTGTTGTTACAAATAAGAATACAAATATGAAAGTGGAGTCCTCAAAGTACTTAGAATTCCCATGCTATTACACAACAATACCACTTACAATAACCAAACGCCCTCACTGACTCACACAACAACCAATCATGCTCTTTGAAAATTATGCAGTGGCCAAGACCAATGACAATAAGTCAAGAGCTAGGAGCCTGAACGAACCAGCAGAAAACTGATAGCAAAAAGGAAAAAAAAGAAGAGAAAAATCCCATTTTCTTTTGTGTTCATGCAATTTATCCTCATGCTACTGACCTCATCGTATTTCACTTAAACAAATCGCTTCCCTTGTCATTTTCCTCTTGCCTTCCAGAATTGAGTCGATTTGTTTCCTCTTAGTATGTTGACAAACCAAATTTGTAACCTCCGTCTCATTCTAACAATGCATCTAGTAGGGGTTTTCTTGTAGCAACGTAGCTAAATAACTGTTGATTTCGGATGTGTCAGTAACTCCACGTAGCTCCACTTAAACAAATCACTTCCCCTGTCATTGTACTCTTACCTTCCAGAATTGAGTTGATTTGTTTCCTCTTAGTATGTTGACAAACCAAATTTGTAACCTCTGTCTCATTTTAGCAGTGCATCTAGTAGGGGTTTTCTTGTAGAAATGTAGCTAAATAACTATTGATTTTGGATGTGTCAATAACTCCACGTAGCAGGAGTATCAACACATGATCCTAGGAGCGTCAGTAACACAAAAGCAATCGTCACTTTGATAAAATGCAACTATGGGAGTAGCAACAACTACCAGTTGGGTGTATCAAAAACTAACATAATAGGTGCATCAACAACTTAAATCACATGGGAGTAACAACACTTAATATGAACTCAACATAAACTTATTTTTGGTTGATGAGGATTCCTTGAGGCCAAGGATGTTCCCGCATCAGACACCCTTGGTAAGAAAATATGAGCTACCAGCTCATGTGGTATTTCCTTTAGAGATTAAAATCCCTTGTAGGTGTGCTAGCTCTTGTTCAATCACCCAAGGCGCATCTTCAGATCACATATTCTTCCATTTGAAAAAATACTCCAAATACTCCTTATGGAAAGTCTTCTTTCCAATCCTGATGGGCAGAATTTTTTTCCACTTATTTGGCAGGTTTGACTGGTAACCATTCCTTCCACTTAGTGGGGATACCTATTTCTTCACTACCTTCTGCTTCACGAAACTCATATAGATCATATACATTGAATATCAAAGAAATATCCAAGTCTCTTGACAACTCCAACTTGTAGGTGTTTTCAATTTTTTTTGAAGAATTTTGCATGGGCCTATTTTCTTGTATTACAACTTGTTGTAGGTACCCTCGGAAATATTTCTTTCTGCAAATGCACCATTTCCAGTTCTCCTTCAATGAAAACCTTTTCTCTTCTTTTTGAATCTTCCTTCTCCTTATACATGTTATTACTCTGTTACAATCACTCTTCACCTATCCGTGTAATAGTTGCAAGTTGTATACAAAATCACTTGCATCAACACTCTTCATTTCCTCCAAATTTGGAAAATGTATTAGTCCACAACACCTTTTAGTGACCGCCCATAAACAATATGAAATGGACTCTTACCAATGGCTTTGTTCACCAAGTCATTGTATGCAAACTCTGCCTATGCCAAGACCATATCTCACTGGTTGGGATTTCAACACTCAAGCTTCTCAGCAAATTCCCAAGACTCTTGTTCATGACTTCATTCTGTCCATCTATCTGCGGATGATAGGATGAATTGTATAAAAATTTATATCCCATCTTCTTCCACAACGTCCTCCAGAAGTGACCCAAAAATCTTGCATATCTATCTGAAGTAATGGTTCTTAGAAACCCATGAAGTATCACTACTTCTTTGAAGAATAAAATAGCCACTTCAGTAGAATCACTTGTTCTCTTACATGTTATGAAATGTGGCATCTTCAAAAATCTATCTACAACAACCATCATTGAAACATGCTTCCTTTGTGTCCTTGGAAGCCCCATGACAAAGTCCATACTCATATATTCCCATGGTCTTTATGGTACTAGAAATGGAATATACAACCTTGTATTTTGACTTCTCCCCTTGGCTAGTTGGAAAACTCTACAAAAATCAACAAACTTTCTAACACCCTTGTTGATGCTACACCAAAAATACCTCTCCTTTACCAATGTTTCAGTCTTATCCATGCCAAAATGTCCACCTAGACCTCCACCATGTAGCTCCTTAATAAGATTCAACCTCATTGAACCTTGAGGAATGCACAATTGCTGATTTTTAAATAAAAACCATTCTTGGATATGGTAATCCAAGAACATGGTTCTGTCCACACTCCAAGGTGCTTTACAAGTTGTCCAAGCTTCTCCAAAATCAACATCTTCTGCATATAATTCCTTCATGCTTTCCAAACCCACCACTTCTACTGACAAAATGTTGAGTAACAACAATCTCCTACTCAAAGAATTTGTAACCTTATTTGACTTTCCAAACCTATGTTTCAAAAAAAATGTATAACTTTGTAAGAATTCAACCCATTTAGAATGCCTTTGATTCAACTTACCTTGACTATTGATATATTGTAATGCCTTGTGATCAATAAACAAGACAAATTCCTTAGGCAACAAATAATGTCTCCACTTCTTCAAAGCCTGCACAATATCATAAATTCTTGATCATATACGAAATACTTATTCTTAGCATCATTCAACTTCTCACTGAAGAATGTTATTGGTCAACCTTCTTGATTTAAAATTGCTCCAATTTCTGTCCCACTTGTGTCACAGTCAAATTGGAATATTTTATCAAAGTTTAAAAGCACTAAAATAGGTTTCTTTGTCACTATCCATTTTAGATCTGCAAATTCCTATCCTGCTGCTATTATACATTCAAAATTCCCTTTCTTCATGCACTCAGTAAGAGGTGCATGAATCTGGCTGAAATTCCTAATGAATTTTTGGTAGAGGCACGACATTCCATGAAAGCTCCTTACCTCAAAAGTAGACTGAGGTGTTGCCATTCCAAGATAACCTTCACCTTCTCAAAATCCATCTTCAAACCTTCCTTGGAAATAAAAAATCCCAAGTACAATAACTCATCCTACATGAATGTACATTTCTTTAAGTTGATCGGCAAATTTTCTTTCTTCAATCACTGCAACACTTTCCTTACATGTTCCAAGTGCTTCTCTTTGTTTTTGTTGAAAATTAAAATGTCATCTAGGTATACTACAACAAATTTCCCCAAGAATGGTTTCAATACCTCATTCATGAGCCTCATGAATGTGTTAGGGGAATTAGTTAGCCCAAATGGCATAACCAACCATTCAAACAATCCATCCTTTGCCTTGAAAGCAGTCTTCCACTCATCACCTTCCCTGCTTTGGATTTTATGATAATTGCTCTTCAAGTCTATCTTTATGAAATATGTAGCCCCACTCAAATAATCCATAATATCCTCCATCCTTGGCAAGGGAAATTGGTACTTGATGGTTATCCTATTAATGGCTCTAGAATCCGTACACATTCTCCATTCACTTGTATTCTTTGGAGTCAATATTGTTGGTACAACACATGGACTCAAACTTTCTCTTATCAATCCTTTATCAAGAAACTCTTATACTTGCTTATTCACTTCTTCATTCTCTGATGGATTCATCCTATAAGGTGCCTTTTTTGGTAAGCTTGATCTAGGAATCAAATCAATCAGATGATAACTACTTCTCACAAGAGGTAGTCCTTTTGGAAATTCATTAGCAAAAATCTCCTCGACTTCATCTAACAAGGATTTAATTTCTATTGGTATGGTTCCTAATTTCACTTCCTATGGCTTTAACCTTTCATTCCTCATGTACAAACTCCTTGGCTCAACACAACATGATATTGCTGTTACATGTGCCAATACTTCCACAACTTCCTACTGTTACAACTATATTTTCCAGCATTGGGGTGAGTTTGTACCATTGTCCATATTTCCTAAATTCATATGTATTTTCTCAACCATCATGGTGAACTTATTTTTCAAACAACCATTGTCTTCCCAAAAATATGTGGCATGTTTCCATATCAATCACATTGCATAGTACTTTCTCTTGAAGACTATCAATTTGAAAATTCACCAAGCATTGCTCAGTCACAACTACTTATTGTCCCTTTTTTAACTGTGAGACTCTGTAAGGATTTTGATGGACTAAACTCTTGAGTTTCAACTTGTCCATGAATTTAGTGGACACTAAATTCCACGTACTTCCACCATCTATAACCAAGTTACAACACTTTCCTTGGACTTTATATTTAGTTTGAAAACTTTCCTTCTTTGCCTTGGTTCTTCCACGGTCTTCTTCTCAAGCTTGAGCAACACTTTGTGAAACATCAAATTTTCTCCATGTTCTTGTTAAAGCACAATCACATTTTCTTCAGCAACAAAATCTTCATCATCTTGTGTCACTCGTATTTTGGCTTCACCTTTTCTCCTTGAATTTTCTGCTTTCGGGCATTCATATTTCTTATGTCCTTCAACTCCACAACAATAACAAGTAATTACATACTTTCCCTTTCAACTTCCGAGAATTCCTTTGCCTCTTCCAACATTATTTCCACCTCTACCACCATGACCACTAGTGGATTCTTCTTCATTTTCACTGCCTCTAGCAGTCCCTACCTTACCCCTATCTCTAAAACATCATCCTCTTCCTTTCTGTTGTGTTTTTCTATTCAAATTTTCCTCTACTTTCAAGGCAATGTGGTAGGCTTCATCAACAGTTCAGAAGAATGCATACCCATTTCGTCTTGAATTAAATAATTTAGTCCATTCACATACCTTGCGACTCTTTGAAATTATGGTTCCTTTATACCTGATCGAAGTGACAGTATGAAGAAATCATCAGTGTACTCACAAATATCGGTCTCCTTTTCTCTTAGATTTTGGACTTGTCTATACAAATTTTGCAGGTAATCAAAAAGCATAAATTTCTCCTTGATCTTTGTGACCATCTTCTTTCAAGGCTTGATCATTTTTAGTTGATTACTTGCTTTGTCTTTCTATAGCATTACCCACCATAGTGCAACATGACCTTTCAACTTATTCATGAAAAATTTCACCAAATTTGGATCCTAAACATTTCATACTCAAATTATCTTTCGATTTCTCCAATCAATCGATGAGCACATCAACTCTCAAATTTACATCATAACAAGAAATTTCAACTCTTGCACTGACTTTATTGTTCAAATATGAAATCAACCTCATTGTTGGGTCTCTCTCCTCAGCCTCCTATTCTTCATCGATTTCTTCTTCAGGCTCTGAATCTACCTTTGCATATCCATTTCTTCTATTCTCCAACTCTTTTATTTTTCGTCTTAACTCTTCTAGCTCTTGATTTCCTGCACATTCTCATCCTACTCTTCTCCTCGGTGGCATCCTTGCAAGTTGTAAATGTCTTAGATCTCAACCTAGGTTATGTGATCCAACTTGTACCTTCAACACTCCTACTGTGCAACCACCAAACAAGGTTTCCATATATTTTGTTACATGAAGCAATTTATGGTGCAAATCCTAGAATGAATCTCATTTTGATACCACTTTTATGTAGCATTCAATCACAGAGCACAAACAAAGAGTAATTCACATTTTCTCATGAGAAACAGAAAGGATTCAAATACTTTTTATTTATTCAAAATGCATTGTTACGTATAAGAATATATATATGAGAGTGGATTCTTCATAGTACTTGGAATTCCCATGTTGTTATATAACAATACCACACACAATAACCAAACACACTTGCTGACTCATAAAATAGCTATTTGCACTCTCTAAAAATTATGCAACAACCAATACCAATGCCAAGAGCTCAAACGAACTAACAAAAAACTAATAGCGAAAAGAAAAAAAAAAATCCCCTTTTCTTTCGTGTTCATGCAATTTATCCTCACATTGTTGACCTCTTTGTATTCCACTGTAACAAAATGCTTCCTTGTCACTGACCTCTGGCCTTCCAAAATTGAGTCAATTTGTTTCCTCTCAATACGTGGACAAACCAAATTTGTAACCTCTATCTCATTCTGTAAGCACATTTAGTAGGGTTGTATTGTTGCAACGCAACTAAACAACTGTTGATTTTGTATTATCAACAACTCCATGCAACAGGAGTATTAACATGCAATCTTAGTAGTGTCAGCAACTCGAAAGTAGTCATCGCTTTCATAAAATGTAGCTACATGAGTAGAAACTAGTTGGGTGTATCAACAACTAACATAATAGGTGCATCAACAACTTAAAACACATGGGAGTAACAACACTTATTATGAACTCAACATAAACTTGTTTTTGGTTGATGAGGATTTCTCGAGGCCAAGGATGCTCCAGCATCATACCACCACCATCCATTAGAGAAATTTTGAGGTAAAAAATGGGCCTCAAAGCAAAAATGTACAAAAAATATCAACTTTGTAAGAACCAATAGGATTCAATATGATGATGTCAATCGTGGGGGATGATTCACCATTTTTTGGGTAAAAGGGTAAAAAAAAAACTTTTTCAACTTGTATTTTCAACTTATCTCCCTATGATTTTACCCAAATTTTGAGTGGGAGGACTCGTTGGATGCATAATTTAGTTTTTCATCCAAGGAGTGCCCATGTTGCATACTTACGATGGACCCTACTACACGCAAAATGTGAAATACATGAAAAAACCTAATTGCAATCACATTTTTTCATGTATTTCACATTTTTCATATAGTATGGTCCATCACAAGTATACAACATGTGTACTCCTTAGATGAAAAATTAAATTATGCATCCAACAAGTTCTCCTGATTGAAATTTGAGTAAAATTGTAGGGAGATAAGTTGGAAATACGAGTTAAAAAAGTAGTTGTTTCATTTTTACCTCCAAAACTTGATGAAGTAATCTAATATTATTTTATTATTTCCACTATTATTTTATAATATTCCTTAGGAGGCCCATTTTAGACCTCAAAATTTCTCTAATGGAAAGGTTATCCGCCCCTAGCACAGGAAATCCGATGCTCCTAAAAATTACCACACTGAACCGCTCTGCTCTAAGAGAAAATAAAGCCTCTCTACCCCTGAATAGGGTTTGAAGGTCATGTCTCTTTAACGCCAGTCATGTTTTCTTCAAAGTCCTTCAAAGAAACCTAGAAGATTCCAATTTCTATACCAGTCGAGTACTTGAAAGCCTTTACAATCTTAGATCAACAATCATCTTTGAGGTGACTCATATGATGACATATCAAGCATCTAAAAGGGACTTTCAGAAGTCCAACCATTAGCTGAAAGAAGAATCCCCTATTGCAATCTCAAATTTCTTTGGAATACCCTAGGAAACATCCAACTCCACTAGGATCCACAAGACCCTTTTGTCAAAAGCAACCAGAGGCAAGTTGTCAAAATACACAAACCTACCAATGTTGTTAGCCATCTTAATAGTCATATAACAATTCCTAAGCTCCAGGAGAAAACCAGGCAGCTTAACCCAGAGGTTTTGAGACTTGGTCACTTTATTTTATGGAAGAAGAGTTGCATAACAAGAGAAGAAAAGTGGAATGACACTAAAACAAGGAAAGAGGTAAAATTTATTTATATTTGAGGATGATTTTAAAGGTATGAGATGGAAAAGGTGTTCTTTAAAGGAGATAGAAAGAATACAATCAGAATAAAGAATTTATCAGAGACAGAGAGATTATAAAATTTGAATAAAGAATTTATGTGAGAGAGAGAGAGAGAGAGAGAGAGAGAGAGAGAGAGAGAGAGGGAGAGAGAGAGAGAGAGAGAATATTTATATAACAGTAAAGAAGAGAGTAATAATGTAATAATGGTAGTTATAGAAAAATATTATTTTTAAGAGTAATTAAAAAATTAGTGTCAATGTATGACAGATTGAGATCGATTTACTTAAACTTTAAAGGAGAACTGAAGGGTTTGTGAATCATTTATATTTTGAGAAAAAGAAACTCAATAGAGGCATTATGAACGTGTATTTGTAAATTTTCTAAAAATTAACTATAGATACTTTTTAAACTAGTGTTATGGAAAATTTTCTCAAAGGTGTTTAATTTGTTGCACTTTAAAGTTTTTAAGCATAAGAGATTTGTATCCTATAGTGCTCTCTTATTATTATTAGTGTGATTGTGGATTTGTAATTATGTAGGGATTTCAAGTGTGAAAAGGGCATGTTGTATATTTGTGTGGTGTGTATAGTTAAGAAAATTTGTAATCTACAACAGATTTAGGTACCAAATTTCTATATCAAGTAGTATCAGAGTGGGAGTATCCCACGAAGGGGGTAGAATCCCGTTGAAGAAGTTCATTTCCACCAATGAGGTTATGGGTAGAGTTGAAGAAGAAGACTTGTTATATCTCCAGCTATATGTTGGGTGGATGTTGTAAGAAGGAATATTAGGGACAACACCTTAGTGATTATGGGTGGAGCTTGCTAAGAAGGTCAAAGAGATTTGAAGTAGCGATAATAAGTTGAGGAAGAACTAATACCTTAATGGGTTTATAAATTTACATGTGTTTTTATATTTTTTAAAAGGGTTTGGGAAGCCAACTATTCGAACAAGAGTTGGCATTCAATAAAATTGTTGTAAGATATTTAAGTGAAGAAGAATAATGGATATTTGAGAATAAAAAACCAATAGTGGGGTTGGGTAGAGATGTAATGATAGGATAAAAGTTGCACATCTACTAGGTATAGAGATGACTCACTGAAGAAGAGTTCATATTAACAAATATTAATAGAAGAAGGTCACATTAGAAAGAGACCTTGGATGGAACATATGATTGCATGAAGAAGATGAAAGTTGAATTAGAAGCTTTGGAAGTATTGCATAAAATTGAGAAAATCCTTGGTCAAGGTGAAGCCTTGAGAAAATTGGTGGAACAAAAAAATGCTTTGAGTGAGAACAAAGTTTTAGCTAGATGTGAATTAATTGAGAAAAGGTTGGGTGTGTAACATCAAGCAACAAAGCCATGCTGGATTAGGGTACTGGGTGTGCAGGGTGATGGAAAAAAAATGGATGAAGAGCTTAGAAAAATGATGTAGATGATAAAGAAGATGATGAGATAAAGGACAATAAGAAGAATTGATATGAAGATATTGAAGGTGATCGTGATGATGAGACTGATAAATTTTGTAGAACAAAGTACTCTGGCACACAAATTTTTAATAAATAAATAAATAACATTACATAAAGGGGTGAGAGACATAACATATATATAACCCCTCTAGCCTCATTTCAACATACAATGCGTTCTTTATCAACAACTCAAGGATAGTCACTATGAAAAGGCTATGAAAAAATGTATCTGGAATACAACACTTGTAGAATTAACTTTATTATTCTAGAAATAATACATCCTAGAATAACTTTGTTAATCTAGGAAAACTATCTAACTGATTAACTTAATAAATTTTAGGATTATGAGGTTAACATCCCCTCTTTAAGGTGATGGAGACTAGGGTTACTTTGGATTTTGTTTCCCTGCATGTTGCTTCCACCGAGATTCATGGCTATGATTCAAAATAAGTGCTTGTACCCTGACATGGAGAAAGGATATGAGACTATCACATGCATGGATCATGGTCTCTAATGCCACAATTAAATACAACATATGCTTCTATAACCAATTTTTATTTTCGTTTGACCCCATTGGGCACTAGTGGATGGATTACTTGCTGGTATTGTTTTCCTGTGTTGTTATTTTCCCCCTTTTTTTTACTTGCTTTGTATATTTCCAAGGTTTTTTTATAATAATATATGGTAGTCACGTCCAAAAATATGGGTGCCTTTATTAGTGATTTTTCCTCTTTCCCATGTCCCCTATCTCTTCTTCCCAATTGCATGTTCAGTCTTGAACACAATTGAGATGGAGGCGTCTCTGCCTCATGTATCCCCTTTGTAGGTTTTCCGACATGGGACTTCATGTTCTCCACCACATGCTACAATTATTTTCCATAGTCAAAGAATAATCTAAAAACTCTATTCCATATTTTTATGAAAAGCACTGGTGTGAAGAATTTCATGTTTTGGGTTAGATAATATTTTATATATCATCTCTCAAACAACTTATTCTATAAAAGTGGGGCCTACTTGTATTCTGACAGAGTCTTCAATTTGAAGGTAATATCATATTGAACTCAAGGATCCATAGGGATGCTAATGGAACAAGGGATACAAATGGTCCCTTTGTCTCCTTCAAGGATGCAGTGCAATGTAAGCCCACTATTTCATCATAATAGAATAAAAATATTCCAGACCCCTATATTGTAGAACAAATGGAGAAAACTCCAACAATGGAAGCAAACCCCCCTGAGGTTTCTTCCCTTTTATCTATTCTTCAATTTAAGGCAGTTATTTGCAGATTTAGTGGCTTCTAGCCTAAAACTAAAGATTTATTTTAGTATATTTTCTCCTTGTGGACTTTCACCTGTGACATATTCCTTTGTTCAAAGGGATTTTTACAATCCAATTTGAAACACGTGAGGAAATGGATTATGTTTTAAATAAAGGGCCTTGGTTTTGGGGTAGAGAAGAGCTATTCATTACTCCATGGTTCCCCAAGTTTGATGCCAACACTATGTTAGTTTCTGCCATGCCAATTTGGGTGAGGCTGCCAAACCTCCCCCTTCCTTTTTGGCATCATAAAGTCCTTGAATATATATGAAACACCTTGGGAAAATTCAAGAAAATGGATATGGAATGAACAAAAAATGGTCTATTCACATTTTTCAGAATATGTAAGGAAATTGATCTTAATAAATGGCTCCCAAATCATATAAAATTTGAAACATAATAACTTCCATTGGTCACAAGTTCTCGATTATGAGAACACAATTATGATGTCATGTGTGTTTTCAAACAAGACATTTACATAATACATGTCCATAGGCCAAAAGGATGGAAATTCTCAGAGAATATTCCTTTCGAGCATGAAGAAGAAGATATTAAGGAATGTCAACCTAAAAAATATGAAATGAAGAAAATGGACAAACAGAGAGACACACCGAATGTGGATGTCATGGTTCAGCCAGAAATTGTCAACATTCATTAGAAAGAAAATGATCATGTGGACTCTCTGACATTGGATGGAATCAAAGGCACAAAAAGAGCTCATTTCTCTAAGAGCTCAGTATTTGACAGAGAGGTCCCATAGGTGGGACAATATTTTTCTTTGGTTCTTGTTGAACCAAATCTTGAGGGTTGGAAAAATTTTCAAAAAAGGAAAATAAAAAAAGAAAACATTAGCACTAGTTGTTAAACTTAATTTTTATGTTTCTTTGTTGCTTCTCCTTGGCATATGCTTGGTGGTTCTTAGCCACCAAATGAAATGTTTTGTTTCTTTCTGTTCTTTTTAGCATCATCTTGTACTCTCTAATTTTATTTGCATGCACACTATGTGTGTCTACAAAATGTTATTTTTATACCATTTAATAAAAAATATGTTTTTTCTTTTCTTTTCTTTTTTCCTGCCAAAAAAAGCACCCCCTTTTAAACCTAAAATTTATTTTTATAGATGTTTTTCTTCTTTAATCTTTGTGAATTTTACTTTTCTTAACCACTTAGTGAAAATGTCCGAAGTTTGATCTTCCAATGGATAATGTTTTGGCTTGATGATGTTGTTGTTGATGAGAGTTTTGATAAAGTGATACTTGGTGTCGACAAGCTTGGCTTTATTATGAAAAAAAACATTCTTTACCATTTTTAATATTAATTAATAATCAATGAATAATGTAGTTGGTGTTTTCTAAATAGAACCACTGTTAGGAAACCAGCTCACAAAAAGATAGAAAAGATAGATCAACGCCTTAGAATTCAGCCTCTTCGAGGGGGCAACCTCCTTTACATTACACAAATGAGCAATTCTTGGATGATACAAATGACTAAACCTCCCTTCTATATATAGGAGTCTAAGGGGTCACAATATAATCAAGCCAACATAACAATAATAACATAAGGGCGCAAAAATAACAATAGTGGGTTTCTATGGGGCATACTAATAACAACATGGGGACAATAGGGGCACAATAATAACAATAAGGGATACAATGACAATAGTAATGGGGGAATCACTAATATTAGAAGGGCCTAACATGCCCCTCTCCTTCCGAAAAGCGTTGTCATCAATGCTTGAGTAGTTTTGGATGCTTTTGTATAAAATTCTCATCCTCGCATGTGGAATCTTCAGTGGATAAGTTCTTCCACTTGATGAGATACTCCGAAATTAATCGATTTGGTAGCTGTCAAGTTCATGTTTCTGTGACTGCTTCCGGTTCCAATATGATTTTTCCTTCCTCGTCAAGTTCTGGCAATATTGTTTAAACTGGGAGCTTGTCACCTATAACCTTCTTTAAACATGAAACATGGAAAACTGGGTGCACTCGGGAAGCTGTAGGAAGCTCCAATTTGTATGCCATAGTACCAATCTTTTGCAACACCTTGTACAGACCATAATACTTTGGTGGTAATTTATTATCCTTCTTAGCTTGCTTTAGGGACATTTGTTTATATGGTTGTAGCTGTAGGAATACCCGGTCACCTACATCAAAACTTCTTTTGCTGCGATGTTGATCTGCCTATTGTTTCATTCTATTCTACGTCAACGTGAGGTTATCCTTTAAGAGTTGGAGAACTTGTTGTTGATGCTCGATGTGATGCTCCACTACTTGAACCTTAGAATTTTCTCTTAAATATGATGTGATGGATGGTGGATGATATCCATAAAGTGCCATAAATGGGGTCATTTTTGTTGCAGTATGGAAGGAAGTGTTATACCACCATTCAACAAGAGGCAACCGTTTGACCCATTGTGTTTATTTATCAGATACAAAGCAACGAAGATATCCTTCCAAACATTTGTTTACTATCTCAGTTTTCCCGTCAGATTGAGGATGATAGGATGATCTATGAGCTAAATGAGTACCGAGACAATAAAATAATTCTGTCCAAAATTTTCCAGTGAAAATGGGATCTCTGTCACTTACAATAATCTTTGGGTTTCCATGTAGCTTTTGGATTATTTGCATAAATGCAGTAGAAACTGTACTGGCTTTAAATGGATGTGATAATGCACAAAAGTGTGCATACTTGGTAAGTTTGTTAACTACCACCATGATGACACTCTCTCCTTCGAACTTGGGTAAACATGTGATAAAATCCATTGAAACCTCCTCCCAACATTGGCTTGGAATGGATAAAGGTTGTAATAGACCTGGGGTCTTAATTGTTTCAACTTTATTTTGTTGGCAAACCAAAAATTCCGCCACAAACTTTTGAATATCCGATTTAAGGCCATCCCAAAAAAATTCCTTCTTAACCCTGTGGTAAGTTTTTAAAAATCCTGAGTGCCCTCCTAAGGGAGAAGCGTGCAATTCCATAAGAATATGTTGTTTGAGTTGGGAATTCTTACATAGGTATAAACGATCTTTGTACCATAACGAATCATTTTTCCAGCTAAATGTATTAGATGTACTGGGATCTTGTTGTTCCTTTCGAATGAGTGCCCACACTTCTTCGTCCTTATTCCATTCCCCCCTTGCTTCATTTATCCAATCTTGTTGGATAATAGAATGGCGCACAACAATGCTTCCACATCCTTATCCTTTCTTGAGAGTGCATCTGCCACAAAATTTTGCTTCCCTTTTTTGTAGATGATTGCAAAGTCATAAGCCAACATCTTTGTGACCCATTTTTGTTGCTCTTCAGAGGATAATCTTTGTTCTAAAAAGTATTTAAGACTATCATGATCCATTTTTACCTTTAAGTGTCTTCCCATTAGGTATGGTCACCATTTCTTAAGTGCATGTAATATTGCCAACATTTCCTTCTCATAAATATCTTTGTGTAAATACTTTCCCTTGATTGGACGACTTTCGAAAGCAATGGGTCTTTCATCTTGCATTGAAACAACACCAATTCCATTTCTTGAAGCATCACATTCCACAATAAAGGTTTTTGTTAAGTTCGGTGTAGCTAAGACTAGTGCTTGGCACATTGCCTCTTTAAGATGTTCGAAGGCCTTTGTTGCTTCTGGAGTCCATGAAAATGCATCTTTCTTCAATAATGTTGTTAGAGGTGCTGTTATTCTCCCATAATTCTTAACAAACTTGCGATAATACCCTATCAACCCAAGAAATCCTCGCAGATGCTTTATGGATGTGGGGATTTTCCATTCGTTAATGGCTTTAATTTTGCTAGGGTCTACCTTAACACCTTCATGAGATACAATATGACCTAGATATTCCACCTCTTGTACTCCAAAGAAACATTTAGAGCTTTTTGCATATAATTGTTTCTCCTCGAATAGTTTGAGCACCCTGTCAACATGTTCAACATGATCCTTCCAAGACTTGTTGTAGATTAGTATATCATCAAAAAATACTAACACAAATTTTCTAAGGAAGGGTTTGAAAATGGAATTCATCAAACCTTGAAATGTAGAAGGTGCATTAGTAAGGCCAAAAGGCATGACCAAAAATTCATAATGACCCTCATGAGTTCTAAATGTTGTTTTCAGAATGTCTTCAGTGTTCATTCTAATTTGATGATATCTTAAACGAAGATCAAACTTGGTGAAGTAAATTGATCCATGCAATTCATCCAATAATTTATCAATGACAGGAATGGGAAATTTATCTTTAATAGTGAGCTTGTTGATCTCCCTATAATCCGTACACATGCACCAAGATCCATCCTTCTTGTGCACCAATACTACTGGAGCATAGAAAGAACTTTGACTAGGTTGAATATACCAGCTTCTAGCATTTCTGCAACCATATGTTCAATTTCACTCTTTTGGGCATAGGGATATTTGTACGGCCTGATGTTTGGAGAAACACTTCCTGGAATAAAATGAATAGCATGATCATGATCACGAATAGGTGGGAGACCTTTGGGAGTCTCAAATACCTTGGAATGATTGTCCAAGACCTTTTGGAGATCTGGAGAAATAGATGATTTCGATGTGGGAACCTCTAGCAAACATAATTGTGCAATTACACCTCTTTGCTCCTTTTTTAGAAGCTTTGTCATACCATTAGAGCTGATTATCTTTCCTGGTTTCCCTGCAATACCCCTTAATTCAACTTCCTTTCCTTTTGCACATAATTTCATGAAAGGTTCTTGAAAATTAAAAGCTATTGTACCCAAGGATTGTAACCATTGGACTCCTAGTACAACATCAACACCACCCGTTGGAATGGAAAGCATTGGGCTATTCAATACATATTCTCCCATGGATAGCTTGATATTATGGCACTTTCCCGAGCAATTTATCGTTCCTCCACTTGCAACCATGTATGAAACCAGCTCACAAAAAGATAGAAAATATAGATCAACGCTTTAGAAATAAGCCTCTTCGAGGGGGAAACCTCCTTTACATTACACAAATGAACAATTCTTAGATGATACAAATGACAAGACCTCCTTTCTATATATAGGAGTTTAAGGGGTCATAATATAATCAGAGCCGATATAACAATAATAATGTAAGGGCACAATAATAACAATAGTGGGGTTCTATGGGGCACAATAATAACAATATGGGGACTACATGGGTACAACAATATAATAAGGGGGTTGTACTAATAACAATAAGGGGTTACACTAGTAGTATAGGGGCTTAACATGCCCCTTCCCTTCAAAAAGTGTTGTCCTCAACACTTGAGTGGTTCTTGATGCTCCTGTATAAAATTCTTGTCCTCCCATGTGGAATCTTCAGCAGGTAACTTCTTCCACTTGATGATATACTCTGAAATTGATCGATTTTGTAGCTGTCGGGTTCTTGTTTCTGTGGCTGCTTCAGGCTCCAATATGATTTTTCCTTCCTCGTCAAGTTCTGGCAATATTGTTTGAACTAGGATCTTCTGCAACTTTTGAATGAGTAGCCACACTTCTTCATCCTTCTTCTATTCATACCTTGTTTCGTTTATCCAATCTAGTTGGATAATAAAAATGGTGCACAACAATTCTTCCATATCCTCATCCTTTCTTGAGAGTGCATCTGCCACAACATTTCACTTCCCTTTTTTGTAGATGATTTCAAAGTCATAACCAAACATCTTTGTGACCCATTTTTGTTGCTCTTCCGAGGATAATCTTTGTTCTAAAAAGTATTAAATACTATCGTGATCCGCTTTTACCTTAAAGTGTCTTCCCATTAGGTAAGGTCGCCATTTGTCAAGTGCGTGTAGTATTGCCAACATTTCCTTCTCATAAATAGCTTTCTTGAGGGACATTTGTTTGTATGTATGTAACCATAAAAATACCCAATCACTTACATCAAAACTTCTTTCATTGCGATGTTGATATGCCTATTGTTTCATTTGATTTTGCACCAAAGTGGCGTTATCCTTTAAAAGTTGGAGAACTTGTTGTTGATGCTCGATGTGATCTTTCACTGCTTGAATCTTTTTCTTCTTGATATGTCCTTCTATATTGAGAGTTTTAGGAGTGGTAATTTCTTCTAGTGCATTACAAGATATGGTCGGATTCATTTCTTGATGCTCTATGTGATCTTTCACTTCTTGAACATTTATCTTCTTGATATGTCCTTCTATCTTGATAGTTTGAGGAGTGGTAATTCTGACCATTGCATTACAAGATATGGTCATATTCATTTCTTCTTTCTTGATGTGGTCTTTCATTTCTTGAACCTTTTTCTTCTTGATATGTCCTTCTATCTTAAGAGTTTGAGGAGTAGTAATTCTTTCTAATGCTTTACAACATATGGCCGGATTCGTTTCTTCTTTCTCTGGGGTTGGTTCCTAGAGTATATACTCTTCTTTTGACATTTCTTTATCCTTTTCTTCCTCTTCTCCACAATCAATGTAAAATAATTTCTTCTCAGCACACTTATGACCTTTAATGTATTTGTTATCACAATTGTAACAAAGCCATTTTTCTCTTTTTTCTTCCAATTATTGTGGTGTAACCCTTGTAGGTCGTGGAAGGCTAGGAGAAACAACACTTCCATCTTTATAGTTGTGAGAGGTAGACTTTCTTGTTGCCATAATTTTGCTTTCCACTTTGTAACAAAGCCCTTTTTCTCTTTTTTCTTCCAATTGTTGTGGTGTTGCTCTAAAGAAGGTGTTGTGCTTTGTATCCTCATAATGTGCTATAATTTCCTCTGTGAAAATTGACCACGTATCAAGTGGTTTATGAGAACAAAGCCCTTTATACCATAAAAATTGATCTTGTTCTAAATATGAAGATTCAATACATACCTTTTGTAACAGTGGTACACCATGTATATCAAAATATTTCTCCATCCTGTAGTATCCAATTTAGTGGATCCTTGCCATCAAACTTCCTCATCTCAATTTTTCTTGATTTTAGGAGCTCGATCTTGAAACGAATGTAACTCTGTAATTTCAAATCTCCAAGTTCTAAAATTTCTTCCTGTGGTAGCTCTCTAAGTTCTCTTTCTAACTCCACAAGTATGATCATAATTTTATTATCCAAGAAAGAGTTATGCCAAATTTCCCATGGTGACCTAATTATAGACTAGTTCAGTAGAGCGAACTTGTACGACGTGCCACGTCTCACTGTTTCGATTTCAGTACCTGAAACTAATATACAAAAAACTACATTAAGTTCTCTTTCTGAAACTTCCTACAAAATTTCAATCTGATGCTCAGAACAAAAGTTACGACGATTTTCCCCTGGTCACCTATTTGGAATGTAATTCGGGAGTCTACAAAGTCTATAACTTCCTCAGATCATATCTACGGAAATGAAGTGATACAAGATTTGAAATTTGGACCCGAGGTTCAGATCAATTTCTTCTTAAATGATTTTTTTTTTTTTTTGCTTCTGAAACGTCATAGAAAAAAGTTATAGCGAAAATGCCACGATGACATGTTTTAGATGAAATTTTGGAGCTTGCAAAAACCCTAACTTCCTGAGATCATATATACAAAAATATAGCCAGACAAGATCTAAAATTCGGATCCAAGGTTTAGCACGATTTCGTCTCAAATGGGTTTTTTTTTAGCTTCTGAAACGTCGCAGAAAAAAAATTTATAGTGAAAATTCTAGGATGATTTGTTTGGAGCAGCGAAACCCTAGAATCTAAAGCTTTGATACCAAATGTTATGAAACCAACTCACAAAAGGATAGAAAAGATAGATCAACACCTTGAAAATAAGCCTCTTCGAGGGGGCAACCTCCTTTAATTAACAAATGAACAATTCTTAGATGATACAAATGACAAGACCTCCTTTCTATATATAGGAGTCTAAGGGGTCATAATATAATCAGAGACGACATTACAATAATAATGTAAGGGTATGTTATGAAACCAGCTCAAGAAAAGATAGAAAAGATAGATCAACGCCTTAGAATTCAGCCTCTTCGAGGGGGCAACCTCCTTTACATTACATAAATGAACAATTCTTGGATGATTCAAATGACAAAACCTCCTTTCTATATATAGGAGTCTAAGGAGTCACAATATAATCCAGCCGACCTAACAATAATAATATAAAGCCACAAAAATAAAAATAGAGGGATTCTATGGGGCACAGTAATAACAATATGGGGGCAATAGGGGCACAACAATATTAATAAGGGGTATAACTACAATAGTAATGGGGTAATCACTAGTATTATAGGGACCCAACATGCCCCTCTCCTTCAAAAAAGTGTTGTCCTCAACGCTTGAGTAGTTCTGGATACTTCTGCATAAAATTCTCATCCTCCCATGTGGAATCTTCAGCGGATAAGTTCTTCCACTTGATAAGATACTCTGAAATTGATCGATTTCGTAGCTGTCGAGTTCTTGTTTCTGTGACTGCTTCTGGTTCCAATATAATTTTTCCTTCCTCGTCAAGTTCTGGCAATATTGTTTGAACTGGGAGCTTGTCGCCTATAACCTTCTTTAAACATGAAACATGGAAAACTGGGTGCAATCGAGAAGCTGCAGGAAGCTCCAATTTGTATGCCATAGTACCAATCTTTTGCAACACCTTGTACGGACCATAATACTTTGGTGATAATTTATTATCCTTCTTAGCTTGCTTTAGGGACATTTGCTTATATGGTTGTAGCCGTAGGAATACCCAATCACCTACATCAAAACTTCTTTCACTGCGATGTTGATCTGCCTGTTGTTTCATTCTATTCTGTGCCAACACGAGGTTATCCTTTAAGAGTTGGAGGACTTGTTGTTGATGTTCGATGTGATGTTCCACTGCCTGAACCTTAGAATTTTCTCTTAAATATGATGTGATGGATGGTGGTTGATACCCATAAAGTGCCATAAATGGGGTCATTTTTGTTGTTGTATGGAAGGAAGTGTTATTCAGCTAGAGGCAACCATTTGACCCATTGTGTCTGTTTATCAGATACAAAGCAACGAAGATATCCTTCCAAACATTTGTTTACTATCTCAGTTTGCCCATCAGATTGAGGATGATAAGATGAGCTATGAGCTAACTGAGTACCAAGACAAGAAAATAATTCTGTCCAAAAATTTCCAGTGAAAATGGGATCTCTGTCACTTACAATAATCTTTGGGTTTCCATGTAGCTTTTGAATTGTTTCCATAAATGCAGTAGAAACTGTACTGGCTTTAAATGGATGTGATAATGCACAAAAGTGTGCATACTTGGTAAGTCTGTCAACTACCACCATGATGACACTCTTTCCCTCAGACTTGGGTAAACCTGTGATAAAATCCATTGAAACCTCCTCCCAACGTTGGCTTGGAATGGATAAAGGTTGTAATAGACCCGGTGTCTTAATTGTTTCAACTTTATTTTGTTGGCAAACCAAACATTCCGCCACAAACTTTTGAATATCTGATTTAAGGCCATCCCAAAAAAATTCCTTCTTAACCCTGTGGTAAGTTTTTAAAAATCCTGAGTGCCCTCCTAAGGGAGAAGTGTGCAATTCCATAAGAATCTTTTGTTTTAGCTGGGAATTCTTACAGAGGTATAAGCGATCTTTGTACCATAACGAATCATTTTGCCAGCTAAATGTATCAGACGTACTGGAATCTTGTTGTAACTTTCGAATAAGTGCCCACACTTCTTCGTCATTCTTCCATTCCTCCCTTGCTTCGTTTATCCAATCTGGTTGGATAATAGAAATGGCGCACAACAATGCTTCCACATCCTCATCCTTTCTTGAGAGTGCATCTGCCACCACATTTTGCTTCCCTTTTTTGTAGATGATTTCAAAGTCATAACCCAACATCTTTGTGACCCACTTTTGTTGCTCTTCAGAGGATAATCTTTGTTCTAAAAAGTATTTAAGGCTATCATGATCCGTTTTTACCTTGAAGTGTCTTCCCATTAGGTAGGGTCGCCATTTCTTAAGTGCATGGAGTATTGCCAACATTTCCTTCTCATAAATAGCTTTGCTTAAAAACTTTCCCTTGATTGGACGACTTTCAAAAGCAATGGGTCTTTCATCTTGCATTAGAACAACACCAATTCCATTTCCTGAAGCATCACATTCCACAATAAAGGTTTTTGTGAAGTCCGGTGTAGCTAAGACCGGTGCTTGGCACATTGCCTCTTTAAGATGTTCAAAGGCCTTTGTTGCTTCCGGAGTCCATGAAAATGCATCTTTCTTCAATAATGTTGTTAGAGGTGCTGCTATTCTCCCATAATTCTTAACAAACTTGCGATAATACCCTGTCAACCCAAGAAATCCTCGCAGATGCTTTATGGATGTGGGGATTTTCCATTCCTTAATGGCTTTAATTTTGCTAGGGTCTACCTTAACTCCTTCATGAGATACAATATGACCCAAATATTCCACCTCCTGGACTCCAAAGAAACATTTGGATCTTTTTGCATATAATTGTTTCTCCTCCAATAGTTGTAGCACCCTGTCAACATGTTCAACATGATCCTTCCAAGACTTGCTGTAGATTAGTATATCATCAAAAAATACTAACACAAATTTTCTAAGGAATGGTTTGAAAATTGAATTCATCAAACCTTGAAATGTTGAAGGTGCATTGGTAAGGCCAAAAGGCATGACCAAAAATTCATAATGACCCTCATGAGTTCTAAATGCTGTTTTCGGAATGTCTTCAATCTTCATTCTGATTTGATGATATCCTGAACGAAGATCCAACTTGGTGAAGTAAATTGATCCATGCAATTCATCCAGTAATTCATCAATGACAGGAATGGGGAACTTATCTTTAATAGTGAGCTTGTTGAGCTCCCTATAATCCGGACACATGCGCCATGATCCATCCTTCTTGTGCACCAATACTACTGGAGCAGAGAAAGAACTTTGACTCGGTTGAATTATACCAGCCTCTAGCATTTCTGCAACCATACGTTCAATTTCACTCTTTTGGACATAGGGATATCTGTACGGCCTGATGTTTGGAGGAACACTTCCTGGAATCAGATGAATAGCATGATCATGATCACGCATAGGTGGGAGACCTTTGGGAGTCTCAAATACCTTGGAATGATTGTCCAGGACTTTTTGGAGATCTGGAGAAATAGATGATTCAATGTGGAAACATCTAGGCATAATTGTGCAATTACACCTCTTTGCTCCTTTTTTAGAAGCTTTGTCATACCATTAGAGCTGATTATCTTTCCTGGTTTCCCTGCAATACCCCTTAATTCAACTTCCTTTCCTTCCGTAGAAAATTTGATGAAAAGTTCTTGAAAATTAAAAGCTATTGTACCCAAGGATTGTAGCCATTGGACTCCTAGTACAACATCAGCACCTCCCATTGGAATGGAAAGCATTGGGCTAGTCAATACATATTCTCCCATGGATAGCTTGATATTATGGCACTTTCCAGAGCAATTTATTGTTCCTCCATTTGCAATCATCACTTGACACTCTGGTGCTGGATATAGGAAGCAATTCAATTCTTTTGCTACCTTACAATGAATAAAATTGTGGGTGCTTCCTGAATCAATCAACACTATTACCTTTTTCTTCTTGATTTGTCCTTCTATCTTGATGGTTTGAGGAGTGGTAATTCCCGCCAATGCATTACAAGATATGGTCGGATTTATTTGTTCTTCATCTAGGCTTTGTTCCTGGAGTATATCCTCTTCTTTTGACCTTTCTTGCTCCTTTTCTTCCTCTTCACAATCTATGTAGAATAATTTCTTCTCAGCACACTTATGACCTTTAGTGTATTTGCTATCACAACTGTAACAAAGCCCTTTTGCTCTTTTTTCTTCCAATTGTTGTGGTGTCAACCTTATAGGTTGTGGAAGACTAGGGGCAACAACACTTCCGTCTTTATAGTTGTGAGTGGTATGCTTCCTGGTTGCCATAATTTTGCTTTCCATTTTTCTTGCTAACCTGAATGCCTTCTCTAATGAATCAGGTTCCCAAAGGCGAACATCATGTTGGATATTATCCTTTAAAGACCCTATGAACACATCAATCCTATGCTCCTCTGGAATATCTTTTACCCTTATGTTCAATTTTTGGAACTCCTCAATGTGCTCCATTATTGAACCCTTTTGTTTGAGACTTATCAATTGGCTAAAAAAAGTGTTGCTTTTTGTATCCTCATAATGTGCTATCAATTCTTCCGTAAAAATTGCCCAAGTGATAAATTGTTTACGAGAGCAAAGCCATTGATACCATACAAACTGATTTGGTTCCAAATATAAAGTTTCCATACGTACCTTTTGTGTGTTTTGCACATTATTGAGATCGAAGAATTGCTCCATCTGTAATATCCATGTGGCGGGATCCTTGCCATCAAACTTCCTCATATCGATTTTTGGAATATGGTGAGTCTTTGATCCAACATTAGCGTCTATGGAATCATGATTAACATTTCTTTTGTTCTCATCATGAGTTTCCTTTAGTACCCTTTCACTCTTAGGGACCATTTCTTGTAGCAACTTATTCATATTTATCTTCAATTTGTCCATGTCTGTCTTCAAATCTATCTTCAAATCATCCATCTTAGCTTCCACGTCAATCATCTTAGCTTCTACGCATTTCTTTAAATAGTCCATCTTAGCTTCTACACCTTTCTTAAACCATCCATCTTAGCTTCTACATCTTTCTTTAAACCATCCATCTTAGATTCTGTTCCTTTTTGTGCAAGGGACAGTTGTTGCACTTGGTCTTGTAATTTTGATATATCATGTTGCATTTCTTCCTCTTCTTCATGAGTCATGCTAGAGCTTTCAGGTTCCTTACTAGGTGTTTGCATTTTCTTTCCTCGGGGCATCAGTTACCGATAATAATGCTCTACTATGCCCTTTGAATTCCTTCAAAATAAATTTTCAAACCAAGCTTAAGCAAAAATTTAAGAAAATCTACACACCTTTTTTCACTTTGTAGGAGCTCGATATTGCCTCTGATGTATCTCTGTACTTTCCTATCATCTAGTTCTGAATTTGTGATCTGTAGTATTCCTCTGTGTCCTCTTTCCAATGCCACAAGTCTGACCCAAATTGGATTCTCCAAGGAAGAGTTATGTGAAATCTCCCACAGTGACTTTCTTATAGACTAGTTCAGTAGAGCGAACTTGTACGATGTGCCACGAGTCACTGTTTCGACCTTTGAATCTAAAACATACATATAAGAAACTAAAGTCCGTCCTCTTTTTGTACCTTCTTACGAAATTTCAATCCGATCCTCAAAGATAAAGTTATGACGATTTTCCCCAGGTCACCTGTTTTGAATGTAATTCAGAAGTCTGTAAAAAGACCAACTTCCTCAGATCATATCTCCACAAATATCACGCGAAAAGCTATGAAATTTGGACCCAAGCTTCAGCACGATTTCTTCTCAAATGGGTTTTTTTTGCGACTTCTGAAACGTCATAGAAAAAAGTTATACCGAAAATTCCATGATGACCTGTTTGGAGCAGCGAAACCCTAGAATCCAAATATCGATACCAAATGTTATGAAACCAATTCAAGAAAAGATAGAAAAGATAGGTCAACACCTTAGAATTCAGCCTCTTCGAGGGGGAAACCTCCTTTACATTACATAAATGAACAATTCTTGGATGATTCAAATGACAAAACCTCCTTTCTATATATAGGAGTCTAAGGAGTCACAATATAATCCAGCCGACCTAACAATAATAATATAAAGCCACAAAAATAAAAATAGAGGGATTCTATAGGGCACAGTAATAACAATATGGGGGCAATAGGGGCACAATAATATTAATAAGGGGTATAACTACAATAGTAATGGGGTAATAACTAGTATTATAGGGACCCAACAGGGCACAATAATAACAATAGTGAGGTTCTATGGGACACAATAATAACAATATGGGGACTACATGGGTACAACAATATAATAAGGGGGTTTTACTAATAATAATAAGGGGTTACACTAGTAGTATAGGGGCCTAACAAACCATCACTTGACACTCTGGTGCTAGATATAGGAAGCAATTCAATTCCTTTGCTATCTTACAATGAATAAAATTATGGGTACTTCCCGAATCAATCAACACTATTACCTTTTTCTTCTTGATATGCCCTTCTATCTTGATAGTTTGAGGAGTGGTAATTCCAGCAAATGCATTACAAGATATGGTAGGATTCATTTCTTCTTTATCTAGGGTTTGTTCCTGGTGTATATCCTCTTCTTTTGACATTTCTTGTTCATTTTCTTCCTTCTCTTCACAATCTATGTAGAATAATTTCTTCTCAGCACACTTATGACCTTTAGTGTATTTGCTGTCACAACTATAACAAAGCCCTTTTGCTCTTTTTCTTCCAATTTTTGTGGTGTCAACCTTGTAGGTTGTGGAAGGCTAGGGGCAACAACACTTCCATCTTTATAGTTGTGAGTGGTAGGCTTCCTGGTTGCCATAATTTTTCTTTCCATTTTTCGTGCTAACCTGAATGCCTTCTCCAATGAATCAGGTTCCTAAAGGCGAACCTCATGTTGGATATTATCCTTTAAAGTCCCTATGAACACATCAATCCTATGCTCCTCTGGAATACCTTTTACCCTTATGTTCAACTTTTGGAAGTCCTCAATGTGCTCCATCATTGAACCCTTTTGTTTCAGATTTATCAATTGGCTAAAAAAAGTGTTGCTTTTTGTATCCTCATAATGTACTATCATTTCTTCCATAAAAATTGCACAAGTGATAATTTGTTTACGAGAGCAAAGCCATCAACACCATACAAATTGATTTGGTTCCAAATATAAAGTTGCAATACGTACCTTTTGTGTGTTTTGCACATTATGGAGATCAAAAAATTGCTCCATCTGTAGTATCCACGTTCCAGGATCCTTGCCATCAAACTTCCTCATATTGATTTTTGGAACATGGTGGGTCTTCAATCCAACATTAGATTCTATGAAATCATGACTAACATTTATTTTGTTCTCATCATGAGTTTCCTTTACTACCCTTTCACCATTAGTGACCATTTCTTGTAGCAACTTATTCAAATTTATCTTCAATTCTTCCATCTTATCATCCATGCCATTCATCTTAGCGTCCATGTCATTCATCTTAGCTTCCACGCCATCCATCTTAACTTGCATGCCATTCATATTAGCTTCCACGCCATTCATCTTGGCTTCATTTACCTTTAGTGAGAGTGAAATTTGTTGTACTTGGTCTTGTAATTTTGATATATCATGTTGCATTTCTTCCTCTTCTTCACGAGTCATGCTAGAGCTTTCATGTTGCTTACTAGGTGTTTCCATTTTCTTTCTTCGGGGCATTAATTAATGCTAATAATTCTTCACTATTCACTTTGAATTCCTTCAAACTAATTTTTCAAACCAATCTTATGCACTGCGGATCTTGAATATCTGAAATTGCATCTTGTGGTAGCCCTTTGAGTCCTCTTTCTAACCCCGTAAGTCTGATCAAGATTGGATTTTCCAAGGAAGAGTTATGTCAGATCTCCCACGGTGACTTGATTATAGACTAGTTCAGTAGAGCGAACTTGTACGATGTGCTACATGTCACTGTTTTGACCTTAGTATCTGAAACTGATACACATAAAACTAAAGTCCGTTCTCTTTCTGATACTTCTTATGAAATTTAAATATGATTCTCAAAACAGAAGCTATGACGATTTTCCCTAGGTCACCTGTTTGGAATGTAATTTGGGAGTCTGCAAAAACCCTAACCTCCTCAGATCATATCTCCGCAAATATAGCGCTACAAACTCTGAAATTCGGACCCAAAGTTTAGAACGATTCAAATAAAATGGGTTTTTTTGTGTATCTTTTGAAACATCGTAGAAAAAAAGGTTATAGCGAAAATGCCACCATGACCTATTTGGAGCAGCGAAACCCTAGAATCCAAAGCTCTGATACCAAATGTTAGGAAACTAGCTCACAAAAAGATAGAAAAGATAGATCAACGCCTTAGAATTCAGCCTCTTCGAGGGGGAAACCTCCTTTACATTACAGAAATGAGCATTTCTTGGATGATACAAATGACTAAACCTCCCTTCTATATATAGGAGTCTAAGGGGTCACAATATAATCAAGCTGACATAACAGTAATAACATAAGGGCACAAAAATAACAATAGTGGGTTTCTATGGGGCATACCAATAACAATGTGGGGACAATAGGGGCACAATAATAACAATAAGGGATACAATGACAATAATAATGGGGGAATCACTAGTATTCTAGGGGCCTAACAACCAATATCTTGCAAAATTTTGTGTAGCCAAACAATTTCACATGTTGCTTCCCAAGCTGAAATGCATTTTACCTATGTTTAAGAATTTTTCTTTATCACCTACTTTTTACAACAACAAGAAATTACTACTAAACCAAAATTCTTAGATAACCTGATGTTGATGTTCTCTCATCAATATCTCTTTCAAAGTATACATCTAAATATGCGACAAGTGTAAATTTGTTGTTTCTCTTAGAGAAGCCCAAAATATTTTATTCCCTATATGTACCTGAGGACCATTTTTGTTGCAATCTAGTGACTTTCTCTAGGTGTTTGCATGAATCTAGAAATAATGATGACATCATAATACAAATCTAAATGAGTGGTTTTCAAATAAATGAGGTTTCTAATCAATTTTCGATAGGTTAGACTATTTACCAACTCCCCCACTTCAAATTTTTAAAGTTTGAGGTTTTTCTCTATAGGAGTAAGAGAGGGTTTACAATATGTCAGGCTAAATTTGTTTAGAAATTATGTAGCATACTTGGTTTGACTAAGGAATATTTGATGATGTTGTGAAAATTCTACCCCGAGATAGTACCAAATTGGCCCCAATTCTATCGTTTTGAATCCATTTTGAAGTTCCTGTTTTTATTCATAGGAGTAAGAGAGGGTTTACAATATGTCATGCCAAATTTCTTTAGTAATTATGTAGCATACTTGTCTTGAATAAGGAATATTTGATGATGTTGTGAAACTGCTACCCCAATATAGTACCAAATTGGCCCCAAGTCTATCATTTTGAATCCATTTTGAAGTTCATGTTTCACTTGCTTGATGTGATCTTCATGATTGGTAGTAATGATTAACTCATCATCATAAATAACAATGATGACAAATTTTTGACCTTTCATCTTGAAATAGAGAGTATCATCACACTAACATTGATGAAAATTGCCTAAGCTATTCATCCATTTTGGTATAACATGCTCTAGGTGCTTGTTTTAAGCCATATAAATATTTGATGCATTTACAAACTTTATGCTCCTACTCTTCAACTTAAAATCCTTGAGGTTGAGTCATATAGACTTCTTCTTTCAAATCACCATTAAAAAATTCACTTTTCACATCTGTTTAATGAAGTATTCAATCATACTATGCAACCAAATTCATCATCGTTCTTATTGTGTTCTACTTTGTTGTTGGGATAATGTTTCTTCATAGTCAATCCCTTTTTTTTCAAAAAGCCTTTGTCCACAAGTATTTCTTTATACTTATCTACTTCACCATTATATTTATACTTAAATTAGTAAACCCATTTGTAGCTGATGGGTTTAACATTTGTTGGATAATCAACAAGTTTCCATGTTCCATTTAAAATTACTAAGTCATATTCATCCAACACAACTTACTACCATTCCTTCAATGAAAGTTATGGGTTCATTGGAATCTGAGTAACTAAGGAAGAAATTGATGGATTTAAATCTCTAGTCCTTGTTTTGCTTTGTTCATCTTCATGAACACATTGTAATAATTGTGTGAATTAGTATGATCTGTTCTGTTGTCCCTGCAGTGAAGTTACTACATTAGATATATCTTGTGTTGAAGAATCATCATCTAAAGAAGAGTTATTTTTTCTCAATCCACTTTGATTTTCTTTGAGGAATTGATTTGTCAACCTTCTTTTCCAAGTGACTAAGGAGATTGTTATGCTCTTTCCCTATTTGATTTTTTGTCTCATCAAATGCAACATCCCAACTAATAATAAAATTCCTATTATATAACAACATATTCCCTTTCTCTTCATTCGAATAATAAAGAATACTAGATTTCTTACTATGGTTTTCTATCATAATATTTTTTTCATTAAGAACTAAGGCATAAAAAGTGGAGCCAAAAGCTCGAATATGATTTAAAAGGATTATTACCATACAAAGCTTCATATGGAGTAATTCCATCTAAGGTTGGTATAAGAGAGTGATTCGTTAGATAAAAAATTGTATGAAATTCTTTTTCCCAATACATTGGGCTTAACCCCTTTAAGTGAAACATAGATTTGGCCATTCCCATCAATGTGTAATTCATTCTTTCCATGACTCCTTTTTGTTGTGGAGTATAAGAATTGGTCAATTTTATTTTTATTCCGTTTCTCCCGCAATGTTCATTGAATTCATTTGAAGTGAAATCGCCCCCCATTTTCTATTCTCAATGTGGAAATCTTTTCCTCGGTGGAATTTTCAAATAATCTTTGAAATTGTATGAATTTTCAAAGGATTCTAATTTCTCCTTTAGAAAAATCGATCCATAACTGTCATGGATATTCCACTAGACAATCTGTCATAATATATTTACTAAAATATATTAGAAAATCTGAAATCCGCACTATGATGGTTTATTTCTCCTTAGATTTATAAAATATTGTTTATTGTGTATTCATGCAAATTATGACTATACAAAAAATAGTAAATAGTGAAATAAAAGCTCACAAACCATAATTGACCCAAGATATATCCTAGGAAACCCTTTCAGGAGAAAGCCCGACTAGAGGGTGAGGTTGCTCTACTCCATTTCTCTAAATGGAAAATGGATGCAAGTAAAAAGAAATGAGGCTCATGGCATGTGGATTGATATATTAATTTTTCTCTTTCCCTATCCCTCTCGACTACTCTACTCATATATGGAACAAAATGCACTCGAATATAATGGAACTCTTTTTCCTCCTTGTGGCCTGGTTATAACATAGCTTGATAGCCTACCTGTGGTTAAGTTTGAATCCTTCAACTCATAATTATAGTTACAATATGGACTCATCTAGAGTCTTCTTCATCATGATCACATGGATAACCCCTTTTCCATGAGTAATGGGGGTTGACGTGGCATCCTCTCGAATTATGGTGGTCAAATAGAAAGGTCAACTTCTTAGTGGCATAATTTTTTCATATGGATTCTAATTAAGGTGATTCTTGTATTGTTAGAAAGGTATCTATGTGTACAATAGAAAAAGGAGGGGTAATGCTTAATCAATAAATTATACCAACAAAAAATTTTGTTTGATGCCTCAAACTGCTTCAAGAAGGTTTTAGATCCCAATTTGGCAAACTGTGCCCCGTTGATAAAAACAATCCTATGAGCACAATCCTCTCTTTTTTCACTCTTAAAGCATAGAGATTGATGAAAAAAAATACAATAATCCAATTTAGATCAATAAACACACCCAAGTCATCCTTTTAAGATTATCTATGAAAAGAATAAAGTATATGCATCCACCAAGTGAGGATTCCATAGATCAAAAAATGTCACCATGGATTATTTGAAAATGTTGGTTTGCTCACCATGTATTCATGAGATAACAATCCCAATTTTTTTTTCCAATAATACAATATTCACATCCTTCTGTAAATGGGACAATCATTTAACCATGTCATTTTCTTTTACTAAGGCTATGAAAATTCAAGTGGCCAAGTCTATAATTCCACAATCCTAGAGAGCTAGGAGATAAATCCATTGATGTTATAGAATATTATTTGTAAGGAATTATTGTTCCTTGTAACCTTAGAAGTTTTCCATCTTCATATCCCTTCATTATTGTTTTTAAGGTTTGCTTAACTATATTTATTGTGATCCATCCATATTCCATGTTGGTCTAATGACCTCCTCATCTAATGAGTACCAAGGGAAAACAATTTTTTCTTGAATTTTGGAACATCCCATACATTTGAAAGTAATATTTTTTAATTCTTGGAAGAGAAAATTGAACTGATCCTTTTCCTTGAGGTATACGACTTATGTCATCTTCTAAATAAATTGCATTGAATTCCATATCTTGATATGTCCAAAAATAATCTTTTCTATAGCACATATGTTGAGTAGCTCCTATATCAAGTAATAATATATATTTAGATTCTTTTCTTGGCAATTTGTTAGTGGCCATTAAATATACACATTCATTCTCCTAAGTTGTTGTGAATACATAATCATTTTTTCCATTTTCTACATATTGAGCTAATGTTGAAGCATTAGACTTGAAATGTTGTTTGAGGTCTTGTTTATTCTTTGGAAAATTCTCATTTCTTTTCCTACATTCCTTTTCCACATTTCCAATGTGAAGACATATTTTCCATTTAGGTTTATTCATTTCTTCACCTTTTTTAAAATGTTCTTGGTACCTCTAGAAGTATTGTTGATTTTGATCATTTTTTCCTCTTCCTTGGCTTCTTTCATGACCATGGCCAAAGTATTGATGTATTGCTCTTCCTCTATAATTGTCATTGGACCAACTTCACCATCTTGTTCTTTTATTATAATTACCTCTTCATCTTGTCTTGTATGAGATTCTTCCTCTAGTAGTTCCATTATAAGTACCTCTTTCTCTTATATTTTCATTTGAGAAGCCTCTCGTTTTTGAGTTTTCCATTTCATTGAGTTGATAAATATAAAATATTTTGATGATTTCTTTTTTTACCAAATGCCTTATCATGTTATACCAATAAGTCACTAAAGGAATCAAAAGTTTTATTCTCCAATTCATCAACCATTTTTATCATTTCTAGAAAATGTTCATAGAAGGATGACAAAACTTTCATCAGGATGGTGATCATTAGACTTTATTCCACATCTTTAAGACTAAAATTTAGGAGTTCTTGCTAAATATTTTTCAAATGAGATATGTACTCTAAAACATCTTTCCCTTCATCCATTTTTTGATTGAGAAATTTATTATGAATCTCAACCCGTTTTGTAACTTGTTGTGGATTAAGTATCAAACACAATTTTAAAGGTTTTCCATGCAATACAAGTATCAACTACGTTTTAGTATTAATATACAACGCATCGATGACTAAATATATCAACAGTGCAAGTTCCTTTTCATCTTGTGCTTCCCATTTTTCTAGTTTTCTAGCATCAATGGGCTTGATTTGAGCTTTGTCTCCATTCCAAATATCTTTCCAAAAATCATTAAATACTAATGTATTTTTCATATGACGACACCAAGTCATGTAGTTCTTGGGTCCTTCCATTTTTTCTGATTCAACAAATAGATTGGCTAGTTTTGACATGGTGAATTATTTATCAAATTTTCATGATCAAGAAATTGAATACTATAATGCATAAGAGACACTACACACACTACAAATGAGTGCTATAGGGGCTTGGCCTTGGCCCTCTTATAGCCTCATGAAAAAATACATTGATAGAGTATTTCAATGACTCTTATCATGCCTGAATTTGAAATTACAATGCTTTAATATGTGCCAAAATTTCTAAATTTAACGAAATGACAATCTCTAAAACAAGAGCATATCCCCCTTCAAAGTGAACAATTTGTTTAAAATTTTTATTACTATATAAAATGAACAAGTTCTCAATTCATAAAGTTCCTCTTTAAGCTATGAAAAAATTTAATAAAAAAATTTATTATATAACCCTTATAGCTCAAACCTTGTAACTTCAATTACATAGAAAGTTATATCCTTATTTTTACATAAACTACAAAATTAACAAATGAGTAGTTGTTTACTACAAATTAACAAATCAAAAAATTACAAAAAAATAAGGAAATATATCCAAAGGCTAGATTAGGCGTCACTTTATGATATATCTTCTTCATCATAATTCAATTAAAGAAAAAACATTATTGGTATAGGTTTGAATTATCTACACGTTTCCTACTCACATACACACATTGTCTTTTTTAGCATTGATGCCATATCTTTCACATGCAGATTCCTTTCAAACCACTGATCCAGGTGGATATTGGTGGCCACCCGCCTATTCCACTTGGACCCCCAAAACCATTTCCTTTCAATTTCCCGATTTCTAGTAAAGTTTATTGTTTTTGGCAGTTTTTTGGGTCTTGAACTTTCAGAGTTGTTTTGAGGCCCTAAAAAAAGGTTTTTTTGGAAAAAAGGCACACTCGTGGATTTTGGTAGGGGTCTTTAGTCAAAAGTTTTTTTCCTCTTATAGATCTTTCTAATGAGATATGATTTGAGTCAAACAGAGATCATATGCCAAAATTACGACCCTGGGAAGTTGATGTACCAATTAACCCCAAGGGGCCCACAAAATTTTGACGCTTCATCTCCTAGGGTTTGGTTTTTGGATTTTTAGGGTTTTCCGTTGTTTCTCAATAATAAAAAGGTCTTCAAGCCTCATTGTAACATAGTTCAAAAGGCATGTAGCCATCACATCTCTTCTAAGAGATAAGCTACCATCACTCGAGCTAGTTTATTTCCATTCTGCATGTAAATATTTTTTAGTATTTGTTATTAATGAATTGAAGTTTAGTTTTCAATGTAACTTTGGGTTTATGTTTAAATTTGTATTCCATTTTTTTCCTACACAAATATGGATTAATGGTATCAGAGTGGTCTTCTCTTCCTCTGTTTTTTGTGCATGTCCCCAATGAGGTTAGGGTATAAGGAGTTAAGACTTAAATTGGTTAAACCCTTGCAAGATTGGCCTTGCTGACCTTGAAAACCTCCCATGGAAGAAGAAAAGAAATATGAGGGAGAAATATATCCTTTCAAAATGGTACTCGAAGAAGCCCTTGGGCAACAAAGGAATTAGATGATGGATAAATTTTATGAGATCCTTCGACAGGTATCAATGGGTGAAGCATCTTCATCCGACAACTTCCTTAGAGGTTCCACCCCCTTTAAGGTACAAGTTAAGTTTGACATTCCTATATTTGAAGGCCAAATAGACTTAGATGTCATAGATAAATGGTTAAATTTGTTGGAAGGATATTTTTCAGTCCATTCAATAGGTAAAATATTACTTTTTCACTCCTCAACACTGCCCGACGTCAAGGATTAGTGGGAAACCTACTGTGAGTAGAGGGACGAGAAGGAACCCTCACTATTTTTAGTCGGACCCACTTGGAATTATTTTCAAGATGTTGTCAAGGAACAATATTACCTTGTTGGGAGCTATGAAAATAAGTACATAAAATTGACCACACTGCAGCAAGAAAGGGACCAGGATTTGCTAGAGTTCACAAATATTTTCCATACCCTTTGCACGAAGTTGGGTATCAAGGATTTTGAGCGGCATTTGGTACTCAAGTACCGAAACTTTCAACACAACTACATCTAAGAAGAGATGGAGTCCTTGGACATCTCCTCCCTTGGCGTCACATACTTATATGTTGTCAAAATTGAGCATAAATTTAAACAGTAGAAGCGAGACTTTGGATCTGCAAATCTGAAGCAGGGACAAGTCACCTCCAAACTACAGAATAAATGATAGAGCCAAGGTGGGGTGACTTAGTACAACCCATCGAATCCACAAGCAAATACTACCACCACAAAGATGAAGAAGGAAATAGGAAAATGTTGTGAGTTCCACACAAGCCCCACTTACAACACAAATGAGTGTCGTGCTAAGCAATCACTATTGGTCAAGCTGAAAGCTTCATAGTCAGATGCATGTTTCGACTCTGAGTTGGAATGCAACAAAGGGATTGAAAAGGGGAAGAACATTATCGATGCAGAGCCCAGTGCCACCATTACCACCACCAAGGTTCAAAAGATTGAGCTTGAAGATCCAGAGGAGGGGGAGTGTCTCTTCCACTCACAAATGTGGGTGAAGGGTTCTCCGTTGCAGTTCATTTTCAACAACAGGAGTCAAAATATTCTCATCTTAGTTGAGGTCATGAAGTAGTTTGACCTACCGACAACGCCACACCCGAAGTCATACACCATCAGATGGCTCAACTAAGGGTGAGATCTCCATGTCAACCAACAGTGTCGCCTGCCCTATAGCATCAAGGGCGAGATCTCCTTGAAGTTTGTGATCTATTATTAGGCCAACCATACCTATGTAAGCATCATGTTTTGTATGAGTCCAGGCCTCACACTGTTATTATTACTTTGGGTAATAAACTATATAGGATACTAGATGTAGCCCTGCCTATTGTCATTTCCTTGATCTCTACTAAGTAATGTAGTAAGATCATCTCCTAGATCGGGATTTTTTTTTCTTTCTGACTCACTCTCAAAGTAAGGGGAAGATCATGGCCACATTCATGGCCCCTGGGAAGGGTTCCTCCGCGTAGCAGAAGTAGGTGGATAAAGTCATGGAAGAATACAAGGACATCTTCTCCTTACTCCCAAGGGTACCTTTGCACTGTCAAGTCAAGCATTCAATCAATCTGACGCCTGGAGCACATCTACCCAATGGACCCATATACCGTCACTCTCTTCTAGAAAACAAATAATTCAAGTGGCAGATCCAGGAGTTGCTATAAAAATGGCACATCCAACCAAAATTGCTCACCTTCTGGGAGCCCAATTATACTCGTTTAGAAGAAGGATGGGACTTGGAGACTATGCATTAATTATCAGGAACTAAAAGATCATTATCATGAACATGTATCCAATCCCATAGATTGATGATGTTCTTGACCAACTCAAGAAGGCCAAGTACTCCAGCAAAATTGACTTGAAGTCTAGTTGACACCAAGTTCTAATAGAACTCACAAATGTATGGAAGACCACCTTCAAATCCAAGGAAGGCATTTTTGAGTGGTTGGTCATGCCTTGGGCGTTGGAAAATTCCCCTGCAACTTTTATGAGGATGATGGATGACATCTTGTGGCCCTTCACCAACTTAGTCATGGTTGTATATCTAGATGACATCCTCATCTTCAATAAGAGTTGGGAAGAGAACTTGCAACACATTTGACAAGTCCTTCAAACCTTGTGGCAACACAAACTATGTGGTAACTTGGAGACATGCATCTTTGGCATGAACCAGGTCTAATATCTAGATTACATCATTGATGAGCAAGGTGTGCATGTGGATTCAACTCAGATCCAAATCATCTGGGATTGGCTAGTCCCTACCACTCTAACAAAGCTTCACAACTTTCTGGGCCTTGCCAATTTCTATCTAAGATTCCTGTTGGGATTGTCTCATATCACTTGGCCTTTGAGTCAAGTTACCAAAGGCGAAGTGAAAGAAATTTTTTTTTGGTCCAAGTTCCAATAGAAGGTGTTCATTGAGCTGAAGCATTGCCTTTTCCCTACACTAATACTCACATTTCACAACCTACAAAAACCATTTGAAATTGAGACAAATGCCTCCAAATATACTATTGGTTCAATTATCACATGACAAGGGCATCTGGGGGCCTATCATAGTGAGGCACTCTCCAATACAATTCAAAATTACCCCACCTACAATAAAGAGATGTATTCCAGCATGTAGGCTTGCCAACAATGGAAACATTACATTATGGGGAAGGAGACAATCATCCATAGAGATTGAAACCTCTTCAGTTTTTACAAACACAAGGGAAGTTGCATAATGATTGCCATCAGAAATGGTCTACATACCCACAACAATATCATCTGAACATTAAGTATAATAAGGGTAGCACTAATAATGTTTCAAATTGCCTCAGTTAGCTACTGGTTGTGGTGGTGACCACTATTCTCAACTCTTGTGGGTATGAGACTTATGGATGGTCACAACTCCACAAAAATGATCCAGAATTTTCCACCACATAACAGATGTTGATGGATGGCGATAAAGTTATGTACTTCCACCTCTGGGATGCATTGTTATGCCACCTAGGACACCTTTGTGTTCCTTCAAATGAGCATGTCAAGATGATTTGGGAGGTGCACTATAGTCAAGTTGGAGGACACATTGACATAGAGAAGACAGTGGCAGTACTGTAGAAGTATTTTTATTGGCCAAATATCTAATAGGATGTTGGAAAATGTATATGACCCTACATTGCCTATGCCATCTCCAAACCAACTATTAAGAAGCAAGGCCTATACACTCCTCTACCTAATCCTACCCAGCTTTTGGAATCCATCTCCATGGACTATATGTTTGGCCTTCATTCTACTAAGCATGGTAACGAGTGTATATTTGTGGTCATTGATAGATTTTCTAAGATGGCTCTATTAATGGCTTGTATGAAGAGCATCATAATAGAATACACTACCAAAATCTTCTTCGAACGAGTGTGGGTACATTTTTGGATCCCAAAAACCATTATATCAGATCAGGATAGCAGGATTTTGAGCACATTCTGGTCAATCCTCTAGTTATTTTTGGACACTAAGCTCACAAAGTTGACTACATTCCATCCTTGGACTGATGGCTAGATAGAGAATGTCAACAGGATGATAGTGCACATACTACGCATGTACAAGTCCAAGCATCCACAAACATGATATGAGAGTCTTTTCGATATGCAACACAACTATAATAGAGCTCTCCATAGCTCGACTGGCTAGTATCCCTTCCAAGTGGGCATGGGATTTCAACCATTCTATCCCATTGTTGTTGCAATGCCTCTTGCAACTACATAAATAAAATTTTCACATGTTCCTTTCGAAGCTGATAAAGCCACCAGGTTTATTGAATGCATCCAACACACCCGCTAGTAGTTTCATGGCATCCTGGATAAATCCAATTCCAAGTACAAAAAATTTCATGATCAACATCGAGTGCCACATAATTTTCAATTGTGTGACAAAGTTTGGTTGCATTTGCAGAAGGAATTCCTTACAACTCCAAGAATCCACAAACATAAGATGAGAGTCTTTCCTATATGCATCATAACTATAACAAGGCTCTCCATAGCTCGACTGACCACAATCCCTTCTAAGTGGGCATGGGATTTCAACCATTCTATCCCATTGATGTTGCAATGCCTCTTGCAACTACATAGACACAATTTGCACATGTTCCTTTCGAAGCTGATAAAGCCACCAAGTTTATTGAATTCAACTAACACATCCACTTGCAGGTTCATGACATTCTGGATAAATCCAATTCCAAGTACAAAAAACGTCATGATCAACATCGAGTGCCACATAAGTTTCAAGTGTGTGACAAAGTTTGGTTGCATTTACAAAAGGAATGCCTTACCTAAGCCCATCAAAAGCTTAAACCACTATGATATGGGCCTTACACCATCACCAAGGTTGTGGGTAACAATTATTTTGAGCTCAACATTCCCCATTCCTTGGCATACACCCAATGTTCAATGTGGATCGACTTCGGCCATACTTTCCACCATTGTTGGACACAACAGATATTATTGAGAAGCTGACACCAACATAGCTCAAGCCAGATTACATTGAATAGGCCATGAATAGTCGGATCATAGATACATAGATTAAGAAAACTTGTGAACATATAATCCATTTGTATTGGGTTGTCAAAGACAACTAGCTCCTGCACCAAGGTAAGTGGCTCACTAGGGACCAAGCGCAACAAAAGTTTCCCTGTCTAATGGAGGCACTCAATGCAATGGGGACCATTAATTCCTAAGGTGGGAGGATTGATCTAGGTGGATATTGGTTGCCACTCACCTATTCCGCTTAGACCCCCAACACTATTTCCTTTTAGTTTCCTAATTTCTAGCACAATTTACTATTTTTGGCATATTTTCGGGTCCTAAACTTCCAGAGCTATTTTGAGGCCCTAAATGATGCTTTTTGGAAAAAGAGGGCAAACCCATAACTCACATAAAAGGGTTTGCAATTTAAATTTTCCTCAGATATATCCTTCTAACGAGGTATCATATGTGTCAAACGAAGATCGTATGCCAAAGTTATGACCCCGAGAAGTTGATGTACCAAATAACCGCAACAGGGCCCACATACGTTTGACAATTTATTTCCTAGGGTTAGGTTTTTGGATGTTTAGGGTTTCTCATTATTTCTAAATAATAAAAATGCCTTCAAGGCTCATTCTAACATGGTTCCGAATGCATGTAGCCACAACATATCTTCTGAGAGATAAGTTACCATCGCCTAAGCTAGTTTATTTCCATTCTGCATGTAAATAATTTTCAGTATTTGTTATTAATTAATGAAGTTAAATTTTCGTTGTAGCTTTCTATTTCTGTTTAAATCTATATTTCATTTAATTCTTACATAAATTTGGATCACCCCCACTAGTCGACCTCTAGAGAGAGAGAGAGAGAGATGATTAAGCTAACAATTAAAATGGAAGTATGTGTGAAGTAGGGAGAAAAAAAGAAGAATGTTCGTCATTGATGAAGAGAGAGAGATATGATTAATGTGCATTTATATTTTATAGAGAAGAATGTTCATCATTGAGCAATTGTGAATACTCAACTACAAAATTAGTCCTTAGCATGAAAAAATTTGGAGAATAATTTTGCGTTGATGAAAATGATGTTGAAGATATTGTTGGAGGGCATGACATTAAATGCAAGTCACCAACAAAGGATAATGTTGAAGACATTGATACTAATGATGGTAAATGTGTTGGTGTTGACTGCATCACTAAGGCTGCAAGAATGTAAGATATTGATGAAGGATAATATGGAAAAATGCCAAGATTAAGTATCACTGACATAAGTGAAATAATTAAAGAAGAATGGTGATGAGGAACATGAATTGTGATTATATTGTGAACTTTTCCTTGAGTGAGAATATTTTGAATAAGGCCCAATTCAACAAATTCTTACAAAATGCAGCCTTAAGGAGTTTAATGTTATTGTTATCAGTTGTTGAAATGGTCACCTAATGTGCAATTGGTGAGACCTGGATATGCCCACATTACAACAATTAAAATCACAAATGATAGAGATAGTATCCCATGGAGTAAAGGGAATTGTACATTTAGAGAATGGTAAGGTGGTTAAAAGAGAATATATCATTGATGATAAAAACACACTTGTAGAGCATGAGATGATATTGGGAATGTGCGTGTATGCTGAAAGAGAATTTGTTGTTGATGATAACGACATACTTTCAGAGCGTGAGATGATATTGAGAATGTGCATGTGTGTGTGTGTGTGCGAGAGAGAGAGAGAGGGAGAGAGAGAGATAATTGAAAAAAAAGCATGCAAGATTTAAAATGTGGAGTAGGGAGAAAAAAACAAGGGGCTTAATGTGCATGTATATTTGATAAAGAAGAGAGAGAGAGAGAGAGAGAGAGAGAGAGATAATTGAAAAAAAAAGCATGTAAGATTTAAAATGTGGAGTAGGGAGAAAAAAACAAGGGGCTTAATGTGCATGTATATTTGATAAAGAAGAGAGGGAGAGGATGAAATACAAAATTGAAAAGGAAGTATGAAAAGTTTAAAATGTGGAGTAGGGAGAAAAAAATAAGCAGCTTAATGTGCATGCATATTTAATAAAGAAGAGAGAGAGAGAGAGAGAGAGAGAGAGAGAGAGAGAATTGAAAATGAATTATCCAGGTGGATGTTGGTGGCCTCTCGATGATCCCACTTGGACCCCCACAATTGTCTCTTTCAGTTTCCTTAATTGTAGCATAGTTTACTATTTTTGGCATTTTTTTGGGTCCTGAACTTCCGGAGTCGTTTTGAGGCCCTAAACGATATTTTTTGGGAAAATGGGGGCTAACATGGGTTCTATATTGATGTTGGCCACTTGAAAGTTGTATTCCTTGGATATATATTTCTAACAAGGTATTGAGCACGTTAAACGGAGATCGTATGCCAAAGTTACGACCGAGGGAAGTTGATGTACCAATTTACCCAAACGGGGCCCATAGTTTGGCGCTTCATCTCCTAGGGTTAGGTTTTTGGATGTTTAGGGTTTTCCATTGTTTCTCAACAATAAATAGGCCTTTGAGCCTCATTGTAGCATAGTTTGGAGGCATGTAGCCACCACATCTCTCCTCAGAGATAAGCCACCATTGCCCGAGCTAGTTTATTTCCATTTCTATTTGTGAGCATATTTCAGTATTTGACATTAATTAAATGAAATATTATTTCTATTGCATCTCTATATTTATGGTTATTTCTATACTTTATTGCGTTCTTGCATAAATCTGGATCAAGGAAGTAGGAAAAGTTCAAAATGTGGAGTAGGGAAGAAAAAACAAGGGGCTTAATGTGCATGTATATTTGATAAAGAAGAAAGTGCATCATTGAGCAATTGTAAATATTCAACTATAAAATCGGTCCTTAGCTTGAAGAACTTTGGAGCATAATTTTACATTGATGAGAATGGTCTTGAAGATATTGTTGGAGGGTATGCCATTAAATTCTATGAGATTTATAATTGGTTAATAGATTATTCACATGGTTATTGCTTCCGTACTTTAGCTTTCTTTAATTAGCACTTGGCAGACTATAAATTGACTATTTTATATTTATTCTAGTAAGTTAAATATTCTATGTTATTCAGGACATTAACTAATTGTTTCCTCAACTTTGCATTTGTGGTGTTTATTCATTAATTTCTCTCTATTCTCATCTATCATTCAACTCTTAATTTAATTTAGATTAGTTTTATTTTCACAATTAGATAGTTGTTAGCTTAGCCATTTCATATTTCTACTATGATGATTGTTCAATATCTAATAGCATTCAAAAAAGAACCAAGCATGGTCATCAAGATAGAATTCAGATGGGTCTCTTACTCGACACGATGTGAGGTCTAATTGGGACCCCATACCATAGATAACCCTTGTGAATATTGCTAGGTCATTTAGCATAGTGTCCCTGTGTCATGGGAATTGAGGGAGACAATTTCCCTACAATTCTTGAAAATGGTGTGTATGGCCCATAATGATTTTTTTTTAATGGAGGATGGTTTCTGCTATACAGTTTAAATTGTGACATGGTTCAAATGAGTCCATTGAAATTTTATACTCCCTTGATTTGGGTTAGTCATAACATTGCAAGTGGGGAGCATAAGGGATGACTAAGTACATGCATCCCAATTGAGCTTAAATCAACTCAAAATGTTGAGCTTTCAAAAAAAATCTTCGTCACTTTGATGCATGTTAGTGACTACATCTTTCATAATCATGGGAAAAAGATACTTGAGGAAGAAATTTAATAGAATTTCTTTGATGACTTCAATTTCATGGATGCTACAATGTCTTTTCCATTCGTGGAAATGATCCACAATATGAGTGGATGACCTTTTCCTAAATCGGTGAGAATTTCCAATCTTGTGTCATGATGTACTAGTAACTAGAAAAAAGTGAGGAAAGCCTTAGCTAAGGGAGTGAAATCATTATGAGCCCTAGCTTGTTCACTAACATACCATTGAGTACAATGGCCAATTAAGGTTTGTTGAAAAAGTATAAGATGAATCAATTCATAAATAATACTATTGGAGAAAGACCACAAAAGAAATGGAAATATGTGGTTGTTTGGGTCTTCCCTTGGCTTCCTTTTAAATTTTGGAATATTAGAAGGGAGTTTGGTTAGCATGGGAGGCCATTTAGGATCATGAGTGATGAGGTCATTTGTAAATTTCATTAAATTTGGGAGATTCAATGAAGCTACAAATGGAAAATTGGGAATTTCAACTACCATTATGTGAGTTTGATGACTGCTAGTTGTATGAAAAGGAAGGCTAGTTTGAGGTGGCATGGTACTAAGCAGGGCTGCTCCTAGCATAGTTGATTTTAACAAACTATCATAGAGAGATGATGGTTGATAGGTAGGTCGATCCAGTGAAATAATAATACCAAGAACACTAGTGGGAGGCCTTGCAAGTATTGAAAACACTAGGCTGCTAGAGGACCCCTTATTGTTCTCTAGTTGTGATGTAGTATGTGTGTTTTGAGCAAGGGGGATAAAAGTTGTTCTAAAGGTTAATGGGTTGAGTCAAAGAATTAAAACCAAAATAAAAGAAAAACTATGTGAATGTTTCTTCAACCTCTATGGAGTTTAATGTTTTATCAGTCAAATAATCTTCTCATGGTTGTGAAAAGAGAAAACAATGTTAAAGCCCAATGTCCTATGAGACATAATGTCCTTCCAATCAAATGTTCCTTTTGAAAGCTTTCAATAGTGAGACATGAATTC